>OY728131.1:563742637-565101801 GCA_963277665.1 Viscum album
GTTCTCCTTGTGTTTTAACATGCCAAAAGCTTTATGTGAAAAGAATTATAGGAATGAAGGGTTGCAATCTAAATATTTCAATAAAATTTTTGTTTAAAATCTGTAGGGTTATTTTTATTGATTATGTTTATAATTTTACCAATAATTAATCTTTTTTTACTGTATCTGCTTTAATAATTTTTATTTACATTCAGTTGTAGTTTTTTTCAAAATATGTGTTTACCTTATTATAATTTATATTTCATTATGATTCCAAATATATAATCCATTTTTTCCAATTATAACCACAATAGTAGTGGAAATTATTTTCAATTTAATCCTACCTACTTGATGGGAAAAAATGTTTTCAAACTAAAATGATCAAAATATAGAAGAAATTTAAATCCAATTTCAATGTGGAATTGATTAAAATGAGCTAAATTATATTAATATATGTATAATAGATCTAAAAATTTTATTTCTAAAAATTAAAATATGTGTATTGTGTATATTTCAAGAATAACTTTCATTTTAATATAATGGAATATATGGATGAAATATAACTTATTATAAAAAAAATTAATTCCTAAAAAGATTGGGTGTTACATTCTACCCCCCCCCCCCCCATTATTTTTTCCTTTGAAATTTATTTCAGTAATAAATGGTTTAATTCATAAAAATTCATTTCATAGAAACCCTCATCATAAAATTAAATACTAAAACATCCTTTAAAAGGGGACAGTTCGATACATAATGGTTACCCAAATAAATAATAATTAGGTTCCCAAATAGGATAACATATGTGGAATGTGAAAAATTGGAAAAAAAAGATAATTCGTAATTTCATGTTTTTATGGAGAGTGATAATGTAAGTGGTTTAGATAAATCTAATGATAACAAATCCATAAAGAAATAAAGTTTGAAAAAGTTCATTTATATAATAATAAATTATGATAAAAGAGGAAGAATTCAGGCCCTTTTACAAACCATGAAAAAAATCACATGAAAATTTTCTTAATTGATTTCATTTTGTTTTAGAGGGAAAATTCACCCTCCAGTGATACTTGGATTACAATACACATCATTACTTACACCATAAAATTATGATTATTTTTTCATCATTTAATCTCTAAATTATTATGAGTTTGAAATAATAAATAATAATTCACTCAATCTATAATTAGTTTACATCCCTAAAAATAATCTAAACACAAGTAATCAAATATTTATATATCCCCATATGGTGAGATAATTACTTAGAAAATAAAACATCAATCAGATATCAACATAATATATTTTATAACGTTTTACTCTATAACCCTTCAAAAACTCAAAATCAAAATCATTAGAAATAAAGTCACAAAATGATTCAAAATAAAAATAATATCAGCCCCAATTTATCAAAAAGTAACTCTATGTTTTCACATTACAAAAAATGGAATAAATTTATGAAATATTATATTAAAATAATGTAATAACCGTAATGTATTTGGGGTTTGGCTTAGTTGTAATATCCCCGTCATCCTACATAAAAAATGGGGGTTCGAAACCCATTGGGCACAGGTACTGTTTCAGTACAGTAGCGTACTATAGTGGTGACAAACCACTATAGCAGTGGCGGGTACTGTGTGGTACTGTAGTAACGCGGGTACTGTAGTAGTTCTATTCACAGAATGGTCCTTTGGCCAAAAATTTGAGCCCTCAAACCATGTAATGGCCTAAATGCCCACTAGGCCTTCAGGCTACGTAATGGGTCTCCCTCTACCCAGTTAAAGAGATCTTATATTTTCTTTAATAATAAATGATTCTTAGACCCTAAATTTCATTAAAAAAATGTAATAACCATAATGACCACAAAATATTATTGAAACATGGATACATTCTCAATAAAAATATTTTTGGATATATTCCTTAAATAAAATATTTCTGTTAACCTCATCCAAGATAACATAAACAACTTTTCAACAGAAATCATTTATGTGTCCCATGGTCATCAATATTACCCAAATTACATTATGCATATCAATATCCTCTTTACCGAAGCTAAACACAATTTTCATAACATCAGGTACTCATATAGGGTTTCCTTCACTTATTCAAATTATCACCTTTAAATTAAATCAATTTTTAGGTCATCAGTACCATTCCATATATTTTTTAAAATATTTAATGGAAACATAAACATTATGATTAATAAAAAATTATTCATGAATTTAATTTCATATAAACATCAATCATTAAACTATACACTTAAACCATAGCACAATATTTATTATCGAATTCTTAAAAAACAAATTCCATGAATATGGAATATTAATCATTTATTAAGGATACTCCATATAAATTTAATAATTTAAATACTAACTTTAGAACATCTGATAACATTCAAATTTCATTTGTGTTATCTTTATATATAGTGATATAACTAATACTAATGCCACCTTCGTAATTCACTTCAATAAATTTGATTATTGGACATCGATTTCAATATGTTCCATACTTTCCCCAACTGAAACATTAAACGTCATCTCATGTACTTCCAATTGTTGTTACTAAATAAGTCTACTAATCATAATGTGAGAAAAATATATCATTGAAAAAAATAAAATAACCATGAAACATTACTTATAGGATGTGTAGATCAGGAACCGTTATTTTAAATCTAAGACATCACAGTCTTATCCTCATAGACATTTAAAAATAAATCCCATGAAATGTACCTAGATATTTCACTAGCATTTTATCATTCTAGTTTCCCAATCATGTCTAAACCATTCCTTTAATACTAACTATAACCACCCTACTATAAGGGTAAATAAATTAGATATGGAAATGTAAGATAAGTTTAAGGGAATAAGTACTTGATAATTTCATTAGAAAATCATACCATTAATATCATTGAACATAAACATGGGTCATGTCTTAAATATTTATTGTTAATAAGACATGAATCATAAGAGAATAAAGAGAATAATCCAAGAAACCATAAAATTTTAATAATATATATAATTTTTTTAATACCCATTTTCATATATCAGTGTGACATTTGAAAAATGAAATAGATCCACTCATTAATTTATAAAAATGAAATTAGGGCCTCAAAAAAACTTATGGACATGCATCTAGGTCCATGAATAACATTGTGAAATGTAATGAGGTTCACTCATAACATTGTTCACATGTAATTAAGTCCACATATAAATATATGGACAATAAACTAGGCCCATTCACAACATTATAACCATGTAATCAGGTTAATGCACAATATTGACAACACGTAATAAGGTTCACTAAAAACATTGTGAACAGATAACAGGTCTATACATAAACATATAGAAATGAAACTATGTACCTGAATAACATTATTAACAAGTAATTATTTGAACACTTATCATTATGACCACATAATAATTATATCACATGTCATTTTTAACATTTAATCTGGTTTACATGTTATAGGATATACCACCTAGGTGGGTCACAACACCATCCCCACTGGTAACCCTTTTTTAATTTTAGATTAATTTACACCATCCTCCCATAGTGAATCAATAATGTTGAATTGATACCACCATTATCTAATTATATTTAAATCTATACACAATTTATTGGAGGGATATATATGTATAACATGTCACATAATAAAAACATCCATATTTGAGACACAAGATCATAAAAATTACTCACAAAAAAGCCATGAAATGAAATGGGTAATATCAATATTTGATCATATTGTAACCAATGAAAAAATATAAAAGTTTCTTAAGTATTTCAACATAGGATAACTAATGAGAAGAAGTGGGTTTCATATGTATTTTGATGTGGTATAACCTAATAAATGGAAACTAGATTCATAGACATCAATACATTAAAACATTAATAAATCATCGAAAGAATATGAATATATCTATTAGATCATAAACCTTGTAAATAATAAAATTTATAATTGGATTTCATATTAAATGGATAATTATTTTGGAATATCACATTGATCATTTTTAATGAAAATATCAATTTGGATTGGAAAAAAAAATTAAAATCAAAAAACATGTGGAATATATTTTTCATATAAATTATATTTTAGAAAATATAAATTATGAATTAATATAAATGAAATCATTTTTAGTTAAAATAATCATCAAATAACATTTAAAAATAGTTATAAAGTTATTTTATGAATACATGGTTTTTGGAAAAAAACAAATTTACATCTAATGAGAGAAATAAAGTCAGATTTTACTAAAAACATTTCCTTATTTAAAAATATAATAAATATTAGTACAAATAAAAACCAAATTCATATATTTGAGTATTAAATGGTATAATGTTTTAAAATCATTATAAAATATATTTTATACATGTTATTTTATCAATTTAAAACTTATTATTTTAATTAACCCTTAGTTAAAAAAATTTTATTTTATCTATGGTAATAAAATTTTCAATATAAATTTATTATAAATATTAAATTATGTAAATTTAAACATAAAAAAACATTTGTGAACATTTTAGACCATAAAATAAGTATTTCAATTTATTTTTTAAATATGATTTTTTAAAATTTTAATAAAACATATTTATAATAAAATATCAATACTATAAATTTTGACACTATTCACATCATGGATTTTTTAAACTATCAATATAATAAGTAAATTGGAATAAAATATTTAAGAATATAATTTAGATTTTAGGGACATGAAATTTTTCTGTATATTTTTATTATCTTAAAATATATTTATTTAAACATTTCAAATAACATTTATTTCAAATTTCAATTAATAAAATAATTAATATATCTGCATTGGGTAATTATTTAATGTACATATATTTTCTAAAAATAAAAAATAAAATTCTTTGATAAATATTAATCTTATTTATTTCATAATAATACTTATATTCTTATTTATCTACTATATAAACCTATATTAAAAATGATATATTTATTAAAACATGTCTATGAAATCATTAAAATATCATGACATTAAACATTATAAATATACTAATTACATCTAAGTATCCAAGAACATAAAAAATTAATTTGTATCATGAAAATATGTTTTCTAAGATAAACATTTTAATTTATATCTGTTCATAATTTATCTTTATCCCTATGTGGACACATAAGGGAACGTAAGGAAAATGATAATAACATATTTTTTAGTTATTATTTGATTTAAAAATTATTTAAATAATTTGCAAGGAAAAAATTAAATTAAAATATGGAACATCAATCCTTTATTGTTATGGTTTTAAATTTAATTATCCTGCAATATTTTGGCATGTGTTTTGGTGATTTTATATATTTTATTAGATTATTTTTATCCTAAATTTCTTAATTTACCCTTTATAATGATTAAAAAAACAATGGTTTCTATTCGGAATGGATGAAAATAAATATTACATTAAAAAATTTACTGTTGAATTAAAATATTTTATCCATTTTTTAAAATTCAAAAGTCATATGATGCAAAAAATAAAACCGATAAAATGGCATGACAAATAGATTTTATGGAAAATTCCATTTTTATAACATAAAATGTTTTTTACTAAAATCATCTATAAAGTCATTTTTAGAAACCATTATTGTAATGTTTTAAATTCAAAATAACTAATCAAAAATTAAAACTAAGTCAAAACATAATTTTACTTTGTACATATTTTAAAACAAAATATATTTTTATTGGAACAATATGAATTTTGATGTGCATCAATACATGAAACATAACACAAAAAATAAAAAAATGTAACCATATTAAATTTTGATATCCAGATTTAAAATAAGTAGTTAAATTTTTTATATAAGAATGATAAAATGGTGAAAAACTAGATTTAAAATGGGTTATCCATTAAAAGATGGTAAATTTTCCCTTTTAAAAAATATAAAATCATTTAAATAGAATTAGATTTATTATTTTCATTTTCACATAAAGTATAAAAGATAAATAGAAAACAAATATTGAACATATATGATATTTATTTAATCAATATTGTTTAATTTTAAATAATTTAATTTGTAATAACAAAATATCTTTGGGAGTATAAAAATATCAATATTTCATTTACATTAAATTGGTTAATATTTTCATCTAATTAATCAATGTATTCCAAACATATTTTTTTCATATTTATTCTCTCCAATTTAACTTTTAGATTAAAATGTCATATTATACCATCTTTAGGGTTTCTTAAACTCATGATTGTGTTCAAAGAAAACTATTAAAGAATTAAAAATAAAGGAATGGAAATATTATTTATAATATCATGTTGTTAGATTATTACATGGGTGAGAATAATCATTCTAATCATAAAAAATTTATTGTATCAACATCATAATCATGAGATGAAGAATTAGATAAAGTATTAGAATATATAAATGCATAAATATGGAATGTCTTGTCTTATTGGTGAACAACCACACCCATTTGTGGTAAAGCTAACATCATGTTAATGAAATATAGATACCAATAATCAATATATCATCACTGTAAAAAATTATACCATCATGTACATGAATATATTATATTTTATCATGAGATACATCACATTACCCAATGCATTAGAGTGCTATATAATTATGGGTTCACCCATCAAAAAATAAAATTTACATAACCATGCACGCCACATAAAAATATATCAATATCATAAATATAATACCATATGGAAAGCAATGTATTTAATTTATTATATAATATAATCATTATAGGTATTGAGAGGTCTATATTACAGAGGGTAAAACAAATTTTATATATTAATCATCACACATGAGTGAATAAGCATAATATTAAGAGGAGTAAATGATGTGTTTTTCGAAAGATGATCTCTTTTGGAAAACCTTATGTTTTTCATAAACTCAAGTGTAAAAAATTTCAATCCTAGAAATTGAAAGGTAAGAACTATGGAATGATATTTAATCAATATTATAATATAATCCTCACTAAAATTTGATACAAACATGGAATAACCCAAATAATAGGAATTGGATTCAAGAATCCACTTATCGTATGTCAGAATTCATTCATGACATTAATATCATGGATAGTATATTATATTTTAAAATTAATAAATACATAAACTCTTTATATATTATTTTGATTCTATACTATTTTAATAAGTTTACATATTTTATTTTGGATGAGTGAAGGAGTTCAATTCCTTCATTTGGTATTATTTATTTTCGTTGATTTCATGATTGGTTCACTTGTATATAAATATTGATGTTAATGCATGATGACAATAAGTTAACAAAATTGAAATTATATGTTATTATTGAAGTTATAAAATTTCAATTGGTAATATATATAGTTTTTTTCATAAATAATGATTATTTTGTACATAAAATAATATTGATAATTGTATAGATTAACTTTGCAGATTTTCGATCATATCAAACTTGTTTTGCTTTATTATTTAAAATTATGAATATATTTTATTTCCAGAAAATAAAATAAATTATATCATACATCTAAATTTATTTCCAAACATTAAAATTGTTTTAGTACCATCCATTAAGTCAAAAAAGGTAAATAAAAACTGTTCTTCCTCGAAGAAGATAAATCAACACCTCGCGCATGATGTTGTCATTTTTAGATTAAAATGATGAAGTGAAGAGTGTGATAAAGATTTATTCCATTTACAAGATAATATTATAATATATATATATATATATAATATACAAGATTTCCTATTAATAATGGATAAAGGGAGGTCACGATAGATGATGAAAGTAAAAGAAAATTAAATGAAAACTAAACAAAAAGAAAGTGGATTTTGCTTCTTGGATTTCTCTGCCATGAGAACATTCTTTGAGAAATGGTTTTGTCATTTGTTGAGATCAATGAATACTAGATGTATGTAATGTTCCTTAAAATAGGATTTTACAAATCATGTACTAGATTTAAGGCTTTTGAGATGTGATGTGTAGCGGTGGTAGGGTAGTATTTACAGGGGGAGGGGGTGTTTTGTCATTATTTTATTCAATAGTTTATTTTTTGGGTGAAAAATATGAAAACATTTAACATATAACTCAATATAATAAAATAGTAAAGCTTATTTTTAAATTATGGGCTTACATATTCAATAAATATTACTATGATACATCAATTCATGTATTTATCTTGTGTCATGAATTTTTTTTCACAATTCAACAAAAATTCTTGTATATTTAAAAAATTGAATAAATTCACGCTAACAATTTTTTGAAGTGTACAATTTCAAAATTAAATACATTTTTGGAAAATAATATTACACATATAATTCCTAAATCAATAACATTTTAATGATAATACAACAATATATTAATTTATGAATATATTTTATGAAAAATAAATTTTCTTCAAATAATGTTATTAAATATTAATTGTCATTTATTATTTATGACAGTCCAAAATACCACCATATAATCTATAATTTCTAAATAAAATTTCTTACATATATTTTAATAAACTAATATCATATTTTCCTTTATTAGAAGCCTATTTTTTAGTTATACTTTCATAGTTGATGTTTATATTCTATTTTCTAATTATCTATTCCTAATTGTCATGTTACTATTTGAAGGGACTTTTAGTATTTCATAGGTATTGGTTCCTTAACCTATATAAATTCTTCTTATTTAAATAATTATTAATTTATAATGTTTTTACTATGTTCTATATGTATCATTATATGATATATTCTATATGAAATATTTGTAAAAAGGGAATTTCAATTGATAAAATTAAAGGTTTTGACATTCTTTCCCCCTTAGGAAATTCCACCCTTAAAATTTAATTTCCCATATTATAGTGAAAACAAGTTATTGTATTTATCATTTATCAATTCATCTAGTTCCCATGTTGTCTCTTTCGTAATATTGTTTCTCCATAGAAATTTGACTAGATGAGTAGTCTTATTACAATGAACATTATCTCTATGATCCAAGATCATCATCAGTTTTTTCCAATAAGATATATCATTTTTCATTTATACAATATCTTGATTCAGTACATGTTAGGTAACTATTATGTAGTTTCTCAAGAGGGATACATTGGATGCATCGTATACTTGTGATATTTTTGGTGGATTAGACAGTCTATAGGCCACAGCTCCCACATGATTAAGAATCTAAACAGGGTTGAAGCAGATGGGACTCATCTTTCCATCCCAAAATCTCATTTACCCACTCAATGGTTATATAGATAGAATTACATATCTTAAATAGTAAAAAAAATATCATTTCTGTGATTTTCTACAGATCCCATCTATCATCTTTCATTTATCTTGATGTGTCGCTGAATGATTTTCACACATCCACTATTTCTTCAACCATTTCTGGTCATAGTAGATTGCATTCCCTGATATCATCCCAGAATGCTAGAGTTTTTCATCATTACCCATAAAGGGAATCATATGGATAGATTTTGATGCTTTATTGAACATTTTTTTTGTAAGGGAACTCATACAAAGGTAGATGTTGGGACCAAACTCCTTCTAATTCTATAGAATATTACCTCAACGTGACTTCTAGTGATTGTATTGTCTACTCATATTTACCATCATTTTGTTGAGTATATGATATAGCATATTTCCACCCAATTTTTAGAGCAAGTTGTACAATTTTTCATAACATGGAGGATATTTTCATAACTGGATTAGATATAATCTATAGTGATACTCCATGTAGAAATATTACTTTGATGATTTATATCTGTTCATGATGATCCAGAATGGAGACCTATATAATTGTGATAAGGTGAGATGTTTTTTAAAGATGATACACAAAAATCTATATATAATTGTTTCCGCTAGTTTTCTTCAGATGTATGGTTACAAATTCCATGGAGATGTTTTCACGTTTTTATTTTGGTGTAGGTAATGGTTGCATCATCCACTAAGAAATTTGTCTTAAACCATTATTATTTATCATTATAATCACCATTATGTATATTCTTCAATATCATTATTCATATTTTCCTACCAATATATATCATGTAGATCTCGATAAATATTGGTGCTCCTCATTTCAATAGTGAAGGATGCACAAATCGCTTCATTTGAAAAATCAATATCTATATCTCGATTGGATGATACACATAGTCATGAACCAAATTATTTAACTCCTTCCTCGCCCATTTTCATTTATGAGTATTCCAATATTCCCATACCATTCTCATTATTCTAAATTTATACATCATTTCATTAAATATCCTTTAGTTTCTCCTTGGGGGATGGTAGAGAAATCATTTTAAAAAGAATTAGTGATGTTCCTTCCATAATTATTCCCATGTTCATGTGTTTCAAATAATGGATGAATTAATCCTTACTAATTCTCATCAGGGATATTATTAAAGGATCCATCCTTCATAGACTATGCACTATTTTGTTCACATTTCCATGATGTTAGTGGATTGAGGATTCATAATAAGTGATGATCTATAACAATCATCACTAGATTATATTAAGATTCATCAATGTGAATGTATATTTTAGGCTCTTATGATTGGTGTATATTTGAAAATTCATTTCATATAGACAATATCTCTAGTTTTTCAATGTGAAGATAACATCTTCCAACTCTATATCATATATGGGGTAGTATTGCACATAAATTTTCAACTACCTTGATGGGTTGGCTATCACGTTATCATTTTACATTTGTAAACTACATAAAACCATCTTTGAAGCATTATTATATAAAATAAATAGTGGACCACTTGTTATAAATGTGACTATTGGTGTCGGGATAATCTTTTTTTACTCTTTGAAGATGTATTCACATTCACTGGTCATGAAAAACTTTTCATACTTCCATGTAAACTTGGATAATGGATTCAAAAAACATGAGAAATTATTCACAAATTGATTATAATACCCAACTTGACCACAAAAAATATGGATCTCTATTACAGATGTTGGCATGGGAAAATCTTTGATTTACATTGTCTTATATGGGTCTACAAATATTCATTTTCTGGTGATAACATTACCCAAGAATGATACTTCCTCCATCAAGAACATAAATATATTGTAAATTTAATAAATCTTTTACCATGGAGATGTCTTTATCTCAGTATTGAAATGATCTTCATGACCCCATTTCCTTTAAAGTATATCAAAATATCATTAATACAAACTACCACAAATTTTATGAAGTAATCTCCAAATATGCTATTCATTTAGATCATGAATATTTCTGTAGCATTATTATGACCAAATGGTATCACTATGAACACATTATTCACATAAAACATTCAGAAATAATCATTGAAAATATATTCATTCTTCCCCTTTAATGGGTTATATCTTTACTAATGGTCCACCATAGAAAAAATAATTTTCCCAGAGTAATTTATCAAAATATTCATCTTTCCATGGACTGGGATACTTGTTCTTTATTGCAATTTTTTTTGAGATTAGGATAATCAATACAGAGTCACATTGATCAATCCATCTTCTTGAAGAATAAAACTAATTCACATAGTGTTGAATAGCTTGTGGATATAATATCCTAATCCAGATGCTCTTGTAACATATTGTTAAGTTATTCCAACTCATTGTTGGAAATTATATATGATGTCTTCAATATACCAAATGATCCAAGAATATTTTTAGTTTTTGAACTCAACCTATCAGTCAGGAGGAAGAATAATAAATTCTTTGGGGAACAAATCAATGTAGTCCCTCGTAATGGGCCACTCTTCGAACATGATTCTCTCATCTGTACAAATAATTTGACCTATTTATGCTTTCTTATAAGAAAATAGTATCCACACATCAGATGATAAATCTAAAAGATATTCTTCCTCCTCCATATATTTGTATACAGTGTGAGGATGACTTAGGATGTGATGAGTGATCTACCTCTCCTAAAAGTTAATGTTTTATTTTTATAAAGATATCTAATATAAAGAAAATATAAAATCAAAAAATCCTAAAGAATGTAAGTCTATATTCGATATGAGGTTCAATCAATAAGAATTAACTTGGGTAGATTTATTTATATAGGATTCCAAAATATCCCCATTTTCTATTTTCATAGATAACATAAACTCCATATTTTGAGGTGGTGATTGAATAGTTATACTAAAATTAAAATATTTGAAACAATGCATTGAACAAGAATCATATAGTACATTCTATATTAATGAATTAATAAGACGATAACATTTCTCCACATCTTTTTCGGACTCCACATTAGTGGTAGAGATGGAATAAGATTTCCCATTATCCTTTTTAATAAGTATCTTCTAATTCTGTTTACCCTAGAGAACATTAGGATTAGTTAACTATATTAAATAGTTCCCTCCCTCCAAATAATTTATTGATTGAACCATAGGTGGTGCTATATTTTCATTTATATAATTTTCTTATTTCCAAAGGTCTCATTAAAATTTATTATCAAGGTGTCCTTATCTACCACACTGGAGGCATTTCCCCATCACTTTGACAATATTATCATGAGGCATATTCCATATTATTTACATATGAGTGGTTGAGTTTTCTTTACACCGTTGTCATTATATCCTCTAGCTTGAAAATACACCATTCATTTATTATCACCATCTCCACAAGACGATTATCAAAAATCCATATCCACATTTAGATCACATCGTATAACATCCTCATAACTCAAAAATTCAAGAATTTCTAGAGATTATTGAATGTTTCCACTTAAATAAAAATATTAATCTATCAATTTGGAAATGATTGTTGATAGAAATACCCATGTAGTACCTTGAATTACTTAGGAAATATTCTTCTTAATCCTTGATAGATTCATCTTCCTCTTTATTTGGCTCCATACATAATCTCTTCAATTTCATAGGAACATTTCAAGGAAAATACATATTAAGAAATATTTTCTTAATGTATTCCAACTCCATATCTGCAATTTCATCCTTCAGAATGGTGTTCTTAAAATACTCACACCATATATCATCCTCTATATCTATACGAAAAATGACCAGAGTAAACATGTTCGCTTGATACCAATGAAACACATTAATGATATTATCCATTTAGTTGATGCACTATTCTATGACTTGTAGATTTTATGGTCCACTAAATTTCATTGTTCATTATGAAAAAAGTATATCTATATCCAGTAGCTCTATATTTGCTAAAGGAGGATGTTCCACATTATTTAGGTTAATTTTCATATCTTGAGACAGATGGTTAAGCATCGCCATGAAGTTATGAACCCTTCCACCCATGTCATTGGGGATGTCATTCAATAATTCCTTGCACTATCCCTCATAGGGATTTGTAGCATGTTTTGTCATGGTTCCCACTATTTTATATAATTGAAATATTTGGAAAAGATATAATTAAAAAATTCATGAATATATAATTTGTTCCTTTGAAAAATTAACCCTTAATTCGTATCTTGTGGGATCCCTAGGTTTAACATTTTTCAATAACAATGCTACCTGGGTGCATATAAACATAGTATCTTTCTAAGGGTTTGCACGGATTTTCACTATTTATAATTACCAAATTAACTAAATAGTACTTTAATAACAACTATAGCGACTCTACTCTTCTAGAATGAATATTAAATCATTTTAATGATAAACAACATGATATAGTTACAATAAAACGATCAAATTGTTTAGTGTGTTTGGAAAATTAGGGCAATAGATAAAATTTTCAAAATAAAACATAAATATTATTATCTATATTCTTGGTGTCCCTCATGTACTCCTTTGTATAAGTTTTAACCAAAAGATATAAATAAATGAAAGGGGTGATCTAATAGCCCAATAAAAGGATAAATAAGAACATGAATCAATATACTAAGGCTGATCATAATCTTCATGATCATAAAATAAGTCTGCGATAATCATAATTATAATGATAGGAACTATTAGGTAAATTCATGGAATGTGGAAATGCAAAATAATTAAAAATCATGTAATAGTGGGGAACTACCACGCATAATATTAAATAAAGATAATATCATTATCATGAAAACATTTCAGAGTAATCATAAAATCATCATTAATAATAATTCTAGAGTCATTTTGATTCATATTTTACATTATCTCAAAAGATAAATTACATTACACATATCATTAGATAACTTTATAATTCCATGGGCACTCATCACATCATAACATTTAAATAATCATGTGTTTCACATAGAACATATATATATCATAAATAAAAAATAACCCACGGAAATGAATGGGTTTAATTTTATAAATTAAAATTCATTAAAAAAATTTGTCTCTTCCTAATGAGAGAGGATAAAAAGTATTTTATATAATAATCATAACACATGAGTGAATAAGAACAATCACAAGAGAAGTAAAATATTTTTTTTATAAAGAAGAGTTCTCTTAGAAAAAATTGTGCTTATAATAAACTCATGTAGAAAAACATTATATACAAGAAATGAAAAGATGAGATAAAATATATTTTATTCAGGGAACATTATATTAAAATACACAGTGAAATTTTTCATATAAATGGAATAAATTAATGAAATGAAATTGAGTTAGAGAATCCCCTAACCATATGCCTAAATGATTTATTAATTTTAATATCCTTGAAATTAAAATTATATTCATTAAAAAATAAATTCAGAATAGTTTTATATAATCATGTGATTACTTATAGTTTTATTATGATCATTTTGGTGATTTTGGATGAGTTATAGAGTTAAATTTCAACTTTTTGGGTGTATTTGTGTTGTTGGTTTTAATGGTAGGTTCACATGATTACTAGTTCTAAATTTTATGTAATATTAAAATAATTTTCATCAATAGAAATTATTTTTAATTAGTGAACCACAAAATATTAATTTTCCTTATATATTATTTTTTATCTAAATATAATGATGATTCAATAAATAAAATTTTAATGATAGTCATTTTGACTAATTTGTTTTTTCCAATCATAATGAACTGCTTTGGTTTTTTTATAATTATGTATATATGTTAGTTATAGAAAATAAAAAAGTATAAACAAACAACTTAAAATATTTTTCAAACAATAAAATGGTTTATTCCAAATATTAATTGTGGAAAAGGAAAATGATAAAATTTCCTTTCTCAAAGTTGATAAATTAATAACTCAGAGACACCATTTTCATTTTTATAATAAAAGAAAGAGGAGGAGAGAATTGATGAATTTTTATTCCATAAACAAGATAAAATTATAATATATATAATTATATGGAGTTTTCATTCCACTAGTATAAGGGGATTAGATAAGTTTGTAAGGAAATAAAATAAAATGAAAATAAAATAAAAGTAAATTTTTGAGTATTTTACATGTAGAGTTTCTCCTCCTTGGATACCTACTCAGTGAAAAATTATTTCTATTTTGTTAATAAAATGGGATCCTAGAGGTTTAGGTGAGGATTTTAGAGAGTACTTTAAAGAACAAGGGAATTATTCAAGTATTTTGATTTTTGCAGAGAGGAGGTGGTTAATGGTAGTATTTATAGCGATGGAGACTAGTGATTTTTCATTATTTTAATATTTAGTTTATTATTTTTTCCTGAGACAATGAATATTTAAAACATTATCACTAAAAATATTAAAATAATGAATTATAGTTTGTTATTTTGGAATTAAACTATCTATATATAATCTAATGAGATAATTCTTGTATTTATTCTATTTAATAAATTATCATTTTACACTATTCACATAAATTCTAGTATTTTTGACACATATGGAAAATTTACCCTCACATTTTACTGATATATAGAATTAAAAAATGAATTCAATTGTATGAAAAAGAAGTTTATAATCATTGGAAATACAATTTTTAATTAAACTCATTAACCCTTTTTAAATTATCGATTTTAAAATTATAACTGATTACATGACACTTTGAAAATTATTTAAAATTTCAAAAAATTATATTATAATCCTAAGAAAACAAGATATTATTTTATGAATACATATTATTAATGTAAATTTTCTTTTACATCATTATAGTAATTATAAAATTGTAATTAAAATTTTACGACTTGAAAAATAACAATAATTATTTTATCATTTCTAACACATTTTTTAAAAATAATGTGATATAATTATATAATATTTTCAGTTATAATATTCCTATATTTTATGTATGATTTCATAGATGAGGTTACAGTTCTATTAGTTTAATTTCTATTCCTAATTTTCATCATATTATTCCTAACATCATGTTACTATTTCATTGGTATTGGTTCTTTAAATTATTGAAATATTTCTTATTACATTTATTATTCATTAGTAATGTTTTTATTATGTTTTATATGTATTTTTATACATTGTATACATTTATAAATTATTATAATAATTGAATTTACATGGATAAAATTTGAGTTTGTCACACTGGAAAAGGAGGCGCGTAGTGATCCAGAAAAATAGAGGTGTCTTTTGATGGTTGGATTTATAAAAAAAATCTTCGACTCCATAGATTAGACACATTTTATTTTCATTTGGTTTCCTTTTATTTGTCCCTTTCTTTCCTATATATATTTATTCATTATGTTGGTGGTATTTTCGATATATGAATGCATTTTTATTTGTATCTATAAAATTTTACCATTGTATGGGGTTCGAGATATGTGCATGTTTGGATGTACATTAGGATAAGGGCTCCCATGTGTGTGATATTCCTACTTATCCATGGTATCTATCCCATGTCCTATTGGTTGGGGGATTTGTGTAATTGTAGTTCATGCCCTGTTGAGTCGGGTCATGAAAAAGGGGTATGTTTCATGATATTTTATTTTGTGATCCGAACATTGAGTGAGGAATATATAGAGACATGAAAGACAACGTGATACATCTATGAATTTTATCCTATTATGAGCTGTAATGTCATGATTTGGTAGTCAATAATTTCCTCGATCATCACACACAGATTGTTGGTGCTTTCAGTGGGCACATAAAAGTAGAGATATCAGTAGTAAAGAGCCGATGAATAAAATAAGAACAATGACATGTGAGATATACCAAGATATGGTTCAAGGATTGTTGGTATGTCATTAAAGGATCACAAGGTGGATCTATTCATCCGAGTAATATGATGTTAAACTCGGGTGATAGTTAGGGTCATCAGGGATGATATTTCCTTACCCGAAATGTTGCTAACAGAGAGACAATGGATGGACCACCAAGGAAGTTGAAACAATAAGAGGTGGATGTTATTAATGGTTTATAATGTGGTAGATGAGTTTGGGATGTATTTTTAGGTGGAATACACAATGACTTGTTACCACCGCCACCCCCATGTGGTCCATGGTAGGATCAAAGGGCTATGGGATTGGGGTGAGGGAAGCTACAGGAGATCAAGAAATGTAATCCATATGCTCCATGGATGATTTGAGGTACAATATATGTATTCTATACTTTAGATACATGTTTTAAAGACACGTTTCTGAGACACTAATTTCTTAACATGACCCTTGTTATAGACATTGTGATTTTGGTTGTGCCATTGGCTTACCCTTCCTCTTAACGACACATAGTGGAGATGAAATTTAAATTACAGATATTTTTGGATAGTGTTTTTTGAATCCAATAATATATAAATTATTTTGGGTTCCCTTTTTATCTTGGATATTCCATTATAATTTCATCTTAGGTATGTGAATGTTATATATATTTCTTTTCTAGGTAAAATATTTCTGTTGGCGGATGTAGTGTGTTCACAATGATGGGATGTGGTATTTCTTTTTGGAAGAAAATAAATCCTATGAAGCCCAGGATGGACTCATGTTAAAGTGGGTGTAAATCATAACTCAATAGTTTTATAGAATTAAACATGGTAAATTTGATTCCATGACCTTTAATTATCCTATTGTGGTGGAAGAGTGTGAGGATGTCTTACCTGATGATGTTCAACAGTTACCACCCTACCAAGAGATAAAAATGTGTATTTATATACCCCCATGGAATTCCATGATATCTATTATAGAATATCATAGGTCGTACACATAGAATTGTGATCTGAGGGTATAGTTGGTTGACTTATTGTTGAAGGGATTTTATAAACCCAGTGTTTCACCCTGGGAAAACGAATTACTGTTTGCCATGAAGGCAGACAAGAGATTGAAGTTGTATGTGGATTATAGTGGCCTAAACAAAATTATTGTGACCAATATTTATCCACTATGGAGGATCAATGAACACTTCGACCAGATGATAGGGGAATAGTGGTTATTGATGATTAACCTCAGACCGGGATATAAATATCAATTATTACAATATGAGGGTATACCAAAGAAGAATTTCTAATGTCACTACATTTATTAAGATTGGTAACTATTTATTTCAGCTAGAAAAACTCGCCAGATTTGTTAATTCGACCCATGAATCATATATTTAATCAATTCATAGACTACTTTGTTGAGTATTAATAGACTATATCCTAGTGTACTAGGGTTCTGTGGATAAGAACATGAGCAACATGAGGATGGTTCTGGATGTATTCCTTGAGAACCATATTTTACCAATCTATCAAATTACACCTTCTAGAAACTAGATATCCACTTTAAGGGACACATTATCATAGTGTACAGTGTAGTAGTGGGCCTACCAAATGTTGAGAAATAGTTACCTCTATAGATACCCCAGAGTTTGATGGAGGTGAAGAGAATACTTTTGTTGGAAGACTACTATTAATGAATTGAAAATATTTTCTCAAGGACATATCCTCCCTTGAAATATTTGACAAAAAAGGGGAAAAATTCATGTGATAAAAAGTATCCAAGAGGCTTTCCAGGTGTTGATGTAGATATTAACAAAAAATCCCATATAGTGATTTCCATAGGATGGTGTCGAGTATGTAGTGTTCGGTGATGTTTCAGGGATTTGGATTGGTTGTGTTTTGATTCATATTTACGAAACGATTAGTCATGGTTTATTTTAATTATAACCTCATGAGATCAACTAAGAGACAAAAATTCTTGAGATATTAGTGAAAGTAATAGAACTAAATATGTCGTGACACTAACTTATGGGTGAGTGATTTATCATCTATTCTAACCATAAGAGTCTCAATTATATCTTCTTTAATAAGGATCTTAGTAATAAAATTACAATATGGATTATTTTTTTCAAATATTATGACTTTGATATTTTCTAGTCTATTGGGAATGGGAACATGGAAGGAGATTCCCTCAGCAAGAGATCATATTTTTATTTTTTTTAGTGAGATATTATAATAGTTAGCCTCATTATGGTTATCCTTTGTAAACGGGGATATAGAATATTGTCATTAGTCATTTTTTGGTACCCCTCCAAATTTTAATTGGGTCGTAGAGTATGGTAATGGGGTTATCAATTGAGGGACCGTATGTTCTCAGATATCTGATGGACAAGTTCTTGGTAGAATTTTAATAGTTCGGAGAATGTCATTATTTTAATAGGAAATATGATGTTTTCAGTTTCAATCCGTGATGTAATTCTTAAATAGTTTCAAATATAATCCTAAGAGGTTCATCTAGGTGTGAAAATGATGTAACAATACCATTAGCAGCAGTTTTGGTGGAAAAAGATAAAGAGGTCCATTATAGAGTTTTCTCCCGATTTATTACATGTAATTATGTGAAGGAATGGAACTAGGTTAATGTAGTTTTGGATCAACCACATGATGATATATTGTGTAAGTGGAATGGTATTCCATGGAATTATTGAAGAGATTAATGTGTACTCACAGGGGATATGATTCTATCTGGAAGATAGAAGACCAACCCAACAAGTCATCCCTCTTCCTTGATATTAAAGATAATATTTTATAGAGTGATTTGGACACATTCATATGTAGATGATAGTATAACCTAATAGACATCCCTCAATAATATTTTTAGACCATTATTCCCTCTGCACATCATGATTTTAGAAAGGATTTTAGAAGGCCTATGGGACTTTGTTACATTTTAGAACAATTCTTCACCCCCGGATTAATGGCCAAACTAAGAATACCATTCATGTATTTAAATAAATGTATCTTTTTATCATGTAAAATAATTTACATAGTTGAGAGGATCCCCAAACACGGGTGGAGTTTGAATAAAACAACAGTTACTGTTAAAAAATTTGTATAGCACTATCTGAGGACTTGTGAGGGTGACCCTACAAATCACACCTATGATGGATCGACCCCTAAGAGTTAGCACATTTGGGACTTGAGTTTGTGAGATCCACTACAGAGAAGGTGAGAACAATACAATAGCACATGAGAATCACACAGATCCACCAAAAGGCATATGATGACCAGTGATGGAGGCCTATAGTGTTCGAGGAGGGAGATGAAGTTTCCCTGAGGATCTCACTGATTTATAGGCTGTGATGATTTTGAATGGGTGAAAAGTTATCACCAAGATTCATTAGACCCTTCCAGATACATTTTATAGTTGTCATGATATACTATCCCTTGGATCTACCAATATATTTAGACATGGTACATGATGTGATACAAATTTACCAACAATGGAGGAACATTCATGAACAATCACATGTTGATTAGAAAGATCTCAAAATCAATTATAGTGGTACATTTATAGATTAACCATTATATATTGAAGATCAGAATTAGAGAATCCTTTATTGTTAAGATATTTCAACAGTGTGTGCTGATGGAAGCATATGATTTTATAAGATCACCAAAGAGTGGGAGTCTGAGATGCCATTTTATTACCCACATCTCTTTGAGTAGTATTTTGTTCTTCTATATATGATTTAAATCCCCAAGGTGTGTATAATTTAAAGACTCTAATTTTTTCCAATTATTATGTTATAGTATTATTTGAATTACTGCTAAATCTATGCATGATTATGGAGTGAGATTCTAAATCTTGGTGAATCTAGAATTAATTTTTGAAATATATTAAATATCTAGCATGGACAATTTTCCCCGTAAATTGGAATATCTCTTGATGGGAGATTCATATCAGGAAACAAAGTCCACAATTTTAGTTTAGAGTTTTGATTTTATTAAAGCTCACCATAATGTTGGAGTGTGTTAGATGATTGTTTTGGGCATGTTCATGAGTGAATCTTTATATAAATTATTTAGTTTAATATAATATTTTTTATTACCATGACTTTAGGTTGGATATAAATACATTATTGTCATGAGATCCAATGTTTTATAACATAACGCATGATATCTAGAGGGATGTTAGAGGATAATGTTCTTTGAAGATGATATCTGATCAGACTGAGATTGAGGGTAGTTGGGATGTCAATGTTCGAGGATCTCTTAAATAGCAATGACATAGATTTGTTCTTTGTTATTGATCAATAAACATTGATTTTGGACATTTGTTTATGTGAATATTTCACCATTGGATTATTCCTATGAAGAATTTGAATCAATCAACTGATTAATTGATTCTCAGATTGACTGTATCGTGGGTATGTGCTACATTTTTTTTGGGATTGGTGGATTTCATTTATTTATAATTGTATATCTCTTAATTAATTATTATTATTGAAAGGATTCATGGATAAAAATTTCTTGAATTTTGTCCCTTAATTTGTTTTTAAATTTCGTCCCCTGTTATTTATTCATTGTAGAAAATTACATTGGTTGACTATTTTAAGAATGCACAGAAATCCATCTTTACACAGATTTATTATTGAATGGATTTATTCAAGAAGAAATGTCTTTGTATTGATGATGATATTTATATACGAATATTCATTGGGACTATACAATCATGAATTTGGTATGTGGCATTAATGAGGAATGATAATAGTTTGTTTATGAACACTGATAATACTAGAATTTGGATAGTGGTTGTGATGGAGGACCAAGCATCCAGCTCCCTGAAGAATAACACCATTCATAGAAGAATAAAATGGATTGGATTTGTGGACTAAGTCACATCAAGAAACCCACAGTTCTATGGAGAAACCTCTTACAAGGTATGTATTCATATGAAATCATGTTTAGTAGTCCATGTTTCTATGGAACCAGGATTTGGGGTAGAGATAATTATCCCATTCCATGTGGATTGAGTCTCAAGACGTGTGGCCCAATCATAACCATCTCATCTTGTGCATAGTGTACATTTTATAGAATCAATGTGGTGTTGAACACTTTATGGGCCTTTCCACACGTAGTGCATAGCCTATTGAGTGGCTCAATGTGTACTTATAGTACACATACATGACATCATCTAGATCCACATGCTATGTAGAAGGACAAATTCAATTTTATTAGACATGAACATCAGAAGATAACTCCATACATGGGTAGAACCTAGTTTTGAAGGAATACATTGCATACCTGTAGTACATGTTGTGTACTTCATAAAATATGGATTAAATCCCTTTTTCTATTCAACATTGAAATGATAAGTTAGGGTATGTTCTCTTGATCTATTCCCTTAGGGATTAGTATGGATTCATGACTTATGTATTGAATGGTTTCCCATATAATGAATGATAATCTTGAACAGAGTTGTTTTATTCCATTCATGAGGCCAAGAGTGAGATCCTCTATTTTCATAATTTACAGAAATAGGGTTTCTTGATATCTTTGTGGCTAGAACATCATTGGGGTAGATCCCCTACATCGAAAATTAGTCCACGTTCGGGTTTTGGTTTACCTCGTGGCCTTCAGTGTAATCGTCATCTGTGAATCAATCTCTTTAGACATCTAGCATGTACATCTTATAGAAATACCCATCAAGAATGAAATCTAATACAGACTCCATAAATGATATCTAACTCATGGAGTCTGTTATAACAAATTAGTGTTATGTGTAACATTGACTAGGAATCCTAGGCTTCCATTATAGTAGTGAACATAATTTGATATTGTGTGTCTAATTTGAATGTTTCTGGATATTATTGTTATGTATTTTTTTTACATATACCTCTGATGAGATGAGAAATATTATTGATGATATATTATTAGTGATTTCAAGGTTTCCAATTGAGTATTGTAATACTCACTGATGCATGGTATTTTCCCATATTTACCATTTTATGTGAAAATAATTTACCTTTTGATGTAGTCTTATAGGAATGGGGACACGGTGGATCATAAAGATATAGAGATATGCAGTTATATTCCAATGGTTTCAATTAAAATAGTCCTCCACTACTCATAATGGTTAGTCATATTCCACTTTCACTTGATGGGATTGTGTTTGGCCCTTGAATTATAATAATTTTATTGTCAAACACTGATGGTGCAATTTTATATGTATAAATTCTTAGTTATTTTTTGGGTTACATTTCATAATTTTATGGACTTGGACATGTATGCATGTGTATATGTACATTAACTTAAGGAATCCCTTTTGTGTTATATGCCTAGTCACCATTGGTATCAATCACATGGACTATTAAAGATGGGATTGGGTGTAGTCACATTTCTGGCCCCAATGGTCCGGGTCACGAGAGAAATTGATCATGTACAGTAGTATTGAAATAATATGTGATTTAAATTCATGCTCATGGAAATTTCCATGAGCATTATGGTAACATAATCACCACTCTCAACTACCGAATGATCATACCTTACACATGGATATTACAAAGTGATATGGAGGGATTATTTTTATAGGAATAGTGATAATACAATTGTTTAACTCTTAAGGTAAAAATATATTTATCATAATTATTTTTTATATTTCACATTTTGACTTCTAATGAAATGGGATGCTTACTTTCGATATACACTGTATTATTTTAATACCATATTGGAAAATTAAACTAAAAAATTTCACAATCATTATTGGATAAAAAAATAATTACTGTTTTATATTTAGAATGTCAAAAAAGTATTTGTAATAATATTTTTATTTTTCTGAAAACAGTTTTTATGTGAATTGTGAGAAAATACTTATACTGCTAAAATAATAACTTTTTTATGTCATCATAATATCATAAATATTTATATTTCTATAAAATATTCTAACAAGAAATATTTAGTTTTATATATATAATAAATTATTTAGAATTAAAATATTCTTATTATAAAACCCATGTATTTAATTTTGGAGACATGAGTAATTTATTGCTCAAAAACTAATTTATTCAATTAAGTTAGAAAATAGTTTCCATCACTTGTTGAAATTTAAAACCCAAAAAAATTATTTACATTATATAATATTTCCAGATAATAATTTCATTTTTATATTTTTGAGTTAATATAAGGATTATTATTATTAAATATAATGACCACAATAATGGTAAAACTTTTATCATTATAGAATTGGTTTATTGAAATTGCGTAATTTTTATGTAGTCAAATAAATTAACCACTTATAAATTGTTATTATAATATAATTTTTAAAACCACATATATATATTAACACTTATTAAATTATTAATAAATGATAAATATAATTAAGAATGTGTATTTTTTGAAAAATACTTTTTCTTCATAAAAGTGATATTTTCTATATATTCAATATTTTAATATAAAATTTTGAAATATATTATTTATAAATTTAATTATTCTAAATATACATAAAATTTATATTTATAAGATAAATATTTTTGAATATTTATTTATATATTTCAAATATAAAATAGTTTACATCGTGAAAAATTAGTTACACCTATAAAAAAATAATGGAAATGTAAAAATATATGAACCAATAATATCCAATATGATAAAATACATGTTAGAATTCATATATGAGTATATATAGACCCATTATTACACTAAAATATTTAATTTATAACTTTTATAAGTGTTATATACTCAAATATTGTAAGGATATCATTGAAAACAAAAGGGGTATACAGAAAAGTTACCTTTTCTTTTCATTGAAAATAGTGAACTTCCAACCCTTTTTTCGCACACATTCCTCCAATTTAAATAATTAAAATCATTATTTTTTACCTTATTATAATAATATATCATTTTCAAAAGAATTTGTTCATATTTATTTATTTCATGATCTTTACTACTATGGAGACATTGAAGAGAACATTCCTAGTACCAAAATGTATATTACTTAGTTCATACCTTTAATTTTTAAATTTTCACATCTAGATTTAACCTCAGCATAGTAATATAATTACAATTTTATCATTAGTATACACAAGTGTAATTATGTAATTTTAAAAACCCGTATTTACCATATTCCATCAACAAAGAAAAATAAAAAAACATTAATCATGTGTTGTGTAGACTATCGCCATTGTGATGTAATGTTTATCAATTTTGATCGTGATTTTCATTATATATATAAAAATTAAAATATTATTAAATATATATATATATATCCAAAAATATCATTTTTATTTCTTTCTATTGATTTTATACACCACCATAACAGTACTCAACCATAAATATATTATGTGTCCACATTTTGGTTAGTTTATCCACCTATGTGAATATTTTAATAAAAATAAATTATAGATGATTATACGAAATTCAATAATATTATTATTATAAATTAATAAGTAATTAATTTTTTATCTGATGAATTTTTTATATTAATTATTTAATTTTTTTTAATTTTTTATCTTTTATCAATAGAATTATTGAATTATGCTAACAAAATTTATGTTTTCACACAAACATAAGAAAAAAACATGATAAATAAATATATTATAAAGACAAAAATTAAAAATTTAAATACATATATAGTAATTTTTTAAATAATAAGTTATATAATAAATAAATTTCAATGTTCATGATTTTATCTATATATTGGGAACAAATCATGAACAAAGTAAGGTCTTTTATTAACTCATTTTTATTCAATAATGATAGAAACTTTATTATTGATCTATATTTTAAAAAGTATAATATATTACACCTAATGATTAATATTTTTTAAATATAGAAATTTTTTCAATGTTTTTACAATTAGGACTTATAACTTCATTATGAAATTATTTTCACCTTAATAGTTATGTTAATTTTAAGGATTTTTTAACATAGTTTTCTATAATTGGAAGATATATTCTGATTATAGATAATTTTTCATGATATTAGTGTAACTAATATCCTTTATTATTTTTAGTCATTATTCAATTATATTTCATTATATTCAGGGTTCAATTTTTCATTCTTACAATCAAGGGGTTTCAAATAAAAAATTTCAATAGATGTAAGGTTTTACATGTATATATACCTTCACTGATGAATTTTTCAATACGATACAATTGATTTATTTTATATGGTGTATCTAATACAACAGTACTAAAAATATCATAAATTTCATATTACAATGGAAACTACCCACCGATTAATTTTTTCCAATTCTCTGGAATATGATTGATATTTTCCTTAAAATATATGAGGTTTTTCAACACTAAATAAGGTTTCATGGGTTGTAATATTTATCCTTGAGATTAATAATTCAGTTTTATATGGTATTCCCTACATCTAAATTGGGAAATAAATTTTGGTTCTATTCCATCCTTATTGTTGAAATTTTTTTCATTATTGAAAATAAAATTGTGTTAATAATACATCCAATACTCTTAAAATCATGGCTTATCTTCCATGCCCATGTTTTTTAACATCCCACAATTGTTTTCACTTAATATTTTTTATACCATGAATGTATTATTTCTTTTTCCACTCATATTTGTCATTAAACCATTTCAAAAATATTAATTTTTATTTGTTTATTAATAAATATTTTCAATAAAATTATAAAAAAATAATTTCTAAAACTTCATAATCAGTTGGTTTTCATCCACATTAAACATCCTCTAGAGAAAACATTATGTCTCTTTAAAATTTACACTATTTTATTTTATCTTTAAACAAAAATTTTCAATTTAATTTACATCTCTTTTTTAATTTACTTTTGAAAAATACCCATTAGAACGTATTTTATAGAAATTATAAAATTATTTTTTTCAACACATTTACATTTTTTTATTATATATTCATTTTTATTTTCAAAAGGAATTTCCCTCATGGTATTTCTGGTTCATTATGTACCCATTTATTTATATAGTAATACTTTAATTTTATATAATTAAACTATTGATATCAAACAATAGCAGTTAATTATCTCTTATGTTGTATCATTTGATGAATTATTTTTCAACTATTTTATTATATTTAAAAACATTAATCAGCATTTATTTTTTAATGTGGGTATATGTTTTTATCTAACAATTTATTTTTTATTGGATGGTTTATGGTCATGTTTTTCGATAATATTCACGATAACCCTTTCTTTATTCATTTAATATTTGTTTTGTGAAATTAATAATGTTTACTATGTCCACATTTATTTATGTACATTATATGATGTGAGGTATGGAATTAAATGTTATAGCCATACAATTCATTACGAAATGCTCCATATCTCATGAAATGTTATGAACTGGAATAAAGGGTGAACCTAATATACCATGACCCACTGTTCATTATTTTATGATTTTATTGGGAGTGAAACTAGACATTGTTATAATTGTCATAAATTATGTTCTACTCTCAATATGAAGATATCATGATCTTATGATACCATCATGATTAAGTTAAACCATTAAGATATGTTTCATGTATCATGAATAAAGTATAATTGGCTATGAATTAACTATTTTTTCTTCATATTACTTATATAATGTAATTAACCCATCTTTTTATCTTAGTACCTCTTATGACTGAAAATTAAATTTTCAAAAAATGTGAAGGGAACCAAGCTGTTGTATCATTAAGTTGTTCATTGAAAAAAATTGCATTTGGAGTTATTCCTAAAGAGTGTTTTCAGATAAATTTTATTAAAATAGAATAATAAAGTCTTATGTAAGAATAGACTAATGTGGGAAGGATCACTATATATTAAATGATGCATCTATTCTACTATATAGTAAACATCCAAGCTATGATTTGTTTATGTAGGAATAAGAATTTGGCAAATGACCACACCTATGATTAATGAAAAACACCAAATATTTGTGTGATATATAGAGAACTCCCATCAATTTATTATAAAAGACATTTTCAACCCCACATCAGAATCATATGACATGAGAAATGGCCTTATTATATTAGTCCCACATCATGTGAACTACATATATAATTAAAAAGGCCAATCCAAAGACCATTCTATTATAGAAATCGTTGATTAGAAATATTGAAATATATGTCTTAGGGGATGTATGTTATGTTTTGTATTATATCATAAGAAAGAGATACATAGTAATTCCATGCTAAAAATCATTTAAAATAAAATTTGAGGAACCTTTGTGAGGTTATATGTGTCTCATAAAAAGTCACATAATGTTTATGGGGATTCATGATTTTTTTTCAAACTCTCATAATGAATCATCCCATCCATGATCATACTTTGTATTGTATGTTCCATCCACAAGAATAACTACACTCTCTTCATCGATCTCATATACATAGAATGTGGAAGAAATACACATTACATTGAATGAAAATCTATTTACACACAATAAATCATCAAAAAAATATGTAACCCAGAAAATATTTATCTACATGAAATTTTTCCATTATTTTGATGACATGATTCTGAATGGAGAATATGTAACGTAATAAGAATAATGGATGAGGTATTAATATATACTAAATATCAATATCCTTCAAATCCATGTGAATCAAGTACTATTCATGTAGATGAATACTCTATACAATTTAATCTATGGCAATATCTATATGTTGGAGTTGAATACAGTCCATTAGAAACTCAATGTTGTAGCAGACATTTAATAAATTTTATATAATTATTTTCCTACATTTTTAAAAATAAATCTTATAACTCCACATATTTTATGATTCTACTAACATAAGATTCATTATTTAATTAATGGATTATTAAAATCCATTTAATGTGAGTATGGGTGATTTTTATTATGTCTAGAAATTTTAAATATTAATTTATACAATATTTTTTATACATTATCATAGTCATTAGTGAGCTCATATAGTGTAAATTTAGTGATTTTCATTCTAATTTCTCATAGGCTCCGAACACTCTCTCCCCACCAAAGTCAATTTAATCTCCCCATATACTAAAACCCATAAAATAAAGATGTCATCTTCTATAAATGGATTAATGACATAATATGGAATCAGATACCTTAAAGGTGTTCAATTGTCGATTTAGGTCTATACTCCCCTTCCATTACATAGTATAGGGATATCGATATAAATGGGTGATCTTCCATGTGTTCTAAGATCCATAAATTTTTTAAAAGGTGTGTATATTATGAATTATATTGGTCCATCTACTAAGATAAAAATAAATTGTCAATAAAACTATAGAGGACTCCATACCAACCATGGGATCATACCCAATATTAATAACACTTGTGTATATTTTTTATATACATTCAGTTATTTACACACACCATCCACGTGCCATAAAATCAAAATTTGAATTAAATTTCTTATATTCTAAAATATCATAAATACAAATAAATTAATTAAAATGTTTTGTGATTGGATATTCTATTTTATATATAACATGTGGTATTCCCATTATATTTCTATATAAGGAATTATAATAAAATTGATATTCAATTCACTTAAATTAGGTTTTACTCCAATTTAATATGTACATTTTTTTAATTCATTATTATTTACTATGTATCCAGGAACAATATTTTTTATCTAGAAGTTTTATATCACTACGTAACTAGTTAGGGATTTCATGATTTTTGAACAATATGATGTTATATAACTGTTATTTACTCCTTCAATTTATCTAGTGTGATGATAAAATAAATAAAATTTTAAATATGAGAACTTATTTTCAATGGAATTTATGGCATAGATGAGAACATGGTTTACATATGGATATATTTTAATCATTTGGGAGAAACTTTTGATGATTTTTCATTTTTATGGGGTTTTGTGTTTCTTTAGACCTTCTCTCTAAGGGAAGGTAGTTTTGGGAAATTACCGATTAAAACTGTTTACAAGTTGGATGAGAGAATGGGTGGTCTAGATCATAACACCCGTTATGTTGAACTATTTCCTACAATGGGACTCTATTCAATGATTAAAAAAATGTCTATAAATCCTTTAGAATCCCTAGTATAGGATTGTGTACCATAGTGATATTGATATATCCTTCACAGAAATTAATTAAAAAAATGTATATATCTGTGTCTCTCCATGCTTCCGTTAGTTCATAGGGACACCATTCCTTAGTGCCACATAGATGGGAAATATTTAATTTTTCACCATCCATGTAGGGTATGTATTTTATATATTATACTAGGACCACTATAGGGATACATATTGTATCACTATTAAGTGAATAAGAACCCATGTTGTACATTACCTCTTAATGGTGCACATCATCCCTTTTATGTTCATATGATCATGAAACCGTGACCTTGTGAAGTAAATTGATATTATAGTCAATCTAAAAATCATTCCATTTACCCCAATGCCATTCATAGTTTTCTACTTGGTGGATTTTTCCTAGTGATGTCTATTGGGTATCATATAGTGTTAATACCTTACCGGCTCATCCAATTTTTTAATAACTAAATATGAGAAGGAATTTTTACGATCAAAATGAATTTGACCTAATGAGTTTAATTATATTCCAATAGGAAATATGTCTCACTACCGAGTTTTATGGTCTTCATAAAATAATGCTTGATAATGTATTGATCATTACTGGGGATATGGACTAGTAAAATATATATTTTTAGATGTTGGGATTGATCCTAAATGAAGATTTTAATGTATCATGGTTGATAGAAATTAGTTCTCATGTCATGTATATTGCACAATTTAATGTTATACTATAAGACTAGTCTATATAATTTAAAATCATACTGAAAGCACATAGGTCTCATTAGTGAAAATAAATAATTGAGTGTGGATTATGTATGGGGATAACCAACATGAAAAAATTCTTAGTAAAAACTTATGATTGGTTAGAGAAGGGTGATTGAACTCATGAGGGACATAAACCAAAGATAAATAAAATAAATCTTGAACCTTGTTGGATTCTCACGAGATCATTTGGATGAACTCAATCGTATTGGATAAATTTTATAGAGGAAAAGGATGTTATAGAAACCTGATTAGACCTCACTTAGTTTATTCATAATGTAACCAAATATATGTCATAGAAATCAAAACAAAGGGATATGAGTAGTTTTCCAATTAAAACCATAGTTCCATCGATTTTATATAGGATCATGTTTTTATGATAAACAACACAATATACATAGGGGTTCTAATAGAGTTTGTTTATAAATAATTTATATGCACAACCTATGGGGGATATTGTTTGAAGTTAATATCCATTTATGGAGAACCATACATGAGGATGAATGTAGAGATATTTTATAGGATGTTTTATACAATATCATTAGTGATATAGGGATAATAAAACTATAATCCCATCACAACAATAGGGTAGATACCATATTAAATCCACATAAAACCACCACTTCTACTAACTCGTAATAGAAAGATTATAAGGAACCTCATAGAGAAACTTATAATAATAAAAAATCATGAATGATGTAACATATTGAAAACTAAAATATTTTTCATATAAAGAGATCCTCACAAATGAGGACTCGTAAAGAACCACATATATTATTCCCTCTCAATGAAACTCAGGAAGAGTGCCTCAATAGGCAAACATATCGATAATGCCTTGTGAAATTGGTATACTATTTTTTCCCTCTATTTTTGTTCTTTATTTTGATATGGAGATCACTAGGTATTCCATCAAATACATTGATGAATTAATGATCGATCAGACAAATATTTTATTTTACTATGTATTAAGATATATCATCTATATATTCTCATCAACTCTAATATATTCCATCCATAGAATACATAACTAGTTTTTATAGGTGATGTTAAAAAAGAATCCTAAAAAGGGTGTCCTAAAAAGTAATATGTTCCCATGACGTTAAATTTTAATATTTATGTGGATCAATGTCATAAATTACATCTACCAAATTCATCAAATCAAAAAAACCACTTTATGAATATGTGGGGGGTGAAATCACAACCCCATCATGGTGTATGATTGGAGTTTGTGAGGTCTTTAGATGGATGATTTTTTATTCTTCACCGCGTATTCTCATATGGGGAACGTTTTTAAGGTATTCACACCAGAACAGTGAATTCATCACCTTAATTATATGAATTGATTTATCATGTAATGTGTGATCATATAAAGAGGTAATAATGTTCCTGAAAATATTATTTATTTATTTTCATAATTTTAATATTAAATTTTTAGAGAAGAATAACACCTAGAATATAACTTCAATTCCTTATAATATATTCTATGTGGAACAAGATCTCATAAATTTTACTTTAATGAAATATAAAGTACATGAAAAATGAAGTTACATAATTATATGTTATTGATATGAATATACTTGTCTGCTGATGAGTCTTAAGTGATAAATCAACTATTCTAATTGGTGGGAATGAGTATAATAATTTATTCATGTCTCTTTTGTGTTTGATTCACAATTGGGTAAAGGATGATCCCTTCCTATACCAATTTACATTTGGAATTATCATTGTGGAAAATAAATGGATCAAAATTTTTGAGTGTTGTTAGGTGTAGGACATATCATTTGGAGAGTTTTATACAAATATCCATTCAGATTAAATTAATATTTAGTTTACATCTTATTGTGACAGTGAATCTTTTTTACATTAATGAATTATAACATTGTCAAATGGGGGAGGATAAATACAAGCTAATGAAAGATGTAAAAAAATTGGAAACATTTATTGAACACCACTCAACATCTGTTCAAAATTATTTTTATGTATCATCTATTCATAATTTTTTACATCTTAGAATAATGCACTAGAATACATGATAAAATAAGTCACTATATGGATGAAGTCATGATATATCTTCACTTATAGGATACATTCACTGAAAGGGAAATAGGGAAAGGAAAAAAAGAAAATGAAAAATATATATTTATTAAAGTCACCTTCAATGATATGAAGATAGAGAAGCCATGGATTATTTATAGTGAATGATCCTCATATATGACCAGTTGGGATAATATTTTAAGAATCATCAATTATTAAAATGAATCAATTATTTAGATTGGAAACTATAGTTTATTAAAATTTTAAGTATGTGGAACAAATGTCCTAGTATATTGGGAGTGGAAATCCATGAAAGTATTATTTTTTGTTGGACCTAAACATAACATAATATTTGTATGAGGGTCATGTGGGGATGGAAATATACTGATATTTCAATGAATCTATTGTATCATTCATTTCATTATTAAAGGAAAACTATTTTATAATGTGTAAAAACTGATGTATATCTATTTGAAATTACAAATTAAATTATCTCATGTTATCTTTGTGAGAAAAAACAAAATTAGTTTTATCATTGCAGGAAAAGACATTCGGGCTAGTACAACCTGATAAATATCTCAATGGAAGAAGGTGAAAAATATTTACCACTATTAAAAATAGAAATATCCATCATTTTTATATCCTATATGAATCTAAAAATGACTATATAAAATTTTAAAAGAGAAAAAAATTCACATAACCACTTGAACATATAAATTATGAATTAAATGAACTGATGATTCATAAATCCACAGTGTATGATTTATAATTAATCAATTTTATTAATTTCATACCTTTAATGGACAGTAATTTATTTTGGAATCATAAATATTCAATTCCGTAATTGTACTTGTTTTTTAAGAGTGAATCGCAATATAAACAAAATGCATGTATCTGGATGATAAAAATAGAAATTGGAAAGGTGAATACTTTTAATTATTTAGAATACATTTTTTAAAAATATAATCCCCTGGATTAAACATTACATAATCTTGTATTATGTTAATAATTTATATTGAAGATCATTTCATGTTTATAGTTTTAGAGAATTAGTCTGTTACTGTTACATTACATCTCAAATTCTATAAAGTGTTCATTTCTACTTAGTATAATTTTTTATAAAATAAAAACTCTTTAATGAAAACAAGAGTTCTTTTCTTGATATAAATCTTTTTTAATTCTTCATTTCTCTTAACCTTCCTTATATCCTATAAATACATATAAAAACACGGGATTATCATAAAAATCTCATTAAGGGTTATAAAATAAATACAGAAATCATTATTATATCATTATATAAAAAAAATCTATATAACATACCTCATGAAATCATAAGATTTATGAATAACACATAGAAATCACATATCATAAAGTTAACTTATTGAATCCATAACATAATTATGTTGTAGTATTCACAGCTACATAGGGAGTTACGTTTGGAATACCCATCATAGTATATAAACTAAATCCCTTAGGAGAAAATTTTACGTCTACCTCCATCACGTTACCCAATGAATTAAAGATCTATTTCAGTCTCACTCTCCCTTGGACAATCACAGAACCACTGGTATGCATAAACAATTCCCATGAACCATAACATAATCTTAACAAAGGAACAAAGATAAAGGAAATATAACATTTCTACATTGCAATAAAAATATAAAATTTCTATATACTGACTGAATCAATCCATTATAATAACCATTTTAAATTAAAAAATATGTAAAAAGTCTAGATGGTATATATTTACCTTATAAAAACATTACGGCTTGGTAAGGAAGCCAAATATCAAAATGCACGCTGCGGCGGAAAGGTCATTGTCACTGTGTGCATTAAAAATAAACATTTCTTTTAACATTTAGTAAAAATCTATGTAGAAAAGAGATTCCCTTTGAAAGAAATTAAATTTCAAAGGGGTTTATACACCGTATAAATGAATGTCATTTATAAATAAATGTATGCCTCAATGAAAAGAGTTTGAGACGAAGTCTCCTACAAAGATCATTTTTTAAATAAAATAGATTGATTATGTGTATAATATTTATGAAAACATAAATCATATATAAATATGAGATATAATAACAAAATTTATTTCTCATCTTATCATAGAACAACATTATCAATAAATATAATTTTAACCCAAAGAATGGAAATTGGGTTACGTCGTTCCCTTACCAAAATTCGGCAGTCTAACGACGTCATTTTAAAATTCGGTAATTAAAGAATTGGAGAGGAAAGTGTCTCTAATATCTTTGACATAAAATTTATCGAATTAAGGATATTTATGAACATATCTAAGCATAAGAAAACGTAAATTAAAAGACATAACATAATTAAGTCTTTGGAAAAATGGGGAGGGTGAATGTTTCCCTTACCACGTGTCCAACTTGACTTGTTCATTATTTATTCTCTTCAAAAATAAACTAAATTAAATTTATACATTCATAAGAATCTTTTTAATGTATATTATTCATTTCATATTACTTACTACCATTGTATAAACATTAAATAATCATTTAAGTTAGTAATGATCATTTTGTCGAAATTTGGTACTTCAGTCAAAAATAAACATCTTATAATTACAAGTTATCCATGAGGTAAAAATTACATTATCTACAGAATGATATTCATGGTATAGATAACATATATATCAAATATATCCATTATATATATGTATTTCTAATAGTACATAACATTTTGAAATTAGAAATGAAATGCACCATTCAAGGAGACGGTAAGTCGTACGTACACATGAACACTACGTTAATTTCTATTTCATATTTAATGGAATTAAAACATAATTATACATTGTAATATAATAATTACATTATATTATTATATATAATTTCATTAACTACATCATTTATACATTCCACTTATGGAATTAATGAGTCATATAACGTTGCGGGGGAGGTAGTCCGCACTTCCTCAAATGAAATTATCATATTTACCCATAATGAAAACCATAATGGAATGATTTAAATGAAGAATAAAAAAGAATAGAGAAAATATATTTTTATTATATATCACATTTATATACATTTCCTTTATAATGGCCTCCATGAGACGTGGTAGGACATTATTGAACAATCATCATTTCGTGAGGCAGTAGTTCGCCGTCGACCAAAACAATATGTCTGTTTCCATTAGGTAGTGGTGTGTTGAAGTTTACTTCAAATAATTCTCATGAAAAATTCCTATTATACTAATGATATTGGTTTTGTTATAAAATAATTTAATAAATAGAGTTTAGCGGTTGGAGAATGAAAATAAATGAAAAGAACTTGAGAGAAGACGTTACATTTAAATCGGGTAAATCCTTTTGGTATGAACCAAAATGTTTTCTTGAATTGTCTTAGGCCACGGGGAAGGCTTCTAAATGATATATAAAGATGTTGGGAGACTCATTTAGAAGATTTTGGACAAGCCAAGGGGCTTGAGAGGTGTGATTAATGGGTTAAAGGTGGTTGCCTTTTATAAGGGGGAGGAGGGGATCTTTAAGAATGTTTGAAAGTATTATTTTATTATAAAAAGATTTTATATTTAAAAAGGTCCAAAACATATTTAATTTGAATAAAAGTTACATATAAGTCTAAATAAAATCATCCAATAAAAATTGACGAGGTTCTGTATATTTTTTAATCCTTATCTTTTTTTGGTTAACCCTTTATAAACTTATTTAACGTTTATTATGCCCCCTATATATTCATATATATGGTTAAGATAATTACTATAAAATGAAAATATACCAAAAATGGATCATTTATGAAATTATTTAAGTCATTGGGCCGAATATTATATTTTTATTGTACTATTATATTATTTTAAAAAAAATTAATTGTTTTATATACTCATTTATGTCTATTTATAATTTCATTATAACAAGACCTTTAAAAAATCTATAATAAGATGATTATTTAAAAAAATCATCATTAATTAAAATTTATGAAGTCATTAGTATCCCCAAATTAGTGAATGAAATATAATGTTTAAAAATAAATTTATTCTCATATTTATAATATCATTTATTTGAATCTTTTATTAATGAAGCAATTACAGGATCACCATTGTGTCATAACTAATTTTTTTATTTAATGTCTAAAAATTATAAATAAAATTCCATGATGTATAAAATAATTTTAACTTTAATATTAATATTTACAGTATAAGATAAATCTTATATAACCCCATATAATGATTTTATAATGGAAAGATATATGTTTATGTAACTTTTGTCATTACATTAAATTAAATAATATAAAGTGTTATTATAACTCCCATGTGGCTCCAGGGGTTCCGAAAATTGACCCAAGGATTCCATTTGTCTAAAATATCTCATAAAATTTGGTAGCTCATGTTTATGTGTAATTTAATATTATTATAATTTTATTTTCCATCCTTATTTACCAAATTTACCCTTGAACCTTTGTAATAAAATATTTACTGAAGTAAATATTTAAAATGTCTAAAAATATATGTTACTTATTTAAAAAATATGGACCATTATATTACAAATATTGAATCCATTTTTCCAAATTAGAAACTCAAAATATTCAGAAATTAATATAAAATTAATTCTCTTTATTGAAACAAAAAATCATGTTTTAATGAATCAATAACTATCAAATGATTGACACTTGTTTATGTTCAATTTCAAATTGAAATTACTTACAATTATAGAAATTGGATTAAATGGTAGAATATAATCAAATTACCTTTCACTAATAATAAAAATAACAATCCAACTATATGAATAAATTAGATTAAAAGGCAATTTTGAATTAAAATGCATTATTTTTTTACTATTCATAAAAATGAATTTTATCAGAAAAATACCAAAAATTTACCAAAGTAAATTTTTATTTCCCTCTTATAATGTAGAATTTTATTTTTCCAAATGTGTAAAAACCTAACCCCAATTAACTATATTTGGTGAATTATTAAATAACATTGTCCTGATACAAGGAATCATGACCTGAAAGACTGATCGGTTTAGTAGCCTTAGAAGTACTAGATACATTAATAAGCTTTACATTATATAATGAAATTAAAAAATCAAAAAAAATTGTACCCTTTAAACACAGTCATATCATAATCCTTTCCTAGTAGGTCAACCATAAAATACTTCTTCATATTCTAGGAAATATAAAACATAGAATGGGGTGACCTCAGACGCTCAGTAAGGATATCAATATAGCAGAAAATTTCCTAAATAAGCATAAACATTTAATGAAATATATAATACTAAATCCAAAGCCTTTTAAACATAATATTCATAATAATATAGAAAATATAAAATCAAATAATTCCATTTACTTATTCACATGGATAATCTATTAGATTAATAATCACATGAAATATCAATATCCACTTTCATAATGATGCAATGCATAATGCCGGTCTTCATAACCACATAGTCAAGGCCTTGTTCCAAGACTACAAATAAGATTATGTCAAGGACTTGTGCTGAGACACTAGTTTGTATCATGAGATCTACAGATGCATCGAGAAGCTATAGTGGGCTCCATTCATCACATACTAAGTCCAATTCATTCCTCAAAGGAAAAAGTTTAAAAATAACAAAAACATTCATATTAAAACTATCATATGAAATGTTAATACTTTTTCCAAAACCATGAATAGTGAAAAAATAACACATCAAAATTCAAACATATCACAAAAACCTCAATTCATTATGAAATATTTGTATCATAATAAATCAACTTCAATAAAATATAAAACCCATCAAAGGATGTTGAAATAGATAAAATGAAAAAAATTTGAAATCAAAACCTCATTCTATTTTCAAATAATTTAAAAGTCACATAATTATAAAAGAAAATATTTATTTTGAACATATACTGGTAATAATGTATGGGATGATTCGGCGATGATATAACAGAAAAAACAGATACACTCACCATATATGTTTAAAAAAACATTATTATCTTAATTTTGTCAAAAAGGTCATAAAGTACATTGTTTGAAAAATGTATGAAAGATTTCTATCAAAAAATATATGTTAAAATAAGTGTATAAATGAAATTAAACCATAGTATATGAAATTTTAATAATTTTTTGAATTACATATTTAAGAAAACACATATGTGGATGACGAAGAGGTCGCAATAGATTTATACGTATTAACAAACTTAGATAAGTAAAGAGATTTTATAATTATCCTGTACCTTGTACTTTTCCTTAGAAAATGGTACGTTATCATCCTTTATAATATTTTAATAATTTTTATTAAATTATAAAAAACAATATACATAAATATGATATCATTTATGATCGTCTAATATTGCTTTGTTAATAATATTTTAGTAGTATCATCATTTCAGGTGTTAACTGGTCCATTTTCCTTTATATGATTAGTTACATAATCCATTTTTCTTATGGATAGGATGTATTATATTCATATCTCGAATGATATTATGTTCTTTAAAATTATTTTTTATCATAAAATGGAAATTATTCTTAAATGATTACAATGGGGAATTAAACTCATCACGTTCGTGGAAACGGTAATCTGTACGTTCAGACGAGCAACAATACCATTATATTGATGGTGAAATAGTATGTAATTGAATTCTATATCATATATAAAGAATCATTAACATGATATATTTATTTTTTACATTAGTTATACTAATTATTATTTCTATCAAAATAATGAATTGTTTGAATAGCAAATTAAACCACCACGTACAGACAGTAAGCCGTACGTACGCACATACGAAGAATTTTTCAATTGTAGGATGGATTGAATAATGTATATGGTTGTACAGTATTTATAATAAAATCATATTATATTGGAGGTACTGGTGTTTTTATTCTGGTATGGAAAAAACAAAGAAATAGGAAGTGGAAGAAGATAAGAACATAAAAGAGGGTGGTAAATTATTACCTCTTCTTCGGGTGTTTCCATTCGAGTTTGATCAAAAGGGATACTTAGGATTTCTTTATTATCAATGTATGGCCTCAAGGATTATTTTAGGGATTTTTGGAGGTTATTGTTTTAGGGTTTGTATGATCCAAATGGCTTTGGAGGAGTGATTTTGTGAGAAGGTGAAGTACCCTTTTATAAGAGAGGTGAGGGTCACATAAGGAAAAGCTTGAAATATTATTTTATAATAAATTCATTTTTGGTTTATAATGGCTCTGAAATGATTTATTTTTAGGATTTGGTGGATAGGTGACTAAAACCTCTCAACTAATATGTTTTATATTGGTATAGTTCATCATATTTACCTTATCTGTTTTATTTAACTCTTAGTTAAAGAGTTTTTCATTTACCATGTCTCTTTGTATTTTTATATTATATGGATAATAAACTTACCATAACAATCCAAGAGAACCCCAGGTGGTTCATTATTAATATATATAACGTTATATATGTCTTTATTTAGAAACATAGATTTTTAGGAATATTATATAAATTAATAATATAGTATTATTTTTAAAACCCAATTATGTCAACTTTGAAAATATTTAGTATTTGGTTTTTGTGAAAATCATAACTTCTTGATTACATCAAAAGAAAATTATTTTATCAACCCTAACATGTCATATTAACCTATAAAATTATTTTTATTCATAAAAATTCTCAAATTACATTTATTTGAATATTTATAATATCAATTATGTTAATGTTTCATTACTTAGGTAATTACGTCATCATCATTGTGTCATAAATAAATTTAATTATTTAATGTATAATAATTATAGAAAATAATATTAAGTATGAAAACTTTTTATCATTAAAATGAATATTATTAGTTAAATAGATAACTTATATAACCCATTGTAAAAATTATGTTACTAAAAGATATATGTTTCTTTCATTTTTATCTTCACTTTAAATTAATTAATATGAAGTTTCATTATTTCTCTCAAGGGGATCTATGGGTCCCAAAATCGACCCAAGTATTCCCATGGTCAGACATGTATCAAAAAATACAAATAAGACACATGTTTGGTTAATTAAATATTATTATAATATTATTGTTCTACCCTATTTTACAGTATTTACCCCTATAACCACGGTAAATATAAAATTTACTGAAGTAAATATCAATAATGCATAAAAATAAAAGTTACCTATTTAAAAAATATAGACCTCCTGATTCAAAATATGGAATTAATTTTTTCAAATTCAAAACACAGAAGTGGAAGATATTAATTTAAAACTAATTCCCATTGTCAAAACAAAAAATCGTCTTTCTAAGAAATAATAACTATCAAAAGATTGCCACTTGTTGATGTTATGTTTAAATGTGAAATTACATCCAATGACCTAAATTATGTTAAATGATAAAAATATATTCTATTGATACATTAAAACCATTCAAATGTATAATTTAAAACTATAAATTATTTTTATCAAAAATGATATTTTTATTTAAAATTTAGAATTTTTTAGTATTCATCAAAAATTGAATGTTTTCAGAAAAATAACAAAAATTCACTCTAAGAAAATTTTGATATTATGAATACAAAAATTAAGTCCATTTTGATGAATGAAATTTATAAAATTTCAAAATGTGGGTATTAAAATTCATAACGGCTAGTTTGACTGGTTACGTAAGCCAAACGATAAGCTACAACTCCAATTCGTTCTAGAATTTTGAATGTTCTGATGTACCTGGGGCTCAATTTACCCTTCATAACAAAATATTTAACACCCTTATATGGAGATAGATTAGAAAACATGGTCTCCTACTTGAAATTCCAAATCCTTCCTTTAGTTATTGGCATAGCTCTTATAACTACTTTGGGCATATTTGATCTGGGTTTTGATAATCATTACTTTTTCCATTGTTTCCACAAAATGTTATGAAGACACGAGTTTTCTTTCACCAACATCATCTTAAAAAGTTGGTGTGGAACATCTCTTTCCATGCAACACTTTATATGGTGCCATCTGAATACATTAATGGAAGCAATTGTTATAGTAAAAATCTAACAAGGGTAAATATTGATCCCACAAACATTGAAAGTCAATGGAGAAAGATTTTTTTAAGGTTGGGGTTGAAGCCTCAATTTATTATTAAAGCAAAGACCTCTTTATTTGTACACCATGAAGTCTTACAACTTCATTAATATATAGTCTTTCTAGACATTCAAGTGTTAAATCGTCTCTATAGCATGAAAATGGGCTGACTTAGTAAGACTATCAATAACAACCCATATTGCATCATTCCTTCTAGGAGTATTTGGTAGCCCCATGAAAAAGTCCATCGTAATATCTTCCGATTTCCACTAAGGGTTGTGAAGAGGTTTCATGACTCCTCTAGGATGTTGTCTTCCAGCATTCACATGTTGAAAACCATACATTGTGACACATAATCAGCAATCTCACTATTTACTTTTTCCTACAAAAAATGTTCCTTTAAATCTCTATACATTATAGTGCTACCAGGGTGTATAGATAAATTAGAGCTATGATCATTATCCATCAATTACATTTTTAGATGAGGTATGCTAGGAACACAAAGATTCTTCCAAAATTTCAAAACTCCATCTCCATATAAAAAGCCACTCAATCACCCATTATTCATAGCTTTAATCCTCATTTGAAACTCCACATAATCATTCTAAGAACTATTTATACTTTCTAGTAAATATGGATAGGAAACTATTGGAAAATGTATTGATGTTCCACATTCCATGGTAATTCCCATATCCATATTTTCTAGATCTATGAAAATATGTTCCCTTTCAACTCTCATCTCATTCAAAACTCCAGGATCCTTTATGCCCAAAGAATCTTCCACATTATTTTCCTTCCCCTGGTGGTAGTCTATAGTGCATTCATAATCCATGAGTAGTTCAAGGCAACTTCTTTGCCTCATGTTATGTTCTTTCGGTGAGAAAACATACATAAAACTCTTGTGATCAGTATATATCTAACATTTTTCTCTATAGAGAATGTTTCTCAAAATATTCAAATAAAAGATTACAGTTTCTAAATCAAGATCACGAGTCGGATAGTTTGGTTCATGAATTTTTAGCTGTCGTGATCCATAATCAAGAACTCTATCATTCTTCATAAGGAAACAACCAATTCCTTTCTTTGAATAATCACATTAAATAACAATCCCATCATTCCCTGATGGTAGATTCAAGATACGAGAATTGACTAATCATCTCTTCAGTTTTTCAAAACATTTTTCACACTCTTCTATCCAAACAAATTTAACCCCTTTACGTGTGATCCTGGTTAATGGGTTATCCAACCAAGAAAATTTATTGACGAAATGTTGATAATAACCTACTAAACAAATAAAACAGCATACCTTAGTCATACTCATCGGTTCTGGCCAATCTTGGATTTCCTTGGTCATTGAAGGATCGACAAAGATTCCATCCTTTGTGAAAATATGTCCATGAAATGAAATCTCTTGATTCCATAATTCACACCAGCTAAACTTCCCTTATAATTCATTTCATCTGAGGGTTTTAAGAATAGTTCGCAATTGATTTACACGATCTTCATTGAATTTTAATTATACCAAGATATCATCAATAAATAACACTATAAAGTCATCATGATATTCCTTAAAAACTCTATTCATTAGATCCATGAAGACAGAGGGTGCATGATTCTATCTAAAAGGCATTACTATAAACTCGTAATCCCGTACCTGGATCGAAATGCTATTTTTAGAATGTCTTCCTTTTTCACACAAAACAGATGATATACATATCGATGGTCAATCATTGAAAAATTTTGAGCTCCACGAAGTTAGTCGAATAAATAATCTATGAGAGGTAGGGGATACTTGTTCTTTATTGTTATAGAACTAATCTCTCTATAGTCAATGCACAACCTCATTAATCCGTCTTTCTTCTTTAGAAAAAGGATAAGGGATCCCTGTGGATAAACACTATGGAGAATAAATCCCTTACTACTAAATTAATCTATTTTTTTTTCTTTAGTTCCACAAATTCCACAGTGGCCATTCTATAAGGTGTCTTTGATAGGGGCCTTGAACTATGAATTAAATATATAGAAAAATCAATTTCTCGTTCTGGAGGTTGTCCAGGTAAATCCTTTGGAAACACATCAACATATTCATTCACAATAACTATATCCTCAATTCAAACATTGTCTTCCTCGCCAATATTTATTTCATTTTATTCCTCTCCAATAATTAAATTTAGTAGAGGTACTGGGGGTGGATCTAGAAAAGAATCAGCTGGTGATCTTTTTCCTCTAATGATATGGTACTCCTTATCATCATCCAAAATTGTAACCTCCTTCTTCGTACAATAAATTTAGGAATCATGGTCCAAAATCCAATCCATACCAAGGATTATATCAAATTGAATAATGGGTATGGCGATGAGATCAATATATAAAGAACATTTATATAACCTAATGGGAACCGATTCATAAAACATTGTTGCGGTGATAAATCCCTTTAAAGTTTTGACTGACATCTCCCTTGTTATGTAAAATTGAAAATATCAAATTTTTATAGAAAATTGGGAAGATATGAAATAATGTGATGATACATAATCCAATAAAAGCATTTTCTAAACGTGTCAAAACAATTAAATTACCTACCACCATGTCTTCCAGAGCTTCAACCTTAGCAGTAGTGATCGCATAAGCTTGGACATTCTCACTTGGCCATTTCTGGGGTAAGATTCCTTGGCGCTTAAAACATTCATTTTCATAATGCCCCTTTTCTCTAAAATTTTATCATTCATCATTGACAAACTCATTCTTCTTCTTTCAATCATGAGCATGGTGTCCTTTTTCACCACAATCGTAAGAGCATCCAATTTCTTTTAGGTAAGTACCATGGTGTTTCTTCTCACATTTATGGAAGGATGGATATTCAAATTTTCACTTCATCTCCTTGTTTCCATTACGAGTGTGTTCATAAAATCTCTTCTTCTCTTTCATTTCTTTATAGTTGTAAGACATAGAGAATTAATTTTCTATCTTGATAGTGCATTAGACAGTATCTTCATACGAATATAATGATTGTGAGACTAATGCACGATGGAGAAATTGTTTTAACCCATCATAGAATAGATCAATCTTACTCCTTGGGTTACATATATAACTTGATGGATACCTTGATAACCTTGTAATGTTAGCCTCATACATTCTGACTTTCTCATCCTCCTTATCCATCAGACTCAGAAATTCCCTTTCCATTTCCGCTCGATGGTCATGAGGAATGTATTTTTCTTCAATGATCTATTTAAACTCACTACATTCCATGTTCTATACTTATTCATCTTACTTTGTGTTTTATATTAATGACCACCATTGATCTGCATCTCTCGTGAGGTAATAAAATGCCATGAAAACTTTTTCCCTTTAGCTACCCCCAAATCATGACATTTTTTTTCTATGGAATTTATCTTTTTCTCTGGTAATAATGGATTTTTACTCAAATTGAATGTTGGTGGTTGTTTCCTCATGCCGCGGTCTAACATTGATCCTCCGCGTTGTGGATAAGGGTGCTCCATACGAGTAATGTTATTATTCATAAACTGGTTGATTTGTCCCAGTATGGTCATAAGATGATCATCACCAGTTGCATCACTATCTCCACTATAAAAATCTATAGTATAAGGGATATATTTACATGGATTACATGGGTTGATATGATTTAAATTCTTTCTTTAGGTGCCATTTTTATAGAATGGCATACACAAGATTAGTTTATGAATTGCAATACATAATTCCAAACATGTAAAACAGTTAACCAAAATTAAACAGTATATGGATATAATCGATAATAATAATAAAAATTCATTGGGGAAGTATATACACATAGACCCTTCATAATGGTTTGTAAAGAAAATGAGAGTTCTCCTAAGCATATCACCTAGGAGCGTTGTAACCAAAAGTGCAGCAAGGCCCGTTATCATGCATCAGTTCATGTTCTAGTCTAGATCAAAGCAGTATTTTCAGGTTTTACACCTAGGTAAATTAGGGCCGGATCCGCCTCAACCTGCTCGTATCCAGATAAGGATGTATTGCTTGAATAATTCACAAAATCTCAACAGTACCAAAATTTATGAATTTCTTCAATATTAATCCTCAATGTCTTTCTTAGGGTAGTGTTTTATAATCAGTGTTTTTATAAATCTACTTTCCAAGGTTTGTACTAATCTTCCTCTGATACCAACATCAAAACCCCACCCCCAGTTACCCAAAGTCAGTGCATTAATCCCTAACATTGGCATGATATGATAAATCATGCCCTTAAAGACCTATTAGTTTAGTAGACTTTTAAGTACTAGATACATTCATAAATATTACATTACATCATGTAATAAAAAAATCAACAACATTTTGTACCTTTTTAACACATTAATATCCTTTTCTGATCACTATAGGTCAACTATAAATTAAATCTTCACGTCCTGGGTAAAATAAAACATAGAAAGGGGTGATCTCAGATGCTCAGTAAGGATAATATTATAAAAGAAACCATCATAAATAATCATAAATATTTAAGGAAATGTATAACACTAAAAGAAAATCCTTTTAAACATAAACATACGAAAAATATGGCAAAGATAAAATCAAATTATTCCATTAACATATCCACATGGATATTCTACTAGTCGAATAATCACATGAAATATCAATAGCCACTTTCATAATGATGGAATTCATAATGCCAGACTTTATAACCATTATGTCAAGGCCTTGCGCCAAGACTAAAAATTATATTTTTTCAAGGCCTTCTTCCAAGACACTAGATTGTCTCATGAGACCTACGGATGCATCGAGGAGCTATAGCAGGCTCCACTCGTCACTTACTATGTCCAATGCATTCGTCATATGAAAAGAATTAATCATAACATAATCATTTGTATTAAAACTAGCATATGAAATGTCAAAAATTTATCTATAAATCATGAATGGTGTAAAAATGACACATCCACAGTCAAACATATTACAAAACCTTCAATACAATATCGATGATTTGTATCATAATAAATCAACTTCAAACAAGTTAAAAATTTATCAAAGGATGTTGACATAGATGAAATGAAAACTATTTGAAATCAAAACCTCTCTCAATTTTTAAATTATATAAAAGTCACGTAATTATAAAATAAAACAATTATTTTTAAATTATTCTTAAAATATTATATGGGATGCATCGACGATTATATAATGGTGGAAAATAGATGCACCTTCCATATAAGATAAAAACATTCTTGTCTTATTTTTTTTTGAAAAGTTCATAATGTACCTTGTTGGGAAAATGACAGAAATATTCCTTTCAAAACATATATTGTCAAGTAAGGGTATAAATCAATTTAACCCATAGTATAGTAAATATTAAAAATATTTTGAATGTAATTTTTAAGAAAACACTGATGTGGATGATAAAGAGGTCCTTGTAGATACTTATGTATTAACAACATCATATAAGTAAAGAGAAAGTAGAATAAACCATTAACGTTTACATTTACTTGGTTGATGGTACATTAACCTCTTGTATAATAGATAAATCATTGTAATTAAATTATACAAGAAATATATACATAAATAAGATATCATATATGATAATATAATATTTTTTTGTTAATAATATTTTAGTAGAATCATCATTTTGGGTTTTAACTGATCATTTTTCCTTTACATGATTATTTACGTAAGCCATATTTATTATTGGTAAGATTCATTTTATTAGTATCCATAATTATATTATGTTCTTAAAAATTATTTTAAATCATAAATTGAAAATTATTCATTAGTGATTACGATGAGGAATGAATCTCATCGCGTTCGTGGAGACGATAATCTGTACGAACGCACGAGCGACAATATCATTATATTGATGGTGAAATCGTATTTAATTGGATAGTATATCCTCTATAAAAAATAATTAAAAAGTTATACTTATTATTTACATAATTAATACTCATTATTAGACCCATCCCAATAATTAAGTGTTTCAATAACAAACGGCACCACGACATGGAGACTGTAAGTCATATGTACACACATATGGTGACTTTTTCAATTATAGGATGGATAGAAAAATGAATATGGTTGTACCGTATTTATAATAATATCACAGTATTTATAAAGTAATATATTTATTAATTTGGTGTGGAAACAACAACGAAAGTGGAAGTGGAAGAAGAAAAAGAACATGGAAGATGGTGGTGAAATTATTACCTCTTCTTCATGTGTTTCATTTTGAGTTGATCAAAATGGATATGTAGGTTGGAATTATGATAAATTTAAGGACAATATGTTTAATTGAGGGATGTTGGGATGATATTTGGGTAGGGTATGGCTGAGCCAAATGGATTTGGAGGTTTGATTTTGAGAGAAGGGGAAGTACCCTTTTATAAGAGAGGAGATTATCACTTTAGGAAATGCTTGAAATATTATTTTATAAAAAAATTATTTTCGGTTTATAATGAATACAAAATGACTTATTTCGAGGATAAGGTGGGTATGGGTCGAAAAAAGTTAAACCAATAGTTTTTACATAGTTTTAGGTCACTATATTAACCTTGTCTTTTAGATTTAACTCACAGTTAAATAATTGGATATTTACCAAGTCTCTTTGAATTTTTATATTATATGGTTAATAAACTGAATATAACAAGACATGTGAACCCCAATATGTTCATTATTTATATATATAACCATAGTTAAATCGTTTGGCCAATCCATATAAATTTATGAATATTATATCAATTAATAATACAATATTTTTTTTAAAAAACTCAATTATGTCAAATTTGACACTATTTAGTATTTGGTTTTTGTGAAAATCATAACAACATGATTACTTCAAAAAAAAATTTAACCAACCCTAAAATGTCATATTAACCTATAAAAATCTTGTAACTCATAAAAATTATCAAATAAAATTTATTTGTTTATTTATAATATCAATTACTTTAATCAATCATTAATATGGTTATTCGGGCATCATCATTATGTATTAAATAAATTTAATTATTTAATTTCAAAAAATGATAAATAAAAAAATATTTATTGAAAATATTTATATTTCTAATAAATATATTTAGTCGAATATATAACTTATATAACCACTTGTAATAGTTTTTTTACTAAAATATATATGTTTTCTATTTTTGTCTTTACATTAAATTAATTAATATAATGTTTCATTATCACTCTCATGTGGCTCCATGGGGTCAAAAAATCAACCCAAGGATTCCCATGGTCGGATATGTAACAACCAATAGGAATTGGACACATGTTAGTGTAATTTAATATTATTATAACATTTTTTTACCCTTATTTACTGGAATTACTTTTCTAACCATGGTAGGTAAAATATTTACTGAAGTAAATATTCATGATGCCTAAAAATAAAGCATATCAATTTATGAAATTTGGACATGCTGATTAAAAATATGGAATCCATTTTTCTAACTTCAAACCACAGAAGTGGCAGAAATTAATTGAAAATTAATTCTCATTGTCAAAACAAAAAGCGTTTTTTAAGAAATAATAACTATCAAAAGATTGAAACTTGCATATATTCAGTTTAAACGTGAAATTAAATCCAATGACCTGAATTATATTAAATGATTAAAATATAATCCAATGATACTTAAAAACCATTCAAATTTATAATTTATGACTATAAATTATTTTGATCAAAATTGTTTTTTTAAATAAAATTTAGTATTTTCCCTATTCATCAAAAAAAAGGAAAGTGTTTAGAAAAGTTACAAAATTCATTATCAGACAATTTTGATAGCTTGAATATAAAAATGAAGACCATTTTGAAGAATAAAAGTTAAAAATTTTAAAAAGTGGGTATTACTATTCATAAGAGCTTGTTTGAATGGTCGTGGTGTGTTAAATCACCAAGTTGCATACAACGCAAGCTACTGCATTATTAAAATGGAAATGTTCTATGGAAGCTTGGGGTGGTAAAAATGGAATATATAAAATTTAAAAAACTATATTTAAAAGGGGTTCTCCATAAAATGTGGTAAAATGAGCTTTTAAAAATATTAGAGTAATTAGGATTAAAATTGGATTCCTTCTAATTTTAAGCCACTAAATTTTATTAGAAAAATGTAAAAACATTTAACAGACATATGTAATCATATTATAGTTAGGTCTATTTATTCCCACCAATACAATGTCTAGACCTCAACCACCATTTAAAATAATATTATATTATTATTTTTTTCAGTATGACTCAACCTTGTGTGCAATATGAGATATCGATAAAACCCTATTGTTATGTGTCGGGTACGCCATTAAACATAGTATACCCTTTAAAGTAAAATTAACATTTTATTCACAAATATTAATAAATATGATAATGAAATATTCTTTATTTACCTAGGATTTTACATCCTTCCCCCCTTTTGGAAATTGTGTCCTCACAATTCAAAAATTGGGCTCAGAAACATCATTAAAAGTCCCTAATCGGAAAAAAATTCAATAAAACAATCACATTAAAAAAAGAGAAGTACAAAGGTCACCCAAGATAAAACATACTAGGATTAAATGTATGAAAACATGTATTTAGAAGAGAAAATAATTGTGATGTTTTTATGGAGAGTGATAGAAAACATGACTAAGAGAACGTTATAAACAAGAAAACCACAAAATTGTGATAGGTAAAACGATCTTTGATTCCTCAGTAGGAAAAGTAAACAGACAACGTTTTTTTGTTTTAAGTTCCCTATCATAAATTTGGATAATTTATTTAAGAGAATGAGAATGAAAAAAAATAAATATATTTACTTTTCAATTTGAGTATCATTCTTTAATAATTATCTCCCCAAAACTCATCTTTTCTCCAAATGATGAGTATTCATGATGACTTGGTCACATCTAAAGTTCTAGAATCAATACAGAGAGAATCTAATAATCCAAAAAATATTTAATATATATTTACCATATCATTAGACATTAAACAATACCAAAATGGATAGAAAAATATAAGATAATCTCTAAAAGGATAATCATTTATAAATAAAATACTACTGTTAATATCCAAAATTGAGCAAACAACACCAAACGTTTTTCAAATACAAATCAATAAATAACTGCCCTCTAAATCTTTAAAATATAATACAAACTAAGATTAAACCCACAACTCAAGAGAATTTAATCACAAAGTCTTCCACAAAAATCATACCATTTAACTCCAAATAACATCTGTTACTCTTAAAGTCTCATACTAAAAAGTAATTAACCGAATCATATATTCTCATTGATAGGTTAATCATTTCCATAAATAATACAAATCACCCTATGTCCACAATAAAAACATAGATTCCTTTAAAATAAAATTTCAACAATTACTCCACAAACAGATTCCCATAGAATTCCATTTTCCATAGTCATATAGTGTTCCCAAAAGGGAGAAAGTCTTCAAAAGTAACCTTTATCACTTAATCACCAAATCATTTTCTTATACTAAGGATATCCATTTAATAAAACATAAGTTCCCAAAATCAACATATTATTTATCCATTAAACCATTAAACCAAAAATAATTAGTCATACTAACTAAGGACTTCATGTAGTCCTATGGTAGGAGATAAATCCCAATCGCACATTGGTTCTGGGTTATATTACAATAGCTTTCTCGGACACAACGAGTTGTCACATGGTCTTCATGTTGTCCTTTTTCAAAAAAAAATATAATTTTATTTAATTATAAAAACTCAATAAATTCCTCAAAGATAACCAAAACATTATTTAACCACAAATGTTATATCATACCTCACATTTTTATCCCAAAATGTAATAAAATCCAACTTCCTCAAATTCAAGGATCATATAAACAAAAATGATTCTTTATTACTATATCCACCAAAGAATAGTTATTTCTTCCATGAATAAAATTTTCACATATCAAACATCATGTTCAAACATAATTAAAATAATCTACCAAATCATTCCTATCATTAATACATTTTAACATATTATCATACATATATCAACATAACAATTAAATTCCTAAAATGTAGACATCTTAATCATTGAACATTCTTCCAAATAATTTATCTTTGTTTTTTTATATTATTATTTTCTACTTATTTCCTAAAAACAGAATCGTACATAATGTCCTAAAAATTTTGTAATGTCAAAACATGAGCTAAGAAATAATCCATACCTTCCATAGGTCATTTTTAGTTTCCTCATCTTAAATTGGAATGGAATTAGTAAATGGTAAACATATATTGGTATGATACGAATGTTCCCATTACCAACCCTTATTTTTTGGATATCTATATGTATAATGACCATGCATACCACATTTAAAACATTCAATTGATCCTTTAAAAATTACTTCTTTACCTTTCCTGGAGTCAACTGGACACTTTCTTTTTAAATGGTATGTTATTTCATTATGAAATTAATTACCACATCTATAACATATTCCTATCCATTTGAATCATTTTCTTAGGTGTTTCATTCCACATCCTTGAAAAATAGGATTCTGAATATACTTACATTTTTGGTTATTACCTAAACTCCCCTTTATATCAACCAAGCCTTTTGATACATTAATATTACAAAATTTTAAAGATAAAAAACATAATAGTATTACAGTTATAGGATACAATGGTTTAGTGTCTTGGGAAAACGTGGACTATACATAACAATTACAATATCAGGCATAGATATTTATTTAATTCCTTCTTCTCTTGCTTCTTATTGGAACTTGAACTCTCTTTAGTAGATGTAGTCACCAGAGGATATAAATCAAAAGGGGTGATCTAAAATACTAGTAATATGACAGATAATAATAACATTACAACAATTGAGCATAAACACAATATAAGTGAAGAATCATGAACATGAGGAAACATTAATAAGTGACTTGAAATGTAGCAATGCAGGCAAAAGCAAACATCATCTCTTAGGGGTTAACTACCACACTTAGTTTTGAAATTTAGAAGCATCATTTCCACACATCATTTCACTTTTATTCATGAGATTCATCTCTTTACCCAATTCATTGGACTGTTATATAATTCTGGTCGCACCCGTCACATTGAAACATTCATATTGTGCTATATAATCTAGGTGCACCTGTCACATCATAACATTATCATTTATCAAAAATGAAAAAATAAACATATAAAAAAAATTAAAATAAATAACCCATGAAAATTAATGGTTTTCATCTCATAATAACACATTCATAAATATTGGGTTCCCAAAATTATGTTGGAATAACATACTTGATACAAGAACCATCCACCTTTAGTGAGAATTAAAAGGTCTGTTTTTGAAAGAAGTGTTTTTTTGGAAAACATTTGTTTAACCTAAAATTCAGAATAAGACATTTATATCATAGAAAAGTTAATATAATGATGAAAATTTTATTTTTAAGGAGTGACCATAAAAAATATGGAGTGAAAGTGGGAGAACTCGATGAAAGAAAATTGTTTGCGAGATTTTCCCCTTACCATGTATCTGAACACTTTCTTGGCATTAATGTCATGTATAACCACATTAGATTCATTAATTGAATGTTTAATAACTTTATATACATGAATACTGTCCATTATAGTTTTATTATGTTATATAATGGGACTTTGGAAGAGTTATAATGTTTAAAAAAACATTGTCAGTTAATGTTTGTTTTTATGGTTTTTCTTGAGCGGTTCACAGGTATTAATAAAATAATGTTCAGGTAGAACATGGATAATCATCCAGAACTGATATATAAAGTTATTAATGATATTACGGAAGTTTATATGATCTTATAATAAATTATATTATAAACCATGTGGGAGAATAAATCAATAATAATAAAATGATAATTGTTTGAGTTAATTTGGCCTATTTTTCAAACACAACAAACTTGTTTTCCTTAATAATTTCTTAATATGTACATATGATAGATACATGAAATTAAATAAGAAATAATATATATATAATATTCTGGATCAACCATAAAAATCGGTACACAATCATATCTGAAGGTAGTAATGTAAAAAAGAAAACATGTCGTTCTTAAAGGAGATAGATTTACACCTCCCGAACAATATTTTCTTTTATAAAATAAAACGAAGAGGAGAAGGGGGATGGATTGTATAACATCCCATTATTATCACAAAATTATACTATATTTATGATACTACAGGTACTATACCATGCTAATAAATATAAGTGGGTAGAGAATATAAAAAGAACATGAAATTGAAATTAATTTAAAAGAAAAGAGAGAGAGATATAGAGGAAATACCTCTGTATTCATCCGCTTTGGATCCTCCTTATGGAAGCTATGATATTTCCTTTTATGAGACCAGAAGAATTGGTAGTGTGGGAGGGGATAGAGAAGATACATGGGTAGATTTTAGATAAGGCTTTAATCTTTAGAGGAGTGAGGAAATGAGGGTATGCATGGTGGTATTTATAGTGCAGGGGAGAGGGGTTTTCTAAATACAAAATTCAGTATTTTATTATTTCCCCCAAAGGCAATGAATATTGAGTCTTAAATGAAAAATAATTGTAATTTTATCATGGTACCCCAAACCAATTGTGCTTACATAAGCATAACATCATGCATGACTCTATAATTAGATTATTTAGCTTATTTTGTCAATTATGGTAATTCACTATTCATCACAAATTCTAGTATTTCAGAAAAATCCATAATAATCACCCCAACCATTATTCAATTTATAGAATCCAAAAATTATGTCAATTTATAAAAAAATAATTTTCTAAATATTATATTTTAATATTTAATTAAAATCATAATTTATTCTCAAAAATGAGTTTGGAAATAGTCATTTATGTATTCTAAAAATAGGTACACCATACTTTCACTTAAATATTATTTAAATATTATCATAAGTAAGGTTATTAATCATTAGTTTTTATCCCTATTAATAAGGTTATGTTACTATTCATAACGGTATGTTACAATTCTCCAAAAATTATGTTTTTATTATTTGACTCCAAATAACTTACAAATTGCAATAGTGTATGTCTGATTTTACAAATTCCAAACACATTAGTGTCTAACATATGTTTAATTGAAACTTAGAACATATTATTTCATTATTTTTTGTTTTATGTGATTTTATAGACATATTTATAAGAAGAAAATTTTCATTGAAAAACATTGGTTCATTACATTCTTCCCCCCTTATGAAATTTCTCCCTCAAATTTTCAATTTACATAAAAAAGTGAGGGAACGTCTCCTTCATCACCTCTTGAGGTTCCCAAGTAGCTTCTTCAAACTTATGTTTCATCCAAAAAAACATTGAAAATGTGGTTTTTCTTGTTGCATAGAACCTTATCTCTCTGGTATATAATCTTTACCGGATCCTCCTCATAGGATAGATCATCTTTCATTTGTACCACCACTTATTTTTGTACATGTGAGGGGTTCGGTATGTACTTCATCTAGAGTGATACGTGAAAAACATTCTAAACTTGATCCATTTTCAGTGTAAGTGCAAGACAATAGGCCAAGGCTCCTATGCGGTCAATGATTTCAAAGGTTCCACTCTTCCTTGGGCTTAGATTCCCTTTCATTCCAAATCGCATGAATCTCTTCCGTTGTGATATTTGATGGAAGACATTTTCCCCAATGTCGAACTCCAAGTCTCATCGATTATTTTCACCATAGCTCTTTTTCCGACTATGAGAATCTTTGATGTGTTGTTGGATAACATGAACCTTATTTTTCATCTCTTTCACAAGTTCGGGTCCGAGTTTCATTCGTTCTCCAAATTCATCCCAACCAGTTGGAGTTCTACGTCTCTTTCCATACATAACATCATATAGATCCATCTAAAAAATTCTAGTGGAATCTATTGTTGTATGATAACTCAACCAATGGGGGTCCTAATCCCATCCACCCTTGAATTCTAGAGATCAGGCTCATATCATATCTTCTAGTGTCTGAAAAGTATTTTCTGATTGGCCTTTTGTTTGGGGGTGATAGTTCATGCTGAAATTTAATTCAGTACTCCTTGAAATTTGAAGGCTCCTCTAGAATGTATATGTGAACCTTGGATCACAATCAGAGATAATTGAGAGTGTAAGACCATGCAATATCACCACTCCATTAACATATATCTTTGTAAGTTTTTCAAGAGAGAGATATTCCTGAATAGAGATCAAATGGGTAGTCCTGGTAAGTTGGTCAAGCACAACCCATGTCGCATTATTTCCCTTCAACGTCTTCAAGAGACTTATTACAATGTCCATAGTGACATTCTCCCATTTCCACATGGGTATAGGCATTTTCTGCATCATCACATTGGACTTCTGTCACTCTACATTATCCTTCTAACCTACCAAGAACTTTGATATATATTATGCATTATCCATCTTCATGTTATCCCACTAGAAGTGTTCTTGGAGGTCATGGTATATCTTGGAACTCCTAGGATGGATAGAAAATGATGAGCTATGTGCACTATAAAAAATATCCTTCTTTATCTCGGGTGATGAAGGCACGTAAATATGCATTCCAAAACGAATCACACCACAATCGTCGATATGGAACTCTTGTAGCTTCCCTTCCATTACTCTATTAACCCTCTTTTTTATCTCCAGAACATCCCTTTGTGCTTCCTTAATCATTTCTTGGATGGATTGTTTAACAATCATTTGGGAATGGTAGGATGTATCCCCTACCCTTAGGATTTTAAAATCCATCCTTTGAATATCCAATAATATTTTTTCATTCTCAATCCATAACATGGAAGGAGTCGCATGTTTTTTCTAATTATATCATCTACTACCTTGGTCGCCCATCTTGGATGATAGTGAATCCAGAAAATGTAATCCTTGATTATCTCTAACCATAACCTTTAATGCATGTTGATCTCCTTTTATGTGAATATATACATTAGGATCTTGTGGTTAGTGTATATGTCACCCTTCTCTAAGTAAAGGTAGTGACGCCAGATTGTAACTGCAAAAATCACGGCTACCAACTCTAGATCATTTGTCGGGTAGATCTGATTATGGATCTTCAACTATCGTGAGGAATAGGCTATCAGATTATAATTTTTTCATTAGTACGCAACCCAATCCTTTATTTTAAGCATCACTATATATCACAAAACATTATTCACTTTTTGGTTGTGTGAGTACAACTGCATTGATCTGCCTTCTCTTTATCTCCATGAAGATTCCCTCACATTATTCCATCCAGACATTATATAACCCTTTCTGTGTTAACATAGTTAGCAGGCTTGACAATCATGATAACTTTATCACAAAACGTTGGTAGAAAAAACTAATCCACGAAAAATACATATTTTTGTGGCACTAGAGGTTCTGGACAATTAATCAATCACCTTGGTATTAGAATTGTCTATAGAAATTCTCTCACTTATGATCACATTTACCAAGAAAGTGACTTGCTTCATCCAAAAACCACACGTGTTGTACATTGCATACAACTTCTCTTTTCTCAATATTTCTAATAAAAGTCTTACATTTTTATCATGTTCATCATTAATCATGGTGTAGATGAGAATATCATCATTAAATACTAAAAAATATTTCCATGGATATGCCTAAATACTCTATTCATCAAATCTATGAATATTGCAGGGGAATTAATAAGTCCAAAGAGAATCACTAGAAACTCATATTTCCAACAACTTTTACATAAGATAGTCTCATGAATATCATCTTTTTAAACTTTAACTGCTGATTTCCAGAACAAATATCCACCTTTGAGAAGCACTGATCACTTCTTAACTGATCAAACAAGCCATCTATCTTTGGAAGAGGATACTTGTTCTTTATGGTAATAATGATGTGTTCTCGATAGTTGATACATAGCCGCATTGTTCCATCATTCTTCTTCAAAAAGAACACTAGAGTACCACAAGGTTATGCACTTGGGCATATAAATCCTTTTTCGATATGCTCTTTTAGCGTCTTCTTTAACTCTTCCAGTTCTATAGGAGCCATCCTATAGAGACACTTCGAGATATGAGTAGATCCGAGCATGAGTTATATTGAGAACTGTACCACAAGATTTGGGGGAAGTCCGAGTAACTCTTTGGTAAATACATCACTGTATTCCCTCATGATGTGAATTCCCGCAAGTTTGGTACTATCCTTTGACTCAACAATTTGGGCGAGATATGTTCCTTCATAGGGAATCATCCCTGACACCATTGAAGGATTTTTTAATGGAGATTCATGTTCTTCCTTGATTTTTTAGAGGAGCATGGGATGGTTCCGAATATGAAAAGATATTTTCTTTTCCCATTATTTGATAAGTGCTCTAGATAATGAGAACCAATCCATTCCCATTATAGCATTGAATTCCACCAAGGGATGTATTATGAGATTCTTTGGCATAATCATCCCGCATACACCAATGGGAGAAGAGTCAAATACTTGGGTTACAATGATTACAGTACATAGTGTTTTTATATATATATCTACTTCAAGGATTCAAGGATTTGATTATATAGTTCTAGAAAACATGCAAGATAAAAATGAATGCATAGATCCAAAATAAAATAATACCCTTTCCATTCATGAGTGAATAGGAAGTGCACCTTGAACAACTTCATTATCTCACTCCACTTCTATAGTAGTGATTGCATAATCCTTCCCTTGTTTTGTTGTCATTGGTGGCTGTAAACACTAATTAACCTCAATAACTCATGGATTAGTACACTAGATTGCATAGTACCCTAGCTTCCAATAGTTTATCATTGAATCATGGGTGGTTCTCTCCTTCAATAAGATTCAATCTCTATCCTTTTCATGTATTTTTGACACTCTTAAACATGGTGTCCTTCATTCCCACACTTGAAGCACATCCCCATACCTTTGAGGAAGTTCCCATGGTGAAACGTCACACATTTTAGGCATGTGGGTTATTGGGATTTCATCACACCTTCTTCTTTAGATCCTCCAACTTTTTTTCCTTATCACAATATCTGTGGGACCATTCTCCAAACACTATCTCCACTTTTAGAGAACATCAAAAAACCTCTTCAGAACTCAAAAATTCATGAATTGCAAGAGCCTTTTGAAGGTGTGGTATTAATCCACTAAATAATCAATCAATTTTTCTATCATTTTATATAACAAAATCTAATACATACCTTGAAAACCTATTGAAATTCACTTCATAGGTTGTGACATACTCTCCTCCTTTTTTCCTGAGCTCTATGAATTCTCTCTCCATCTTCGTGTGATGTGTTCTTGGGAAATACTTATTACGAATCATTACCTTAATGTCTTCCCATTCCATCTCTTTAATTTCTTCCCTTGGCATAGAGTTCTTAATCAAAGATGAACATTGATCAGGCACTCCTTCTATACGATAAATGGATAGAGTCAACTTCTCTATCTCATAATAGTGGACAACAGAAAAGGTTTTTTTTACATAGAGTTGACCCACCGTTCTGTAACTAGTGGATCAAAAGATCCACTAAGCGTCAGTGTTCTTTTCCGCATAAAACATTTTATAGCCACTTTCTCCATCTTTAGTGAAGGAGGAAGATCCCCATTATTATGGTTATTTTTCATTACTTGAGATAATTGGGTAAGCATCACCATGATTTTGTGAACTCCACCTCCCAAATCATTGGGGATGTTGTTCAGTAAATCGTTGAATTGGCCCTCGCATGAGTTGTTTGCCTATTTTCTCATGGTTCCCACCATTTTCAAAAATAGAAAAGGATAGAACAAATCATAAGTCAACAAGTTAATAATAACTTATTAATATGATCATTTTATACTAAAAACATAACATGTGGGATCCCAATGTAAATCATCGTGTATGCATATTTGTACATAGTCTCATTCTAGAGGTTTTCTCTAGGTTTCCCTAATCCTAATTCTGAAATTAACATAACATTACCTCTAATACCAACTATAGAGACCTAGACTTTTCTTACATTACTATTACATCATTTTAAAGATAAAAAACATAATAGTATTACAAATATAGGATCCAAAGGTTAGGTGTCTTCGGCAAACTCTAACCATACATAACAATTACAACAACAAGCATTAAAATTTATTTAATTACTTATTCTTTATATTATTATTGGAAAATGGACTCTCCTTTGAAGATGTAGTCACCTGAGGATATACATAAAAATGGGTGAACTAAAAGACCAAAAAGAGGATAGTTAAGACTATTATAAAAATTGGTGAGCATAACAATAACATGCGCATAGAATCATGAACATGAGAGGAAGCATTAATAAGAGACATGAAATGTGGAAATTCATAAAAAATGAAACATCATGTCTTCGTGTTTAACTACCACACATAGTTGTGAAAATTATATCATAATTTCCACACATCATTTCAATTTTACTCATGAGATTCATCACTTTACCCAATGCATTGTAGCACTATATAATTTTCGGCTCACCCTTCACATCATAACATTATCATTTATCATGTATGCCATAGTGAAGTTATATAAAAAAGGAACATAATTAACCCATGAAAAGGAATGGGCTTCACCTCATAAGAACAAATTCCTAAATACTTTGTTCAATAATTAAGTGGTAATAACATACATGATACAAGAATCATCTACCTTTATTAAGAAGTAAAAGGTGCGTTTTCGATAGAAGAGTTCATTTGGAAAAATTTTTTGAGATAAACTTCTGTAGAAAACATGCATATCCTATATAAGGTATGATAATGATGAAAAATTATTTTTTAGGAGAGAGCATAACAAATATGGTGTGAAATAGGGAGAACATGAAGAATGAAAATTGGGTTTGAGATTTTCCCCTACCTTGTATCTGAGCGTTTTCTTTGCTTTAATATCTTGTATAACCACATTAGATTCCTTAATTTACAATTACATAACCTTTTATACCTGAATATGGTTCATTATGTACTCATTAATTTATTTTATGGGCATTTGGATGAGTTATAGTGTTTAAAATCATTGTTTGGGAATGTTCATTTTTATTCTTTTTCATTAGTGGTTCACTTGTATTCATAAATTGATGTTCGGGTAGAACATAGATAAACCTCAAAAATATATATATCATGTTATTAATGATATTACATATGTTTTAATGATCTAATAATGAATTATATTATATACCTTGTGGATCAATGATTAGATATTTATTAAATGATGACTGTTTGAGTTAATTTGAGCGGTTTATTGACCACAACGAACTTGTTTTGTTCATGTGGTAAATAATCACTCTAGATAGTTGGTTCATAATAACTATAAGAGTTTTCATTACATCTCTCGTTTCTTTTAATTTCATATTCAAAAAATTGTCCTAGTTTTCTTCACATTCATTGTTACTTTGGTGCCTCTTGGATTCAGCCATTTACTAAAATTAAAAAGGTCAGTGTAAATATATTAGTAAAATCATTATGTAATATATTATGAGGAGATTATAAACAAAGATGTACTTATTAATGTTATAATAAACTCACATAATTTATCTAAAATAACTATTAATCTTTCAAATATTCTAACCATTATGGTTATTTAACTTATGCTTAAGTAACACCCTAACCCCAAATGTTATCTAAACCGACCTCGGATACAAACTCTATGACCCCAGCCTTAAACATTACATAATATAAAATTATGTTAATAATTCACATTTAGTATCTTTTCAGGATTATAATTTTATAGAATGGGGCCATTACTATTACATTACATCACAAATTCTACAAATTATACATTTCTACACACTATCAATTATTTTATAAAATAAAAACTCTTAAAAGAAAAAAATAGTACTTTTCTTGATATAAATCTTATTCATTTCATCATTTCTATTACCATGCATTATATCCTGTAATAAAATTTTCAAAAACATGGGATGAGCATAAAAAACTCAATTAGGGTTAAAAAATAAAGAATGAAAACATTACTATATAATTACAAAAAAACATACTCTCTTTATCATACCTCATGAAATCATTAGATTTATGAATAACACGGAGTAATCACAAATCATAATGGTAACATGTGGAATCCATAACATACTTGCATTGTAGCTTTCACCCCTCTCTAGGTAGTTAATTATAGAATAACCATCATAATATATTCCATAAATATCTTATGAGAAACATTAATATTTTACTCTATCATGTATCCAAATGAATTAGAGTGCTATCTCAGGCTCACCCACCCTAGCTTTATCATGGAACCACCCGTATTCGTAAAAAATGACCACAAACCATAACATAATCATAACACATGAACATGCATAAAGGGAAGATAACATTTCAACTATGAAATAAGAATATAACATTTCAATATATTGAAATAATCAATCCATTCTAAAACCCATTTTCAAAACCAAAATATTTCAAAAGAGTTTATGGAATTTATTTTACTTTTAAAAACATTACAGTTTGTTAAGGAAGCAAATTATCAAAATGCTCGCTACGGCTGAAATGTCGTTGTCACTGCATTCATTAAAAATAAAATTTTAATTTTTTAATTAGTATAATAGTACGTAGAAAAAAGATTCCTTTTGAATGAAATTAAAATTCAATGGTGATTATACACTATATAAAGGAATGTCATGTATAAATCAATGTATGCCTTAATGATAGATATTGAGATGAATTCCCTTATAATGATCATTTTGAAAATAAAATACTTCCATTATTTTTATTCAGTATATGTACACATAAATCAAGTATAAATATGAGATATTATAAATAATTTATTTCTCACATAATCATAGCACGACATAATCATAATGTATAATTTTATCCCGATTAATGGAAATTGAGTTACGGAGTTCATTTACAAGAATTCGTCAGCCTAACGACGTCACATTAAAATTCAGAAAATCAGTAGATGTGAGAGAAAAGGATCTCTCATAACTTGGAAATAAAATTTATAGAAATAATGATATATAATAGCATATTAAAACACAATAAAATGGAAATTAAAAGACATATCATAAAGAAGTCTTTGACTAAAAGGAGATGGTGAATGATTCCCTTACCTCATGTCTGACTTGACTCGTTCATTCTTTAATATCCAAAAAAACAAACTAATGTTAATTTATACTTTCTTAAGAACATTTCTCACATTTATTATTCATTTTATATTGCGTATTACTACATTATAAACATTACATAATCTTTCAAGTTAATAACGTTTGTTTTGTCAATATTTCATACTTGCGTCAAAAATGAACTTCTTATAATTAAAATTTGTCCATGTGGTCAAAAGTTCATTACATAAAGAATTATATTCATTATTTTTATATCATATATATAATATATATCTTGTATATATATGTACTTATAAAAGTACATAACATTTCGAGATAAGAAATGAAATGCACCATTCATAGAGATGGTAAGTTGTACGTATGCATGAATGCTACTATCATTTCTATTTCATATTTAATGGAATGAAAACATAATTATACATAGGATTATTATAATTCCAGTATAATATAATATCTAATTTAATTAACTCCATCCTTTATGCATTCTAGGTATGGCATGAACAAGTCATGTCACTATGAGGGGGCGGTTGTCCGCACTTCCTCAAATAAATTTATCGTAATTACCCATTATGGAACCCATAAAGGAATTCTATAAATGAAAAATAATTAAGAATATATAAAATAGAAATATATATTATATTTCACAAAAAAATAGTGTTCTATCATTATGACCACCATGATAGGTGGTAAGAGATAATTGAACAATCATTGTTTGGTGAGGCAATAGTTCGTTATCCACAGAAACAATATGTTTGTATCATTTAGATATAGGTTTGCGGAATTGTAGTTCTAATAAAACTCATAAAAAATTATTTGTATATTTAGGATACTGGTGTTGTTATAAAAAATTTAAAAAGAGTGTCTAGGGTGTTGGAGAAGGAAAATAAATGAAAAAAAAATTGAGAGAAGACATTCATATTAAATCGGGTAACTCTTTTTGGTTTGAACAAAATGGATTTCTTGAATTTCCTTATGCCTATGGGAAGCCTTCTTGGAGGAAGATAGAGATGTTTGGGAGATTTTTGGAATCGTGTTTGGATGAGGCACATGGCTTGAGAGATGTGAGTAATGTGTTAGAGGTGGTCCCCTTTTATAAGATGGAGGAGGGGCTCTTTAGGAATGTTGGAAAGTATTAATTTATTATAAACTGATTTTCAGTTTCAAATGGACCAAAAATTATTTAATTCTATGATAAGTTAAATATTAGTCGAAATAAAATAATCCAATAATAATTGGATAGGTTTTGATATTTTTTAATCCATATCTTTTTTAACCATTTGATAACTTATTTATCTTTTACCAAGTCCTCATATATATTCATACTGTACGATTAATATATTTACTATTAAATTCCATGAGTCCCAAAATGGATCATTTATTACACTATTTAATCCATTTATATTAATCTTATAATTTTGGTATTATTTTTTAATTTAATAAAATATTAATTATTTTAAAAACTAATTTATTTCAATTTATAATTTATTCATACCACGTATTTGAAAAAATCTATAACAACATGATTATTTCAAAAAAGCTTCATTAATTGAAAGATAAAAAGTAAATATTATACATAAAATTCATGGATGGAATATAATGTTTCAAAATAAATTTATTTTCATATTTATCATATCATTTATTTGAATCTATTATTAATGAAGAAATTACTACATCGCCATTATGTCATAATTAAATTTATTTATTTATTCTATAAAATTTATGAATAAAATACCATGATTTATGATATGTTTTTATATTTCATATAAATATTTATAGAAAAAATTATCACTTATATAACACCATATAAAACTTGTTTTACAAAAAGATATATATTTATGTTACTTTTGTCATTACTTTAAATTAATTAATATAAAGTGTCATTATCACTCCCATATGGCTCCATGGGGTCCCAAAATCAACCAAACTATTCCCTTGGTCTGAAATATCACATAAAATAGGGTTAGGACATGTTGATGTGTAATTTAATATTATTGTAGTATTAAATGTTACCATTTTTTATCAGATTTACACTTTAACTATTGTAAATAAAATATTTACTAAAGTAAATATACATAATGTCTCAAAATAAAAGTTATCTATTTACAAAATTTGGACCTTATTATTCCAAATATGGAATAAATTAAATTAAAATTAATTCCTGTTGTCCAAATAAAAAAGTGTGTGTTTATGAAACAATAACTGTCACTTGAATGACACTTGTTTATGTTCAATTTCCATGTTAAATTGTTTCTAATGACCAAAATTGAATTACATAGTGAAAATATATTCCAATTAAACATTAAAATAAATAAATGGAAAAATATAACTATATAAATAAACTAGATTAAAATTCATTTTGGAATTAAAATGCATTATTTTCAACTATTCATAAAAAATGAACGTTATCATAAAAATACCAAAATTTTACCCAAAGTAAATATTGTTTTCCTTTTTATAAATAAGATTTTTATCTTGTCAACATTATCATATAAAATTGACAAAAAAACTAGATTTAAAAGGATTTTTCAATCGAAAGGTGGTAAAAGGACCTTTTAAAAATATTAGAGTATTTATGCATAAAATTGGACTCATTCTAATTTTAAGCTTATAACTTTTATTGAAAGAATGTAAAAACATTAAAAAAACATGTGTAAACATATTTCAGTCAGTTCTATTCATCCCTGCCAATAAAATTGATGGGCGTTAACTAACATTTAAAATAATATTATATTATTATTTTTTAGTATTACTGAGCCTAGTGTGTAACATGAGATTTTGGAGAAACCCATTATTTCGTGTTGGGTATTTCATTGAACATAGAATCCCCATTAAAGTAAAAAAATATTTAATTTAAAAATATTAATAAATATATAAATTTCATATTTTCTATTTACCTGGGATGTTACAAAAATTATGGTATAATGAATTAACAAAGTTCTCCACATACTCATAAAAAATGAGATTTAGAGAGATAAAATATTATTTTGAAATGGAATGGATAGTGGTTCTAGAATATATACTGTGTATGTTTTATTATTGGGAAGATATATGTATGGATTTACATTTTTAGAAAATAAGTGTTCATACAATAGAAATATACATTACACACATTGAGATATGGTACAAGAAGAAACCAATTATTAAATATTTTAATGTGTTTGAGAGTCCATTCCATATTATTATTGAAATATAAAACGTAGAAAAATTTAATAAAAAAAGATGAAGATTATATTTTTAGGGGTTACACAACAAATGGAAGGATAAATTGGTTTTGGAATAAATATTCAAATAAATATTTTGAAACAACTAATGCTAAAGTAATATTAAATAAGTTCAAATCAATTACATAATAGAAATTACAATATTATAATGAAATATAAAATTTTAAAATGTCACTAGAAAAACTATTTATTTATATAAAACTCATGTAAATATCAAGAAAAATATGATAGATATAGTAATTAATAAGATTTTTTTAGATATAGAATCATAATATTATTTGTTATACAAAACCATGATGGACATGGTAATATCCTTGAATATTTTGAATATCTAGTTCAAAAAAGGATAAATATTATAAAAAGGAATAAAATGGAATTTATCTCTCATGTTGATCTTTATTAAGTATCAAATATATTGGGTAAAAGTAAAGGTTAAAATTCATCAATGATTAATTATATTTCATTATGAATAATGACACCAAGGATCAATTCCTGAGAGCAGAGGTAAAAATCATTATAAATTTTCCAGTGGTTAGAATGTATCTCATTTAAATGGATGAAATTTCTTAAAATAAATAGTGGATGATTTTTAAATGATACTCAAAACCTGATGGTGTTAATTTTCTAGGAACCATTGATTACGTTGTATGACATAATTCCATCCAAATATTTTTTTCCAGTTTTTTCTCATTTAATGTAAAATGTTTATCAGATTGATTTAAATTTAATTTTCATGAAGGGTGAATTTTATAAAAATTAGTTTCATTAAATACATAATGGTATTCCTAAAAGATAATAATGGTAGTATGGTATATCAATCAATAACGTCTTATATGAATTAAAGTATTCCTTGTGTTCCAAGTATTTTATCGCAGATTGTTTCTTTATGATATTGTACTTATGTAATAGAAATTCCATTGAAACATAGAGGTGAATGTGAAATTTATATATCTTTCATAGACATTGTTTATGTTTGTGAAATTATTTTTATTAGTGATAATGATCATTGGAGTAAATAATTTTCAAAATAAATTAGTCGTAAATTTCTAATCTGAACACATGGAATGTTGAATTTATTTCATAAGATATAGATTATATAAAATGGAACCTACATCATCATATCATAGGAAATGTATGTTAGGTTCTTTGAAGAGGGTCTTTTTCATGGAGTATTCAATAGAATTTTACTACATCGATCACAATTGGAGTAAATTTTATCAAATATAAGTTTAGTGAAAGGTACAATGAAATTTATATTTTGATTATAATTATAAAATTAAACTATCAACCTATACATCAACATGAATTTGTGTTTGAAATCAATATGGGCATCAGATATCTGTGTGATCTAAAAGAGTCACCCATGGTGGTTGTTAAAAGAGATACATCAAATCAAAATTATGCTTTTCTTGATATATAACAAATCTAATAAGTTTAGAAAACTCACGTCCATAAATTCAAATCGTTCTAGTGATTCTGATGATCATAAATCTATAGCTTGATGTATATTCATTTTGAGATAACAATTTACTTAAGAGAATATTTAGAAAAAAATTTAGAATTTAATATAGGAGAGTTATAATTTATTACATTCAACCATTCCTTCACTCAAATTTTATTGTTGAGTTTTCATAAAAAATACCTAAATGTAATTATAAAACATTCCATGAAAATTTTCTACCCTAATCAACGTGATATTTATCCCCCTCAATGAACATATATAAACACAGTAGGCAAAAATAATTGACGCAAGGTTTCATTTCATCTTGAATAATTTTATTTCTTGGGAAGTGAAGGTGGGGAATTTTTCAACAAAGGATAAAATAAATGATATGATGCATAAATATATAATAAAGGAATTGTTAAAGTAATTAAGGAAGAAATTTCATGTTCACCCTTATCCTTCTACTTAATATACGTCTAGAAGACCCCCATCCCATCCCACTATGCCTTAAATTATATTAGCATAGTGTGAGGTGTGTAAAAAAATCAATATGATGTTATAAAAATCTATTCACTAATGATATGAGGGAGAAGTTTTCATAAAATGTGGGAGAAAAGAAAATATCGAATAATATGGATAATTGTAATTGTAAAAAAATCAAAAATCACTCGACTGAAAAATTATTGTCATTGGAAGAAGGTATTCCCTCAAAAACATTTATTTCTCATACTGTGTGGTTTCAATATTATCACCTTTAGAATAAGTTCAGGATTTTTTGGGATCAAAATTTTTTTTGTTTGTGATTGGTATTTCCAAAACATCAAATGGATAAGAATGAAGCAACCATGTTTCTTTCAAGTTGTTTAATTTATTGTGTATATAATTTTATACATTGGTTTTTATTTGGAATATAATGATTTAAAATTCATTAATCTGGGTCTATATGTTTTATTAAATTAACAAATATATGATAATTAATATAATATGAAGAATATTTGTGAGTTAACTTATTGATTATTTGAGATTTCATCAGAATAATATTCTAATATCTGTGATAAAAATTTAATAAATGTGGATTCTATTTGAAAAACCTAATCATGGAGTTATTGTACCAATTTTAGACCATTGGATAAAAAAATTAAAATATTTATTTGATTTGATTAAGGATATTTAATGATGATTATATGTGATTCTATGGATTAATAAACAGATATTTCAATTAAAATATCTGAGTGATTTCATATAAATATTTTGCTGCCACATCGAGTATTATAATGCTGAGATGTATGTTATAAGTTACAATTATCATGAGAGAATTTAAATCATTCAAAAAAAATATATGTTTAATAGTCAGTATAATTTTTTATGAGTTTTGATGATGATTGGATGATATTGGAATTCCGGTATCTTCATATGTTATTCAAATATATTTTCCAAATTCATGAATTGAACGGGAGATTCATAACTAAACCCCGTCATTACACACATTTATCAATGATATTATAATTATATAATGAGTGAAAAAAATTCAATAAAATGTTATATATTTGGTTTCCACTATCTATTATATTGTTGAGTGATGATGATATATGAGAATCATTATTACATTCATCAGAAAAGTTCTTTAGTTGAGTAAATATATCATAGAGTTTTGTTTTCAAGAATTTTAAGTACCAAAATAATAATATTCTAGATAATGATGTTCTAGATGGTATTTTTTGTGAGTAGAATTTTATTTTCTATTTAGAAATCTATGAATATATGTTATATGTTGTAACTGGTGGGAACTAGTATAATCATTTATTCACGAGACATTTTTGTGAGGTTCAATATTATTTAATTTTTAATAATTTTACATACCACTTTAATCATTGATTAATCTAAGTGGAAAATTAGTGACTCCAAAATTACCGTCATAGCAAGGAGTAGGTTTCTTCATTGGGACAAAATCGTGTAAAAAAATTATTTAATTTTTTTTATCATAATTAATGTGGTGAGTGTGATTTTTTTACATAAACATATCATAAAAATGTTCCATATAGTAATGATAATGAAATTAAATTCCTTAAAAAAAGGTAACCACACATTCAACCCCCCCTAATGTTTATCCAATTCTGAGGAAATAAATTTTTATAATTTACCCTTTTATATATCATTGGATATCATGTTGGATTTTGTAGGCCTTAAAAATTACCCTTGAAAATTTGTTCGAATTGGAATCAAGAGGATCTAATTTTGAGAAAGTAAATATCCTACATAAATACATTGCGGGATATGCATAGTATCTTCCAACATAATTCAATGTTTTACCCTTTCACTTTTCAGAGAATACATATTAATTTTCTTCACATAATATTCCTAATATATCATTTTCTACACAAAAACATCATTTTTGTGGAAGAGTAATTCCACATTAATGAAATATATTGAAAAATATCACCAATCACAGAAATATTATTCTTCGTGAATAATTTCTCATGAATAATCACAGAAAATATACAATATTCTTATTAAAATTGGTCTTCATGTATTTTTAAATCCCTCTATTCTTGAGCATTCATTTTTCATGAAGTTCAATCATTGTTCACGTAATCCATCTCAATTATGATTCATTTTTTATTTCCTAATGTATTATTCTACATGATCCATTGAAATTGTATTTTCATTATTTATTTTTATAAGACTATAAAATATATAACTTTGTCTTTCAAAGAGATAATAAAAAATATGATTCAATTTTTTTGGAGTGGGGCAACACCATTGGGTCTTATAAAGAAAAATGATTCTATCTTATCTCCTTAGAGAAATAATTCAAGATTACCCAACATCATATAATATACCTTTATATAGTTTCATCGTGTTTAAGGAAATTCCCCTCACCATTCCCCAGGAACTAGTCATTCGAATTTTTTTTTTCTATCATGAGTTTTGTTGGGGTAATATTTCATCATGAAATCTTTTTATTAGAAATGATAATCACATAGTTGGTTATATTCTAGGAAATAAACCCTTGTCCTCATAAGGAGAAAAAAACCTCTAGAACCATTTGTTTATATTAATATATCCATCTAGAAAAATTCAATAGTTGATCATATTATTATTTGAACTTCTAACTGGGATTATAGATCAAGGGTTACTTTTATCATTGATTGTGCTTTCCCATTTTTGGGGTGAAAATGATTCATGGAATTCTATATATTTAGCATATTATTTAGGTTTTATGATTCAATGACTTTTAAAGAAAATCATTTTCCAATCATATTAAACAAAAATCCCAAATGTGATCAATAGATAGAGCCTTAGTATAGAAAAATTCATATAGTTCACATAGAACATGTGATAAGCCTATGGGTTGTGCACATAATTAGTAGAACTCTAAACATTGAAGAAAAAAATTAAGAACTCACAACCCTTCCCTTTTTTGGTGAAATATAAAAAAGAACTCCACTATTGAGGGAGAATCAGAAAATTGATATTCATATCATGGATCTAGTGGTTCACCTAAGAATCAATGTTTTTTTAAGTAAATCATTTAATATTTTTATCATTAAAATGTTTAATAGTTACACGTTATGAGACCAAAGTCCTAAACAACCAGAATTACATGTGGGATTAAAAATTTTATACTATAATTCAGAGTCATAATGATGTTATACAACATGTTTATTGAAGGTTTTACCATTAATAAATTTTCCTTTCAGTCTGTCGACATTCCTTGCAATGTTTTTTACCATATACCTCCTTATATTGTGGAAGTCTCACAATAGATTAATGTTTCCGAATAATATAATGAAGGTCTTATTGTAAACATATATGAATATCAACATGTAATTTTAAATTTTGGAGGGGTTATACTTCCTCATTGATATAATATGTTAGTGGAAGGAACTATTCAGTATTTTAGTCCATTTTTATGTGCATTGTGATAGTATTTAATCCCATATAGTGGGATATGAATTCATCAATGAACATGTAATCTCTGATGCTCAATTTAGAACATAATATTCATGTTGGGTTGGATTTAGACCTATCCCATTGAACAATAGAGACATAAAAAACATCCAAAACCAATATAATTTTTTCATCATTACACCAGAATCATAACCAATCAGTGCTATTATTGACAATGAACTTGTTTGAAGGAGGAGATGGAACATATATTGTCATTGAGAAAATGTTTTTGCGATGATAGGATTGAAAATGTGGTTATCTATCGGGAATATACACTATAAAAATTCTACTGAAATTTTATTTTTGTATAAAATAAATGAAGCACTTATCCTTAAAATTGATTGAAATGAATAAAATATCGTTGTCGAATGCTTGTTCTTACTAAATATTTAATCTAGAAAAAATAGAATAATTATTTCTCTAACCATATCACTCAACCATTTGGATATTAATTTATTTTTTTGAGCCTTGGATTTTTTTTCATACCTTAATAAGTTGTTAGTTGACCTACTATCTCAATTCAGGGGACCATTGATGATAGTGTGAGTAGATGAGTGGGAGATATTGGCATAGGTTGTAATACTCGAAATATTCTTCAATCAAAAAAGTATATAATGTCTTGTATTCTAATGAAATATAATATTCATTTTGATGTGTATCCCTCTATTAGTGGGACACATTCCTTCCCCATATTCCATATAAACACATTGTTTTTTAATTATTGTAATGGGTGAAATTTATTGATGATTAAAACATCAACCCATGTGATTTGGGATTCACTTTAAGTGGATGATAACATCCTTACATGGTTCATTATTGTTTCAAAATCCAATAACATCTCCAATGAGAATCAACCCTAGGAAGTGGAATCATAATTTAGAGACTTGGAGATCTACATATATTCAAAAAAAATTATTCTTCCACTTGGACTATTATTATGAAAACTTTTATTTTAATTTGAGTAGGAAACATGATTAAAAAGTCTACTGTTCATTGAAATAAGAGTTCAGATAGATTCATGTTTTCATTTGATATATTTTCATTCATAATATTTTTAATTTATTCTATACCCTTTTAGGGAATTGGGAACGGGCTTAGTAAACTATTAAGTCTATATAATATACTTTCTAATAGAATTTTATTTCCATAGGTACTCATTTGAGTGCTGGGATCCTTGAGTATGGAACTATAAACTTAGAAAAACACATTTTTTGGTGATCTATAATCCTATTATGTGTTTTCTGAACAATATTAAATAGGTACTCCTTAAAGGTTATCCTCTTAGGATACACATAGGTGGATATTGGAATGATGACTACCAATCCCTATTATCTGAACAAAAAACATTAAATTTTTTTATCAATATACTCATATTTTATGATTATTTTATTATATCATGTGGATTAAATGGCTTCTTCAGACCTATTTTCACACTCCAAGAGCACAATGGAATTAGGTACTATGAACCACATAGACCATGCACCTCAATAAGTGTATCTAATACGGGATGTAATAGGCTATTGTCATTAGAGATCAGAACATGCTTTCATTATATATGTGGTTTTCATCATCCCATATGATTCAAGGATAATGGATAATCTTATGGGGTTTCTCTACCTGACTAGATAGTTCTATTATAAAATAGTTATGATCAGTGCACCTCAATAGGAATGTAAGTTTACTTTATAGGTTTTACCTTTTTCGATGTTATGCTAACAAATGTTGGTCCTTATGTGTATCCCTATTTGCTGGTGACTCAATAATTTCTAGTTTACATATTTATTCAATTATTCTTACCCAGTGGAGGGAATTTCACTCTCATAGGTGGATATAATATTTTGGATTCATATAATAAAATTTTACATAGAAGACCAAAAAATTGTACCTTCTTATGATGCTGAAATATTTGAATAAGAAAATACACTAGTGAATGTGTTTGAGTATCTTCAATCTATTCTATAATATCTCTTAATTATTTAACAAAAGTTATTCCATGTAGATAATATCATTTACCTAGACTCTTTATACAAAAAATCATGACATTTCTATACTTATTTACTAGCCTCTATAAGTAATAGGGAAATATTGACCTAGGTTTAGATCATTTAGGAGTTATCATGATTAGATCATCCAACAGTGAGTTGGTCCCCATATATATTTCACCATCTTGGTGAAACTATTATCCGAATAAATATGCTCCCAATTTTTTGTGTTCCTGAACAAAATATGGGTGATAGAACATAAAAAGGGTTATTCATAGAAACCCCTTGAATGATTTTACTATAATTCTAGACAATTTACATCATTTGATAAAAATGTTAGGAGATAGTGGGTTTGACTTCGAATATATATACCATACTATGAATTAGATCCATCATATAGTCATAATATGATAAAATTTCTTAAATTTTATTCTCCAATGTGTAATTTGAAGTGCCTATGTGGATCTTAGATCCACAAAACCCCATGAGTATTCTCGTAATGAAGATATTGTATTGGAGTAGAAAAATTTAAACGATGAAGAGAATATATCCAAATAAGATTTTTTTATTTCTGAAAGCACTTTTAGGAAAAAAAAGTTACACACATACCAGTTCAAATTACAAAAGAAGTTAAACCTCATAGGAAATTGGCATGCCATTGTAGAATAAATTAATGTGGTTAGAGTCCTTTACCTTGAATAGATTCCATTTTATGGGGGTTACCTACATATACAGATTGTCCTTGATGATGTCCTTGAAGTTAAAGTCATCATGTCCCATGTTAACACATGATCCTCTAGGATTGATTTCCCCTTGTTGAAACCACATATCAAAATCCTATTTTTTTGTCTATACATGATGATTGTTCTTCATTTAAATAAACATGAAATGGTATTTAATACATTAAATGAGCATCCTCCTCTGATTCCTTGACAAGGAAATACTCTTCTAGAATTTATTAATAAGAAATCATGAAATCATTTGGATGTTTTCTGATTCAGCATCCTCTTTCTTCATTGAGATGTTAGCGAAAACATCCAAAATCTCTTGATGGATTTTTCCTTTGATAAAATCCCTTGTAACAGGATGACTATGTAAGGTAGAGTAGTCATTTTATCTCTATGGCATCTTTCTATGTTGAATAGACCCATAAATATAAATCATTCTTTTTTTCTTTTCTTTGAAGAGGACCGAAGGTACTCTTATGTAATTTTTCTATCCTTGTTCTCCTAATATCATGATTTTGAGGTAGAATAATTGACATATTCTTTATCATATTACCTCACTAATAAATGCTAGAGCATTCCATGTCACCCATATTCAAGGGATCCATATTCAAATAGGGGAGGATCATCTTTACACAGTAATGAAAACTGGTTCTGGGAACAACTAGACCCTCCAGCTATACCAGTATTAACAAGAGAGGGAGGCATCCTGCCCCAGCCTGGGACTAGTTCTGTACACTCTGAGACCTTAATGGGGCATGAGATATTCACAGAACTCAATACAACTCCCTGTAATATAAGAACATGTATATTTGGAGATCTTATATGACATTAAGATCCATCCATAGCAATTTCTACGACCATGAACTCTTGGGGAGAATTGAAAATAGATTTCACAACTTCTGCATATGTGGGAGGGTTTCTTCCGTCTTACCTCCTTATGGGTGGTAGAATGAAATCTTATTTTCCCACTACCCCGATGATCCACTCTAGGATAAATATTACAAATACCTCCACTACATCATTCTTGGGCCAATCCTCTCCTAAACAAGGAAGAACCTTCCCAAAATTGTAGAAACAAATATAATGCCATTACCAGTTGCACGACAGAGATGCTTTCTAGATGAACAGAATGGAACCCAAAATTCTTATCATACCTTCTAATACCAGTGAAATTATCATTCAACCTCATTGAAGATGAAATCTATTAGGTTCATGGATACATCAAATTCAATGTGAATCCTCTAAGAGATAGGATGACACACAACACGAGTGAGAATGTCTGACCAGAGAAAATTCCCTACCATATTTATGATCAAGAGAAGTACCACTGAATGTTGAAAATATAAAGGGAGACCTAGGGGGGAAATCCAAATTGAAGATAAGAGAGTTTCATGCTTCAAACGAAATTCAAACAACCATCGAAAGAGTGAAAACAAAAAACGTAGATGAAAATGTGGAGCATGAGCCAAGGAAGAGATTATATCTTCCTTATTCGCAAACTGGATAAAAAAGTTCCTCAAATTCAGATGCCCTAAAATTGCTCTATCATGTTTTCATGACCCGTCCTCGAGGCCCGTGTCGTGACTACCCCAAGCCCGCCTTCCAAAGGCCAGGGGCTGGCGACTAGCACCAAGGCGTAATTCCCGGTAAAAAAAAGGGAACGCATTTCCATTGTAAATTAGACAAACACCACAAAGCAAACAAGAAAAAGTAAACACTAAGTAAAAGCTGGGTACAACAGTAAGTGCGGAAAAGTAAGTGGGCCAGAATACAAACCCAAACTGAAAGTAAAGTACAACTGGAAAGGGAAAACAACAACTGAAAGTAAAGCCGCAACGTTGAGCCGTCCACTAGAAGTCCCACTTGAAGGGTGGGTACAGATAGCATCCACAGCTCCTCGAGTCCAGCCGTCCGCTCCGAGTACGTCCCGCCCTGCGGTCCACCTCTAGGTACCGTCCTGCTCCGCTAGCCTCAACCATGATCAGCGTTGTCCGTCGTCTACAGCCAACACAACATAGTGCAGGCATAGCCCATGCAGGGGTGAGTATAAGCTACTCAGTAGGGACCCCGAGACCCCCGAAGGTCTCCCAGGATCCACACACGATAATCCACAAAGGTAAGATGCAATCACGAAGTAACATCCGACACTACTTATGTATATTCCCATACATATACCTAAGTCATCGATTCTCATTTGGCTCCAACATCCGAGCCCAAGTACAACACAGTCCACAAAAGATAACACAACCAAATCCACACAGGAAAGCATAATGTAATCCACACAGGATATCAAGTCAAACTTATCGAAGATAAGGATTGAAAGTCAAGACTCAGCTCACAAAGATATACATCTTCATATGACGATAGAGATGATAAGATATTGCCACTGATTCATCTAAGCCGTTGGACACAAAAAGGATCGATAGGTACTAACCACCGCAATGACCCACAAAGGATCTGACCCACACAGGATCGATAAGTAACTAACCCCCGCAATGACCCACAAAGTATCTGACCCACACAGGATTGGTAGGTAACTAACCCCTGCAATGACCCACACAGGATCAGACCCACACAGGATCTGTAGGCGCTGGACCACACAGGACCGCTGTGCACTGACCCACACAGGATCTGACCCACATAGGATCATTAGCATTAATCCATGTAAGATCTCTGAGTGTTGTAGTCGTCTCCATCGAATCCATGGAGAATTTCTGCACAGAAGACATCGTCGTCACAGTCGCAGCCAGCTCTAGGGTTCCCGCACACAGCAAGCTCGTTCGTGAGGGTCTGTTCCACGAGCCGATGGTCTGATACATCAAATTACACAATGTCTAGATTTTATGTATCCAAAAGTTCCGTATCGTCAACAAGAACTCAACGTCACAGCCGGCGCGTCAATCGGAAGCCCGATCTGAGAGTTATTGGATTTTTCCTCCTAGGGGACTGGTTGGATTTTAAGTCAAACCCAACTTGAACGTACTCCAACTGCGTCCAAACCTCGAGAGGAGTAATTCAAAAGGTCTTTCTCACTTATAGGAATCCAACAAAGTTGACGTCACATCAATCGGATGTCCGGAGCTCATGTTATAAGCGTTTCCGCTCTGAGGGCCTTGTTGGTTTCGTGTACGAACCAACCCGGCCGAACTCAAAGTACTCTGAAACCTTGAGTGTAATATACTGAAATGACTGTCTCGTCCAAGGATAGAATCGCCACTGATAGTGCATCGATCGGAGGTCTGATGCTCACGTTATGGGAAACAGACCGAAAGAGGTTCGGTATTAGGGGGTTCGGGCTCGGTTCGACCCAGCCCGAAACCCCCGGGGTCAGCCCAGACTGGGTCGACCCGAACCCGATCCGGGTCCAACCTGTTGGGGCGCGGCCCGACCCGGCCTGGGCGCGGCTCATCCCAGCCTGGGCGGCTCGGCCCGGCGCGCTGGCACTGGCCGGGTGGCCAGGCGGCCGGCTCGACCGTTACGGCTGAGCGATGGGGCGGGGGGCGCGCTGCCCCCGCATGGAGAAATCGCGGCCCCCACGCAGGTGGCCGCTTCTGCTGGCCAACCGGGGGTTACGACCCCCGACGCTTTCCCCAAACCGGTCGGCCGGTTGCTACCGCCACGGGACCGGCAAGGGCCGGTCTCCCTGCTCCACTGCCGGTGGCCTGGAACCGGCCACCGGTTCCCCTGCTCTGCCGCGGCCCGGAACGGGCTGCGGCCATCGTCCGTCCGGCACCGCGTGCCGGCGCCGCGCCCCTCGGATGCGGCCCCGCTCCGGCCACTGTGCTTTTGTGGTTCTCTGGCACGGCACGACTGCGCCGCGTCTTTGGTTCGTCTTCAACGGCGCGGTGCGACGGCGCTGCGCTTCTCCCCCTTTCCTTGACAAGTCATGCGCAGTACTTCGGCACCTCGTTGCTTTTTTTGTGCCGCATCAATATCAAACAACCAAAAAGGGGAGGAGAGTCGGTCGTGTTCGTGCGGTCTTACCTCCTCCTATTATTGTGATAACAGGCGACCCCAAATAGACGATAAACCAACATTGAAGTAAACAGGAACCAACGAAATAATAATTAAACCCCTACCTCGTCGAATCGTTGAGCGAGGGTTCGTCGCATAAAATGGCGTCGTGGAGGGAGGATTGTCGCGTTGCAGAGAAGTTTCGTGGAAGATGCGTCACGGAAGAAGCGTCATGGAAGAAGCTGTACACAGCGTCGCGTAGTCGATCTCCGAGTGTTTGGCGTTCTTCGTCGGAGGTCAGCGCGTTCTTCACGTTCTTCGTGTTCTTCGTCGAAGAAGAAAGATTTTCTCAGAATCCTCTCCATGCAACAAGTTCCAACAGAAATAAAATAAGAGTTGTCTTATTTTATTAATGCACAAGACAACGTTTGAATTTCAAAAAGAAACAATCAATTTCAAAGAATTAATTGTAATGATTTAACGGCCCCAAATTAATGTGGCGTTTCTTAACCAGAAGAAACGCTTGAGTTGACTTTATTAACAGGGGGTTGGGTGCGTTACTTAGAAGAAAAGAAATGGAGGGGATCATGTGGGCCCCACCTCACAAATATCCTACCAAGTTGGTAGGATATTGTGGGTCCCACATCACCCACATAACATAGGTTAAGCGACTTAAAATAAAATGGTCGCACCATTTTATTTTATTCATTTACATAACCCAAAAATTTAAAAACCACACCCGGGAGAACACAATTCCGGAAAAGGTGTTTCTAGGCAATTACCGGGGTTGCGATTCCATCGGTGCCCTCGGAATTCGATTCCGAGAACCGGTTCAAATGTTATAAAAACCCACTTGTTCGTTCACTGAACGCACCCGAGCTAAACTTTGGAAAAATATTTTGGGCACACCGGGCCTCGGAATTAGGTGCCGTCAGAAACTGTGTTCTTTTAAAATTCCAAAGAAAATTAAGAAAAAAAATTCCATGAATTCTTCAGATCTTTACATCACTCCCACCTCAGGGCTTTACATCCCCGTAAAGATACATCATAAACTAGGGAAACAAATGTGGGTACTGAGAATGAATCTGAGCCTCCTCCTCCCAAGTGCTCTCCTGTAGGTTCTCGTGCTGCCATCTGATGCGCACTAGAGGAATCGACCATCCACGTAGGACCCACTCCTTTCGATCCTCAATCTCCACCGGGACCTCCGCAAAAGTCTCCCCATCATCAACGTCCAACTCCCCATGGTCAATGATATGTGTCGGGTCGTGCACGAACCTCCTCAGCTGGGATACGTGGTAGACGTTGTGCATCCGGTGCAACTGAGGTGGTAGATCCAGGCGATAAGCCACCTTGTCAATCCTGCTAAGGACCTGGAATGGTCCGATGAAGCATAAAGACAACTTGCCGCCTTGGCCAAATCTCTGTAATCCACATCGAGGTGAGACCGGCAAGAAGACGTGGTCGCCATCCTCGAACTCCAGTGGCCTCAGCCTCTTATCAGCATAAGACTTATTCCAGCTCTGAGTTGTCCTCATCAACTCCTGAATCACCTGGACCATCTCTATCGTGGCCTGGACCATCTCCGGTCCTACAAGTGCTGACTCCCCGGGGTCTGTCCAACACAGCGGTGAACTGCGTGGTCGGTCGTACAACGCCTCGTATGGTGTCATCCCGATTGTGGAGTAGTACCAGTTGTTGTACGCAAACTCCACCAAGGGTAGGAGGTCCTCCCAGCTGTGACCAAAGTCGAGGGCACACGTGCGGAGCATGTCCTCGAGAGTCTGAATGGTCTTCTCCATCTGACCATCCATCAGAGGGTGAAAGGCGGTGCTCAGACATAGCTGCGTCCTGAATGCCTCCTGCAACCCCTTCCAAAGCTGGGAAGTAAAGCGAGAATCTCGGTCGGAGACGATATATGATGGCACAACATGAAGCCGTAAAATCTCCTGAACATAGAGACGTATCAAGCTCTCTACTCAGCCCTGCTCCCTAATGGGAAGGAAGTGTGGTGACTTTGTGAGTCAGTCGACAATCACCCAAATGGAGTTGTGAACTATGGAAGTGTGTGGAAGTCCAGTCACAAAATCCATAGATATCTCGTCCCACTTCCACTCTAGGACCTCTAAGGGATATACCAAGAATGTTGGTACCTGGTGCTTTGCCTTCACCTGCGGGACGGTGAGGCATCGAGACACGAACTCGGCCACAACCTTCTTCATTCCTGGCCACCAGTGCTGTCGTTTGAGGTCCTGGTACATATTCGCTACGCCAGGATGTACCGCCAAAGGGGAAGTCCGAAACTCTCTCAGAACCTCCTCCCGTAAAGCAACAGGTTCCAAGGTACATCCAATGAAAAGGACATCATGCTCTCCTCCAAAGGAGAAACCATTTGGTGCCTGTCCTGAGGATATATGTGCACGCCGCATCTCACAGTTGGCGTCCCCATGTTGTGCCTCTCTGACCCACTGTAGTAGTGGAGGAGTAACTGTGAGTGACTGAAGGAAGGCTTCTCCATCTCTATCCATGAAGGATATATGCAAAGTGGCTAGCTTCTCTGTCACCTCCCCAAGTAGCTGAATGCCCGTCCTCATGCTGAGATCATCGACTACTATGTTCTCCTTCCCAAAAGTATAGACTATCTCAAAGTCATAGTCCTGAAGGATCTCGAGCCATCGTCACTGTCTCAGGTTCAGGTCCTTCTGAGAGAAGATGTACCTGAGACTTTGATGGTCAGAATAGATTGTAAAGCGCTCGCCTATCAGATAGTGTCGCCATGTCTTCAGAGCGAAGACCACTACTGCTAACTCCAGTTCATGGGTAGTGTAGTTATGCTCATGCAGCCTCAACTAACATGATCCATTGGTGATCACTGCCTGCTCCTGCATCAGGACACGTCCGAGTATGGTCCCTGAAGCATCGCAGTAGACTATGTACCCTACTCCCTCCTCTGGCAACCTCAAGATAGGTGCACTGGTCAATCTCTGTCTCAGCTCCTGGAAGCTCTGCTGACATCTGTATGACCATACAAAGGGTTTTTCCTTCTTCGTCAAAGATGAGAGTGGTGCCGCAACTCTGGAGAAGTCTGGCACAAACATCTGGTAGTATCCAGCTAGTCCCAAGAAACTCCGCACCTCTGTCACGCTTCTGGGTGGATCCCAAGCTAGTAGTGCCTCGATCTTCGTAGGATCCACCGCAACTCCCGCCTCAGAGATGACGTGTCCCAAGAAGTGGAGCTCGCGTATCCAGAACTGACACTTCAAAAACTTTCCATAAAGTGGGTGCTCTCGGATTATGTCTAGTACAACCCATAAGTGGTAGGTGTTCTCCTCCTCAGTTGTTGAGTAAATCAAAATGTTGTCGATCAAGACCATGACAAATCGATCAAGGTATGGCTGAATGATCATGTTCATGAGTCCCATGAAAACTACTGGAGCGTTGGTGTTGCCGAAAGGCATAACCAAGAACACATAGTGGCCATTCCGACATTTGAAGGTCGTCTTCTACACGTCATTGTCCCGAACTCTGAGCTGATGATAGCCTGACCTAAGGTCTATCTTCGAGAACCAACGTTCTCTCTTGAGAATATCGAAGTGGTCATCAATCCTCAGTAGAGGATACTTGTTCTTCACTGTCACCTGGTTCTGGCGACGATAGTCGACAAAAAGTATCAAGCTCTCGTCCGCCTTCTTGGCGAACAATATCTGGGAAGCCCAGGGTGAAACACTGGATCAGATGAATCCTTGGCCTTGCAAGACCTCCAACTATACCTGTATCTCTCGAAGATTAGCAGGGGCCATCTGATACGCTGGAGTAGATATCGGGGTTGTCCCGGGGTACAAGTCAATATAAAAGTCTACCTCTCTGTGAGGAGGTAGCCCTGAGACGTCATCGTGGAAAACGTCTGCATACTGATCCACCAATGCAGGAAAACCAGGACTCCGCACGTCAACTGCTCCTAGGATGAGGCTAGCCAACTGATGAGTTATGGGTTGTCCTCTCCTCTACAAGATTCCATCCTGTGCTGCGAAGGCTCCCTTCTCGCCGGTGAAGGTGAACATGCTCCCGTCGGTGTGTACACATCGCACCTTGTGCCTAATACAGTCAATCTGAGCATGTACTGTAGATAACCAATACATGTCCAAGATGACGTAGTAAGGCCTCGATGTCGCTACAAGAAGATCCCACCCCGAATCTCTCGCCTCCTAGAGTAAGCTCGCACTGCCGGCACAAGTGCGTAATCGTCGAGTCTGCTCTTGTAGGAGTCTCTAGCCGTTAGGATCGAGCCAATGGCTCTGCCGGAATATCCGAGCTCCGAACAAGGGCAGCAGCTATGAAATAATGACTCACTCACGTGTCTATAAGAACTGCAGCAATGGTGGAATAGACAGAGATAGTACCTCGAATCATCTCGGGCGCGCCGTGGTCGTAGGCCTCTGCTTCATAAAACTGTGCCTATCTCTACCTGCCAGTTCCTATGGTCTGGGTTGACCTCCTGGTGGTGCTGGTGGTAGATCCTCAAAGTTTCTCCCACCAACTGCTGCTTGGTCCGCTCCTCTTCCTAGTCTTCCTGCTCCCTGCGGACCGCCACGGTTGACCCTCTGCCTCTGCCTAGGTGTCCCCTCAACTGTCTGCTGCTCCTCGGAACGACCGGTCGGGTAGTCAGGATCCATGTGGCCCTGCCCGCCGCATGCGTAGCACTGTCTGCCTCTCGAATGACTGGCTCCGCGCTGTGTGCCCCGCACTGCTGAGCCAGAGTTTTGAGGTCGTCTGTCGGAGGGTCTGGTCTACCTGGACCCATGATTCATCCGTCGACTGCCTGCTGCAGAAGACTCGGCTACGTGCCGCCCAACGGTAGGTCTCACTGCTGACGAAGGCTCAGCAAGGAAGCTCTCGATCAAAAGGGATCGCTACAGTAATCCTGCTTGAGTAGGAATGCTGAGGGAGATCAGTGATGCCCTAATCTCATGCCTCAATCCCTGCTCAAAAGTACAAGCCCGGAAGAATGGGTCACATACCATATCTGTCGAGTAGCGCGAGCGATCGGTAAATCTCGCCGAGTAATGGGCGACCGTCAAGCTGCCCTGCCGCAGTTGAAGAGGCTCCTGGATGTGCACTGCACGAAGGGTTTCTAGGACGAACTCCGAGCGGATGGGCTCTCATTGTCCATCCAGACAAGAGATGCCTCATCGTGCACCTGGAGCATCAAACTCCACCATCTGCCTACTGCCGCGTGAAGGGGGATTGTTGTGAGGATCACCATGAGGTCTGCTAGTGTCCTCACTAACCTGAAAACTCGTACAACTGCCTCCAGCCAATCCTCAGCTGCCTGGGGGTCCATCTCCCCGTAGAACCTGGGCGGTCGCTGGCGCTGAAACTCGTGCAGTGCACTAAGGCGACGTGCATCGTATGCGGCTGGGGATGGTAGCATCGGTGGCTCGGCGGGTAGAGGTACCGTCGGTGCCTCTACTGTCCAAGGTCCATTTACCGAGGCCTCGTCGCATGGTGGTCTGTCGTCACACACAACTCTCGGAACCCTAGCTAGCTGCCATCGTGGGGCTATCCTGAAAAGAAACAGGTGTGCCATGGTCAAACAGTATACCTGGTGAGATGACACAAATTAGTCACAAAGAAAACTCGAAACACACATGCAATCAATGTTTTCATGCATCAAGGCAGAAATCAGAAGTTAGGGTCCTGGTGTACGGACACATCGGCTGCCACACCAACACTAGACTCCCTAGACTGATAACCACACTTAATACTCTGAAAAATATTTCTTCACATAGAAAAAGTTCAGAGTCCTGAGTTCTGCAGTAGAACCGAACTCCTCTGATACTGATTTGTCACGACCCTTCCTCGAGGCCCGTGTCGTGACTACCCCAAGCCCGCCTTCCATAGCCTAGGGGTTGGCGACTAGCACCAAGGCGTAATTCCCGGTAAAAAAGGGAAGGAATTTCCTTTGTAAAGTAAACAAACACCACAAAACAAGAAAACAGAAGTAAACACTAAGTAAAAGATGGGTACAACAGTAAGTGCGGAAAAGTAAGTGGGCTAGAATACAAACCCAAACTGATAGTAAAGTATGACTGGATAGGGAAAACAACAACTGAAAGTAAAGTCGCAACGTCAAGTCGTCCACTGGAAGTCCCACCTAAAGGGTGGGTACAGATAGCCTCCATAGCTCCTCGGGTCCAGTCGTCCGCTCCGAGTACATCCTGCCTAGTGGTCCACCTCAAGGTACCGTCCTGCTCCTCTAGCCTCAACCATGATCAACACTGTCTGTCATCTGCAGCCAAAAAAACGTAGTGCGGGCATAGCCCGTGCAGGGGTGAGTATAAGCTACTCAGTAGGGACCCTGAGACCCCTGAAGTTCTTCAAGGATCTACAAAGGAAAATCCACAAAGGAAAGATGCATTCACGAATTAACATCCGACAATACTTAGGTATATGCCCATACATATACCTAAGTCATCGATTCTCATTTGGCTCCAACATCCAAGCCCATGTACAACCTAGTCCACACAAGAAAACACAACCAAATCCACAAAGGAAATCATAACGTAATCCACATAGGATATCAAGTCAAACTTATCGAAGATAAGGATTGAAAGTCAAGACTCAACTCACACAGGTATGCATCTTCATATGACGATAGAGATGATCAGATATTGACACTGATTCATCTAAGCCGTCAGACCCACAAATTATCGATACATACTAACCCCCGAAATGAACCATAAAGGATCTGACCTACACAGGATCGATAGATAACTAACCCCCACAATGACCCACACAGGATCGGACCCACACAGGATCTGTAGGCCCTGGCCCACACAAGACCGCTGAGCGCTGACCCACATAAGATCTGACCCACGCAGGATTGCTATCACTGATCCACATAGGACCGCTGAGTGCTCTAGTCATCGCCATAAAATCAATGGAGAATTTCTGCACAGTCGTCATCGTCATCGCAGTCGCAGCCAACTCTAGGATTCCCACACACACCAAGCTCGTTCGAGAGGGTCCGCTCCATGAGCCGAAGGGATGATATATCAACTGACACAAAGTCCGGATTTTATGTATCCAAAAGTTCTGTATCATCAATAAGAACTCAACGTCACAGACGGCGCGTCAATCAGACTCCTGGTCTGAGAGTTATTGGCTTTTTCGTCCCAGGGGCCCTCTTGGTTTTTAAGTCAAAACCAACCCGACCTTACTCCAACTGCGTCCAAACCTTGAGCGGAGTAATCCAAAAGGTATGTCTCACTTATAGGAATCCAACAAAGTCGACGGAACGTCAATCGGACGTCCGATGCTCAAGTTATAAGTGTTTCTGCTCCAAGGGCCCAGTTGGTTTCGTGTACGAACCAACCCGGCCGAACTCAAATTACCCCGAAACCTTGACTGTAATATACCAAAACGACAGTCTCGATCCAAGGATCACATCACCATTGATGGTGCGTCGATCAGAGGTCCGCAGCTCAGGTTATGGGCAATTGAAAGATAGAGGTTCTGTATTAGGGGGTTTGGGCCCGGTCCGACACGGCCCGATACCCCCACGGTCGGCCCAGACAAGGTTGGCCCGCACCGGTCGGCTGGCTGGCTGCTGCCACGGGACCGGAAGGGGCCGGTCCCCCTGTACCAATGCCGGGGCCCCGGAACCGGCCGCCGGTTCCCCAGCTCCGCCGCATCCCGGAACCGGCCGCGGCATTCGTCTATCCGGCACGGTGTGACGGCGCTGCTCTTCTCCCCCTTTCCTTAACAAGTCCAGCGCGGTGCTTCAGCACCGTGTTTCTTTGTTCGTGCCGCATCAAAACTAAATAAAAAAAAGGGGAGGAGGGTCGGCCGTGTTCGTGCGGTCCGACCTCCTCTCGTTACTGCGATAACAGGCGGCCCCAAATAGACAATAAACCAATGATGAAGTAAAGAGAAACAAACGAAATAATAATTAAACCCCTACCTCGTCGAATCGTTGAGCGAGGGTTCTTCACAGAAAAAGGCATCGCAGAGGGAGGATCGTCGCGTCGCGGAAAAGCGTCGTGGAAGATGCGTCGCGGAAGAAGCGTCGTGGAAGAAGCGTCACGGAAGAAGCATCACGGACGAAGCGGTACACGGCGTCGTGTAGTAGATCTCCGAGGGTTTTGCATTCTTCATCGGAGGTCGGCACGTTCTTTGCGTTCTTCGCATTCTTCACGTTCTTTGTCGAAGAAGAAAGATTTTCTCCCAATCCTCTCCACGCAACAAGTTCAAACAAAAATTAAATAAGAGTTGTCTTATTTTATTAACGCACAAGCCAACGTTTGAATATCAAAAAGAAACAATCAATTTCAAAGAATTAATTGTAATGATTTAACAGCCCTAAATTAATGAGGAGTTTCTTAACAAGAATAAACGCTTGAGTTTACTTTATTAATAGGGGGTGCGGGTGCGTTACTTAGAATAAAATAAATGGTGGGGCTCGTGTCAGCCCCACCTCACAAATATCATACCAAGTGGGTAGGATATTTTGGGTCTCACATCACCCACTTAAAATAGTTTAAGCGACTAAAAATAAAATGGTCGCACCATTATATTTTATTCATTTACATAACTCGAAAATTTAAAAACCACACCTGGGAAAACGCAACTCCGGAAAAGGTGTTTCTAAGCAATTATCGGGGCTGCGATTCCATTGGTGCCCTTGGAATTCGATTCCGATCACCGGTTCCAAATTTACAAAAACCCGCTTGTTCGTAAATTGAACGTACACGAGCTAAACTTCAGAAAAAGATTCTGGGCACACCGTTCCTCGGAATTAGGTGCTGTCAGAAACTGAGTTCATGTAAAATTTCAACGAAAATTAAGAAAAAAAATTCCATGAATTTTTCGGGTATTTACACATGCAGATTCCAATAAGAGGATATGAATATGTCAAAGGCATCAACCGAGGTACAACACGTCCCAACGTGAGCAACGAAGGATATCACCAACATTGATGAATCTATACTGAACTCCATGGAAGAAAGTGGTACTGATGGGACTACCTTTTCGAATGATTAGACCTTAGGGAAAACATCAATTGACGGAATGATAGGAATGGTATCTGGGATACATAAAGGGGAGAATAGGGGAAAACAGGTAGATGATGAGGGTGGGGAAAGATCCCCCCCTCCCAGTGTAGGAAGGTCCCTGGAGGGAAGGTGATGGCGCAGTCCTGACCTGGGCCACGATGAAGAGACAAAAATGGTTGAATAATTCTATAAATAATTGACTTTCACCAAAAGAATAATAGCAGATCACCATAGGGTGGTTGAATAATTCCATGGTAGAAATTTATATTCTACTACTATGTAGGATTTCATACTCCCTATTAATAATACTAAAGAGATAGATTCAGGATGATTTTAATGAGAAACCATTGATGGTAAACATCAATTAATAAACTCTGATCTTCCATAGAGGGTAACCTATAGTGTATCGAAACATGTAAAATCAATACACACACCCCCATATAGTTTTAAATATTATGAGAGACTGTGACTTTCGGATGTTCCCATTTTTATTCTCAATGAATTAAAATATTTACATATGTTTCAAAATATTTATATTATTATATCACGTTATAATAATATATTAGTGAAAATCCATGAAATAAATAAGGATTTATATTATAATAAATTAAATCACTAGAACATTTAATTAAAATGGAACAAGTAAATCATGATCTTTTACAGTTTCAGTCAGAAATAAAATATGGAACAATACTTTATCATTGAAACATGTAACATAGATGATTAAGGGTCAGATATATATAGTAGTATATATATTAACCCCACAATCCTGGATAAGTCTTGTATTTTAAAGAGTTTGAATTTTGTCTCCTCATGAGCAATTTAATCTTAGATATATAGGTTTTTTGTTTAAAGAATAATATATACTATCACTAGTAATGGTGGTTAGCTAAATTGAATATAATATGGGGTTTCATCTTCAATATGTTATTCTTGTATGTGTATATTTTGGTGGAATATATTGGAATATATACCATCATTAAACTCTTATATTTGGAAATTTAGATATGGGATTGTTGAATGACTCAACGTGATGATAACCATGAAGGGTTAGATTGGAATGATGATTCCATTATTCATTGGGGTCCTTGAGTACCATAAGATCCTTTTAAAATTGTAATAGGTTATATGATCCAATATATTAACAGAACATATGGGTTATATAATTTTTTTCTAGGGCCAATGGACCTAAAGGGAACAACATAACTTTATTTGGGACATATTGTAGACCCCCCAAACATTGTGTAAATGTGAATACCTTACTATTTTCTAAGACATAGATAGGGGTTGAGATTCTATATAAAAAATCCACATTATTTATACTGAATGTTATGGGTATTCAACCTTGAATGTTTTTAAATTTTCAATTTTAAATGATCAATTTCATCCTCGGGATATGAGGTATATGACCATTGAGAGGTGACTTTACATTTTCCTTGTTCTTCCTCTTTGGGTTATTAACCTTATGGGTGATATTATTATTTATTTGGATAGATTATGGTATTGAATTTCAATATAATGTATCTTTTTTTCATGGTCAGAAACCATTGACCAAATGGTGAGGTGTATTATTCAATAGAACTATTTAAAGTATAATATATTATCACTAATATAGGATTACTTACAGAGTAAATGTACATACTTTAAATTCATAATTATTGGAACAATGGATAAAATGTTCATGTTTATTTATTTTGACAAATAATAATGATAATCTAACTATAAAGAAAAATTAAAAAATGTGAATAAAGGATTCAGTGCTAGTATAGAAAACCTTATAAAATGGTACACATTGATTGAGGTCAGGATGCAAGGAACATTATGTTATGTAGTTTATGGTCACATGATTATGACTATGGAATGTGTGGGAATATGATTTCATTCTCTTTCGTTTATAAGGAATAGTGTGAAAAAATGTGTAACATCATGGGTATTTCATTTCAACGTTAATATCTTGGTGATAAAATTTGTAAATCATTACTTAGAATATTTGAATCCGTAAATGATAGGGAGAAACAAGTATGTTAAGGGTCATGGGTAACTATATTATAGTGATTTCTTCGACCACAATGTTGTCTTGATATGATGATATTATCTAACAATATATTTCGGATATAAAATCATATAAATGGTTTGAATGTATGAATTTTTAAGCAATAAAATAATTACAGTGTAGATTTTTCCAGGGATATAAATATGCTTATTACTGATATCTATTAAATATTTGAAAGGATTTATATAGTTTGATGTTTGATGTTACTTTAAATAGGAATAGACACATAAGAAGGGTTCGATCATACTAAAGTTTGTTGCACTATCCATTGATTACATTCATAGGGTAAGAGATATCAAAAGAAATTTATTATGTTTTTGTGTGAGATATATAATGGAAATTTTTCTCTTAATTTTTCATGGTCTAGTTGTTAAAGTTATTAAAGATTTCCATTTTTCCGAACACATGTGTCTGCTGACTTTTATAATTTTATCATATTTTAAATTTGACCATTTAGAAGTGAAAAATATGGTCATACAACTTTGCCCAACAAATTATGAAATCTATATAGTAATAATGATAATATATATCAAATGTGAATGAGGTACCCATTACTGTTATAGACAACCATATTGGAGATGAACACTATTTAATGATATATTACATTAATTATTTGTTGATATATTTTAATATAACAAAACTTTGGATATTAGCTGAAAAAATTTAATGTCAAAAATATTTTACAAAATAGTAATTTTTTTCTCATTATAGGGAGAAGAAAACATAATGTGAACTATATTCCCGTTCTATTATAGATTATATCTGACTGGGGTGAATTCAGTTTAAGTATATGCTCCTCAAACTATTAGATATTAGGTTTTATGGTTTCAAAACATTAAAAAATTGCGGAAAACTATAATAAGAAAGGGAATTGTAAACCACATTATAAAGGAAGAGACTAATTCTATTATAAACTAAATCATGGAATTTATTATATAGTTTATGGTCATTCTACATTGACAAATTTCGGGAGTCCATCTGGATAAATAAAAACGGGTTTAAGAATAGTGAAATACTTTAACCATTTAAATAGTAAATAATTATTATTTGTATCATCCATTAGTGTATTTAAATAATGATTATTTAATGGAACAAGAATAATAAGTATGATAGATTTCCATGTTCTAATGATGGGCTCCACTTCAATGTTATTAGGGTGTCTGGAAATTAAAGGACCATCTCATTAGGATGAAGAAATACCTATGGTTGGTATGGTTGAATATAGTGGCACTAATATCATTAAATTGAATAGTCCTACCATGGAGGCTAATCCACTCATTACTGAAAGTAAAAGAATGGTTTGTAACAATTCCAAACACTTGAATCATGATGTTTGGTTTATATGAAATAGATATTTAGAAAATTTTGGGGATGTTCTTGAGGTGGACAAGCATAAAAACATAACTTTTACATCATTTTAGATGAATACCCTAAACATATCACATTTATAAATTCCTTATAACCATAAAGGATTAATGTCTTTAGAGACCAGAAAAATAATCAATTTATGTCATATATTATATATAAAATCTCCCACAAATATCTTCATATCAGTAGTATTTTATATATATCATACATATATCCTTTCATCAAAACCTATTAAATGGAATCATATTAATTTTTTAGCTCAAAATCCAAGTAAGGATAAATATATGATATATAAATCATTAGAGAGAATAATATCATAATAAGGGTATGATAACATAATTAAGTGCATGTTCGAAATAAAAAATATTCATACCAAGATATTTATATATCATTAACTCTAAAACATTTCATCTTGAGAAGGAGGGTTATTAAGTAGTTTAATGTAGTAATCATCATTCAAGGTTCATAACATAGGAATATGGAATCATAAGCATATGAAATCATATTCTTAAGACCCATGATATTTTGAATCATAAACACTTAAAATAATGCCAGTATGGAATAACTTTATCATACTCATACATCAAAATGTTAAAATATCCATTACAAATAATATTAATTCATAATATCATAACCTTAGGTAGAAGAAATCATACACACACATAAAAATGTCAACATATTTATTCACTGTCATGTCCCTCTAATCATAATCATCACATGAGATATTTTTGACACAATTCCAAATGAATTTGAGGTCTATAATGAACCCAACCATCACATAATTGAAATTAATTGTTATATATTTCATAATATCATGACAACATTTAAAATTTCATTATAATATTACCCATGGAATATAAAATGGGTTCCATCAATATTTCACCATCATAACTAATAACCACCAAAATAATATAATGATGGTGTCACTAGTTTATCATCCTAGTGAATTATATAAAACTTCAACAGATGTTCTCATTATTTAAAATACCTTCAGAAGATCACTCGAACATTTCATGATGAAAATACACTTTTCTTTTTAAATTCAATTATTTAAAAACAAAAAATATCCAAAATATAAGAGATAATTTTAGTTCAAAATTATCATTGAAACATGTAAGGGATGATAAATTTAAAATATCATCCATGATGTATGGAAAATCCATTCTTGTGGTATATTCTAAAATAAAAATTTTGACCATACAATTGTTAAAAAGGTCAACATTCAGAAATGATAAGAAGATTCGATTTAAATATTTTAATAGAAATAAAAAAATTGGTATAATTTAATTTAATAAATAATTTTAGAATAATAAAATCATTCATAAAACAATTTTTTAAATGTATACCCATTGAAGAGAAATATTTCTCACCAATGAGGAAATAATTTTAGTTTTGTTTAAAAAATTCAATTGTTATTTTAAGTAAAATTAAATTAAAATGGTACTGTTAAATGAAAATAAATAGGAACGAAATAAATTATTAGAAAATAAATTTATGTTAATGTTTAATAATAATATAATTTCTATAATTGGAAATTTAACATAAACATTCTAGAAATTAAATTTATCTTAAGATAAATCAAATACATAATTTCTCGCCTTTCGTCATATGGTTTCAAACATCCTATATAATCAATTTATATTTATTATAAATCATTTTTAGAAGAATATTCATACATAACATAATTCTTTCTATTTCTTTTTAATTTCCAATTATCCTTTTAATTGGAATTCTTCCATAAAATGGACATTCAGGTCAAAGAATTTGTATTTCCCTTCAGGTTAATGTTTGATTATAGGAAGAATTTCTCCTTGGTCATGGATTTAATAAACTGGTATATTATTCAAAAAAATATCATATTTATTCCTAATATTAAATTCTATAACAATACATAAGATATTGTGATTAAAAATGAATTACATCTCTTTATTGAGGTTGTAGTTTACACAGATGCACAAGTGATGTTTTCACTTTTTTTATGGCTGAAATAAAATGAAATATAAATTATAACTCACCTTTATCAAATAATTATAATATAAAAAATATAACATATATTAATTAATTATATATTTATTTAAATAAATTTTTACTAGTAATATAAAATGAATACCTCAACTCAAAGAGATGGTAGTACATATGTACGCACAATGGACATTTTCATTTTCCAATAGAACATGTAGTATAAAGGTATATAAGATGTCATAATTGTAGAAGAAAAATTATGTCATAAATATAATATATATAGATATATATTAAATATAAAATTAAAATCACACATGAATTGTGGTGATGGTAAATGAATCATATAGCTTCATTGAGGCGGTAGTCCACACATATGAACAAGTAGTGCTATCATTTATAATTTGATGGAAATAAGGTTGAAAAATGATCAATAAAATCATAATAAAATATAATTATTGTTATTATAAATTATTAATTATGTTATTATTGAAAAAGTAAATATATATTCTATATAAGAATAATGAAACCTAAGAACTTCAGTAAGAACATATGACCCTTATTTAATAATCCTCCTTTTAATATCTTCATAAGTATCCTTGGGTTATTCTTTGAAGAAGATAAAAAAATCTACTATATCGATAGTAAGGTTTTAAATAATATTTTGTCTAGTTTTGGTTAAGATTATTGGATCATGTTATGTTGATAAGTGAGGATATGGTTTCCCAATTTTAATTGAGTGGTGTGGTAGACTTGTATTTATTAAGGATATTAAAATTTAATAAAGTGAAAACCATGGGAATTTTAACCTAAATAGGGTTTAGTCAGAATATATAATTAGATAAAATAAAAAAGTGTTAATAAAATATAAAATATATATGTTTTCAGGTCATTTTAACCATTATCCATTTTGTTTAACCCCTCGATAATTATATACATAGAAATGAATACTCTATAATATCTCTTTTCTTATTATCAAACTAGAAATACTCTTTCAGACATCTTTACATCTATGTACTTCATGGTGATGCAAAAATTTGTATGAATAATTTAAAAGGTTTTATTGGATTGCCTTCTTCATTTCAACCAGCTCGATTGGGAATATTCTAATATGAGACTTTGAAATTGGTGATCCACTAGGTAGGAGATATATAGAATAATATACTTTATTATTTAGGTGAAGAACTAGAAATTCATCTAAAAATACATCACCCTATTAAAAAATAATAGGAATATCAAAAATATTGGGTTTCTCCAAGAAACGAATATGGGAAAAATATTACATATGAATAGGTATAAATATACATTGAATGGATGATATTCCCATTATAAGTTTTTATTAATCGTCATATGGATAGATAATCATAGGTTGATTCAAAATATTCAACATGACTAGGATCACATATAAATTGATATGGTATGACTATATAGAAATCTAATTTATTCTTAAAATAACCTCAAATTCAGCTAGATTTGGAATCAAATGATTTATAAGATATAAATTCCAACTATATTTGATTGGACAGGATCTATAGACTTGAGATGCGATCATCAAATCATTACATGTTTTTATTCTATGTCAATATATAATAAGTCTAGATATGAATGAATATCCATAGATACATTTCATGATATATATAATTTCTATGACTAATCCAAAATATGATTCATAACTATTTGATTCTTTAGGTCGCCACTTAAACTTCATCGACATGTCTGATTTCCGTCACTAAAAAATGAATAGTGTGACCACTAGACAAGAATAATAAGTGTTACTGGTCAATTTATTATAAAAAATGTAATTTTTATGTCCTAAATTACGACACATTCTTAATCCCCTATTACAGTAGATTTGACCTGTGTCTTATGTTGTCAACATCTATTGAAATCAATCATAATGGTTCAAAAAGTCAATGTGATTTAACCAAAGAACACCGCTAGATTATCTTACCTAGTGTGAAGTCATAGACATAGTCATCCTACACAATTGATGATCATTTCAATTTCCAATCCAATCCTTTCATAGTTGTTACCCCTAGGATTATATTTTTCACAACTGAATCAACATGCTAGTATCCAAAAAAGGATGTATTTGTTTGGAAAATCATACAATATTTATATTATCAATGATTGAATATTTTATGCTATAATTAGAATAAATACAAAGGAAATCAAAACCATTATCTAATTATAATACCACAAATAACTACAGTATTCTTGCATACCATCTATGTAAACCTATGAAAAAATAAATTAATATTATATCATTCTAGTTGAATATTCAATATGTATCACAATTAAACACACCTGAGGAAAATAATGTTAATTTTAATTATAGGATAGCTACATAAACAACTAATTTAGTAAAATATATTTAACAAATCTAGAAAATATCAACATTTTAGTAAAAATATTGTAACGTCACATATAGAACATTTGATCAAAACATGTATAAGGAAAATAAATGAAAGGGTGAGATCAGATGTTGTGTAAGTGTAAAGTGGGATATATCAATCATAATAGAGTATAATATGATCTTAAAATTATAATAACATAATGATGTTTATGTTATATATATAAATCATTCATACCCATAAATAAATGGATCCAAAACTCAACAATCAGGTTATATTCAAAGGAATGATTACAAAAGGCATAAAATCAATATTCATTATTCAAAATTCATAACCTACCCACATGGAATCATTATAAACAAAAATAATAATATCATGAACATATAAATTCACTGAAATTTATACTAATAAAATTATGATCATATTTATTATTGATCATAATAATCCATCAAAATTTAAACATATCCATTCACAATAAATTCCATGCATAATCATTTGAGAAAATGTAAAATAATTCATAGTGAAACATAAAAATATGAAGATAAATATTATTAATATTATCAATACTTATCATCATCATATCATGAGATATCTATATCTCATTACCCAATAAATTGGTGGGTTATAACAGACCCAAGCATCAAATAATCATAATTCATTCATATATATTCCACAATATTATGAAAACATTTTTCATTTAAAAAAATATTATAACTTGAAGTAGAAAATGTGTTTGATAAAAATTTTATATGTATAGTAAATATATATCAAAAAAAATAATAAAGGAAAAATTGGATAATATTTTTATTTTGAAAAAGTAACGCTAATGGATGTTTGTATAGATGAAAATATCATCAAAAATCATAGGAATGCTTCATGATGAAAATTTCACTGTCATTATAAAATTATTAACTTAAAATATAAAAATATCTAAAATATTAGAAAAAATAGTACATTTGACATTAACCATGAAATCCTATAATGGATGCTTCAAAAAAACTGACTTTCATGATGAATGGAGAATCCATTGATGTGGTATACGTTAAAATAAAGAATATATTCACACCTATGGTAAAATGCACCTCATTCAAAAAAAATTCGAAGAAGGATTTTTTATTCCATTTTATAGAATATAAAATATTGAGGAAAAGAAATTTTATATGTCATTGGAGAATATTAAAAACATTCATGAAATCATTTCAATTAAATTATTAAAAATGAAGAAAAATATTCCTGGCCAAATAAGATATAAATTTGGTTTTCAAAAAAACACTTCTTACTTGTAATATTAAGTAACAATTATAGAAAATTATTATATTACTTGAAAAATAAAAGTAATAACCAATTTAGATGAAATTATTTTTGGTTTAATATGTATGGATCATATAATTTCTCAAAAAATAAATTTAAAACAAAAAATCTATAAATGAAATGAGATTATAACATAAATCACTTACCTCGATTATTTTTATTCATTGTACGAGGTTAATAATAGGGTATAATAAATATATATTAATTATAAAATTATTATGCAACCATATTGATCCATAATCTACAAAATTAGTTTTGTTCCCAATTTTTCTACAAAATGGTTATTCCTTTGAAAACTGATTTTTTTTCCATAAATATTTTTGTTCGGTGATTATGATGATTGAAACATATATATTGTTTTATCATATCTAGAATAATAATACTAACATAATTATTTTATTTATTTATTATATACACTTTTATTACCACAAAAATAAATTAATGATGGAAAAATGGCATTACATTATAGAGACGATAATTTGTAGCTATATAAAGGTGATGCTTCCACTTTTCAATGGATGAGAAAAAAGAAAGTTAAATTAAAATTAAATTTTTCCAGAATAATTATTATATCATAAATATCATATATATTCATTACATATAAAATTATTTTCAGTCATGTAATGATGGAATAAAAACACCTCACATTACTTTATAGAGGTGGTAGTATGAATATATGCATGACCAATGTTATCATTTTCCAGTAGATGATAAGGTAAGAAGGTTGATAAGATATAATAAGTGTATAATTATAAAAATTACATAATTTAAATACATAAACATTAAATCCATCATAATATCCAACTATGAATGATAGTGGTGAAAAAAAGATTCATATCACTTTGTAGAGGAAGTAGTCCACAAGTACACACGAATGGTACTATTAATAACTGTTTAATTGTAATGAAATGGTAAATAGGTCACCTATAAAAATAATAACAATTCTCTTTAATGATTCCTCTATATTCATTATGTTTTGAGAGATAAAAGAATTTAATAAGATGTATAACAAATATTAAACATAAAAAATATCAATAATAACATATATACTTTTTTATAGAAAGATGCATTTAATATATTCATTATATTCCATGATTAGGAATTTTAATAATATTAACATCAATATGATAATTATAAAGAAGATTTGATGATATTTATGAATGTTTTGGTTAGAATAAAGTGATCATGTTAGGTTTTTAATAATAAAGAGGGTTTCTATTTTTTAATTCATGGGATTGAAAATATGGTAATAATTAAGAATATTAAAATATAATAATGTAATATCATATGAATGTGTATCCAAATTTGTGAAATATATAAGATATTGTGAAATATAATTTATATATTTATATATATTCAATATGTACTAGAAAATGTTTTTGGGTCATTTTAACCCTTCTCTCCTTAGTTTGAACCCATGTTAACCCAATATAACAGTTAAAGTACTATGGAAGTTTTAAAATTATTAATACTAATAATAATAAATCATTTTTTCACCATATTACATGATATTATTTATGTTTATTCCAAATAAAAAATATATTTTACAATAATAAATTTTTATGATCCCTTATTTTCTAGGTTTTGTTATATTTTATTTCACTTTTAACACACATTATGTTTTGTTTAAACATCATTATATTTGGTAACCTATAATTTTTCATCTATAAAATGTTGTTTTATAGGTGGCTGGGGATTATTGGAGTTTTACTATTATATCAAAATTAGTGTCAATATATAGTTAATGTTTAGTTAAAATATATGAACCGTCAGATCATTGGTGTAGTCCCCCGGCCCATAAGTGGTATATTGGAATCGTGGGTATCCTTTTGGAGACCCACCAACAAGATAGTGGGGTCACTAATTTTAGAGGATTTCTAGAGGCCCTAACAAGCATTTTGGTGGCTCCCAACACCTAGCTATTGACATTATGCTAGGATGCAATTATAAGGGGAAAATATTTAATACTCTAAACCCCTAAAACCCCATTTTAACAACATATTAACATCCATTACAACCCATATTTGGGATTTATGAATTTTTTATGCTATAAATTCATTGAGGACTTCTTAAATAAATAATATTTGTTTTTTCAATCTGGTGATCCAAAATTGGTAACCACTATTTTCATTTTGGAAACACATGTTTCTTACATGAATATCCATCTCCCATCCTTGTAAATTTGTGTCCATTTACATCTGTAATTGATCTTTGTGTTATACATAGATTTGGATATCTATTTTGGATCACTTTTTCTTAATTTTGTATGTTCTATAGACTAAAAAATAATCTAAAATATCTTTCACTCTTCACGTATGATTTACCTATATGATCAAAAAATAACACTTCCTCTATGACCATTCAAAATATTATTTGATTATGTATTCATTCCTTGACCTCCCATTGACTCCATTAAGTCAACTGGAATTATCATTGGTACTTGTGATTAGATGAGTGGTTTGGAAAACATTTACTATGGGGTGGAACTATATAATTAATGTTCTTAGATACCTTATTAATTAGTGATTAATTAATTTTGGAAGTAACAATATGAATTAGAATTGCATAAAAATTTATGTATCATATTAGTCATATATCGCATAATTTTAATGTGGTTAATTGGCATCTAATTGGTATTGGAATGATATAGTGGAGGAATATGAATGTAATGACTTGTATTATTTTTAATCAATGAACATTTGGAAAAAATATTGATAATAGGTATTTGTGTAAATTAACCAATATGTAATAAATTATCATTTTTTCATGTTTCATGAATTATATATTTTTTAATTGTTTAATTTTATATATAATTATGATATTATACATAGCAATATAATTCACATAAGGTTTGATGTTTACTTATCATGTATGTGTACCTATCCAGGTATTCCACACTGGTTCTAATGATACATTTTCCTTTGGAATAGTATTATGATTAGGAACACACAAGTGGTTCTACTTGGGTAATTCTCGTAGATCATTGTATGACTTGACGACTTTTACCCTTGTTATGGTATTACTACATGGGCACACATAAGTGAATCTATAATAGGAATTCATATATATTTAAGTGATGATGCCAATGTGAGAGTTGTTATATTACTTGAAATGACATGGGTGATCCATAATAGGAAAGAGAATCCAAAAATGGTAATTTTTTAAAGTTTTAGTAAACAAGGTTTAAGATATTCATCTTATGTTAGAGAATCAACCAATTGATAGATATTTATGTAATCTTGTTGAATCATGTTTGGTTAACATGGGTTATCATACTGGAGCTCGAAGGATGACAAGGTTATTTGATATCATCCATTAATTAATGAATCAGTTCCCCTTTTTATCATATTGTCACATGAATTGTTTATGAAGGATGTATTATTTAGGCCCTTGGGGTGTTCACCTACAATGTTATACTCTCTCCCAGTTCATGCGTTGTTTGGTACCCAATAAGACATCATGTATGTGGGTATAGATAAAATAATGTGTCCTTATACTTGATTTATCTATTGAAATATTTTATTGGATAATAGAGATGTTACTCATAAGGGGTTTTAGATAAGGTTTTTAGAGTCTTTTTTATCGATTCTGGTTTGTTTTTCTCTTTTTTGGCATTTTTCATTGAATTTAGATTGACATACTGTACAAAAATCCATAGTTATTATTATTATTTGTATTGTGTTGTTTTATCCTTTATTGTTATCAATTATCATGATTTATTATTTATCTATTTTTCATTATTATATCATGGTTTTATGATGGGGTATTGAATCCGCATTATTATCCTTACACCATCACTACTTGTCGATAACATCTAGCGTACGAGAAGGAACAAAAGGGGTATCATAGTGACCTGACTTATTCATATAAGAGAGAACCTGGGTAGGAATTTTATAAATTTTTTTCAGAGTTGGTATTTCTGAATTCATTAAAAAATTTAGAAGGTATACAACACACTATGATTTTACAGTACCTATATATGATCTCATGTGTGGGAGTATATAACCCATTTAAAGAGGAAATCCCAAGTACCTAGTAATGGTATTGATGTTCATGATGCTCCATAATTATATTTTAAGTGTTATTTCACTATATTTGATTCATTGGTCTATGGTGTTACTATTTATTTATGTTTTAGTAATAGGTCAGTGCAACATGAGGTTAGTATGAATGCATCACGGTAGTCCTATATAGTAATATGTTGAAATGAATCATTCATGCAAGAAAAATATTTCTCTAATTTTTCATATTTTTATATATAAATTATAAAATTTAATCACATGATATATATGATCAGGAGGAAGAAAGGTAACTATTATTTCATGAGAAATAACTTTATGAAAATACTTGGAATATCTTTTCATTAGTGGTGTTATCAGGTTGTTTTTTTTTCATTTTTAGGTTGATCATATTTTTTTTCCTATAATAATAGATATGTGATTAAATTTGTCAAGAAAATTACTCAGGATCCTTGTGTTCACTATTAGCATAGTGATGACAATAACACCCCTTCCAGAGAAGAACAAGAAATTTTTACAGATCAGGATTTCCATTTGGGTGATCAAATTCACTATAATTTCTAATAGGTCATGTGATCCATGCAGTGGGAGACTTATAAAATAGTACAATCTATGATTGACCATACCCAAGATTTCCTATTTTAGTGTCAAATAATATTAATTTATAATGTAGGACCATAGGTAGATGAGTTCTAGATTCATTTTTTTCACATTATCAAAATCTCTCTAGAAACACTCGTAAACTGGTTGGTGAATATTTCTATTTATATTCTATGAGAACCAGTCATACACTTGATGGAAATTAAAGAGGAACTTTTGGAGAAAGAGAAGATAACATGAAATTAATTAGAGATGAAATTAATGATCATCCTTTATCGAGAGACATTTTGGGTTGAGTGTGATATAGTGTTCATGCACCTAAAATTGGGGATTATGTCTCTCTTTGACTACATTGGAAATTTTAACAAAAAGCATTGTTTTTCTCTATATCTCAGTATAGATGACTTGAATATAGTGAAAATATTCAAGGATGGGCTTATTTATGATATTAATTTATAATTGATTGTATATTTCATGGGAAACATTAATAACATATTGATTCTGACTCTCATCACTAAAGGGAACCAAAAGGGATGCCCTAGGTGGAGGGAAGGATGTTTCGGAATGATGACAATATTTATCTTCTTCTCCCAAAGTAGAAAATCAATCTTTTGAGAGATAGCATTGAATTAGTGGTGGGAAGAGAATTTAGGTAAGAAAAAATAAATCATAGTATAATGGATAAGAGAATATGACCATCTGTAGTGGTTTAGTATGAACATTTAGAAATCAAGTGGGCACATAGGATTATGGAAATTACTTGAGTCTTAGAAGGACAAAGTTACACCTATGTAGACTGGAAACATGAGTTTCACAAGTACCTCAGTATTGGGTAGTGTATGAGGTACCCAGATCCATGAGTGGTAATAACTTCTAGAGGGATAATATAATGGGATTTAGACCTAGTCCTATAGTAGTGGGGAATGTCTAATGCATGTTAAACAATCTACTCTGACCAATAAGGATACTCGAACTTCTACAGTTAGAGTTAAAATTATAGAATCATCTAAAATTTCATGTGTATTTTTTTTATATATGAGATTCAAATTCCTTTTTATCTTCTCAATTTTTCCAATTTCTTGGTTTTGATTACTAAAACTCATATGGGGTTGTGACCATCGATACACTGTTATTAGTGCAGATATATTGTATTAGAAACTGTAAAGATTTTTACCCAATATTTTTTGTATTCAGTATCATTGGGGATTTTTTATGATATAAATGGTAGGGTTTGGAATTAATTATTAGTTTTTATCTTTTAGTTATATACATGGATCATATAAAATTATATCAAAGGAGTGTGGTTCTCTAATCTGTAGAATATGGAGATATATTCATCAAGGTTAATCGGTTCATCATGTTAGTAATGTAAGGAAAATATAGTGATGATTATGTATTCTAATGTCCTAGGTAGTTATAGTTATTCTACATGATAATTATTATTAGTATATAACATTCCCCCATATGGTGGAAAACATTTATGACATCCTTCCTGAAGTGTTATCTGACTTACTACATGAGCGAGAGATTTAGATAACTATCTATTTAAAGATGGTACCTATGAAAATTTATATCCTGCTATATAAGATGGAATCATAGGAATATCATGAATTTAAAATATATTTGTAACATATAGAATAATAAAGATTCACACAGGCTAGTAATTTTCCTAGATGTCCCATATTATTTTCTCTATAAATGATGATGAGACTTTTAACTTATGTGTAGATTATTAGAGACTGAACCAACTGAGAGTCAAGAAAAGATATCCCCTTTTATTCATTGAAGATATCATCTATTAGTAGATATGTTCCCTGAACATCTACAAAAATGACTATAGGTTTGGGTTTCTTTATTTTAGGGTTATATCATCAGGAAAACTATGAAATTATTTTAGGTCCAAGAGTGGATTATATGAGTTTGTGGTGATTTGATTTTTTCTAAAAAAATAAAAAGTCATATATAGGGCCTCAATGAATAGGTTTATTTATCCTCTCATGGTTTAGGTTGGGGTGGGGTTTTTTGAATAACATTTGATGTAATTATTCTCTATAATGAATTATGTACATTATTATAACATCATCATGAGTACACTAATAGAGTATTGGCTATATACCATTATATATACATTTCAAATCTGGTTAGACAAGGCACAGTTATTATGTCATGTTATCAAAAAGGATGGAGTATACATGGAGTGCTGTAAAGATATAGCCATGGTATCTTGGGATAATCCAAAGAACATATTATGGATTCAGATATCTATAGGTATAATAGGCTATTACTATAACTTCAACTAGGACATCGCCTATCTAGAAGCACTAAATTATTGGATGACCAAGACTGTGGTAAATTTTTATTCGTCATATTCTTTTTTGTGGAATATTTATTGGAGTTGAAGACAAATATTTCCTCACAAACAATCCTAAAATTTCCTTTTATTGGTATAGAAAACACTATGAATATAGATGCATCTGGATATGGGCTCGCATGATTTATGGTGTAATAGGATTTATTGGTTTTTTATGGCTTAAGATAATTGAGTATGCATAAATAGAATTACCCCAATAAGGAACTAGAGTTGAATGTAGTGATATGTTCCCTAAGATATTTTTGATACTATCTTTTTTGTGAGATGTTTGTGGTATACATGGATCACAATATCGTTAAGTGTATATTTTCAAAGTTAGACCTAAACATTTGATTAAGGAGGTCATTTCAGTATCTAAAGTCTATCAACATGTACTTGGAATGTACTATAGTTATGGGAAATATAGAGCTTGATTCATTTTCTATAAAATTACATATATTTGGGGTGTGTGAATATTGTATTGATTGTTTATTTATTACAGTCTTTTCATTTATAGATCATGATGTTTATGAGTCCCAAAGAAGAGTAACTCTATCATTGAATTTTTTTCCCATGCTTCTTGTCTAGTTAAAGAGAGTGAAATTATATGATATAGATGGGTTATCTCTATGGGAAATAATATATTATGGGGAGATTCCATAAAGTTGGTTCCTGATAATTTATGGGGTTCATAATGTTCATATTCATATATAGGGTCCAACGAGATTGCTTGAGGATTTCATGAGGGAATTTCATTATTCTAAATGGGAAGTATATCTTATTTTAAAGTAGATATGTTGTGATATCTAAAGGAAATACCGATATCCACATATGAATAAATAGATATTGTAAATCATGGTGGAATTCTTAAATATCAAAAAGTGGAGACCCATCATTATAGGCATGTTGGGGTATTGCAGCCTTTGACCAAAAAATAATAGAAGTGGGATGAATTCTCTATGTTCTACCCAACCAAATTACATATGACACCATGGAAAGATTAGGAAGTATAGGTGATCATGGATCAAATAATGATGTAATCAAACATAATTATGTTCTATCTTAAAAAAAATATTCAATGATGAAAAAATGATGAAAATAGATTGAAAGAGAATCACTATATTCTTAATTTTTTATTTAGAATGTTATTGAAAAATATATGATAATGTAATGTAATATGAATTTTATTTCATGTGATAATTGGAAACATTTTTTATGGGATAAATATTTGATAGTTAATATTTTTGGTATATTGAAAAATAAAGAATTTCTGAACATGTTGAGAATGTTTTATTAATTACATTTTTTTTATGTTGAGATTAATTATGAATTTAAAATATTATTTTTCATGGAAATTCACATAATGTTTGAGTTTCTCTCAACATGTATGTGAACCAATGATTGGAATTTACTCTTGGTCATGTGATGTTTTTACCCTTAGCACAGTCATGTGACATGGGAAAATGTAAGGGGATAAAACATGCTAATTCACATAGATACCAATATGAAAAAAGAATATTTTTCCCTTGCTCGGGTATTTGGTCCATGAGAACAAGTAAGATGTTATAGCATGGTAATTTACCTAGATATAAAAATTAATCCCAAAGGGAGATATTTTGGATTGATTGAAATGATATGGGTGATTCATCATTATTAACTGAATCAACCAATGGAATATTTTATTGGATTCATGCCACATGATGTGGGTGATTCATTCTAGGTTGGTGAATTAGCCAATGGATAGATATATCTATTATTGTTTCTAAGAAGGTTTGGCTCAACCCAAGATCATAACATGGAGCATGAGGAATGGTATGGTTAATTTATGTTTAGTATAAATTAATGAATTAATTATTGTATTTATCAAACTGTTGTATGTAATATTTATGTCTGATGGATTGTGTAGATATTGTGTGTGTTGGAATACTTATTTTTTAATTGCACCCTTCTTGGGTATCATTTGGTACCTAGGCAGACTTCATAAATATAAGTATAGATAAGGGATATCTTCCATTTAAAATGTTTATTTATTTATATGTGTTATTTGATAATGTATTTGTGATCAAGAAGTGTTTCAAGAAATGATTAGTGGAGTCCATGTTATGGATCCAATTTTAGTTGTTTTCATTATATGACTTTCAACATGACAATTAGATTAAAATGTCGTATGGAATGAAAATGGTATTATAATTATTTGGATTTTTTATCACTTATTATACTTGAGATGCATGGTTGATTATTTATATAATTTCAAAAAAATTACAACTATGTACCATACTGTATAGTAATCCTACAATATTCCATATCCCCTCATATCTAATTTGCGGCCACCAGCATATGGGTAGGTGTGGCATAGGTATCTTAGAGACTAAATTCATTCATCTAAGGGAGAATCGAGTTGGGGGAATGAAAAATTTCTATAAATTATAGAGAATTAAATTAAAGTTAATCCAGCAAATGAAAAAAATATATTTCTAGCGAAAATGTATTTTTTATAATAAAACATAGATTACCTTTATTTCATTTAGTGAAAAAATTTAAATGATTATTAAATTTTTTTACTAGATATAACATCTTCTGATTTATTTTGAAAAATTTATCCATATATATTATATCTATTTAATAATATAATTTCACAATATAAACCATAAAAAATCAATAAAAAGAAATTCCAATTTTTAACATTATAATTTTTATGTTAATTTATAAAAAATTTAAAACTACTGAATTAATATTATTCACATGTAAAAATACTTTTCCTTTTTATGTAAATCCTATTAAGACACTAAAATCCAATTATTAGGTGATAATAATCACATTATTCAATAAATATTCAAATTAATCACAGGGTTACATGCAAAACAAATAAATCAATGAAATTATATATATATATATATATATATATATATTTCATAAAATCTAAGGGTGTGATAGTTCGAGCCCATTAGTCACAATAATTTCTTCATAATGGTCTTTGATTAAGTGTGAAAAATGATAATGACTTATGGTTTGATAAAAAAAATAGATTTTCAGCATCATTACATATCTTAATATTATAGGAATCTAGACATAAATAGTTCTAATATAAAAAATATCTTATTAGATCTTGAACTTATGTTGGAGAATTTCTTTTTCTCTCAACAGTGAATTTTAATCAAAGGTGGATTCATGGATTCAACACATGGTAATTTCTTAGTGAATAAAGACTTTAGAAAACAATATATAAATTAACATCCCACACAATATGACTGTATTATTATTAATATGTGGAATTTAAGATTCGTATAGGTTTTTTTGATAAAAACTAGGATGCTAGATACACTCTAATAGATCTAGTTCTCATGTTGTGATGTAAGGGTCATGTGGGATAGAATACTACAGAAAAATTAATGTATTATAGGGTGTACTATATGTAATTATATTTAATTTCATTTTAAAATGATATATGGGACGATAAATGATGTTGGGTCTATGAAAAAATGTTCAGAAATCAGTACATACCCTATATTGAAAAGATTAAAGACACACATAGTTTTGATGTATGAATGATTTCTATAAAAAACCTTCTCATGTACAAGAGATGAATGATATAATTAATGAAAACCCTAACATGTGAGAGATAAACATATTATATGAACAAAAAAATTACGCATCTCATGTACAACACCCTCTTTGGAAATGAGGGTTATGGTTAGGCCTAGCGTGTGAAATACATGCATCACTATGTAAAATAATATAATTGGAATCAACAGACATATTGATCTGTTCATGAAGGTATTTCAAATAAAATTTCAGGTCTAACCTATTATTGTTTTCATGTACTGTATCAATAAACATAAAGACCCAAGAAAATGGAAAACCTCAAATAGGTCGATCTTTTATAGGGGTGATTTTGTTCTTAGTGAAAACTCAAAAAAATTTCTCATGTGTGGGAATAAAGTATAATTAATAAAATTTCATGGTCATTTTATGACATAATTTTTGGTATATTATATGTCTTGTAGATTAACATCACATGATATGGATGTGTGATACCCACATGAATTTATTAGATCATGTTCTCGAGAAGTATGATTTATTAAAATTATACTATTCTCATAGTAAAAAATATAAGAATAATCAGATATACGTGAATAATATAAATAATTTTACATGTAGTTATTATTATATTATTTATTATTTGTGTCATAGATGACCATAGAAATTGAGTCTTTGAAGAAGGAATTCACTCAAATTGGGAAAGATCTTTCATATTGGAATATTATTTCGGTGTGTACGTTCGTCGGAAATATAAATTATACTATATTCTCCAATATAGAACTAGATCATACATGGTATGGGTGAAATTATTTTACCCTGGTATTGATCCATCAGTGTAAAATTTATAAATACTAGGGAATTCTAAAATTAAATAAATTTATTCTCAACCCTTGGATTAAAAATAAAATCCATGGATCTCATGTTATTAAATTAGGATATACAATACATATCACTCTTAGTAGTTTAGGTTATTATATGATGTAATATATTTTAATTATTTTGACATAATATTACATGTATTTTATTCCATTTATTGTAATTTCATGTCGCTGGAATATTGTAGGGATGTTTTATTTCATGTGATAAGGATATCATAAAAAGTCCATGAAATTATACACTATATTTATTGAAAAATAATTAATTGATGGGTGTTGTGATATACTCACTTTATATATTAAATTGTTCTATAGTCAATTATAGTAAAACATATGTATATAATATGTTCATTTTCATTTTTTATTCAGTTTTTAAGGTTACTTCCCATATATCATGGGGATTTATAAGGCCAGCACGGATTCTCCTTCAAAGAATGACTAGTTTGTGAAACATATTATTTAAAAATCATGTTACTCAATCCTAATTGAAATCTTGTTTATTAAATTTTTATAAACATCTCACATAATTTCATTCCAAATCATTAAACTTGAACTAGGACTTCAATATTTAGATAACTGACTGCATATGGTAATGTGGAATCAAGAAACATGGAAATTAATTGTCAATACTATATATATCATGTCTAAATTAAATAATGGTGTTTTTAATATGGAAGAATTGGTTACAGAGTGATTATAACACTGATTATATCAATTGTTTTAGGGTAATACTTCTTGTCATTGACTACCATATTCTATATTATTTGATTGTTTTAATGAGAACCCACAATTTTTCTATGTTCTTGTGAATTGTTGCATTATGATTTGTGGGAAGGGTTTTCTTAATATTAATATAGAAACATTAATTTAGAAGAATATATTTTGATATTACTGAAAATCAATATTTTGTGAGGGACACCAAATCTAGGGATGATATTTCACTTCACAAAATTGACTATCAACTATATTCCAATGTTCTTAGGGATATATTCTCATAACATTTGGAGAAGAAGTCAGTGGAATTAATGATGTAGTTGAATTTACTATATATAAATCCGAGACATTTTCCCTTTAAATTTATTCCCTAAATTGAATATGAAAACATGTATATAGAGGAGAAAAAATTGTATGTTGATGGTTGATGTTTCAATATATCTACCAAACTTGGATTTTTCTTATGAAATCTACATAGTCATGTATCATTGAAGTCATAAAGAGTCCAAATAGTATGATTTGATGGTTTTTATTTACTCTTCACTTCTATAAACCATAGAATTTAATATGGAATTCTTATTTAAAATTTATGGTATCTCCTCCTTTAATGAACCTGATGATGAATGCAACATTGTATATCTTATATAGAAATATCAGATAATTTTGTGTATTTTAAAGGATAAAAAATATTATCCACTAATAGAAAAATTCATGGATAATTTTTGGGCTTGTTCAAAAACCCACAACTATGTTAGAATGGGTCAAAGTGGCTCTCTAATCTTTATCAATATGAGAATGTGGTCACCGTTAGTGGAATTGTGATCCATTTTGAAAGGGGGTAAAAATTTTGATCTCCCTCTCCATGGTGCTAAACCGGAATTACATGGTCGATAGGTTTAAGTAACGATTGATTAGGTGGGTGCCTCCTCTGAGGGGAATGAAGCTCAATGTTAATGGATCTTGCTTGAATGGAAATATACGAGGTGGGGTCTTTATAGAGAATCAGTAGGTTTTGATTGGTTTGGGTTCAGTGATTTTTATTGTGCGAGCTATTTTTTATGATTGAAGAAGTCAGGTATCTTCATTCTAGCCTCAGGTAGTGTAAAAAGGTATTCCATCATGTGATGAATATCGAGTCGAACTCTAATGTTTTGGTTTGAATTAATTAGGAGAAATGTGGCGCTCTTTGGGAGTTGTCTTAACTTTCTAGAAGCTGATCATTAAATACTAATGTTGGCCAAATGGTGAGGCATATTTGAAGATAATCCTATTTCTCAGATGATTTTATTGCTTTCATATGGAATATGAATAACACTCCTATCATCTTTGATATTTTTGGATCTCTCCTATTGGAATGTAAAAGTATTTTTTCAAATATATTCCCTTGGACATCACCATTTTAGTCCCCCTTGAGGATTTCCTTTTTATTCTGGTGGGTCTTGCAACCCACTTTTTAAAAAACCACTTTCTTACTATCAGCAAAAATTTGGGTTCACCATGATCTAGGGTTTTACAGTTCTCAATGATTTTATCCATGTCACTGAAAAATTATTAAACCATTATGTGATGAAATAGGAGAATGACTATTTCATCTTGGAATGGATCATCCATATCGAATAAATAATTTTCCAATGAATTTTCATGAGAATTTTATAAATGTAAAATGTGAGTCATTGTTTTCTCAGAGAGTAACTCAACAACTAATGCATGTACATAGTCAATAATGATTATATTTTCTACCTCTTTGATGGAATTTTTTACATTAATTATTATTTTGTAACTATGAATTGCCATTGATTATAAATAAAGACAATGGTAACTATAGGACCATATAAAACACAGTAATAATGGTTTGGTATTCCAATTTATTGTTGGTGAAAAAATAAAAGTGCATAAATGATTTTTGTAGAACCACATTTAATGGAGATAAGATCACTACTAGTATTGAAACACAATTGATTTTCATATTTTGTATTATTCTCTCTTTTAATACACAAGAATTATCAATAAAATATGACTCATATATTTTCACATTTCTTTGAAAAATGAAAATATACACTTCAGTAAGATCTATTTCTACCACAGTTGTTTCTGAGGTAGTTTTTACGACTGAAAAATCATCATATTCATTCCCTTTTGCATCTTCCTCAGACATATATTGAATGAAAATATTCATCTGAATCATCACCCACTATGTTCTGCATTTAGTTATATTTGAATGAATTAAAATTTATTTAAATCAATCAATATTAGAGACCAATTTGACCTCATGTTACTACATTAAATGGTTTATCATTTGAAACACAATGATCAATGGGACATAGTTCTTCTAAATATTGTAATGTGGGACCCCATTATCTATAATTGTAATGTAGAGAACGAAATTACAATTCCCCTCAACCAAATCATTATTTTGAGAAAAAGGGCATATGTTATCAATCAAAGGATTCTATATAAAATATTAGAGGCTTATATTTTTATGGTAACATTGTGACTTTTGGGTGAAAGATGAGATATTTGTGTTCATAGAATGCTTCTAGATAACTCTCAATCCACTCATAGGTATCCCATTTCATGATTAATTTTTTTAAAAAAAATTAAAATTAGTGGCTTTTCTATTTTTTTTAATAATGTAATGAAGGAATTGTTGATGATGATTCAATATCATATACAGAGATCACCATGTGGATACCATGACTAAACCATTGAAGTAAAGAGGCCACACCATAGTTAAATGAAAACAATGTAGGCCTATTGGTTGAGTATAAAAAAAGAAGGTTAACCTGGGATATACCACCAAGTTGGTTAGATCATATATATCTGGGAGAAATATAAATTATGTTGGTGAATTATCTGGACTCTCTACCCTTGGAGAACTATTTATGTCAGAAAGTGTACCATTGGGTAGGTGTGTTCATTGCGTAGTAGTCTACACCACACGGGTAGAAATGTAGGGGAAGGGGTCTGCTGTTCCGGGTAGAACAATTTTGGAAACCTAGAGAGGGACCCATTACTCATATTTAGCATTTAAAGAAAATGTAAAGGTATTTATAAATCTATTTTCATGTATAAAATCCAGATGTGGGCCTTAATTTTTTAGGCTAAACCACCTAAAATAATCCACAACATAGAGATAAAGGAGTTGAACTTTTTTCAACATTATGTTTCATGGTACCCATGATTCATAACATAGGGATGATTTTAGTCTTCTTGGGATTGAAGTTGTCTCAGATGAATTTTATACTTACCTCGTGGAGGGTGTAAAATTGGTATTACTGAATATATTGGCTCCTATATTTGTTGTATGATTCTAAAGATAAACTTTTAATTTAAGCAATGAGGTTCTAAAATTTATAGAATTTATGTTTTTGGAATTATGAATTCACTATCTATATTTAATAATATAATATCTACACTTTATTCCACACAATTTGAAAAAATGTGACACCATAGTTGAAATCATGTGAAGACGTTAAGAGGATGATTTAGGTGGAATTATTTCCCCAATAAAACAATATGTGGTCTACCACATGAATCCAAACTAATAAACTAATGACCCACCAAGATTATTTCAAAATAATTAACTAATAAACTACACTGGGTATGTCCTTTGCATAGTCTATGTATAATAAGTTATTTTATTCGATAAAATTAATGGCCACATTATAGTCAGTCAATTACTAATATGTTAATTATTTTGTGATAGGGTTGTTATCTTTTATAAACCCCATGGATTAATATATATCCTTTGATTAATTATGACCCCAATAATCATATGGGAAACATGGAATAATCCTTGAAAAATATGAGTCACACCCAACCATTGGATATATATTCATTTGGGGTGATGGATTCTTTGGAGATATAGAGACCTTGAGAGGCCATATCATGGTTATTTTTCTTATAGAATAGGTATTTTGAGGTATTGTTCAAGGTCACTTTCTTATTTATGAAGTATGTATAATGAGTTATTCTATAATTCTGATCCTCACTGAGAATAATCATTATTATACTTAGGAGAAACACAAATGTAGGTGTATGTTTATTTCAACCTTATGTGATGAAGGATATTTAACTATAATAATTAGTGATCCACATATTAGAGGAGAGAAGTTAGTTCTCGAATTTTATTGGGTAGTAATCTATGAGGGTTAGTTATATCACACAAATATGTACTTCAAGTAGTGGGATTTTACTGAATTTGGTGCACAAGATCATTTTCCATCATTCTCGATGGATGTTAACAAGTCCATGTGAACCATATAAAATACCCTATTTCATTTACTAATTTTATATATATATTATGGAATGGAATATAAAAATAAAAGTTTACATCATGGGGAGAAAAAAAGACCCTCATTCAATAATTAATTACATATACCATTATTTCCCCACATAGTGTTGTAATTGTTAAGATTATAAAAAATAGTATAAAAGGGTTCATTTTATTCATCTTATCTCTTGGAAACATGGGGATGATTGTCAACTATAATAGATTACCAATCATTAATGATAGAAATTTCAAATTATGGAAAAGTTAGATACAAAGTTGTTTTGGATCCTCATGCATGGATGTTAATAAAATAGTTATCTATGGTATCAATAAGAATATTTAAAGTGGATCCTTGATAGAAATAGACCATAATATATTTGATGTGGATTCCAATTCCATAAATTCTAAGTGAGGTGTTCTTTTCAATAAGATTTTTACAATGGATTTTTCATGAAAACCCTATCATGTTATGTGGGAAAGGAATCTGAACAGTTTTGATAGATAATAAAAAAATAGGATTCAATGCTACTGGTTATATGAAACAAAAATGAATATTTTAAAATAATTTTTAATGGTATGATTTATTCCCTTTCAAATATTCAAAACGTTATTATTTATTATATGAAATGTCTTGGTGAGGACCTCAATGATTAAATTATTATGAAGATAACCATGAGAACAGTCACTGCTCATATCAATGAAAATGTGTAGATTTTAGAACATAAATATCTAAAGCGATTGTCTCTTGAAATCTATCATAAAAAAATAAATTTCAAATGAAATTATTAATAAAGAAAATTATCCATGATCAAAGGAATGTACTGAATTGATGTCCTTTAATTCCATGACGAATATCTCAATCATGGAAAATCTAGATGTTGATGAATTTGACAAGGTTATTCCATTTTTTTACTCTTATATTAAAATATAAGTGAATATTATTATGGTAATCTTTCTCTTATATGCATAAAATGTTAAATACTAAGACATCATGCGGTCCAAATGTACCAAACACTGTTAAGAAAATAATGGTGAAGATGTACACCTCAAGAAGAGGACAAAATAATGATCAAAAAATCCTAAATGGATTATATTTAAAGTAACATGCCTTATTTATAATAATCAATATATTTTGATTAAATGTTCCATAGAAGAAGATAAAAACTATACAGATTAAGGTGTGTCATTGGTGATGGTAAATAATCTGTGAAATAATTACAATGATGATGGGATTAAAGGAGTTGTTAGAAGAGTTGATATTAAGGAAGAACATGAGGAAGAAATTGATTAAGAAGATATATTGAGAGAAAATAAATATAATTCCAATTCAATGGTTCATTATTCCATTCATTTCATGTAAAAACAAAAAGATGAAATGTTTTAACTGAAATAGGAAATTAGAAAACTAATATCATGATGTTTAGAAAATTCAAGTAAGGAGTCTGAAATTCTCAATAATGTTGAACAAAAACCGTAAAATCATTATGGGATGGATAAAATAGTCAAATATATTTAAATTTAATTGTGAAACATGGAGAAGAATTTGGGAATTGGAATCATAATTTTGAAGTTCATGAATGATTATAGGAAACTAATATTGTGAATAAAAATAAACATGAGTCATCACCATGTCAAGAGAAATTTATTACTAAGGATAAATACATATCTATTTATGATGATTAATATCTAAAAGATTAATGAAAATATATGGTTTGTGAAAACCTTAATAATCTATCTTTTGAAGAAGGTAGGTATTTGTTGAGCCATAAAAAAATAAAAATATTTCTACATAAAATTATAATACCACAAGAGACTTATGTCTTTTCTATGGAAGTATGGGACACAATTTCAATCTGTGTTTAATTTAGAGGAGGTCCTTTAAGAGAAACATCAATCCAAATTGAAAAAATTATAATTTCTAAACATTCTTTGGATTAATGGTTATGTTTTGTTTAAGGATTCATACATATGTTGGTTAATTGTGGTTAATGAATGGAACATGATTTAACAAGAATAACACAATTGATAAAATACTATAATCCTCATTTAAATTTGCTAAAAAATATTTCATTAGTTTTTTAGGATGAATAAGACATTAAATAACCATCCATTGTCAAGATTCACTAATCTAAAAGTGAGTGATGAAATTAATATCATATGATGATGTTATTATGTTTCCCTAGAAGGAAATATACAAGTAATGTTCTTGGATAATGGATAGTGGATTCACATAACATTTGAATAGAAATGAAGAACTCATTGGGAACATCAAGTATAATAATGATATAATCATTATTTTTTGGAATTATGAGGGTGTCAATATTGTAGGTTCTAGTTAATTCAAGATTAAAGGGATTGATATCCAGTGAATATACATTCTCATGGAAAATGGACTTAGTCAAAATATTCTAAATGTCTTCAAATTGTGTGACATAAGACTGGTGGTGTAGTTCAGTCAAATGGTGTATGTGTTCAATTCTAAGGATGGACCACATATTTACTAATGAAAAGGACCAATGAAAATATTATCTTACTAGAGTGGAATATTTTTGAGTGGTACACAATTTTTGGGAGAACTTATTATGGAATATATGGATTGACCATTTGATTAAATATTATTTAGATAGCCTTTTAAAGAGATATAGAGATTCTAATATTCCCCATCTTATATATGATCACACTCAAATATGTGAATCATGTAAAAAGTGAATATTATTGATAATTACGAAATGAAAATTAAGGTTAAGGGATTTAGGTTCATTAACCTTATGTATGTGGATGCATGTTGGCCAACATTACTAGAAGAAAACCATGTAAGCATGTATTATATAATATTTATATATGATTTATTCAAGAAGGATTTGATAATTGAGAATAAAAAAATAATATCGAACCATATAGATGTATCACTCTTTACCATATGAGAGTGCAACAACCTGACTCCATTAATCTCAAAGACATTGTTTAATACTATTATATTTTTATAAGAATCAATTATATTTTTTTTCCAAAGGACCAAATAGTTTAGTAGTCTTGGTAAACAGGTTACATACATGCGAATTTCAGTTTAAATGAATACAATAATTATAGAAACAAATTTATTTCAATGATAATAACATTATTCCATCTAGAATTTCCTTGAATATAATTCTTAGTATAGTTCTTGGATTCCATGGGAAGTGAAAAAAATGATGAGATCAAATGATTAGTATTGGTAAACTATTAGGGAAGAAATATTGAATCAATGTGAATAATCAAAATGAAAAGTTAATAACTTTACACACATTCCATATATTCAATAATTGATAATGTAATGTATAAAAATAATAGAATGTTAAATTAATGGAAAAAACTTCTATAAAAATAACAATATAAGGAAAAAGTAATATGTCAAGGTAACAAACCTAAAATACATAATATTTAATAATTGAAATGAGAATGAAATCTATAAATATAATTTTTCATACAAAACATTTCATGGAAAATAAATATTAAATAAAAATAAAAGAAATGTATAATAATTGTATTTTTTGTCTCCAGAACATAAAAAAATATATCATTAAGACCATCTATAAGATAGTTTAAAACTAAAGGTAGAACATTATTAGTTTGTGAAACTTATTTGTCTAATGTGGACCTATTTACTCTTTGATGGGATATATAAATTCTTTTACCCACAAGTCATTACCAGTTAAATTATTTCCCTAATTGAAAAATCAAATTGAATAACATGCCTTATCAAATATCCATATTTAAAAAACGAAAAAAATTATCTATAACTCTGTAGTTAGGAAAATAATTTTTAAAGTGAACATAGTATATAAAATTGGTGTATTTTTTAGGAAATGAATATATCCTTGATAAATGACAATGATAACTAAGGGAAAATTCAATATTCAATGATAAAAGGAAATTGAAAATTTTAAGGGGACTAATAATAGATTCAAGGTAGTGGATTTCAATACTATCCTTAATAAATGAAATCAAAACCAATCAATAGGAAGGATAAATATGGTACAGTACAACATATCCCAAGTAGGGAAAATAAATTTTTGATGTCTTTAATGAATGGATGTATTAGAATATCCATTTAAAAAAATTATTGAGAAAAATATCTTATTTATATTTTAGATCATTTAAAAAATACATTTCATTGAAATATCATTTAAAACAATTCTTTAAAAACATTAAAACATGTAAAGGATGGTTTTTATGAATCAATTCTGGGTATATCAAACCCTTTTGTACATTGTTAAAAGGACATTGCTTTTTTATATGGGGAAATGTATGAAAAGTTAATTGTTTATAAAAAAAGTACAAGATTTATTTGAAACCAAATTTAAAAGATTAAAACATAAGAATATTTTTAACATTTCATTTTCTAAATGGTTAAATGAGTTTCTAAAACTATTTATGAAAAATAAGATATTAGATGAAAATAGGTTCTTCTAATAAAGCTATAAATGAATATGGGTTTTCATAAAAATAAATTTTAAAACTGTCTTTGTACCAACGTATTTAAAAATGGTACTATTTCATTAAATATTATATTAATAAGCATTTAATAATAAAATTAATGGGTTCACTAAACTATGATAAAATAATTTCTCCTAATGTAAATTCAAAAGAAAAAAATCTCGAATCAAATTAGACTGTGACCTAAACCCTTAAAAATACCATAATATGATGTGAGAAACAATAAATGAATAGATTATGTGTATTGGATATAAATTCACATAATTTATATGTAATCACATCAATTTATATTAAGTATTATTTATATGCATAATCAAATAATATTAGATACAATAGGGAAGTAATATATTACAATTAAAAGTATTGAGTTATAAAATTTGTTTACCAATAGGTAACATTACGTATAATCACACATAGATGAATTAATTAAAATTGAAACTCAATAAACCATTTAGAAATAATTATTCATGACATTACATGTCAATTTTTATTTTTTTATTCCATATATATTAAATTGGTAGTAAATTGATAATGTATTCAATATAGAATGAAAGGTGAGCTAAGAATCACTTACCATGTGTTTCGTTTTAGATGAATATATTTTAACATCATGCGTAAGGGGTTTAAAAATTTCAATAACATATAAAAGAACTATTTTCATGATTATAATATGATATAATATCTTATTACCTTTTTTATAACATTATTTTCTTTATTTTCACTATCTCGGGTGTTAATTTCCTAGTTCCTCATGTATATTTTAACTAGTTATTTGTTCTTCATATTAATAAGATCAGGGTTTCATCATGAAATAAATGTTAAAAATTATTAAAATACCACATATATTTATAATATAGGTATATATTATAATCTATAATATTTGAAGATAAGAAATGGAATGCACCGTTCCTGTAAATGGTAGGTCATATTTATGCAAGAATGCTACAATCATTTCATTATGATATTAAAATAATGAAAATTAAATGATAAAAATTAATATTATAATAAAATTATAATATTAGTGTCATATATTTCACATAACTTTATTAAAATAATAAATAATAAATTCCATTCATACCATGAATGAATCATGTCACTTTGAGGAGGTGATAATCCACACTTTCCAAAATGATGTTATCGTACATAAAAAATGTGTATTATAAAGTTGTAGGATAAAATTGAATTACTTAATAATAAAAAATTACCATATATATCATATATAAACCTTTTTTCTATCATAATTTCCAGCCACAAATGATGGTAATGGGAAAAATGAATGACATTGTTTCGTGAAGCAGTAGTTTTCCGTACACATAAATGGTAAGTTCATTACCCATTAGATGGAAGTGTGTGTAAGTGTAGTTATAACCATAAATGTTAAAAAATATAAGTTTATTTAATATAATATACATATTATATTATCATTGAATATTAATTTTGGATGGGGTGGAGAATGAAAATAAAATGAAAGATCATTTGGAAGAATGTTTCCTCTTTTTGGGGAACTCCTTCCAGATTTCCCCAAAGGGATTATTTGGATGGATTTATGACCAGATGGAGGGTTTGAGTAAGAGTGTGTAGATTTTTAGGTTTTATGTTTTTTTAAATAATGTCTTCACTAAATTTTCTTGAGAGGTGTGAGGAATTTATAGGGTTGAGGTCCTTTTTATTGTGGAGGAGTGAAACTCTTATAATATTTTGACAAGGAAATTACACCCATTTTTTATGATGTAAATTGGTGCCAATAATGGATTTAATAAAATAAAAGGTTCAATAAGGTTTCAATATGTCCATAACATTTCATTTATACAATTTTATAGGTCCTTTAAGGCCTTAATTATATGTTTTGGTCATTTTTTAAGATAAATATTCTCTTTTAATCATTGAAATTAATTTTCATAACATTCACGATTATTTATAAAAAAACATCGTTGAAAATATTAGACATTATTAATTATTATGTTTCCAAATATGGAATCCATTTTTCCAAATTCCAATTACATTGGTGGAAGAAATATATTTACATGTAATCCCATAGCCTAGATGACAATATTAGTTTTTAACGGAAAAAAGATCAAAGGGATTCTATGGTTTTATATCAATTTTCATTCATAAATTCATTACACTGAAATAAATTTCATTAATACATATATATATATATATAATTGATATAATGTTTCTTTAAAACCAACTACAAAAATTTAAACTTTTAATAAATTAGATGAAAAACAAAATTTTAATTCATATTCAGTATTTATAACTATCCCTAAAAATGAAGCATCCAAAAAAATATAAATAAAAAACCAAAAATTAAAGCTTTTTCCCATTTATTATGATTATTTTGATTTATATAATATAAAAAAGTTTAAAAAATGTATTTAACATATGTATTCAATTAAAAGAAGTTAAAACTTCCTTTATAAAATTATATGTTTTATGCGTAAAATTGAGTTTGTTCTTATTTTATTCCATTAATATATAATAGATGAATATAAAAAATATTTCATTGAATAATATATATATATATATATCATAATTAGAATGCACTAATTTTAATTATTTCAATTTATTTGGATAAAACATCTCTGTACTCAAAAAAATTAAAATATTTATTTTCAATTCAATTAGTTTATACAGTCATTTATAAGTAATTAGAAACCAATGATTTAGTATTATTTTTGTGTATTCTATATATTTTTATATGTTATTAAATACTATTTATAACTTCTAATTTAACATCTTTGTTATATCCTCTTATATTAAATAACATTATTGTAATAATATATTGTTGTTCTATAAAACTCGGTTTACGATGTAACAAAAGCAGTCAACGAAACTCATTGGTGTGTGTGATTCTAGATAACTATGTGATGCGTGTATTAAAATATATATAATCTATTTAATCTATTTAAAATAGTAAATTTGTTGTGAATTATTCATATATTATATTATTATACGTGAATTTTGGTGTGTGTCATACATTCTATAAAATAAAATGTTATAAATTTAGAATTTTGGGGCATTACATTCTCCCCCACAATTAATTTATTAAGTCCTTGAAATTTTAACTCAATATTGGTATTGGATTTTTGATATTTCATTTGTAAATATCCCACATCTTGATAAGGTTTTCTGAAACCTCATCTAGAAAATAGATAAATGGAATTACAATTTTCACATGATCTTTCAAAAAACTAGGTCTCTATAAGATATTCCCTAGGGGGAACCTATGTGGATAAATGATTGTTTTCCATGGGGAGGGCCTTTATGGATAAAAATATTTGATTATTTTTCATTGGATATATGTTCTTCTTAGTTTAAATTTATATTTATGGAGCGCACCTCCTTTATGGGTACACTATGGAAGGCATCTAGTTTTATTTATCATGGTACCATGAATAATTCCTCCATAATTGTGGTTTCCTTTCTTAAATGGGTAGAGTGAATTGATTCATGAGTCTTAATTGACATATTATGGAGGTCTTTAATAATATATTAATTTATAATAACTTTTAACATTCATAGAAAAAAGATCAAGGATGGATACACAATCGAGATCAGATATATGAAATTTGGGAAAAATTCCATATAACCCCACCAAGGTGACATCTTACACTATTTTGAAGTATAATGATTAATTTATTGGATAAAAATTAAAATGTGTTGGTTTGATTCAAAATTATTTGTGGTAATTGTGATTTTAGTCTATTAAATTTAAACCACTAATGATATATATCTACATGCCTCCAGGGTGAGGATATATATTAGCATGATCCTCAATGTGTGCCATAAGAATAAGTTAATGAGATTTACGTGTTTGGGTAGAAGTATGAGCATATCCTTAGGTAATCACTAAAAATTGTGTTTTATCTCTTCTAATGGTATTAGAAATATGACCTAATCTAGAGACATTTATGGATTATGTTTCTGATATTAATTACTGATTATAAAGATATAGGTCTTCCCTGGAATTATTTTTAGTGCATTCCAGGAAACACCCATTAGAATGGAATCATATTCCCAATATAGTTATTTATTCCTCGCCTTTATATTGTGTTAATAATATTGAATTAGGGAAGGAATATGGGAACTCTATATTGTATATTTCAAAGAATATTGGAGAGATCCAATAATGGCTGGAGAAAAAATAGGGGACTACCACTATTGTCTATCAAGATATAGTGATGGATGTCCTATGATTCCACTGGTAGGATACAATTAAATATATTTATTATATGTTTTCGGATGTAATCCTAATCATAAAGTGTCGTACGGATATTCTTATGTGTTGGATATAAATTAATGAAAGTATATGCCTTCTCCTTACTGGGAATGGAAACATGATAACATTGTAGTCTCCCATTTGATATCAGAATTTTCATATGGGCTTCATATGTTGTATAAATAATATGGGCCTTCCATTTGGACACATACACAGTGTTTAGGAAGACATTATCAATGGTAACCTTTTTATGGTCATGTTTTCTAGGGGCTTCTGTCATGTTTTATCATGCTTCATCACTTCATTCTAGGAGATGTTAGTAAGAATCCATAGTGGTAATGGGAATATGGTAATGTTACCCATATTCTAGGATGAATTTCCCCCATAAATACATACTCCTGTGTTCCCAGCTCCATGTAACATGGTTTTAAACCACATAGTAGGTACCTATGTGTATTCATAAGGGTTTGAATACATATGACATTGAGTACTGGTAGGATCCCTCAATGTTGGATCATGGATTGTAGTGGGAACATGGTTATCCACTTCATCCATATCAGTAATATATAAAAGGATAATTATTTCATGTTTGCTTTATAAGATCCTAAATTAGTTATTTGAAGGGATGGGTTCCACTAATTTGACTATATTTTTCTTTCAAGAGGGTGGTTCACATGATTTTATCAAAAATAGTCTCTCCCCAGTAGCCTCTATAGTTGTAATAATACAACTTAGGTGGTTCTAATTTTCGATTGTAACCAACACATTGTTTTGAAGATATTATGTTTGAAAAAATATTCTTCCAATGTGAGGGGTTTTAGCAATTATGGTGGATGAGACATATGTGGTGTACCTGGTCAATAGTGAAGTAACCTTGGTGGACCACAATGAATTCTTGTATATTGTCAAAAATATTTTTGAGAATGTTTTCATAGTTAAACCATGGTTTTGGGTTGAATGCTTATATTTAAAGGGTTTTAAAATTTAACAAATAAACTATAACTAAAAATAACAAATATGTCATTAATGTATCATAAGTAATGATAAATGACTGATATATCAGTTTCACGAGTAAAGTATTCATGTTATGTGAACAATTTTTTTATTGACACATTATAGCCCCAATGGGTTATTAAAAAAATATACCTACATTCAAAATCCATGATAAAATTGAGACTTTACCAGATACAATATAATTGTACGTTATTCGAGTAGATGGGATGCTATTCTCCTCACACGCTTTAGAAGAATTTATTTCATACTCTTGGTTTCACTTAAAAAAATTATGAAATATTAATCAATCCATCAACTGTTCTTGATTAAGAAAAGTTAACAATATTTTAGTGATTTATTATCAACAAAATGTAATGTAAACCAATGTATATATCAGATGATATCATTTATTCAATTATGACTTAATGAAACTACTCTTTAAATAAATATAACTGAAAAATAAATATATTTTCACTCTTATGTGTGGTTGAATGTGATTTCGTATTTGTATCAGAAACATAGGAGTGGTTTCATATATATCACAATATTGTGAATCATTACTTATATTGTTCAATGTAACATATTGGTATATTTCATAACCTTTATGGTTTTTTGACAAGTACCATCATGGTTCATTTCATGTCCATGAAACCATGAACTAGTGATGTGTTTTTTTATATTTGTGCATCCCTGAAAAACTCTAATTTGTTAAAATATATATAGATTGAAATACTAGGTGGAATGTTACTTGAAATGTATATTGTGGTATAAACACAAGATAATCCCATTATTGATCAACCATTTTTTTAAAACCTGGTAGTTTAATGGTAATTTAAGATCTAAGGAAATTTTTATAGAATAAATGAATTATGATATTTGGTGGAATATATCCCTATGAAGAGTTCAATGGTCTACATATAAGATAGCCTGGTGAGGATATAATCATTGAAAGGGATCCAACCTAGAGAAAAAAAGGTTTTGTATGTTGGGATTGAAACCAAAAAAGGAATCCAATGTATCTTGATTAATATGTATCCAATATAGTGTAGATAATATATCATAGTTTATATCCATCTGATAGGAATGAACCATTTTATTTGACAAAATTTGTAAAGGGATATTGTTTCATGAAAATTAGATACAATAAAGGATTGAGTTGGGATTACACATGAGGATTTCCCATACATGTATCCACATATTAATAACACGGGATTTGTAAAGAAATGAGAATTTAAATCTTGGGGTATATGGACAAAGGAGAAAGGAGTCAGGGTTTACAACTATTAGTGCACCCATGTGGTCATTCCAATAATACCCAATCGATGTAAATGAATTTACTATAATAAAGGATGTTAATAATGGTTGAATACATAAAACTAGTTTACATTTTTTATGTGGCCAAAAAATGTTCTTTTTATTGAAGGATAATATCTAGATGTCCAAATTTACCTATGATTACACTATTTCACATGCGATTAAGGTTTTTGAAGAAGTGTAACTTCTCACATTGTTATTGTGTTATGTTATGTTCATAAAGTACCATATGAATTAAAACATTTTTGAACAAGAAATGGAAGAATTTGTTTGATGGATCATCAGAGAAGTTGAAAACTCTCTAACTAGCATCATTATGTGGTCGTGACTCCCCCAAGTGATTTAGTGGTAGAATGTACATCACCCCATAAAAAGTATATGGTAGATGATTTTTTGAATCCCTCGAAAACCCCAAGGCCTACATCCACTATATGTGTGAAAAAACACATCTATGAGGAATATGGGAACGATAATAACCAATTAGGGAAGACTAATATCTAAAAATGTATATTCTATGAAAGGTAATAGTTTTCAAAAAACTCCGGGTTTAAGAAGTCCACCACAATGTCAAAGAACTATTAAAGACCACTTTCCTGGTGTGGGAAAGAAGTTATGTGTACTGAATAGAATGTATTAATCAATTCCATACATGTGTGATAATGAAACAATGTATATATTTTTATCCAACATGACTTGAGGACCAATAAATACACACTTAGTTCAAAAAAATTGGCTCCTACTTTAGGATCCCCATGTCAATGCACTCAGGTCAGATAAATTTCACTGTAATACACCACAAAACTACAATGTCCTCTATAGATTCATTCATGTGAGAGTAATTATTTATTTAAATCATATAATTCATTCAATTCATTGGATTTTGTTTCATATAATTTCATATAAATAGATTTCATGAATAAAAAAATTCATTTTATATTCTAATGAGTTGGACAACTCAATTAATCACTCAACCCCTATTTTTCATGAAAATCCTTCCATGGTCATCCATGAAAACTATTTTTTCTAAAGCATAATGTCTTATGAAACTCTTAGATTTTAAAAACACCCAAATTTGATGAATCCCATATCATGAAAACCCACATGATTCCACATATACCCATAAATTTCTCTTAAATGTTCAGTTTAACTAGGACCTGTAGACACCATATCATGTATAAAAATTGAAAACTCTATATGATAAATAATATTCATGGTCCCTCATAACAAATCCTTTCTCTTCAATAAAGTGATATGAATTAATCTATAGTTTTATCCTATGTATAACAATTGATATCTCTTGTCCTTATACATCAAATTTTTTTTACTAAGAGTCAATAATTGTTTGTTTAAATAATAGTATTACTAGGTAGAAAATATTTGTAATCCCAAATAATTCCCTCCCATCTCCCAAGAAGCATATAGGGCCTCATAATATCTGTCTTCCTTAACTCTTCCTACCTTCGCTTGAGTGACTATCTAACTTAGGTTTTTTTGGGGTGACCAAGTCCTAATCCACATAATAACCCCATGTTAACACTTATTTCATGATGCCAATTTACATTAAAAGTGACATTAAACAATATATAATATTCTTATAACATGATCAAAATTTTTACCCTAAAAATTCATTGGTTATCATTCATTTTTTCCAAAAGTATATTTTGGAAACCTCTTTATGGTAAAATATTGAAATTACCACCATTCTATATCTTTAAAAGACCTTAAAATATATATAATACCTAATATATGTTAGCATTTTTGTTCCCTTACATAATGAGAATATATCAATCTATGACCAGTAGGAATTAACTTTTAATGGAATACACAAAATGAGTTTCTATTGAAAAGTACTTATTAGGCATTAAACATTGACCCTTCATTACAAGATGATAATATGTAGATCCCTCTAGGATGTGACAAGCATAAGATATCTTATTTTATGAACATAGAGAACCCTATCTGATGAATCTAAATATATCCAAGGGTAATGATCCTTGGGAACCTAATTTAATGTGTATATTAATTCTATGTTATAAGTATAATATATCATCACCCATTATTTATGTGAACGTACTAATATTATTTCCATTAACTGAGTAGTATGATATTCTATATATTTAGTGAATTAGAATAATGTGTGATGGAAAAAATATATATTCATGTAATTAGGTATTATTATTAAAATTATATCCCTCGTGTTATGAACATGATATAAATTATGTAATGGAAATATAAAGCCTATATAGAGATATAGAGATATCATTTTTGTTTCATTTATGTTTGATTTTAAAAACCCCCATAATTACTGGTTGTAAAATTAATGGGATGATTGATTTTTTTTACTAAAGTTATTGGTCGATTCCCACAAAGATATGAATTGGGAATTTGAACATTAGATCATCCTAGGGAGATGATTTAAATGATGAATGAGTAAAATTTGTGTCATGGATTCTTAGGTTGGAATTAGAAATTTTACAATGTTTTGGTCCAAAGAATTTATGTTGCAGTATCCCATCAGCCAGCATGTGATAAACCATGATAGGCTGGTGTTCTAAGAAATGGACTAATACACTACCTAGTCCCAAAAACTATCTAGTATGCCACCTCTCTCCTTGTTGTGATCAATTAGATAGTCAGAGAGGCCATATGTCTAGCTGGTTTTGCATTTGGGTAGGAAATTTTATTAGAGTAAATATTTTCTTTTCTAGGTCATGAGTCTTCAAGTATTATGTTGGCAAGTTAATCAGGAGAGTACATTTTAGGGTTTAATCTCCCTCCATTTCCTCGCCTTTAATCCCCCATGAGGGGGATTATTTTTTTCTCTTTGTTAATACTATTCAAGGAAAGTTTGAATTATAGTTATCATTGTTGACTCCCCTTAATTGAACTTTGATTTTGGAAAAAATTGTTCAAGGTTTGGAGGATGATTTATATAACACCCCCATATTTTTATGAATATATTAAAAAAATTCATTGATGTCTTGTGTTGTATGTTACACCAAGCTAATCTTTTTCTACATGCAACATCGGATTAGCTTTTATTATACACAACACTATGTGAGGATTGTGTTATACATAATTTCATGTTCTTTTGATTGAATTAATTTTACACTTGTTTGATTTTATTTTAACAACTAAATATTATTATGTCACCTTATAACCTAGTCATTATAATGGTGGGTATGAACATAATTCACTTTCTTCTCAAAAAAATTTAAATGAAAATAAGTTTGTTTATAAGATTATAAAATCACTCATGATGGATCTTATTAAGGTCATATATATTTACCAAATTCAATATAATGTTTAAAATTAATCTTATATTTTTCCTATATGTGATATATGAAAAAAGTTATTTTTTTGGTTGAAATAAATATTTTACAAACAAATCTAGTTTTTCAAACATTTGGGGGAACACCAATTGTATATCTAGATTTTGTAAATTTTATATATTTAATTTTATAAAATAAACATTTTATTGGGAATCACATCTTCAAAATGTAGTTTGGATAAATTTTTGGTATATTTTTGTTAACTTTCATATTTTAATGAATAGTGAAAAAATATTTCATTTTTATTTAAATGTGCTTTTTCATCTACCTTATTTTTATTGTTATGTTATCTTTTTAATTACTTTTAAAGTATTATTATGTTATATTTTTATAGTTTAATGAAATTTATTTTATTTTATGTATGTTTACATGGAAATTTCACATATTCTTATGTGAATCTATTGATGGTTTTTATTTTTTAAAAACTAGTTTTCTCGTTCCCTCTGTGGGATAAATTTTAATTTAATTATTGAAATTTATTTATTAAAACATTGAAATATTTATTCCATACATGGAATCATTGTGTCCATATTATGTTAATAGGTTACTTTTATTTTTTTCATATTATGAATAATAACTACAATTGTTATTATTTATCACGGTTAAAGGTAAATCGTGAAATATGGGTAACAAATTAATTTGATAAGGATAATAAAATTAGTTTAAAACATTCTAAAATACTGTTTGATGAGATAAAATAATCCATTAACACATAAATATCGTAATTGACTCATTTAGTGCACTTTTTACAATGAAAAGGAAATATATATTATTAAAATAAAAGAAAGTTAGATGGACGTGATAAAATTTCAACATATGATTTTTTATAAGTATAATAACTTTAATTTAGTGATAAACATGATAAATCATAGATAATAAATATTATACATAAATATAATGAAATTATCTACACCATGGAAGTTTATTTATTATTTTAGAGGTTAAATGATTACCTTAAAAGCTTATACATTGATGATGTAGAAATTATTTATTTGATGAAAAATAAATAAACTAATTTTTATTAAATTTTGAATAACCATTAAAAGACACAAAAACATTAAAAAATCTTATTTTATGATCACATATTTAACATAATCATCTAGGTGTTTAATCATAGATCATTTGGATCCTAATAAAACATATTATTATAGTTGTATTATTTTTTTAATGTGATGTTACAATTTCCACATTCATGTTTTGATAAATATCATACATTTAATGTAGGATTATATAGAAGATATATTATACTGTAATTATTCCTATGAATTATATAAGATTTATATTCGTTATAGTAATATTTTTTATTTGTAGTAAAAAAATAATATTATTTAATAATTACCAAATATATATGTAGTGATTATTTTATTATTGGAAATATCAAATTAATTTCAATAAAAATAATAAACTAAATATAATTTGGGATAATAAATATATCTGAAAAATTTTATTGATGGCCATGACCCAGTACAGATATAATAAATTATTTTATTTTAGGATAAAAAATAATTTTTATATTTTTTAAAATCCATTAAATGAATAGTTTCAAAATTGAAACTTTTAATGTTTTATCAAAATAATGTTTTATAAAATTAATTAAAAATTAAAAATTATTTCCAAAAATATAAAATAATTATGGTATAATGTATAATGTTATATATTGTTCATTTATTGTAAAATTTACATCCAATAATTAAAAATTACACTATTTTTGAATTTAAAAATTCAGTAACTAGGTTAGAATTAAAATAGAATAATTAAGGTTAAAACTAAATGATAAGGTTTCAAATGAAATAAAAACATTTATAAAAAATATTGGATGATTATATTACAACCATATGTCATCTCATATTATTAATTATAAAGTTTTTATGTTTTTTGGTTTGGGTTTAATTTTATAATAAATTAATATTTTCTAAGATTACAAAAGTGCCCATCGCCCCAATTAAAAATGAGAACATCCTACCTTACATCATAAATATACATTGAGCATTGAATATCTTCTATCCTATACCCATTTACCTTATTAACTTCCAAACACACATTATAGATGTTCTGGTACTCTCAAAAGACCAACTCTATTTCCTTTAAGAGGAGATCTATAGGAGTTCTTCGAGGAAAAGAAAATCTCCTCTACAGATTCTTAAAAATTGTTTTTTCTTATACATATTATTAATGAGTTGTTTCTATCCTAAAGTTAAAAATATAGTATAAATTTTCTTATGGGATGTGTACGTACGTCATGCCATCTCCACGTCATAGTGGAATCTATTTTTCATCACTACGTTGCATGGATGGGATTAATGATGCAAGTAATATATATATATATATATATGAATTTTATGTCATTATATTTATTCTAAAATATTATATACCCCATCCACCTCATTATCATTCAACAATTATGTGAATAATATCATCACTCATGTGTACGCACGGCCTACCATCTCCTCGATTTGAAGTGATTCATTCAACATGATATTATGTAATGAATGATTATTAAAATATATATAATGAATAAATATGATATATATTATATTAATATCATTAGTGTATATTATATAACTAAATCCTAATAATATTAATAGTAACTTATCTATCAAAACATTCATATGAATATAAAGTAGTTAATACACAAATGATGAGTAATAATGTTATTAACAAGCAGTTAATAAAATTATTGCTTATGATATCATGAAAATGTATAAGATTCTGAAAAAAGTTCACAAAATTATTTAAAACCATATAAAGGTGGTTCAGACATGTAAGAAGGAACTCATCCCTAATGTAGGAGAAAATTTTACAATCTCAGTATCATCCACTATTTTGTATCTAAAAGTATTTACTGGGGTATATATACAATTTGATTCCATGTTTTATAAAAAGGATTTCATAAAATGTTTTACTATTCTTATATAGATATTTAATTTCATTTTTACTAATCTTTTACTTTTTACTACATGGTTTTAAATGTATATTTCTTTTGTTTTCTAAATGAGGTACTTATTAACTATTTCAACAAAAGTACAAGAATAATGTTTTTTAACATATAAGGCATGATGTATTTTTATGCATTCATAACACCTTATTTTTATTAATATTACCATAAAATATTTATCCTTTATTATCAAATAGTTCCTTTTCATTTAATATTCTATTTTATTTTAAAAAATAAAATGTTTTCGAAGAAGAAATGTTATTTTCTTCATGAACTAGTTTTGAGTGTTCTATAAAAAATATTTTCCATCTAACATAGAATTATATTATAGGGTTATATTTCAAATATAATATCACTACTATTCCTATAGTTTTATTTTTTTATGAAGGAATTATATTTATGAAATAGTTTTTTATATGGGCGATGTTATGATGCAATACTGGTTAAGTGACACATTTTATTTTCTAGGTTATTATATGATAAATTATTTATGTTTTTCTATGACACATATGTATGGTTTTCATTTTATTTTTGGTGGGAACTATATCTCTATCCAATTCACTTTGGAAATTTTTTAAATCTTATGAGTTAGATAGGACTAGATGGACAATTAATTTTTGTTCAGTAATATATGGATGGAACAGAATGTAAATATGCTTTAGTAATACATGGATTGAATGAAGAGTGGAATACATTCAATAAAGCACATATTCCATTATGATGTTCCATGAAAGTATCCCTGGATAATATGGAAACAATTTTCTATGATTATGTTTTTTTCCCAATTCCTTGTTTCATTCGAGTGTAATTTTCTCATGGCACATGTTATTTTGTGATTTATGCATTATGAACTTCAAATATTAGATTCATGACTGATGATTTTGATATATGTTATTCATGTTATTATTTTCAAAAGTTATGTTCATATTATTATATTAATATATTCATTTTTGAATAAAAAATTCCATTTTTACCCTTAAAGATAATTTGAGCTCAACCTTTCCATATTTTTTTCTTTTCATCAGGATATAAATATAGGTTTTAGGTATAAAAACTGAAGTATGAGATCTTTATGGGAGATGTAGAAGATGATTCACCAATTAGAAGAATTTGTAATAATATTTCAAAGGCACTAAACTAATATTTTCTTTAGGAATATGTTTTTGTAATGTATTATATATTCTTAAAAAGTAATTAAATTCTCATATATATTAAGCTTTTTTTACAAGAGTTGGTATGAGAGAGAAGGATTAGTCAATATTTGGAAAATAGGATGATAAAACATTTGTAAGATCCATGGAGATATTTTTATGGATAGGTTTTGGGATGTCCTAAGGATAATTCTAATAATAGTATACAATCCCAGTGTTCTTTTATAATCATGAATAACATAGAATGAAACATAAGATACCATACATTGAAATAATATAATTAATTTTCCTTACTTATGTGTTTTTAATCTATGGTATGTATTTCACACATTTTGATTTTTGTTCTTAGTCAATATCTCAAACATGATAGAACATGTTTAACCATAGATTTTTCTAATATGGAATGTATGGTAATTATGAGAACCAATGTCCTAAGTGGAAATCTCATAAAGAGAATCCTAAAGGTGGTATGAGTATTTGATATACCTCTGAGGATAAAGAGATTGTAAATGAAATAAGAAAGGTATGAGATGTTGTAGAATTATTTTTTACTTTTAACTTAATAATCACTATTATATTAAGGTTCATGAACATTAAGACATAATATATACTTTAGGAATGACTATGAAAATGGAACATAAGTAATAGTTTATGAATATGTTGGATGAATAAAGTGTATATGTTTCATATTTCAATGATTATGTTATATGAATCATGAAATATATATGAAATTTAATTCTATGTTTTTCAGTAGGGATTGTAAATGATATGTTGAATAGTTATTTGGATCTAGATAAGTTATTTAGTAGTATTGTCAAATACTTGGAAAAAAAATAATTCAAGGAAACATTACCCTTAATATGTCCCTTATGTTAATATAATTATGATTTGATAACGATTTTACGGATATGAATAAGTAAATTAGATAATTATATTTTCTTGAGAACTAATAATGTATTTTTTTGAAAATAGGTTTCTACTAGCATGGATGAAGTATACCACCTTTTAGGACTTAATAAATATATCCAATAAGTTTTGGAATAAGAAAACATTCATTTTTTCAATAAGGATATTTGGTAATTTAGGTTATTACCACCACATAATAGTATACATAATGAAGGTGATCACATGTCTGGAAAGTGACCAACCAGATATACCATGTTTTATATGGAAGATAAATGTCAATACATGTTAATGAACCTATTTCAATTTTTTTTTGATTTATTGCATTCAAAATAAATGTATAGTTTTCAATATATGGATATTTAAAGTTAAGCTATGGATAATGTTTAAGTATTACCTCACTATAGGTGGATTTATTCATATGTACCAAATTCTTCAATCCTTTTTTATGATGATCATTGATGTAATTACTTATCTTTAAATTTATGGATCTCAGGATATACTAATTATTAAGGAATGACATGATCACCTTTATTTCATATAATAAGAGGTTAAGTGTAAATTGATCTACGAACAACGAAAGGATGAGATTATTCTCAATCAAGTTAGAATTTCTTATAATTATTCAACTCACTAGAAGTGATCATGAAACGTAAATTTTTATCCAAGTACCTTATAATTTGATAAATTACATGTTACGTTATATCATCATGGAATTATTTAATTTGATTTTTAACCTTCTTCTAATGATGTTCTTTATCACATTCCATCATAACTTGATAGTTTGATTTTTCTTAAATATCTATATTTTCACATTCCACTATTGTTCTCCAAGGTGGAAACCAAATAATGAGTGCCTTTGGTTAACTGTTATGTCTCAAACATTCAATTTAAAATAATGATTTATTCTTTATTTTTATAATGATGGTTTCTATGAAATAAACTATCATGTATTAATCCTTTAAAAACACATAGGAATTTTGAGGATGAAATTTATTTTATTTTTTGTAGAATGTAACACCCCGATAATTTTATGTGATAAATATTTTATAAAATTTCATTGATTTCTTGTGTTGTACACTACACCAAGATAAGATTTTGGTACACAGAACATCGAATTATCTTACGGTATATGAAACAAAAGGATACGATTATGTTATATACAATTTCCAATTAATTATATACAATAAATTTCATGAGGGACCATTTTTATGTGAACAACAAAATAACATAGTTTTACATTATAACCTAGTCATTATAATTTTGGGAATGAACATTATTAACTTTTTACAAAAAGAAATTTAAATGAAAATAAGTTAATTTATAAAATAATAAAATCACAATTGATGGAATATATTAATTTCATATATATATAATATATTCAATATAATGTTTAAAATCCATCTTATTTGTTCTTTATATATGATATAACAACAAATTCAATTTTTCAGACAAAATAAGCATTTTTTTAAATAAATGGAGTATTAACACCTTTTGATGGCGCACCCATTTTAAATTATATTAATGAAACTTTTATGTTTTTAAATTGAATGTAAATCTTTTTTTGGATGTGGCCCATCAAAATTTATTTAGGATAAATTGTTTTCTATTTTTCTGATAAATTTAATATTTTAATAAATAGTTAAAAATAGTCCATTTTAATTTAAAAAAAAAATCATCTAATTTACATATATTATAATATTTTAATTTTATTGATTTAAAATTATAATTAAATTATTTTTATCATTTAATACAATTTTTTTTCATTGGAAGTAATTTCACATTGAAATTTGAAATAAAAACATGTCATTATTTTGATGGTTTTGAGTTTTCAAAAACACGTTTTCTCGTTTGGTGAAGGGGATAAATCTACTATATATACTAATCATGGATTTCCCTAAACCATGTGTCCATCTCACATTCATCTATGTCTATTTATTCCGATGTGTCCACACCCCAAGGCTCCATGACCCTCTTTTTCTCCCATACTCTTCCATCTACGAAACCCTAGTCCTGGTCTTGCTCGGGCTTCAGCTCATGAAACTTAAGCTCCCAACAAACCCTCACCTACTTCAATATCCATATCCCAGTTACGTTGCACTCTCTCCTCCTTATTTCCCAACATTCTCATTATCTCGGTTTGAACTCACCTCTCCAACGTCTTCCTTCTCCCACTCAGGCCGGGGTTTTAGCTCTTCGTGACCTAGGGTTTTTAAAGATTCTTGATTCTAGTGTGCTCCTCCTTCAGTCTCCCCAATCTAGGGTTTCCTTAGCCTGTAAATTTTCTCTCCCCAGTCAAGTTTTGAAATTTTGTTTCTCCAGTACTGGGTTTCATTTCCTTTAACCCACCCTCCCTCATGTCCTTTCTTGCTTTATCCACCTACACCTCCCTCTGATTCCATTCACACTTTCCCCCCATGACCACCCTACAGTTTCTTGTTGATTTCTAACTCCATTTTCCCGTAATTTTCATTCCACCTATAGCCATAAACACCTACATAAATTATTTAATCTTCTGTTATGGTTGAAGATCCCCAAACGCCTATAACATCCATCAATCATTCCCTCCATCCACTATACGAATCACGCAACGCAAATGTCTCCTAGGTTTTTCCACTCCTCCACCAACACTACAAGACTCTTCAAGAAACCCACAACTCATCCTACAATTTCTGTCCAGTATGATTTATTTCATTCAATTTTTTTATTCATTATTTTCACATCTCCTTCCTAATCTTCATGCCTCTTTCTTGGTATTTTTGAATTGATTCGAATGATATTGACATTAAATTTTGAAATGGTCAATGTTTATCCTGAGGTTTTGGCGTCTACAGAGTACATGGAGAAGACCAATAAGATTAAATGTACATTTATTTTTGGGACAACAGGTCCTTTTTTGGCGGTGTTTCTCGGATGATAACTTCACCCCTTTAAGTGATCTAGATACTATTCTAGACCTGACTATAATTCCATGATTTTTATTTTTCACACAATTGCATTATTTACTATATCTTATACTCTATGAAAACAATACTCTATGAAAAATATATTATCAATTTTTTTGTATGTGAAAATATATTTTATCAAAAAAAGACCAATAAGATAAATAGTTGTGTTTTCCCAATGGATTGGTGCTTGGTTTGCGCTTTTTTATGCGTACAAGGCTCCTATATGGTGGGTTGTTCATTTCATGAATTCTCTATTTCCCACATTACAAGTTTATCTGTCTGTAACTTGGAACATGCCATAGTTGGTTCACTGATATGACTAATATAATGTTTTTATTATGACCCACTTTATTGCACTTTTTGGTTCCCTTTTGAAAAATGGAAAATGTTAATTAATGAACAAAATATGGTGTTAAGGTAATATAAGGGAGAAGTAAATTATATTTCTATTCCTATATGTAGTATTTTTCCAGGATATATGTGTGTTTTCATGAACATAAATGCATATATATTTATTATCACCTATTTATTCTCTACCATATTACTTTAGATTTGTTTTGTACTTTTTTTTCTATACTGATTTTAGGGAAAATATTAGATTAAGAAGCAGAGGAAATATGTAGCCAAATTAATCTTAAGGCTCTATTTTGATTGAAGGTAACATTTTGGAATGTTCATTTTTTTCTTATTTATATACTAGAAATTTTATGTTTAGAGGCATCCTTTCTAATTATTCATTATTGTGGTTGACCATCATGAACATCCTAATAAAATGTTCATACAATTATCTATATTAAAAATCCTGATATACCATATTTAATTTTTACAATTTGATTGTCCATTGCAATTAAGAAGTTCATTCATTATTATTATATGGCTATTAGTAGACCAATAATTATTGTGTTTAACATTCTTTCTTTATAAACTCTTATATACATGTCTCTGCTTCTCTATTTTATCTAATCGAACATTTGGGTTCTAGTTGGTTATTATATAAGAACTGTCACTTAAGTAGTATTGTTGATGATTAGGGGGTGCATACTAGTAAGAGCTGGTGACATGTCTTAATGGTCATCGTATTAACTTCACTCAAGTAAAATTTCAAGAAGATATATAATCAGCAGTCAATAGAATCAAGATGTGGTGGTTCTTACTCTGATGACCACACCCATTAATGGACTAGGGTTGACGAGTTTGAATTTTCTAACTTTGGACTAGTTAACTACAACACCTTTTCAGGGTTTTAAACCCAAAAAAAATCTCTTCCCTTGTCTTTTCATTTATTTCCTTTAGTTATTTTACTATTTAATAACATATTTTTTTCTGGGATGGAAAAAAGCTAGAAAGAACCTCACGCACCTATTGAAGATCGAATCATACTGTTATTGGAAGAATAAATAAACATCCAGGTTCGTGTTTCGACTTTCTTTTCAATGTTTTTGATACTCTATACCACCATATTTAAGAAGCATCCTTGGTGTGATTTGGTTTTCTTCAACACATGTTTTCTGGTAGTTTAAACTAATTTTCTCATGCCTTATCTATGGAATCAGGGAATGATTTTAGTAGTGGAATGTCACCCTTGATTCTCATTCCATCATCTACTGATATTAATGATAATGGTCCAGTTTCATACCTTATATTCCTATAGTTTTTATTAGTATTAGTCAGTAGTAAAGTGAAACTATTCTCTTTTTATACTCTATTTAACAGGTTCTCAAATGTTTTTCTAATTGTATTCTTGACATAAGAGTTAGGCATGGGCGAGAATACCTTGCTCAGGAAGTTAAAGTCACAGCCCCACCTCCACTCCCAACATAAAAGGTAGGACAACTATATTTTCTAGAGGAAAAAATCAATAACTGCCCGAAACAAGTAGAGTAACTTCGAGGAGGAGGAAAATTGGATGTAACATAGCCACTCATGAGAAATGATTAAGTACTTAATGCTATGAAAAAACTACTAATTTAGCAACCACAGACTGACAATTTATTGATGCTTGATCTAGAGTAGATGATTACTCTTTGTGAGATCTGTGGAACTTTTCTTGTCGGAAATGCTACTAATGTGAGAACTTAGTCTCACATCATAGGCAAAAAGCATATCAATTATAGAATGGTAAGTGATTTCATTACAGGTTAATACTTTTCTAATTTCGTATGCCAATCACATTATACCACTACAACTACAATCCTTCTAAATTATTCCCCTTTCACACACATATATATAGACATACCAGTTTTTTTTATGAATGGTTTACCTAACGATTGTTATATAATGAATATATATCTTCTATTTAGAAGGGAACTGGTGATGCTATTATTTTGAAAAAAGGAAATGCCACTGACCTATAATGAAATAAGGATGTCATGTGGAATACTACTACATCCTGGTGATAAATTTTGTCATATCCTTTAAGAAAAGGAAATTATCATCATTCAGAATCAATTATTGTTATCATGAAACTGTACATGATAAATAATATATTTTCTATAATAATATCAGCAATTTAATTATGGTTTCTCTAATGACCTAGTTATTTGGGTCCAAAAAAATGAAAATCTTATATGTGGATATTCCTATTCTTGTCGGTGCTACCAGGGAATCTGGTTTGATGAAAACAAATTCTGGTCTGATGATTTGTGGTAAAGTTGATGTTCTGTTGTCATTCTGTTTAGAAAATAATTTGTTTTACTGAATGATTTGAGGGATGTTAGGGGATGATAAGATAACCTCCCCCACCATCTACCTGACATCCATGATGGAGATCCTCATGGTTCTCCATCAGGTTTTGGTCAAGAAGGGCATCAATCTCGCTATTGGAGTTGTTCGCAATATCCCTCCTTACGTTTTCATCATGATGGGAAAGTAGGTTTTTCTTACATCTCATCCAATGTTATGATCCATTGAAATCATTTTTAGTTTTCTTCTCCTGTATAAATATGTAATTATTCGATGCAGAAACTGAAGACTCAGGTTATCAATAAGAACATCAATACTGAATGGATTAAAGATCTAACTCTATCTGTTTCTAATCTTAATATACTATTCAAACTGGTTAGTGATTCATTTCTAGATCAAATAAGTCCATTTTTAAAAAACTGAATCTCTGTTTTGGAGGATATCATACATGAACATTGTGTAAAGTACTATATTTAATGAAATTATTGAAAAATATTGGTTTATCATGGTCTTTTTGGTAGGCATTCAAGTAGAAATTTCATCTTTAGTACAACCAGTGTGTGACAACCAAATGAAAATATAGTATGTGTGTGACCAAAAAATGTTGGGGCCAATCAATAGAAGATATTCACTATCTGTGAACAACAAAACACATTTCCATTTTCAGTACATTCAATTAAAAGAGTCATTATTCCTAAAATTGGTTGGTTAGTCCATTGGGCGGGTTCATATATAATGAATTTTCATTTTATGTTCACCAAATTATTCAGTTCACACAATTGTAGTGTCAAGAAGACACATAATTAGTTGCAAATTATATTCATATATAAATAATTTATTCTACGGAATAATTACTTATCTATTAGTCTCATTATTTATTTTTTCCTGTAGATAAAATTGTTGAAGGACTTCTATGATGATGCTTCATTCCAATATACTTGATTTATCATTACCATGCACTTTATATTCTATTAGGTATATGCATATTTTTTATTTTTCAACATTATATAAAATTAAATTTAATATTTTGAAAAATAAAATGATATATATATTGATGATTCTATATCTTTACTAGAAAATACATGAGATAAAACCAAAGATTGAAAAGGAGTTACCCATTTGACATACCATTTATATCCATCCTTCTTGTCACCTAGTGATCTCTATAGCCTTGAAAAAAAATTGTTTTCAGGGTATCTTTAGGATCAACAGAATCATGTTCATTACAAACCAACTAATCAGCATTGTTCGATGGGGAGAAGAGAGAGTTAAACCCATTCAAATCCAGTACAGAAACATTATATTCCACCTTGCTAGCTGGTGAAAGATCAGAATTCAGCATGGGTTTGTTGATGGTAGAAAGAAAACGAATATCCTCTCTGTTATGTGTCTTCTTAACTCTACTATTATGTGTGTTTGTTAGCAGTTTTCAAATGTTCTATGTTGCAGATTACATATATGGGTGTGTTTGTTGTCATTTTTCAGTATATAGGTTGATTTCCCAACATCATTTCATATAATTTTTATTATTATTTATAGTTAATTTTGTGAAAACATATCTCTTGATACCAAATATAACCTTATGTTAAAAAACTCACACCAATGTTAGAAAATCCAATCAATGAAAAATTTAGGTACATTGACAGTTAAAATATAGTGTTTTGCGTTGTAGATAACCTGTATGGGTGTATTAGTTATCATTTTCTAGCATATAAACAGATTTCCAAAACCATTTCACATAATTTTTTTATTTTGTATAGGTAATTATATGGAAACATGGTGCATGCAAACAAATATAACATTATGTTAACAAACACAACCCAATTTTAGAAAATCCAATGAATTCAAAATATAGGTAAACAAGCAGTTAAAATAGTGTTTTTGTTCCATATTACCTGTATTGGTATGTTTGTTATCATTTTCTAGTATATTGGTAGATTATTCGACACCATTTCACAAATTTTATTTAATTTCTATATGTATTTCTATGAAGACATGATTCATGCAACTAAATAGAACCTTATGTTGACAACTATGTCATCTTTCCCAAACCCAAGGAGACTTGGAGACTCCATCAATAGCTCACTACCACTAAAATGGAGTGGAAATGTCTTATTACAGATGGGATATATTTCACCATGATGGGAAATTCAATGGTTGTCTTCTATGTTCCAGGTGAAAATAAATCCTATGAAATGCACCAAACATTCTTCTACATCTATATTTCCACTGAAGTGTACATCTGTTAAAATTACATTATCCAATGAATCATCATTATCATCTTCATGGAACACATCAATAACATTATTTCATTAACTAATATCAATATTTCCTTTTTTAGATTATAATAGTCCTTCCGTAATGGTGATGATCTCGGTGTTGGACATGAAGGCTCAAACAATGATGCAATGGTTCAAATAGCATCCCGAAGTGTATTGTAGTGACCACCATGTTGATGCTACCTTTCTGTGCTCATTAAATTATTAATATTACATTTGTAATGATTCATTGTATGGTTTGTGTGATGGTTAAAACTCAATAGCTAAGCATTGAAGTATTCAGTGTGGTGGATATGAAAAATGCATTACAATGGATTTTTCTTATTAAAATCTATCATGTTGAAGACTATTAGTGGAATTGAGTTTTTACGGTAGTAATTTCTTGTGTTAGTTTTGTAGTTTAGTTCGGTTCTGGTTTAGTTCATAGAATGTTGATTCATAATAACTAGTGCAGAATTTATTTTCCTTTGAAATAGATAAATATTACTTTATTTACATTATTTTTTTCAGATGCTTCTCTTTACATTATGAAATCTAATTTCTATATTTACATGTCTTCTGTACAAAAATAGATATTTGGTGAGTTTCCATTAAACACACTCTGAATTTCATGTTATATTGATAATGCCCCTCCCCATGTGTATCCTCCTCATTGGCCTCCACCTCCTCTTATACATTGGCCTTTAACTCTACCTCTACCTCCACCTATTCCTCCTCTTACACCACTACCTCTACCATCACCGCTCCTCTAATATAGTTCTGAGGCCATTATTCATCACTTCATTGGCATCTTTCACTCATTTATTTTTTTATTTATTTCATTCCAATTTCATCCTTATCTCCAAAAAAATGAACTTTACGGATGATGATAACAGATTAAAAATATAAACTACCTACCACAATACATTTTAAAGACACCATATCATATTCTTAATGATATGTCATGTTTTTCGGAATATTTTTACATAATGTTACTTCCTTTTCATTCATTTTCATTTATATTTTCTAATACATGTTCTTATTTTTCATTTCTTTTAATAATAATCTATCACTAAAGTTGTATGTTTAAAATATTTTTTGTAATTTTCATTATTAACTACTATAACTATTAAAACTCTTTTGAAAAATAGATTTGAATTATAGCATCGAGTGTATGCACGAGCGAGGTATTAGTTTTAATATAATTTCTGATACATTTGGGTTTAAAATTATGAAAAATTGATTCTATATTTATAATAAGTGGGTCCAAATTATGTTATTAGCTCTCTTTTAATGTTTGTATATTATAAAAAGTAACTACCATAATTTTCATTTAACGCTTTGAAAGTTAAATAAGCTAATTTAAGTTACAAATTAATATGATAAGGATAATAAAATTACCCCAACACATGTATAAATCCTATTATATGAGTAACCATATACTCATATCACATTATAGATGGAATTGACTCATTTAATGAATGTTTTCCTTAATCATGATGTAAATATTATTAAAATAGAAGAATGTGACATGAAAATGAAAAAATGTAACCTTCATATTTCATTTATGTTTAATAATTGTAATATACTCATAAAAATTATGAAACATTGACAATAAATTTTCTACAAAAATATAATGAAATTATATACATAATGGTAATTCATTTTTAAATTTTAGTGATAAAATAATCACCTTAATGGATTATTCAATGATGATGCATAGATGAAGATGTGTTATCACCATGGGGATTTCGAGCGGGGAGAACCGAGTGTAAGAACGGGAGTCCAACTAATGATTTGGTGATCTGAGCTTCGTATGGTCAATCCATTCACATTTAGGGTTTGATCCTGGTGGGTGATGATTTCAAACCCAATGTAAGTCCCCAAGAATAATTATAACTGTAATAATGCTATTTTTAATCATCATCATCATCATCATTATTATTATTATTATTATTATTCATGTTTTAAATCCAATTGGTGTGTTTTACATCAAATAAACCATGGATGAAGTGAATCATTTTATACAAAGAAACACCAAAATATTACATTATGCAAGAGATTAAAACTATTCAAGAAAACTCTCCACAAGACTTTATAGAATAAACGATAGGCCATGAAGCATAACAGGAAGTTCAATGGTGTAGTTGAAATACCATGGATCATCTGCAACAAAAATAATTTCAGAAATTATTATAGAAAAGGATAGGGATCAAAGAAATGTTGAGCACCATCCTCTTAAAATAAGAAATGATAATCAGTCTTTTTAAATGCCTCGAACGAATATTTATATGGCCTATAGGAAAATATTGTCACTGGATTTCATTAACCATTGGATTTTTAAAAACATAAAATGGATTTAAAATAATGTTTTCCTTTAATTGAATTAATGACATGCAAATTGGATAATGTATATTTTGTTTAATAGAACACAATAAATAAAAGAAAAATTATTATTGACTACCAAAAATATGATTATATATTTGTTTAATGAATTCTCAAAAGTATGATAATATTTAAATTATTTTATAATTATGATAATCAAAATATGTTTTTGAAATAGCATATATATATACATATATGAAATTATAATTAAAGTATAAACATTTATTTGAATAATGTTTTCTAAAATTATTATGAATTTTGTTTAATAAGATTATAATTATATAAAATAACTAATTTAATAGAGATTTGAAATTATACATATATGAATGATATAAAAATTAGGTTATAATTTGTTTTATTAGACATTAACAATTTATAAAATATGATAATTTTAATTCTTTTAATGTGGAATCAAATAAATGTAATTAGGTTGGGGTTTTAATGATATTAAATATATATATATATATATTATTTTCAAATTATTTAATTATTAAAATTATTACATTATTAGGTTTTTTATAATAAAATATCTGTATATATATAAGTAATAATTTCTTAATGTTTTGTTTAAAAAAAATATTTTTTTAAAAAAAACATATTTCGATGTGGGGAATGGGGTGCATCGATCATGGGTTAAGTGGGAAGGGGAGCGTCATGACCTAACTACAACATTGTGATGCCGGTGTTTGAGTAGCTGTGAGGATGTCATCAATGGAGATTTAAGTCTTGTTAGCGAGTTAATGTTGATGGGCCAAGATGGGGGTTTCGAGTGGGATGAACCGAGAACATGCAGTGGAGTTCGACTCAAGCTGTGGTGATCTGTTCTTGATCTTGTCAATCTATTTTCATTTGGGGTTCGATCTGGGAGGGTGATGATTTTATATCCTCTTCATCCTACAATGGTAAGATCATTGATATATTTTTTGTATTTAAACTGGTTTTTTATCATTTGTTTTTTGTTGCATTCATTTGTTTAACCTTGGGATCATTACATACCTCTTGTTCTTCATTGACTTAATTTTTACCTTCTAATCATCTTAGTCAGAATTTTTTTTTTTTGGTTTTCTAGTAGAACAGCCTCCAATTTTGGTCTGCATTTGTAGACTGGTGGATTGAAATCATTGTTTGTTGAATATATGACTATGCTTTTTCATTTCTTTTTAACCACAGATGCATATTTCAGAATTGCTTCTTATAATAGATTTATTGGGGATGAACCTATGTGTTACTGAAACTTTTCTTGTGCATGTTCATGTTTTTGAGATTTGTAGTTGTACTATATAAATATGTGTAACTAGCTTGTTGTGAAAGCTATAATGACATTATATAAGCTGTAAATTTGATGAATTTATGGGTAGATTCACTCTGCATCAGTTCTGTCAATATTTTGATTTCTATATTTCCTCTGCACACTCTTTCACATATTCTATGACATAAATAGTAGTGAATTTTTCCACCTCTCCAATAAATAATACATATAAGGGAAATTTTACTTCTATGTTAATTTTTTCCCCTATTTTATATATCAGAATTTATTTTCAAATACATTTTTCCATTTTTTGGTTTTTGTTTGTTGGTATAGTTTGTAAGGTATATTTCCTGATATTTCATTATTAAAATTAAATTTTTAATTTTATTTTTCAAGATATTAATTTATTGGTCAGTTCTATTTTGATTTTCAATCGGCATGGATATATATTTTCTCAATTCTATAAGGAATAAATTTATTTTATCAGTATAATGTTCTTGAAATATTTTATAAGGAATCTAATTTATTTTTATCAGAAAAATATTTTTTATGTTGAATGTAAAATTAGTTGTTTCACAAAAAGTTATTTACACCTCTTTCTAAGGAAATTCATGTAAGGGGAATTTTTTTTACATATCATTATTGTGTTTAAATAATTTATTTACTTTCAAAATTAAGTGCATGTATGTGTTTGTATATCATTATGGGTGTTCTTATAATTTATAAGTAATCTAGTTGTGAATAAAAGTATTTCAAATATATGTAAGAACCCATTTTCCTATGTTGTATGTTTACAAATGGTAGTACATAACTATAAGGGATTAATATATTTAGTTATAAAATTAATATTTCATTTTAATGGTGTATATACAATATATATATATATATTTATATATACATATAAATGTATATCTATCTAAATAATTTTAATTATTTTCATAATTTGTAATGGAATAAAGTATAGTTGTTATGTTTAAATTTAATTCATTTTTTTATGAAGAGTTATTTTAGTAAAAAATTATGTTTACTCATAAAGATTATTATTTATATGTATGTTATCAAAACTATTTTCCCACTAAAATTTATTTATCTAACAATGTGTTCTATTTTAATTTGATATCATATTAGTTCTGTCAATGAATATTCTAATTTATTTATGTTTTCCTCAAACATTTGTTTTTCTAAATAACGAGATGATGAATGTTGTAAATTCTATTTCCATTATGTACATACACATAAATCAACATAATATATTGTTACATGTTTTTAATGAAAAAATATGCGATAAATTTAATTTAAATTCTAGAAGGATTTATATATATTTGTCTGTATGTATATATATATGGGAAAATTTTAGTTCATTTTTTTGAATTTAAATTCAAGGTATATATGTAGGTATGTGTGTGTGTGTGTGTTTTTGTAATATAAATCTTTTTTCAACATGTTATATTTCTTATCATTATGTTTTTATGAATATAATGTGCATAACAAGTCGTCAGGTTATACTAAAATTAAGGATCTCACATCTTCATACAATCATGGTCACTCATTAATTATAACATCGATACTCCTTTCCTTAATAATAATCTCATGGTTTCAAATTAATTTTACAGTTCAAATTAGTGATTATAAATCACATATATTACTCCAATAATTTAAATGTTTTATTTAAGATGCTTATTTATAATTTTATGCCACCAAGCTATCATTTCATGTGAGAAACAACAATTTATCCTAATGGTATGTCATGTATGGTATGAAATGGGAAATTTCTAATTTATAAATGAAATTTAATGCATTTTATAACGTTTATATGTATTTATTTCATTATACTTGTTACTAGTGCATTACTAATAAATTCATTTATATTGTATATGGGATAAATATTTTTATGATTTTATATGGATTAAGAATTAAAATTTTCAAAGTTGAATGGGAAACTTTGGAATTTTTATATATTATGTCCATCAAGAATTTATCAAAGAATTTATTTTTATAAATGGATATGATTAAAATAAATCAAATTGGAATGGGAGGCATTTATTTAAAGTCATAATTTTACTAGACATATTAGGAATTCAATTCTACTTATTATGTGATGGGTGAGGCTTGATAAAGCCTCTCGATGCATCGGTAGGTCTCATGAGAAAAAATAAATATGGACATGGATGAGGCCTTTCCAATTATCAGATATGGTTTTAGCCGAGGCCATAATCATTTTCAGATGTCTTGGTTGAGGTCTCATTGATATTTCTTAGTTCATCCTTAGGTCATATGAGACATATAGATATGGACTTCGATGAGGCCTTGCCCATTTTAAGATGCAGTATTCTCTGAGGTCCTAATCATTTTTAGATGTCTTGGTCGAGGCCTTGATGGTAATATTTAGAATTTCTGGTATTATGCTTTCCTGTAATACGAAACTAGTATTTGGCAATTCATGTGGTTATGCAAATAGTAGAATACCCATGGTTATTAAACATTGTCTTATGTAAAACTTCTAGAACATGTATTATTTACTTTCAAAATTTGATTCTGTAACTCTAGTATATTGTGGATTATTTATATGTGACCATTATTTAGATTTATGTGGAATTTCATGTATTTTTATTCAAGTTTATGTATATTTTTATAATAAATTATATATATAGATTTCAATAAGTATAAAAATTTTAGATCATAAGGTTTTCCTATTTTTTTAAATCTTGGGTAATTATGAATACATCCAATGAGAAATATATTTTCTTCTTGAATAAATGGTTAAAGGAATGTATTTTGGTTCATATAATTGTTTAAATTTTATATTGTTTTAGAAACCCCTTACTCGAAATATTAAATGCTCACCCTAATTTTTTTTTCATTTACAGGTTATCTATATATATATATATATATCAATACATTACATTTCTATGTGGAGGAAGATAACTGAAGATTATTATTTTTTAGGTTTGTGGAAATGAAATGATTGTATCGAATAATCCCAAACCTAGATCGGTAAAGATCCTCTATTATGTAATACATTGTGAAATTACACATTTTAGATTAAAAAAATTCAAAGCATATGTTAGCACCAATACTGGGCATCTGGGGTTTGGGTTCTTATAGTTGGTATAAGAGGAACATTTTGGTTAATTTTTTAAAACTAGAATGATACTACTAATTTATGAATGTTTCCATAGGTAAAATTACTCTCTTAAACATTCATATGGAAGGTGAGGGTTCCTCAACTAACCTCTTTCCACTTCCTACTGAGCTATGTGAGGCCATAATTGTCAAAACTATTTCACACACATATAGAACTTTTTCAAACCTACATCTATCCTACAAAAAACATTATGAGGTTTCAAACAACCCAAATTTCCTTCAATTCTACCAAGGAAAGAAACATGACTATTACATTATGTCATATGTAGAACATACATATTATAAGAATAAAGGAATTTATTATAAATCTATCTTATTGTGTTTCACCCAATCAGAGAAGTATCTAGCATTGGGAATGTTCTGAGAGGCAATTGACAAGGTTTAATTTCATGTAGTCTACCTAATCTATATACTTAGATTTAGTAGATATGAAATACTCTATGATATCAAACCTTTTAAAAACAAAATATTATGACAGGTCTATAAGGATCATGTCCACTTTGATATCTCTGTGGTCTACACTATCCATGCCTATCTCTGAAAACCCAATTATTTCATCCATGAATTTAATACTACCTCATCAACGACTATTTAAGCTTATAATATTGAGGAACATAAAACTACCCTAGAAATTAATTTGAGATCATTATCTATCTATCCATGGTGGTGGACCTGGTGAAGTTATAATTAATTTCCTTTAAAATTTTTGTTAATTAATAATAGTAATGATGTTTTTTAGGACATCAAGGAGGATTTCAGAAGGTCTTTTTCTGGTTAGTTTTTGCGAGTAAGAAAATTATGAGGGAACAATTTCATTATGGGGGATAATGTAACGCCCCAATCATAATTATCACTGTAATAAGTTTATTTTTAGTTGTTTATAATATTATTCTTGTTTTAATGTGAATTATTTTGTTTTAATTCAAATAAAATATGGATAGGGAGAAACATTTTATTCAATGAAGCACTGAAATATTACATTAATACAAGAGATTAAGACTTTTCAAGAAAACTCACCTCAAGAACCAATAAAATAAATAGAAGACCACCAAGCATGAAGAGGAAGAAAATGTTGTATGTCACATCTCTTGGATCTGCTATAAAAAAAGTAATGAAAAGAAATATATAATGATTGTTAAGCGTTAACAAAATACAGAGCACCGTCCAATTCCTACAAGAAATGATCTTTGTTTTTTTGATATTCTTATAATGGGTATTTATACAACCTATAGGAATAATTGATGTTGAATTTTATTGATCAGTGGATGATTAAAAATATATAATGAATTTAAAATAATGTTCACATTAAATTGAATTAATGATATCTAAATTGGATAATGTAAATTTTCTTGAAAGAGAATAAAAGGAATATTTGTACCAACTATTATGAATATATTTATATATTTTTTATGAATTCTAAAAAGTAGGATAATAATTATGATAATAAAAAACAATTTTTGAAATAACATATATATATATATATATATAAAATTTTAATTAAATTATAATCATTGAATAGAATAACGATTTATAAAAATATTGTGAATTTTTTTAATTATATTATAATTATAAAAAATTACTATATTCATATAGAATTGAAATTACATATAAATGAAACATATATGAAATAGATAATAAGTTTTTTTATAAAACATTAATGATTTATAAATTATGATTATTTTAATTATTTTAATTTGGAGTTCGAAAAATATAATTAGTATTGTTTTCTAATGATATGAAATTTATATATATCTATATATATTAGTTTTTAATTTTTAGATTTTTAAAATTTGTACCTTATAATGTATTATTTCATAATTAAATATCTATATATATATATAAGTAATGATATATTTATGTATTATTTTAAAATAATTATTATTATAAAAAATAGAAATAATAGTATGTGAGGTAAGGGGTGTGATGATATAGGGTTAAGGGATAAGGGGAGCATTACAACCTTGCTTTGGAATCTTTATTCTTGTTTTTGAGTAGCCACTAGCGTGTCGGCTAAGGTTCTTCAAGTGTACCAACTGACATAATGTTGATGCGCCTTGATGGGGGTTTAATATGGGATGAACCAAGTAAATGTAGGGGTGTTCGACCAAATTTGTGGTGATATGAGCTTTGTCTTGTCAGTCCAATCATAGTTAGGGTTAATTATGGGTGGGTGATGATTTCATAACTTCTACATCCTACCAAAATAGGATATTAAATATTCTTTTGGTATAGGAACCTATTTTTGTATCATTTGTGTTATTTTCTCATTAATTTGTTTTATCTTTGCATTGGTGCTTACCTTTTGTTCTTCCTTAATTTACATGTTATCTTATATTCATCCTTTTCTGATTATGTTGTCGCTATTGGACTTTGAATAGAATACCTTCTAATTTTGGTATGTAGTTGTTTTATAGGTAGATTGAAGTCATTTTTTCTAAAAACTATTATTACACTATTTTCATTCTTTTTATCTAGAATTGTCCATTTCAGATGTTCTTGTTCTAATTTTAAATTGGGGATGAGCATGTTTGTTGTTGACATTTTTCTCATGAATTTCCTTGATTTTGTGCTGCTGTACTTATACTCTAGACATATGTGTACCCATCTTGAAGATCAATCTGGAAATTCATTATATAAACTATTAATTTGAAGAATTTTTGGGGAGAATAAATCTTCAACACTTCGTTCCATATTTAGAGTTCTACCTTGACTATGCCCACCCTTTCACATATAATGCGATATAAATTGTAGTGACATGTTCCGTAACACTGAAAAATAATCTGTGTAAGGGAAATTATATATCAATGTTAAATTTTTTGACTGTTTTCAATATCAAAAAAAATCCAAAATATTGTTTTTAAATTTTCATAAAAGTTATCCAGAATTGTTTGTAGTGGAAATTTCATGATCTTTTATTATTAATAATGATTTTTGGAATTCATTTTTCACGATTTTAATTTATTGGTCAGTTTGAGTTATATTTTCAAACAATATGGATATATATTACCAATTCCGAAAGGGATCAATTTATGTTATATAAATTATTTTCTAGAAATCTACTGTAAGTGTAATTATTTATTTTTTTATCAGAAAAATATTGGTTATGTTGAATGGAACGTTTTTTGCATCACAAAAACATACCTTTCACCTCTTTCTACTAAATGTCATGTAAGAGGACTATTTTTTACTTATTATTATTATGTATATATAATTGTTTTTTAAACATAATTGCATGTATTAGTTTATATATCTTTATGGGTGTTCCTTCATTTATATATAATCTATTTATGAATAAAATTATTTCAAATCATTGAACGAGACCAATATACTAAGTTGTATGTTTACAAATGGTAGTATTGAACTATAAGGAATCAATATATTTTATTATACAATTAATGATTCATTTTTAAGGGTGTATATACAAATAAATTTATATATTTATATATACATATATTTTTATATCTATTTAATTGTGTTTAATTATTTTTAGAATTAATAATGGTAGAATGTATAGTTATTATGTTTAAAATTAATTCATTTTGGTATAACTGGTTCTTACAAAAAAATATGGTTTAATCTTAAAGATTATTATTTATATATACTTTATAAAAAATATTATCCCAATTATGTTTATGTATCTAACAGTGTTTTACATTTTAATTTGATATCATATTAGTTTTGTCAATTAATATTCTCATTTGTCATCATTTTTTTGAAACATGTGTTTTTGGTATTATGTGACGAGGAATTTTGTAAATTCAATATCAATTATATATATAAATACATATACATAGTCCTAGTAAATTTTTACATGTTTGGAATGAAAAAATATGAGATAAAATAATTTTCAATTCCAGAAGTATTTAAATATTTATTTATATTTACTTGTATTTATTTGAAACATTATGTTATTTCATTTTGAACATGAATTCACGGTATAGGTATAAGTTTATGTGTGTGTGTGTGTGTGTGTGTGTGTATACAAAGGATAAAATATTATTTACATGTTATATATCTTATCGTCTTGTTTTTAGGAAAAAATGCACATAACGTGTTTTCATGTTATACAAAAATTAGTTATGTCGTTTCTGCATACAATCATGGTCAGGCATTAAGCATAACATCGACACACCATTCATTCATAATATGATCATGGTTTCAAATTAATTTTTTAGTTTACTTTCAATATTATCAAGATTATGGATTTCTCCAAGAATTAAAATTTTTTATTTAAGAAGCTTATTTATAATTTTATGGGAACAATCTATCATTACATTTGTAGAACTGCATTATCCCCTAATGGTATGTGATGCATGTTAGTTATAGGGAATGATTAATTTATAAATGAAATTTCATGCATTTTAGATATTTTTTATTATTTATTTTATTATACTATTTATTTATGAATTAAAATTAGATTCATTTATTTCATGTATGGGGTTAATATTTTTACGATATTATATGGTATAAGAATTTATCATTTCAATGTTGTATGGGGAACTTTGGATTTTATAAATATTTTGTTCCTCAAGAATTAATCAATAATTTATATTTTCATATATTATTAATATTAAAAAATCAATGTGGTATGGGACACAATTATCTCACAATATAATTTTTCTAGACATATTAGGAATGCATTAGACTTATCATGTGATGGATGAGGCCTGTTATATCCTCTTGATGCATCAGTAGGACTCAGGGGATAAAATAGATATAGACTTGGATGAGGCCTTGCACATTTTTTCATATAGTTTTGGCCAAGGACTTAATCTTTTTTAGATGTCTTAGTCGAGGCCTTGATGTTATTATTTTTAATGGATCAGTAGGTCTCATGAGACAAACAGATATGGATGTGGCTGAGTCCATGCCCATTTTAGATGTTCTTTTGGAAAGGGTCTTAATAATTTATTAATGCCTCGGTCAAGGCCTTACCAGTATGTTTCAGAATGTGAAATATTAACCAGTCACTCCATATAAAACTTGTAATTATTAATTCATGTGGTTATTTGACAAGTAAAATACCTATGGTTAATAACTTTTTTCATATGTAAAAATTCTGAACAAGTGTTATTCATGTTAAAATTTGAATCTTCAACCCTGGTATACTGTGGGAAATTAACGCGTGGCCATTTTCTTGAAACATGTGTAATTTAATTTATTTTTATTCAATTATATGCATATTTTTATAAAACATTATATCTTTAGCTTTTAATTAGTATAGAATTTTTTTTGCGTAAGTTTCTCTTAAAAAATATTTTAGTAACTCTTTGGTAATGATGAAGATATTTCATGTGAAATGTAGTTTGTCCCTAATTAAATGATTTAAAGGCTTTATTTTGGTTAAAATAAATGTTTTGAATATTTATTGTTTTACAAACACATTTCTCATCATTTAAAATTCTCACCCTAAATATTAATTTCATTTTTTTCATGTATCATACATTTATCAATAGTATTCTTTTCTATGTGGAGGAAAAGAACTGATTTCTTTTATGTTCAGTTTTTTAAAAATTTAATGATTTTATCTAATCCTTCGAAACCAAGACTAGTAATGATCCTCTATTATGTAATATGATGTGTTATTACACAGTTTAAATTTCCAAAAAAATAGGCAGTATATTTTAGCAACATATATGGGAAACTAGGTTTCTGGTCCTTATATTATATGATTATTATTATATGATATTGATTCTTAAATATTATATACACCATCCACTTGAATACCATTCCATAATTTTGTGAATGATATCCTCACTCATTTATATGTATGGCCTACCATCTCTATGATGTGATGAAATTTGTTCTATATGATATTCATCAAAGAATAATTATATAAATCTATATAATGACTAAATATGATATATATTTTATTAATATCATTCTATAAGTGATATTACAATATAATAACAAGATGAAAAATAACTTATGTAACAAAACATTCATAAGAAAATAATGTTGTTAGTACCAGAAGGATGAGTGATATTATTATTAATAGAAAAGTAAGAATATCATTACTAATGATATCTTTAAAATGAATATGATTTTTTAATAAAATAATAACATTATTTAAAACCTCATAATGTAATTTTGGACGTGTATTTTAAGGAACCATACTTTTATAAATGAAATTAATATTTAATAATTAAATGTTTTATTATGTAATTTTGTTAAATGTTAATAAAACAAATGAAATTCCTTGGTTTTCTGTTTTTCTATTTTAAAATACTTTTATGAATTGTTACCTTTGCTAATATATTAATTGAAAAGTGATCACATTATTATTATAAATATAGGGCTTTAACAAATACAATTTACTCAAAGAAAGTAAGAGATGTCCCCTTCTAGTAGAATTGATCCATTCGAAGCCCATTTTTCGGAGCTTGTAAAGGTTCTAGAATCACTGTTCTTTTCTCTTGGTCATTACCAAGATGAGCTACAACACGTTAAGCTTGAAAGGAATCACCTATGGTAGAATTGGATGTTAATAACGATTACCACTCGAGATTTGTTATCCGAGCCACCCCATGAGATTTTTACCATCATACTACTTTCCCTTACATATTATAGGGGTGTTATTATAAGTCCCCAGCCTTAAACCTTACTTAATCTTGAGTTATTACAAGATTACACATTGTGGATCTTTTCAAGTTTACAGTTTTAGAGAATTAGATCATAAAACATGCATTACATTCCACATTTAAACAAAGTGGTTACATAAAAGATAGTATTCATTTTCCCATCAACAGAAACATATTTACAATAAAACATGGATTCATTCTTGACACTTCCTTGACACTATCATCATATCATGTACTAATCCCTTGACCTATGAAAACATTTCAAAAACATGGGATGATCATAAAAAGCTTAGTAAGGGTTCTAAAAAGTATGGAAAGGAAACATGAGTACATATATACAAAATAATGAAATCATACTTTACCCATGAAACATAAGAACATTAACGTACCTCATAAAATCAGGAATAAATCATAGAAATTATGAGACATAAAAGCAACTTGAGGCATTCATAACAGTCTTACGTAGGGAGTAACCCTCTTGGTTATGTTTGGAATAACCATCACATTATATTCCCTAAATCTCTTCAGAGAAACTATAACGTTTAACTCCTTCGTGTTACCCAATGCATTGGAGAGCTATATCAGGCTCACCAGCCCTTAGTTTTTCACAGAACCACCCGTCTTCATAACAATGACCAAGAACCATAACATAATCATAGAACATAACTTAAGCATAAAGGAAAGATAACATTCCCACATTGCAATAACAATATAACATTTTATGATATTGAAATGATGAATCCATTCTAAAAACCATTTTCAAAACCATTTAAAACATTTAATAAAGAGATATTTAAATCAATGTGTCCCATACCACATTTAAGATTGTAACATTTTAAACCATTAATGTCCATATAAATAAATCTTTAAAACCATTTTGAAAACATGGAAATTAATGAGAAATATTTATAAGATTAAATCATTAAAACATTTAAAACGATATTTTAGTTAAAGGGTTTTTAACAAAATGAGTGACTCTTGAATAAAATACTTGAGTAATTACATTAAATCAAAAATTTATAATATCATTAGAATAAAGGTATTCATGATATAATATTCCAAATGATAGTATATACACCATATAAGAGTGAATTGGTATATGACAACAATGAAATCTCAAAGGAAATGTAAATTGAGATGAAGTCCATTATAAAAATGGTATACTTAAATTAAGGATAATTCAATCTCATATTTATGTGAGACAAATATAAATACACCCAGTATAAGTGGTTATTAAGTGTAAAATAATCAAAGTTCATTCACACATATTCAAAGGATGACATATTCAATAACAACATGTTGAACCCAAATAAATCGAAATTGGGTTAAGAAGTTCCCTTGACATCCTAACGGCGTCACATCATGTTTTAGAAAAAGGATTGATGAGAGAGATAAAGGGTATCTCATCACTTGGAAATAAAATTTACGGCAATAAGGATATATATGAACATATCCCCACATAATCAGATGAAAATTAAAATACATAACAAAAGAAGTCTTTTATAAAGAGGACGGTGAAAGGTTGCCTTACGAATTTGGGTAACATTCGAAACGTACTCCCCGTAAAATAAGGACTATACAAAATTGATGTAAATACTCATAAACGAAAGTATGTTACAAAAATATTATAATAATGGACAGTACATACACCACTCAAAAGGAAATATTGGCAAAGGTATCATGAATCTCACGAAAACACAAAGTGAGATAAAAAGACCCTTACGAAATTTCAGCAGCCTAACGGTGCCAATTAAATCTTCCAAAATGGATTGATGAGAGAAAATAGGGTCTATCATCATATGAACTTAAAAATTAAAGTAATATTAATATAAAAGAACATCCCAATCATAATAAATATGAGCTTAAAAGGAATGACATAAAAGATTGTACTTAAAACGAAAGAGAGGGGTAGGATCCCTTACCTCGTGTCCGACTTGACTCGATCGTTCATTAACCTCCTAATAATAAACGTGAATTAATTTCAACATTCTTTATAACCTTTTCCATGTTCATTATTACTTTTATATCTCTTACTACCATTCTATGAACACTATGTAATTTTTTTAAGTTAATAATGGTCGTTTTGTAGATCATTGCTACTTGAGTCAAAAATAAACTCTTTATAATTACAAGTTGTAAATGTGGTAAAATATATATTATATCCAAAATTATATTCATTATTTAGATATCATATATAAAATATATATCCATTATATACCTGCATTTATAATATTACATAACATTCAGAGGTAAGAAATGAAATGCACCATTCCTGGAGATGGTAAGCCGTACGTATGCATGAACGATACTTCCATTTCTATTTCTTATTTAATGGAATTAAAACATAATGATACATAATAATAATATAATTCCAGTATGGTATCATATATAATATCATTAAATTTATCCTTTATACATACAACATATGGTGTTAACGAATAAAATCACTTTGAGGGGGTTGTAGTCTGCACTTCCTAAAATGAAGATATCGCATTTACCCATAATGGAAACCATAAAGGTATGCCACAAATTAAAAATACAGAAGCTTAAGTAAAACATAAAAATATTATATATCATATATAAATATAGTTTCATCTTAATGGCCACCTTTGAAGGTGTTAGAAGAATATTGAACAATCATCGTTTCGTGAGGCAGAAATTTGCCATCCATGGAAATAGTATGCTCTTTAACCATTAGATGAAGGTGTGTGTAAGTTCAGCTCGAATAATTTTTATAAAAACTTCCTATTATATTGAAGATGCTATTTTTTTTACAAAAGACAAGAATCAAAAGAGTTTAGGGTGTTGGAGAAGAAAAATAAAACAAAAGAACACAACTGAAGACATTACCTTAAAATCGGGTATCTCTCTTTGATTTGAGCTCAAAGGCTTCCTTGGGAAGACTTCTGCCCAAATTGAGGCTTCTAGGAGTAAGCGAGGGATGTGGAGAGACGAAATGATCAGGGGTTGGCCGAGCCAAAGGCTTGAGAGGTGTGGGTAAGGTTGTAGAGGTGGGGGCCTTTTATAAGAGGAGAGGAGGGGCACTAATGGAAAGTTACAAAAGGATACTTTATTATAAAATGATTTTCAGATTTAAAAGGTCCCACAATTATAAATTTAGAGGATAAGGTGATAAGGGTTAGAAATAAATCCATACAATAGATTTTTGATAAGTTTAAGTCTTATATTTTACATTATATTTTCATTTTATTTAAATCGTCAAATAATGAGGTAATCGCTACATCATCATGGTGTCAAAAATGATTTTATTTATTTAATATAAAATAATTATTAAAAAATACTATGATGTAGGAAATCTTTTTATCTTTCCAATTAATATTTATAGTCAAAATATGACTTGTATAACCCCATTTAAAAATTGTTTTAATAAAACAACCAATTTTTCTGTCATTTTTACTTTTACTTTAAATAAAAGGCATTAATGTCTTTATATTATCCAAGTGGCTCCATGGGGTCCCAAAAATCGACTCATGGTTTGTCTTGGTCGGCCATGAAACATCAAATAATTGTAGGATATGTTTCTAGGTCATATAATATTATTAAAGCATTATTTTTACCTTAAATTACATTAATTACCTCTAATCGCGATTAGAAACTTAAAAGTTACTATTCACCAAAAAATTATTTTAATCCCATTAAAGCACATTTTACATACTAATTAGAACCATGTGTGTCGGATTTTTGAAATTCAAATCATAGAAGTGGCAATGTTTCATTTTAAAAAAAAATCAGTTTTTAAACAACCACTTAGTGGTTTCACTATTCATCAAAAATTGATGTTTTTCAGAAAAATTCCAAAAATTCACCCTAAGCTATATTTGATATTCCGAATTCAATAATGATGTCTATTTTACAAAATTCAAAACATATATGTTGCATTAATTAATTTAATAATTAATTCCCGCTGTCAAAACAAATAGCGTGTTTTTATGAAACAATATCTATTAATTGATTGACACTAGTTTAAGTCCAATTTCAAAGTGAAATCAATTTCAATGACCACAATTATATTAAATAGTAAAAATTTATTCTAAATATAATTTAATAAAAATTAAAAAAATAATCTATCCATATAAATTATTCAGATTAAATGGTGGTTTTGAATTAAAATGCAACATTTTCAATAAAAATGATCTTTATCAGAAAAATAACAAAATATTACACAAAGTAAATTTTGATGTCAAGATTCTAAAGAAGGATTTTATTTTGTCAAACACAACATATAAAATTGTCAAAAGTATATTTAAAAAGGGTTCTCCATCAAAAGGCAGTTAATCGTCCTTTTAAAGAATATTAGATGATTTATGCTTAAAATTGGATTCATATGCATTTTAAGCCTCTAACATTTATTGGATAAAAGTAAAAATATTTGACAAACATATATAATAATTTTGTAGTTAGTTATTTTCATTCTCGCCATTATAACGGCTAGTCGTTAACTACCTTTAAAAATAATATTATTTAATTATTAGAGTGTAACGTAAAATTTCTAAGAAACTCGTTGTTGGGTATTGGGTACGCCCTCGAGCATAGCATTCCCTTTAAAGAGATATTAATATTTTATTCAAAAAAATGGATAAATATGAAAATTTCATATTATTTATTTACCTGGGGTTTTAAATCCTTCCCCCTTTTAGGAATTGCGTCCTCGCAATTTTAAAGTTGGGCATGGAAGCTTCATTGAAAATCCCACATCGGAACAAGAGTCAGTAAAACTATCACTTTAAAAGTATGGGAGAGAAGTACATATGTCACCCTAGTTAACCCATACTTGGATTCCATGTATGAAAATACGGATATGGAAGAGAAAACAAAGGGTCATGTTCTGATGGAGAGTGATAGTAAACTTGTCTAGGAGAAAGTTAACAATAAGAAAATCACAAACATGTGATGGGTTAAACGGTATTTGATTCCCCAGTAGGAAAATATAACAGAAAACATTTATTTTTTAAGTTACTTTTCATTGAGGAATTTATTTATGAGCTTAACTAAAACATTATGAAGCATACTTAATTGTCATGTTTAATTTCAACATTTACTAGATTTCTTACACGAACTCATATTTTCTCCAAAAGATGAGTATTTAGGATGACTAGTTCACATTAAGAGAGCTATAATCAACTTCTTGAGAATCACCTAATCCATAAAAGAGAACTATATACTTCCCATGACTTTAGACCTTAAACAAAACTAAAACCAAAAAGGCTAGTATGAGATCAGATAATACCCAAAAAAGGATAATTCTTTATATATAAAAAATGTCTTCTTAATCTCCAAAATTTGTCAAACAAAACCCAAAGTTCAAAAAAGACCATTCAATAAACATATATCCATAAAATTATACAATGTAAAACAAACTAAGATTGAAACCCAAAATGTATTAACCAGTAATTGTCTCAAATTCAAGGATCATATAAACCCAAATGGTTCTTTATAACTACATCCACAAAAGAAAGGATAATTATTCCTTGAATAAAATTTTCGTATATCAAACATCAGGGTTATTATAAAAAGTCTTCTGATGTAACCCCATCATCAAAAGAGACTTAATACATCTAAGAATTTCACCATCCTAAAATCTATCATAACTCTTGAATCCCTTATATGATGACTTCTTACTCATTGAACATTCTTCATGATCCATTAGCCATTCCTTTTCAACTTATTCTGAAATACTTCATTCCTACAAAAAAAATCATGAATCATATCCTACGATTCCAATAATAGGAAAGCATATGTTAAGAAATAATCCATCCCTTTCATTCTTCATTGTCAGTATCTTCATCCTTTATCGGAATGGCATTAGGTATTGGTAAATGATTATTTGTACGATCTTGGTGACCCCATTACCCAAAATTCTTCGGAGGACATGTGTTTGCATAATGAACATGCACACCACATTGAAAACATTCAATTGATCCTTCAGAAAGAACTTCTTTCCCTTTCCCAGAGTCAACTAGATGCTTCCTTTTTCCATGGAAGGTTCTTGCATTATGACCTTCATTTTCAAACCTATAGCATCTTTCTTTCCCTTTGAAACATTTTCCTATGTGTTTCTTTCCACATATTTGACACATAGGTTTTTGAACATACTTACCTTTATGATTATTACCTGAAATTCCGTAGGTATTTGTTTCTCACATATATGATTCCTTATAAAAATCACTAAGGTTCAGGTGGTCAATCATGACTCCAGATAGTTGGTTGAGGATAACCACAAGAGTTCTCATTACAGCTCCCATATCATTCAGTTGTTCTTTCATAAAACTGTCATAGTTTTCTTCAAATACATTGTTACTTTGGTGCCTGCTAGATCCAACCATTTAATAAAACCAAAAAGGTCAGTGTGAGTATATCAGTAAAATCATCGAATAAAAAAAGAGGAATACAAACACGAAGATATAATTATCCAAGTTATCTCAAACTCATTCTAACTTTAAAAAACGATGACTCCATCTAATATACTAACCATTGTGGTTATACACAACTTGTCACTTTTTCTTAAACAACACTCTAACCTCTAAAGTTATCTAAACCGACCTCTGATACCAACTATAAGGCCCCAGCCTTGAACCTTACTTAATCTTGAGTTATAACAAGATTACACATTGAGGATCTTTTCAGGTTTATAGTTTTAGAGAATTAGAACATAAAACTTGCATTACATTCCACATTTAAACAAAGTGGTTACATAAAATATAGTATTCATTTTCCCATCAAAGGAAACATATTTAAAATAAAACATGGATTTTTTCTTGACACTTTCTTGACACTATCATCATATCATGTACCAATCCCTTGACATGTGAAAACATTTCAAAAACATTGGATGATCATAAAAAAGCTCAGTAAGGGTTATAAAAAATATGGAAAGGAAACATGAGTACATATATACATAAGAATGAAATCATACTTTACCCATAAAACATAAGCACTTTAACATACCTCATAAAATCCTGAATAAATCATAGAAATCATAATACATAAAGGTAACATGAGTCATTCATAACATTCTTACATAGGGAGTAACCCTCTTGGTTACATTTGGAATACACATAACAGTATATTCCTTAAATCTCTTCAGAGAAACCTTAACGTTTAACTCTTTCGCGTTACCCAATGCATTGGAGAGCTATATCGGGCTCACCTTCCCTTAGTTTATCATGGAACCACCAGTATTCATAACAATTCCCAAGAAACATAACATAATAATACCACATAACATAATCATAAATGAAATATAACATTCCCACATTTCAATAACAATATAACTTTTTAAGATATCGAAATAATGAATCCACTCTACAAACCATTTTTAAAACAATTTAAAACATTTAATAAAGAGATTTTTAAATCAAAGTGTCCCATAACACATTGAACCTTTTAACATTTTAAACCATTAATATCCATATAAATAAATCCTTAAAAAAAATTTAAAACATGGATATTAATGAGAAATATTTATAAGATTAAATCATTAAAACATTTAAAATGATATTTTAGTTAATGGGGTTTTAAAAAAATGAGTGACACTTGAATACAATACTTGAGTAATATCATTTCATCAAAACTTTATAATATCATATGAATAAAGGGATTCATGATATAATATTCCAAATGACTTTATATACACTATATAAGAGTGAATTGGTGCATAACAACAATTAAGTCTCAATGGAAATGTAAATTGAGATGAAATCCATTAAAAAGATGGTATCCTTAAATTAAGGATAAATAAATCTCATTATTATGTGAGACAAATATAAATACACCCAATATAAGTGGATATTAAGTGTAAAATAATCAAAGTTAATTCACACATATTCAAAGGATGACATATTCAATAACTACATGTTGATCCTAAAGAAATTGAAATTGGGTTAAGAAGTTCCCTTGACATCCTAACGGCGTCACATTAAATTTTAGAAAAATGGTTGATGAGAGAGATAAAGGGTATCCCACAACTTGGAAATAATATTTACGGCAATAAGGATATATAAGGACATATCCCCACATAATAAGATGAAAATTAAAAGACATAACAAAAGAAGTCTTTTAAAAAGAGGAGGGTGAAAGGTTCCATTACCGATTTGGGTAACTTTCAAAATGTACTCCCCCTGAAAGAAGGACTATACAACATTGATGTAAATACTCATAAATGAAGGTATGTTATAGAAAGAGTAGAATAATGGACAGTACATACACCACTCAAAAGGAAATATTGGAAAATGTAGCATGAATCTCATGAAAACCCAAAGTGAGATAAAAATCCTCTTACGAAATTTCGGCAGCCTAACGACGCCAATTAAATCATCCAAAATGGATTGATGAGAGAAAATAGAGTCTCTCATCATATGAACATAAAAATTAAAGTAATAGTAATATAAAATAACATCCCAATCATATGAAATATGATCTTAAAGGGTTGACATAAAAAAGTGTAGTTAAAAAGAAAGAGAGGGGTAGGATCCCTTACCTCGTGTCCGACTTGACTCGATCGTTCTTTAACCTCCTGAATAATAAACTTGAGTTAATTTATACTTTCATAAGAAAATTTTACAAGTTCATTATTCCTTTTATATCTCTTACTACCATGCTATGAACACTATGTAATTTTTTTAAGTTAATAATGGTCGTTTTGTAGATCATTGCTACTTGAGTCAAAAATAAACTCTTTATAATTACAAGTTGTTCATGTGGTAAGATATGTATTATATCCAGAATTATATTCATTATATATATATCATATATCTCATATATATCTGTTATATAAATGCATTTATAATATTACATTTCATTCAGAGGTAAGAAATGAAATGCCCCGTTCATAGAGACGGTAAGTCGTACGTACGCATGAATGCTACTTCCATTTCTATTTCTTATTTAATGGAATTAAAACATAGTGATACATAATATAAATATAATTACATTATGTTATCATATATAATATCATTAATTTATCCTTTATATGTACCACATATGGTGTTAACGAATCAAATAAATTTGAGGGGGCGGTTGTCCGCACTTCCTAAAATGAAGATATCGCATTTACCCATAATGGAAACCATAAAGGTATTCCACAAATGAAAAATATATAAGCATAAGTAAAACATAAGCATATTATATATCATATATAAATATAGTGTCATCTTAATGGCCACCTTTTAAGGTGTTAGAAGATTATTGTACAATCATCGTTTCGTGAGGCAGAAATTCACCATCCACGGAAACAGTATGCTCTTTAACCATTAGATGAAGGTGTTTGTAAGTGTAGCATGAATAATTCTTATAATAACATCCTAGTTTATTGAAGATACTGGTGTTGTTACAAAAGACAAGAATAAAAAGTGTTTAGGGGGTTGGAAAATCGAAATAAAACAAAAGAACACAAGTTAAGACATTACCTAAAAATCGGGTATCTCTCTTTGATTTGAGCTCAATTTCTTCCTTGGGAAGACTTCTGCCTAAAGTGTGGCTTCTAGGAGTAAAATAGGGATGTGGAGAGATAAAATTAGTGGGGTTTAGCCGATCCAAAGGCTAGAGAGTTGTGGGTAAGGTGGTAGAGGTGGGGGCCTTTTATAAGAGGATAGGAGGGGCACTCTTGGAAAGTTACAAAATGATACATTATTATAAAATGATTTTCGGATTTAAAAGGTCCCACAATTATAAATTTCAAGGATAAGGTGATAAGGGATCTAAATCCACCAATAAAATAGGTTTTTGACAAGTGTAGGTCTTATATTTTACATTATATTTTCATTTTATAAATCGTTAAATAATGAGGTAATCGCTGCATCATCATGGTGTCATAAATGATTTAATTTAGTTAATATCTAAAAATTATAAAAAAAATACTATGATTTAGGAAATAATTTTATATTTCTAATGAATATTTATAGTCAAATATATGACTTTTATAAATCCATTTAAAAATTATTTTTGTAAAACAACTCATGATTGTGTCATTTTTACTTTTATTTTAAATAAAAGGCATTAATGTCTTTATCGTACCCAAGTGGCTCCATGGGGTCCCAAAAATCGACCCATGGGTTGTCTTGGTCGGCCATGACACATAAAATAAGGGTATAACATGTGTCTATGTCATTTCATATTATTAAAACATTATTTTTACCATAAATTACACTAATTACCTCTAATCGCGATTAAAAACATAAAAATTACTATTTGCCAAAAAATTATTTTAATCTCATTGAACCACATTTTACATCCTAGTTACAACCATGTAAGTCGTATTTTTGAAATTCAAATCACAGAAGTTTCAATGTTTCATTTAAACGAAAAATCAGTTTTTAAACTACCACTCTTAGTGGTTTCACTATTCATCAAAAATTGAAGTTTTTCAGAAAAATACCAAAAATTCACCCTAAGCTATATTTGATATTCCGAATTCAATAAAGATATTTATTTTAAAAAATTCAAAACATATATTTTGCATTAATTAATTTAATAATTAATTTCCGCTGTCAAAACAAATAGAGTGTTTTTATGAAACAATATATATTAAAAGATTGACAGTAGTTTAAGTCTAATTTCAAAGTGAAATTAATTCCAATGACCACCATTAGATTAAATGGTAAAAATATATTATAAATACACTTTAATATAAATTACAAATATAATCTATACATATAAATAAATCATATTAAAAGGATATTTTTAATTAAAATGAAACATTTTCAATAAAAATGATCTTTATCGGAAAAATAACAAAATTTTACAAAAAGTAAATTTTGATATCCAGATTCTAAAGAAAGATTTTATTTTTTCAAACAAAACATATAAAATTGTCAAAATTATATTCAAAAATGTTTCTCCATCAAAAGGTGGTTAATCGACCTTTTAAAAAATATTAGAAGATTTATGCTTAAAATTTGATTAATTTTCATTTTAAGCCTCTAACATTTATTGGATAAAAGTAAAAATATTTGACAAACATATATAATAATTTTGGAGTTAGTTCCATTCATTCCCGCCATTATAATAGCTAGGCATAAACTGCCTTTTAAAATAATATTATTTTATTATTAGAGTGTAACGTAAGATTTCTAAGAAACTCATTGTTGCGTATTGGGTACGCACTCAAGCATAGCATTCCCTTTAAAGTAATATTAATATTTTAGTCAAACATGTGGATAAATATGAAAATGTCATATTCTTTATTTACCTGTGGTGTTACAGTTATAAGGTGTTATGTAACAAGACCCAAAAATTTGATTGTGTTCTCTATTTTTTTTATAAATAATTAACATTCATTTTTTTATTATTACATTTTAAATGGTTTTTAAAGCTCAAATATTATATTTAGTTAATCTTAAAATTTAATTAGGAAATATATTTTGAAGAATTAGTGTATTTTTGAATTAAATAAAAATTTAATAAATATTATTACTAAATTACATTTTATTAAATATAAATTATCAAATAATTTTTATGTATACAGTTATCCTTTTTATTAAGGTTGCAAAACTGTTTTTGTCGAAACCCATGAATTTTCAATAAATGTCGGTTTTTATTTTAAAAGTGAAAATTTTAATTTATTTAATATTATTAAGTAAAAATGATTATTACTTTAAGAATCAGGACGTTGATATTATCCAATGGTGAGTTTTTCATAATTTTGTCAGACATTCAAATTTTTAGAAAAAAAGTAAATACCATTAAAATATATAATGTTTTTTATGACTTCATAATGACCCAATAGTGATGTGATAATATAGTATAAAAGTTTTTTTGGACAATATATGTTTTAGATATAAAATAATTTTATTTTATAGTATTTAATATATTTTATGGTGCCTTAGTTATCCCTCCAAGAGTTATAAAAAATTATATCCTTTTAAAAATATTTCTTGGAGTGTGTGACTCACCTCCACATAGGAAAGCCTAATATATTAATTAGATTGTCCATTAGCCTTATAAGATAATGTTTCCACTCCCCCATGGGAAAAAATCATATGCAAAAACCCTGGGATGGTTTGTGGTTTTGATTAGTTTAATGTGTCATGTCCAGAAACTAAATAATAAAGAATTCCCTCTCCTCCATATATAAACCCACTCAATCTTCCATTAATCTCCACTCAAAACCTATGGATCTCGACCATACTCATCTCTAATCTCTCTATAATCCTCCTAAGGTTGTCCAAGTTCCCAATAAGCCTTTCTTAAGCCTCTCGCAAGAATTTTATATCACACATCCAAGTAAGATATTTCTCCCTTTGTCATTTTTTTCAAAGATTAATTATATTGTTATACCGTTTTATTTTCTATTAAAAATGTTAGGGTATTATTTCCCACCTCACCCATAATTTCCTCCTTATTTATGAATGATTATATACCTAATTCTCTAACATTAATTCCTCCAATGTACACCTGTTATCATGTAGAAATTCCAAAAGGGGTTTCCTATTCTGCATTTACATTCCAACAATTCATATATTTTATGCATCTAAGTACAATTAAAAATGTTGTAATATTATTTTTCATGACCCCATTACTATCCGTTTCAATTTTCTATTATGAGAGACCCATTTCTATCTCATCAACACATTTTATGATTACTATTTGATGTCGTTATTCTTGGAAAATTTACCATGCCAAAATCATTGTGTAAGAGAATACCATACACAATTCTATATCTAGATAATTCACAATTATGTTAATATAAATATTTATTATAGTGTTTCATTTATTTATTACAAACCATTTATTCATGGAAAAAATAATGATGTTTAATGAATCTTTGTTGTATGATATATGTGGCACAGTTAAGCATGAAATGAATTGATTACGAAGGGTGTGCCCCGATAGCGCTCCTATGAATTAAGTAATGAATATTATCCTGATACCCCATTTCCAATAAGGGTTTACTCATGATAATTCATGTGAAATGATGTTTTACTCATGATAATACATTTTCAATGAGGTATTACTCATTCTCCATGTTCAATGAGCCCTGGATCGTGATAATATCATGTTAAATGTTGTTTCCACATTTCCATGTTATGATCACCATGCTATATCAGTCCTTTATGTTCACATTTTTATGGTGCTCTGTTGATATTCCTATTTCCTAACATGTGTTCTATTTCTCTTTTTATGACTTTTTTACTCCGTTACAGGGCTTTATTGCTCATCCTATTCTTAAGAATGTCCTCAAGTAATCTCATTCAATGCTAAGTATAAAGAATGTTTTAGTCATGTAAAAGAAGTTTTAAATAAAAATGTTGTGTTTAATGTTCTATGTTTTCATGTAATGTTCTTAATTTTTTTCCATGGCACTAGACCATAACATCCTTAGTTTTTTCAAACGATCATATTTATGTAATAAATCATTTTTATGTGTGTAATAATGAGAAGTGTTTTTATAGTTTGTATCAGAGGATAGGTTTAGTTATTTATTTTATTAGTATTATAAAACACTAGTCAAAGCCCTAGGGATAAGACTATGTATAATAAAAACAACACTAAATTTTGGTGATTATAGAGTAAGTGGTTTATCAAGAAAATATATCCCTGTCTCGATAAGAACAAGTAGAGGCGGCTCTGGCACAAATGTATCTAGGGGAAAAAAACAAGAACACCACAATGAGAAAGACTTGAACGAGAACTGGTGCCGAAAAATGGGCCCTACTTCACTATTGGTTATCACACACCTGATAAATATTCTTTGTTAAGTACATACTCTTAATATGAACCGTTATTAGGGAAATAAATAAAATTCCCCTATGAAAATAAGTTGGTATGTAGATCAAGGATAACATAAATTAAATCCTATAAACTAAAATGTTAATGAAATGCATGTACATTATAAGTTATACATTTTTTCATTGGATTCCCCTTTATGTGTTACCCCAAAAATTATTTTTATTCTATCTAATGGATCATAATAGTAGGAGTCGGTCTAACTACAGATAGTAAGATGAATGTGATTACTGTTCTAATGAGATTCCCAATCCGATGGGAGTCAAAATCGCATACATTGTCATGATAAACACCAAGTTATCTAATATTTAGAAGAGAAACATGGGTCAAAAAAACGTCCAACCCCCTCCCGCCAAGAATGAACAAGATGCAATCGAGATCTTCGTGATACAAAGACCTCCTACTTTTAATGGATCATTTGATCCCTCAATTGTCAATAAATGGATCAACTCTATTGAAAATATCTTCTCCATCCCTCAATGTTCTGAATAAGAGACAGTAATTTGAGATTGTTATTGTATGGAGGGTGGAACTAATAAATGGTGGAATTGCTGAAAATTTTGAATCCTTAAGAGGAGATTGAGGCATTGGAATGGAAGGATTTCCGAACAAAATATTCGATAAATATTTTCCACACACCCTCTGACTAATGATTCAAAGGGACTTCCTTTCCCTCATGAAAAAATATGTTGAACCCATCAGAGATACAAGGAAAAATTACAAGTCTGGCATGATATACCTTTAGATTTTTTGGTACACCTGAATGCATGGATGATAGCTTAATTGGTGGGATACAACCTAGTCTATGTAAATCGTTATCAATCCATGATTTTGATAGCTTTGATAAAATTTTATGATATCCCCTCAATGTCATAATGGAGATCAACAAATCTTATGTGTATCATGGGGATAAGAAGCATATGTTGGACTTCAATTCTGGTGGTCTGATGGATGAATCAAATGGTTCTATGAAATTATAACACTCTAGTTGCCAATGGTGTGGAAAATATAACCCCAAAAATTTCCTGAAGGGGATGAGGAAATGTTTAAGCTGTGTATGAGAAGGGAACCTAGCCATTAACTGCTAACATGAAAAACCCACTTCCGCAACAAATGAGAGGAACACTCTATTTGACCCTCAATACATCATTCATTTCTTCACCTACAATGAACCATGGAACATTTCATACCGGTTCTATAAGACAATGTTTTTCAGAGGCAACCAACAATCTACAATCTAGCAAGGGAAAGCTTTTTCCATCGCTGCCACTGAAGAAAACACCATGAATGAAGTGGTGAAAGGTATTCTAGTTATTCATTCAATAATAGAAAATGTACATTTTGATTCTAGTTCAACACTTTCTTTATTATCATGAATGTTTAGTAGAACAATACCAACACCACCCAAAATCTGGAAGTAATGATATCGATGAAAATGGAAAATGGGGAAATCATTACATCCCATTAATATAACTCCTCTTTTGTCACAATTTGTGGATTGAACATTATAGAAATCCTCATTTTACTCCCTCTAGTGTAATTTTATTAATTTCTTTTCATGGATTGAGTTTCACTATATAGATCCAACATAAATTTCCATGATAGGAAGGTGACTCTACATATGGAAAATTGACTAATGATTATGTACAATATCAAGAACAAGGATGAATCATATTTAGAACCATCCACTCAAGAATGGATATTACTTCCCAATAATCATTTTTATCAGGCTCATATTAGTGAGTCTAAGGAAGAAACCATCATTGAATACATGCCTATTGTGAGGGAATTCACTTAAGTGTTTCCCAAATAATTGTCTTGTCTTCCTCCTAGAAGAGATGTTGAATTATTGATTGATAATATAACTGGGACATTGAAAATATTGAAGAATACAAATAGAATGGATATTGTGGATCTTGAGGAGAAATAGATATAACTAAAGGAGAATATTGATAACAGGTTTAAATGCCCAGGAGCTTCACCATGGTGTGAACAATTTCTCTTTGTTATGAAGAAGGGTCGGTCAATGCACCTTTTCCTTGATTATCATGAGCTCAACAAAATAAAAATAAAGAACAAGTATCCTCTACCCCGAATTGATGAATAGTTGAATCATTTATATGGAGAAAAATACTTCTCTAAGGTTTATTTGCGGTCAAGATATTACCATGTATGGGTGAATATGGAGGATATCCCTATGGCTGATTTTCATACAGGGTACGAGCACTAAGAATTCATATAAATGCCTTTATGACTCACTAATGCTCCAAAAATCTTCATGGACATGATGAAAATTGTCTTTAGAGATTACCTAGATATGTTTTTGTTAATATATATTGATGATATTCTAATATAGTTCAAAAAAAGGAGCATGAGGAGCATCTAAGCACTTTACTAGAGACCTTGAGAATGGATAAGCTCTATGAATAGTATAAAAAGTGTGAGTTCAGGTCGAAAGAGGTATGATTATTGGTTCATATCAAAATAATAAATGGTATATCTATGGATGAATCCAAGATAGATATAATTGGAGGATGTACGAGGCCAACATAAGTGATGGATATCCATAGATTCTGGGTGTAGATGGATATTATCACCGATTTGTGAGAAATTTTTCACGATTTTTAAACACTCTTACCATGCTGAATCGTAAAAGTGTCATGTTTTCTTAGAGTGATGAATGTGAAGATAGTTTCATTGAAATGATAATGAGGCTTATCACTGTGCCCGTTATCACATTACATACAAGTGGATAACTTTATTTTGTTATTTAGTGATGCTTCAAAGAAGAGATTTGGATGTGTGTTGATGTCACATGAAAAATTCATTTCCTATAGTTATAGGTAATTGAATTTTCATTATAAAAAATACCGAACACATGATCTGGAGTTAGATGTAATGATCTTCACTGTAAAATTTTGGAGACATTACCTCTTTTGGGAGAAGTGTTAAATATATATGTATCAAAAAATACTCAGTTATTTATTCACACAGAAAGATTTCAACATGTGCCAACGAATATGGTTAGAGCTAATCAAAGTCTATGACTGCTCAATACATTTCCACTATAGTAAAGGAAACATGGTGAAGGATGATCTAAGTATAAATGACCCAATGATTCTATCATTAGTGACAATTGAAAAGGATCCAATATTCAATGATTTGATAAATATGGACATGGGAATCCTATATTTGGAAACATCATCATTCCTATAAAAATTTATTTCTCAACTCTCTCTATTAATGAGGTTAAAGGATACTAAAAAGTATGATGTAAGAGTTCAGAAGAATGTGGAAACTATCATAAAAGAAAAATCCTTAGAGTTCAATGTTAATGAAGAAGGGATAGTGAGGTTTGGATCAATACTATGTATTTTATCAATTCCCGAGTTAAAGAAAGAATTTTTAGACGATGCACAAAGTTCAAATTTATCTATTCACCAAGGAAACACAAATATGTATTGAGTTCTTAAAGAGAATTATTGGTGCGGTAAGAAGAAAAAGGATATCACTGAGTATAAATCAAACAGCCTATTATGTCTGCAAGTGAAGACTGAGTGGAAGAACTCCAAGGTGATGTGGCAACCATTACCCACACCAAATTATAAATACAAGAACTTGAACATGGTATTGGTCATCAGACTATATAATACATCCAAAAGAAACAATTATATCTGGGTTGTTGTGGATCATTTTATATATACATCACACTTCATTGCAATTTGGTAGGATTTCACATTGGATCAACTAGAATAGATATAAATCATAGAAGTGGAATAACTACATGGAGTACCAATATATATTATACCCAAAAGAGATATAAGATTTACCTTTATGTTATTGAAGAGTCTCTAACACACTCTGCATAGTGAGATGAACATCAGTGCAACTTATCATCTTGAAACTAATGGCCAATCTATGCGGGCTATCCAAACACTTGAGGAAGTGTTGAGAGAATTCTAAATGGACATTAAAGGATGATGGGATCAACATATTCCCCTAGTGGAGTTATTTTACAATAACATTTTCCATTGAAGAATATATATGGATCCTTATGAAACCCTTTATGGGAAGAGGTGGAGAACCCCACCATGTTGGGATGAATTTGAGTAGTGAAAACTCCCAAGTCACGAAATGGTGAAGAAATTATTGAGATGGTTTAGACCATCCAACAACTCATTAATGCTGCTCAGATTCAAAAAAATAGATATGTTGATAATCATCGAAGAGATCTATTTTTTTAAATGGGAGACATGTTATTACAATACATATCACCATGGAAGAGTGTTATGAGATTTGGAAGAATGGAATGCTCAGTCCATGGTACATCATCTCTTTTGAGATCCTTGATCACATTGGATCAGTGGCCTATCGACTAGAACTACCATAGAACATATCACAAGTACATACTATATTCCATGTATAACTCTTAAGGATTTACATACCTATCATATCACATTTACTCAATCCATAGGTGGTACCATATGAAATTTCATCTCCTATTAAGAGAAGCCAGTGAAGATCTTAGATCGTATGAAAAATGTTCTATGAAATAAGACAATTCCCCTCGTTTATGTGTTGTGGTGAAACCAAAAGTTTGAAGAAAGAACATGGGAATTAGAGGAATTATTGTAGTAGAGTTACCCTCATCTGTTTTAGCGTTGGAAAATGAAATTTTGAGGGTGAAATTTCTTAATGGTAGAAGATTGTAACAACCCAAAATTTTATTTATGAAATTTTTCTTGATCTAATTAAAAATATAATTATGAAAAATGGTTATATAAAACATAAGAACTACCTTGGATTTATGATTTTGGATTTTAAAATACAGTTATGAATTTTTATTATTTCTAATAAACCCATTGAATAGTGATCACATGATTGGTATAAATATAGGTAATTAGAAATTCCAATTTACTCAGAAAAAGGAAGCAATGGTCTTATTTAGTAGAAATACTCCATATGAAGCCCATTTTTTGAAGCATGAAATAAAGGTACCATCACTGGGATTCACTCATGTCGAAACTGATGTTGAGCATTAACATGATAATCTTAAATGGAATCTCCTATGAGGGATGTGTAAGTTAACAGAAATTACCACTTGAGTGATGTTATTTGATCCACCCCAAGAGACAGTCGCCATCACACACCTTACCCTTTGTAATTATGGGGGTTTTATAAGGGGTTAAGTAACAATATCTTAGAACTATGATTATGTTGTTTATTTTTTTATAAAAAATAGAAATTCATTTTATTATTACAACTTTGTAAATGATTTTTAAAGAAAAAATATTATATTTAGTTAAAACTCAAATTCAATTAAGAAATAAATTTTGTTGAATTAAGGGATTTTTAATTAAATAATATATTAATAAATAATATTACTAAATTTATTTTTATTAAATATAAATTATAATAGATTTTTTATAAATACAATTGTATGTTTTATTATGGTTTAAATGCTGTTTTTGTCAAAACCCATGAATTTTAAATAAATGTCATTTTTTATTTTAAAAGTTAAAATGCATATATTTAGAAAATTATTTAGATAAAATGATTATTATTTTTGTAATTAGTATGATTATATTATCCTATGGTAAATTTTCTCTAACTTTTCGAGACAATTGAATTTTTGGGAAAAATTAAATACCGTTTTAATGTATAATGTGTTTTATGACATCATAAGGACCCAATAGAGTTGTAATAAAATACTATAAAAGTTTTTATCGTCCAATATATTTTTTTCCATTAAAAAACTGATTTTTTATTTGTTTGATTAATTCTTTGGTTCCATAGTGGGCCCTTCAAGGTTTATAAAATATTTTATCTATTTTAAAATTATTTCCTTAAGAGTGTGACTCATCTCCCCATAAACAAACATAATATTTTAACAGTTTCGTACATTATACATGAAAATAATGTTTTACACTCCCATTTTTTAAATTACATGGGAAAAAACAATGTTATGGTTAGTGTTTTTGATTAGTTTAATGTCTGGTGTCCAAAACCTAATTAATAAAGAATTCCCACTTCTTTCCTATATAAACCCAGTTAATCTCCCATTACTCTTAACTCAAAACATTTTAATCTCGACCAAAATCTTCCATATTATCTCTATATTCCTCCCTAGGTGCCCCAATATCCCAAGAAGCCTCTCTAAAGACTCTCCCAAGCCATTGGAATCACACTTCTATATTAGGGATTTCTTCCTTTCATATTTTTTCCCAAATTTCTTTACATTTTTATACTATTTTATTTTCAATTGCAATTTTTTTGGGTATGATTTCATTCCCCCCATACTTACCTCCTTATTTTTCAATGATTATAAACATATTTCTCTTTCATAAATGTCTCCCATGTACACCTGTTACCATGAAAAAATTTCATAAAGAATTTCCCTGTTCTCATTAACATTAATGAAAATTTATTATTGTGTATATATATTACATTAAATATGTTGAGATATTATGTTCCCTAACTCCCTTATTATACATTTTATTTAAAAATGACAAGAGACCTCTTTCTCTCTCATCAACCCATTTTACAATTTCTATTTGACATCGTTATGCTACAGATAATACATCCAAATTTCCCTACCAAAATCATCATGTAAGTTAATACCATAACCATTTCTCTATCATGATTATTCACATTTATGAACATTTAAATGTTTATTAAGTAAATAAATTTATGTATTCCACATCTCCTATTTAAGGGATAAATTATTATGTTTAAATCCATGTTGTATGATCTTTGTGGAACCCTTATGCATGAAATGAAATGATTAAGAAGGGTGTTCCCTGATAGTACTCTGATGCATTGGGTAATGATTTTTATCATGATACATCATGTTCAATTATGGTTTACACATGATACATGTCCAATGAGCCTTGAATCTTGCAAATATCTTGTTAAATGTTTTTCCCACATTTCAATGTAATGATATTCATTCTATATAAGTCCTTTATCTTCAAGTTTCTCTTTTTCTAAATTGATGATATTATTTCCTAACATATACTATATTATTCATGTTTTGTGTTGTTTACACCCTTACTGGGCATTATATTTCACCATTTTCTTATGCATGTCCTCAGGTTATCTGATGCAATTCTAAGTAAAAAGGAATGTTGTGTTCATGTTAAATAAGTTTTCAATAAAGATTTTTGGTTTTATGTTCTATGTTGTTATGTAATTTTCCTAATTTCCCTAGACACATGAACTAATGATCCGAAAATTTTCCATCACTGTTATTTTATGTAATAAATCATGTTTAATTTTTTAATAAAGAGTAGGGTTAGTACACAATATCATGATTGAATATTTAATAAAGTAAAATATCATCCATAATAACTACCAAAAAAGGTTGATACACTGATGAAGTATATTATTCATCAAAATTACTGAAAACATTAGGAGATTTAGTCAGACCATATGATATTGAAATATATTTTTAATGGTCATACTTTCTTATAAAATTCTTCTTTAGTATATCAAACAACTTATCTATGAGTAAATGGAAACCTGGATAAGTATAGTTCTTTGAAAACATCTTTTGCCCTCTTTAACATATCGAACAAATCACCAACAAAAGGAAAATGATACACATTATCAACTATTACACTATTCAACTTCTTATATTCAATACATAATCCGCATGAAAATTCATTCCTCATGGAAAAGAGAACACTGACATCACATGGAAACACTAGGGTAAAAAAGAAAAATTTTACAAAATGTGATCCAACTAAATCATTAGATATTTTAGATCCATTGGTGCCATGCAATAAAAATTTATCAAAATTCACTGCATACCTAGAAGAATGTCACTCATAAACTCCACCACCCTCTCTGGATAAATCCTAGAGGAATAATCTTGAAAAATGTTAGTATTGTTCGAAAAAATAAGGGGAAGATCAACAATAGAAGAAACATCATCGAGATCTACTACTACAGTAGATAAAAAATCCTAATATCTAGGTGGAAAATTAATTTATTAACATAGCTTAGATCCCACTTTCCCTAAACCATCCCTGAGTTTCCTTCAACTACAAGAAATAATTACTAAAAATGAAAAAATAAACCCATCATGATTTATAAATATCCAATCCTTCACAATTATGATTTTAACTAAATAAAGATTCATAATAAGAAAATCCCTAACTAACAATGTTTCTATTATCATTAGATAACAATAAGGACACGGAAACCCCTACTAATTTCCATTTCTATGAGGTTTCACTAACTCCTTAATGAAGGATATGACCTCTATTTGATAGTTAATTATTTAAATAAGTTATTTCAATAAAAGTGTCTAATGAGCCAATATCAAATAAAGAAATCACTAGCAATGACTAAATAATTATTATACCTATAACTATTGATGGAATCACATCTACATCCACATGAAACACATCTACAACATGATGGTGCTTCGCTCCTGATGCACATAGACAGATCTCCATATTCTTTGAATAATATGACTTCCCTATAGTATCACATGGACCTAATGATCCCTAAAAATATCATGGTGTAGAAATAGAATGAATGAAACACTTAAGATGACCAAAACATATAAAACTGTTACATATATTTGAAGGTGAAGGATAAGAATTATTGGTGTATCAAACCACATCACACTGATAACAAATCAGGGGAACACTACTAATGATATATAGTGGTTCCAATGTGTAAATCAAGAGTGAAACACCTCCACCACCCATGTGATAATAATTCCACTTCCTCTTTTCCCCCACAAGACACTAAATATTCTATTAGGTGGAATAGAAGAGGAAAAGTATCCAAATTTAAACTCCATGCCCATCTGAACCATTATATACATGTACATTATCTATAAATTGGTGGATTTATTTATCATAAATACATCAAATCTGACATCTGTTCTCAATCCCTGAATGTAATTCATAATTGTTAGGTAGTCATTATTTACCACCTATGGGGAATAATGAAGCAGCTATGAAAACCAATTGGTGTACACGGACATTGAATGATTTCATATCTATAAATAGAAGAACCCTGGAGATGTAGTCATCATCAAAGACTCTGGAAAAATATTATTGGATAAGATAGTCTTTGTACCAGTCTTGTCCATTGTAACAACCCGATATTTTATAAGATATATTTGTTTTAATTTCTTTCATGTCATCTGTTGTACGCTACACCAAGATTATCGTGTGCTATACGAAACATCGTATTAGCTTGCAGTATACGCAACACTATTCATGGATCGTGTTACACATAATTTCATGTTTTTTTGGTTATATTTATTCTACGAAACATTGAGTATATATATATATATATTCAATGGATTTTGTTATACCCAACAACAAAAGAGTCGTGCACTACACAAAACCCTAACTTGGCTTGCATTACACGCAATCATGACCTTCCTCGATAGCGTGTGTTGTACGCAATACCGGGTTTTACTAAACAACGATATATTATTATAATATTATTATGAACTAGCCGTCATGAATATTATTAACTAAATTTTGAATTTTATAACATTTTTATTCATCTTACACATTTTATATAACATGGTATAAGAACAAAATAAAATTTTCAGGTAAAATAAGCATTTTTTCAAAAATGCATTTTTGCCGCATTTTGATGGCGAACCCACATTCAATCTTGTTTTGACATGTTTATAAGTTCAATTTTACAAAATAAACTTCTTCTTTTGAATCAAGATACAAAACATTACATTGGATAATGTTTTTATATTTTTCAGATAACTTTCATATTTTAATGAATAGTAAAAAAACACACTATATTTTAATTAAAAACAAATTTTTTTCATAATAATTTATGTGGTAAAATTATAATATTGAATGGTTTTAAAGTATAAATAGAATATATATTTACCATTTAATACAATGTATGTCATTAGCATTTTTTTTACCTTGAATTCGTAGGTTAAATCAATTCAATCTTTTGCAATGTTTTAAACAAAAACCCATTTTCTTTCGACAACGGGATTAATTTTAAATTAATTACTGCAACTTATGTGTTTTGAATTTTTAAAAATGGATTCCATATTTGGAATCAGTGGGTAAAAATTATTTTAATAGGCTACTTTTTATTTTTGGGCATTATGAATAGTAACTACAGTAAATTTTATTTACCATAGTTAAAGGTAAATCAGGTAATTAAGGGTAAATATAAGATTATAAAATGACCCTAACACCTGTCAAAATCTTATTGGATGACTAAACATTGACCCATATCACCAAATGGTCGGATTAGAATCATTAAATGGAATTTTTTCCATGAAAATAAATTAATTATTATTAAAACCAAATAATGTGACAACATGTCACTCTCTTAAATCTTAAGGTGTATATTAATTTTAATTTAGTGATAAACATCATGAAACATCAAACATGAATAGTCTCCAGAAAGATAATGAAACTATATACATCATATGAATTTATTTATAATTTTTAGGGATTAAATAATTATCATTAGTTGTGACATAATAGTGATGCAGAAAATTGTTTATCTAGTGAAAAATCAAGAATATAGTTTTTATAAAAGGCACAAAACCCTGAACAAAACTTATTGGTCATGTAAATGTAAACCATAATCATCCAATGGTTGAATGTTTGACCATTTTAAGCCTTATAAAAGCGATTATGACACTTATATTATTTTATTTTAAATGATGCCAAAGTTGTTACCTTCATAATTTAATAAATATAACAATTTAAATATTGTGATTTTAAGATTATAAATTCGAGTAAAAGTATTATTGTCAAAGTTAATAGTTTTATCTTCATCATATAATTTTAGTTTTAATTTTTATGCAATAGATAATTATATTAAATAATTATACAAAAATGATGTAGTAATTATTTTATTAAGAGATAAACCAAATAAATGATTTTAAAAATAATAAACTAAATATTATATGAACTATTTAATGTGCTCCACTAATTTTATAGAAACATATGAACTTTTATGTATCTATTAAAGAATTTAGTTCGAACATATCTTCTGTATATATTTTATTCAAATAAATGAATTGTGCCAAAATTGACACTATTGTTATTTTATAAAAATAACATATTATTAAATTTTTTAAAAATCCGAAAAATATTTAAAAATTATAAATTGAAATTTATATAGTCTAAAATATTAAAAAGTATCCAATTATGGAAAATTAACAACATATGATTGATTATTTTTAACCATATAAAATTTAGAATTTTATTACCACAAATAAAATTAAATAGATTAATTAAGGACAAATCAAAATGATAAGGTTTAAAATAAAATCAAAACATGTCTAAATTTGATTGGTTGATGATATTAAAATCCTATCTCATCTAATATTCAAATATGAGTCATTTATGTAGGTTTTTAAGTGGGGTTAGATTTATTATAAATTTATATTTTTATGATTTCCAAAGGTGCCCCAATCCTCCCTTATAAAAGGGAACCTCCTCCTTCCCTTCCTCACACCAATTTGAGCCTTCATTCTCGGCCAACCCCTGCCAAATTCTCTTCTCCACTTCCCTAGAAACATCATAGAGGTCCTGGTCTTCTTCAAAGACAAAATTTAGTGCCCTAAGAGGAGGTCTCAAAGAGGCGCTTCAAAGAAGAGGAGGTTCGGATACATATGAAGCATATCGGACATAAGGTAAGGGATAATTTTGCAAATATCATTTTTTATCCGAGATTTATTATACGTAAGTATTTACTGGGTTTATTTTTACCATCATTGTCCATGTTTTCTAAAATTATGTTTAATTTCCTTTTTACCCACTTTTGACTTTTACTACAAGGTATGTAAGGAAACTTTCTTTTTTATTCCATATGAGGTACTTTTTTAATTTTCCGAAAAAAGTACGAGGAGAATGTTTTTTTATATATACGGCATGAAATAATTTTTATGGTTTTATAAAGCCTTATTTTTATAAAGCTTACTTCAAATGATTTTATGTCTATTTTCAACAAAATCTATTTTATTATAAAATTTAATGGCTTTTGTGAAAAGAAAATGATTTTGAAGAAGAAAGGATATTTTCCTCAAAAATTCATTTCAAGTGTTTTACAAAAACTATTTTCCATCTAAGATGACATTATTTCATATGTGTATGTTTCAATTATAATGTCTCAATTATTTACATTTTATGATTCTTCTTATGATGAAATTATATCCATTTGTTTTATATGGATTGTGTTATGATGGCATGATGTTTAAGAATCCCAATTTATTACATGGGTTATGCTATAATTTATGATTTTGTGGCACAAGTAAGAATGATTTCATAATGAAATGGTGGGACCTATATCTCCCTCTAATGCATTGGGTAAATATTTATATATCATGAGATAGACATGGCTGGAATGGAAAGTTAAACCGGTTCAGTAATATAGGACTGGAACGAGGAGTGAACTCGATTCAGAAATGGAATTTGTCCACTAAGATGGTCTTGGCAGCAATGCCTTGGCTAATATGGAAATCATATCATGTGCTTAACGATTTCCACAATTACATGATTTATTCCCATGATATTTTATCATTCTTAATGTTTCTTTATGATATATGTGTTACGTACTTCCAAGATTTATGTCTTTGCTCAAGGTTTTAATGTTTAGATTTCATGTTCAAGTTTTTGCATTCAAGTGTTTATGGATTGTTTTATTTTCTCTTTGTTTTCCCTTACTGAGCATTCGAGCTCACCCTTTTTTTGTTTTATTTTCCTCAGGAAATAAAGAAATGTTTTAGGTAAGGAAACAAAAAGGGGAAGATCATTATGGGAGATGTTGAACATATTTCAACATGATTAGAAGTTTATATTCCGAGTTTCCAAAGACACTAAACTATTACAATCCCTGTGTGTATTTTTTATGTATAATGTATTCCGTAAAAAGTAATGTAATGTCCATGTACGTCAAGCTTTTGGTCTCTACAGTTGTTATCAGAGGGAGGTTTAGTCAAACTTGGGAAACTGGGATGCGAAAACTTTAGTGAGATCCCTAAAGATATTTCTATGGTATGTCTAGGGATGTCTCTAAGGATAAGTATACGTATATGATATAGTCCTAGAACTACGGTAACGATATTAGAATTTAACCTAAGATTTTAGATATTTAAGGTACACTCCCTTGATTATGTTATTTTCCTTGTATGATTTTTACCTCTCACAGAATTCTTCTAGTGTTTTAGTCAATAGAGGGAACCAGATGGAATTTGGTTAACATTGAATCCAATGGACAAATTGGAGACTATGAGAAACGAAATTGCATAATTCCTAGAGATAAAGATATTATTATTATTCCGAATCAGTCATCGCGATATATGATTAACAAGGTGAAATTTATTAGTATGCCTAATTCATCAAAAAAGAGGAAGATAGACTTTTATGCATGTTCGCATGTTGAGGAGCATAAAGAAGGGAAGTTTGAGATTTCTAAAGAAGGGAAAAAGAACCTTGAGGAATACCTCAAATGGAGGGACATATGTTATCTGTGGGGAGAAAAGGGTCATAGAGTGACAGACTATTATGGTGTTCAATGTCTTATTTGTAGAGAACATGGGCATTACCCAAGTCAATGCCCTGACCTAAAAAGTATCTTCAAAAATCAAGGAGAACTTATTCCAGGACAATCATTGAAGAGGATGGATTGAAGTTTTTATGTATTGGTATTCAAGAATAATTTTGTTGAGGTAGTTTTATGGTGTATTAGAATATTTTTGTATTAGTCTATTGTGGTTTTCGATAATTTTATTGTACCAGCAACCCTGAAATGTGATTCAAATATTTTGTAAAGCAGATTATATGTATCTAATGAAGGGATAAAGAGAAAATGAAATGTTTGAATGTATTCATGATCTCATGATTGATATAAGGAATAAGTGATATCATGGTTTGAGTATATATAAATTTGAGGAATTTAGTATGTGGAAAGTGTTAACTTTGGACAACACTCATGTTTTCACTAAGAATCAATGGGTATTCATTTTTCAAGAGAATACATGATTAAGGTATTCACATGACTGGAATGTGACCAACAAGATATATGAGAGAAAAATGATGTTATTCATGTGCATATTATATGACCTTTTTATTAATCGTTCTCTTTATAAAATGAGTTTGGAAAGAAGTATTTTGGATAAGCCTAATGTTTGGAATGGATAGTATTGTTTAAGGATAGAACTTTTTGTTATAATAGTATTGTTTTAGAAAAAGGATAACCTGCAGGACGGGCGACAACCCGTCGCGTTGGACAAGGTTGCGAGAATCGAACCCACAGCTGAAGTGCGACTGGACTTTATCACCTACCACTGGCCTATAGGAAGTCCCTGGTTAGTAGAAACTAGTTTTATTTTATTAAGCGGTATGATATATGAAGTATAAGTTCTTTTTTTTAATCGTATACGATTAACCACACTATAGATGGACTTATGTATATTTGATAACTTTTTCTTACCTTTTGTTAGAAACAGATGGAATGACTCATCATTCTATGACATGATCTGCTAACACTTCATGAATGGAAATTTCAACTTCATTTCTTTAAGAGATGAAGTGGAAATTATTCAAGGCAAGAACAACGATGAGATTGTACAAAAATCAAGTAAGTATTTCTTTTGATTCGATAATTCATCAACATTAGAGAAATGATCCTGAAAACCTAAAATGTTGTCATAGTGCTCTTATATCTGCTGAATCAGATGGTACCTTAGATCCTCAGAAATCTATGGCTTTGTGATTTTTGGCTATTTCTTAGCCATGTTCTCTAGCACTCTCCATCAGAACATGAGGGTATGATTTTTCCTCCATATCCATATTTTCACCTATACTCTCCTATGTGGAAACCCAATGTTGAGTTACCTTGGGTGACCTTTATGTTTCTAACTTTCTTTTTTAAAGTTATGTTTTAGTATTCCTTTTTCCGATGTGGGTTTCTACTAATAGTAAACGATTTATAACCCCGATGAATTTCGAGGGCGAAATTCATTTTAAGGGGGGTAGAATGTAACAACCCGAGATTTTATAAGATATATTCGTTTTAATTTCTTTCATATCATCTGTTGTACGCTACACCAAGATTATCTTGCGCTATAAGGAACACCGTATTAGCTTGCAGTATACGCAACACTATTCTTGGATCGTGTTACACACAATTTCATTTTGTTTGATAGTAGTTATTCTACGAAACATTGAGTATATATATATATATATTCAATGTATTTTTTTATACGAAACAATAATATATTCGTGCACTACACGGAACCCTAACTTGGCTTGCATTACATGCAATCGCGTCATTCCTCATTAGCATGTGTTGTATGCAATACCGTGTTTTACTAAACAACAATATATTATTATAATAATATTATGAACTGTCCTTCATGAATAGTATGAACTAAATTTTGAATTTTATAACATTATTATTCATCTTACACATTTTCTAGAACATGGTATAAGAACAAAATACATTTTTCAGGTAAAATAAGTATTTTTTCAAAAATGCAGTTTTGCCGCCTTTTTATGGCACACCCATGTTAAATCTAGTTTTGACATGTTTATAAGTTCAATTTTACAAAATAAACTTCTTCTATCGAATCAGGATAAAAAACTCTACATTGGATAATGTTTTGATATTTTTCTGATAACTTTCATATTTTAATAAATAGTAAAAACACGCTATATTTTAATTAAAAACAAATTTCATCATCATAATAATTTATGTGGTTAAATTATAATATTCAATGGTTTAAAATTATAAATACAATATATTTTTAACATTTAATACAATTTATTTCATTAGCATTGATTTTACCTTGAATTCGTAGGTTAAATCAATTCAATCTTTTGCAATGTTTTAAACAAAAACCCGTTTTCTTTCGACAACATGATTAATGTTAAATTAATTACTGCAACTTATGTGTTTTGAATTTTGAAAAATTCATTCCATATTTGGAATCAGTGGGTCCAAATTATTTTAATAGGCTACTTTTTATTTTTGGGCATTATGAATAGTAACTACGGTAAATTTTATTTACGATAGTTAAAGGTAAATCGTGTAATTAAAGGTAAATATAAGATTATAAAATTACCCTAACACCTATAAAAATCCTATTGGATGACTAAATGTTGACCCATATCACCTAAGGGTTGGATAAGAATCATTTAATGGACTTTTGTCCATGAAAATAACTTAATTATTATTAAAACCAATGAAAGTGACAACATGCCACTCTCTTGAATCTTATATGTATATTAATTTTAATTTAGTGACAAACTTCAGGAAACTTCGAACATGAATATTCTACAGAAATCTAATGAAATTATCTACATCATATGAATTTATTTATAATTTTTAGGGATTAAATAATTATCATTAATTGTGACACAGTAGTGATGCAGAAAATTGTTTGTCTAGTGAAAAATCAAGAATATAGTTTTTATAAAAGGCACAAAACCCTGACCAAAACTTATTGGTCATGTAAATGTAAACCATAATCATCCAATGCTCGAATATTTGACCATTTGGTGCCTTATAAAAGCGAATATGACACTTATATTATTTTATTTTAAATGATGCCAAAGTTGCCACCTTCATAATTTAATTTATATAACAATTTAAATATTATGATTTTAAGATGATAAATTTGAGTAAAAGTTTTATTGTGAAAGTTAATAGATTTATATTCATCATATGATTTTATTTTTTATTTTTATGCAACAAATAAGTATATTAAATAATTATTCAAAAATGATGTAGTAATTATTTTATTAAGAGATAAACCAAATAAATGGTTTTAAAAATAGTAAACTAAATATTATATGAACTATTTAATGTGATCCACTAATTTTATAGAAACATATGACCTTTTATGAATCTATTAAAGATTTTAGTTAGAACATATCCTCTGTATATATTTTATTCAAATAAATGAATAGTGTCAAAATTGACACTATTGTTATTTTATAAAAATAACATATTATTGAATTGTTTAAAAATCACAAAAATATTTAAAAATTATAAATTGAAATTTATATAGTCAAAATTATTATAAATTTTCCAATTATGGAAAATTAACAACATATATGTGATTATTTTTAACCATTAAAAATTTAGAATTTTATTACCACAAATAAAATTAAGTAGATTAAATAAGGATAAATCAAAATGATAAGGTTTAAAATAAAATCAAAACACGTCTAAATTTGATTGGTTGATGAGATTACAACCCTATCTCATCTAATATTTGAATATGAGTCATTTTTGTTGGTTTTTAAGTGGGATAATATTTATTATAAATTAATATTTTTAAGATTTCCAATGGTGCCCCTCTCCTCCCTTATAAAACGGAACCTCCCCCCCTTCCTCACACCAATTTGAGCCTTCAAGCTCAGCCAACCCCTGCCAAATTATCTTCTCCACTTCCCTAGAAACATCTTAGTGGTCCTGGTCTTCTTTAAAGACCAAATTTAGTGCCCTAAGTGGAGGTCTCAAAGAGGCGCTTCAAAGAAGAGGAGGTTCGATACATACGAAGCATGTCAGACATAAGGTAAGAGATAATTTTGAAAATCACATTTTTTATCTGAGATTTCTTATACGTAATTATTTACTGGGGTTATTGTTACAATCCATGTCCATGTTTTCTAAAAGTATGTTTAATTTCCTTTTTACCCACTTTTTACTTTTACCACAAGGAATGTAAGGAATCTTTCTTTTTTTCCATACGAGGTACTTTTTGACTTTTCCGACAAAAGTACGAGGAGAATGGTTTTTTAGTTATGTGGCATGAAAAGATTTTTACAGTTTTATAAAGCCTTATTTTCATAAAGCATACTCCAAAATATTTCATGTCTATTTTCAACAAAATCTATTTTATTTTAAAATTTCATGGCATTTTGTGAAATGAAAATGATTTTGAAGAAGAAAGGATATTTTCCTCAAGAATTCATTTCAAGTGTTTTATCAAAACTATTTTCCATCAAAGATGAAATTATTTCATATGTGTATGTTTCAAGTATAATGTCTCAATTATTTACATGGTATGACTCTTCTTCTGATGAAATGATATCCATTTGTTTTATATGGATTGTAATATGATGGCATGTTGTTTAGGAATCCCAATTTATTACATGGGTTATGCTATAATTTATGATTTTGTGGCACAAGTAAGAATGATTTCATTATTAGATTGGTGGTACCTATATCTCCCTCTAATGAATTGGGTAAATATTTATATATCATGAGATAGACATGGCTGGAATGGAAAGTTAAACCAGTTCAGTAATACAGGACTGGAACAAGGAGTGAACTCGATTCGGAAAGGGACTTTGTCCACTAATATGGTCTTGCCAGCAATGCCTTGGCTAATATGGAAATCATATCACGTGCTTAATGGTTGCCAAAATTACATGTTTTATTCCCATTATATTTTATCATTCTTAATTTTTCTTTATGATATATGCCTTACGTACTTCCAAGATTTTTGTCTATGCTCAAGGTTTTAATGTTTAGATTTCATGTTCAAGTTTTTGCTTTCAAATTTTAATGGATTGTTTTATGTTCTCTATGTTTGCCCTTATTGAGCATTCAATCTCACCCTTTTAATGATTTATTTTCCCCAGGAAATAAAGAAAGGTTTTAGGTAAGGAAACAAAAAGGGGATGATACTTATGGGAGATGTTGAAGATATTTCAACATGATTAGAAGTTTATATTCCGAGTTTCCAAAGACAATAAACTAGTACGATCCTTGTGTTTCTTTTTTTGTCATGTATTAAGTATTCCAAAAAAGTAATGTAATGTCCATGTCCATCAAGCTTCTGGTCTCTACATCCATTCCCACATACCAATCATCCTATTCCATGGAATCCCACGATCACTTGTCAGGGAACATCATGTATAAATGCATCCTACTTCCCCATGATACGCATAGTTGAATCTAGAAAGATAAAGATATGATCAATATTATCATTCCAATCCATCGGCTTATTAGGTTCATTCTTCTGTCAAAGGATGAAAGTTTCTTGTTCATGAGCTCCCATGATTGTCCTATATCATCTATAGCTTATGGTTGTACACCAATGATTGTGTTCCAAAATTTTGGTATATTGTAGTAAATAGTAAGAACTGTCCACATACTATCCTCAATAATATTTTTATTATGGGGATTGATAACATGAGTAGGATCAAATACACCCTCCTTAGGAACCCATGGAAGACATCTCAGAGACTTAATGCTACAAACAAAAATATGAGAAATGATCAGACAAAAGAATAATCTCATTTAAAACTAGAATAATATTTTAAAAAACTATTACTATCATGAAGAACAAAATATAAGAGACACTTGCCTAATCATCTTATGGTATCTTGAGACTAGTTATGGAAATATATGGACAATAACCCACCCTAACCCACTTTATATGTTTTGAAAATCATATATCCAGTACGCAAAACGTCCAAAGACAAGTACTGATGATGAAATACCGCCTTCATTACCAAAAATTGATGAAACCAACCTAGATACCCTATAATAATCATACCCAACCCAAATTTCCACATACTCAAAAGGCTTTCCAGATCCCCATAGGGTGATGAATAGAACCTGGGTATCAAAAATTAAACGGGGCAGGGGATTATTTATCTGAACTTGAAGCATAATACACAATTCATTTAAATATACAAGAAATAATGGTATAATGAAACATTAATATATTTATCGTAATAGAAATAATTCAATATATTTGATTCGAATAAAAGTTAGAAAAAACAAACTCTAAGTGAAAAGTCCAATTATAAAAGTTGGAATGACTGAAAAAATACTCTAGTCATCTCCATGTGATAGATTGGGAAACCTTCCACTATCTCACCACTAGAAATATAAACACATGTAATTGAAAACCTTGATTCCTCACTATAGTTCCTTTCTTTTCCCAACATCAAAATTAATATAATGTTTTATGAAACGATGAAGGTGTGAATAGGGTTTAAGGTAATAGGATCAATAGTGTCTCACCCTGGTGTTCCATAACATATATATGTAAAATATTCTAGGCTTGATCAAACTTTAAAAAAATAAAGTAATGTTAAACATGTTAATAGTTTTTATATCAAAATCATGTAGAAAAAATTAGTTTCCCTTTTTAACACATTCCCCAATAAATAATGTAAATTAGTTTCATATATTTTCATATACATAAATCATAGAATATATATAAAATAAAAATAAATCTTGTATCACATATCATATCAAATCCATGGTAGTACAATAGAAACATTACAATCCAAAAGAGACAAAATAAACAAAAATAATAGGTAACCTGAGGCCAAAGATCATACTAGGTTAGGATTTGATGTAAAATCCTACATAAAAATATATAATTTGAGGCACATCCAGACCCTAGACATTTTCATTAAGTATAGGGAGAATAGTACATCCCCAAAAATTTTATCCTCCTAATAGTGTCTTTCGTATCCACAGAACAACATGCCTTGTGAGTAGAAGAAATGCCACTGAGAAATTCCTCAGACAGTGGATGACACCTATTATGAAATCTTCCACCTAAGTACCTAAGGATTTCCAAGTTCAATATTTTCCAAACCATTTAATCAAACCAATTAAAAATATCATTCTTTGAATACTACTTCATGAAACCATTTCACAGTGCTTTCAAAACTCATTTTCAAATATCGAAACTGGAGGAAATCATATTTTACCCAAAAACCAATTTAAAAAACACAATTTATAACAATCCATCATTCATTTTCATTTAAGAAAATTATTTAGTATATATCTAGAACCATATTATGATAGAAAGGAATTATTAATCATATGTAGTATTATATTGGTGATATCCACCTTATGTGATGACCTTTTAAATAAAGAAACTATGACTTTATCTATTTTGTAGTGTGCATTGTAATGTCCTTTGGGGATGTGGATTATTATGTGAAGATGTTTTTATGTTATATAATGATATATAGTGTCTACCTGAACATTTGGGATGTTATATTTCTTTATATGTGAAAATTTTATGTGATTATTGGAATTTATTAGATGGATCATTTCTTGAACACGTAGATTGGTTATGTAGGTGTGTTTCTATTTCATTTCAAGTGAGAAACACTTATACATTTATTAAACAATTCTATGCAAATGTATTTCATAGTAAACATAAATTATGATAGCTATATATCATTACCACTTAAATAAAAATGTGATACTTATTGTATATGAGATAAACATTCAACCTATCTTTATTCCAATAGTGGATTATTTTTTAGATATATTACCAAATAAATTCATTGGATTTCAAAAAAAAATAGAGAGATTGATTTTATTATTAAACACATAATGGGTTTAGATCCTACATTGATGTGATATATTGTACTAAATTATATGATTTAATACATTTGAAGGTCTATCGTTCTGAATTTTTGGCGAAAGGGTTTATTTATAAGAGCATATCCTTAGGGGGGGAACTGATATGTTATTTTCTTAAATGTTGGTGGTAGCGTGAGATTATGTGTGGACTAGTAGAAGTTGTAACATGTTTTGAAGAATAATAGTTATTCACTCACATATAAATATGGATTTAATGACCAACATAGGGGATTTCAATGTTTTTACAACATTTCCTTGTGATTGGGATATCGTTACCACTTAGTGAGTAGTGATGTAATCTAGATAGAATTTTTCCATAGTAGAATTATTTTTTTTGAGTTGTTGGATATTATTTGGACTAAATATTTTTGGGGGGTTTTCATTCACCAAATTAACAAGATATTACTACCATACATGAAATCCATAATATTGTTCTTCATTAACTAAAATTATATATATAAATATATGTAGAATAAACACAAGAATAATTTCGAGAGAGTATTGGATACACTATGGGTTGAAAAAAAATCAATATTTTAATGTTTAATTTAATGAACCTAATTGATAAAGGTCGATTCATAAGCTTATCTTCTGGTCTAAGACTCCCTATACATCCACATGGGTAAATTGAAAATTTTCTACAGTAGGTGACATCAATTTTATTCCATGGTTTCAGTAATATTGGAATGATTTGTTTACCCTATGAAAATTCATGAAGAGTTTTTGAGAATGTTGTACATTATTGAATTTTCATTGTTTATTAATTATATAAATATTACTCTCATAACATTAATTATGAAATAATGAAGACATTTTCTATGACTTTGTAATATTCGTATGGTATATTTTGGATGAAATGCTAAGCCATCATGGAATTTTGGGTATGATGGGGAATTAAAAATCAAAATTTATGTTAATAAATATTATTTTTACACAGTACATGTATATTAATAAGAATACATTTTTCCATTATAAAGATTCATTTTATGCAAAATCCAAGACCACCACCATGCTGAAATAATTGTTTTTTCATAGGATTTCTATATTTTTTCATCATGTAATTTCGCGAGTCACCATCATGGGTGGTTGACTTAACAAATGTAATTAATCACTAAATTAATGAAACCATATATCCATCGCAATATTTAAATGACATTTATCCCTCTAAAAGTTGTTACCTAAAAATAAAAATTATAGAAATGATATAGGAGAAGGAGTAACATAGGATGATTTCATAATACGTGGGAAACATTGATGAGGGTAAACTATGAGCGAGGATCAGTGGGTATGTTCTTCACCAATGATGAATCCTAATTAAGGGATGTTATTTTTTAGTTCATCCTAAATCTATTCATTAAGTAAATTTCATTTCGTATTTGAATTGTTTTTCATGAATTATGATTCTGGTGGAATGATTATTTTGTTTGTATTTTACCAAAAAATAACATTTCAAATTTTTAATGGTTTGATATGGGGTGTCCTACTAGTGGTACGACTATCAAATTTTTTACCCCTTTGCACCAACGAACATTCTCCCTTTAAATGATATTAATTCCCCAATACATTTTCTATATGAGGAATCTTAGGCAATGGCCGGTCATAGACTCATTAAACACTAAATAAGTGATATTGGAATGACAAGTCAATGGTTTTGTTCATACATGGGTATACCGGTGGTGACAAAGGTAACCAAACACACTTGGTGTCTGATGATGGTTGAAGAGAGGGTGAGCATATTTTTGGTCACGAAGATTTGGGTGATATCTGTATTGGGTTATGCATTTCTCCTGGAATAGGGAATGGGAAATGGGTATATATCCACTGTCATTAACATAAATGGTGTCTATTATTTTAAAAGATAATATCTAATGTGGGGGGGGGGTTGCATGTAACCTGAAAGGGAAGGTGGTGTGTAAGAAAAAAATGTGAGGGATGAGGGATTGATTTTAATGATTTTTCTTGATCATAATTATATATTTCCTAAAAATAATAATAATAGTTACAATAGTATTAATAATAAAAATTATAATATGATTATTATTATTTCAAGAACATATTTCAACAATAAAATATTCATATTACGATGAATTAGATATCTCTATATTCAATCTTGTTCATGGAATTAAGATGGAATATTTTAGTATAATATGAGATACTAGATTTTGACTCATGGTTTGAGCTCTATGTCCAGTCACATAACAGTTCTCATTTATTTTTCTATGAATTGAATAATTTTTTCCTGATACCCACTATTGGTAATTAAATTGCTTAACCAGTGTATTTTTACAGGTAAATCACAAGGATTTAGCCTATTCATAAATATATGTAAATTTTCACGGAATGATAAGAATATATTGGATTTACCTATTTAGGTATAATAATTGGGATCTAGTGTGTTGATTAGAGTCTTATTTATGTCGGATAAACAATAAAAAAATGTTGTGATGGGGTGCGAGTCCCCCATAGTATTTCATCATGGATTTTGGTCCTCCCCCAAATTCATTGGGAATTATTTCTCTAAATCATCATATCGTCTTCCATCCCATCAAATAGATGAGCTGTGTATCCCCTGATCACTACAAATAGGTTTTGGTACTCCCCCAATATAGTTTTATTCTCATGACGCAAGGTCCTCTATCCATTGAGTTAGTACTCCCTTAACTGGAATGTCTTCTAGTGAGGCACATTTTCCCTTTACAACTTCTCATATGATGTGAAAATGGGGTTTTCATAGATGGGTGATTTAAATAGTAGGGATCAATACTTCCTTGAAATATAAATACATATAAACCTTGTTAAAGGAAAATGTCACCCACTATAGTTATTATGGGGTTCAATAAGTTCTTAGGAATCAATAGTAAAGATTAATAATTAGTGGTGAAGTATCAAATGATAATACGGTGTGATACTTCGTCAATTGGATCACATATTTTAGGAATGAGTGAGTTTAAAATATGGGTTATTAGTGGATAATCGAAGATAATATAGGTATTTTGGATTCATTGAAACATTGATAACACAATCACCCTTGGGTTTCTTTTGAAATGTGATGTATGACACTCTATAAATATTATTCTTTATCAAAATCATGGTTTTACGATCATCCATAGTTTTTCATGTGGGGAATCCATCATGGGTTGGAGATGATATGGGCAAGAATTATCTATGTTCGTTACAGATCTAATTTTTTAATATAAATTTATTCTTTCATGACGTCATCTTATTGTCTCTCTTGTACTAGGGGTTTGTGTTGATAATTTTTTTTCATTTTTGGTTTCAAGGAATCCAACTATGTCTATCTATACTCACCCCTACACTAGTGTTGGGTCTCCACATTGTCCCGTATATGTATTCAACACATAGGTTTGAGACATTCATTGTAGACATAGAACTAATGCATCTTGGTAGATGTTATTTCCTAGTGGAGTTGTTAGTGGATATATTAATTATATGGATTATTTGTACCAAGAGGATATGGTAGAAAAAAACGTTCCTATTAGTTGACGTATTTCTATAGGGACCTACTCATCCATGTTATTTTAATATGATACACCTTTTGGATGTTGGTTGGGAATCTTACCATGTTTCCATTATGTAATATGTAATTATTGTCTATTTAGATCCCAATAGTTATATCATGAATTAGTTGTATAATATTCAGTTTCCACATTTATAATAGTTTTTATTCTCTATGGATTGGTGATAGGAATTTACAATTGGTTAATATAGGCCATATACTCTCATATTTTCATTTATACTTAATTGGTTCTAGTTATTATCACTTGAATTTTTATAGATACGCTTGGGGTGGAAAATATTTATTATATCCAGACTAGGTGGAGAAATAGTAGTTCTGGTCATGTCAGAGAGGTATCAAAGTGGGTTTTTGACAGGTGCAACATATTGAGTTAATGGTCATATGGGGATTAGTTTTTTTATATTTGGGAAATTGTATGAATGGGGTCATTGGTTCAGTAGTCAAACAATGGATACTATAATTGGTATAGAATCCAACATATCTGTTCACATACACTATTATTACCCAATAGTCATCTTAGAACATTGTTACACCAATTGTGGGGTACAAGTAGGTTAGTACATACATCACATAAAAATCGGTTATGATCATTCATATATTTTACATTTTTTATAATACATATATAATCTAGTACTTATGGATTAATTATACCAAATAATGGTTTCTTTTAGTTTATATTTAGCATTTACAGTGACGTAGGGCCATGAAGGGGTGATACTATGTTTTGGACTCTCATGAAAGATTACTGAGTGATAAGGAATATTTATAAGCCTTAAATGATAGTCTTTTATACCACATGATCAATGGTAGAATCGCTCTCCTATATTTTACTTCAAATATTCCTTGAAGATAGAATAGCTATCCTATGTTTTGGCCCCTCTTGTGCTCCATTGATATTCAAATTGAATAACATGTACAATATTATTTATCATATTGCTTTTTTATTACCTTACTAGGATTATTAGCTCACCCTTATCTTATGCATGTCATGAGGTTATCCCATGAAATGATAAGTATGAAGGAATTTTTTGTCATGTAAAATAAGTTTACTATAAAGATTTTGTGTATTATGTTCTATGTTTAATGTAATGTTCTAATTTTTCCCAATACACTAGAACTCTTGATCCTTAATGTTGTCTTCAGTGCATGTTTATGTAAACAATAATCATTATTCATATAATAACGATTAGGGTTGTTATACATATGAAGGAACCTAGGATTAAGGTAAGGGATAATTTTTCCAATCTCATTATTATCTTATATTTTTAATACAAAAGTATTAAATAGGTTATATATATCATCTATGTCCATGTTTTATAAAAATTGTTCACCCATAGATATTGTTTTCCCCTTCTGGTTTTAATAATCACAAATCATTTTCATTCATGTCCAATCATTGAATTCATTTCTATTTATGTTTAACTATTTATAATTATGATTATCTATGATCAAATATGTATTTAACAAATTCTATGTATATTCATGTTGTAAGACAGTTAAAATAGAATATGTTGATAACTATGATTCACTAACACTGGCATCACAATATGACTCACTGGTACCTATTGTGTGAATGTTTCACAGATATAAGGAATGTATCACTAATAGAAGAAACGTTTCGCTAAAAAATGGAATGACTCACTAATAGATAAAATTTATCACAAATAGAATGAATACATCATCCATAGTACAAACTGAATCCCCAATAAATGGATCATTAACATTAAAAATCAGACTCCAACAAAAATAATGACTCATGATAGAAGAAAATGAGTCACTGATGCATTGAGTCACTAATGCATGGAGATACTAACAGAGTGTCTTGTTGATAGAATGAGTCAGCTATATCTATAAAACCACTCACATTTAGAAGGAGTCACAGATAATATGAATCACCGACATAGGAGTTACTTACAGACCGTTTAAATTATCATTTATTTAAAATAATCTCTAATAGTCATATTTGAGTTTTTTAATAATACTAAATAAATTAATTCTTTTTTAAGATAATATTAATTGGGATTTCAAAAATAGTAGGTACACAACCTACCCCAATTATGCTTATTGTCGGGTTGTACAATATAAAAGTGAAAATCATGTGAGGTGAAGATACACACAATACAAAAAGTAGAGGAGTCACAAGAGAACCCATAATGAAATTACTAACTAAAGGAAGAATAAAACTTGAGGCATTATTATTCTTATTGATGGAACACAAAGGAAAACTTTTTGTGTACAAAATATCAAACACCTATGCTGCAAAGAAAATAGAACCGATGAAATAAAACTTCATCTCCCTACAAAAAATGAACACAATGTTTCAAGAAACATATTTTTCAGTGCTTTCTTGTATAATATGACTCAATATTCACATATTCTACATCCATAGTGTCTATAGTTTCATTTTACAAGACCTAGAGCCATCTAAACTCTATCTCATTATATTCTAATCTTTTGATTGCATTATTACTATATTTTGAGAAATTTGTAGATATATTTGTTAAAAAAACACTATGTCCTTCACAAAGCTAAATGATACAATATATCCTCACCAAAACATCATTTTACACCTATTATATCCAACTTATAACTATTGTGGTGGTCATGTGTGTCCCGACTATTTTAGTTCCCACATTGAACTGTGGTAGAGGTCTTCTGACCTGAACTATTTGTATACTGTTGTGTAAAACCCGATCTAAGGTTCGGAACTAGGGATTATATATATATATATATATATTGTTGTCATAGGTCGTCACTATTTGGATATTACTATGTCTCAACCTGATACTGAACCACTTTTTTTAATCTTCTGTGTTTTCAAATTTAATTTTCTCTTTTTTAACTCATGTGTCAGAACACCATGTCTTATTTTTATTATTAGTCTTGTATAGTATTTATAACCTTTTTTGGTTTTGTAAATTAGTTTCAAAATTTATATAAATATCTCTTATTATTATATCAGATAAATAATCAATGATAAATGAAATTAATTGAATAGTCTGCATATTATAAATTTACTAATTTGATTAACCGGGTTTTCTTGCTTTCAAATTGGGGGACTCTTTCAAATAATTTATTAACAGTTGTTTTTAAAGGAAATCAATTCCTCCCCTCCTGATTTTCCTACTATGAAAAACAATTTGTATCGTAGGTTTCTTTTATACTATTATTTTAAATATTTTCAACTATTCTTTTAGTTGTGTTTTAATGATCTCAAAATTTCATCTAATTCAAAATTTTATTCTCTTTATAAGAATATTTTTTATTATTTACTTTTTATAATATATTGTAAGGTACTACTACCAACAAAACTCTATTTTTAAATGGATAAAATTATTCTATGTGGAATTGTAAGATGAAAATTCATTAAGGAAGTATGGGTTTTAAAATTCATTCTTCCATTATTGATGAATATATGATTTTTAAAACTTTCTGAAATATATGGTATGGACAAACTAAGACTGCTTATAATAATGACCTCAATGATATGAAATATTTATATTATTCTTTAGGAGATAAATAATTCAATAGGATTTATTCATGTAAAACAACCCCTGATATTTGGGATACTCTAGCAATTTCAGATTAAGAAACCACTAATGTTAAGGAAATGAGACATAAAACATATTCTATAAAATTTTATAACATTAAAATTAAGCTTGAAGAACCTATTACTGACATGTATCTCATGATTTATGAGATTTTGAAAAACATGATCTCTCTGGGAAAGGATGTTATTACTAAGGAAAATATCTTAAGAATTATCATATGTCTACCGTAAAAATGGAGGGGAACCTTACTATTAATAATAGAATCATGCGACTTCCCTAATATGCTTGTAATGGATATGATTTGAATGTTGACGATGTTTGGGGAAGAATTAGAGATCAAAAAGGAATAAGTGGATGATGAACCAAATAGAAATTCAATGTATTTAAAAATAAATAATTCCAGTAATAATTAAACTAAAAGGATTCAATCTCATTTTGACTGTACAGGTGATGAAGATTCCCCACCATACAGTGATAATCAAAATTTTCAATTAGCCAGATGTCTTAAAAAGTTTTATTGAAAATGATGTTTCTCAGGAATCCCAACTACAAAGGAAAATGTGGTAATAATGGAAACTGGAAAAAGGATTGGAAAAGAAATGATAACTCCAAATAACTAGTGTTTTAATGAATGTATGTGATGAGGACATACAATGGTTGACCACCATATGTTAAGAAATAATTTGAAACAGGAGGAAAAAGATAAATGATACAAAAAGGTATTGAAGGCCACTTTGAGTGATTCTGAGGATAGATACAGTGAAACAAAATCCTAACATAATGAGAATGGTGACAAGGAAAAATGCGATTCATTAAAAACAAATCTAAGGTAACCCGTGAGTCTACTATACATTATTATTATTATTTTGGAGATGAAAGTGATTCTGAAAAATGGATAATGAGGAAATGTTTGAATATTTCCAAATTCATAAAGATACAATCAGTTAATTAGAATTTAAATATATTATTTTTATAAATATCATGATATTACCTCTACTATTAAATTTTATCTTACAATAGAAAAGGAAAATAATTCTCAATTTCTTAATGAAAATAATGAGCATAAATTTTAAAATGAGAAATTTCAAAAGTACATAGATATGTTTACTGATGATTATAATGATCTTACACATATTCTTACTAAATAAGTAGACCCTAGGTATACTACTAGTGTAAGATACAATCATGGAAAGAGGAAAAAAAATTTAAACTAGCTTTGTTACCAAATTTGGAAAAACAATTTTTATGTTGAAAAATGAAATTTTTTCTTCTATTTATGAAATTGGTAAACCTTCTACTACATTTAGTTTTTCTGGACCAAATAATTTTTATTTTTAAAATACTTTTTAATCTACCTATATGAGACCCATGAAGTATGTTTGGGTTCCAAAATCACTTATTAATAATAATACTGGACCCAAAAAATGGGTACCACAATAGTCTCTTGTTTGATCATTCTATTAGAAATATGTTTCAAAAGAACTGGTAGTAGTCTATAGAACATGGATAGTGAAAGTTCAAGACACATGACTGAGGATTATTCATGTGTTAGGACTATGATAATGATTTATGGTGGTCATTTCACCTTTTGTGAAAATTCTAAAAGAAAAATAATTACACTTTTTCAAATTCATAACTCTAATATAGTTTTAATTTACAATTTAATTCTTGTTGATGGATTAAATTAAAATCTACTTAGTGTATATCAGTTGTCTAATGATGGTGTTAATGTTAAATTGGAAAATGATGCATGTAGTTTTTTTAATTCTAAAAATTATTTAGTATTTACTTCCTTACGAAATGAAAATGTGTATGTTGTAATCATAGATTCCATAGTGTCTCAAAAAGTTTCCTACTTTATTTCATTTTATAAGATTTAATTGAACTAGAACATGAGATTTGGATACTATAACATTCATTTAAATAGAAATCATACTTGGAAAGGATTAGTTAATGATCTACCCAAACATGACTTTCCAATTGAAAATGATTGTAATCCTTGTCCAATGGGTAAAAATAATAAAAATAAATTCAAAAAAAATAAATTTTTTTGAACATTGAAACCTCCTATGTTGGTTCACGTGAATTTTTTAGACCATCTGGGGTTTCTAGTATTAATGGGAAGCACTATTTCTAAGATCTAGTAGATGACTATTCTAGGCATACATGGATCTTTTTCGTATCTCACAAAAGTGAATATTTCCCTCATTTTATCATGAATTCAAGAATATTAGGAAACCAATGTGGACTTAGAATTAAAACCATATAAAGAGACCATGTCACTGAGTTTTAACACCATGATTTCGAATCATTTTTCTAACAATATTGTTATTGTCAAAACTTCTATGCTCCTAGGACACCCCAATAGAATGGTGTTTTAGAAAGAATAAAAATAATAATAAACCAGATGGCCCTGGCTAATATTAATGAATATAACCTACTTATCTACAATTGGTTAGAAGATGTTAATAATACATTTTATATTATTAATGAATTCCTGATTATACAAATCCTTAAGAATAATTCCTATGACTTGTGGAAAAAATTGCAAACCCAAATCCAATTATATTAATTTTTTTGGTTGCAAGGTAATTATTCTTAACACAAAGGGTAATCTGGATAAATTTTCATCCAAATGTGATGAAGGAATAATTTTGGGTTATTAAATCTCCAGTAAATCATATATAGTATTTAATAAAATAACTAAGTGTGGAGAAATCATTATATGTCTAATTTGATGAAAAAAAACCCACATTAACCCAAGACCAATCTATAAAATATTTACGATGATCTATGAAATATGATCATAAGTGGAAAATCATCTCACCCAACTATTCACCAACCTATTAAATCATCCTGTTCTATAAATTCTCTAGAATCTATTCATGATGAACCCAAACCTATTGACGGAGCTAAAATTACAATCCCTTGTTTTTCTATACCCATAAGAATCCATAATAAAAATCATTTAGATGTTGTAGTAAGATTACAAGATAAAGTGAAATAGGCAAGAGATTCTCTGATAAACCAGATTGAATATCAATCCTTGTTGTCACTACTTAAACCTAAAATCATTAATGATGAAATCAATGATTAATTTTGGGTAATTTATATACAAAAAGAACTAAATATGTTTGAGAGAAACATTTTCTGGAATCATATTGAGAAACCCCAGTACACCTTGACCGTAAGAACTAAATGGGTGTTTATAAATAACAAAGATGATGTAAGTAATATTGTATGAAATAAATCTATATTGGTTTCAAATGGTTATAGTCATGAAAAATTGATTTATAATGAATAATCACTTTCACTGGTTTATAGATTATAATCCATTAGAATGTTTCTTGAATAGAGAGTATATCTTCAGTTCAAAATTTATCAGGTGGATGCTAAGAGTGAATTTCAAAATGGATATAAAGTTGATGTTTTTGTTGAACAACCCCTAGTTTGACAAAAAAATTATTTTACAAATCAAGTGATTTAATTAACAAACGTGTTAAATGGTTTAAATCATGCTCCAAGAGCTTGGTATGATAGACTATGTTGGTTTATTATTTCCAAAAGTTTTACAAAGGGTATAGAGAAGCCTACACTATTAATTAAACAAATCTAGGAAGATTTTATAGTAGTTCAAATTTATGTAGATGATATTATTTTTGTATCTTTAGAAAAAAATTATGTGTTTACTTTTCAAAAATGATGTAGAGTGAATTTGATATGAGTTTAATGGGGAACTCAAATTCATTCATGGATTTAAAATTATTCAAAAAAATGATGGTATTATTTTAATAAAACGTAAATATACTAGTGATATTTTATAAATGTTTTTCTTTGATGGTAAAAAAAGTATTAACACTCCAATTAGTACAACATGAATGTTGGATCTTGATGAAAATGGAAATTTTTTTTATCAAACAACAAACAGATATATGATTGGAATTCTTCTCTATTTGACTTCTAGTCGGCATGATATTATTTTTACTATGTGTATCTGTGATACTTTTTAATATAATCCTAAATAGTCTCATTTAACTTCTATTAGAATAATTTTAAAATACCCAAAATATGAAACCAACATAGGATATTTCTATCCCAGAGGAAATCCTTCAGATTTAGTGAGTTATTCTGATCCTGGATTTATTGGATGTAAGTTAGATAAATATACCTCCTCATGAAAGTGTCACATTTTGGGAATGTCTCTAGTTTTAGGGTTTAGTAAGAAGAAAAATTTTGTTGCATTATCTACTATCTAAGTTGAATACATTGCGGCTAGTAGTTGTTGTGCACATAATTTTGTGGGTCAAACACACTTTACCAGACTATGGTTATCAATTCAAACATTTCCTTATACACTGTTATATTAAAAGTGCCATTAACCTCTATGAGAATAAATTTTTTCATTCTTGAAAAAATCATATTGATGTAAGACATCACTTTTTGGGATATCATTATCAAAAAGGTGATATAATACTAGAGTCTGTTGGAACTGATCATCATCTTGCTGACATATTCGGAAATTAATTGGACACTGAGATAATGAATTACATTAAACCTGAATTATGGATGACTAAATAATAATAATAATATGATTGATAACTCTCTGGAAAAATGGGGTTTGAGGTCATGCTGATATTGAAAATTTTATGCCAACACGAAAACATTATTAATGCTGACAAATTGTCTTTCCACCAATGATAGTTTCATGCTGATACGGTCTCATTGACACCGATAGTGTTATACCTATACATTCATTGCAACAAAAATAGTGTCATGTGGGTACATTCATGCTGAAAGTGAAAGTTTCATACTGATACTATGGTGAAGACACTAATAGTACCTAATGTTTTATCTTTGTTATGTTTTAACAAAAATGGAAATGTTTCATTTATTTCGTTGAACTCAGTTTATGAATTTGTGATCACTAAGACAGAAATGAAGTAAATTCAACTTCATCCACTCTACTACTCACCATAGCCTTTATCCCTTAAACTCTTTTATCATCTCCCCTTACACCCAAACGTTTACCTCCTAACCTTCAAACTGATCTGTTAGAATGGAAAGACTATAAAGCATACTTAAAGGAGGAACTGGAGAACAGTCACAACACACAAAAAGGAAAAAAGCATATTCGATCAGATCTCGACCTGTCAATCTAGCTCTTTTTGAGACTTATATTAACACTAGATAAGGTTGTTCATTTTGAACGTTTTTTGCAATGTATATCTTTATTTTTAAGTTGTTTTCATAATAATGGATGTCTAAATTGGTTATTATATAATGAGAGGGCATATTACCCAATGATTTTCCAATAGTTTTATATTAATGATGAGTTTATTCTAGAAGAATGTGAGGAATACCGAGATTAGTTATTTTTTCAGGGAAAAATAATTCTTTTTTCTTTTATGCATTTGGCAGAATTCAATATGTTACCTCATGAGAAAATCTATGGTGACTACCAAGAAACACCTCCACCTGTAAGTGATATTTTCATCTATGAGACATATCTAAAGGAGATGATTGATAATGAGGAGAACGGGATGCATATAGACACTAAACTAGATGGTGAATGTAGGGTTTTAATTAAGATTATTCTACCCTAGATTTTTCATTAGAAAGGGGACACTACTTTATTGATGTATCAAGACATGCATTTGGTGTATTTTGGAATAAAGACGTTAAATTGAACCTGTACAGATATCTAATAGTGAATATTAGTGAAATAATCAATCCTTATTCCAAGGCCAACTCTCTTTTCTACCAAAGGTTGATATATGCCATGATTTATTTGAAATGTTGTGTGAGTGAAGATGATGAGACTATTTCTTCCTATAGTAGCATCTGTTTGAGTAATGAAATATACTAATGTATGAAAAATAATTGGAAACCTTTGAAAAAATGAATGTGTTCTCTATTAGGAAAAGTTTTATAAGAAATTAAACCTTGTTGACCTTCCAATTAGGCCAAAAGATATAGTGCACCCTGGTCGAGGATGTGAAGATTTTGAACCTATATTTTTAAACGAAGAAGATGTTGTTACTCTAAATAAGGAAGAATGTTCTCCAGTTGATGATAGGATAGGCCCAGACGCTGCAGAAATATAGAGGAAAATGACCTTTGGATCAACCAGTCCGACTCATTCTCTACCTTCAAAAGAACCAATTTTAGGTTATGATGATGAACCTAAAGAATCTGACAGTATTCAGTATGTGAGAATATTAGATGGATCATTTTATTATTCTATAGATGAAGAAGGAAGATATGGAGAAAATAATGGAAGTGGGACTGATAGTAGAGTGGAGGATAAAGGATAATAATATGAGGATGTAAATGACAGAGAAGATACTAATGAATAAGGGAGTTGAAGTGATAGTGATTTTGTATCTTCCTGATGTTGATGAAGGATATAATAGAGATATTGCCAATAATGTGGATCAAGAGTAGAATGTTGAATCTCTTAATAGGGTATAATCTACAACTAGAGAAGAATAATGATATGAAGTTGGTGATGAAATGGGAGCTCAGATAGTGCATGAACCATAGTTGTTTTATGTTAGAAACAAATTACATGTTGATGGGGAGAAAAAGGTAGTTGGATATCTACTTTAGGGGGTTCTTCAAGGTAGAAGAGCTCATATTGAGGGTGAACCTATAACGGGAAGTGTAGTCATTAAAACACTCACACTTTTAGAAGGATATGTTTTTCCTGAATGAAAAGGCTCCATTGATATGTTTTCCTTATCTTAGAATATCCTAATTTTGAGGGTGAAGCTAAGAGAGTAGGTCCAAAGAGACTAGTGGTGGAGGATCATGTACAGTTTGATACACTTCCTAAAGGTTCATCTACTTCTACTCATGCACCTTTAGTAGTTCGAATTTGAGGTGACTATGTAACTAGTGATAGGTTTGAATGCTTTAAGGAAGAACTCTACTCCACCATTATGAATATTTACTTGCCTATTACAAGGTTGAGATTGAGTGAATGTGATGAAAATATACTCTATGGAACAATTATTTCTCAAGTGGAACCCCAAAACATTTTACTCATTGAGTCTATTGTGTCAGATAATCAGAAACAAAGAAATGAGCTTACTACATTGAATTATAATTTAAATACATTGAACTCTGAGTATTGGAATTTCATGGATTTAATCCTGAAAGGAGTTGATGATATTATTTTCCACTCTCATGTTATTGTGTTTACCCAATTATTATAGGATTTTAGAGATATTATGGAAGGCTAATATAGCTCATCACCTATTGTTTCTCACCCTCCTGACACAGGAATAGTCTGGGATATTATTAGATAAGAGCTTAAATCTTTCTTTGGTTCCTCTACTTTAAAAAGTATTTATAAAATTTCAATGAACACTAATAGTGTTCATGATATGGTCAGGATATACTCCATGACTGGTAAAACTACCAAGGCTCATATCACAGAGAAAGTTGACTATTACATGAAGATGATTTAGATAAAAAATGATCTAGACATTCATTTTTAATATTTAATAGAGAATTGGTGTTTCCCCCTGTGAAAAATAGATTTTAATGATCATGTTCAAAAATTTAAGGACTCTACACCTCTTCTAGACATGTTCATGGAGAATAAGAACGATTTTTAAAAGGCAATTCATTATTGTGTGAAACGAATCACATATTTCCTCTACCTATTGAATCCATATCTCCATTTTCAGAGTGAATCTGTCATAGTTCTTGTAGTTTCACCTCTCAGACTAGCTACCTCTTCTTCTATATCAGTGCCTTATCATCCATAGTCAATGTCAGTTTCTCAATCATTGATCTAGATCCGACCAATCATCACAAATTAGATTATACCTTATGCATCATGTGAACCAACAATTTTCCCTTCAGTTCCTGAATCTGTTTTACTTCCTCCCTTGAGAATTCCTTTTGATAGGGCTGAGTGTTTGTATTCGTCATTGTGGTTAATAGATATGTTTTACTTCTACGGTACTATGTACTGTGGTTATCTATAAAATTCAATGATCCATTTTTTCATCACTTTGATACCTCTTTTATTTATTGTTTTTCATCATAAATGTTCTTTTTTCTTTTTGATAATCTCAAAAGGCGGAGAACATCATCAATAGAATTATCGTTTTTAAATCTCATTATGATATAGGGAGAGAACAACAGAATTTTTTTATTTTATATCTGAACCTTACCTCTATTTTGAGCAATTTCATTTTTTATAAAATTAGTAATACGAGATAGTATGTGGAATGATTATATTAATAATCAACTAATTGTACTTTATAATGTCGTTATTAGTGATAACCCAAAAGGGGGTGATTGTTGGCCCCTCTCTGGTTTTAATAATATTAAATCATGTCAAATCATTCCTAATCATTGTAATATTATTTATTTATGTTTAAATATTTTTAATTTTTATTATCTATGAAAAAAAAATATTTAAAACATTATGTATATATTCATGTTATAAGACTATTAAGAAAAATATAGGATATATACGAATCACAGACACCAATACCACAAACTAACTCAATGATACTAATAGAGTGAATGCCCCACCGATAGAAGTAATGTCTCACTAACTTAAGAAATTTTTGTCTCACTGATAGAAGGAATGTCTCATCGAATGAAGGAATATCTCACCGGCAGAAGGAATGTCTTACAAATAGTAAAAACAGACTCACAAATAGATGAATCTCGACAATAAAAATGATACACCAACAGAAGGAATGATTCAACGACATAAATAAATGAGTCACTGATTCATTGATTCATTGACGCATGGAGATGCTGATAGAATGACTCACCAATAGAATGTGTCAATGATACCAACAAAAGGAATAACTAATAGAAGGAGTTGCTGACAGAATGACTCAATGACAGAGGAGTCACAGAAATACTATTTAAAATTTATTCATTTTAAAATTATCTCTAACTATAATATTTGTGTTTTTAAATGATGAAAATTAAATTAATGATTTTTGAAGACACTATTTATTCGGATGTCAGGAGTAAAATTAACACAACCTACCCACATTATTCGTATTGTCGGGCTATAGAATATAAAATAGAAAAGCATTCAACATAAAAGATACACATGAGACATACAATAGAGGACTCACATGATAATCCATACTAACCATACGAATAAAAGGAATAATAAAACACGAGACATTCTCATTCCTACTAACTAAAAAAGGATAACTTATTGTGAATCAAAGATACAACACCTTTGCAGCAAATAAAACAGAACAGAAATAATAAAACATCATATTCTTTTGGAACTACGACACAAAGCCACACAAAATTCTATTTTTAGTGTCTATTTCTAGAAGATTACTCAATATTCATATATGATTCATCTAAATAGTTGATGGATACATTTCACAATACACATATCCTTTTAAATTCTACGTCTTTTTTCATGCAATATTTTGTGACTTTTTACTATATTTCAAGAAATTTGTTCTTCTATTTGTTAGAAACACACTGCCTCTTGCACTGAACTTAAGGATACAAGATATCCTCACAAAAACCAATTTTTACACATATTATATCCCATAGAAACTTGTGTTAAAGTTCATGTGTGAACTGGGTGTTTTAGTTCCCACCTAGAATCGTGGTAGAGGTCTTGTGACTTGGATAATTTGTATTCTATTATGTAAAACCAAATATAGGGTGTGGATCAAAGATTTATATATATATATATATATATATATATATATTGGTGGTAGGTGATCACTATGTGAAGGGGGATATGTCTCGGCTTGATATTGAACCTCTTGTTTTAATTCACTGTGTTTTAAAATTTATTTTACTCTCTTTTTACTCATATGTCATTATCCTGATTTTTACATTGATAGTCAATCATGGATATTGTTATTTCTATTTTGGTTTAGTGAAATAGTTTTTAATGTTATATCTATATCTCATATTTTTATAACTAAGAAATATTCATTCTTCTAATAAATTAATTAAATAATCAGACTATTATATATTCACTTCATTGATTAATTGTGGTGTCTTGATTTTAATTTGGGGGATTTTTTCAAATAATGTTTGTAATTGAAATGTTCATATGAACTCAAATTTCCCCCCTCTTGTGTGTCCTAATCTGGCTGAGAAATGTTTCCATAAAAACATTTACTCTTCTTATATTGATATTTAATTTCATTTTTCCTGTTTATGAATATTTACTACATTTTTTGAATGGAATATTTCATTCATTTTTTCAATGAGGTAATTATTGACTATTTTGACAAAAGTCTGAGTAGATTTTTTTTTAATTTATATGCTTGAATGCGTTTTTATGCTTTCATAATACCATATGTATATGATTCTTAGGTTACAAGATTTCTGGTTTATTTTCCATGAAATATATATCTTTTCAAATTTTATGGTATTTTAAGAAAAGATAACATTTTCGAAGAAGAAATGTTATTTTTTAAAAAAATTCATGTGTTCTGTAAAAATTATTTTCCATTTAAGAAGGAATTATTTAATAGGGTTATCTTTCATGTATAATCTCCCTACTATTAATAAAATTTGATTATTATTATGATGGAATGCTATTTATGAAATAATTTTTTTATATAGGTAATTTTGTGATTGAATGATGATAATGATACCCATTTTATTCCTTTGGTTTTCTATGATTAATGATTTATGTTTTTGTGGAAACCATATGTATGGTTTCCATTATGTGATGATTGGGACCCATATATCCCTCAAATGTATTGGGTAGATATTTGTATCTAATAAGATAAACAAGAATAAAATAGAAAGTAAATATTATTTTGTAATATAAGACTAGAACAAAAAGTATGGTTATGTTATACATGGCAGGAATGGAGAGTTAACTTTGTTCAGAAAAAGAATTTTCCCACATTGGTGGTCTTGGAAATGAGCCTTGAAAAATATGGAAATTATTTTCTAGGAATTTGTTTTTTCATAAATTACATTATTTATGAAAATGTCATTATCTTATAGATCATGTTATTTTTTGATTTATGCATTATGAAATGAAAATATTTGATTAATTTCTCAATATTTCGATATATGTTTTACATGGTATGACATCAAAATGTTATGTTCATGTTATTACATTATTATGTTCATGATTTTCTAATACATTCAATGTTTAACCTTAATATGAAATTGATCTCACACTTGTCATATGTTTTCCTTTACCCAGGATATAAATAATGTTTTTTTCTTGGAAAACTAAATGGGTAGATATTTTTGGAGATATTGTAGATCATCCACCGATTAGAAGAATGTGTTCCACATTTGGAACGACAGTAAACTAATACGGTCTTTAGGAATATATTTTTGTAATGTATTATGTATTCTGAAAAACTAACGTAATTTCCATGTATGTCAAGATTGTAATATTATAATTTCAATAGAAAAAGGGAAATCAATTGATAATGATGGATAATTCCATCAGTGTGGGATATAACTTATTTAAAAACATTTTAAATCATTGAGCCCAATTTTTTACACAATCACTTTGTATTTATTAGACCCTCTTCCTGAACATCTTTTTCTTTGTAGTACTTGTGTCTGACTACAAATCATAGTGGAATGAATCCAAGAGGTAGATCTTGTGGTTCTTGGTGAAAAAATCTAGATTCCACATTATCTTATGAAGAATTATCAATATGGTCCTCTTTTCCAATGATACTATCAAGTGCATAGGTATCCCCTTGGTGGAAAAGTGGTGTTATTGTAAGACTTCATTGGAAGATACATCAAACCAGTTGTTCTTCACTACTGACTGGGTGAGTACTATTTAGATCCCCCTCAATATGTTTTTTAAAACTCTTACATTTCCATCTTCAAGGGAATAATTTCCCTACAACTAGCTCTAGCGGCCTGGAATTTATTGTCATGATCTAAATGTATGATCACTGATTATTATTGATTGACGATGGATCATTTTTTTGGTGAGAAACAATTCATGAAACAATGGTACTAGTTTCACTTAGATCGCCCTTGTTCTAAAAAAACAATTAGGTGGATCATTATAGGCTCCTCCATAGATGTTGGGTCACCATATCTATATGTCAGTCCTTGAAAGGGAGAGACGCTCTTCCAATGTGACCTAATTAAAACCAAGGATGATGGTTATTTTGCACTCTCAATGAAGTAGGGAATAAACTTAACAATGAGGGATCATTTATTTTTTATATGATGTGTGGAGGAGGGGTAGTCTTGGATTCCAATGGTTCTATTATCCTTTCATTCACATCCTAATATGGAAATGGGTACTCTCTTGAAACTGATGCCAATTAATTTTTCAGTATCCATCACATGTTTTAATAGAAATATTTTGATCTTACTTTGGTAGAAATATACTCCTCCAAAATCCACAACTCCTTTCCCAGGTTGAGATTTGTCCCATATTACCTTACCTATATCATATATAAATTAGATTTATTGATTAGGTTCCACCTGTAAATTCATTATTTATGGAATGAGGGTAATAAATTTGTTAATTTTATCTCTTTGATGTATATCCAAGATGGGTCATTCACTCATTTCAGAAACCATGGGTCATTTCTTGTTGATGGTTTGAGTATTTTTAGAGGTTATTCCCTTGGTCCCCATTATTATCATTCCACATAGTACTCTCTGTCTCTTTCCAATCCATGTACATGTTTTCTTTACTCAAAAAATGATTTAATTTAGTTGTTAGTCATATTTGTTTATTGAGACTATGCATTGGGCTTCCGATGAGAATAGAGAGAGATGGCTTGGGTGAGTCACTTTGTAGTGGGACCTATTTTGTTCAGGGACATAATAGGGTGTGTGGGAAATTTATTTCTATGTTGGAATTAGACTATGGTACATGTTGTTATCATGGGTTAATTAAGATGATATGGAATAGATGATCAGAGACCATGGATATTTCACACATCCATGTGGAGTCCCTATTATTCTAGACTTGATTTGTTCTGATGTGTGATCAAAGATATTGAATAGTTATTCATGTGTTGATATGATTAGTTGTTTCATTGTTTTCAATATTATTTTATTGTGAAAACCTGTTAATATATTTTGGTTATCCACTAGTGATTTGGTTGAGTCATGGGATGATTTATGAAATCCTATTCTTAATAAGGTGATGTATATCCATTTTTGAGATGGTGGAATATTGGTTTGATTTCTACAACCTTATTCTGAGCGGCTGGTGGCTATCTATCAATGATAGTGATGAGTAGTTGAATGATTTGGGAAAACAAATTTAGGTAGTGTTGTGACTACCCATCATTGGTTTATAAAATTCTATGTCTTATAGTATTGGACATGATTTGTGGATACAATCTCGATTCAAGTGGTGGGGGGAAATTTTTGGGCATCACCCTGACCTGAGTTGGTGAGTATGGGATGAGAATCGGTATGATGACATAATGTGATAAGGTTGGTTCAATTTTGTTGTCGAAAAGGATACATTCCAATTTTTTTGGGCCTATTTTGCATAGAGGGACCAGATGCACTTGGATTTATGGTGTCCTTAATAGCACGAAACATCCAAGACACTTGGCTTGCATGTTTATATTATTTTTCATGGGTACCTAAATATTATAAAAATTGATACCATTTACACACATTATTTCATGATTTATCACATTAAAAACTCGTAATAAAATTCCAAAACAATTGAGAGGCATGGGGTCTTTTGGTAATTACATACATAATATTATAACATCAAATGAGGATATATTGATATTATTTAAAGACCCTCTAACATTCCTTAATATTAAATTTATCTTCTAATATTTCACAAGATTACCTAGGGAATAAAAAAGAAAGGGGTGAGCTATAATTCTCTGTATGTGAATAATCAAATCATAGTATGAAGTAAACCAATATATGTTTTTCAAGTGGAATAACACATTGACATAACCCGATTTGGAATCACAGTCATGTATAAATAATAATTATGTAATATTATAAGATCGAGACATTTTAGGAATGTAAAAATAAAATAAAACATGACATCAGAATCAAAATCAAGGATAAACACTGAGATATCATAACAAAATTTCATAATACTATCTACCTATGCACCATACCTGATATCTGAAAAGATCAAAACATTTCCCAATACATTAGAGGGATATATAATTTTGATCCCACCCTTCATAATCATATCATGTAAATTTATTGGCTTTCCATATATATTATAAAATAAAATAATGTATTTTATCACTTGTATCTCCATGATTTTGAAGTATTGGTTTCATACATTGAATACCCCAATCAATGTTTAATAGTTAAATCCCTCTTAATAGAAAATATTATATATAATGATTGGTATTAACAAAACAATGGATTTGAAAGGAAAATCATGGGGAAATTTCTATAGCATAGTATTCATACATAGTGATTTATAAATGGGATGAAAATATAGACACATAATTTGAACACATAAATATTACATCTTATTATATTTCTATTCATTATATAATACTATGATCTATTTTATAATTGTATATGTTTATTTAATTTGTATACTAGATAAAAAATATTAATATTTCATGAAATTTATTCAACATATCACATAAATATCTTCTTTATATAAATACACATATTAAAACATTTTATCAGGGCACGAAGAAAGGAAACATATCAAAATGGTGAAATAGGATTATTAGAAAGGGAAAATAAGGATGATATTAATGAAAAATTAATCATAACAGGTGAATAAGAATAATATAATATTATAATAACATTTTAAAAACAATACACAACATATCATAGATCATAATCATGAGTTATTTAATAAATTTTGGTAGATCATAGGACATGAATTATAATGAAATAAATGAATCTAATCCATGAGAGAATTACAATGACATTATAATGATGAAAAAACCTAATCTTATAACATTATAGACATGTATAAATTAAAACTGAAGTAATCATTATGTTAAGTACATTAAATAAGTATCTTAGAAAAACTTATTGGCATGAAACAAGGTCCATAGATGAACTCATGAACATGTAAATAAGTCCATATATAAACCCATGTACATGAATCCAAACCCATTTATAAGCATATGAACATGAAATCCCAATCCGTTCATTAAATTTTAAGCATGGAAACTGGTTCAAAGATAGTTCACTGTGGAGTTATCTATATTTTCCAAATGTATAGGTAGGATTTAATGGACCCAACTATAACCTAATCATAATACTTTCATATAAATTAAAAAAAAATCCCTAAAACACTCATCACAACATCATAATATTACCCATGGAAAATAAATGGGTTTCATAAATTTCTCAAAATCATAATCATGGGTTGTTAAAGAAAGTAATAAAAATAAATTAAAACATGTAATCACATGATTTTAATAGTATAGAAGAAAATTAATGTTAGGCATAATATGTAGAGAAAAAAATTTCATCATTTAAATCATAATCATAAACAATCTTGGTAATCAATGAGATTATAACAGAAATCCTTTACCTTGAATTAGAATTTCATAAAAATTAATATTTCCTCATGTGTAATAACATTAAATATATTATAATTATGTAAAAATTTATTTTTCAGGCTTATAAAATTATTTATCAACCCTTATAATATTTTAACAACCATTTTTTAATAATTTCTCATTAAGGTCATCATTTTTGTGCATTAACTGCTTCTTTTTCAAGATAATTTGTATTCGGTAGTTATGATCCTTAATCATTGATCTCGGTTCCATAATCCCTTGAATTTTAATAATTATATAAATATAATATGTAGTAATTATATATATATGTATATTTATTAATACTCATCCATAAAAGATAATGATTTAAATATGAGTTATAGAGTTTTTGAAGCTGATAGATTTTATGTATGCATGAACATTGTTTTTACATTTTGGATAATGGAAAAAAATGAAAGGTAAATAATAATTAAATTTTCCAAGATCATTATTATATATATATTTCATAAATGTTAATTTAATTTATCCTTATTACGATAAGAGTAAAAATAAAAAAACCAATCACATGGATACCTTGAGGTGGTAGTCCACTTATATTTTCACGACCCGTCCTAGTGGGGCACATGCCATGACTCTTCAAGCCTACCTCCAATTGGAAAATTATTGATGGATAGCATTGAGTTTTCATATCACTATCATGGAAATCATTTCTTATGTAACTATATATATGCATACATCTCCAATCCCACAAATGCTGAAATGTAAAAACCACTATGGAATAACGTGAAAAAATTCAATTATACCCAACAAACATAGTACAACAAAAATTAAATTGGGGAATGTAAAAAAGGGAATGAATTCGATAATAATATAATAAATAGTCTAAAAACTATAAAGTCCCACCTGTAGGAAATAAATACGTACTGTGACTTTTACTCATAGTCGTAGGAAAACCTCACCCTGTAAAGAAGCACACAGTGCTCAGTTCAGTTTTGGTCAACCCTAGAATATGTCAAAAGGATTCTCGTTTGCATAAGGCATGACACATACAGAAAATTTCAGTGTAGGATTGAGTATTATAAGACTCATTAGAGTACCCCAAATCCAAAAATCAATACACAGTACTAAGGTACGGTATTCCCTACACAATATATGTCTATAGTATAAATAATCGGATAAACATCTAGATATTATGTAAACCCAAGCACGTACTCTAGAGGTAAGTCACAATGACCACATACACACACTAGTGATTCAGTACAATGATTCCCTGAATCCCATGTTCAGGAGAACTCAATCCATTAGTTTGATATCTCTAATGATGTCCTTCTGAGAAGTACGCTCGTCGGGAAGTGTCATTGGAGGGATAGGTGTTCTTTTAGATATGAAGAGAGAACGTATAAACTCATTTTTGGAGAACATACTCCATTGTGGGGAAATATAACGATACCAGGATGAGGATCACTTCGATGGTCATTGTGTATACCATGATTCATCTAGATCCACCTGTTATGTATAGGATTGAAATCCTGTAGGATTGGTCACACTAATACTTGACACTACCTAGGGATAAAAATTGGTATAAGATCTCACTTCAGGCCTCTCAAAGGGACTCTAACTCTATCCAGAACGAACCTCTGAAGGGATCATACTTCTATGGATGGGAATGATACCTGACCTTTAGGGTAATAAGAAAAAGGGAAATAACCCAAATGAAATGTGTCAAATATATGGTGGACATGGATATCATGCCATGTGTATGAATGTTCATGGAATGTAGAAGAGATATACACAATTTCACTTCACTCAGGGTACTTCCCATGCACAATATCCCTATTTGGAAGAAAATTTCAGGTAGAAAGTGGAGTACAAGGCATGTATAAAGACTTAAAAACCATGCTCCTTCAACCTGGATCCACCGGTGTACCATGTTTGTGTGCTAGTACATGGTGTCAAACCGAGTCTGCTAACCAGTGTACCAGTACATGGGGTAGCCCAAGTATTTAGCTTAGTCTGGCCATGTGGTGGAGTATATGTTGTTTCATCACTGGAAGGTTGAGATGGGCCCACATGCTGTGATCTTCGGAGAACATGCAATGTTCATCGTGTTTTTCCAAAAACCGATTTTCTTCATCTGGCGATTAGGGTGATCCCCCATATCTTGATCTTCCTATTTTATTTCCATAATACACATGATTATGGGTTGTTTCATCACCATAAGGTTGATTTCAAAGGCATTTGACCTCGCATGGGCCTAATAACATGTTCTAATCCATCTATATGAAGAACCATTGAAGAATTATTTCTCAACCTAGTCGATTCATATTCATCCATCATCATCTCACATCCTCTAGGTCATCATGATGACAGATCTATGATATGGGATCATTTAACTACAAAAAAGTATCAGCAAATATCTGTTGTTCTAAGACATGCAATGAACTTGAAGAAATAACGGGTCAAAAGGGATAAGAAATCCAAATACCAAAATGAGGAATGAACCTCCATATTCATTCATCATGTCATTGATCTCTTCCCATTATAAGTACCAACTGGAAAAAATCAAAATATGAATCAAATAAAATATAGATAAATTCCCCATCATAAATCTAATAAAAGATTCTCCTATGTGAATGAACAATCATCAGGTCAACCAGTTCCTGGGTTGATCCATGTTCATAGTTTAAATCCATGAACGTGGATTAGGGATTAGAATAACAACCCCTACCTCAATCATCAATGAATGATAGAATAAAGTTCATCACAAACTGATGAATGAACTTGCTGTACAATGATCCACATGTTGTGATTTGTTAGTAATTTTTTAGGGTGGATCCTAGAAAATTTTCCAGAGGATTCCATGTATTTTTTTCAATGGTTATGATTCTAAAAATTGGAACTTTGTTTATAATACCACAAAATTCATCATTGTGTCATCAAAATGGTAATATAAAATAAAATATAAATTTATTTTATTTTCTTCAAAATGTCCAGAAATTATCTTTTACAGCTGACCTGAAATGGCCAACGTTAGGCCTTGCCTATTGTTAAAGGCACTTCTCTGAATTCAATGGTGCCCTCAGTTATTTGATCTGGTATCCCTTTTAATGGTTAATCCAATCATTTCGGAAAACCACTCGTGAACGCTATTTAAATGTTTAATTTATTTCCAACATTTATTTCAGGCACTTCGAGCCTCTAAATTGCATTCTATCACAATGATTGGTCTCAAAATAATTCCATAAAATATTTAAAAATATTACATATACAATATTTGGCATTACTTTCTCCCCTCCTTAGAGCACTACTTCCCAAAAAATCAAAAACAAAAGTCCATTTAAACAGATGTGGGTACTGTACATTAATATGAGCCACCCACTCCCATGTGCACTCAAGGTGATTCTCATGCTGCCATCAGACACACTCCAAAGGAATCACTTTCCTATGAAAGATCATCTATTATCGATCCTTGATCTTCATGTGATACTCTATGAGGGTCATTCCATCCACAATGTCTAGCTCATCTCAGTCGATGATGTGTGACAGATCATACATGTACCTCCTCAGCTACAACACATCTAAGACATCAGGTCCCTAGTGAAATTATGGTGGTAGAGCGAGGCGGTACACCACCTCAACAACTCTACGTAGTATCTGAAAAAGGATTATGAACCCCAGATAAAACTTCTCTCCCTGACCAAATCTCTGCAACCATAGATGATATGAAACCCAAAGGAATACATGGTCACCCTACAAGAACTCCATAGGTCTCTTTCATTTTTCATCATAAGACTTATGACATCTCGGTGCATTATTCATGTTCTCTTGGTTTATCTGAACCTTCTCAGTAGCAGCTTGTACCAACTCTAGTACCATGTGTTATGAATCTTTAGGGTCAGTCAAGAAAATCTGTGACCAGCAGGCTCACCCGTATAATTCTAGAAATGGTGTCATACAAATGGTGGATTGGTATCTATTGTTGTATTCTAACTCCACCAGGGGTAGGTCATCCTCTCAACAATGACCAAAGTATAATATACTCTACCACAACATATCCTCTAGAAATAGAATGGTTCCCTCCATCTAACCATATGTCTGGGGATGGAACTCTATTCTCAAGCGTAGATGAGTCCAAAATTACACCTACAATCCCTTCCAAAACCAAGATGTGAAATGACAAATGTTATCTAAGACTCTCATCGAAGAGATTCCATGTACGCGAACTATCTCCTACATGTAGAGGTGTCCAAATCATTCTATGTAACTCTACTTTTTCAGAGTTAGTATGTAGGTCGACTTGGTGAGTAGATCAAAGCTCAGTCAGATGGAATTGTTTCCCCTAGACATTCATGGAAATATTATAAAAATTTCCATTGATATTCCAGCCTAATTCCACTCCAACACTTCTAGGATGTGTTTAAACCATGCTAGAACCTACTGCTCAGCATTCACTTGTTGGAATTTAAGGAACCAAGAAACAAACAATGCTACAACCTTCTTCATCCATGTCCACCAGAACTGATGTTGTAGGTCATGGTACATTTTTTCTACTCTGAGATGTACCGCCAAAAGGGATTTATTAATCTCCCTTAGAACCTCCTCCCACAATTTCATATGTACACTTGTGTTTCCTCTAAAAATAATGATGTTCTCCCCACATTTCAAATATCCATCAGGAGCATGTCCTGTAGAGAATTGAGCATGAAAATTCTCACATTCAACATCCCCTAGATGTGCCTCCATAACTCTTAATAAGATGATAGGGGTGACTAACATCGATTGAAGATATTATTCACCATCTACATTAATGAAGGATAATTGTACCAAACATCTTGGTGGTCAATGTGGATGATAAGATTCATATCCTTCGACAAGAATATGTACTTGAGTCTCTTGTGGTCAAAGTGGACGATAAGATTCTTTCCCAAGTAGTAGTGTCGCAACATCATCAACGTGAAGTCTACTACTACAAACACAAGATCAAGGGTCATGTAATTCGTCTCTTGTGTCCTTTTAGGGGAACAACCATAATAAATCACCACATTAATCTTCAATAGAATAAATCCAATCCTGGTCCCATATGCATTATATAAAACTACATACTCGACACCCTCCTCCAGAAACCTCAATATTGGGTCACACATCAAACATGTCCTCAACTACTGGAATGCCTACTATAAATTCTCATTCCATATGAATCGATATCTTTTTTGGGTAAAATATCTCATTTGTGTTGATATCTGCGAGAAATCAATAATGATTCTATGGTAAAATCCATCTAGACCAAAGAATCTACTCACCTCTATCATTCTTCAAGGTGGATGTCATTATAACATCGCATCAACCTTGGCTAGGTCCACAACTACCACATATTCTATGAAAACATATCCCAGAGTACTTCTAGAACCATCCTCGGGTGTCGTGCTTGCTTCTCCTTTGACATTGAGTACATTAGGATTTCATCAATGAAGACTACAAAAAACCAATTTATGTGTGGCTGGATGATCCAATTCACGTGTCCAATGAACACTATAGAGGCGATCTTCACTCCAAAAGGAATCACTATATTCCTATGGTGATTGTAGGGGTATGTGAAATTCACCTTTTGTGTATCCTCATCTCTGAAACAAAACTAATGATAACCCGATTGAAGGTTGTCCTACAAGAAACATTGTTCCCGTCTCATATAATCGATCATGTCGTCTATCCCTATATGTGGTTACACGTGTTTATCCATTGGTTTAGTTGCTGGTAATCCACACACAACCTCAATCTCAAGTATTCCTTATTTGAAAACAAAACAGGGGTCACCCAGGGTGAGACACTGGGTTTTACAAATACCTTCCTCTACAAATCCTCCAACTCCACCCTCAGCTTGTGAATCACTGTATGAGATATAAAATATGCGAATGAGGATATATATATGTTTTATCATGGTTTAATTAAATGAAAATGTTGATATCTCATAGGGGAGTAAGTCGTAGAACATATTCGGGAAATAAATTCCCATATTCTACCACTACTACTGGGAACTGAAAGGTCGAAACATTTACTACTCTTAGGGTATGGATAGAAATCACATTAGTGATCGGCTGCACCCTAATGTGCATGAGTCCATTATGTGCTACCTCGGTTTCTATTTCACCAAAATGGGAAACCCTTGTTCCATATTTGTAGACACACAAAACTCTTAGCCTAAATAATTAAATTTTTACATGTATCGAAGATAATCAATCCATACCAAGAATGATGTCAGAACTCCTCGACCCTTACACCACTATTTTCCAACCAAAACTCTTGTCTCCAATTATAATATCACACTATCTCCAAAGATTAAAGATCATCAAATTTCCTCTTATATGTGTATCTATATTTAAGGGTTGATGGAATGGATCTACTGGAATGATAAGGTTTTGCAGAAGACATGTGGTTACGGAAAAATGACTAGCACATATGACTATATGTACAGAAGCTAAGGTGGAAAAGTCACATATAATACCTCAGATCATCCCAGTAGTTTATGGGTCATGCACATTGACTGCATGTTTCTTTCCCCACTGATGTCCCCAAGCTCTCTGAGCCTAGTGCAAATCTCTAGGGGGTGGTGGTGGAATTAAGAAAAAACATCTTCGACCTCCTTCAGATCTCTCTACTCCTCTGTCACATCTTCTTCCTGGTAGGTTTGCTTGCTCCAATCTATACATATGCCTCGGTGGCCCATACAACATCTCTATATCATTAGGTTGACAGGTTGTAAAGTCTCTATAATGATGGCTTCTTCTTTCAAATGAGTTGAATCGCCTCTCTCTAGGATGACTGTATGATTCATAAGAGCCATGGACTATAGATCCCATGTCCTTGGTCCTCCTATAATGTCTTTTAAATCCTAATTTCTATGCCTGACATCAGCTTCCTATTGGGGAGGTCTCTACCCCAGTTTTCCTACTTTTGACTTCTTAAAGTTGTCTCTTCTCTACAAATGAGCTATTGACCACCAAATTCTGCTTCAACACTCTTTAATAAGTAGGAATGCATAGAGGCAGGGTAGTATCTCAGATGTCACGTCATAGACCTCGCTCGAAAGTCCAAGCTCAGAAGTGTTGATCCCTGACTCTATCCATAGAGTACCTAGAGAGGATGGTGATCCTCGATGAATAATCATCTACCATCGTACTACCCTTATAAAGATGAATAAGCTCATGGATACATACTTCTCTAAACATAACCGTAGATAACTCTTAACTAAATAATCTCTTGAACCCCATCCATGAAGGAGTCTCTACGTCAAGAGTATGCATGCTCAAAATCTACCATTATCCTACCAATCCATGAATAATTCATGTTTTTATGATTATAATATCATCAGTTGGTTTCCTCAATAGATGAAAAACTCTAGTCACCGCCTCAAGACACTCCCCAGTTACCTGAGGGACCAGCCTAACATGGAACCTGAGGGGTCTCTGCCTCTAAAACTCATGAAGTGTTCTTATCCTTCTCTCTTCATCTAATGGTACTATGGGAACCATGTGCTACTCCATTGGTGGTGGTATAGCATGTGCACCACATAGAGGTATCTCTGGGGAACTAGTCTCTGAATCAAAGCCTCCACATTTAGGGGGTCATCCCCGTGATCGACACATTGAATCCTATATGCTATTTTTCATAGATTACTCATGTAAGGAAACATTATATACCAAATTCAAAGATTATATAGATATATCACACACTAAAGTACATGGAAACCACAACCCATTCCTATATGATGCATGTACCCTTCTTTTGTTTCCATGTAATTTGTGTTCACTTATAACAAGTTGAAAAGAAGATTACAAGAGCCCTAGTGTATGGATATATTGGCCAACTGCACCGAAACTAGTGTCCCTAGATTGAAAGACAATATAAAAACACATAAAACTATTTTTCCAAACCAATCTCATAGACTCTCTGTCCTAAGGTAGAATTTACGACATATCAAACCACACTGTCATGACTTGTCCCAGTGGGGCTCACACCGTGACTCCCTAAGATTTCCTCTAATAGTCCAGGGGCTGATTAATAGAACAATATAGGCTTATCAATCACATATTTCTAATTTTCTATGTACTTTTACAAACACACATATGTTCAATCCCATAAATGGAAAAATGTAAAATCACTAAGGAACAAAATTTATGCATCTAACTAAACCAAAACAAAAGAGTATGATGGAAAGTAATGTGCGAAAGCGAACTAGGATAGAAGAAAAAACCACCAAAATAAAGATTCTGCAACCTAAAAATACCATCCCATATTTAATAAATAATTATTGGGACTGTTTCTCGTGGTTGGTGGAGAAACTTGACCTGTAATGATGGTCACAAATCTCGTTTCGGTTCTGATCCACCCTGGACTCTGTAAAAGGGTCACTCATTTGCAAATACACCACACATGAAGGAAAATCCCATGCATGGGTTGAGTATAAAAATCCTAATATAAGTCTCCAAAAAGAAAAGATCAATACTCAATGTAAATGTATAATCATCTCTACATAGTATATGTCTACAGAACATATTGCAAGAGAAACATCCACATATACTCGAAACCCAGACCTGCAGTGTAGAGGTAAGAAAAAACAACTGTATACACATTCTAGGGATTTAGATTGAAGATTCCATGAATTGGTCCACCATGATAACTCACTCCATGAGACTGATAGTTGTGATGACATCTATATGAGAAGTACGCTGGTCAGGAAGTGTCATTAGAGGGATAGAAGCACTAATAGATCTAAAGAGATAAAAGATACACTAATTTTGCGAGAACATACTCATGACTGGGGATAGATGATGATAGACATATGAGGATCACATCCTAGGAAATGGCATATACTCTGGCTCATTCAAATCCCCCTACAATGTAGAGGATTATCATTCATGTAGGATTGGTCGCGTTGATAACTGACACAACCTATGTGAAAGAAATCGTATAGGATCATGATATAGGCCTCTGGGAAGGACTCTAACACTATTTAGAAATTCCTACTAATGGGATCATACTCTTATGGATAGAAATGATACCTCACCATCCGGGGAATTTGAAAAAGGGAACTATTCAAAAAAACATGTCCATGTTATGGTGGACAAGGAGATCAAGACCTCTACAAAAAAGCATACAAATTTTAGAAGAGTCACATGCTATGTCTCTTAAATATAATTATGAACCATGTACAAAGGATCAAGTCAGAAGAACATGTCATGTATAAAGATAATTACATGGCATGTATAGGGACTTACATGTTGTGACCCTTCAACCGTGGTCCACCCATGTACCATGGTCATATGCCTATACACGGTATCAACCCATGTCTGCTAGCCCATGTACCGGTACATAGGGTAGACAATGTATACGTCTTGGTATGGCCATGTGGTGTAGTACATGCCCAGTAATCGCTCTCGTGTCTTTGTATTTCCCATGATACACGTCAATTCCAACGTAAGGACCCACGCGCCATGTATCAACTGCCACACACAATGTCATTTCTTTTTGTCTCCCGAAACTATAGACCCTGTTGAAAGAGGGCCACATGAAATGTCCTCCATGACACACCATGTTCTCCATATTTTGCAACATGGAAACACTAGCCATCACTATGTCGGTACACCGAGACAATTTCATCAGATAACATGTCATGTACGTTGTTTTTTTTTCAGAAATATATTTTCTTCGTCTGGTTTATCATGTGACCTCCAATCTCTTTATCTAGTTGTTCAATTTCAATGAAACTCAAGATTCTGAGTCGTTTCATCACCAAAATTTTGATTCTGTTGGTTTGTAGCCTCCGATCAGCCTGATAAAATGTTTCAATCCTTCCACAAAAAGAAATATTGAGGAATTATTTCTCCTGATCCCAGTGGAGTAGACCACCCCTATCATCGTCTTACCATTGCTAGTTCTTTACGATGTTGGATCAATGATTTGGGATTGTTAAAATGTTAAACAGATGAAAAATGATACATTGTTCATATAATCAGGAAAAACGTGAAGAATGTGAAGGTCAAAAGGCAGAAGAAATAAAAATAGATAATTGATGAATAATCCTCAATCTTCAATCAAAATGACATTGATATTTTTCTATTAGAATAATTAGTCTGAGAAAATAAAAATATGAATCAAATCAATCATATATTAGTTACCCAAAACAAACCTGATAAAAGACTCTACCACATGAATGTTCGATCTATGGATCATCCTGTTTGTGGGTTGATCCACATTTGACATTTAAATCCATAAATTAATAAAAAAGAATTGAAATAATAACCCCTACCTTGATCTTAGATGAGGATAGAAAAATGGATACCTCTTATTGAGGTTTGATATCACTAAACAATGATCCACTTGTCATCAATAATCGTGAATTGTTTGGGGGTGTCTCTACACCAAATTCCTAGAGGATTCCAGGGATTTTTTAATGGTCATGAACTTAACCATGGGATTCTGGTTTTTTAAAACCAAAAAATGCATCACTTCATCATGGAAATGATAAAATAAAATAAAATATTATTTTATTTTATTTTATTTAAAATTTTAAAAAATTTCCTTTTGTAGCTGACCCGTTCTGGAAAAAGTTAGGTCATGCCTAAGGTAATGTCACTTATTTGAATGAAATTGTGCCCTAAATTTTTAATCTATACTCTCATTTAAAAAAAATTCTATTTTTTAAAAAAATTTCCAACACATTCTATTTAAACTTTTAATATATTTCAAATATTTATTTCAGGCACTCTGAGCCTCGAAATCGCATGTTGTTAGAGAACCTAGTCTCAAAATAATTACATATAATATTGAAAATTAATAAAAGGAAGATACAATAAATTACATTCTCCCCATAAAAGGGATTCATGTCCCCCAAAAACATAAACAGAAGTCTATTCAAATAGATGTAGGTACTGCACATGAATCTGAGCCTCCCACTCCCAAGAATTCTCCTAAAGATTCATGTGCTACCACTAGACATGAACCAAGGGAATCTCCTTACCATGAATGATAGTCTCTTATCAATTATATATCTATATAGGATACTCTATGAAGGTCACTACACCCTTTTTTTCATGATCACCCCAGTCGATGAAGTACGATAGATCATGTGTGTATCTCCTCAATTGTGACACATAGAAGAAATCATGTACCCAATGAGGTTGATTTGGTAGAGATAGTTGTTACACCACCATTCCATCTTTATAAAGTATATGAAAAATGACCATGAACCTATGACAAAACTTCCTACCCTAGACAAATATATGCAACCCTCAACGAGGTGAGACCTGAAGAAATACATGCTCTCTCTCCTCGAACTCCAGAGGTGTCTATCATCTGTCATCATAAGAATTCTGTTGGCTCTGTGCAGTATTCATCTTCTCCAAGATGTTCTGAACCTTCTCAATGGTAGCTCGTACCAAATCTAGACCCATGAGTGATTAATCTTTGGGTTCAGTCCATCAAAGTGGTGACCAGAATGATATCCTATATAAAGCCTCATGTAGTTCCATACTAATGGTGGAGTGGTAGAAATTGTTGTACATACACTCCACCAGTTATATGAGGTCCTACCAAATAAAACCAAAGTCCAATATACATGCCTACAATATATCGTCCAGAACATGAATGTTTCTCTTCGTTGGACAATTTTTATGGCGGTGCAACATTGTGATCAAGAATAAATATGTCTGAGATGCATCATACAATCCCATCAATAACCAGGAAATGAAACGAGAATCATCATGTGAGACTATCATTGAAGGGATTCAATAAATCCTATCTATATCATGCATGTAGAGGCATCTTGAGATATCAACGGAACTCTGCATCCCGATAGCTAGGAAGTGGTATGACTTGCTAAGTCAATAAATGAACACCCTAATGTAATCATGTACCATGAATTTTTATGGTAAACCTATCACAATTACCTTCAAAATTCTATTTTACTTCCACTCTAGCACTTCATGGGGTGAGATAATCCCACTGGAACCCGGTGCTAATCCTTCACTGGTTGGCAGATAAGGAATTGATAAATGATATCTACTACTTCTTTCCTCATCTCTATCCACCATTACAAACATCAGAGATCCTAGTACATTTCTCCCATTCTAATATGTTCCACCAAAGGAGATTTAAGAAACTCCCTCTGAACCTCATCCCATAATACCTTTGGTTCATCTGTGTTTCCTCTCAAAAGAACGACATGCTCCCCACTTTTCAAATATCCACCAAGATATTGTCCTATCGACAACTGATCATGTAATGTATCACATTAGACAACTCCATTCTGTGCCTCCCTAAATTTCATAAGAGTGGAGAGGTGACAACAAGTAACAATAGATAAGCTGCATCATCTTCATCCATGAAGGATAACTATTGCGAGGCCAATAGCTCTAATGACTTACTTTGTTGCTGCGAACATGATATTCTACTAAGGGAATATTCCATAGCCTTCCCCTTCCAAATAATATAGACAATATCGATGTCAAAACCCTAGAGGAACTCTAAAAATTATCTCTAAATCGTATTCAGAAACTTTTCTGAGAATATTTATTGAGGCTTTTGTGTCCAGATTGGATGATATGCCACTCACCCATTAGGTCGTGTCGCTTCATCTTCAACACGAAGACTACCACTTCCATCTCAAGATCCTGGGTCTCATAGTTCTGCTCATTATTCCTTTACTAGCATGAACCATAAGCAATCACCACTTTACTCTGCATTAGAACACAACCATATCCATTCATTGATGCATCGAAAGAAAAATTCCTACTCGACGCCCTCCTCCGATAACCTCATGTTTGGTGTTCTCATCAATAAATGCCTTAACTACTAGAAATCCTATTGGAACTTCATTGTTCATACTAATGGTTAACCCATTTAAGACAAATATTTCATTATTTAAGATATCCAAGAGAATTCATTAAAGAATCTATGGTAATATTTTGGTAGATAATGGAAGCTCTGCACCGATGTCACGTTCCGAGGTGGCTCCCTTGTTAACACCGCCTCGACCTTGGATGGGTCCAATACTACCCCATCTGCTGAGATAACATGTCCCAGAATATTGACCGCCTATATCACAAACTATCACTACAAGATAATCCATTAAATAATTTTCCCTTGGAGTACATCTAAATCCATCGGCATTTTTCCTGCATGATCCTACTATGGCAACAAGTACACAAGGATGACATTGATGAAGACTAGTAATAACTAGTCCAAGTATAGCTGGAAGATCCAGTTGACGTGTCCCATGAACACTGTGATAGAATTTTTCCCCCTGAATGGAAATCTCGAAGTACTCATAGTGACCGTAGTTAAATTTGGATATCGTCTTCAGTATATCCTCATCTCTTACTCCTAACATGCGATAACCCGATCAAAGGTCAGCCTTCAAGAACATCCTTTACCCTCTCATCTGATTGAATAGTTTGTCGATCCCTAGTAGGGGATAATTTGTCTTCACAATTACCTAGTACAGGCATCGGTAATCCACACAAAACATCAATCTAATATATTACTTCTTATAAAACATAAGTGGGTCTACCCAGGGAGAAAAAATAGGTCATATTAAGACTTTACTATAAATTCCCCACAACTACAACCTCACCTCGCAATGCTCTACATGATCCATCCAATAATCCGGTGAGGATATCAGTGTCGTCCTGGGGTGTATGTTAATGAAAAATTGGACCTCTTAGATGGGAGGTAGTCCTGGAACATCTTCTTGAAATATGTCCTCATTCTCCACCACTACTACTAAGAATTGAAAGCTCAAAACATCTAATGCACTAAGGGTAAGGCTATCCAACATATGAGTCAACTCATGCACCCTCTTATGCTTGAGCCCATTCTATGCTTACTAGGTTTCCATTTGACCAATAAAGGAAAACCTTGTTCCATAATTAGTGAAACACCTCACACTTCTCCAAAAGTAGTCAATCTCCGAATGGATCAAAGATAACAAATACTTACCGAGAATGACATCAAAAGGCCTCGACACTGCCACAGAAGGGTTTCACCCAAAACTCAGGCCTCCATGGGTAAGATCACACTATCTGAAAATATGCACGGTCATAGAGTCTCCTCTCAATGGTGTCTCTAATAGTAGGGGTCATGTCAGTGGTTTTACTAAAATATCATGTATTTTCTCAAGACATGTTGCGAGGAAAAAATTATTGTAACAAATGTTTATATATATGGAAGATAACATAAAAAAGACGTAGATCATACCTTATATCAACCCTAGTGTTAATGGGTCATACACCTTGACCGCATGTAGCTATTCCCACCCCTATCCCCCAGCTCTCTAAGCCTAGTGGGGACACCCTCAAGGAGGTTCTAAAAGTATGCCAAAAGGTCGTCAACCTCCTACAGTTATCCTTCCTCATCTACCATGTCTGCTACATGGCGGGTCTACCTTATCCACTCTCTTCTTATTCCATGGTAGTCCGTCTACCACCTCTCTATATATAGCTCAACGGGTTGGATAGTCTTTATCAAGATGTCCACTTCCATCGCATGAGTAGCATTGCCTCTCCCTAGGCTGGTTGGATGTAGCCTAAGAGCCTAGGACTACATATCCCCTATCTAGGGTCCACTTGTGATGTCTCACCCATCGGGATCCCTATTCCCGATATGAAATTCCTTTTCCCAAGGACTCTGCACCTATCTTCGTACTGTTGACTGCCAGTGGCTATCTCTACTCATCCATGAATATATCGACCACCAAAGCATGCTTCAGAAATCATACATAATTAATAATTCATTGAGCCACATCACTACCTCAAATGTCCCTTCGTAGACCTCACTTGATGATACAAGCTATGAAGTACTAATCCTTGATCATATTCATCAAGTACATAGAGAGGTTGGTGATACTTATCAAAATTTCAGCCAAAGTCAATTTTCCCTGCTGGAGTTGATGAATCTCTTTAATGTGTACAACTCTCAACATAAACTAAGAGAACTCCTACAAAAATATTCCCTCAAAATCCATCCATGAAAGAGTCTCCTCATCCGAGTCTTCATAGTCAAACTCCACCACTACCCTATCAAAACCTAAAGAATGAACTCTCCTAGTATCACCATCTAGTTCACTAGAGTCCTCACTAAATGGAAACCTATTGTTAACATATCAATCTAGTCATCATCCACATGAGGGTCGGGCTCCCCTCAAAACCTAAGAGGTCTATGTCTCTGAAACTCATGAATCATGCTTATCATTCACTATTCATCTTCATGTAATACATGTAACTTATTCTGCAACACTAGTGCTAGTATTGCAGGTGCACCTCTTATAGGTAATGCCTAGGGAAGTATTCCTTGAATCGAAACCTCATCACTGAGGTGGTCATCCACAAGATCAAGCTACTGAATCCTAGTGGGTATGCATCATGGAGGCATCTTATAATGAAATAATAAGTACCATGGTAAAAGACTATATCTATATTTCTTAAAATAATATACATGGAAAACACAACACATTCCTATATAATGCTTCTACCGTTATTTAGTTTCCATGAAACTAGTTTTCTCTTTTACTGAGTCAAAAAATAGGTTTTCAAAGTCCTGGAATATGGTTATGTCACCCACTAACACCCACACTCGAGTCCCAGTCCTGAAATTTGACCTATAAAAACGTAATACAATTTCCCCATTCCATTTTCACAGACTCTCAATAATATGGTAGAACCAAACACCTCTGATATAAGTCTTTCGTGTCTTTTCCTAGTAGGGCCCATGCCGTGACTCCCAAATCCCCCCTCTAATAGGATAGGGGCTACTGACTAGCACCGAGTTGGCATATCACTGACACGGGAGGAATTTATTATGTACATATACACACTCACACATATCCAAGCACACAAATGCAGAAATGTAAATCCAATAAGGAATAAAATGCATCCATACAACTAAACTCAACCAATAGAGTACAACAGAAAGTTAACTATGGAAAATAAATTAGGCCAGAATACAATCCCACCAAAAGAAAGAATCTTTATCCTATGAAGTCCAACATATATGACTATAATAAGTACTAGGAATATTTCATGTTTTCATAAGAACATCTCAACCTATAAGGAATATCACAATGCTTAGTCTGGTCTAGGTCCACCTTAGACTACATCAAAAGTCTACTCATCTTTACAAGAAAAAACACATGGGGGAAAATCCCATGCAAGGGTGAGTAAAAAAATACTTACTAGAGGTCCCCTAGAACAAAAAATAAATACACAAGGTAAAGGTACTATTATCTCTACATATTATATGTCTATATATTATGTGGCCATGGAAACATCCAGATATACTCGAAACATAGACCCGTAGGCTAGAGGTAAGTCACAATGACCACATACCAAAGCTAGGGATTCAGTTCAAAGATTACACAAATCAATCATCTCAGATAACTCACTCCATGAGTTTGATTTCTTTGATGATGTTCATCTGAGAAGCACACTCGTCTGTAATTTTCATGGGAGGGATATGTGCACTTATTGATCTAAAGAGAGAACAAATGAACTCATTTGAGGAGAACTAACTAATGAAATTGAAAGATCACGATACACTAATGAGGATCAATACAATGGAATTGTTGTAAACCATGACTCATACATATGAACCTGCTATGTATTTGATAGACAAACTCTATGTTTGGTCACGTCGATACCTGACTCTACTTGGGACCCAGAACAGTTAGAGGATCTCACTCCAGGCCTCTTAGAGGGACTCTGACTCTATATAGAATCTCCTATATAAGGGATCATACTGTTGTGGTAGGAAATGAGACCCCACCTTTAAGGGAATGATAATATGGGAACTAACCCAAATGAAACCATTCCAGTATACAGTGGACAAGGATAGCAATCCATGGACAAGAATGTACATGACTTGTAGAAGAGTCACAAACCATGTATCTTGACTCCAGGTAATACCTGTATACAATAGCCTATTTAACAAGAAAATTTCATTTATAAAGATGAGTACACAGTGTGTATAAAGACATATACTGTATGCTCCTTCAACAGGGGTCAACCAGTGTACCCTGGTAATGGTCCAATACACACTTTCAAGCAGTGTCTACCAACCCAATTACCAATACACGAGGTAGACCACATAGCCGGATTGGTCTTACCGTGTGTTAAAGTTCATGACATGTACACCACCCCATGTCCTTGTATCATCTTAGATACATTTTGAGTCCTACATAAGGACCCACATGTCGTGTGACAACTGTCACATGCCGTTGCATCAGTTCATGTTTCCGGAAACCCAATCCACCATTGAATAGGTACCACATGCCATGTACTCTAGGAAACATGGTGTTTTATTCATATTATTCAAAATAGTAACCCATGTCACCACAGATACGGGTCTACACACCATGTTCCCTAGAAAACACACCATGTTCGTCCCATTTTTTAAGACATTTATGTTCTTTATCTCGAACTTCCGGTGATCTCCCATTTCTAGAACCTTCCATTTAATTTCCAGGGCACAAATTATTCTGAGCTTTTCATCACTGTAAGGTTTATTTCATTGGTTTTGGGCCTCTGATCTTCAAAATAACATGCTTCAATCCCTCTTCATAATGAACTGTTAAGGAATGATTTCTACCAATATGAGTGGATTCGTCCACCACTATCGTCATCACACCACAACTAGGTCATCATGATGTTAGATTTATGATTTGGGATCATTTGGATGTGAAGAGGATGTGAAATGATCCATTTTTCATAACCCCGTGAAGAACATGAAGAAAGGTGAATGTCAAAATGGAGAAGAAATCGAAATAAAAAATTAAGGATTGAACCTCTGATGTCGTTCGTCACAACATTAATCTGCTCATGTTTGAAGGATCAAATATAGACAATAAAAATATGAATCAAATCAAACATGGATCATTTAACCAAAATAATCCAGATAAAAGACCCTCCTACATGAATAAATGATCCAAAATTAAACCTTCTCATGGTTTGATACATGTTCTTCATTTAAATCCATGAATGGTGAAGGAATAATTGAAATAACAACCCCCTAAATCGATCATCGATGAAGGGTAGAAAAACATCGATCACTGATTTTTTTTATCCCTCTCCACAATGATCCACGTGTTATCGTTCATTGGAAATTCTATATGGCGGAACCTCTACTATGTCCAAGAGGAATCTAGGTTTTTTTCCAGGGTTAGGAGCCTATGCTTGGGGTCTTGGTTATTTAAAACTACAAAACAGATCTTTGTGTCATGGAAATGTTAAAATAAAATAAATTAGTAATTTAAATTATTTCCATTAAGACATCAAAAAATTAATATTTTCATCTAACCCATGCTAGATGATGTTTTGCCTTACCTAAGGTAATATGGATTCTCTGAACGCAAAATTTCCCTCAAATTTTTGATTTGGGCACCAGTTTAATTGATATTCCACTTTTTCAGTAAAAATGCTCACACGCACTATTTAACTGTTTGATTTATTTAAAAAAATTATTCCTTGAATTTAAGGTCTTAGAATCTTACTCTAACACACATCCTGGTATCAAAATAATTCAATATAATATTTAAAAATAATATAGAGAAATTACGAGGCATTACATATACAAATGAGTGACTTCTTCATTTTCAAATGAAATATTTAGAAATATGTTGGATGTGATAATATATTAAAATGAGAATAATTATTAACTAAATATCATATATGAACTTCAAACTCATCACAATTACACTCCATGAATTTTTGTAATGGAAAATGAATAGTACCACCACATGGAGGTTATAGTCCACACGTACCAATGGGCACTGTTGTCACTTGCCATTTTTATGAATATAGGGTGGATATTTGTGGTTTTATGATATAGAAATTTTTATGTATATTTATGATTCTATATATATATATATATATATATTATTTTGGTATGAATTAAAAAAATTAAAATAAGTACAATAAGAAATAAATTTCAATAGGCAGGTTAAGATGATTACCTCTCTTTTGGTTAGCTGCCTTTATATAATTTCTTAACGATCACTTGAAAGGTGTTTAAAGAAGAAAATTACCTATAAATCATGCATGGGGAGTTATTTACATGTTTTTTTGGTTTTGGTTGATGTATGAGGCATAATGATGTTTAATGAAGATAAAGGATGGGTATCCTTTTGTAATTGTTTGTGTGGACAAATATGGAATTATAAAAACGTATAATATATAATCATGTAATTCCTAATAAAAATTCATTAAAATGGACATTAATTAAAATAAAAATAATCTAATTTCAAATTTTCATCAAGCATTTAAATTTATATAGTTTTTAGATTGATTTTAATCATTAAATGTTTTATTAACCCCCTTGGTTTACCATTTTTTACCTTAAATATAGTAAAAACCATTTTAGTATTAAAGGGTTAAGAATGAAACCATAACTAGAAAAGTGACGAGAAAATGGTCCATTATTACTATTTTAAATGATTTATCATTCACTTGGACTATGGTAAAATTTATAGGGATTTTAAGTCATTTAATAAAATATTATTTATTATAAAATATCATTAATTACAATTTGGGAAGTATTCATTTGATTTGATATTGAAAATAACATGATAGTCAAGGTAGTTGAATATAAACAAATAATTAGTTTAAAAATGTCATATTTATCAATATTTTCATGAAAAAACAATAATTCATCCATATTTTATTACTTTTAGTATTATTAAAATAATTGTCTGTTATTTATTTAATAAATATTGTGTCTTTGATCTGTATGAATTATGGAAACTATTCGGTCACTAAATTTTTTTTAAAAAAATTAACTCGATAAAAAATTAAATTATCTTTAAAGTAAAAATTTATAATAAATCTTATAATTTATTTATCCATGTGTAAACATATTAGTTATATTAAAGTCTATTGAGCAACATTTTTGGTTATTCTTTTATTAAATTAATATAATGGTCATATTAAATGAAATATTGAACCATTTGACCACATATAGAATATATGGATGTAAATGGTAAAAATAAAATTAATAGATAGGATAAAGAAAGGTCTTAGTATAATATTAATGTTTTATCTAATAATTTTAATCATAGTTTACATATTTTAACCTTAGCATGGTGAACAAAATTTACAATGGTTATTATTCATATTGACCCTAAATAAAAGGGTACTATTTAAAAACATTAATTCACGTGATTAAAAATATAAAATACAATTTTAAAAATTCAATTTATAGATAGTCAACTGTTTAATTTAAAGTAAAATCCACCACAAGTGATGAAAGGTAGTTTTCAACAGACAAATTCTAATGTATAAAAATCAATTTATAGAACAATCCATAAAACTTAATTTCTAATGAACTAAATTGTGTTACTATTAATATAAATGAATATATTTTCCAATAAAATAGTTAAGAGCCAAAAATAAATTTTTAGATGTATTAGAAAAATTTTGTTTTCCAAAACTATTCCGAGTTTTCAAAATTCAGAAAAAAAAATTCATAAAATTATCAAAACATCAATCTCTTATAATTTTGAGATTATGATTTAAAAAATCAGGTTCATTTATTTTGAATATTTCCACTATAAGTGTATGAAATTAAATATATTATTTTTTCATAAAAAAATACCATTATTAATGGAATGTAAATTTTTAAAAAATATAATGAGATTATTAGAAATTGAGTACTTATTTATCAACATATTTAATTTATCTAAAATTATTATATATTACTTTTAATTCTTCCAATTTAATATAGGTTAAAATTATATAATATATTAATGTTCGTTTGTACATTGGGTTGTTTGTGTCATATGCTATTGATAAAAAATTATTTAAATAAGAATATATCAAAATATATTAGGGTGTTACATTATACCTCCAATAAAATGAATGAATACCCTGAAATTATATCAAATTTGATATAAATAAATGATTATATATATATTTTATCACATAAATAGGTTCCCATATAGCTTTTAAAAATTTATGATTCCTTTAGAGAACATTAACCTATTGAGTTGTCTTCTTCTACAGAACATTATATCTATGATCATTGAGTTATATCACTTGTTGTTTATAATAAATATCTTTATTAACTGGAAGAATTATTGATTTTAGATCATTTCAATGTCTAGGTATGTACATCCACATGATAGATACAAGAAATACATCATGAACCTAAGATAGCTTTAGTAGAAGAATCATGAGATAATCTACCATCCGTACTCGATCAAGAATATACAAGGGTGAAGTATACCTAAGGATCATCCTTACCTTGTTTATAAATACAATATATTTTTATGTGGTAAAATATAAATGAATACCTTCCCAAAAAATATCAAATTCCATGGAACACTGATGACTATCATCATATCTTTTCTATTGACTATAAACCTCCTCGATGTCCTGAAAAATGGGTCTACTTTATACATCATTTCATCAGCTAGCTTAGGTCAAAATAGATTTATATATCCAAATTCCTCCCAAAACATTGCATTATTAAAATTATTTCCATATAAGGAATCATAAATATCTATCATAATACTTTAGTTAAAGATACTTTATGAGGAAATCTCAACTAACGGAAGGTAATGTACCTAGGTAGATTTAAATTACATAGAACAACATGTAAATAAATCCCTCCAGTTTTTAATTTTGATCATAGATTAGAAATATATTTGAGGATGATTAGTAAGACTGACACTCAACACTATATCTAGTTCATCCTTATGACTTCTCTAGAACATTGAGGTAGATATTTGATCAAGTTCAGATACAGTAGATTGTGGTACTCCATTCATCCTTAGCACTTTCTTAATGTATAATCTAGAATTCTGATCAAGAGATTAATATTCTCTGCTGGAATTGAAATGGGCTAAAATTTTAATGAAATCGACTATAACCCATATATTTTTGTGGAGTTTATATGTTTTGGGGAGGCTAATTGTTAAATCGATGTTAATGATCTCCCATTTCCTATGTATTGTGGGTACCAGTTGTAACACTCTATTATAATCCTTTCTCCCGTCCATGACATACTGGAATTCCAAGAGATGGCATGCATACTTTTTAATATCACCATTTAGGATTCCCACCATAAATACTTATTCAAATATATAAACATCTGCCTACTTCTATTATGAATAGATATTGATGAACAATGAGCTTTATTCAATAACGCCTTCTTGAAAATTTTTATGGATTCAACACTTAAATGGATCTGAAAACTAATAATTCCATCATAACATTGGATGAACATAGTATAATTTCTCACATTTTTTTGTATCTAATCATCATTACACTATACCCCTCTAAACTTTAGTTAGATATATGGTTTATCACTCATTTGATAATGATAAGATATTTCTCCTTGCATCATGATTTCAAAATCCATCCTTTATAAATACCTAAATTTTGAATGTAATATTATCCAAAATACAAATAAACTATAATCATATATTAAAATCATAGAATATTCCACGTTATATGAATTTTAATATTGGTAATGATTTGAAAATTCATAATCATTAATCAATTCCAACCAACTTTAATGGATGATTTTCAGCTCTTTCTGATTGAATAGAAACATTATAATTTTAGGATTTTTATACACATGGAATCTGTCTCCTTAATTATAATACCTCCATATAATGAATGAATAAAACTACCTATACCAACTCCAAATGATGTTCTAGGTTATTTTTATCATCAACCACAATTTATGTGAGAAAAAAATCACCATATCATTCTGTATGAGGATTCATCATAGTCCCTTCTTCTATGAATCATTCTAGACCACATTCCATTATCTACTATAGAATACTATGAGCACGAGATCCCAAAAAAATTCTCTTAAATTACATTAAATTATCTTCACGTTAATTCTTCCATAATAACATAATGCCCATTAAAGTCAACTAGGTCATTGAATTAGATAGTCAGGTGAAATCTCTCAAAATGTGTTAGTAATATCTATTTAGAAACAAATATGGATTTCAATTACCATAATTTACCTAGGAAATTTATTAGTATATTATGACATATATATCTCCAAGGATATACCAATAATTGAGATTATATGTCCTAATAATGAACCATTATAAAGAAAATATCTATTCATAATAATTTCTTTCATACCATTTCTCATTCCTTAAAATCAACAACACATTTCTCAAATATTATTCATGTTATTCCATTAAATTTATGTATATAATAATATCATCTCTAAATAATACCCCATACTAATAAAGGTAATATCTAATGATACTATTCATTATATCTATGAAAATACCAATTGAATTAGTAATTTCAAACAGAATCTCTATAAATTCATAATTCACATAAATCATACATAAGACTACTTTATGTATATGCTACTTCTAATACCTTAATAGATGATATATATAAATAATTGAAATATTTAAAACATTTTGATCTTCTCAAAATAAAAAAACATCATTATAGAGTACATAAAAATTTTCCTTGATAACAATCTTGTTATGTTCCCAATAATCAATGAAAAAATATATTTCCTCGTCTATCTTCTTAATAAAGAAAACTGGTTTACCACATGGTTTCATAAAAAGTTCTATATTTTCATTATTAAAATTTTCCTAGAGTTTCATCATTAATTACTAAATCCCAATTGGTGATATTATATAATGATTCATTTAAATAGGTGTAGCAATATATATGAGTTATATTAAAAACTCAACTACATTATTTAGAGGAGTGCTGATGACCCCTTCTTCAATGTCCTCAAAAATTAATATGCATTTGTCAATTCATAAATGTTGAGTTTAACCCCAACAATCTAAGATAGATACCCTTTACATATAATTATTAATATTCACATGACAGACGTAATTTACATTGGATGTTAGTATTCATCCTCCCAAATGACAAATGATCAGAGGTTTATTCGGAATATGAAATTGGACATCCCTTCATTAATAATTAATATGAGATCCACATAAATAAATCAAATCCACTCCTATAATAAAATATAATGTAATATAAATGGAGAATCACATGATTATTTTGAATAATGTTTCAACAAACTTTAATGAGACTGGAACTCTAGACTTCATATGCAACCATCATACCATTAAGATTTTTCCCCATTAACTCAACATATAGCATTGAATATCTGATTTAACATTTCTCATGAATTTTCTGTGTAACACCCTAGGTAAATAAAGAATATGAAATTTTCATATTTATCAATATTTGTGAACAATATATTGATATAACTTTAAAGGGGACGCTATGCTCGATGGCGTACCCAACACGCAACAATGAGTTTCTTGGGAATCTGACGTTGCACTCTAATAATAAAATAATATTATTTTAAATGGTAGTTAACATGTAGAAGTTGTAATGGAGGGAATGTATAGAAATAACTAAAATATGATTATATATGTTTTTAAATGTTTTTACATTTATCCAATAAAGTATAGAGGCTTAAAATACGGAAAGAATTCAATTCTAGGCGTATATGCCCTAGTTTTTCACTAAAGGTTCACTTATCACCTTTTGATGTTGAACCATCATTAAATATAGTTTTGTTCACTCTTAAACATTCTTTTGGACCAAATAAAACTCTTATTAAGAATCGGGACATCAAAATTTTCCTTGTGTAAATTTTTGGTATCTTTCCGATAAAGTTCATTTTTTTAATGAATAGTATAAAATGTTGTATTTTAATTCAAAACCTCTTTTTAATCTAATTTATTTATATGATTATATTATCTTTTTAATTGGTTTTAAATTGAAATTAGAATATATTTTTACCATTAAATCCAATAGTGGTCGTTGGAATTAATTTCACTTTGAAATCAGACTTAAACCACTGTCAATCTTTTGATACGTATTGTTTCATAAAAACACGCTATTTGCTCTGACAGTGGGAATTAATTATTAAATTAATTAATGTGACTTATATGTTTTGAATTTTCTAAAATAGACTTCATTTTTTAATTCGGAATATCAAATATAGCTTAGGGTGAATTTTTGGGATTTTTTTGAAAAACATCAATTTTTGATGAATAGTGACACCACTAAGTTGTACTTATAAATACTGATTTTTCCGTTTAAATGAAAATTTTCCATCTTTGTGTTTTGAATTTCAAAAATCCGACATACATGGTTTTCATTAAAAAGTAAAATGTGGTTCAATGGGATAAAAATAATTTTTTTGGTGAATAGTAACTTATTAAGTTTTTAATCGCGATTAGAGGTAATTAGTGTAGTTTAAGGTAAAAATAATGTTTTAATAATATGAAATGAACTTGAAAAATGTCCTAACCTCATTTTATGTGTAATGTCCGACCAAGACAATCCATGGGTCAACTTGGGGACCCCATGGAGCCACTTTGGTTTGGAAATGACATAAATAACTTTTTATTTAATGTAAAAGTAAAAATGACACAAACATGATATGTTTTACTAAAACAATTTTTAAGTGGGGTTATACAAGTCATATTTTTTATTATAAATAGTAATGGGAAATATAAAAAGCTTTCCTACATCATAGTAATTTTTTTATAATTTTTAGACATTAAATATATTAAATTATTTATGACATCATAATGATGCAGCGATGACATCATTATCTGACGATTTAAATAAAATGAGAAGATAATGTAAACTCTATGACCTACACATGTCCAAAACTTATTGTATTGGTGGATTTATAACCCTTATCACCTTATCCATGAATTATATCAATGTGGGACCTTTTAAAACCGAAACACATTTTCAAATAAAGTAATATTTCTTACTTTCCAAAAGTGCCCCTCCTCTCCTCTTATGAAAGGCCCCCACCTCTACCTCATTTCACACACTCCTCAAGACTTTGGCTCAGACAAACCCTGCCCATTTACTATCTCCACATCCCTCTCCTCATCCTAGAGGATTACCTTTGGGCATAATCCTTTCAAAGGAAGCCTTTAGGCTCAAATCAAAAGGAGTTACACTTTTAAAGGTAATTCATTCTCTCGTGTTCATTTGTTTTATTTTGCTTCTCCAACCCCATAAACTCTTTTTATTTACTTCTTTTGTAACAACAACAGTATCTTAAATATACTAGGATGTTGTTATAAGATTTATTCGAGCTACACTCTCACACAACTACATCAAATGGTTAAATAACATACGGTTTCCGTGGATGGCGAAATTCTGCCTCCCGAAACGATGATTGTTCAATACTCATTTAACACCATAAAAGGTGTCCATTATGATGTAAATATTTTTATATATGATATATAATATGTTTATTTTTTCCTTAAGCTTCTGTTTTTTTTTCATTTTGGGCATACCTTTATGGTTTCCATTATGGGTAAACACGATATCTTCATTTAAGGAAGTGCGGACTACCGCCCCCTCAAAGTGATTTGATTCGTTAAATACCATATGTGGGACGTATAAAGGATGGAACTATGATATTATATATGATATTATACTGGAATTATAATATACCTTTATATCATTATTATTCCACTCTATAAAATACTAGATAGAAATGAAAGTAGCGTTCATGCATACGTACGGCTTACCGTCTCCATGAACAGTGCATTTCATTTCATACCTCTAAATGATTATGTAATGTTATAAATGCATGAATTTACTGGATATATATGACATATATGATATCTACATCATTAATACAATTCTGGATATAATAAAAATTTGGTCACACGAACAACATGTAATTGTAAGAAGTCCACTTTCGACTTAAGAACCAAATATCGGCAAAACAAATATTATTAACTTAAATGATTACATAATGTTTATTACATGGTAATAAGTCATATAAAAGGAATAATGAACTTGAAAAATGTTCTTAAGGAAGTAGAAATTAACTCAAGTTTATTATTAAAGAGATTAAAGAACGATCGAGTCATGTCGGACCCGAGGTAAGGGATCCTACTCCTCTCTTTCTTTTTAAGTACACACTTTTATGTCATTCCTTTTAAAGCTCATATTTCTTGTTATTGGGATGATATTTTATATTAAACTTACTGTAATTTTTATGTTCATGTGATGAGAGACCCTATTCTCTCTCATCAATCCATTTTGGAAGTTTTGAGTGGCGCCGTTAGGCTGCCGAACTTTCGTAAGAGATCTAACCTCTCTCTTTCTTTTTCAGTACTCTCCTTTATGTCACTTCTTTTAATCTCCTCTTTGTAATGTTGGGGGAAGTTCTTTTATATTCCTCTTGATTTAAATTTTATTGTAATGTGATGAGATACCCTATTTTATCTCTTCAATCCATTTTTGGAAGTTTTATGTGGCGTCGTTTGGCTGCCAAGTTTTCGTAAGGGATTTTTCATCTCACTTTTATTCCCGTGAGATTTATGCTACATTTGCCACAAATTCCACTGAGTGGTGTATGTACTGCCAATTATCCTACTCTTTGTGTAATATACATTTGTTTATGAGTATTTACAACAATGATCTATTGTCCTTCTTTCATGGGGTGTATGTCTTGAAAGATACCCAAGTCGGTAAGGGAACCTTTCACCCTCCTCTTTTTTAAAAGACTTCTTTTTTTGGGTCTTTTAATTTACATAATGTTTTGTTGGGATATGTTCTCATATATCCTTATTGATGTAAATTTTATGTCCAAGAGATGAGATACACTTTTTATCTCTCACCAACTCATTTTGATGTGATGCCGTTAGGCTGTCAATGGAACTTTTTAACCCAATTTTGATTTCTTTGGGTTCAACATGTAGTCATTGAATATGTCATCCATTGAATATGTGTGAATGACCTTTAATTGGTTTACACTTAATATAAACTTATATTGGGTGTATTTATATTTGTCACACATATTTTTGAGATTGATTTGACCTTAATTTAAGGATACCTTCTTTATAAGGGATTTCATCACATTTGACATTTCTATTGAGGGTTCATTGTTGTTATGCACCAATTCACTCTTATATGGTGTATATACTGTCCTTTGGAGTATTATATCATGAATCCTTTTATTCTCACCATATTATAAAGTTCTGACTAAATTTTATTCCTCAATTATTGTATTCAAGTGTCACTAATTTTGGTAAAACCCCTTTAACCAAAATATCATGTTAAATGTTTTAATTATTTTTTCTTATTAATATCCATGTTTTCAAAATGGTTTTAAGGATTTATTTATATGGATATTAATGGATTAAAATTTTAATCTTCAAGGTGGTATGGGAAACTTTGATTCAAAAATCTCTTTATTAAATGTTTTAAATGGTTTTGGAAATGGTTTATTTTTGAATGGATTCATTATTTCAATATACTAAAATGTTATATTGTGATTGAAATGTGGAAATGTTATGTTTACTTTATGCATGTTTTATGTGATACATTTATGTTATGGTTCTTGGGCATTGTTATGAAAACGGGTGGTTCCGTGATAAACTAAGGGCGGGTGAGCCCGATATAGCTCTCCAATGCATTGGGTAACGCGAAGGAGTGAAACGTTAAGGTTTCTCCGAAGAGATTTAGGGAATATACTGTGATGGGTATTCCAAACGTAACCAAGAGGGTTACTCCCTACGTAAGAGTGTTATGAATTCCTCAAGTTACCTTTATGTCTTATGTTTTCTATGATTTATTCATTATTTGATATGCCTATGTTTTATGGGTAAAGTGTGATTTCATTCTAATGTATATATGAACTCATGTTTCCTTTCCATATTTTTAGAACTCTTACTGAGCGTTTTATTCTCATCCCACGTTTTTGAAATGTTTTTCACAGGTCAAGGGAAAGGTACATGATGTGATGATAGTGTCAAGGTTGTGTCAAGAATGAATCTATGTTATATTTTAAATATCTTTCCGTTGATGGGAAGAATGAATACTGTCTTTTATGTAACCACTTTGTTTAAATGTGGAATGTAATGCAAGTTTCATGATCTAATTCTCTAAAACTCTAAACCTGAAAAGATCCTCAATGTGTAATATTGTAATAACTCAATATTATGTAAGGTTTAAGGCTGGGGCCTTATAGTTGGTATCAGAGGTCAGTTTGGATAACTTTAGAGGTTAGGGTATTCTTTAAGCATAAGTGACATTACCATAATGGTTAGGATTTCAGAAAGAGTCCTAGTTTTAGATAAAGTGAATGAGTAAGTATATCTTAGTTTTTATCTTACTCCTTAGTACATGATGGTTTTGTTGATATACTCACACTGACCTTTTTGGTTTTAGTGAATGGCTGGATCTAGCAGGCACCAAAGTAACAGTGGATGTGAAGGAAACTGTGACAGTTTTTTGAGCAAGAAACTAAATGATATGGGACCTGCAATGAGAACTCTTGTGATTATACTCAACCAACTATCTGGAGTCATGATTGACCACCTAAACCTTGGAAATTTCTCTAAGGCATCATATATGCAAGAAACAAATCCCTACGGAAGTACAGGTAATAATCATAAAGGTTAGTGTGTTCAAAAACCTATGTGTCAATGATGTGGAAAGAAACACCTAGGAAAATGATTCAAAGGGACAGAAATATGCTATAGATGTTGAAATGAAGGTCATAAAGCAAGAACCTGCCATGGAAAAAGGAAGCATCCCATTGACTCGAGGAAAGGGAAAGAAGTTCTTTCTGAGGGATCAATTGAATGTTTTAAATGTGGTGTGCATGGTCATTATGCAAACACATGTCCTATGAAGAATTTTCGTGAATGGGGTCACCAAGAGCGTACCAATATTCGTTTACCAATACCTAATGCCATTCCGATTGAGGATGAAGAAACTGACAATGACCAATCAAAGGTATGTACTATTTCATGACTATTGTTTTCCTATTTTGGAATCTTAGGATATGATTCATGATTTTGTTTGTAAGAAAGAGGTATTTCGGAATAAGTTGGAAAGGAATGGATAATGGATCATGAAGAATGTTGAATGAGTAATATGTCAACATATAAGGGCTTCAAGAGTTATGGTGAAATTCTTAAGAGTATTAAGTCTCTTTTGATGATGGGGTTACATTAGAAGTCTTTTTATATTATGTGTGACCCTGATGTTTAATATAGGCAAATTTTATTCAAGTAATAGTTATCTTTTATTTTGTGGAAATAGTTATAAATAACCATTTGGGTTTATATGATCCTTACTTTTGAGGTAATTATGGGTTACTATATGTTATGATTGAAGTGAAAGGAATGAGAAAAATTTGAGGTCAAATTATGTTATGGTTATTTTTGATGATTTTAGCCCTTTTGGGGGAATTATTTGAGAATTATATAGTTTTGGAAAAAGGACAACACGTAGACCGTGTGACTACCCGTCGCGTCGGAGAAAGCTGCGGGAATCGAACCCACAATCAAAGTGCAACTGGTATTTATCGCCTACCACGGGACTACGTGAAGTCCCTGGTTAGTTTGACTGATTTATTTTAAGAGTAAGTTGATTTTGGGATATTTATGAAAATGATTAACCTATCATAGAGGATATGTGATTAGGTTAATTACTTTTCAATACGAGACTTTAGGAGAAACTGATGTTGTTTGGAGATAAATGTTACGATTTAACTTGGAAGACTATGTGACTAAATCCTTCAAATATTTGGGTTTCAATCTTATATTGGTTTAATTTGAAGATTTTTATGGACAAATTGTTTATCGGATGGTCCTCGTTGAACTTTGGGTTTTGTTGGACAAATTTTGGAGATTAAGCATGGATTTTCTTTTTAATGGGTTATCCTTTTCTGGATTATCTGAGCGTGTACTAACCTTTTTGGTTTTGGTTTTGGTTAAAGCCTAAATATATGGGATGCATATAGTTCTCTTTTGTGGATTAGGTGATTCTCTAGAAGTTGATTATAGTACTCTTAATGCGAACAAGTCTCCCTAAATACTCGTCTTTTGGAAAAAAAATGAGTTTGATTAAGGAATCTAGTAAAAGTTGAAATTCAACATCATAAGTGATTATGTTTTCTTATGAATAAATTCCTCAATAAAAAGTAACTTAAAACAAAAATGTTTTCTATTAACTTTTCCTACTGGGGAATCGAATAGCGTTTAACCCATCACAAGTTTGTGATTTTCTTGTGGTTAACTTTCTCCTAAACATGTTTTCTATCACTCTTCATCAGAACATGACCCTTTGCTTTTTCCTCCATGTCCATATTTTCATACTTGGAATCCTAGTATGGGTTAACTCGGGTGACCTCTGTGCTTAACTTTCTTTATTTTAAAGTGATTGTTTTACCGACTCTTGTTCTGATGAGGGACTTTCAAGGATGTTTCCAAGCTCAATTTTAAAAATTGTGAGGACGCAATTCCCAAAAGGGGGGAAGGATATAACACCCCAGGTAAATAAAGAATATGACATGTTCATATTTATCCATATTTGTGAATAATATATTGATATGACTTTAAAGGGGACGCTATGCTCGATGGTGTACCCAACACGCAACAACGAGTTTCTTGGGAATCTTACGTTGCACTCTAATAATAAAATAATATTATTTTAAATGGTAGTTAACATGTAGCCGTTGTAATGGCGGGAATGGATAGAAATAACTAAAATATGATTATATATGTTTTTAAATGTTTTTAAATGTTTTTCCATTTATCCAATAAAGGATAGAGGCTTAAAATACGGAAAGAATTCAATTCTAGGCGTATATGCCATAGTTTTTCACTAAAGGTTCACTTATCACCTGTTGATGTTGAACCATCATTAAATATAGTTTTGTTCACTATTAAACATTTTTTTGGACCAAATAAAACTCTTATTAAGAATCGGGACATCAAAATTTACTTTGTGTAATTTTTTGGTATCTTTCCGATAAAGTTCATTTTTTTAATGAATAGTGTAAAATGTTGTATTTTAATTCAAAACCTATTTTTAATATAATTTATTTAAATGATTATATTATCTTTTTAATTGTTTTTAAAGTGAAATTAGAATATATTTTTACCATTAAATCCAATAGTGTTCGTTGGAATTAATTTCACTTTGAAATCAGACTTAAACAAGTGTCAATCTTTTGATACTTATTGTTTCATAAAAACACGCTATTTGCTCTGACAGTGGGAATTAATTATTAAATTAATTAATGTGACTTATATGTTTTGAATTTTCTAAAATATAATTCATTTTTTAATTCGGAATATCAAATATAGCTTAGGGTGAATTTTTGGGATTTTTCTGAAAAACATCAATTTTTGAGGAATAGTGACACCACTAAGTCGTACTTATAAAAACTGATTTTTCCGTTTAAATGAAATTTTTCCATCTTTTTGTTTTGAATTTCAAAAATCCGAAATAAATGGTTTTCATTAAGAAGTAAAATGTGTTTCAATGGGATAAAAATAATTTTTTGGTGAATAGTAACTTATTAAGTTTTTAATCGCGATTAGAGGTAATTAGTGTAGTTTTAGGTAAAAATAATGTTTTAATAATATGAAATGAACTTGACACATGTCCTAACCTCATTGGATGTGTAATTTCCGACCAAGACAAGCCATGGGTCAACTTGGGGACCCCATGGAGCAACTTTGTTTGGGAAATGACATAAATAACTTTTTATTTAATGTAAAAGTAAAAATGACACAAACATGATATGTTCTACTAAAACAATTTTTTAAGTGGGGTTATACAGGTCAGATTTTTTATTATAAATATTCATTGGAAAGATAAAATGTTTCCTACATAATAGTAATTTTTTTATAATTTTTAGACATTAAATAAATTAAATTATTTATGACATCATAATGATGCAGCGATGACATCATTATCTGACGATTTAAATAAAATGAGAAGATAATGTAAACTCTATGACCTAAACATGTACAAAACTTATTGGATGGGTGGATTTCGAACCCCTATCACCTTATAAACGAATTATATCAATGTGAGACCTTTTAAAACCGAAACACATTTTCAAATAAAGTAATATTTCTTACTTTCCAAAAGTGCCCCTCCTCTCCTCTTATAAAAGGCCCCCACATCTACCTCATTTCACACACTCCTCAAGAGTTTGTCTCGGACAACCCCTACCTATTTACTCTCTCCACATCCCTCTCCTCATCCTAGAGGATTTCCTTTGGGCAGAATCCTTTCAAAGGAAGCCTTTAGGCTCAAATCAAAAGGAGTTACACTTTTAAAGGTAATTCATTCTCTCATGTTCATTTGTTTTATTTTGCTTCTCCAACCCCATAAACTCTTTTTATTTACTAATTTTTGTAACAACAACTGTATCTTCAATATACTAGGATGTTGTTATAATATTTATTCGAGCTACACTCTCACAAAACTACATCAAATGGTTAAAGAACATACGGTTTCTGTGGATGGCGAAATGCTGCATCCCGAAACGATGATTGTTCAATACTCATTTAACACCTTCAAAGGTGGCCATTATGATGACACTATTTTTATATATGATATATAATATTTTTATGTTTTCCTTAAGCTTCTGTTTTTTTTTCATTTTGGGCATACCTTTATGGTTTCCATTATGGGTAAACGCGATATCTTCATTTAAGGAAGTGTGGACTACCGCCCCCTCAAAGTGATTTGATTTGTTAAATACCATATGTGGGACGTATAAAGGATGTAACTATGATATTATATATGATATTATACTGGAATTATAATACATTTTTATATCATTATTATTCCATTCTATAAAATACGAAATAGAAATGAAAGTAGCGTTCATGCGTACGTACGGCTTACCGTCTCCATGAACGGTGCATTTCATTTCTTACCTCTAAATGATTATGTAATGTTATAAATGCATGAATATAATGGATATATATGACATATATGATATCTACATCATGAATAGAATTCTTGATATAATAAACATTTGGCCACACGAACAACATTTAATTGTAAGAAGTCCACTTTCGACTTAAGAACCAAATATCGGCAAAACAAATATTATTAACTTAAATGATTAAATAATGTTTATGGCATGGTAATAAGTGATATAAAAGGAATAATGAATTTGAAAAAGGTTCTTAAGGAAGTAGAAATTAACTCAAGTTTATTATTTAGGAGATTAAAGAACGATCGAGTCAAGTCAGACCCGTGGTAAGGGATCCTACTCCTCTCTTTCTTTTTAAGTACACACTTTTATGTCATTCCTTTTAAAGCTCATATTTCTTGTTATTGGGATGATCTTTTATATTACACTTACTGTAATTTTTATTTTCATGTGATGAGAGACCCTATTCTCTCTCATCAATCCATTTTGGAAGTTTTGAGTGGCGCCGTTAGGCTGCCGAACTTTCGTTAGAGATCTAACATCTCTCTTTCTTTTTAAGTACTCTCCTTTATGTCACTTCTTTTAAGCTCCTCTTTGTAATGTTGGGGGATGTTATTTTATATTCCTTTTTCTTTAAATTTTATTTTAATGTGATGATATACCCTATTTGATCTCATCAATCCATATTCGGATGTTTTATGGGGCGCCGTTAGGCTGCCAAGTTTTCGTAAGGGATTTTTCATCTTACTTTTATTCCCGTGAGATTTATGCTACATTTTCCACAAATTCCATTGAGTGGTGTATGTACTTCCCATTGTTCTAATCTTTGTGTAATATAATTTCGTTTATGATTATTTACAACAATGATCTATTGTCCTTCTTTTATGGGGTGTATGTCTTGAAAGACACCCAAGTCGGTAAGGGAACCTTTGACCCTCCTATTTTTTAAAAGACTTCTTTTGTTTGGTCTTTTAATTTACATATTGTTATGTTGGGATATGTTCTCATATATCCTTATTGATGTAAATTTTATGTCCAAGTGATGAGATACACTTTTTATCTCTCACCAACTCATTTTGATGTGATGTAGTTAGGCTGTCAAGGGAACTTTTTAACCCAATTTCGATTTCTTTTGGTTCAACATGTAGTCATTGAATATGTCATCCATTGAATATGTGTGAATGACCATTTATTGTTTTACACTTAATATCCACTTATATTGGGTGTATTTATATTTTTCACACATATTTTTGAGATTGATGTTTCCTTAATTTAAGGATACCTTCTTTATAAGGGATTTGATCACATTTGACATTTCTATTGAGGGTTCATTGTTGTTATGCACCAATTCACTCTTATATAGTGTATATACTGTCCTTTGGAGTATTATATCATGAATCCATTTATTATCACGATATTATAAAGTTCTAAATAAATGTTATTCTTCAATTATTGTATTCAAGTGTCACTAATTTTGGTAAAACCCCTTTAACCAAAATATCGTTTTAAATGTTTTAATTATTTTTTCTTATTAATATCTATGTTTTCAAAATGGTTTTAAGGATTTATTTATATGGATATTAATGGTTTAAAATTTTAAGCTTCAAGGTGGTATGGGACACTTTGATTCAAAAATATCTTTATTAAATGTTTTAAATGGTTTTGGAAATGGTTTCTTTTTGAATGGATTCATTATTTCAATATACTAAAATGTTATATTGTGATTGAAATGTGGAAATGTTATGTTTCCTTTATGCATGTTTTATGTGATACATTTATGTTATGGTTCTTGGGAATTGTTATGAAAACGGGTGGTTCCGTGATAAACTAAGGGCGGGTGAGCCCGAAATAGCTCTCCAATGCATTGGGTAACACGAAGGAGTGAAAGGTTAAGGTTTCTCCGAAGAGATTTAGGAAATATACTGTGATGGGTATTCCAAATGTAACCAAGAGGGTTACATCCTATGTAAGAATGTTATGAATGCCTCAAGTTACCTTTATGTCTTATGTTTTCTATGATTTATTCATGATTTGATATGCCTATGTTTTATGGGTAAAGTGTGATTTCATTCTAATGTATATATGTACTCATGTTTCCTTTCCATATTTTTATAACTCTTATTGAGCTTTTTATGCTCATCCCAAGTTTTTTAAATGTTTTTCACAGGTCAAGGGAAAGGTACATGATGTGATGATAGTGTCAAGGATGTGTCAAGAAAGAATCCGTGTTATATTTTAACTATGTTTCCGTTGATGGGAAGAATGAATACTGTCTTTTATGTAACCACTTTGTTTAAATGTGGAATGTAATGAAAGTTTCATGATCTAATTCTCTAAAACTCTAAACCTGAAAAGATCCTCAATGTGTAATCTTGTAATAACTCAAGATTAAGTAAGGTTTAAGGCTGGGGCCTTATATTCTGTACATGTGGTAATTATATAAATAATATCAATTAGGTATATTTGATATTTTATTAAACTAATTTCCACCACAACTTGATAATTGTATCATCAGTCCTATAATTAAACGAAAATGTTACATGTGACAACAAAAAATCCTTAATCAGAATGATTAATCATCAAAAAAATTCATATGATCTAAAAATAATGAAACTTTGTTTTCAATCTATGACACCATAGGTTTAACCAAGCCAATCATAATAATAATATACTCAAATCCATTATAACAGTTTATAATGAAAATGTAAATTAACACAAGCATATCCCCAAGGGAATATAGTTCAAGGTGTATAGTTAGGGAACACTCACTATGAACTAATATGATTAATGAAATAGACTCAATCAAATCCTTTTATGGTTATTAAATTTATATATTTCTATTCCAAAACTATATCTACATTTAGTATAAAAACAAGGATGTATTACTATGAAAATCAAAAATACCCTTCCTCACTGACACTTTAGGCTAGTATGCTCTACATAGATATATCATTAGGGTTTTTACTAATATCCCCTAATACCAATTTGAAAATTTTACCTAAACCTATCAATGATTCCAAAAATAGAAATACATAACTTTTGCATATAGATATTATATATTTTTAGATGAATACTAATTACATAGAATTATTATTCATCCCAAAATTAGATAAATTTTGTGTCATTTGATACTAGATACACAATCTCATTATTTCATGAATGATATTAAATATGTCTCAAAAATATCATCTTCTAAGAAACATACTACTTTAAACCATTATTCCTAAACTATTATATATAAACATAATAATGGGTGATCTTAGATTCTCAGTTAGGGTAGTCAATGGAGATTTCAATGATCACTACATAATAACATGATCCTAATTGTATTAGAACACGGGATTAATATTATAAAATATACACCTAGCATATCATAGATCATAATCAATGGTTTTGGAATAATAATTATAAGATCATATGACATTGTTTTTAAAGAAATCGAGGAAAATGTGCAATGAGATCTTAAAATTTTCAAATGAATATGAAGAAACATAATCTTACAAAATTGTGAGAGTGTGTAAACAGAAAAAGATCAGTCAATATGTTAATTAAATGAAATAAGTACCTCTAAAATATATATATACATGAGACCAGGTGCATCCATATAATCCTGGACATATAACTAGGTCCACACATAATCTTATAGAGCTAAAACCCGGTCCATGCATTAGATTATGAACATTAGAAAAATTCATTCATTATTAACTCTATAGATATCCATCATTCCCGAATGCATTAGTGGGATTTAACATAACCAAATATCAAATAATCATAATATATTTATATAAATTCCTCATCAACATAAAACAATAATCATAACTTTTATCATAAACCCGATACAATAAATGGTTTTCTTAAATATTGCATCATTATAAGAATATACTATCTGTCGAAATAATATAGATTGTTTCATTAAATCATATCCCCAAAAAATAATTATTATATTCAATGGATGGGATCAAAGATGAAAATTGTCTTTAAAATATCACGATAATTATTCTTTAGAAAATTACCCTATTAATTTTGGAATAACATCTTTAAAATCAAAATATAAAAAATATATAATAAAAATAATAATTCAAAATAACCCTGGAAATTTGTGTAGTAAACGTCAGTGATTTTAGTGTTCATGATGGTTATAAATTCCATTCATCCCCAAATAAGTAAAAATGAAAAAAAATTCATTTTATACTTTTATAGAAAAAGTTAAATAGTTCCCCATTAAAATATGACAAGAATATTCATTTAAAACCATTTGGTAAAAATTAAATAATGGGTAAAAATGAATTTAAATATTTATTACAGGGTATTACAAAATTTCATAGAAACATTTTTATAACATACATATTATAAAGGAATATTAATTTCGACTGAAGAGATAGATAATGTTTATTTTTCAAAAAAACATATTTTCTGTCTTTTGAGTCCTTTAAGAGATGAAAATGAATGTGTACCTATTATTATATTGAAATAAATATATTATAATAAATATTTTGAGGTTATTTAGAGGTAAATCATGAAATTATATCATCATAAATATACACATAAATATTGCTGGTAAACAATGAGACTGTAACATAAATACATTACCATGATTTTTAATTGCTTTAAAAGAACTATATAATCCGAAATAATAAATTTTAAAATATTAAAAATATATATAATAGACATTTAAATACATATAATATCAAATATTATCCCCTTATAATATTTTAATAATAATTTATTAGTAACTAATTATTTAAATAAAAAATTTGGGTGTTAAAAACTATATTCCTAAAGGTAATTTCAATTCGGTAGTTTATGTCCATATCCCATTAAAAGGTTTAAATAATGAGGAAAATATTAATATTGATATAAATATTATATTTATACATTATTTATATAATTAGATTCATACCAAATAAATGGAGTTATGAAAACTAATTACACTATTAACGAAGATAGTAGGTTGAACAAACATATGAACATTGTTGTCACTTTTAAATGGATTGAATGAATTAAAGGTGAATATTATTTAAAATTAATATAATATTTATTATTTCATATAATCATATATATTCATTAAATATATCATTATAAAAATCCATGTAAAAAGGAAATTAAAAAAATAATAACATCGCTTCTTGGTGATGGTAGTCTATACTTACACATGAGCATCGTTATTATTTCACAACAGATTAAAAGTTAAGAAGGTAGATGTTACATTATAATTCAAAAAGAATAATCATTTCATAGGATTCATTTTAAAACTTTTAAAATAACTCAATAACTGACCATGAAATATGGCGATGTAAAACTAATCGTATCGATATGTAAAAGGTGTAGTCCACACCTATGCATGAGGGATATATTCACATCCAATTTATTGTAATATGAAGTGGATAATGGTTGTTTTATGATTATAATATAATATCAGTATATTTAGGGTAAGAAATTTTTACTTTATGATTAACAACACATATTTAGAAGATGTGAAAGAAGAATTAAATTGAAATATGTCAATTAAAATGATTATATCTCTTTTTATTGGTCATCATTAGATTGTTTCATAATTACCCAAGGTATATTAAAAAGATCTGAAAATAAAAAACAATTTTATGAATGTTTTGAAGAGATATGGGTAGGGTTTTTTTAAACTTTCTTAAAATGGAGTAAATAAGATAATTTAGGGGTGTCCTTTTATAAGGGATGGTGAGGAAACACTTTAAATTTCTAAAAATAGTAATATATTACTATGTAATAACCATGAATATTGCTTCCAAATGGAAATATATTTGAATAAAAAAGGATGTACGGTTTACATATCATGAGAAAATGAAATTTATATTGGTTATAATTCCTTTTTAATCCTTATTATTTTGATTAAATCATTCGTTATATGTTTTTTACCTTAACAAAGGTAACAACTATTTAAATTTTCTCATTTAATAGTGTCACCATAGATGGAATAGTAACTCATAATTGTGAAATGTTTGATAAATTCATTCATATCACCTTCAAATTATCGAGTATAATTTTTTAAGGAATTTTAAATCATTTAATAAAATATTATTTGTTAAAAATATCATTAATTTCAATTTTGGGACTATTACGTTAATTTGACTTTGAAAAAAATTGCACAAATGGTATTCAAATATAATCCTTTAAAAATTAATTCATATGTCATATTAATTTAAAAAATTCATGTAACACAATATTTTTTTTAAAAAATCCTAATTTTTATATTTAAAATAACATTTATTTTATTTTTCTACCTATGAAATAATTTTTTTTAATGTATTCTTTAGTAAATTAACAAAATTATTCAATCATTAAAAATTTCAAAAAAATTACAATGATAAAAAAATTCATCCATATTGTAACTATTCATTTATAACAAAACATATCCTATATGTATCCCCATGTATAAAAAATTAGAGATATTAATGTAATGAGATAATAATTTAGTATTTATTATTATCGTAAATAAATATAACATTCATATTCTAAGAAAAATGGAACAAAGTGGAGTTATATTCTTGAATTTGATTTCAATTGATGAACCCCACTAATCAAATAAGTTAAATGAGAGTGTTCAAGAAATTTCAAAGTTTTATACCAATGTTTAAAGCCTATATAACCAATTTTACACTTACTGAGGTGATTGACATTTTCTATAATTACTATTAATATTTACTAAAAAATTTAATTTATCTAAGAAATTTTAAAATCCTAATTTCAAATATAGAATAAATTATTACAATTTTATGTAAAATATTATGTAGTATTTAATTTAAAATTAAATCCACAGTACATTAAGAAAATTTGTTTTCCATAAAAATGTTTTGGTAAGTATAAAATGATTTTATAAAAAATATATATACAAATAATTTTGATTACCTAAAAATAATTAATAATAATATAAATTATTAAATTATACTTTAATACCCATTTTCAAAAAAAATTAACTTTCTACACACTTTAAAAATAAATATATTCAATCAATTTTTTTATTTTTCATATTCATCATAAAATCAATTTATTCAAAAAATATCAAAAATTCACTCCATGATAATTTTGATATCATGGATTCAAGAATAAAGATGATTTTTATCAATGAATTTTTATTAATTTTTATTAATTTAATTATATTATATTCTATCAAATATGGAATTAAATATGATATATATGAAAAAATAGTATCTTTAAAGCTTATAATTACATTACTAAAAATTGATTACTTATTTATAAATATAAATTTTTATGTCAATACATTATTTAAATTCTGGAAAAAAAACGTATTCCTATTCATTCATCCAATTTAATATCTGTTTCAAAATGGTACACTATATTATGGTTCATTTAGACTCACGGTTGTGTGTATCCCCAGCTATTAAAAGAATATATTTGAAGAGATGTATGTCACAATATATTAAGGTTTTAAAGTTTAAGACATTTAATCATGACCACTAATTACATAGGAATCATAAGTATAGTAATGTTATGTTTAAAAATACATTTCAATGTGAACAATTTCAAATCCACCATCTTAATATAAAGAATGAACTTGAAATAAAGAGGAAGATGCAGAAAATCCATTACATCAGTATAGTAATGGATTATATAAAAGTTATAATGAGAGTTAATAAACAATATAAACATATTAGAACATATATTGGAATATAAAATTATATTTATAATCACATTAAAACATAAACTGCTGAGATTTAAAATGATAAATACAAGGTTAGTAACTGAATAAAGAGGAAAAGTGAAAGAATCACTTATTTGAGATGTTGCATCTAAAATATTGGGAGTAGATTCTTAAAATATTTTTAAGATCTTGGGAGGGATTTTAAAATACATATAGATATTAATATCATTCTAAATTATTTTTATTGGTCGAGTTATTATTTATATTGAAAGGGAGAGGAATGCTATATTAATTTCTATATATATTTTTTAGAATCTATGTAAAAAAATTAAAAAAAATAAAACTCATGGTTTTTTTAAAATGATTCCATTAAAGATGAGTGGTTTCCAATATTTTTTTACTTTATGATCTAAACATATTTTAAAATTCCACTCATCATGTGGATATTATACCATATCATAAATCATTGTTTTTAAAACCAAAACAAATTTGTTTTAGTAGGATTCATAATATGGTTTTAATATTCTTAAAATAACATAAAAATACACTATTTTAAATGTAATCCCTAATTTTTCTCTATTGTGACTTTTATAGTGTTTCTTCCATCAATTGTATAACATTATGATGTCATAATAGTTACCATATAATTACACAATAATTATTTTTTAACTAAAAATGTCATTTTCTCAATAAACTTTCTAAATCTTATAAATATTTCACGTGTCTTCATTAAATTATATTATAATTTACATTTTTATACACATTATTTAATTATAATAACTCCATAAAATTTATTTTTATTAAAAATTATTTTATTTATCAAGAACTATTCCCCAATTCAAGTTATATGTTTCCCAAAAATAATTTATTACATTCTTAATATAAAAAATAGTTTTTATCAAAATCTGTATATAATAATGTGTATATGTAAAGTAAAATTGAAAATTTATCAATATAATAATAATTTTAGAAGAAAAATATTAAAGTTCATACTACTATTATCTAGATACATAACACCTTATTACACTAGTGTACACCCAAATGGTAAGGTGTGCAATTATAGTACTTTCTTTTAGTAGTTTGGTTGTCACAGTTTGGTAAATGTTCTCAAAAATATTGATGTAATTTTATAAATTGTTTCACTCAAGATTTTTTTATTTAATATAATCATTGACATAGCCAATAGAAAATTCCAGTGATTCCATCTCCCTCTAAATCATGGAAAAATGGTCTTTATATGGTATGATTCTATTAGCCAGGGCAATAAATTCTTCTTTTTATTAGATTTGGATTTTATTCTATTCTATAATATATTATAAACATTATGTTAAATTTATAATAGATAAGTTGAAAACATTTATGATACTCAATAGTATATTAATCATGACATAAAATTATGGTTTTTTTATAACAGTCCCAAAATAACAAATCAAATATACTGCCTATGTTATCAATAAAAACATTAAATAATAAGGAATTCATTCCTTCATAAAAAAAATTAAATTATTAAATTATGATTCATTACATTATTCCCCCGTCATAAATTTCAACTATGATGTTTCATTTCAGGCACGAAAACATATTAGGTTGAGGTTGTTTCATCACATATTCATATTCCCTTGTAGCCTCCTAAAAACTTGAGGTTCCATGATTTTACTTTTACAATGAGAATTTTCTTTTTCAATATAAAATTTTCTCTATTATATTTCATAATCACTATATACTCCTCATATTATACATCACTCTCCAAATGCACCACTTATTCATTCAGTACATGTGAGGAGTCAAATATCTTCTCCCATAAGTGGTATACATGGAACACATCATGTAATTATGATATGATAAGTGCGAGTGATAGTCGAAAAGACACTCCTCCAATAAGATTAATGATATAAAAATTATCAAATTATCTAGTTCTATGAATTTCCTTCTTAACAAACATCATCACTTTAATCCATAGTGATATATAAAGAATGTTTTTATCTCCACCCTCACTATATAGGTCGCATTAATGGTTGCATTGATTTTTTATCGACATGAGTATATTTCATATTATTATGAAAATTTTTAACTATCTCTTTAATATATTATATTATATCATGTCCCATCATATTTTAATCTCCAAAATTATCCCAACATGTTTTATTATGAATACTTTTCCCATAAAGATAATCATATATTTACATTCTAATGTTAGAGTGAAAATTGATACCATATGAGAGATCCACTGTAGGAAGGTTTTGATCCTGATAACATTGGATTATATTGAACATGATCTTAGGGTATCCTCTATATTATGAATGGTTCACTAAGACTAATCATATATTTAAGAATGAAAAGAAGTGTTGAATATTAGATCGAGATCCATGTTATTGTGAATACATCTCCATAACCACTATGTAATCCTTATATAATGATCATGTTAAATGATTTGTGGTACTCCATGAAGTCATTCAATTTTTCTTCATTACATATTAATGATTTTTTCATGACAGAAATATTCATTTGTAGAAATGAATTGTGCTGACATTATATGGAAACTGACTACCACAGAAAGGTATTAAGAACATTAGATTTACTGGGGAGTCTAATGATAAAATTAAGGGTTATGTTTTATTATCTAAATAATAATATGAGAAACATATGGATCATACATATATCATTATTTTTTTCAATCTTGACTTTTTTACATACCATACATAAATATTCAAATCATGATATCTCCCTCTTCTTGTCATCCCAAAAAATGTTATTCTTCAAATATCTATACATGTTAATGCTTCCTCGAGGAGTAGAAAAGGATGACTTCTGAACATCATTAAGAATTTACCTCTTCGAGTCCAGATTTGATGGGACAAAAATCTAGGATCCAAAACATAGAAAACCATCTTTAGAAATTGTTTTTTCCAAAACAGTAATTACCTTCCCCTATAGGAAATTACTATCTTTTTGGGTTCCATGGTTCTCTTAAGAATGGATGGTTGAGAATTTATTTGAGAAAAGTATAATTGATTTCCTCTTAAGATTCCCAGGTCTATCCTTTTCATGTCCAAGAATATTGGATCACTTTCAATCTTCTTCATTGATAGGGATGTGAGATCCATTCTAAATAGGGAATCTATCAATTTATTCTCATTCCTATTATGTTAATGTATTGAACCAATATAGTCATTTACCACCTCTAACCGACATTCACAATTCATATTGACCAGAAATGTTTTGAATATATACTTGAGTGTATTATAATTGGTAGATATTTAATAATTTTCCCTATATAGATAATCTCATCAAAACATCAATGGAAAGATCACTACATCAAATTACTGATTAATGATTACTTGTTTATGATCATTGTCTTTTCATAGGAGGGAGGCATTGGGTGTCACATTGTCATTTTTCATGATTGAACAAACAAATCGATTTTTTGATACATCTTTATAGATAAAAAATCCTTCACCACTAGTGGGTTATGAGTGCAATTGAGTAGTTATTAGCCTCTAATGTAACTCATTAAATCTCTCCTCACATTCATCAGTTTATAAAAACATTTTCCTCCACCATGTATGATTTTTATGTAAGTTTTGAAATCATTATACGTTACTCCTAATTTGATGATATTAGCCATATAATCCAATGAAACAATTAATATTCGTCCCAAATGTTGGTTTGGACAATTTTTTAATTTCTTATGTCTTCAAAGAACCACAAACATCCAATTTATGATGATAAAATTTGCTACGAATGTCACATTCTTCATCCAAAATACGAATTTATAGTGCTATGTATATAACAATCAATTTATAAAGGTATTCGTCATAGCATTCAAAAGATATTCATGTATCCGCTTTCTCATAGAGTAGATAATAATATCTTCAATATGGAATTCCATGAAATTATTAAGGTAATACACTAATACTCTATTTATTCTATCTATAATTATTTTTGGAGAACTTGATAGTCCAAATGGAAGAACTATGAACTCCTAATGCTTGTACCTTGTATGAAACGTAGTTATGGGTAAATCATTTGTCTTCATATTTATATTATAATATCCTGACTGAAGATGAACCATAAAAAAGTTTTGGACAACAAAAATATGATTGAGAATGTCATCAGTAAGAGGATGATGATACCAATTCTTTATTTATTTCATATTATACTCATGATATTAGATGTATAGGTGCAATGACCCATAGTTATTCCTGATGAAAATTAACGTCTCGACACATGTTGATGACCATAGGAATAAAAATCATTATCCTGACTTTAATATTTTTACTTCTTCATATATACAAGTGAAATATAACTAATTCAGCATAGATTCTTCAATAATGGAAAATAATAGGGTATAATTATATTTGATAATTTAACCTCTTCACTATGAGGATTATGAAGAATTTTTTTGAGAATACATAATCATATTTTCGTATAATTGGAGTGTCAAAACCGATGATCTTTTCCCTAGTATTGATTATTTAGTATAGAAATGTTTTCTAATAATAAAATAAATTCAATGCATGGGATTATTATTCAAAATTTTATAAATCCTCTTCCTTACACATTAATACAATTATAGGAAAATTCAGAACCCATAGGGTTATTTCATTCTCCTTGAATTTTATGTATGCTAAATAAAAGGAAAGACTATACATAACAAGGAAAAAATTGAATTGTTATAATGGGAGTTTCAAAATGTTGACTGGGTAATTTGACATAGATATATTGATAGGGGACAAGAATTATACTTGGGATTCAATAATTGAACATTTTTCATTTTCATTGATAACACAACAAAATATTTTTAAGGTTGTGTTTGAATAGGTCATTTAATATTGTGTGATATAAAATAATATGTCGAAGCATAACCAAATATTTCATTTTGTATTATTGAATAAATCACTTGGGAACCTACCAAAATAATTTTTTCTGAATAAAACTCATATGTTGTGATGGAATATAATATTATCATATCTCAAGCAATTTGAATTTTTTTGTTAGTTATCATAAAAAATCCATGTCTTAGTTAATTGGTTTTCAAAGAATTCATTTACCTTAAAGTTCAATAATAGAAATATAGGATGATGGTTGACTGTAAACATCTTCTCTTCAATCCCCTAAATGTGTTTTTACAATTGGAACTATTTAGCTATGTATTCCACTTTACAACTCCAAAATAATTTCAGTATCCATTTTAGGAAATTTATTAGATTATTCTTCCGATAATTTTAAAAAGTGTGATGTTTGACTTTCATACCACAATGTGTTTTCTCCATTTCTCTCCAACAATTAAGCTACATTATCTAAATTCAATAACTAGTATCATGAGACCCCTTAGAATTTCCTATCCCCATTTCATCGTTGAGGTCACATTATATAATTTCTTTTTATAATTCAATCACTTCAATATCTAAATCATTTTTTTGATTCAAATTTAACCCAATAATGAATATGTATATAATATTATTTTGGTCAATGAAAATCCTGAGAAGTTTCATTCATGTTTTTTGAAGTTTGTATCATATATCTTGATAAATTGATCCCTCTTTTTATTAAGACAATAGAACAACCTCTCCATTTTCATTCAGATATTTAAAGGATGATATTTATTGGAGAAAAATCATGAATTCCTTTTACTCCAACAATTAGATTTAATCTTTTGGATTTTTATTCTATATCAATGTCAACAATAGATTAGCTTCACCCACCAAGTGATAAATAGCCATGACAACCAACTCATTCTCAAAGAATATAATTATAGAGAATGTATTTTTATTGGGATTAAAACCATTTTTAAATTATTGAATATCAAAATATCCCTTGAATGATAGAGTTCATTATCGTATAATGGTATGAATTGAATGATTATCATTAATTGGGGGATTTGTGTGTTACTTCAGGTTCATGTTTCAATTAAATACATAAGTTAGATGAATATGAAAGGTCATGAAGTTATAAAATCATTCAAAAACATGTATTTCCATCTCATTTGTGTAGTCATCAAATATGACATCTCATTGTTTGATGAAATGATTCTTTATATTTCCATCCATTGAAAAAAATAAAATAAAATTTAATCCATGAATTTTTGGACAATAGGAAATATAAAATGGAAATATACATTATTTAAGCGAATATTGATAAATTTCATTTGTTCTTTAATGTATGAATTTAAAGTTTTCAATCAATTTTATTTATTGTATATTTTGTCACATTAAATTTCAATGTAAATATTTCCCAATTTGTAATACTTTTTTAAAGGAATATGATTTACTGAAGCATATCCCCTGGGAGTGTCCTAGTTGTTCAGTCATTTTCATATTTTCAAGCACTTGCTATCGGAAAAATTAAACCCAAATGAGCCCTTTTCAAGTCATTGCAAATAGATATATCTATTCCACAATATTATCAAATTTCCAATATCCATCCAAGGATGTATTTTCCTAGAAAATAAATTAATATATACTTTACCATAATTTGTAGATGTTTTACTATGTTTAGTATTATCCTTACCAGTTTAACTATGTATTTATAATCCTAATCCTCAAAAATATTGATAACATTATATAATAGAAAAAAAAAATTACCAATATCTTTTATAAACATTATTTTAATGATTTTTTATATAAATATACAATAAATTCAGTATGAAAAAAAATATAAACCTATTTTCTTTGGGACATCAGATAAATATAAATACAAATTGAAATAAGGATACAATTTCCTTTTTTTGAAACTCCTTGACATTCCATCATATTACAATGAACTTATAATACTATGTAACAAAACATATGGACAAATATAATAAAGGGAATATATATAAATCCTGGTATGGGATAAATCAATAAATATAATAAAGTAATGTAGAAAATTTGAGCTAAGTGGAATAACATGGTGACTAAAAAAAGGTAATCATAATGATTAACACAGTAACATGACATAAAATGATAACTTCGAGGAATCATAGGAATGTGGAAACAATAAAAAACAATACAATATAATAATTAATCAAGGATTACCACTGAGACATCATAACATAGTGTTCATGGGATAAATTCTCATTCACCGTGTATGGTATCTTAGAAGATAAGAACAGTACCCAATGAATGTGAGGGAAATATAATTTCACACCCTCTGATTATAATCATATCAGGTAGATATATTTATCTTCAACAATTATCATATAACATTATTATTTATTTCACCCTTTTTTTAACTTATATTTAATAGTGGGTGGTATAAAATAAATTCCAAAATGGGTGAAGAATAGTAACATCTAGGTGAATAACCTTGAGTAGAAATGATTATAGGTATTCATAACACAAAATGTTGATAGGTAAAATCATAGGTTAATTTATACAACATAATTTGTACATATAATGGTTCATGGAATGGATTAATGAAAGTGATAGGTGTCTCACATAACATGGTAATTATAATGATAGTAATGAAATTTTTAAAAACACATCGCAACAAGAGATTCATCAAATAAAAAGGCCTAATAAAAATAAATAATTTCCAGGAGAGTGAAATAGGAATAGATTCCTTTACATGGACACAATAGTGACTTATGTAAAGGTTATACTAAGTGGTGATAAATAATATCTCAGGATTAGAAATAAAATTATGTTGAAATGGATTTTTATAAAATGATTACAAATTAAAAAATTGAGGTTTAGAAGGATCAATACAAGGGAAGTACATTGATGAAGTGGAAATGGAATTGAATCTCATACATAAGAGGTTTACAGAAAATGATTGGGAGGTTATTATTAAGATCATGGGAACACCATGGGATGGCTTAAAGAGGTATATGAAGAAGAAATTGGTACCCATTCAATTTTGAGTGATGATTTATGGGAGGTTTAGTGCGTATTTATATGAAAATTGAGGGAAATTTATTATTACATTCAAAAAATAGTTGATGGAAAATAAGTATCAAAATAATTAAATGTTGAACCCATCCTGTAGATTTTTTCAACATTATTCTCCAAATACGATCTTCTTAAATTATTTTATTATGCTAGGAACCGATCCCATTAAAATATTGTCACTCATGATGTGGAAGTGAGTCATGTTCATCAAGAATTATTTCTAAAACAACTGAATATTATATAGGTTTTTGATGATTTATTATAGGTTTTAAAATAAATAAAATAACATAATAACTCATTATATTTAAGGTTAATCCAATTATTATTACATGATTCATTTAAATGTATTTATGAAAAATCATGCATACCATTACAATGTTCTAACATGTACAATATATTTATGCAGTAATTAATTTTTTCCAAAAAAAATTAACTATCTCGTAAAATTATGAAAAACAAAACCCTGTAATATTATTTTACTGCAAAATAATGATTAATATTTATTTAAACAAAATAAATTTATAAATATATTAATTTATAATTTTATATAAAAATTTTAATATATAAGGTAATATTAGTTTTACCAACACAATTTTTTTCTAAACATTAAAAACAATGGAATTAATTAAATTATATTGTAATTTATTTTTAAATTAATATTATTGAGCACTACTATATCGTTAAAATAGAATTAATTCAAAATCTCGTGTATTTAAAAATATGTGTTTTATTTAAAAAGTATATATTACAAAAAAATAGAATATTTTTTTTCATCATATAGAAATATATTTTTATGAAAATGATTATATAATCACTGATATATGTAAAGTAATAATGAATAGGGATCAATAAAATCATCATCCGATTAAAAAATATAAAAATTTATTCTACTAGGGTCTAAATGCATTACCAGTTATTACAAAAGTTTATAGACCAAGGTTATGGTGTGTTATAATTTTATAATCATAATGTTGTTCAGTGAACCTGTTTTGGATGGTGGTATTTATAAAAATGAAATTTTTCCTTAAATGTTTTGTATTGAGTTTAATTTTTTTATTATCATCCTTGTCTAAGTCATGGGAAAATCCCAAGGATTCCATTTCCTTCAGAAACTCTAAAATATGGGCATGATATGGTATGATACTAAGGGATGGATTCATCACTCCTTCCTTCTATGTCAATTTGATTTTATTATAACCATCAATATAAACTAATCTTAATGGTCACTATATAATGACTATATTAAAAATGGTTGTGACTCTTCCCAATCTTATATGTTGAGTATTCCTATTACTAAATTATTTAATAATTTTCTAAAATAACAACTAAAATATAGTGCATGTGTTTCCTATTAGTATAATACTTATTAAATCATTTATTCATTCCAATGATAATTTAATTTATAAATGTATAGATAATTACCCATATGATGGTGTATACTATTTGAATTTTGTGAAACCCTACTAAGATGAATTTTTCACAACATGTTTTGGAACATCAATCTGACTGTATAATAAATTGGGTACTTTTTGGTTCGAGATATGATATTTAGTGGATTGGGATGATTCAATTAAACATGTATTTAGAGACATGGTGTGTTAGTCCAAATAATGGTAGTAGGACCATTTTTTTGTATTTTATAATTGAATTATTTTGTATTTGAGATTGGATGAGTGGGAATTCAGTTTATTTATGTTTTATAGATTTTTCGTGGAATTTTTTAGATAATTTTTTTTGATTATATGTTCACTGATGTTTATATTATATATTTTTTAGGAATTTTAAACTATTTTATAACTCTAATACTATGGTATAGTCCCTCCATTTTCTACATTAGTCCTCTACCCCTACTTAGTTGCCTCTATCATACATAGAGGAGTTCTTGTGGTATTGTGGAGACACGTGAACTATTGAGTGGAAATGGGTCAAGGTGTTACAATAAACCTAATACTAATTCCATCGTGTTAGGAGTATACCATACCTTTTTAATGATATTATGAATCCTATGTGATAAGTATAAAATTAATATATTATCTATATAACTGACATTCCTAGGATTCTAATCTTATGTGATATATGTTATTTACCTAGTGCAATGATAATTGGATTCCTCTTGTGAATATCAATGGATAACTTACGGGATGAGCCAGAGTTTCCTTATATAATGATTATAAGTTTCCTAAAGTGAAGAGTTCTATATTCCCCATGTGATGAGCATGATGTTACTATTGTAACCAGATTGAATTCCATGGGTTAGGAGACTATGATTACTAAGATGGTAAAAATAAAGGTCCCTCATGAACATTCATAATGAATATATTTATTGATAAAAAAATATGTATAATGTACTCATAATCTATAACATTAAGCTGATCACCTGGTTATAGAAGAAACTAACACAATTCACCAGTTTCAGATTAAATATATAATCATGAAGTAGATTCAATATCATATATTAAATTTTAAAGAAATATTCAGACTATAAAATAAACCCAATATATGAATTCATGGAATGATATCCTGAAATTCTATCAAACTATTCAGATTTAAGGGCATTACAACATCAACCACAAAATCATCCCATATTCGAAAAGAGGGAATGATGGAATGAAGGATATAATCAATGCATGGAACAACCCAATATAATTATCATGGAAGAAATCATTAATAAGAGAATGTTAAACATGATGTGAACCTCTTCTCCTTCAACAGTGAATATAGAAAAATGTTGGGAATTGCCTACTATTGGAATGAACATCCTGAATCCTCTATAATTTTAAATGAGAAAAAAATTACACCAAGCATATTTTAAATCACTGTCATTAGACATACACTCACGGTTATCTGTAAATTCTCTGGTAGAATTACATTCACAAAAATGTCTCAGAAAGGTATCAAAACAATCAAAAAATAATATGGGGTTAAGAGGACCAGCCAAATAATGATCATATATTATCGCGCCTCATGAATGAAATATATTTCTTCCAATAATATCAAGAACCCTCACCCAATTTCCCTATTGAAACCAAAGAATATAGGGTCATCAATTACATTTTCCAACACTATGTGTAAAAAGGATGCATTACAACCACATAAAAACATAAGAGGAATAAAATATTGTGGTACCATGATATAATCACTATCATAGGTTTAATAGGTTCAATATTTCCCTCCCATTACCAATACCAACATTTTAATGAGTCTATCCTCAGAACTCGTTATTGACTTATACCACATTTGTGTGGAGGTATGGGTTCCATATTATTCCATTCAAGACTAAAATAAGGGAGTCTCCAAGGATTGACCCAGCAACATGAAATGAAATTTAGTTTTGGATATCCAAACTAATTACTGAATAGGTTGATCATAAAACTGTTCTAGAAACACAAATCCAAATTTTGCAGCACCAGCAATGTGAAAAGGTCACCAATATTATGAATCAATCAAGTAACATTTCATTCCCTTCAATCCTCCACGCTATGGAGGGAGTTGTATTTTCCAAATTCTTAACAATACCCGAGCTACCCACTTGGATTTGTGGGTTAAAAAAATAAACTACTATAGCCATTATACATTATAATGGAGGTCATATCTTTGATGGAAATCCATACTAAGGAAGTATTATACATGATACCAGTAAGAGTGAAGGTTTTCACCATGATACAAATATCCATAATGGGTGTTATCTTTAAGAATGATTTTCTATCACTATGATGTTCAACCCAAGGGTAAAAGGATAACATCCATCATAGAGGCCCTCCCCATGACACCAACCTAAAATATAATGGGAATAAACCCGGGGACTCTTTGTAGATCATACTCATGTAACATTTTCAATGGTACTGGATGAAAATAAGAACAAACTAATTTTTATTCACCCCTGATATTTCAGAATAAAAAAACATCAACTAATTCCTCGAAGATATCCCACCACCTCCTCCACAATTTGGGGTAAGCACCCAAAAACTAAGGATGATAATTACCGAGGCTATATTTCAAAATATAAAATGTTACCCTACAAATACATGTATATGTAGGAATTACTATATTAAATAAAATTTTTATCAAGGGATCTATACTTGAATTCATCGATACCCATTATCACTACTTTAAGGAAGTTTCCCGGTTAGGATCCAAGTATCAATGAGAGGGGAAGAGGTGAATCATTGATATCTTTTTCATTTATGATTCCTTCATTTTGAATCAAACTTCACCTCATGTTAAATATTTCTCTCCTCAGTTAAAATAATCAAAACACATGTCCATATAAATATAATAATTACATGTTTTACTAATCAACTAGAGTTGCTACATCCTTGGTATTGTATGGAAAAAAACGAGTACCACACAATCTACTAGGAAAAAAATCATTTTATGTGGAATAAAATGAGTATGATATTCCCATACATTAATGCATAACTTGGAAAACAATCCCCAAGAGTGTGATCTCCCTCATATCACAAATTGGGTAATTTATTTTTTTGGTTCTTCTTGATCAGCATTTACAAATTTTATCTTTCAAATTAATTCTTCTATTTTCTACACAGAAGATGGATGAAACTTCTTTAATTCCCCTACTAACTAACCATCCTCCTCCATTAACTATCCTACATCTTTTGTGTATTTTTATGTCCTCTGCATTCCATGTAGCAGGAATACTACGTGGACAACTCTACTCTCGCAAACTACTTCTACTCTATGTGCTTCTTCTAATTACATATACCAACTTCATTTATCACTTCCACTTTGGTGGAATAAAATCTTTAGAGGACCCCTTCCCCTTAGTCCACAACCCGTATTATCTTCTTTGAACCACTTATTCCAACATGGAATCTCTATTTTTCGAACCACTTTTATTCATGGAATTTCTTCCCGCAAAATCCTTCCTATGTGGAATCGCCTTCAGTCAACTGTTTGTAATTATAAAAAACTCTTCTGCAGAGGTTATTTATTTATATGAAATTTTCTTACACATAATAATGGGATTATGGTCCATTATATAAGGAAATAACTCTGAAAAATGTTTCAAATTTTTTTACAACAATTTTTAATGTGAAACATTCTTCACCACATACATCTTCTCCTATCGTGAACAAAAAGTCTTATATGTTTCATTATTTCTTTCAGGTCCACGTACATCAACTATTCCTCCAAAGAACCATCTCATATATCGCAACTTCTTCTACTGTGAACAATGATCCTTTTTCATTCTCCAAGCCTCCTCTCCAAAACATTGTCCTGAATGTTTTTTTTAGTTCTGTGAACTACTCCACAAACTATTCTCACTGCCTCGTATGCAGTCCACAAACCATTCCTATACATGTTAAATGGAACAATTACTTTCCAGATTTTCTTCAACATTATTCTTACCATTAACTCCTTTTAGGAGTCATTATTTGAAAACATTAAATTCCCAATATTGATGCCAATAAATTTAGAAAACATAGGGAAATGGTTACACCTTAAATATATTCATTGGGAAGAACAACCATTATTCTTCACATTCATATAGATTCTTTTACAATCATATACTTTCATCATGAAAATTATTTTTCATGATATTTAGTCTTTGAATAATCGCCTTTAGAATCATAAGATGTTTAACCGAATGTATTGCAACAACCATGTCTTCTATCAACCACATTATTTCCAATAAAAACTGAATATGATTAGCATCACATTTTTTCACATTTACTTCATAAGTCTTGAATCAAATGTTCTCCAAATTTATGATATTTTTGACATACAACTCAGTATATAATCGTCTAATTTTCCAAGGCATTTACAATGTTCAGTGGTTTATCTTATTTGAAAACAAAGACAATACTCTAAAAAAGGAATAATTTCAAACTTATTTATCCATATGACTTTGACCCACTATGAAACACTAAATTTATGAGATATATCATGGTAAATCCTAGAACGGTCATGTGAGTAAGAATATCTTGCAGATCCAAAGGAAGAAAAGATCCCTAAAGAAGAGGAAGAAAAATCATTATCCTACATAGGAATATTGATGACACATGAATAACATAATTAATTAAACTTTTTATCCAAAGATATGGATTTACTAAATACACCACATGTAACACAACCAAATTGTAATAAATATTTCGCTTTAAGAAATTTAAATTATTTAATAGCTTGTGTTTCATGCAGTCATGTGTTTAAACAAACAACATAGAAATTATAAGTACATTACAACCATGAAATTAAATTATAGGAAATATATATGATAAAATAATATATGAAATATATTAAAAGGTATAACTCCATATGAATGTATTGTTATATTATTAGAAATTTATCATACATTTTGAGTAAAATCACTTTATTCATTAAAAATACATTTTTTTAAAATGAGTTCATATTATTTTAAAGACTGGCCTATTATTTTTAAAAGTACAATAAAATGTATTTCAAAAACTAATTTTAATTTTTAGACACATATTGAAATAATAATCTTAAAATTATTTTCTTAATTCAAATTTACGAAAACATTTGTATTTTTTTGAATAGTAAAAATACAAATTTTTAATGAAAAATGTAATTTCTATTAAATTATTTACAAAGTAAATTTAAGTAATGAATTGTATTCCAGTTTTCATTTGATTATTTTATTGAAAACAATCCAATTAAGGATTTTTAAAATGATTTTATTCATAAATTCATTATATAAAAAAAATATGTTTTAAAATGCATTTTTTCTGAAAAAAAAATTTTAATCATGGTTTATCAGTTTTATTTTAAATAAAATTATAAAAATTAAGCATATTGAATTTTTTAAAATTTATGTTAGATTTGGATTAAATAATAATTTAATTTATTTAATATATATCTTTTATTTTTTACAATATGAATACTGTCAGGACAAATAGGGGCTTTTATACCCTAAGAGGGGGGGTGAATCAGGGTATGGATATTATTTTTCAAAATTCTTCATGCCCCACTAAATCTTGACCACTTTATTACAAGGGTCACATTGTAAGAACTTGTGGGTCTATTATAACCACTTATTTTCTTCTTTATCTGATGATGATTCTTCGAATGAAATTCAGGGAGTAAGCAGACATACATAAAGATTTTTACTTGGTTCACCCTCACTGGGCTACGTCCAAGGAGCATACAACAACGATGTGCCGCTGTAGAAAATCCACTAAAGAACACTATTATTTACAAGGTTCATGATAGATCACTTATATTAATAGGCTCAATACCTTTATAAGGTTTAGGGTCAGCTCACTGCTTTCACAAGGGTCACTCCCTGTTTCACTATCTCTCTGGATCACTGCCGGGGGAGAGGATCACCTTCTTCCTCTTCCTTTCCTCACTACTATAGAAAGGATACAATAATAATTAATAGACCTATAGGTCTCTTCATTATCACTAATGAATACATCCTATGTTGTATGTAGATGGTCTGCTGAATTCCAGCTTTCACCTATAGATGAATCTCACTTTGCGCCGAAGGTATCAGGTAGTCTTCTAGCTTTCATACATCCCTGAATCAATGTCGTGCTTTAACCATACCTAGAACCCTTATCCACGCCGTAATTCAAGTCTCAGTGTCACAGTTAAAACTAGTGCAAAAGTTCACCTCAACCACTTGCGCGACACTAGAATCTGCAACTCCAAACTTGTGCCACTCACACCCTTTTACGCCCAAACCAATTTCGGCGTGCAACCATCAACTTTCGCACTTCTTAAAAACCTGGCGTGCAAGTGTAACCAAACCACTTGTGCAATACCCCCTTCGTCAACTCAAAACTTGGGAGACTCCCATCCATTAATGCACAAACCACTCTTTACTCACAACAAACAAGTGGTGTGCAACTTCTACTTGCACGACCACACGACCACTTGTGCGACCACCACAAATGCGTGACGGGAGATCTAATTTTCTCTAAGTGATGAAGTCTGCTACGAATAAAGAGAGTTCAACCACTATTTATAGGCATTTAGACACCTTTCACGAAGATTCTCAAGTCACCTCTCGATGCACAAGTCTCGGCGCGTAAGTCTCTACCGCGCAAGTCACTTGCGCATCCAACCTTAAAACTTGTGCGCCCTTTTTCCCTTTTCAATATTTTGATGTTCTGTTCTTGAAAAACATATGGAGCGCAAGTTTCTACTCCTTCAAGAGAATGGAACCACCTTGTATCTGCTCTTTTTGTACTGCCTCCAAATCAACCATTCCATTGTGGACGTTCATGAATCAAACATTGGTCGTTAACCACATCCCATGAACTCGACAAGCCACCATGAAATCACCTTTGTCAACAAATTTTTATGTCATGGTTTGATTTGTCAACAATAATAACATAGATTTTCACTTTTTCAACAAACACAATCACCTCAAAAATTCATCAATAATACCTTGATGGATTTTTTCCCAACAAATAATAACCTTGGTAAATTGTTTTACTGAGGTAAAGGGTAAATTGGGTAATTTTTGCTAAATATACAATTATAAAGACTACAAAATGACCCTTACAAATGAAAAATTTATATTGGATGACTTTAATTCCAAACAAAAAAAAATTATTTAAATTATCTAGTTTAACTGAAATGTATATAGATTTAAATTACTTATATAATATTTAAAACAATTAAAGTTAAAAAATTATAACTTTTTTATAATAAATATCCATTAAGTTTCTATTTGAGGATAAGATAGGTTATGAACGAATTTAAATTTATAATTTTAACATAATAAACATAGATTCATGATATAAATTTATTTTTTTCTTTTTGGGTCACATGGAAGATATTATGATATTTATAAAATTTTATTTTATTAAAATTCGAATATCTCACATTAATGTTATAAATAATATAACATTTTTCTTCTATAATTAAAAAAATTATATATCTAAATATAATAATTCTTAGATAATATATAATATTTGTCTTCATTATGATATTTTTTAGTGAATATACAATTATATTTAATAATTACACAACATTGGTGTAGTAATTATTTTATTAATAAAAAAAATCAAATAAATGGTATTAAAAATATTCAAATATAAAAATTTTAATCAATGAATGGGATAAAATAATTTTATATATGATCCTGAACTCCTAGAAAAATGATAAATATTTTTTTCAAAGATAACATGTTATCTGGTTATTTTTAAAATTCTAAATAACAAATACTATCCAAATAGGAAATAATGATATTTCATGAGAATACTATTTTATTAAACTATTTAAAATCATGAAACATATTTAAAAATTAAAAATAGTTATTATATGTTATAAAATTATATAAATAGTTCCATTATGGTATCATTTACATAAGAAAATTAAAAATTACAATCTTATTATATAGAAACATTTGTAACCCTAGTGAAGTGTAAAATAGCATAATGAAGGGTTAATAAATATTATAATGTTTTAAATAAAAAACACTAGTATAAAATGTATTGGTGATGATATTACCTCATTATTTCATATTTTAATATAATAAATTGAATTTTGGATTTATATTGATTGATATTTAATTTATTAAAAATTTATACTTTCTGAAATTCTAAATATAACATCACCACACTTATATAAGAGAACCTCCTCCCTCACATCTTCACATCACATTAAGAATAAAATATATACCCTAATCATAAAATTTATATTTTATGATTCAATAGAAACATTATATAGGTGATTTTTTCTCAAAATACCGTCCCTAGTGTCCCTAAGAGAAGATCTAAACAAAATTTTCTGAAGATCGGGTAAACAACTTTACCGAATCTATCAAGATTATTGATTTTTCTACATCCAATTCACATGTTGATTAAATTATAGTGTAATATAAAAAGAGTAACATATATTATGAGATATTATTATTATTATAGAACAACCATTTTCTACCTTTCATCAATACTTTGTAAAATAAAATCACCAAAGATGTATACGTACCGCTTAATGTCTCCACACTTTGGTGTTAAAATTTTTTCATTGGCACTTTAGATGGATGGGTATAATGATGGAAGTAAAAGATATATATGGTAACTATAAAATTATATTTCTTATGATATATATACCATCCAATTCCTTAACATTTTTCCATTAAGGGAGTAATATTGTCACTCGTGTATATGTATGACCTACCATCTCCACGACATAATGTGATTAATTATCCATGATTTCTATTAAAAATGATTATAAAAATATATATTATGAATAAATTTATTATATATTACATTTATATAATTTTTTTGACGACATAATTATATCCTATTCACACCGATTTGGATTGATATGAAAAATATACATAAGAAAATGATGCAATTAACACAAAAAATAAGCTTAATAATGAAATATTATTAACAAACTGATGATAAGATGATATAAAAGGATCATAAATGATAAAGTAAATATTTATATAAATTATCATCATTATTTAAACAATTTTACAGTATTTATTTACATGTATGAAGAAAATATTACATATGGTAATTGTTAATTCAATAAGCTCATTATTATTTTGGATTGTTTACATGTAAGTATATATTAGGGAATAGTAATCTTCCATGTCCATGTTTTATAAAAAAATAGAATATATTTTTACTATTATTATAAAAAATTTAAAATAATCATTATCCATGTGTGAATTTTTACAAAAAGGTATGAAAAGAATCTTTTTATTGTTTTTCTAATGTGTTACTTTTTGAATTTTCCGAAAAAATTACAAGAGGGAGAATTTCCAACAAATAAAGAACAATATAACATTCTCAATATCATGAAATCTTCATTACATGATTATTCATTTATAATCACATGATTATATATGAAAATGAAATATTTTCTTTCAAAATTTTGAGTAATTTTAATAAAATATTACAATTTCGATTAAGAAATGTTATTTTCCTCATTAATAATTTTCCACTAATATCTCAAAATTATGAACCTTATATCAATCCATTATTTTATGTTACTTTTGATTTAATGGGTATATGTTTCATGGATAATATCTCTATTAATCTTATGTTTGTCTTATTTTAATGATGGAATGATATTTATGATACCCATTTTATTTCCTTGGGTTTTGTTAAGAATAAATGATGTTTTTGAAACCCATTTTATTCCATGGGTTAAAATATAATTAATAACTTATGATATTGTTTCAAACGTGAGTATGGTTTTCATTATTTGATTGGTATTCACTATATCTCCCAACAACTCATTGGGTAACTATTTAAATCTCGCGAGATAGACATGACCAGAATGGTATTGAACATTGTTCCGTGATATAGGGTCAGAAAGAGGAGTAAAATCAGTTTTATAAAGAACTTCATCCAATATGATGATCTTGGTTGTGATCCTTGACTAATATAGAAATTATTTTCTATACTTAGGTTTATTACACATTTTATTTTGATATTTATTATCACTCATGTAATATTCTCTTTGATTCAATATGATCATTTATTATTTATTCCATGACACAGTATTATGTACATTGATATAGTATATATAATTTTCAAAATTAGATTTCATGGTCTCATGAACTTATGGTTATTTTATCTCTCATTACTGCCCTTAATGAACATCTTATCTCACCTTTTATTTTTTTCTTATCCAAATGATATAAATATAGTTATAAAGATAAATTTCTAAAAAAGGTTTCTAGTTATTAATGAATAATAATGATACGATGTAGATGTTTTATGAATAAATTGTTTAGGTTTAAATGTTTCTAAATACACTAAACCAATAAGGATTTAACATGGTTTTTTTATGTTACGTAATTAATATTCATTTTTTAAAATGTAATATCAAGGCATAAAAAGTGTAGTCTATTATATGTGGTATCATATATAGGTTTATATAACCATTGGAATCTAATATTATAAAATATATTATGAACTCTAAGAATAATTTTAAGTATAGGATAAAATCCTAGAGTTTTCGCTAAAATTCTTAAATAACCTATTATAAAAACTACGGTGTTCTAAATTAACATTTTATAAGTAATTTACATTTATAATGTGGTTTTACCACAATGATTTTTGTTTCTCTACTTATTATTTTTGCCTTTAGTTAATGGAAATAAAACAAAGTAACTTAGATAATGATGAATGTGATGGTAAATTAAATGATTTTCCTCCTAATAAACTGACTATTATGGTGGATATAATAATAAAACCTTGTTGTAGTGATAACACAACTTTCTCAAGCTATGCATCTTCCAACAGATGAAAATGAGAAAATTATAGAATAACATTATGATGGGTCTTCTATTTGGTAGTGTCCACCTAATTTTAGTGGGACTTCTGATCCACATTTAGTTAAAAACTGGATCGGTACAACTAAAATGATATTCCTAGATCTCAATAGTTAATAACTTGTGAACGTAATATTGGAAGTCTATCATTTGGATGATGAAGTGGATAAATGGTGTAATCTCATTAAGAATAAGAGGAAATTAGATGAAATTTAATCTTTGTAATGGAATGAGTTCAAGAATTGATTTATCAATATGTATAGTCCTTGTATTCTAAATATGAAAATGGAGAATGATTTTCATGAAATTAAGGGAAATGATGAATAATTTATTAGTACCTACAAAAGAAATTTCACACGCCTTTCAAGGTAAACTTTTAGAATTATCATCCAACATGGGAGTATGGTTAACCAATTCTTTTGTGGATTAAAATCATGTCTCTGAAGGGTATTATCAATAAAAAACTTCATTAGCTATTATAAAATCATTATATGTCCTCTCATAGTCAATATGGAAATTAGAGTAACCCGTCAATATTATGTTTTCAATAAGAAGTATAAATTTAATTCAAGTGAAAATAAAAAAATCCATGGTGAGAATAATATTATTTTTCTTTTATGATCATTGTGATAGAGGAAACATCGAGGAAACCATCTTAAGGGGACTGTTAAATGTTCTAAATGTGGGAAATGTGGTAATAGTGAAACTTATTGCTGATGTGATGGGAAAAAATAGTTAATGAATAAAAAAGATAAAATTATACAGAGAATGAACCTCCCACAATTCAATGCTTTATGTACTATGAAATTGGGAATAATACAAACTATTTCCCAATTACGATATTAATCAGGGATTTTCGGTTTTTTCAACCTATTAAGGAAAAATAAAAAGGTAAATATCCTGTGATCACTATTGAAGATGTGTTGTATGACAATAAAGCAGTCAAATGTTCAATTACCATCCACTCCCAATTAGTTAATGTATTGTTTCATTCTGTATCCATGCACTCTTTTATTTCTCATGAATTTTATATGGGTATCACAGTAATAACTCAAAATTAGATGTTCTATATGGATTGAAAACCACTAATGACACAATAGTCACATCACTATATTATAAATCATCTCAGGATAAATTTTGTGGGAATGTACATCCTACAAATCTTGGGATTCATTGGTTAGTTAAACTATATGTGATTCTTGGAATGGATTGGCATTATCTAAATGGATATCATATCAATTTCTGAGGAGAGGAAGTCACATAAAAAATTACAAATTAATTTATGATCATCTATTGATGCAAGTATGAATATGAAATTATAATGGAAATTACATCCAGATTATGGTTATCAATTCCCTTAAATGAAGGTCCTCTATCATGGATGGTTGGGAGAAACTCATCATTAAGGTTACACCTATTGTAAAATAGATTTTTGATCTTTTTTAAGGAACATTTATAGGTCTTCACCGAAATTATGATGTTGGTTTTTCAATAAAACTCATACGAAGTTTTATTCCTATTTCAATTAATCCTTATAGAATGACCCCAATTGAGTTGAAGTAATTGAAAAAGAAACTCCAATATAATCTTGACATGTGATTCCTAATCCCAAGTGTTTCTCATTGGGGTGCATATTTTCTGTTTTTTAATAATAATGATAGACCAATGATACTATTCATTGATTATCGTTAATATAATATAATCATTACAAAGAAAAAATATCACCTCCATCATATTGATGAATTATTTTACCAAATCCCACGAACTCAATACTTTTCTGTGATTTTTATTTATTTTGGATATCATCAATTATGGATAAAAAATGAGGATATATGCATGTGGGAATTTTTTACCAGTATTAATCACTATGAATTTAATGTGATTATTTTTGGTCTTTTATTAATGACCACAATATCTTCATGGATTTTATTAATATAGTATTTGAGAGACTACCTTTATCAGTTCATGGTTTTATTTATAAAAGTTATTCATTTATATTAGAATATAATGAACAATCATTAAGTTCATATGAGGATTTTATGAAAGACCCTGAGAAAAGAGAAGATTTATTTATTATTTACCTTGTGTGGCTTTTGAGTTAGTAGTTTTTCACTCTTTTGGTCACATAATATCAAGAGAGGTGATATTTATGGATTGAGAAAAGATATAAGTTATTGAACTTTGGATTAGACCAAAAAAGATGACATAGAATGAAGTTTTCATGGTTATTTTGGATATTATTATTATTTTGTCATATATTTCTCATGATTACCTAATCCTCTCACCATAATGGCTTGGAAAGTAGTTGAGTTGATATGGATGGAGTAATATGAAGATAATCTCAAGGATATATAAATAGGTTATTCAGTTCACTTGTACATACACTTCCCTATAGTGCAGAAGGGATTGTTATCTATAGTGATGCATATAATAAGGGTTAGTAATGTGTTCTCATGAAAAATGTTATAGTGGTTGCTTTTGTGTCAAAATACTTGAATATCGTTGTGTAGAATTTTTTATTTAAGGATATGGAGTTATATGTGGAAATATTTACATTAAATATATAGTGGTATTATCATTATGGAGAATGGTATGATATATATACTAATAAAAAAATATTAAATTATATTATCATTCAAAGTGATATGAATATGAGAAAAAGGATATGGATGTTGTTGATTAATTATTAAGACTGTTGAATACATTAACACTTTAGGAATGAGAACAAGGTGAATGATGTTTAATGTCTAAATGACAATGATAGGCTATCTATAATGAGAATCCAAAAAGATCCAATATATTTGGATTTATAAAGGATGTATTTGGAAATTCAACATGAAATAGATAAGTTCTACATATTGAAAATGAATGTACATCCATCTATATAATTGATGATTAAGGAGTCATAGAAGGGAGTTTTAGATCTATAAAAGAAGGTGAGAAATGTTCTTCAGTTCAACTTTTTTGTGATGGAATAATAATGTTTAGGAACCGTTTTTGTATTCCTATCATAAATGAATTAATGAAGGTATTACTGGATGAGGTTCATAGATTGTCATTATATATTCATCCTTGAAGAAAAGAAGAAGTATATGGACATGAATGTGTATTTCTGGTGGGAAGGATTTAATAGAGATATTAATGAATATAATTCCCAATGTTTGGTTTTTAATAGGTTAAGGTTGAGAGACGAAAGTATAAGGGGTTATTACAACCATTAACCATAAAATAATGGATGTTGGAAAACATCAACATGGATTTTTCATCTAACTTCCCAAAACATATAAATTTTATAATGATCTATGGTTTATAGTTGATTGCCTTACGAACTCAACACACATTACTACTTTTTGAGAGGATTTCACTCAGGATCTAGTTTCCAAAATATATATAATTGAAGTGGTAAGATTACATGGATTACTATATTCCCTACTATCTGATTGGAATATAAGGCTTACCTCGATATTCAGTAAAAATCTTATATAGGCTCTAAAATAGATTTATGTTTCATAGCTTCTTATCGTACTGAGATAGATGGTCAGTATGAGAGGACAATTAAAACTCTAGAATACACGTTGAGAGGATTATCTATGGATTTTAATGGGGTTTTTAATAAACACCAACTATTGGTAAAATTTTGTTAGTAAATTATTTCACCCCAATACTATAACATCCCATGATATTGTGAAATATATTAATTTAAATTTATTTAAATTGATGGATAGGTTGAGTTACACGTGATGAGATGTTTAGAACGTATTATACATAATACCATGTTCATATTCCATTTCACACAACATAAAATTCATTTAATGAATTATATGATCAAATAAAATTTAGTTTTGAAATATAAATATAACAAATTTACTTTGGCTGAATTTTTGTAATTTATCTAGGAACTTTCATATATTGAAGAATATTGAATAATAATGAATTTTTGTTCAGAACTACATTCCCCACAAATTATTTATATTTGTAGACAAGGTTGTTAATTTTTAAAAAGTATAATTAGATTAATTATATATCAGTTAATACAATTTAGGTCATTGAAAAAGAAATCATATTGAATTTTGATATAAACACATATAAAACTTTTGAGTATTTTCACTTTAAAACCCCGCTTTGTCATCCCGTCAGTGTGATGAATTTTAAATTAATTGTGCATCTTCTATAATTTGAATTTTATAAAATGGATTAAATATTTTGAATAATAATATATAATTTCCAATAAGTCCAACAAAGTTTTTTTCCAAAAATATTAGTGAAATTGGTTTAAATTAATTACAATGATTAATGTAAAATTGTGTTTTCTTAGTGGTTAAGATTTAGTCTTAAGTGTCCAAATGACATATAAACATGTCAAAAAGAAATTTTATGGATATTAGTCTACCATATACCCTTTTTTTAGGTAATTGAAACCATTATTTGAGTCTTATTATGTAATTTATACTTCTCAATATTTTTTTACCTTTTTTCATTATAAGAATTCCACTCCCCCACCACAATAAAAGGGTACTCAACCTTCCCATTTTTTCACCCGTAAACATTACTTTTTATAGACCATAAAATTACCAAAAAATAATCCAACATCCCAACCCTCATCTTATACACCACACATTGTTCATAACTAAAACCAAGAATACCCTTGGGGAAAACCAACATTAGTTACCCAAAAAAGTAATAACTTTCATCAACATATATTTTTAGAAATTTTCCTTCTCCACCCCCTTAAATTTATATTAATACATTATTATTTTCTAATATAAGTAACACAAATATTCTTATATGTTATTATATAATTTTTTCAACCTATACCAACACAGTCTTTTAAATAATGGTTAATGAAATTATTGTTTATGTAAGGGGAACTACCGCATCATGTTAAAATGTTGTTTTTCCATTACCAACATTCATGGATAGGAATTATGATGGAAATAATATTTTTAAATGATATTTTTTATTTCATATTTATACTTATATAATTGTAATATATAGATACATTCATTTTTTCATTTATGAGTAAATACTATGACATTGTTTGTAGACATCTAGACTACAGCCTCATCAAAGAGATTTAATACATTCACATATAACATGGAATATTTTAATGGTTGTTTTAATTAGAAAAATTGTTACATAAATAACATAAAATTTATATTAAATAAATAATTAACATTATATTAATATAATATTTCATTTTCATTATTAACCCTTCACACAATAATAATGTGATAACTTTATTAATGGATGTGTGGACTACCTCCCCCTTAATGAGATGTGATTACTTTTACATCACAATAATTGTATATATATGTATTTATGAGTAACTAAAATGTTATATATTATATAATTATCATTTTATAAGGTTAAATGTTTCATGTCTTCTTCACATAATGATCAATGGAAAATGGGAACATTACTCATGTGTACGTATGGCCCACCATCTTCAACATTATAATGATGAATCATTTTTTGATGATCAAATTTCATGATTTGTTATGAAAGAATAATTGATTAATAAATATGAAGATTATGTAATTATTATTATTCTATATATGTTTATATAATGAACATTTTGATCACTATTGACCTAAAAATGTTGTTTTTGACACATAACATGGATGTTATCAAAAAAATTGAAATAAACCGAATTTTTTTAGTAGTTGTTCACAACATTATAATAAGTGAAATAAAACTAATTATGAATATTAAAAAGGTTATGGTGAAATTAAATAACAAAATATGTTTATAATGAAGGAAGATAAAGACACATGTGAGATGTCAAACTCAAGGTAATATATTTCAGCTCAATCTCCCTTCATTGAGGCATTTCTTGATGATATGTACTTTTAATATTTTATAAGGTGTATATACAACCTCTGTGACATTATATACACTTTATTTATCCCTTATTGTGTTATTTAATGTTTTTTTAATAATTAATCATTCATGGGCTTTATGATTTAATCATTTGATGTGGTATGTGACACTTTGAATGTTTATAGATTTAGTTTTCAAATATTTTACTCCAAGTCAATATTATTAATAATATTTTACATATTTATTTTTATGGACCTAAAAGGATTATAAAGGATATTTTAATCGTATTTTTAATTCATTAAATTTTTTTCAGACTGAATCTTTTTACATGTATTATGTTGAATATTTTTTCACATGAAAAATAAAATGTTTAGTTTATAATGTATATCGATAATGAAAAATTATGCAATCATTACTTTTATTTAATTTCTATCGTCCATTGAAAGCATACATGTTTTCATTAATTTAAATACCAATTTTCCTTTTATTTGATTATTTTTATTTTGAAATCGTTTTTTCAAAGAAAATTATGATTGGGTATTGAAAATGGTTTCTAAAAAAGGTATTTTGATCCAAATTTTATTTCATATGTATTTAAAACCAGTTTTAATGTGTTTTATGACGATAGTATTTTACTCTTCATATGGTACATGAGAATTATATGAAATGGGTGAGCTTGATTGAGATTATATAAACGCTTTATCAACATTATAGCTCAAGGGTGATCTTGATATTACTTGTGAAAATGGTAGAGCCCAATTATAACTCATGAGAAATGGGTGATCTCGTTATTTCTTATATAAATGGTTGAGCCCCATTATAGCACAAGCGTGATCCCGATATATCTTATATGAAGGGTAATCCAAATTATATATCTCCAATTCATTAGATAATGAAAATTTTGGATGTCAACCACATGGTTATTCCAACTAAAAGGGGTTTTTAAAGGGGTTAATGTATACAATTTTGTATGTCACCAAATGATGTTCAGTTTCTTGTTATAGGTTTTAATGATTGTTTTCTAAAATATTTGTGTTTCCTATTCATGTGAAAATGTTTCATTTCATATTATAAAACAAAATAGAAGAAAATGTAAACATTCTATGAGTTTTCATTTTTTTAAAACTAATGGTCTCTCTTCTTTGTACATACAATTCTAAGATTTTGTGTTCATACTATTTTTTAAAAAATTATTTCACATGGATAATGGATGGTTAAAGAAATGGAAGAAGTCATGTTGGAATATTTGATGTTCTCCAATGAATATAATTAATTCATTAATTTAAAACTATTATATTATCCCAAAAATAGATACTAAACAGATGTGTCAACTTGGAATTTTCTGGTTTTGTTATGTTTGAGTTACTAAATTATTATATAAAACTCAACAACTAAAAATACCACAACATGAGAGCAAGTAAAATTCTTGAATTAACTCAATATTATTTAGTTATTGAGGTTAGATCCTTATATTTCATATCAAAGGAACGATTCAGATAATATTAGAGGTTTATATAGTGTTAATAACATTCCCACATAATATTTTAGTTTATGGTTATGTTAAAAAGATATTTAATGTGTCATCATAGAAAAACTTACCAATAAGATGGTAGATGGACTGGTGGGTCACATGGCATCAAGGAATTCACATTTTCTAGATATTGATGACCAGTAGTGAGGGTGCAAAGGTGGTTAAGTGGGGAGACTGCACCCTTATAAATAATGTATAAAAGTACTATAACTGTTAATAAATCTAATATAGCCGAGGAACTAGTAAATATTTAATATAATGAAATTGTTTGAATAATATAATAATTAAATTAAATTGGACAATTAAAAATAATAATAATGTATGTATGAAAGAGTATTCTACAAGTAAAAGTAGAAAAAACTATAATAAAAATAATTGTTAATAAAAGTAAAACCACCCAAAGACTATCTCCCTGATAATCTCAAGCTCCAAATCATTATTTTGATAATAACTCCCATATACAAGAAAACAGAAAAATAAATCAACACAAGTCCTATAAATATAAGCAATCCTTTGTCACTTAAGTGAAATGGAGGCCCGAGCAGGGTGTGAGATAATAATCTTAGTAGTTCATCACCCACAATGTTTATCCCAATCAATTCCATGTATATAAATTATAGTAGAGTACATGTATAATGAATAATTACAAATATAAATAAATAAACCACGCATCCGGGTTCTTAAGGGACACCTTACGATTATACATTCTTATCCTTGTAGACTGAATAATTTTTTGACTACTAACTATATATAATGTAAATATATATATATATATATATATTTATTATATTTTATCCAAATATATGAAAAAAAATGTGTGCGGGGTCCTAAGGGCTATATATCTAGAATACTAATTTGGGATGGACCGGGCGTAACTCTGACATCCATTACCATTCTGCAGGCCTATAATCTCATGCAATAGGGCACATTCCCTATATTCTTATGGAGTATGAGACACCATGACCGTCACTTGGGATGGCAATTTAAAACACCTTGGAATCAATATAATCATGGAATGTGCCATGCAAATTGTATCTCCAATATCATATCACTAGTGTGATACAGAATGCTTCACACTCGATGTAAGGGATCATGATGTCTTCATTCAAAACACATCCCTTACCATCATCCACGTCCTATTTAAGGAGTAATTATACTCATTCATGTAAATATTATCATAATATATGATTATAACCATACCAATAAAGGAGTAATTATTTTATAATTAAATTTTCCTTAGGAAATACCTACATGCCTTACATTAAATAATCCCATATAAAGGCATCATCATTTTATGATACAATCCACGAGGTAGTATCTCTGATGATTTTCATTTAAATAACCCATTATAATCCATGGTATCATAATTACAACTATTAGTATAAGAAATTATTAGTTAAATATTTTTGAAGCATGGTTGTAAAAACATATTAAATCCTTGTTCAATTAATCCATTAAATACTACCAAGGAATACAATCCAACATGATTCATACAATTCAATATAAATTTTAAATACCATTTAAAACGACCAATGAAAAGAAATATATCATGAGTAAGATATTAAACTATAATCATTACATTTAGCTTTTAAGAACCTGAAAATTCAATTTACATGGCTCAAAGATCCACTTAGAAGGTAAAATGTTCAAGAGGGAAATTTACTACATGGGAAATTCCATTTATTTAAGATATTATGCCCTTACGAGTAGATTGATCAATTTATTATTTATATAAAAGGTTAAATTCATTTAATATATTAAATATAGGTTATATATGAAACAATATGTATGCAAAAACATGAAATTCAAGAATAAAGAAAATCCAATGAAACAATCTAAGAATGATTTAAATTACTTATAAACAATTTTTGGGTTAGAATACATTTCACCGCAACTTATGGGTTTTATTTTATAAACATGGAATTGTATAGAAAAAAATTCATTAGAATAAATATTCTTCACTCTCAATATTCATAAATAAATTTATCAAGAATAATTTTATTAAGAAATTAGTGAAAATGTAAAAAATTGGGAAAAAGCGTAGACCACCTACCACAAGGGGATACAACAAAGTCGAATTCTTTGGCACTTCACATTTACATTGGGGACCACATGAATCTTCCTATTCACTCCAATGAGAATATACACCTTTGCATATACATGACGAATCATATCCCCTATATACATACATTCTTAGAAATGAATATATATAAGAAGATTAATACTTACAAGATTGTATACTCTTATAACTATTTCCAATTACACATGAATTCATTTTTTTTATTTTTATAAATAAACACACCTTTGCATAAAATATAAATATATATATTATATCCACCATGTGATATTATATATAAATGGGGGAACTTACATATATATAAGCCTACCTATGTATATGTTGTATGTCCCCTTTAACTATGAAAATTCTAACCCATCGGTAGGATGATTAAACATACAAAAAAAATACTTGGAACAAAAAACCACTGATATAAAACAAATATAATTTGGCAATAAAAATTAGTGGGAGAGAAATGTTCCTCAATGTGGAGTTTAGTGAGGCTAAACTAACCAAACCACTTCTTCTTTAGTGGTGAATGTTGTAACATGCACAAAGGGGTCCCCAGAAACTCACCACAGAACCAAAAAAATGAATGAAAACCCAAAATCTGGATTAAACCAAACCCTAGGGGTTTTCCAGATGGAACCTAGTCATAAGGAGGGGAGAAATTGGTCTGAAAATGTGGGATAGGGGAAGAGTAAATCATAACATGGTGAATCTAATATGTATTGTGAATCCATATATTGGTAATTAGTGAATGAACTAGAGTTTATGAGGTAGTGTCACACACAGCTTAGGAGAGACCCATTGAGTGGGTTTCATTATATATGAAGAGGTAAAAGGAGAGACTTTGGATTTATTTTCTTTTATTTTAGTTTTAATTAAATTAAATTAAATTTCAATTAAAAAAACCCACACTATTTGGGAGGCTGGGTTTTACAAACATTGCACCAACCATGGGTGACCATGTATAGGTACTACCTTGGTGGAACTACCAATGATGTCTAGGTTCACCATTTGGATAAAAAAAGAATAAATAGTGCACTTCACATCATTCCACCAATAGAAGTCCACCCAGTTTTCCTTTAGAGGAAACATGGTTTCAAAAAAATGGTGTGCCCTAGTCAGAGCACCCAAGCCTTGAGATTTCGGTTCCCAGTCTCTCAAAACACAATGAGACACCTTGGGGACATCTTAGGCCATCACCTATGTCCAAAAGTAGCACATTTAATAATTACAATTATTAGAACTAGCTTATTATGGCCGGTTTCTAAAAAATTTTGTCCAAAAAAAGAAAAAATTAAATTTGGTTTGTATTTTTATCCAGTTCAAAAACATGGGTCGTTATATCCTTTCCACCTTAAAACATCTTTCCTCAAGAAGCCTTCAAGAATAATGAATACATACCCCAACCATTAAGGGTTAGGAATTCTCATTAAAATAGTCATGTTTAATTTCCAAAAACCCAGCAATCCTTCAATAATTTCATAGGTATATGATTCCCATGCCATTAACACCTGAGCCAATGATCAATTTTCAACCAAAACATCAATATGGAGGTTACCCATGCCATTTTACTCGGAGACTCGACCACATTGTTTTCTATTTTAAAAAATCACCAGTGGTTACCCCCATATTTAATTATCCTTTAAAATTTCCTATTACGATACATGACACCTCCCATTATCATAATTTCATATAAGACAAACACCTATACATTTTATCAATGCATCTGACATGTTTTATTTAACTAAGATGAACACGATTACATATGAGGCCATAACAATAACCTCATTGTAATGAAATTTTAAATTGAAAATCAATATTATAGAAACTATTCATACAATATTTTCTAGAAGACACAACAAACCCATTAAAACAACACCCAACTTGAACTGGAATTGTTTTTAAAAACAGTTCAACACCAAGTGAATAAAATATAATGAAGGATGACAGTCGAGCCATTATGGCCGAAACATTATAGAAATATTCATATCATATTGTCAGCACAATTTAAAAAATAGCATCAATCATTTATTCTATGTAATCTCATATTTTTAATGAGTACAATCATAGAATCACATACTTGACTTCTAGGTCCATTCCTAGGTCAAACCATCACCTAAAAATTTAAGTTTCCATGTCATAGAAAAAAAAGGTGCAATCTAGATCCTTCAAAATAGAATCACCAACCATTTAAAATGACTTATAAGACCAACAACAAGCTCAGGGTAACCTCTTATTAAAATGACTAGAGTAAATGTAACTAGCCCAATGTTTTCCATCCTCTATTCTTAGATGTGAGATGTAGGTAAAAAGCAAGAACATCCAAATCATATCATTAACTAAGCCCAAAATGGATTCCACCTTGCACTCAAGTCGGAAGAAATGATTTCTATCCAAGATTCCATCTCGAGAACTCCTACATGGGAACCCGAGGATCATTTTAGACTATCTAATCCTCAACATAATCCATGCGTCCAGTTTGAAACACTAAAAACCCCCCACCCAAACAATCCCAAAAGAATTTATTTATTTATCAATTCATATGACTGATGCTTTATTTTTTCATCAAGGATAACATCAAGATATGGTACCTGACCATTTAATAGATGAATACCATAATAGGATTTAAATTTTTTACATTCCAAACAATCCAAAAACTGGATGTAAGAGTAGTTGAAACAAGTCTTGTCAATGTCAGGGAAAAACTCGACTTCACCTATTAACACACATCCATTAACTGATCTTGAGCCATTACCATTCAATACATCATGTGATTGTTCATAATTATCCACTAAAGTCCATACATAACCAAAAATGTTACTAAATAGTGTTATATACATCCAACCATAATAATGTCTACTACTAAGAAAGAACCAACATTTACAAAATCCAATAACCCCATGGGCTTGTAAACAAAACCAACCACTTCTAATGGAGCCCCTTATGGTTGTACTCATTCTTCATGGATGGTCATGTCTAAAAAATGTGATACAATGCTCCTAGAATAAATATTTTCCTATTCATCAATGAAATAGTAATATAATAGCTACTCATAAGAGTACTATGTCATAGTCACCTTAAACACAAATGTAATGCATTATGTATGAAAATCAATAAAATTGATCAGCATGTCTGAAGACCTAATTCTCAGAGAAGTCATCACATGCATTTTTAGGAACATTATTACATTAACACCCATGTCATTCAACTCTTTATATGACTTATGAGTAACCCAAATAGTATAAAGCTCAATGATATCTCTGATCTCAACCAGTTTGTTCTATCATTTAGCACTCAGTGAGCACCACGTATATTAATGTATAATTCTACAAGGCTTTAGTCATAAGATGAACACAACTAATATTATCCATATGCTAGTCATCCTAATTCATTCAAGTATTGATGTCTGGAACTAGATATTAATTCTCGAGTCTCACTGCCATGCACGACCACTAATTTGAATGATGATGTATCATGCCATCCATCACTGAGGAAGAGAATGGGTCATGAAAAATGAAAAGAATATGAAAATTCCTGAGGCATGACTATCATTCTTAAACTGAGAAATATATACTAATCATGGCCATAACAAGTATCAAGGATACCTTGAAAACCAATCCGAAAAAGAGTTTCTTTAAAATCTAAAATCCCTACTCAGATAAACATCACCCGAACAACACAAAAATATGAAATAACTCACAGAATCGAGAAATAGATTAAGCTACAAGGGTTCTACCGACCACAGACTATCCCCTTAAGAATGTTGAGAGTGTTGAACCATAATGAGGTTATTCCCATGAATATTAATTATGCCTAAAATCATAACATATAATCCATTTCTAAAAACAAGAAGCCTAAGGAAAACGCTCATGATTTCATTCCATGCCAACTCACAAAACATTTATACTATCCATACACAAGGGATCTGTGAAAGAATACCACCTAAATTTCCACTTTAAAGGCATGAAATTTAATTAAAATTTCATCTTTATAAATTTACATGTTTTAAAACAGAAAATCATGGAAAATATGCCTCTTACATCAACTTCCTTTTTAAATATTAATAATTTTATGGACATCCCATCATAAATTAGAAAATTTATCCTATAAATTCTTTTTTAATAGATATAGATACCTACAAGGGTCTATTTAAGGAAAAATGGATTCCTTAGAATAAAACGCAATAGTAGATTCTTAAATATAATATTTATAAACACGTGTAGCAGTTTATCTCAAAAGAAACATGCCACAACTGACCTACTTGGGACCAATTTTTTATTTTATAAGATAACCAAATCATTTATGATCAAAATTAAAAAAATATCAGATTTCAACCGTTTCATAATATAAGTTGGTTATATTTTAATAGTTATATTATATGGGTTTTCATATCTCAATTTATGAATCACCCATAACGTTCGTGAATTAAAAATTAGCTCCTATTAATCACTTCTAATTAATATTAATATATAAAATTTATCATCATTTACATTTAAAATTTTTTATTAGGTACATTTACATGATCATGATAGTTTGAGTATAAATTTTACCTTTTTATGATTCTTAAGAACCCATACACCTAATAGTTAAAATCTAGATCCCATTTTTAATAAACTAATTAGTTTATCCCTGGAAACCTATTGCATTATCACATAAAGAAACTAGGAGAACATGGTAATGAGCACCAAATCATGGAAAAGGCAAGGCATGCTAAATAAATAGGTATCAGATCAACATGATAATAAATCACCAAAGGAAGTTGGATAAATTGAAATGATAATGAATTTCCTAAATATGTACATGTATAATCATGTTATCATATTACTTTAAATGACATATAACAATAAATATAAAGAAAACTAAAAAATGGAAGAACACTCAAGGAATGAAGTCTGAATAAGCAAGAATACTAAAAATGAAACTTCATAGAATATAATATGCCTCAAATGTGGTCCTCTATGTGACTAATATGATTCATTTAATGCTACATCCTTTTCATATGAGGCCAAGGGAAATTTTTTAAAAATCTCATAAATCAATAACAAACGGAAAGTACACCATTTCATTAGGGGGAAATAGAAAAAATTGTAATAGAAATGGAAAGTTCATCAATTGTTGTCCCTTTGCACATGATAATTTCCCCAGGGGTGGGTGATCATTCCAAAACATGACTATTTACCAAGCACTGACACATTCATATTACCTTGTCTACTAGCACAAAACTATATGAAAAATGAAAAAATCTAGGTCTGATAACACTTTGTAACATCTCAACCCAACATACCACTAAAACAGTAGTCATACCAGTGGGTCACATGGGCTCAACCATGCCCCCCTTTGTTATAGATTTTACAGACTAGCATTGATGGTGTAATGGTGGTTCATTGGGGAAACTATTCACTCATAATCAAATTTTAATGGTGGTATAATAGTTTATATATCTCAAATAATAGCAGAATTAGTAAATATTAAATAGAAATGTAATGAAATAAAAATAAAACAATTGAATAAAAGTGACCAATGAATAATTACATAAATGAATGTATGATAGATGATGCTACATGAATAAGAGGTAAAAATAAAAATAATCAATACAATGAAAGAAAAGAAAAATTACCCAATGACAAGCTCAATGAGAAAATCAATCCCCATATTGGTCCTATGCCCTTAAATTCCATGTACTAGCATACAATTATTGTAATCAACCTAGGTAATTTTAATATAAGGTCTATTTGAGTACACTCATTCAGTATAGGCCAAAATAGGGTGTGATAAAATAATTTCAAAAGACTAGAACCCTGGTGTCTATCCTAATCATTTCCATGGATATAAATTAAAGCATTCTGAAGGTATATTGAATTATAGAAATGATGAATAAATAAAATACATAACCAGGTTTCTGAGGGACACCTGATGGCTATACATAGTTCGGCCCATATCCAGAATAAATAATTGACCAGAAATTATATATTTATATATATAGTAATATATAGATATATATATTATTTTCATATATATTGAATCCTAATATATGAACCAAGTGATTTGTAACTCCTATAGTCTACATACATAGAAAACTAGTGGTGTCCAGACTAGGTAGAACTCATAAGTCCATTACTAGTCAATGAGTCTATAAGTTAATGAAATAGGGAAAATTCCATACATCCCAGAAGAGTGGGGGATTTAAAGCCTGTCAATTGGGATGTCCAGTGTACATTCCATAGTAAAACTCTAATAATGGAAATTTTTGTTTAAATTAAATCACCCATATCATATCACTAGAATGAGACTCCAAGTTCCACACCTGATATAATGGATCATGTTTCCCCTAATCAAAACGCCCCTTACTATCGTCCAAGCCCAATTTAAGGAATATTAATCCTCCTTCGACATGGGAGAATTATAATCCATGAGTATAAACAAATCAGGGAGAACATAATCATATTTATAATTTAGAATTACGGAGGAAATACAATTCATTCCTTATAGTTATCATTTACATATATCTCCATATTTATTTTTATGATACATTCAATTAGGCAGTACCTCTCATGCTTGAATTCAAATAATCCATTATAATAATGGGATCACAATTATAACACTTCATATAATCCATGATTACATAATTAGGTTAAGAGGCATGGTCATACTGCCTTATTAAATCCCTTTTACATTTACAAAATTAAACACTACAAAGGTATTCAATCTATCGTGAAGCATTACATTAAATATAAAAAAGACATGTCAGTTAAAAAATGATGGAATATAAATCCATCATATATAGTCTATTCAACTTGAAACATTCCATTTATCTATGTAAAATATGTAAATTCACTTTACATGGCTCAAAGAGGAACTAATGAGGTTCTATGGCCAGGAGGGAAATTTCCTACATGGGTTATCCCAATCCTTTAACAAAACAATCCCTTAGGAGGTGCGAGTTCCATTTTTTATATATATAAGAGGAGTAATTCATTTAATAGTTTTAATAAAAGTCATATATTATACATGGAATATGCTAAAACAAGACATTCAAGCATTGATAAAAACCAAAGAAACAAGATAATCATGATTTATATCACTAATCAATACATTTTGGATTATAAGACATACTACCACATCTGATTGGTTTTATAATAAAAAAAGATATTGTTTAATAAAAAAATGGATTAAACAGGATTCACACTCGTGAATAATAATTTAATTTATAAATAATCTTATTAATAAGCTATTAATAATATCAAGGAATGATAGGGAAAGGCATAGACCACCAGCCTCAAGGGGAGAGGACCAAGATGAATACTTTATCAGTTGAAGTTCTCACTGGCGACCACTCAAATCTTCCCATTACATCCACCAAGAATATTCACCTTCACGTATAAATAAGGACACCTAGACCCTATGAAGATAGTCACGTGACCATGAATATATACAAGTGGACCCTTACATTAATTCTTATATGTGAATATACATGTTTCCAATTACACCCATATTAATTTTTCAAATATATACCTACGAACACCTAGACACAATATATATTCAATGTTCCATTGTTGAATATATATATATATAAGTATAATGGTGGAACTTATATATATATATATAAATACCAACTAATGAATATGTAGTAAGCCATATTTGACTTTGGTGACTCGAACCCTCCTTAAGGATTATTAAATATACTACCGAAAAATATGAGGAACTAAATATCAATGATAACCCCCTAATAGAATTTGGTGAAAAAAATAATTGTAAAATAACCTACCTCAAAGTGGAAGAGAGTGATCCAAAATGAACCATACATTGTTCCACTTTTCCACACAATTTGGAACACAAATGATGTTTTCCTCAGAGACTCACGTCGTTCTATAATAATGGATGAAAAACCAAAATGTAGATTAAACCAAACCCAAGGGTTTGGAATAATAGAAATAGGTGATGGGAGATAATTAATCATTCAAAAAATGGAGGATAATGGAAAAGGTTGTCTTACCTCGTCAAATCAAACATGAATCATAATGAAATACACTAGTAATCGGTGAGTAGAAAGGAGCTAAGGAGTTCATGTTGTCTGTGGCCAAGTTGAGTCGTAGAGATGGGGCGACATGTGATATATGGGGGGGTAAATTAAGTTTTATTTTAATGTATTTTATTTTAAAATTTATTTAATTTCTGTTTCATTCACGGAAACACACCATGCTGTTTGGGATGGACAATTTACCAAACTATTCACCAACTATGTGGTGAAATTGTGCATAAGTACTACCTAATTGGGACCCATCCATGAATGGAACATATTTTGGTTAACGCATGTGTTGCCCCTATGCTTCACTAAATCCCACCAACTGAAGGATTCTTGGGTTGCTTCTGGGGGCCACACGGTTTCAGAGAAACTATACGCCTTAGTCAATGAACCCAAAACCTTATATATTTCGAGCATGATTCTCCCATAAATCAATGAGACAGTTTAGGGTCATTTCTATCCTCACCCAATTCCAATAATAACACAATTATGTATTCTAACACTTGTAATTAGGTTATGGATCAGATTATGTTAAATAGAGAATCTAGATAATGGAAAATTAAATTTCCCATGGATTTTCATTTTGATAAAAAACAAGGGACATTATAAATAAGTTCAGATTTCAATATTGATACATCTAAATTATATTTTTTTAGAAATATTATTTGTTGAGTAAATATTAATGTTATAGTGAGACAAAATAATGGGGAAAATATCCTTCGAAAATAGAATCTTGAGATAGATGCAATCAGAATAGAATAATTTGTTGTAGTGATTGATCAGTTAACACAAACTATAAATTTTTGTGGAATACATGTTAAAAAGGAATTCAACCTACCATGAAGGAACATGTTGATAGTAGATCATTTCATGAGGTAACATCCTTCTTCATTCATGGATCATTTTACCCAGTTCTAGCTGAAGGTAGTTGTAACACCCCGAGATTTTATGAAAAATATTATTTTTAATTTCATTGTTGTCTTGTGTTTTACGCTACACCAAAAGGAGCTTACACTACATGCATCCCGGACATGGCTTTATTTACACATAATCACGACCTTCCACGATAGCATTTGTTGTATGCAATACCGAGTTTCACTAAACAATGATATGATATTAAAATATTATATAAACTAGCTGCTATGAATAGTAATACCCACTTTTTAAAATTTTATAAATTTTATCTTTCAAAATGGAATTCATTTTTGGATTCAGAATATCGAAATTAGCCTAAGGTGAAATTTTGGTATTTTTCTGAAAACTTTCATTTTTTGATGAATAGTGAAAACACTAGGTTACTATTTAAAAACCGCCATTTTATTTAAATATTTATTTAATTTATTAAATTTTATTTTAGGTCAAAATTGATACATAATACCTATATAAGTTCAATTAAATTCATTTGATTCATTTCATAACAATTTTATATATATAAAAATTTTATTGAACGTTTCACCGTCTTTTACCCACCTCCTAGGAAAATTTGAAAATTTACATAAAAAATAATTTTACCACTTCTGTAAGTGGAATTTCAAAAATCTGAGAGACAGGGTTAATATCAAGGAGTTAAATGTTGTTCAATAAGATAAAAATAATTTTTTTGTTAATAGTAACTTTTTACTATTTTAACCACGGTTAAAAGTAATAGGGTAATTAAGGGTAAAAATAAAATTATTATTACCCTAACACATGTACAAATTCTATTGGATAAGTTCAATTTGACCGAAAACAACATTCAGAATAAAATATGACCATTTAGGTCCACTTGGATTATATTATGACATTTATTATAATTTTATTTAAAGAAGAGTCAAAATAGTTAAAAATCAAAGTTTAATAACAAAAGAATTTATAATTTTGGGTTATGAAAAATATAAATTCGACTATATATATTATTTAAAAAGATTAAAATATTTCCTACGTAAAGGTATTTTATTTATAATTTTTAGACATTAAATAATTTAATTTATTTATTACATAATGATGATGCAGTAATTACTTTATTGATGAAATATTAACATAATTGATATTATAAATACCCAAATAACTGTAATTTGAGACATTTTATGAATTAAACTAATTTTATAGGTTAATATGACATGTTAGTATTTATTTAATTAAATTTTTTCTAACTATTCATGCTGTTATGATTTTCACAAATATCAATTACCAAATAGTGTCAAAATTGACATAAAATAGTCTTTAAAAAAATATGATATTATTAATTGTTATTTTATTACTAAAAATCTAAAATTCAGAAAAAATACTAATATAAGGTTATATATATTAATAATGAACAACTTGGGGTTCGTTTTTCTTATTATAGCATGTTTATCAAACATATAGTGTAAGAAAACAAGAAGACACGGTAAAAGTAAAATTATTTAACATAGAGTTAAATCTAAATGATATGGTTAAAATAGTAAACTAAACTTGTCTAAAATATATTGGTTGAGAGGATTTCGAACAATACCCACCTTAGATTTTAAATAAATCAATTTTGAGCTATTAATAACCGAATATGACATTATAATAAAATAATATTTCAAGTTTTTCCTAAGGCACCCCTCTCCTCTCTTATTACAGGGAACCTCCTCCCTCTCCTACTCACACACATTGAGCCTTCAAAATCGTCCAAACCCAGCCAATTTCTCTTCTACAATTCCCTAGAAACATCCTAGAAGTCCTGGTCTTCTTAAAAGACCATCTTTATTGCTCTAAGAGGAGGTTAAGAAGAGGCTCATCAAAGAAGAGGTAATATCGTTTACCGATTCTTTCAAACTTATTTCTTCTTCTACTTCTTCTTCTTTATTTTTTTCATCATAAATTAATAAAATCACTATAACTAATATAATGATATGTTATTATAAATATGAAACCACCATATTTCATATTCTATCCATCCTACGGAAAACGAAATCAACGCGTGTGCGTACGTACAGAATATCTTCCCCACGTCGTGGTGTAATATGTTTTCCACCACCACCTTACATGGATGGGTATAATGGTGTAAATAAATAACTAAATACGGTTATTGTAAAGAGATACTGTTCTGAAATATTATACATACACTTCAATACAATTCCACAATCATGGTAATGATATCATCGCTCGTGCGTACGTACGGACTACCGTCTCCACAAATGCGATGAGATTCATTTTCAATGATTAACCATTCAAGAATGATTATAAAGTATATTTAATGAATAATAATGAAATATATCACATAATTAAGCTATTGGATTTATGTATACCTATATATATATGTCCTCTACTTACTTCTATTCAAGTCAATAAGGAAAAGAAAACAGCGTTCATAAGTACGTACAACCTACTGTCTCCATGAACAGTGTTTTTCTTTTCATTTATCTATCAATTATATATATATATATACTGAATATATATGATATATAATTCATTATTTACATTCTATAAGTAATTAAATCATGATATAAGTAGTAATAATATAGATAACAACAAGTCCAAACACGTATGATAAATAAAACGTTTTACCCAAAATGCATCTTTAACATGAAATTTACAAAAGAACGGGTGATATAAAGTCATAAGTGAACCATATATGATATCATAACAATGAATATGACTCTATAATAAATCGAAGATATTATTTAAATCATTATACAGGAGTTTCAGATACGTACGAAGCATATCAGACCTAAGGTAAGGGATAACTTTTACAATCTCGTTTTTATCTGGAATTGTTTATTCATAAGTATTTACTGGGGTTATATTTTTCATCCATGTCCATAAAAATGTTTTTCATAATGTTTTTAATATTCATTCATGTATGTTTAAAGACCTTTTACCCATTTTTGACTTTTACTACATGGTATGTATGAAATCTTTCTTTTGTTTACCAGACGAGGTAGTTTTTGAATTTTCTGGAAAAAGAACGAGAAGAATGTTTTTTTAACTTATACGGCAAGAACATATTTTTACGGTTTTTATAACACCTTATTTTCATGAAGCCTACTCTACATTATTTCATTAATATTTTCAAAAAAATGCATTTATTTTAAAATTACAAGGCATTTTGTGAAAAGAAAATGATTTTGAAAAGAAATGATATTTTCCTCAAGAATTCATTTCAAGTATTTTATCAAAACCAATTTCCATCAAAGATGGCATTATTTCATATTTGTATGTTTCATGTATAATGTTTCTATGATTTACATGGTTTCAATTTTCTTATGATGAACGATATCCATTTTTTTATATGGATTATGTTATGATAGGATGATGGTTATGAAACCCATTTTATTCTTTGGGTTTTGATGAATGATTTATGTTTATTTTGTAGAAAAAGTAATAATTATTTCAATATGAGATGGGTGGGACCAATATCTCCATCCAATGCTTGGGTAAAGATTAATATCTCATGAGATAGAGATTTCTTGAATGGTATGTTAATCTGGTTCAGTGATACAAGACTGGAATGAGGAGTGAACTCGATTCACAAAGGGACTTTTTCAACTAAGATGGTCTTTTCAGAAATGCCTTGGCTACTATGGAAATTATATCATGTGGTTAATGGTTTTCCACAAATACATGTTTTATTCCCATGCCATTCCTTTATGATATATTTGTTACATACTTCCATGATTTATGTCTTTGCTCAAGATTTTGATGTTTAGATTTTATGTTCACGTTTTTGCATTCAAATGTTTAGAGATTGTTTTATGTTCTCTATGTTTACCCTTACTGAGCATTTGATCTCACCCTTTTTATTTTTTCTTTTCCCTAGGATTTAAATAAAGGTTTTAGGTAAGAAAACAAAATGGGAAGATCTTTACAGGAGATGTTGAAGATCTTTCACCGTGATTAGAAGATTATATTCCAAGTTTCCAAAGACACTAAACTATTATGGACCTTGTTTGTTTGTTTTTGTTATGTATTTAGTATTCCACAAATTGTAATGTAATGTCCATGTACGTTATGCTTTGGGACTCTACAGTTGTTATCAGAGGAATTTTTTAGTCAACCTTTGTAAAGTATGATGCGAAAACATTAGTGAGATCCCTAGAGATATTTCCTAGGTATGTCTATGGATGTCCCTAAGGTTATGTATAACTATAAGTTATAGTACTAGGATTACAGAAACGATCATAGAATTAAACCTAAGATGTTAGATATTGAAAGTACTTTCCTTTATTAAGTTTTTTTCCTGTTATGATTTTTGCCTCTCACACTATTCTTTTTGGGTTTTAGACGATGGACGGAACCCGAAGGAACCATGTTGATCAATGTAATGAACAATGCAATGATTTTCCTCCCGAACAACCAAATGTGATGTATATGGAGTGAAAAATATTATTTCTATACTTACAAAAGCTGTGAATCATTCTGTATTTCCAAATGACCAGAGAAGGGAACAATAGTCTATTGAGTGCTTCATGAGGCAACGTCCACCGTATTTCATTTGGTCTTTTGATCCACTTGTTGCTGAACAATGGATCAGTACCATTGGAATTATATTTTCCATACTTCGTTGTTCAGAACATGAAAAAGTCATTTTAGTTGTTTACCATTTAGAAGGTTAAGTAGACCAGTGGTGGACTCTAATTAAGAATACAAGGCCCCAAGATGAAATTGAATCCATGGAATGAGAGGAGTTAATGAAATTGTTTTTCAGTAAGTACTTTCCTCGTATTCTTCGAACAAAGATGGAAAAGGAGTTCCTTGAGGATAAGTAGAAGGATGATGAATCTGTTTGTATATACGAAACTAATATTACAAGACTTTTAGGTATGCATCTAGCTTTATCATCCTACATGAATGTAAAGTTGATTGATTCTTCAGTGGCATAAAACAAATTCTTCAAAGGGAATTATCTATAATATACTTTAGTATCATTGAAGAAATTATGCGTTGTGAAATCAATGTAGAACTGGAAGTTGGTGTAACATATCCCCCTCATGGTTTTGACAAGAAACGAAAGATGGAGTTCAAGGAAAAACCTCAGAACAATGGTGAAAATAAGGTGAATGTTTCTTTATACCCAATGTGTGGAAAGAAATATGGTGGATATTGTCTAAAAGGTACTAGAAAATGATTCAAGTGTGGAAAAGAAGGTTATTAAGCAGCTGAGTGCCGATGTAATGGGAAAAAGTTTTTTAATGAGGTGAATAGAGAAATGACTACAGGGAATGCTCCACCAACACTTTAATGCTTATAGTGCAAGGAAATGGGTCATTATGCTTATCAATGCCCTAATCCAAGGGATAATGATGATCAACGTGAGCATACTCTTAAAAAAGGACAAAGAGAAGTCACATGCGATCACTATTAGAGATGTTGAGTATGAAAACGATGTAGTGGAATGATTATGTGTTTATGTATCGTGATTCCAAAATAATGTTGTGGAATCTAATTTATAGTACTGTGGAATATTGGAATATCTCTGTATTAATTTATTATGGTTTTCAATAATTATATGGTACCGGTAACCATGAAAAGTAAATCAAATATTTTGGAAAGTAGATGATTGCACATAATGAAGGGATAAGGAGAAAATAATATGTTTGATGGTATTCATGAGATCATGATTGATTTGAGGACAAAGTGATATCATGTTTTGAGTATATAGAATTTTTGGAATATTAGTATGTGGAAGGAATCAACTTTTTACATTATTCAGGTTTTTACTAATGTTCAATGGGTATTCATTTTTTTCAAGAGAATACATGATTAAGGAATTCACGTGTTTGGAATGTGACAAACAAGATATATTTTATGATATACGGGTGATAAATGATTCTATTCGATGCTTGGTAGATGACCTTTCTAGTAATCATTTTATTAATACTAAGAGATTGGATAGATGTATTTTGGACAAGCCTAAAGATTTTAATGGGTTATGTTAGACATTAGATAGTATTGTTTAAGGATGGAACTTGTTTTTGATACTATTTTGTGCATTTTCTCACAATAAAAGTGTGATAGGCCTTTATCTCCTACCACTAGCCTACAGGATGTCCCTGGTTACTAGAAACTAGTTTTATTATATTAAGTTGTATGATATATGAAGTATAAGTCAATTTTAGGAACCATATATGATTAATCCCTCTATAGATAGACTTATGTATTTTTTATATCTTTTTCTAAACTTTTGATTGGGACAAATGGAATGACCCATCATTCTATCACATGATCTGCTAACACTTCATGAATGACAAATTCAACTTCATTTTTTTAATAGATGAAGTGGAAATTGTCCATGGAATGACCAATGGTGATATTGTACCAAAATCAAGAATGTATTTCTTCTAATTCCAATTTCTTCAACATTAGGGAAATGATCTCGAAAACCAAAAATGTTGTCCTTGTTCCCTTGTATCTGATGAATTTTATGGTACCTTAGATCATAAAATATTTATGGCTTTGTGATTTTTGGCTTTTTCATAGCCATGTCCTCTACCACTCTTCATCGAATGTTCATTGTTATATTTCTCTTCCTTATCTATATTTTCACATATGTTGTCCTATGTGGAAACTCAGTGCTAAGTTACTTTGGGTGACTGTTATGATTCTAACATCCCTTTATAAAATGAAGTTTCAGTATTTCTTTTTATGATATGGGTTTCTATGAAAGAAAAATTCAATTAGAAAACCATTTATTACCCCGACGAATTTCAAGGGCGTAATTCATTTTAAGGGCGGTAGAATGTAACACCCCGAGATTTTATGAAAAATATTCTTTTTAATTTAATTGATGTCTTGTGTTGTATGCTACACTAAAAGGAGCTTGAACTACCTGCATTCCTGACTTGTCTTGCATTAAAAACAGTCACGACCTTCGACGATAGCGTGTGTTGTACGCAATACCGAGTTTCACTAAACAAAGATATGCTATTAAAATATTATATAAACTAGCCATTATAAATAGTAATACCCACATTTTAAAATTTTATAAATTTTTTCTTTTGAAATGGAATTCATTTTTGGATTTGGAATTTCAAAATTAGCCTAGGGTGAAAATTTTGTATTTTTCTAAAAACATTCAATTTTCGATGAATAGTGAAAACACTAGATTACTATTTAAAACCCGTATTTTTATTTAAATAATTATTTATTTAATATAAATTTATTTTAGGTCAAAATTGATACATAATACCTATATATGTTCAATGTAATTCATTTGAGTCATTTTATTATAATTTTAGATATATAAAAATTTTATTGAACATTTCACCGTCTTTTACCCACCTCCTAAGAGAATTTAAAAATTTATATAAAACATAATTTTACCAATTCTATGAGTGGAATTTCAAAAATCTGAGATACAAGGTTAATATAACATAGTAAATTGTGGTTTAATAAGATAAAAATAATTTTTGGTGAACATTGAATTTTTACTCTTTTTTTACCACGGTGAAAAGTAAATAGGGTATTTAGGGGTATAAATCATATTATTATTACCCTAACACATATCCTAAATCTATTGAATAAGTTTAATTCGACCAAAAACAACATTAGGAAGAAAATATGACCATTTAGGTCTACTTGGATTAGATTAGGACATTTGTTATTATTTTATTTAAAGAAGAGTAAAAATAGTTAAAATCAAAGTTTAATATCTAAAACATTTTTAATATAGGGTTATACAAAATATAAATTCGACTATAAATATTTATTAGAAAGTTAAAAATATTTACTACATAATTGAATTTTATTTATGATTTTTATAATTTAAATAATTTATTTTATTTATGACACAATGATGATGCAATAATTACCTTATTAATGAAATTTAACATAATTGATATTATAAATACCCAAATAAATGTAATTTGAGACATTTTATGAATTACACTAATTTTATAGGTTAATATGACATGTTAATATTGACTTAATTTACTATTTTATAACTAATCATGCTTTTATTATTTTCAGAAAAATAAATTACCAAATAATGTCAAAATTGACATAAAATAGTATTTAAAACAAATATTATATTATTAATTGATATTTTATTTCTAAAAATCTATGGTTCAGAAAAATGACTAATATAAGGACATATATATTAATAATGATGATCTTTTGGTTAGTTTGGCTTGTTATTGTATGTTTATTAACCATATAGTGTAAGAAATCAAGAAGAGACGATAAATGTAAAATTATTTAACTTAGGGTTAAATCTAAATGATAAGGTTAAAATAGTAACCTAAACTTGTCTAAAATCTATTGGTTGAGAGGATAGCGACCTATACCTATGTTAACTTCTAAATAAATCAATTTGGAGCTATTAAAACCCAAATACGACTTTATAATAAAATAATATTTATTTTTTTTCCTAAGCTGCCCCTCTCCACCTTTATAAAATGGAACCTCCTCCCTCTACTCCTCACACCACTTTGAGCCTTCAAGCTCGGCCAACCCCTGCCAATTTCTATTCTCCACTTCCCTAGAAAAATCCTAGTGGTCCTCGTCCTCTTCAAAGACCATATTTAGTGTCCTAAGAAGAGGTTAAGAAAAGGCACATCAAAGAAGAGGTAATATCCTTTACCGATTATTTCCAATTTATTTATTCTTCTACTTCTATGTATTTTTTTGTTTCATCATAAATTAATAACATCAGTATCACTCATACACTGATGTGTTATTATAAATATGAAACAACCCAATTTCTTCTTCTATCCATCCAACAGAAAAAACAATCACCGCGCGTGCTTACGTACATAATACTGTCTCCACACCGTGGGGTAATCTGTTTTCCACCACCACGTTACATGAATGGGTATAATGGTGTAAATAAATAACTATATATGTTTATTTTAATGTTATATTGATTATGAGATATTATACGTACACTTAAATACAATTCCAACATCATGGTAATGATATCATCGCTCGTGCGTACGTACGGACAACTGTCTCCACAAATGCGATGAGATTCATTTTCCATGATTAACCATTCAAGAATGATTATAAAGTATATATAATCAATAATAATGAAATATATGACCTAATGAAGCTACAGGATTTATATATACATATATATATATATACCATCTACTTACTTCCATTCAAGTCAATAAGGTAAAAAACCGTGTTCATGCGTATGTACGGCCTACCGTCTCCATGAATGGTGTATTTCATTTCATTTATCGATATGTTATATATATATATATATACTAAATATATATGATATATGAATCATGATTTACATTTTTTATGTAATTAAATCATGATATAAGTAGCAATAATATCAATAACAACAAGTCCAAACACGTACGATAAATAAAACGTTTTATCCAAAATGCTGATTTAACATGAAATTTACAAAATAACGGGTAATATAAAGTCATAAGTGAACCATATATGACATCATAACAATGAATATGATTCTGTTATAAGTCAATGAAATTATTTAAATCATTATGCAGGAGGTTCGTATACATACGAAACATATTGAACCTAAGGTAAGGGATAACTTTTCCAATCTCATTTTTATCTGAGATTATTTATTCGTAAGTATTTAATGGGGTTATATTTTTCATCCATGTCCATAAAAATGTTTTCCATAAAGTTTTTAATATTATTTAATGTATGTTTAATGTCCTTTTTACCCATTTTTTTCATTTACTACATGGTATGTATGGAATCTGTCTTTTGTTTACCATACATGGTACTTTTTTAGTTTTCCTACAAAAGTACGAGAATAATGTTTTTTTATCTTATACAGCATGAATTGATTTTTATGGTTTTCATAACACCATAATTTCATGAAGCTTTATCTATAAGATTTCATGAATATTTTCAACAAAATCCTTTTCTTTTAAAATTACATGGAATTTTGTGAAAAGAAACTGATTTTCAAAATAAAGGATATTTTCCTCAAGAATTTATTTCAAGTGTTTTATCAAAACCAGTTTCCATCTAAGATGAAATTATTTCATATCTATAAGTTTCAAGTATAATTTCTCTTTTATTTACGTGGTTTTACTTTTCTTATGATGAAATTATATCCATTTATTTTATATAGATTATGTTATGACAGGATGGTGTTTATGAAACCCATTTTATTCTTTGGGTTATGATGAATGATTTATGTTTATTTTATGGCACAAGAAATAATGATTCCATTATGAGATGGGTGGGACCACTATCTACCTCCAATTATTTCAGTAAAGATTAATATCTCATGATATATACATGGCTGGAAAGGTAAGTTAATCCGATTCAGTGATACGGGACTGGAACGAGGAGTGAACTCGATTCAAAAAGGTACATTTTCCAGTAATATGGTCTTGGCAGGAATGCCTTGGATACTATGGAAATCATATCATGTGCTTAATGGTTTTCCACAAAAACATGTTTTATTCCCATGCTATACCTTTATGATATATACCTTACATACTTCCATGATTAATGTCTTTCCTCAAGATTTTGATGTTTAGATTTTATGTTCCAGTTTTTGTATTCAAATGTTTATGGATTGTCTTATGTTCTCTATGTTTACCCTTACTGAACATTTTAGATCACCCTTTTTATGTTTTCTTTTCCCGAGGATTTTAAGAAAGGTTTTAGTTAAGAAAACAAAATGGGAAGATCTTTACGGGGGATGTTGAAGATCTTTCACCACGATTAGAATATTATATTCTGAGTTTCCAGAGACACTAAACTATTACGGTTCTTGTGTGTTTTTTTTGTTATATATTAAGTATTCCACAAAAATTAATGTAATTTCTATGTACGTCATGTTTTGGGTGTCTACAACGGATCAATTCCCAAGATAGGACTTTTGATGTCATAGGATGGTCAATATATCAAAAGGCAATCCTTTCCATTTATCATTTTGAAGGAAATGATGATATGTAGTATTCTATGGTTAAGAATACATGATAAGAAGATAATCATTATTCCATGGAATAGTAGACATTTCAGAATATCTTCATCCAGAAATAATTCCCTAAGGATGGTATGCTTGGGATAGAGAAACAATTCATTGATTTGTTGAAAAATGGTGATGATTTGTTGGTCGTGTATTATGAAAGCATCATTTGATTATCTTGGTATGTTCTTGATTCCATTAGATACATTGATAGTGAAATTAATAGATTTTACTCATGAATGAAATAATGTTTTTGATGTTCATTGGCTTCTTGAGAATTTAAAAAATATGAAAAAGTGGTCCATTGTGCTAAGAAAGTTTAGAATGATTTTTTGAATAATTACATGCAAAAAATTGGAAAGAGTAATAAATGGATAAGGCTACTGGAAATGGAGACTTAACCAAATTTTAATTAAATAGTTAAGATGAAATATCATTCCATGTATGTTTAAATACATTTTTTGGGAATGTATATCAGGATAAGGAATGATTTACTAGTGTGATAAGTTTTGTCTAAAGTTTTACAACTATAAGGAAAATATTCTTGAATAATATTATAATTAAATAATAGATATCTTGTTAGTAGTTATATGTTTAAGTTATATAGAGTTGGTCTATTTTACTATCTTTTTTCTAAAGTAACTTACTTAGTGTAGAAATCACTATGATCAAAAAATAGAAAGGTTTTTTAAAATAGTTTTCTACTGTGGAAGTTGATGATGGGACATTTGGTGAAATTATGGATTCTCTAGGGATCTATTTATTTTTTCTATGGTTAACCATATGTTCTGGGTTTTTGATACTACATTTCATGTTTTAAGTGATCTGATCACAATGAGATTTAGAAAATTATTAGATATTTTTAGTTTGATTTATGTTCATGTAATTCATTATTTTATTGATAAGTACTCCGTTAATTTTGAAAAAGAGTTAAAGAGTTGATAAGATTTAGGGTTAATTTGATCTTTGTTGATTTAAATTAATTTTTTGGATGTTCATTATATATCATGTAATATTATGAGGATAAAAATTTTCATATAGAAATATGAAAAGTAAGAATATTTCCTTATATTATTAGACAATAATAGAATTCTTAAACATTGGGAATACACACTTTTAATAAATTGTTTTTTCAAATTACAAACCATTTGTAACTGATATAAAGAAAAAATTGCAAGGAATAAATTTTTTTAAAGGTGGGTAGGATGCCAAACCCTAAGAATTTATAAAATTTATTATTTAAAATTTATTTAAATTTTTTGATTGATTTAATTAAATTAAATTCATATTTTATATTTTGTTATACTCTATAGGATGTTTATTTTGCATTGCAGAAAACATCAACTTCCTTTGATGACTTTTTTTACAGACACACCTGAGTCATACCATAAAATATTATACTATTAATATTATTATGATAGTTATCACCTACCCATTAGAATGTAATTAATTAAAGAGATTAAATAAATAATAAAATTTCAGTTTACACATTTTTTAATATGAATTTATTAGTAACCAATTAATTATAAATGAAAATGAAGGTCAATTTAATATAAATGATGTCCTAGAAAAACTAATGATAATAAGTGACTTTTTAATATTTTTTAATATTTTTTAAATTAGATAGTAAATTTATATTAAAGGATCTTATGTTTCTAATAGAATAAAGGAAAGTTAACAATGAGCTTCTTAAAAATCATGTGTTTCACTCAAGGATGACTTATACAGTCCAATAATATTCTTTTAATGTTATTATTTAATATGGTTGTTTACCACCATTTAATGGAGAATCCATTTTATATTTAATTTAGGAAATTTATATAATTTTTATATAACAAAAAAATTATATTCTTAATGACAAATATCAAAATTTAATTTTGGATACTTTTTGGAATTTTTTCTAACAACATTAATATTTTGATCAATTATGAATAATACAGTATTTTATTTCAAAAATTATTGTTGAACCTATTTATATATAAAGCAAAATAGTTTTTTATTTGGTTTTAAAGTATAATTATATTGATTTAATATAATTTAAACTAATTTATTCCATTGGAAACAACTTTACATTGAATATATATATAAAGGCATGGAATACTTCTGAACTTATTAACATTAAAATATAGATTTTTCATCCCATACGTATGATTAATTTTTTTTATTTCCTCTAGTTATGTGATTTGAATATTTATAAATTGATTAAATATTTTTAATTATCATAATTTATAAAATATAATAAGTTCATTATAGTTTTTTAAAATAAATATTAATCACAGTGATTAAAATTAATTATAGCTATTAATGTAGTTTTTTTCTTACTTAGGGGTTAAACATATACCATGTTGTATCTAATTGGGACCATTATTCAAGTCACATGATATAAGTGATACCTATTAATTGGAATTAAATTTTATATTTACATGAATGAAAGTACCCCTCCACTATAGAAAGACACTCACACTTCCCATTGATTAATACCTATCATGACATTTGGATCCTCAAAAACATTCCCAAACAATATAAATTAATCCCAACCTCACCCAAGAGGCCTTACCATGGGAATAAATCAAATGAAGTTATTTTTTGATGAAAACCAATTGGAGTTACCCAAAGAAGAGTTCACTTTTATCAACATGCATTTTTACATTGCTTCCTCCTCTAATCCCATTATTTATTAGTATTACATTCTTTTATAATAACATAATTATACAAAATATACTTATATGTTATTATTTTAAGGTTTAAATCTACACCTAAAACATCTCATGGTTTGGAATTATGACAGAAAAATAATCATATATTGTTTATATATATGTTATTTGTGATTTATTAAATATTTTTTAATTTTTATATGCACATTCATTCACTTTTAAAATATGATAACATTGTTTATGGATGTGTGGAATTATGTATCCCCAAAGTAATGTGATATGTTCACACATTACATGGAATATATTATGGATGGGTTTAATTATAAATATTTGACATAAATTAAATTTATATGGTATTCATTAAATAAATAAATTTCATGAAATATAATATATCATTTTTATTATTGTCGTCTCACTAATTGAAAAAGTGATGACGTAATTAGTGGACATATGGGATACCACCTCTTCGACACAATGTGATTAATTTTACATCAAAATAATTATATATATAAATATATATTATTAAATAATAAATAGTATATGATATAATTAAAATTATGGAATTATAAATGTAACTTACCTTTTTTATATAACGATCATCGAAAAATATGAACGTTACTCAACTTTATGTATGAATTAGAATCTCCATGATTGTAACATTAGTTTAATATTCATAACCATATTTAATTATTGGATTTTAAATTTTAATTTATGTATAAATATTATTATTATTTAATTATTATTATTATTTAAATTTTTATGTAATGACCCTTGACAAAAGAAGACCTAACAATGTCGTTTCTGTCCCTAAAACTGAAAAATGTCAAAATTCCCTACTTAGGCTTAATTTTTTATTTGTTTATTTATAATAAGTGAATTAAAATTAATTATAAACTTGAAATGGGTTTCCAATAAATTAAATAATCAACAAAATTTTAATATTCTTGAATATAAATAAACTCGTTACACGTAAGTCTCAAGGTAAAGGATTTCATATTAGTCTTCTTTCAATGATGAATTTCATGATGATATACACCTTTATTTTTTATTAGGCAAATATACGAACCTATTAAAATTATATACCATTGGTTTATCTATTATATTTTTATTTAATTTTTTTATGTAATTATATTTCATGGGGATTATAATTTAATTGTTCAAAGCTGTATAGAATGATTCGAATATCTAAAGATTAATATTTCCAATATTTTCTCCATGTCAATATTCATAATATTATTTTATATATTTTTTTAAATGGAAATAAAATAATTATATTTTATATTTTATATCTATTTCGAATTCATTAATTTTTTTTGAAAATAAATATTATTATGTTTCTTGAAATGACCATTTTTTAATAGTGAAAGAAATGTCATTTTTTTAATCTATGACAATAATGACCTATCATGTAACTGTGAATGATATTTGATTTATATTTTACTTTTAATGGATACATATTTTATTAATTGGAAAATTCTATTTATATCTACTTTATTTTTTTTTCTTTTAAAAAATACAATTAAAACGGTGAATCTTTATTGACAAAGGGTTCAAAAAATGTATTTTTATCTAAAAGTGTTTTCATATAGATTTAAAAAGAGTTTTAAGGGATTTTATGATCAGAGTGTGTATATTATTATTCATTACTTGAGAATTATATGAAATGGTTAAGCGGAATATAACTTATATGAAGGAATTATCCCCAATATATCTCATGGGTGAGCCCGATTAAGCTTCTATGAAGGGTTGAGGCCCATTATAGCTCGTGAGAAAATGGTGAGCCTGATATAGCTTATAGAAATGGATTATCACCATTATATCTAATGTTTGATCCTTGTATAGATTATATATAGAATGATCCACAATATATATGTCTACTAAATTGGGAAATGTTAATTTTATAAGTAATACTTATGGATAAACCAGTTAAAGGAGGGGTTGAAAGGGTTTTATGTACATGATTTCTAAGTCAAAAAAGACGTAGAATTGATTTATTTGGGTTTTTGTGATTTTATTTCAAAAAAAATATTTTATTAATGAGAAAATGTTTTATTTCATATTATCAATGAACATTGATGATAATTGTAAATGTTATATAACTTTTCTTATTTTTAGTGAACTAACTACTTCCTTTAATTGGATAACACTTTCTAAGATTTCATTCTCAGAATAAGTGTTTAAAATGTTTTCATATGGTTTATGAATTGGTAAGGTAATGTATGAAGTCATGTCGGAAGTTTTGTAGTTTTATCATGAAAATAATAAATGATTTATTTTACAATTTTTATTTAATAGGACAAAGGGATTCTGATCAGAAGTGTCCAAATTGTATTTTAGGTTACGTTATGAATGATGTATGGCCTAATTATCTAAAACGATAAACATGAAAAGATACACAATGTGGGAGAATGTAAAATTCTCTATATAACTCAATATAATATAAATATTAAGGCCATGCCCTTATAAGTAATCAGATGGATCTTTATAGAGAACATTATGGTATGTAGTGTCGAACTCTAAAATAATGAAATGATTTTTGGAAAATAATGATATCGGTATGTAATATAGTTTAGGAAATAGAAAATAGGTTAAGATCAATTCAAAATCACAAAATAGTATGTCATAGTCGAAAAAAGAGTTATGTTGACAATCGTTGAAAAGTCCTTTAATTTTATGTGGGAAATAATATATTTATACAATTATATCATTGGAATGGTGTATTGATATTTATAAATAAGGCAATATAATCCCCAGTTTTATTTTTACTTTTTGAGATTATTGATCATGAGGGGAAGGTAGCTTATAGATTGTAACTTCCAAATTTTATCTCCCATGTTCATGAAGTCTTCCACACATTACTCTTGAGAAAGTACATATATGATCCTTCACATCCACTAAACCCCAATGTAATACCACTAGAGAATGATATTTCTTATGAATAATAATATATATAGATTTTTTATCGTAGATGGAACTCTCTACTAAACAAGATCACTTTCTTATTTAATAATTTATGAAAGAACCACCAACCTAAGAAAGCTACATTAGAACCCGACGATGTGGTGAGGCATACATATACTCATTTTTTTATTCCATGTGATAATTTTTTATGGAATATTTCATTTTAATGGGGTGTATAATGTAACATCGTGATATTTTGACATATTACTCTTTAAATATTTATTGTTATTCAATATCATCTCTTGCACAAAACTGTGAATTTAAACAACCCATATAAATATTCTATGGCCATTATAAATGAGCCGTTTAATTTTTGTGCTTAAATATGGGAAAATATTTTATTAAATATAAATAAATTCCTTACTTAAGATGAATATATTAGTATGTTCTAAATAATGATCACAAATTTTATAGCAAAATCACTTTATTTTAAAAAATAATGATCCTTCCAAAATGATTTTATCTTATTTTTATGAGTTAATATTAATTTATAAAATATCTGTAAAATCTAATAGAAAAAATTAAATTCATTTTTTAATTCATCACAATCACAATTATCTTCATATTATTTTAAAAAAATATATTAAAACATGTAATTATTAATGAATAATGAAAAAATATATTTTTTTTGAAAAAAATATATTTATTTAATGTTCTTAAAATATAAAAGAATTTTTTGGATTATTTTTAAATTTAAATTCTTTAATTTTATTATAAAAAAATACAAATAAGTTTTCTAAAAATTATTTTACAGTTGAATTTATTATAAAAACATTTTAAGTTCCGAACTGGTATTTTTTTAAGAAAATCTTTTCCATGGAGGTGTACAATTTAATTTTTCATTAAATTCAAAAAATTATAAATTATAAATTTGTAAAAAATGATTAAAAACTTTTATTATTAATTTACAAATTTAGTGAATAAGACGCTTTTTTGGCTAATACGAAAGTATCTTATGTAAAATTTGTTACCCCGATAATTGGTAAATTAGGTAATTTAGATTAAAATAAAATTATAATGAAAAAAAGACCCAAAAACATGCCGAAATATTATATTAGGAAAATAATTAGACCCTTAAAACATAAAGATATAAATTATGTTTTCTAATAGTGAGATTTCAATGAAAATTAATTATATAATATTTAAATCAAGGAAAGTCACAAAATGTCACTTTCTTTTTCTTAAATATCAATTATGTGTCCACATAAGGATAAAGGTATATTATGAAATAATATAAATTTTTATTATTGAAATAAATTATATAATTATTTGACATAACTTTATTTATTACTTTTAGGGCCATTGAGATGCTATTATGATATTTATAATATTTTATTTAATAAATATTCTAAGATGTCACGTTCATGTTTTGAATAATATATCATTTTTTATATAGGGTTACCCAAAATTTCTATTAGAATATAAGTATTATTTTGAAATTTATAATATTAAAATTCATCATGATATTTTATTGTGAATATGTTTTGAACAAATATTTATATTAAGTAATTACACAACGTTGATGTATTAATTATTATATCTATAGAAATGTCAAATAAATGTTATCAAAAATATTATAATTAAAAAAATTTATTTAATAAATGGGATAAAAGAATAATATATATTTAATAAACTATTCTAGATATAATAAAATATTATTTTTGAATTTAACATTTTATACTGATATTTTTAACAGTCCAACTATTGTATTGTGTCTTAATTGACACTAATGAAATTTTATCAAAATAATATACTGTTAAATTACTTAAAAATCATAAAACATTTTTACAAATACAAAGTAAATACAAAATGATCTGAAATGGTATAAATATTTCATTTATGGTCTATTTGACATAAATAGGTACAAATTAAAACCTATTAGTAATGAAAATTTTGTTACCTTAGTTAAAATTAAAATCTGTTAACTAAAGGATAATGAAAATGATATTTTTAAAATAATAAAAAAAGTTGGATGAAAGTAATTTTGATTGGATTAAAAAACTATATATTATTATCTTATAATACAAGTAATTTTTTTAGTGATATTTATTTATATTAAATTTATTATTACATAATATTTTTCGAAATTCCAAGAGTGTCTCTCAACTATTTAAAAATAGGCACCTACTCCCTCACATATTCAAATCACATTTAACATTAAATATCAACAATATGCTACCAAATTATGTTATAAATATACCAATACAAATTATATAGATTATGTTCTTCCCAAAAAATCACCCCAAGTGTCTTTAAGAGGATATCAAAATGAAGTTCTCCGAAGAAGAGTTAGTCATCTTTATTGAATTTTTCAAGATTATTTCTTCTAATATTTTCTCTTCATGTGTTGATTCCCTAATAACGTAATAATTCTAGTTTCACAAATAATTGGATATATTATAATGATTATGGAACGACCATATTCCCCTTTAATTCGTCCTATAAAAAACAAAAGAACCACTTGTGCATATATATGACATACCATCTCCACGTCATGGGGTAAACTATCATTCCTCACAACATTAAAAAAAATTATATAATGTTGGAAATAAATTTAATATATATGAGAATTATAACATTATATTGATTATGAAAAAAATTTACCGTACACTTCTTTACCATTTCTCCATTAATGGAGTGATATTGTCGCTCCTATGTTCGTACAGACTATTATCTCCAAGATGCGATGTGATTCATTCCTCATGATCACTATTATAAAATGATTATATAGATGTATATAATGAATAAATATGGTATTTATTACCATAATAACATTTATGTGATGATATAACCACATCATGTAAAATGAACTAGGTGTTTTATGAAAAACATGCATAAGAAAATGATGTAGTTAACACATGGAAGAATGGTAATAATAAAATATTATTAACAAATATATGATAAGATGATTTAAGAGGATATTATATGATATAATAAATGGGATTATAGACTATTAATATTATATTCATCATTATATGGAATAAACAAGCTTTCCAATATTCATGATGTCTTAATTCCTTCAATCATAACATGTATTATTTCATGGTTATTAACAAAGAAAAAGCATTCTTCAAATTTTTTGTGTAATTTTTTTAAAAGATAAATTTTTCAAAGAAGAAATTATATTTCCCCTAATAATTTTTGGCAAGTGATCTTTCAAAATAATTTCCATGTATTATAAAATTAATTGATGTAACACTAAATTTAATTGGGATATTTTTTAAGGATTGCATACGTATTTTTACAAAATTTTTATTTTAATGAATTTATGGTATTTATGAATCCCATTAAATTTGCATGTGTTATGTTACGATTGAATGATATTTATGAAACCAATTTTATCGAACGAGTTTTGATATGATTAATGATATATGTTCTTGTGGAACACATATCAATGGTTTTGATTATTTGATGGGTGGGACCTATATCTACTACTTATTAATTCATATAATATTTAAATATGATGAAATAGATTTTATTAGAACTATAATTTATCCTACTTCCATAATACAAGGATGTAATGCGGACTCAAATCAGTTCAACAAGGGGATTTCTCTATAATGATGGTCTTGGCAGTGAGCATTGACTAATATAAAAATTATTTTCTATTTTTTTGTGTATGAAAATTTTTTAAGTATTATGTTATACTATATTGGTATTTTATTTATTTTATTCCTTAAAAACTTCTTTGATTTATTCCATGACACGATATCATGAACAATGATATGCACGATATAATTTTCTATAGTTGTTTTCATGTTCCAATGACCTTGTTAGTATATTATCTCCCTTGATTTTTGAATAATTTTTATCTGATATCACTCATTCGTATGTTTCTTTTGCCCATTATATAAATAATGGTATTAATTATTATGTAACAAATATGAGTTTAGTTATGAAGGGATAATTGGGTGATACTGTATATGTTTTATGAATCAATTATTTCTGTTTCCATGTTTCAAAACACACTAAACCTATATAGTTCTATCATTGTTTATTTATGTTTTCTAATGAATATTATTCTATTTAGATATATTATCTATGAAATAAATTTATGGCACATTATAAAACACTTTCCCAATACTTTCAATAAAATAGGTATGAATCAATCCCTTTAGAAGCATACTATAAATTCATTTATTTAGGGAAAAAATTCCCCTTCCATGTAAGGATATAATGAACATGAAATCATTTTTGTGGTCCTAGACAATAACTGACGTCTAGTTTATATTTAGATACATAAAATTCCACAATTAATTCTCCATGAGGTTATCACAAAAAAACTGAACTTCTTTTAAAATTCATTTGGGTGTTGTTCAACAATCTTTTGGGATGCCAGAAACCCATCCATGAGGCTCTATGAACCTTCAATACCCTATATAAAATTGTCAAAATGAGTAAATTTCATCACATATAGTGGCTTGTAACCTACATCAAGAGAATAACACAATATATTCCAAAATTTATGTATATAAATTATTAATTTTTTTACTATATATTATTGAAGAGGAATATCACCATGTGTGAAATAGAGGCAAGAGTAGTATGTTTTTCTATAGTCCATCCCTCAAATATGGAGATGAATGGTTCTTCATATTTGTTTACAAGATTATGTCATCAATTCTTGATCACTGACAACTTATATAGTGAATGTATTCAATATCAATTACTTTTATTATCATAAATTTCATTCTAGATTTTTGTGCTAAGGTGGGGATTAAGAAAGAGGGGTTCGATAATGATAACAGAAACCTTATAAGGGTGTTTACACCAATCACTATGGATGGTTTCTATTCCTATATGGTCTTTCTATAGTAGGGTATTCAAACATAATTATATGAATATTGATAATGTTAAATTAGTTGTTTAATCATATGGTGAATCCAATCATATTGAAAAAACTAATGAGAATTTTATGATTAATTATTTTCTTTCAGATATGAAAATCACATTGTAGATTAATTTTTATATACTCCAATGATACCATATATATCATGGAAATAATCAAGCTGACATAGTCCCTATTCCAATAGAACCTTGACATATGCATTTCCTCGGTGGATCAATTATGATAGAGACTATAGGATCCACCAACTCGTCACCATGTCTGATATTTACCATGAATCTATCCCTATATGATTTTATTGAATTTAAACAAATGAATAATGTCTAATCCCCATCATCAACCATATAACTAGTTTAAGGATAGTTTTATACTGAACATACATTTAATGAAATGGTAAATACACTCTTAGGGAATTCACACCTTTGAATTAGGAGGTTTTTTCGTGAACCATAAAATTCAAGAAGACTCCACTAATGATGATCAAGAGATTTCCTCTATCAATTTCATCTTTTCAGTAGATTATTGTGAAGATATCAGAAATGAATCAAGAAATCCACATACTCATGGACCCCCCATAGATCCTCTAAATGAAATCTAAAAACCCACATAATGTGAAATGAATGGGGCTCTGTATTTAAAAAATTTATCCAATATGAGAAGGGGACATATGGTTCTCTTTGACCAGTAAGAAAATACCTCGGTGATAACATCATTTAATGCATCTCCATTTCCTATGTGATTTTTTACTGTTTTTAATATCCCCATTAATCAACGATTCTACATCCACAATCCAACAAATTTTATAAATCAATAGGTACCAATCAGAAACAATAACATCATCCTACTAAACCTTCTATTATTCTTATTAAGTACATACCTCTTAGGGGAAAACAAATACACCTACCTAAGAAGTATATCATACTGAATAGCCTCATATATTCTATGTAAAACTCTAAAATCATATTTTCTTTCTCCTATGATTATATATGTGTGTGTGTGTGTCTGTGTGTTTGTTTGTTTTAATCCCACCTCATGGAACAAATTATCCTCTTCAAATATTAGATTGAGGTGGGTTCAGTTTAAATATATCATGTGGAAAAATCTTGGTCTATGGAATATCATCCCATCATATCCTTCTTTTTGTAAGATTAGGGAAAAATCATATATGGGGAACATTGTTTCAATATATATCTTAGGAAAAGACAATGTTGTTGACGTTCAAGGGTAATTGGTAGAAACATTCTCTCTGGTAAATCTCATCATGACCCGGACACTCAAAAAGAGAGATTACACATATATGAATTAATCCAAATCTCAAATAATGATTCATGGATAAGAAAATTGTCAGTGGAATAAACCTAGAAACATCAAATTAAAGGTCATATTAATATATTTTATATCCATCTCTGATTAATTATTGTCTAAAAATAAACAACTTTCAATGGAATATTAGTAGTGTCCCATCTCAACATACATTAAACGATCTGATAATCATAATACCAATTCCCTAAATACTCCTTCAATCATTGAGTATGGGTGATCCATGCTGATGTAACCCAATTTGATTAATTTTATACCCAAAACATTATTTTTATCCTTAAAAAAAGGGTTGGAATGTAGCTCTATGTTAAAGGATTTCAATGTAAAAATTCTCTTAATAAAATGATATCGGCTTTAGTAGATCTATGGGATGACTTGAATATAATTTTTTTCATTCCATTCCAAATATATTTGCACCAAACCATAACTATGTCCCAAATTCATTTTATAATAATGATTTAACTTATACCACCCCTTTTTCATATAAATGTTCCTCCAAATTTTGGATTTACTAATCTAATAGCATAAATAAATGCCTGACCTATCGTTGGGAATCAATGTCTCAACCGTGCTTAATAGAGTATAAAATTGACCACATGGAGGTTGAAAAAATGTCATTATTTAAACATTATAGATATATACGTATGGTGAGAGAACCCTGTGTTATGAGTATTATCTGATATCTACATGTTTTACACAAAACATGGAAGCTTTGAATATAATTTTTTATACTCGATCCTCATATAATATGAATATGTTGTTTATCAACCACCAATAACTAAGGAATAATCTCCTCTAACTAGTCCTTATAATGTTGTTGAAGAGTTTTACATGACCCAATCCCCTTATAAAATTAAAGAACATCACACCACCACCACTGAGTATCTCATACAGGTGAACCCCAATACTGAGAAAGAACAAAGTCCAACGACGACTAAAATCATCATGCCCCCCTATGGATAATAATAGTATATAGCATTAATAAAATAGATTATTAGTGTTTTATTATAACACCCCAATTTTTTCAAAAAATAAATATAATTTCACGGATCTTTGTTTTTATTAGATATTTATAACTACCCTTTTAACTTAATTTTTCCACTTCTATGTTTTGAATTTCAAGAAACTATCATCTACAATTCTGTTCAGTATTTTATATAGAGTCTATTGGAACCAATTTGTTTTTTTGGTGAATAGAAACATACCCTAATGAATAGTAATATTAATAGTTATATGATCCTAATGAATAGTAAATTTTATTATTATTTTATTTTCCTAAGGCTAGAAGATAATAACATCTTGGTTAATTTTTCATTCTGATAAAGAAGTAGTTGTAGAATTAGAAATGATAATTTTTGAATTAAGTATGATTTTATTTAAATATAAAATTAATAATATTTATAAAATTATTTTCAAAAAAGGGACTTCATTTTTGAAATCTACACGTCGATAAATGGTTAGGGTGAATATTGAGAAATTTTCTGAAACATTTGATTTTTCGGTGAATAGTATAAAATACAGTTTTTAGTTTCGGTGTGTTAATGACAACATTAATGATATAATAATGATTTCATAAATATGATAGATTTTTTTATAGTTAAATAAGGTGTGATGTGTCTCAAGTTTCTTATACAATGATCAAATACCATGGTCAAGCCCATGGTTTTGCAAATACCACCCATGAGGTGTCCCTTGAAAATTATAAAAATAATCCATCACTTTTCCTATAAATACCAACTGTTACCTTCATTGAATTCATTCCCAATTCTCCCTCAACAAATATATGGCCTCCTTACCTTCATAGTAGTCCTCCCAAGTTTTTATCAAGCCCCCAAGGTCCCAACCTTCATGTTCTAATGGTTACTCTACAAGGTAAGAAAATTATCAATTTCTTTCTTTTTCCTTTCAAATTCTCTTTTATGTGGTATAATTTTCAAGTTTCCATACCATGTTCGTATTTCCTTCATATTATTGATATTATATATATTATGATTCATTTATGGATGGTAACCCATTTTCTCCACTCTTTTTAAAAATTTCTAAAACCATGTTGCGTAGCTGTTTGGCTACCGAATTTTTGTAAGCGATTTCACAATTTTTCTTTTATTTTGAGTTCCTTCCTTATTCTTTCTTCATATCTCCTTACCCAAGAGGCATGAATTATTAATAAATCAGGTATACATTGTATTTTATCATGTTTATGAAAAATTAATCGACTTTATTCTTCTCCACTCTGACTTATTTAAAGAATATAAAACATTGTCTTTTTGTGTCGAATTACCGACATCGTGGACGGTGTGATTTCAAAATCCATTAATTCCTTCAATTCTGGTCATGAAAACATTTATATGGTTTAAACAGGATATAATATATGTTTTATGACTCTTATATGGTTCTTGAATTCTTTTTTTCTCACGGTTCTAATTTATAATACAAAATTAGGTTGTTATTATCAAAGAACCACTAAAATGATCTAAACGAACATCATTAATGTTTTAACATATAATTCATTCTCATATATATATTCAAAGTGATAAATGGTATAAATTGTGGTACTAGAAATATGTAAATACTACTCCGTTCCAATTCTGGAGTTTCACTTACAATCAAAAAGAAAGATTCATCAGGAACCGATCGTGAAAATCATAAAAGAACTCACCCAAAATAATGCAAGGAACAAAATACTAACAATTAAGGGGTGAAATGAGGTTATGAAATGACCATATAAGATGTTATAAACATGAAAATGTTTCTTTAAAAAACTAATAACACTCTTTTAACCATTATATAGGAGGTTTAAACATTTTTTAAGTAAGACAAGCCTAAAGTAAGGGAATTCTTAACCCAATTTCCATTCTTTGGGTTAAACATCTAATTCATTATTTATGTGCTATTTAAATTGTTTGTGTGATGGGTTCTGTTTATATTATGTTTAATTATGTGTATTAAAATTATATATACATACTCCATCCACTTTATTCTGTCTCTCTACAATTGAATGAAATTTATAAGGGTCTTTTCTTTAAAAATCATCTTTTTAAATTCGGTTTTACAAAATTCCAAACTAATGTTTTTATTGAATTATTCATGTTGTATGATTATGTTTTGGTTCATGGGAATTATTAATGAATAAGGATGGAACCTATATTCCTCTCAAACACATTAGGTATGAGTAAGATGGAGGTTGGCCATATGGTTACTCCAATTTTAACTGCGATGGTTACACAAAGTAAGGTAGCCATGAGGGTTACAAATTTTAAGGTAGCCAAGATGGTTACAAGATTGTGTATGTAATTCCCCGAGATACCTCTATGATTATATTAATGTTCTCATGTTTGTTTGGATCTTGAGTAAATCTCTTATTACATGAAGTAATTATTTATGAGTGGAAATCATATCTTTTGTAAATGTTTCCATACTTTTAGAGTATTCAAGGACTAATGTGATCTTTCCTTATTTTCCATCCCTTAATGTGATTTTGTGCTCATCCCATGTTTTTAAATTATTTTTCACAGTTTATTGGATGTTTAATACAAGAAAGGAATACACGTTAAATGTTGAATAATTGTCAAGGAGTCTTGTTTTATGTTTTATTATTTTATATTTTGAGAAAAATGGAAACAATTTTTATGGTATCCACTATGTAACAATGTGTAATGTAATGAATGTTTTTTCCTAATTCTCTAGATCACTAAACATGAAAATATCCTCAATGTAAAAGGAATTTTTTTCTTAACTAAACTCAATATTATGTATTAAATAAGGTCGGGTCCTTATAGTTGGTATCATAGGATGGTTTAGATAACTTTAGGTTTAGGGTGATGTTAATAGAAAACCATAAATAATTTTTACTCTATGTTTAATTTGAATTGTTATAGCATTTACAAATTATTATTTTTCTTCATCTAAGACTTTTTTGTTTACAATCGTTGTCTATAGAAGTAACATGTATGTTGAAGAGGAGAGGCCCTGACAGAATGACATCATTCTTGATCTACAGCCTGGAATAGTAGGGATTGGAACTGAGCAGTTTCTGACAGCAATGGCTCAGTTAATGCAGGAAATAAATGGCGATGGAATCCATTCAAAATCCAATAGATGTACCACAATGGAACATGATATTGGAGGAACATTTTATGAGACAACATCATCCTGCATTAAATTGATCTCTTGACCCAATGGCATCTGAAGGATGGGCAAAAGCCCTTGAAATGATATTTGATGTTATGGGATATGCATAAAATCAAAATGTAAGTCTTTCCATTTATCATCTAGAAGGGGAGGACGATTAATGGTGGTCAATGGCAAGGTATATCAGGGGTAGAGAATCTTTTGATGCCTTATAGTGGGATGAATTTAAAATTCTTTTCCTTGTAAAATATTTTCCTAAGTTGGTGAGACTAAGAATAGAGAAGCAATTCCTTGAATTGAAATAGTAGGAGGAAGATTTAGTGGCTGTGTATGAAGCTAACTTCACCCGACTGGCGAGGTATGCTCCAAATTGTATTCTAGATCTTGATAGAAAAATCAACTGCTTTTACTCAGGATTGAATCCAAGGTATCGAAGGGAATTGGCCTCCCATGAATTCAAAAGTTATTAGAAACTTGTCTGATGTGCTAAGAGGGGAGAGATGGAGTTTGCTGATGATCATGATCATTTTAGAAACAATGAAAAGAAGAGTCCCAGTTGGCAAGAAATGGGTAAGAATCAACCAAAGAAATCTGATGGTAAGAAAATCCAATTTCCAGTTTGTGAAATGTGTGACAAGAAGCACCCTGGGGAATGTCTTTGCAGAACTGGTAAGTGTTTTAAATGTGGTAAGTTTAGATATATGGGTCGTGATTGTAATGAAAATGATCAAAACAATAATCATGATAAGTAGACTGTGAAGTATTTTAAATGTGGTGAAATGTGTCATTATGAAAATGCCTTCCCAAAGAGGGATCTGAATGATATAAAGAAGGCATACTAGAAGTAGAAATGTGTAATGAGATCCATTAAGACTATGTCAGCAGATGTCGGGCCATCCAATGAAGTTGTATCAGGTACATTGTTTGTTCACTCATATTTTACTAAAGTTTTGTTTGATTCGGGGTCTACACATTTCTTCATCTCTGAGAAAGTTTCTGGGAAATTGGAAATATCACCTCAAAAAATGAGACCTGAACTTGTTGTTAAAACACCAAGGGGAAATGTTATAGAAAATAAGAATTATAAGAATCTTTCTATTGTGGTCTGTGGAAAGACTTTAACTGAAAACCTCTTTTTTATACCCTTAGTTGAGTTTGATGCTATTTTGGGGATGGACTGTGTAACGTCCCGGACCCGGGTGCCACGCAACGGGTGCCCCGAGCCCGGTTCGCCACGTGACCTCAAGAAAATTTCCCCAAATGCTAGAGGCTTCCGACTAGCAGTGAGGGCCCCGGTCTGATAGTGGGGAAACTATGCCCTCATTTGTCAAAGTGTAGCGTAGTGGAATACCAAAATAAACATACAACAAACAGCGGAAGCAATACACATACACAATTAAAATAACTATAGCAGTGGATATAACCAAGAGTATATAATTGATGATGCTACATGTTTCATGTTCTAAGAAAACAGCCATAACATGTTATACATCAATGTAGTATAGCATAAAACAATGTATAGAAAAACAAGAAAAACAGCTAGCAGCGACATCGCGAGCCTAGGCTCGGTCCCATGCCCTCCTACTCCTCACCAACAGTCAAGTACCTGTATAGGGACTCCTGCCCCTATCAACACCTACAACAAAGTAATCTATTTGGGCCGAAAATCGTGACCCAAATAGGGTGTAATAAATATATCTTATTAGGCACCCACCAAAGGCTCATTCCCAACTGTGTGTAAGCGTGCAACAACAGTGTGCAGTAGTAAAATGAAATAAAGTAAGCAGTACTCAAAAGTCACTAATTACCAGTTATATTGCCATTTCATTATACATTTAATCCATTTAAATATTAGAAACCACCACAGTGCATTTCTAGGTAAACATTCTATGTCCTCAGACAAAAAAACCTTACCCTTAGGTAAGCAGAATCCAACCCGCAGATATAGCCCTCAGGCGTAATAGAAATTTCCCTCAGGCATAGGAAGTGTCTCCCTCAGGCACATATGTTAAGACTCGAGGCATGAAAGGCTTCCCTCGGGCGAAATACTACAGCCCTCGGGCTAAATAGTGCAGTGCCCTCAGGCTAATCACAACAATGCCCTCAGGCTAAATACAAAAACGCCTTCAGGCTAAACAGGTAACTGGGCCATGCCAAACAGGTAAACAAGCAGTAACAAGAAATTCATCTCAAGGCAATTCTACAATTACTACTTTAAAGGCATACCCTCGGGTATCTTGGCCAAACGGATAAACATGGGAACACACCCTGGGGGTGGTTCCGGATCAAAGCAATGATCCCAACCAGCATTTTAGTATCACAATTAAATACCCAATCAAGTCTAGGTATTAAATATAGCAACGGCCTCAGCCTCATCACACCCCAACATGGGTTAGTGGAACAAAAATGCACAAAAACGCATGACTATTGGAAAATGAACACAAAGCCACCTACCTTATACGCCAACGAATGCTATACCTGAACGCTGACTCCAGAAATGCCCACGAACGGTGTAGATATGACGAAGAACAAAACTCATTCAAATTTAAATAAATTACGTTAGGAGAAGAATTGGAAAGAACGGTACCTGGAGAGGAGAGGGCTTACCCGTGCTATTCCAACGAGATCGTCTGAAGCCGAATCGGATTCCAAACGAACGCCCGGTGGATCTTCAAAGACCCGACCTCCTCCTTTGGCTCCAAAATGGATCAAACGCCTCCTTTTCTAAATGAGGAGGCTACTGCATGTTTTAAGATGAAAGAACAAAGTACACGGCATGTACTTATGAGTACATGGCGTATACTTCTTTCATTTAACTGTTCATTTGGCAGCACCGCCACACTGTTCATTCGTCGACCTGATTACACGCCATGTACTCCCAAGTACACGGTGTGTACAGTCGACTAGCTGGCGGCGACTCCACCGCCTTACTATTCAAGACTTCCGACAGACTACACGACGTGTAAGGTACCACTACATGGCGTGTAGTCAGTTCCTACAGCCTTTATCACCAGTATGGCTACACGCCCCGTGTAATCATCCCAACACAGCCAAAACTACACGGCGTGTGGACAAAGTACGCGGCATGTAGTTCCAAAATTTAGGATTTTTCCCCATTTTCCATATTTTCTCAAAAACACTTAAGGAAAAAGGAAAAGAAGAAGTTCGTACCTCTAAAATAAGAACCGGGTTCTTAAAAACTCCCCCCTTATAGCAATTCGTCCTCGAATTGCCCTTACAATGGTGGTGAAGAATAATATCATAACAGCTCTGGCCACTGAGCATGTACGTCGGCCTCCCGCTCCCAGGTCTCGTCCTGCACTCGGACATGCTTCCATAGCACTCGTACGAGAGGAACTGACCGGCCTCGGAGAACCTCTGTGCTCCTGTCAATGATACGGATCAGATGCTCCTCAAAGGACGCATCATGTTGAAGCTCAACCTCCTTTGGATGAAAGGTGTGAGATGGGTCTGAATGGTATTGAGGCAACTGAGACACGTGGAAGATGTCGTGCATGGCTCGGTACCGCTGCGGTAACTGCAACCGATAGGCAACCAGCCCGACTCTCTCCAGAATCTCAAATGGCCCTACATACCTCTGTGAAAGATTACACTATCTCTTGATCCGTGTGTGTCACAGCCTTGGTGAAACACACAAGAAAACCTGATCCTTGACCACGAACTTCAAAGGTCATCTATGGCGATCAGCATAATACTTCTGACGAGACTGCACGGTAGCCATCCACTTTCGAATCAACTGGACCTGCTCAGATGTCTCCTGCACGAGCTGTGTCCCCAGTAAAGCTCCCTCACCTGCCTCTAACCAGCACAAAGGTGATAAGCATGGCCTACCATATAAAGCCTCGTATGGTTCCATCTCAATAGTTTCCTGAAAACTATTGTTAGAGGCAAACTCGACTAAGGGTATATGCTTCTCCAACAAGCCCCCAAAGTCTTAGACGCATGCGCACAGCATGTCCTGTAGCACCTGTATCGTACACTCTGACTGGCCATCTGTCTGAGGGTGGTATGATGTGCCCACAAGCACCTGTATACCCAGCGCCCTCTGAAAACTATGCCAGAAATGAGACATAAAGCGGGCGTCCCTATTTGAAATGATAGAATGAGGGACCCCATGCAGACGTACGATCTCTCGGATATACACCCTTCTGAGCTCGTCCACACCAAAGGTCTACTTGATTGGAAAAAAGTGAGCTACCTTCATGAGTCTGTCGACAACAACTCACACGGCGTCATTTCCATGAGGTGACCTCGTCAAACCCGTCACGAAATCCATCGCGACATCATCACATTTCCACTCCGGAATGGGTTACTACTGTAACAATACAGCTGGACTCTGATGCTCTGCCTTCACCTGTTGACAAGTGGAACATCTCGTAACAAACCCAGCTATCTCTCTCTTCATAACCGGCCACCAGTACTGACATCTCAAGTCTCGGTACATCTTGGTAACCCCGGGATGAACTGCCCATGCTGAAGCCTGAAACTCCCGCATCAGCTCATCGCGTATATCCACTGGAACCCATACACGTCCATGGAAATGAAAAACCTCATCATCGCCTATCGTCCAACCGGGAGGAGGGTCCTCATATTCCACCGACTCCCATAGAACTGGGCCTTCTGAAACCGTTAGCTACCTCATCCTCACTCTGTCCAGGAGAGTAGAAGTCACAGCTAACGAGGAAAGGTAAGTCTGCCCCTGTCCGTCATGCACCTCCAGATGCATCTCAGAGAACAAATCCATGAGCTCCCACTCACCACTGGCCTCCTGCACTTTCTTTACCTGAGTCTTCCTGCTCAGTGCATCAGCTACTGCATTACCTTTACCAGGTGTATAGGTAATCTCAAAATCGAAGGACTGTAGGTACTCGACCCACCTTCTCTGTCTCAGGTTTAGGTCACGCTGAGTAAAGATATACTTGAGGCTTTTATGGTCGGTGAAAAACACAAAATGCTCTCCCAAAAGGTAGTGTCTCCAACAGCGCAACACATGCACAACTGCAGCCAACTTGAGATCATGCGTCGGGTAATTCCTCTCATGTGGCCTCAACTACCAAGACCCGTACATGACAACTCGGTCACCCTGCATCAAAACGGCTCCCTCCCCCATTCTTGATGCTTCACAGTAAACTGTAGAGCTTTTCCCCTGCTCTAGGTGTATTAGGATCGGTGCTGATGTCACCCTTCCCTTCAGGTCCTGAAAAGCTGCCTCGCAAGCTTCCGACCCAACGAACATTACACCCTTCTTAGTCAGACCTATCAACGGTGCTGCTAAGCGGGAGAAGTCATGTATAAAGCGTTTGTAGTAACCAGCCAACACTAAGAAACTCTGTATCTCAAACATGTTCTTAGGCTTCTCCCAGGAAACTACTACTCTCACCTTCTCTAGGTCTACTACAAATCCTGCCTCTGAGATAATGTGACCCAGGAAGTGAATCTGGTCCATCCAAAAGTGGCACTTCAGGAGCTTAGCATATAGTCGATGCTCTCTCAGTGTACTTAATATGATCTCAAGATGGGTGGTATGGTCGTGTCGAGTGTGGGATTACACCAAGATGTCGTCCATGAATACTACCACAAATGAATGAAGATATGGATGGAACACACGATTCATCAGAGCCATGAAAACTGCTAGCGGGTTTGTGAGTCTGAATGGCATAATCGTATACTCATATAGACCATACCTACTCCTGAAAGCTGTGAGTGGTATATCATATGGTCTAACGCGCAGCTGATGATATCCGGATCTCAAGTCAACCTTTGAGAACACTCGTGCTCCACGAAGCTGATCAAACAGATCATCTATCCTCGGTAAGGGATATCAGTTTTTAACCGTCAATTGGATTAGCTTCTGATAATCCACGCAAAGGCTAAGGGTACCATCCACCTTATTCGCAAAAAGGACTGGAGAACCCCAAGGAGAAGTACTGGGTCGGATAAAACCCTTCACCCGTAGCTCCTCCAACTGCCTCTTGATCTCCTGCAACTCAGGAGTGGCAATTATATAAGGAGAAATGGACACCCGTGCTGCTCCTAGCACAAGCTCGATAGAGAAATCCACCTCACGCACCGGGGGTAGACCTGAAACGTCATCTGGGAAGACATCCCTGAAACGATTGACAACTGGACGGAAATACATTTGACAAGTCCCATGTTCATATAGATATAAGCTAGCAATCTGGGCTATGACTCCACCTCACCCATGATGCTCTAGTCCATCTCTACTCGCCTGAACATCCCACTCACCCTTGTATAGAAACTCCCTGCCTTTTGGTGACGTGAAACACACCCTACGACGATAGGAGTCTAAAAAGGCTTGAAAGGGAACCGACCAGTCCATCCTGAGAATGACATCATAGCTCGTCATCTCCAAGACATAGAGGTCCCAAAGGAAGTGACACCCACCAACCTCAAGGGGGCACTCCTTGCACTAATGCACACCAGTCGTCCTAGTCCCCAATGGAGTGTCTAGCGTCAATATATTAGAAGAAGTAGAAACACCGATCCCAAGGCTCTCCACAATGGGTACAGATACAAAACTATTTGTAGCACCCGTATCAAAAAGTACTGAAGACAAGACAAGAGATACTAGAATAGTACCCTTGACTGTAGAAGGTCTGGGATCCTGCTCCTACTGGGTCTGTTGCACTGCATATGCCTGCCCAGTGCTGCGGCCCTACGACACAGCCTGGCTACCCTGAGCTGTCCCGCCCTACTGCCTCTGCGATCCTGGTGTCTGGATACCATGGCCACGACCACCATCTCTACCTGCACGCCCTGACGTATTCCAGTTCTCTGACTGGTAAGAAGCCACTGGTCCTGCTCCGGCATGCGGAGTCTGCATAGAACCCCTATCACTATCCACTGGTTGAAACGCCCTGCAAAACCGATGGAGATGACCCATCTTCCCGCAAGCTCGGCACTCCACTGGGTATCGTGGACACTGCGGCCTCTTGTGCCCCTCTCTGCCACACTGTTAGCACCTGACCAGTCCACCAGAAGAAGCTCCATGGCTGGTACTACCGCCCTGAGAGAAGTCTATATGTCTCTTCCTCTTTCCAGCAGAAATAGAACCAGTAACTGGTGCTGAACCACCCTAGCCCACACCACTCGATTCCCGCAGGTTCCTCTCTGTAATCAATGCCTGGTTCACAATCGCGTGTACAGTAGGAAACCTGAAAGCATTCACCAGTGCTCAGATGTCATATCGAAGACCATCCTCAAAACGTCTGGCTCTAAGCATCTCATCACCCGCCAGCACGGGTGCAAAGCGCTGAAGTTCTATAAAACGAGCGGAATAGTCCATCACTGACATAGAGCCCTGTTGAAGATTCATGAACTCTCGAGCTCTATCTGCCCTTAGTGTCTCGGGAAAGAATAATTCATAGAAGACTGCCTGAAAATCTTCCCACGCCATGTCCCAGTGATTCTCTTACTGGTTGGTTACATCCCACCGCCTCTTGGCTGAATCACGCAGCATATAAGTCGTGAGCTAGACCATCCACCCTGGAGGCGTCTCAAGTTTATCGAAAATAGTCTGCATCGATCCTAGCCAAGACTATGCGGCCTGCGGTCCGCCATCCCCTGAAAACGTAGGCGGATGCTGCTGCTGAAAGATACGCGTCAGCTCGGCCATAGATGTGGCAGTCTGCGGTGCTCCCTTAAAGGTCTTCATGAACCGCAATAAGCCTTCACGGAACTGCGCCTCTGCGCCTATGTCCGGTATAACAGCTGGTGCCGCATCTAGCTCTGCTGGTGGATCAACTGGTAGCCCACGACCCACCATCTCTGAAGTATAATCGTCGCTGCTCTCCTGGATAAAAACTCAAGGACGTCTAGGCAGCATGACTCTACAAGTTCAAAACCATGCCTCAGATTCAAGATTATTAAGACTGAAATGAAGAAACCACAAAGGAACAAGTGGAAGAAGTCGTTTCAGAATTTGCAAAGAAAGACTACACGGTGTGCACACTAACTACATGGCGTGTACTTGACTTCCTTTCCCCTTCCCGGGTCCTTCTACATGGCTATGCCACACGGCTTCTGTTCCACAAAACTACACGGAGTGAATAATATTTACGCGGCGTGTATGGTGTTATTTTCCAACTACTCATGTCGTCTGTGACACGGCCAACTACTCGGCTTGACTCTACACGGTGTGTTACACCCATACGCGGCGTGTACATCACCCCGTTTGTCAGCCACACGGCTAACACCACACGGTCTCTCCTCGTACAAGCCTACACGGCGTGTTCCAACGGTACATGGCATGCTCAGGGAGAGGTGACACCAACCCGTGTTGTTAGTTAAACGGCCGAGTCCCTAGGTCACACTACACGACATGTCTATAACTGGAACGGCGTGTTCTGTCAAGGAGTTCACCGACCCGTGTTGTTAGTTACACGGCCGGACTTCGGGTCAACACTACACGGCGTGTACAAAACTACACAGCGTGTTTTACCTAAGCCCTTCCCTACCTCGTGTCGCCGCCCACACGGTTTGTGACACGGGAAGAGACTACACAACGTGTACTCAAAAATTTCATTTTTCTTCCCGAACAAAAGAACACACACGGCATGTATGAGGTCCTACACGGCATGTATTCTGGGTTTTTCAGACAGTATGCCTCAGAAGCATCTCCGGAACCCAGAAAATACAGAAAACAACACCTAAGTGTCAAATTCCGACCCGTGGGGGGCCCATACACCCCACAAATCAAATTTTGACATCTTATTTGTGTTATAACCAATAACCAGTCAATGATCCACCAAATTATGGTCAATGGGGGCCCATACTCCCCAAAAAACAAAGTTTGGCGTCCAATCTATAAGAAAACTAAACTAAAATACCATATCACAGGGCAGGTATTTATCACCCAGCTATCACAACAGCATGCTTTTCTAGCACAACAACTATCACAACAACATGAAAATTCTAATTCACCTACATGGGATGAAAACTATGCATGGTATGTGATATCTAGCATGTGAATATATGATTCATGAGATGGCATGCCCTCATCTCATCAGGTTGAGACTAAATAGAAACCACAGATAAAATATAAACAGCACAATCCAAGTGTGTCACCCAACGGTGAAAACATATCGACCGTAAAATTGAAAGATCAAAAGAATAAAAAGTACAAGGTAGACTGGATTTTTCTTGTACATGGGTTAGAAACGCCCAGGCACAACTTCTTACCAACTACCGTTCATCCTAACCCTGACTACGGCTCGAAATATTATGTCAAATAAAAGAAACCCCTATGATACCACATTGTAACGTCCCGGACCCGGGTGCCATGGAATAGGTGCCCTGAGCCCGGTTCTCCATGTGACCTCAAGCGCATTTTCCAAAATGCCAGAGGCTGCCGAATAGCAGCGAGGGCCCAAGTCTGATAGTGGGAAAACTATGCCCTTATTTGTCAAAGTGTAGCGCAGCAGAATACCAAAATAACCATACAAAAAACAGCGGAAGTAGTAAACATACAGAACTGAAATAACTATAGCAGTGGATATAACCAACATTATATAAGTGATGATGCTACATGTTTCATGTTCTAAGAAAATAGGCAGAACATGTTATACATCAATGCAGTACAGCAGAAAACAGAGTACAACAAAACAAGAAAAACAGCTAGCAGCGGCATCGTGATCCTAGGATCGGTCCCATTCCCTCCTACTCCTCAGCAACAGTCATGTACCTGTATAGGGACTCTTTCCCCTATCTACACCTACAACAAAGTAATCTGTTTGGGACGAAAACCGTGACCCAAACAGGGTGTGAGAAATATATCTTAGTAGGAACCCACCAAAAGCTCATGCCCAACTGCGTCTAAGCGTGCAACAACAGTGTCTAATAGTAAAATGCAATAAAGTAAGCAGTACTCAAAAGTCACTAATTACTAGTTATATTTCCATTTCATTATCCATTTAATCCCATTAAATATTAGAAACCACCACAGTTCATTTCTAGGTAAAAAGTCCACATCCTCAGACAAAAAAAACCTTACCCTTAGGTAAGCAGAATCCAACCCGCAGGTATAGCCCTCAGGCGTAACAGAAATTTCCCTCGGGCGTAGGATGTGTCACCCTCAGGCACAGAAGTCAAGCCCTCAGGCACAAAAGGTTTCCCTCAAGACAAATACTACATCCCTCGGGCTAAATAGTGCAGTGCCCTTAGGCTAATCACAACAACGCCCTCAGGCTAAATACAAAAATGCCCTCAGGATAAACAGGTAACCGGGCCATTCCCAACAGGTAAGCAAGCAGTAACAAGTAATTCCTCTCAAAAAAATTCTACAATTACTACTTTAAAGGCATACCCTTGGGTATCCTGGCCAAACGGCTAAACAGAGGAACACACCCCGGGGGTGGTTCTAGATCCAAGAAACGATCCCAAAAAACATTTATTTATCACAATTAAATACCCAATCAAGTATAGGTATTAAATATAGAAACTACCAAGCCTCACGACACCCCAACATGGGTTCGTGGCATGAAAATGCACAAAAACGCATGACAGTTGGAAAATGAACACAAAGCCACCTACCTTATATGGAAACGAATGTTATACCCGAACACCGACTCCAGAAACACCCACGAACGGCGTAGATCTGACGAAGAACAAAACTCATTCAAACGTAAATAACATGTGTTAGGAGAAGATTTGGAATGAACGGTACCATGAGAGGAGAGGGCTTACCCATGCGGTTCCAACGAGATCGTCTGAAGCCGAATCGGATTCCAGAAGAACGCCCATTGGATCTTCAAAGATCTGCCCTCCTCCTTTGGCTCCAAAATGGCTCAAACGCCTCGTCTGCTAAATGAGGAGGCTACTTCCTGTTTTAAGCCGAAATAATAAAGTACAAGGCGTGTACTTCTGAGTACACGGCGTGTAATTCTTTCATTTAACTGTTCATTTGGTGGCACCACCACACCATTCATCCGTCGACCTGAGTACACACCATGTACTCCCATGAACACAACGTGTATAGTCGCCCAGCTAGCAGTGACTCCACCGCCATACTATTCAAGCCTGCCGACTAACTACACGACGTGTAAGGTACCACTACACAGAGTGTAGTCAGTTCCTACACCCTTCGTCGCCGGTATGGCTACACGCCCCGTGTACTCATCCCAACACGACCAAAAGTACACGATGTGTGGAAAAAGTACACGGCGTGTAGTTCCAAATTTTTTGATTTTTCCCCATTTTCCATATTTTCTCAAAAACACTTAAGGAAAAAGGAAAAGAAGAAGCCCGTACCTCTATAATAAGAACCGAGTTCTTACAGACTGGCTTTCTGATTATCATGCTATGATTGACTGTATAGCTAAAGAAGTTGTTTTTCAGAAATTGTTTCAGTTTGTATAAAATAATGAACCCATACTATTGATAACATATCAGGAAGATGGGAAACTATTTAAAGATGGAAATAAAAGTTATCTTTCTCATATTTTTGAAAACAAGGGAACTATTCAAATTAATGATGTTCCACTGGTAAATAAATACCTTGATTTGTTTCAGATGAGTTACCTGGTGTCATAACTGATCGAGAAGTCAAATTCAAAATTGACTTAGTTCCTGATACTAAGACAATTTCAAAACCCCTATAACATATGGCTCCAATAAAACCTCTTCATTTGAAAAATCAGTTGTAGGATTTTCTCGACAAAGGATCCATTCGTCCTAGCACTTCACCATGGGGAGCCCCTGTTTTGTTTGTTAAAAAGAAATATGGTCCCATGAGACATTGCATTGATTACAAAGATTTGAATAACATCACTATTTAAAACAAGTATCCTTTTCCTCATATTGATGACTTGTTTGATCAGCTTCAGCGAGCTCAGTAATTTTCCAAGATTGACTTGAGATCTGGATACCATCAGCTGAAGGTGAAGTAAGATGACATCCCAAAAACAGACTTTCGTACTAGATATGGGCATTATGAATTTTTTGTTATGCCATTTGGGTTAACTAATTCACCTTCTGTAATCATGAATCTTATGAATAGAATATTTCATGAGGTCTTGGATAATTATGCGGTGGTATTTATTGATGACATTCTGGTTTTTTCTAAAAATAAAGAGGAGCATGAAAAACATCTAAGGGTTGTTTTGCAAACATTAAAAGAAAAGAAACTATATGGAAAATTCAGCAACTGTGATTTTTTGTTGCAACAGATTTCTTTTCTTGGTCACATGGTAAATAAGTATGGAATAACAGTTGATCCTGCCAAAAAAGTAGTCGAAGAATGGCCAAGACCCTCAAATGTTACAGAGATTCGTAGTTTTCTGGGCTTAAGAAGTTATTACCGACGATTTGTTAAGAAATTTTCACGGTTATCTAGCCTGATAATTAAGTTAACACGGAAAGGGTTTAAATTTGTTTAGATAGAGTATTGTGATGTTTGTTTTCAAGAATTGAAGAAGAGATTGGTGAATGCTCCGGTTTTGGCCTTACCTTCCCAGAATAGTGAGTTTTTCATCTACAGTTATTCTTCTTTGAAGGGACTTGGTTGTGTTATGATGCAGAATTATCATCTAATTGTCTATTCTTAAAGACAACATAAACCTCATGAGCTAAATTATCCCACACATGATTTAGAATTGGCAGCTGTGGTTTTTGCTTTGAAAATATGGAGGCATCGTCTCTATGGAACCAAATGCCAAATATATACTGACCATAAAATTCTAAAGTAAATATTCACTCAGAAGGAATTAAACATAAGGCAAAAAGATGGCTAGAACTGATAAAGGATTATGACTGCACGATCAATTACCATTCTTTTAAAGTAATCAAACTACCAGATACCTTAATTTGGAAACATCATGCATCATTAACCATGATACATCTGGAACATGATACCTTGATTAATGATTTAATGAATTTTGGCTTAGAAGTTATTGGATCATGAAATAAATTTGTTTTGTTTCCGATTCCAGCGCAGTATTCGTTGTTAAACCGAATTAAGTAAGAAAAGAAGGAAGACAGTGAGCTACAGAAAAAGGTAGAATTGGTTAAAATGGGTAAGTTTCCCGAATTCAATCTTGATAATGATTGTGTTTTAAGATTTGAAAAAAGGAAGTGTGGGCCTTGTGATTCCCATTTGAAGAAAGAATTGTTGTGTGAAGCCCATAGATCTCCATTTTCTAAGAATTGTTGTGTGAAGCTCATAGTTCTCCATTTTCGTTTCATCCTGACATTAATAAGATGTACAAGGATGTTCAAGAGTATTATTGGTGGAATGGTATGAAACGAGATATTTCTGATTTTACAATGAAATGTTTGACATGTCAGTAGGTTAAAGCAGAGCGGTAATTACCGAAGGGGATGCATCAGCCTTTGCTAGTGCCAGAGTAGAAATGGGAGAATGTATCCATGGACTTTGTGGTGGGACTACTAAAGACTTCTCGAGGTAACAATGCTATTTGGGTTATTTTTGATCGGCTAACAAATTCCGCACATTTTTTATCAATCTCAGATACAATGTCATTGGATCAACTTTCCCGATTATACCTCAAAGAGATTTTCAGGTTACATGGAGTTACTCATTCCACTGTGTCTGACTGAGATCCCAGGTTCACATCTAACATTTGGAAGGGACTTCAGAAGTCGTTGGGCACAGAGTTAAATTTCTTTATAGATTTTCATCCTCAATCAGATGGGCAGTCAGAATGAACGATTGAAACATTGGAGTATATTCTTTGAGATTGTTCAATGGACTATCAGGGAAGTTGGGATCAACATATTTCATTAGTTGAGTGTTCTTATAATAACAATTTTCATTCCAGTATTCAGTTGGCACCTTTTGAGGCCTTCTATGGAAAGCGGTGTCGGACACCAGTGTATTGGGATGGAGTCAGTGAAAGATAGTTTATGGGGCCAGAATTAGTTGAAGAACTGGCTGAGAAAGTGAGGATGATCTAGAATCACATGAGGACAGCTCATAGTAGGCAGAAAAGTTATGCAGATAACAGAAGGATAGACTTCTCTTCAAAGTATGTGACCATGTTTTCCTTAAAATCTCTCCTTGGATAAGTGTGATGGGTTTTGGTAAGAAAGGAAAACTAAGTCCATGTTACATCGGTCCTTTTGAAATCTTGGAGAAAGTTGGAAGAGTTTCATACCATGTAGCTTTGCCTCAGAGCTTGTTTCAAGTACCCAATTTTTTTCATGTTTCGATGTTGAGGAAGAATGACCGAGATTCATCACATGTCATGAACCCTGATGCAGTTCAACTGGAAGAGAACCTTTCATATGAAGAGAAACAAGTTCAGATTCTTGATCAAAGGGAACAGGTATTGCGGAATAAGGTAATCTACCAGATAAAGGTTTTGTGGAGAAATCACATGGTTAAAGAAGAAAAATGGCAATCTGAAAATGCTATGAGAGAAAAATACCCTCAGTTGTTTAATAAGTAAATAAAATTGTGAGGACGCAAGTTCAAGAAGGTGGGGATAATGTAACTCCCCCAGTTTTTCTAAAAATAAATATAAATTATTGGAACTTTGTTTTAAGTAGATATTTATAACAAGCCTTTTAACATAATTTTTTCACTTCTGTGTTTTGAATTTCAAGAAACTGTCATCTAAAATTGTGTTCAGTATGTTATTTGGAGTTTATTGGATCCAACATGTTTTTTTGGTGAATAGTAACATACCCTAATGAATAGTAATATGAATAGTAATATGACCCTAATGAATACTAAATTTTATTATTATTTTATTTTCTTAAGGCTAGAAGATAATAACATCTTGGTTGATTATTCATTGTGATAAAGAAGTAGTTGAAGAATTAGATCTGTTAAATTTTGAATTAAGTATGATTTTATTTAAATATTAAATTAATAATATTTTCAAATTTATTTTCCAAAAATATACTTCATTTTTGAAATCTAAACGTCAATAAATGGTTAGGGTGATTTTTGGGAATTTTTCTGAAACATTTGATTTTTCGGTGAATAGTAAAAATACAGTTTTTAGTTTCGGTGTGTTAATGACATCATTAATTATATAATAATGATGTCATGAATATTGTCGACTTATGTATAGTTAAATCAGGTGTGATTTTTCCAATCTTTCTTATAACATGATCAGATACCATGGGAAGGCCCATGGTTTTGCAAATACCACCCATGAGGTGTCCCATGAAAATTATTAAAATAATGCCTCACTTTTTCTATAAATACCAACACTTCCCTTCATTGAAATAATTACCAATTATCCCTCAACAAATATCTGGAACTTTAACTTTATAGTAATCTCCCATGTTTTACTCAATCCCCCAAGGACCCAACTTTCATGTTTTCAGGGTTACTCTACAAGGTATGAAAATTCTCAATTTCTTTCTTTTTTCCTTTCAAATTCACCATTATGTGGTATAGTTTTCAAGTTTCCATACCATGTTATTATGTACTTATTATTCCTGATATTCACTATATTATTATTCATTTCTGGATGGGTGACCATTTTCCCATCTCTTTTTAATATTTTCTAAAACTATGTTGCGTAGCCGTTAGGCTGTCGAATTTTTGTAACTGATTTCACAATTTTTCTTTTATTTTGAGTTCCTTCCTTATTCTTTCTTCATATCTCTTTTCCCAAGAGTCATGAATTATCCTGAAATCATGTATACTCTGGATATTATCATGGTTTTGAAAAATTACTCATCTTTATTCTTATCCTCTCCCACTTATTTAAGGAATAAAAAACATTGTCAGTTTGTGTTGAATTACCGACATCGTGGACCGTGTGATTTCAAAATCCATTATTCCTCTCAATTATGGTCATAAAACAATTTATATGGTTTAACCATGTTATAATATATTTTTTATGACTCATATATTGTTCTGTAAATCTTTTGTACTCATGGTTCTAATTTATAAGATAAAATGAGGTTGTTATTATCAAAGAACCACTAAAATGATCTAAACGGACATCATTAATGTTTTAACTTATAAGTCATTATCATATAAAGAATCAAAGTGATAAATGGTATAAATTATGGTACTGGAAATATTTAAATTCTAATTCATTCCAATTCTGGAGTTTCACTTCCAATCAACAAGAACGATTCATCATGAACTGATCGTGAAAATCATAGAAGAACTCACACAAAATAATGAAAGGAACAAGATACTAACAATTAAAGGGTAAAATGAGGTTATGAAATGACCACATAAGATGTTATAAACATGAAAATGTTTCTGTAAAATAATAATAACATTATTTTAATCATTATACCAGAGGTTTAAACAAGTTTCATGTAAGAAAGGACTAAGGTAAGGGAATTCTAAACCCGATTTCCATTCTTTGGGTTAAACTTCTAATTCATTATTTATGTGCTATTTAAATTTTTTGTGTGATAGTTTTCGTTTATATTATGTTTCATTATGCGTATTTCCAGTATATATACATATTCCATCCACTCTACCAAGTCTATCTTCAATTTTATGATATTTATAAGGGGCTTTTCATTAAAAAACATCTTTTTAAATTCAGTTTTATGAAATTCCAATGTAATTTTTTATGGAATTATTCATGTTGTATGATTATGTTTTGGTTCTTGTGAATTATTTATGATGATGGGTGAGTCCTATATTTCCCTCTAATGCATTGGGTATGTGTATGTTGGAGGTCGGATGTATGGTTACTCCATGTGTAACTGCGATGGTTACAAAAAGTAAGGTATCGGTGAGGGTTACAAATTTTAAGGTAGCTGAGATAGTTACAAGATTATGTAATTAATGCCCCAAGATACCTCTATGATTATATTTATGTTTTCATGTTTGTGTGGATCTTGTGTAATTATCTTGTTACACGAAGTATTTATTTGTGAGTGGAAAGCATGTCTTTTGAAAATGTTTCCATACGTTATGAGTATTCATAGACTAATGTTATTTTTCCTTCTTTTCCATCCCTTACTGAGCTTTTGTGTTAATCATATGTTTTCAAATGATTTTTCACAGGTTAATGGATGTGTAATACCAGGAAAGAAGACACGTTAAATGTTGAATAATTGTCAATGAGTCTTGTTTTAAGTTTTAATGTTTTATATTTTGAGAAAAATGGAAACTGTTTTTATGGAATCCACTATGTAAAAATGTGTAATGTTATGAATGTTTTGTCATAATTATATAATGCTCTAATCTTGAAAAGATCATCAATGTAAAAAGAAGTGTTTTCTTAACTAAACTTAAGATTATTTATGTAATGAGGTCGGGTCCTTATAATTATCATAGATATAAAAGGATATTTTAGGAATAAATTATCTATTTGTCATCCACCATATTAGCCTTCCCATTTCCCCCCATGTAATATAACAGGAATACAATAAGAGGTATCCATCCCATAGTTCCACATACAATGCAGAAGTTGATTTTCTAATCAAAACAAACATTATCAAATATTTAATTTTCTCCATGTGGGTGGCAAAAAATATTCTGGTCAGATATAATAATCCTATCTCAATATTTTAATTGTCTTTTAAAATCTCAACCTCTATTTCCTAAAGGATGATTTAAAGATCCAAGTTAAAGAGTTAATGGTTATTTCAATTGTTGGATTTTGGGTCCATTCCATTATGGTATTATACTCTATATACAATGAGATATAGATAGACCACAATATTTAACAGTATACTAAATTTATGGAACCCTAAGGATTATATTTCTATCAAATGATATCCCTCACCTTGAATAATGCAAGATAAACCCAATAAAATTCCATGAAAAAATATTCAAGATACTTGTTAGAGAAAAGAAGGATTTATGATTGAAAATTATGGTTTCCAAATCCATCCACGATCAAACATTTTTCAAATAATATAATTCATTTTGGAATACTTGGTTCCCATATCCGAAGGATTAGAACCTTAAAAATCATGCAATATTACCATTAATATGTTTCTTGGATTTGTTTCCCGATAAAAATGTATTGAGATTGACCCAAAAATGATCAAGGTTGTCAGTTAAATGAACTCACCACAAACTATGTGGTATTTTTGAGAAATTCATGTCTATATGGAACAAATATACAATTTTTTCTCCAATATAGAAATACAATGTATGAAATTTTATTAACTGGTGATGAAAGGGGTTTCCATTCTATAAAATATAATGTGTTGGTCCACATTTGACGTCATCATGTGGTAACATTTATATCATTTAGTTCTGATGCATCCTATCACAGAAAAAACATTCATCCTATATTCAATAACCATGTAATAATACTCGGACTCCCACTTGGGCTATGAAATTAATAATGGAATGTAGAACGGTCTTTATTATCTTAGTTTCATAATAGTAGAAACTATGAAAACATATTTTATCTTCAAGAATAACCTTCTTTCATTATTCATCAAAATCCAAAAGTTTCACCAATAACTATAGTATCATAAGATCCAGCTGATCTATTATGTTAATCTATTTATATAAATAAACAAAAATCCCACATTGAAAAGACTATTAGTGTGATGGGTCGTGATCCTTTTTCGATTTAGTAGAAATGACCCAATCCGTTGGGAATAAAATTTCCCCTTTTGATTTAATTAAATGTCTTATGGATATAGAAAACACACTCACTTATTATGTTCTATTTTATCCAAATGGATTAAAATGACTGTTAACTATCAATAACGTTGATTATATAACTATTGAATAGTGATCAGATGTCTAGTATAAATATAGGGTTTTAACAAATCCTATTAACACATCCAAATGAAGAGATGGAATCAACCAATAGGATTTTACCCTATGAAGCCCTTTTATCATTGAATCCACATAAGATACCATTTTTGGGCATTTTTCTAGACCAATCTCATGTTTAGATCCAACAACTTAAGCATGAGCGAAACCATTTACATGAGAAGTTCAATATTATCTAGATCGTGGTCTAAACTAATTTCCCTGAATGGCCCCATGAAAGACCCACCATCACACACCTTACTCGTAGGGAATGTTCTAGTGTATTGAAGGGATGTGTATCAAAACCCATGAAAAAGTAATATGAATATTATATTTGTAGATATTATTGAATATATTATCATTCTAATATTTTTACATTATAAATTATTTTTAAATAACAAATATAATTTTTGAATAATATTCAAATTAAATTAAAAGAAATATTTTTATTTTTTAATGGGTTTTTATGACAAATAATATTTTAATAAAATATTATTATTTAATAAAATTTTTAAAATTTTAACTATCATATAATTTATATGAAGTCAAATGTAATTTTTATTATGGTTCAAGAAATGTTATCATCAAGAACCCTTCATTTTCAAAAAAAAATCTATTTTTATTTTAACATTGAAAATTCACAAATGTATAAAATTATTTATATAAATTTAATATTCCTTTTTGGAATCAAGACAACATTATTATCCCATGGTGAATTTTTCAGAATTTTTAGAGACAGTTTAATTTTTTTAAAAAAATTAAATACCGTATAAATATAGGATGTGTTTTAGGTAACTATAATTTCAAAATATTGATGTAATTAATAAAATAAAAGGGATCCTCAAGAGAAAATATTTTCTCCCATTAAACATTGTATTTTTTTTAATTATTTTATAAATCTTGAGTGAAACCTCAAAGATTTATAGTTTTTTTATGATTTCAAAATCATTACATTTAGTGTGTGACTCACCAACACATAACAAATTGAAAAAAAATAACATCATAGGCCCTTCTACTTATAAAATAGGGTCAAGCACTCCCCATTTCTATATACCTTTGGAAAAAACAATGGGATGGTTTGTGGTTTCAAATATTTTAGTATGTAGTGTCCAAAACCAAAACAATGAATAATCCCCCATCATTTACAATATAGCCCCACCCATTCTACCAATTTTAATCAATAAAACACATTGAATCTCATCCAACCATTTCCCTATACTCCCTAGTGTTCTCAAAAGTGACCACAAGCTCCCAAAAAGCATCTCCAAATGTATCCTCCCCTTCCTCCCATCCTTTTAACTTCAAGAACCATTATAAAAGTTATATATTTTAATATCAATTGTATATATTGTATTTAATTTGAAATCATTATATTACTATCAATTTGATGTTATATAAGTAAGGTATCATTTATACCTCCTCATTTGGACACATACCTAAGCAGTTGCAATGTTGAAATTCCGTAAGGGATTTCTCTCTTTCCATTCCATTCAAGCACTTCTATTTTGTTATGTCTTATAAATTTCTTTTACTGATGTTGGGATATGTTCTTAAATGCACCTCTAAATATAAATTTCTCATATAATGATGAGATGTTAATTTCTCTACATTCGACCCATTTTATGGTTTTCTATATGATGTCGTTTTGCTGCAAAATTGCACAGCGATTTTCCAAGATAAAATCATTGTGTAGTGAATATGATACCCAATTCTCTATCAACAGTATTCACCTTTATGAACATATAATTATTGATTTGGAATTTATATTTTTTTATTTCACATTTCCTCGATTTTTCATAAACTATGATGATTAATGAATCCACATTGTATGATCTATGTGGATCACATAATCAAGAAAAAGAAATGATTATGAGGGGTGTTCCCTATTTTCACTGTAATACATTGGGTAATGTTTAGGGTTATGAAATGTCATGTGAAATTTTATTTGACTCATTAAACTTCATGTAAAATGTGCTTTGAATCATTATCCTCTATGTAAAATAATTTATGACGCATTCCCTTCTATGTGCAGTGAGCCTTGACTAATGTTAATATCATGTTGTATGTTGTTTCCACATCTCTGTGTTTTGATTATCATGATATATGATGAAATTACATTCTTGTTGATTTCATTCTCCATTGATATTCCAATTGTTTAAAAATTATTTTCCTCCTAGGGTTATTCAATTTTATTCCCTTACTGAACTTTATAGCTCACCCATTTCATATATATTTTCTCATTTTATGCTATGTAGTGTTAAGTATAAAGGAATGATTCGGCTTTGTCAATGAATTTTTCAATAAAGACGTTTTATTTCATATTTTAATTTGTTATGTGATGTACCTAATTCCCAAATACGCTCGACCTCTCGATCATCTGAGTTCGATTAAGTGAAATTTTATGTAATAAATCAAGATTAAATATGATTTAAAAAGAATGGTTTTATTAGATGGTATCAGAGGATAAGTATGTTATTTTATGATTCAGATTAGAAGACCCTAGTGAAATCCCATAGGGAAAAGACTAACTGGAAGAAAACTACCTAAAATTTTGAATTTATTAAGTAACTAGTTTATCAAAAATATACATGCATGTCTCAATACTACAAGTGGATGTGGTTCTAGAATAGATGTACCTAGGAGTAACAACTCCAAAAAGTTGTTCATGGTTTCACTCGAGGTAACCTGGTACACAACAACATGCATTATTGTGCACCCGGTTTGACACAGCTAGGGTTTATTACTTGGTAAAATCATAATCTCATTACAATCCATTATTAACATAATAAAAAAGCCTATAAGAATATATCATAGGAATTAAATCAGGGATAACATATAATAAATCATAGAAACCCATATTTTAAAGAGATATATCTAATTTATAAGTTATCTCTTTGATTTCATTGGATTATCCTTTATGTTTTTACTCTTTATTATCCTCATCCCTAATTTTTCTATTATTCTATCCAATGGTTTGAAAAAGGAGAAATCGTGCTAATAACCGATGTAGAGGGCAGTGTGAGGATTTCCTTAATGAGATTCCCAACCCGATGGGAGCCACAATAGAAATCATTATCAGGATACTGTCTTATTTAACTCATGTTCTAAATATAATACTATACCTAAAGGATAACCCAATCCCCACACACCCACCCACCCCCCCCCCCAACAGAGAGAAACACACATGAATGAGCTTCATGTGACAAAGGCCTCCTACATTCAATGGATCATCTGATCAGTTGATCATGGAGAAACAGATCAATTCTAATGAAAAGGAATTCTACATCATTCAATGTGTAGAATAAGAGATGGTTCATCATGAAGTTTATCATACAGAGGGTGAAGATGAAAAATGGTGAACATTGATCACTAATACAAATCATGATAAATATATTTAATCAATAGAGTTTAAGGAATTATAAAAAAACATTTTGATAAATATTTTCTCCACATCGTCCATCTTAATATGGGTGGATATTTCCTTTAACATGATAAAAGGGATATAGAATATGTTACGTCATATGAGGAAAATTTTCCAATACTTTCTTGATATACATTCAGTTTTTTCATTACCCTTGAATGTAAGGTTGACTGCTTATTTTGTGGGTTAAAACTGAGCATAAGAAAATCCTTGGAATTCTATGGAATTGATAGCTATGAAGAAATTGTTTGATGTTCCCTAAAAGTAAAGATGAAAATAATTGAATCTTAGTGGTTTCATGGGGATAATAACCTGAAAGTGGAATTTAATTATTGAAGTCCAGTGGATAAATCTAATAGTGCTTAGAAATTTCAGCATTCCACTTTCCAATGTTGTTGAATGAAACACGCCATAAATTGCTTAAGGGAATCTAGAAAATTCATTAGGTGAGGAAGATAACGGAACCTATATAATAATTTTCGATCAAAGAAACCCTCCAATTTTATAGATGAACATAACCCTCCAGTTGACCCTAAACACGTTTGTTATTGCTAAATCTAGTAGAAACTAGGGAACTTTTCATTCTAGTGCCCCAAGCTAGTGTTTTATGTGAAAACCATCAACCTATAATGAATCAAGGGAGTGATTTTTATATCACTACCATCAAAGTGAATTCTGAAAATGAAGTGGTGATAGGTACTCGTGTTAGTAATTTAATAATAGTGAATATACTTTTTGGTTTTGGTTCAATACATTACATTATATTATAGATGATTAGAAGAACTATCAATAACCACCCCAAATCATCAATGTAAAAGTGTTAGTGAACATGTAAAATTAGGAAATTATTACATCACATATATATAAATACTCCCAAACAGAATCTTGTTTATTGAACTTATCAGAGAAATTTTTCATACTTCCGTTAGTTTAATTTTATTCATTTATGGTCATGGATTGTCGTTCCCTATATAGAGTGAACTGAAATTTCTATGAGTGTAAAATCACTCTCCAAATGGGGAATTGACCTCTAATACTATAAATTTACAAGGAAGGGGTTGAAAATTATGTGGCACTAACATATCAACCATATATATTACTACTCTATTAGAAAGCATATCTAGATCTATAATTATTTCTATGGAAAGAATCATCCTTGAAGACATTCCTATTAGCGGGGAATGCACTGATGTATTACCCAAGGATTTTCATAGTCTTCCTACTAGATTAGAGGTCAAATTTTTGATTGAACATATTATTGGGTAATTTCCAATATCAAATAATTCATATATAATGGCTCTTCATAAACATTATGAGTTAAAATAACAACTTTTGGAGAATCCTGATAAAGTGTTTTTATGCCCTAGTGCTTCACCAAGGTGTGCATCATTCATCTTCATCAAGATGAAGGATGGGTCAATACACCTTTTCAAATATTATTTTGATCTAAAAATCACAATAAGGAACATGTATCCTTAAACCTGAACTGATGACATAATAAATTAGTATCATGGAGCACAATAATTCATTCATGGTAGATCTGTAGTCAGGATAATACAAAGTAACTATGAAGAATGAGGATATCCCCAAGACTGCTTTTTATACAACGTACAAGCATTACGAGATCAAAGTGATGCCATTCAGACTCACTAATTCTATAATAATCTTCTGTAATTAATGAATATATTATTTAGAGATTACTTAGACACACTTGTGAAAATATTTATAGATTATATTCTAATATACTCTAAACCCATGGAGGAGTATGAGGAGCATCTAAGTACTGTGATAGATACCTTACAAAAGGGGAAACTCTATCAAATTAACAAAAGTGAGTTCTGGATAAAATAAGTCTCATTCATGGGGAATATCATCAAAACCAATGTGATATCTACGAATACATAAAATAAAAAATCAATTGAGCGATGGATAAGGCCAGCATATGTGATCGATATCTATAGATTCCTTAGGTTAGGAGTATATTATCACCAATTTGTGAGAAATGTATCATGATTTTTAAACCCTCTTACCATGTTTACTCATAAGGGGTTCAAGTATTCATGGAATGATGAATATGAAGAAATCTTCATGGAGTTGAAATGGAGGTTCATCACATCCCATATACTCAAAATACCCCAACGTGGGGAACATTTTATCATTTTTAGTTATTCATCATAGAAGGGATTGGGATGATTGTTGATGAAAAATGAAAAATTCATTTATTATTCCTAAAGGCAATTGAAAATTCATCAATAAACTATTACTATAATGATATGGAGTTATAATGTGTGACCTTAGCATTTAAAATATGTTGCAATTTTCACTTTGGGGAGGAGTGTGAAATATATACGGATCACAATAGTCTCAAATATGTATTCACATTGAAAGAGAAAAATATGTGATAATGAAGCTGGTTAGAACTCATCAATGATTACGACTACTGAATACCCTACCATCCTTGGAATGTGAACTAGGTGAAAGATTCTATATGTAGAAACGAACCATCAATTCTATCATTTATAATAATAATGTATGTGCTGATCTTCTCAGAAATGAAAATGATGGACGTGGGAATCATAAATAATATAACACCATCAATCCTTTAAAAAATCATTGCTCAACTGTCTATTTTTTAAAGGTTAAATGATGATCAAAGTGATGATGTGGGAATTCAATAAAAATTGGAAACTATCATTAAAGGTAAATACATAGAGTTCAATGTTAATGAATATAGAATTATGCCATTTGGGTCAAGATTATGTGTTCTATAAAATCACGAGTTAAAGAATGAACTTTTCGATGATTCACATAGTTTGACTTTCTCCATTCACCAAGAAAACAAAAATATGTATAGTGATCTCCGAGGTCATTTTTTTCGGATAACATGAATATGGATATCGTATAATATACATCAAAATGTATTATATGTTATAAATCTAATGCAGAAAGGTATAAGTCTAAAGGGATGATGCAACCATTACCCATACCGACATGGAAATGGGAAAAAATCATAGTGGACTTTTTCACAATATATCCAAATGCATCCAAGGGAATAAATGCTATCTGGGTTATTTTGGGTCATCTAAAAAAGACTAAACACTTTATCTCTATTCAAGTGGATTTCTCACTAAATCAACTGGAACAGATATACATCAGAGAGGTTGTAAGGCACCATGGAGGTCCCCAATCGATTTTGTGAAATCAAGATCCAATATTTACCTCTATGTTTTAGAAAATTAAACATCGAGCTGAACATCAATATGGATTATCAACCTCGAACTAATAGCCATTATTAGAGGACTATCCAAACACCTGAGGATATGTTCAGAGCATGTACAATGGAATTAATTGTTTGAAGGGACCAACATATTCCTTTCGTGGAGTTCTCTTATAACAAAAGTTCCCACTCGATCATCCAAATGGATCCCAATGAATCCATTTATGGGAAAAGGTTCATAACATGGGAATTTTGGGATGAATTTGGGGAATGAAAACTTCTAGGGCTAGAAATGGTTGATAAAATGGTGGAAAAGGAAAAAACTCTCTAGCCGCCCATCAAAGCTACTCACAGTCAACAAAAGAGCTATGATGACAATCGTAGACATGACCAAGATATCATTTGTTGAAGACATGGTACTCCTATTCATATCTCTATGGAAGAGATTTATGTGATTTTTGACGAAATGAAAGCTTATCCCATGGTACATAGTCCCTTTTTAGATCCTTGATCTCATCGTAGCAATGGACTATCAACTAGCACTCCCACAAAACTTGAATCATGTACATGATGTATTCAATGTATATATCTTAAGGATGTGAATCCCAAACCCATCACATGTACTCAATCAATAATTTTTACTATTGTAGAATGAACACTCATATGATTAGAATCCAGTGAAGATCATAGATCCTAGAGAAAAGGTTCTTCAAAATTATAAAATTTTCCTCATCAAGGTTTTTTAGTGATTTTATTTTTCAATAATTCATGTGGACTCCAGAGGAGGTGATCATGTAGAGTTAAACTCATCTTTTTTAGTGTGGAAGATGAAAATTTTGAGTGAGAAATTTTTTAAGGGGTGATAGTTATAACAACCAAAACTGTTATGAATAAATTTTTTTTCTTTGAATTAATTAAATGTCTTATGGATATAAAAAACTTTCAGTTATTATATTTTGTTATATTCAATTAGATATAAATGACCATTAAGTATCATTACCATTGATAATATTTTCGTTTATCAGTGATCACATGACTAGTATAAATATAGGTTTTTCAAAAATCATTTTGATACAGACAAAGGATTCTATATCCTCAACCATTAAGATCATAGCGTATAAAGACCATTGAGCGGAGCTTGAAAGGGAGATATAATTTCTGTGATTTTCCATTGACCAAGCCCATTTTGACATCCAATAACTTCACCATTACTGAAACTTTTTACATAAAATGTTCAAGCCTATTGAGATAACGAACCAAACCATGCTCACCGAATGGACCCATGAAAGCCCCATCATCATGCACCTTACTCTTATGGAATATGATGGTTTAATAAAAGGATATGTATAAAGACCCTTGAAAAATTAATATATATATTATTTTTTTATATTATAATGAATTTATCTTCATACTATTATTATAACATTGATAAATACATTTTAAATTATAAATTGTATCATTGGTTTATATTCAAATTCATTTAAGAGATATATTTTAAAAAATTGATGGATCATTTAAGTAAAAAATATTGTAATGAAATATTATTATGAAATTAATTTTTCTAAATGTAAATGATCTTATAATTTTTATGAAGTTAAATGAAATTTTTATTGGGGTTCAAAAACTGTTATTGTCAAAAACTGGTAATTTTTAATAATTTTCATTTTTAATTTTTAATCTTAATATTCTCATATTTATAAAATTAACTAGATAAAATTTATATTTTTTTCAATCATGATATCTAAATTATAAAATGGTAAAATTTTCATAATTTTCTTAGAGTGTTGAATTTTTTGGTAAAAATTTAAGACTGTATAAATATACAATGCATTTAATGAGATCATAATGGCCCTATAGTGATGTAATAAATAAAATAAATGGTATCCATGTAGAAAAAAATGATTTTTATTTAAAATAATGTAATTTATGTTAATTATATTTATTTTATATAGCTGTAATTAAACCCCCATGACTTGTAAAATATTATATGATTTTTAAATAATTTCATTTTGAGTGTGACTCACCTCCACATAAGAATGGGAAATATTTAATTATATTTTTCCCTTGGTATAATAAAATAATTTTACCCAATCACCTTTTATAGAAACCATTAGAATGTACCCTGGGATGGTCTGTACCTGTGATGATTTTATTATGATGTGTCCAAATGCAAAAATAATAATGAAATGCCCCTCATTTCCCATATAAACCCACCAAAGCTCCCATTTTCCTTCACTAGAACTTATTTAAGATATCCAAACTCTTACCTATACATCCAAGAGTCCTTTAATGGATCCATAATTCTCCCAATAAGACTCCCCTAAGAGTTTAAAGACACATATCCAAGTAAAGGATACTCAACTTTCTCTCCTCCTTTCAACTTCAAGAACCTTGTATGAAATTACTTCTTTTAATTTAAATTGGTTATAGTTTTATTTTTTTATAATAATTAACATAAAGCCAATTTGATGTTATATTAGAGATAGATAAATTATCCTTTTTTATTTGGATCCATTCCCATGTCGTTACTATGCTGAAATTCTGTATGGGATTTCACTTCTCTCATTTCTATTCAAGAAATATTTTAATGTTATTTCTTTTAAATTACTTTTTGCCATGTTGGGATATGTTATTGAATATATATATTAATGTCCATTTTATATATAAATTATTAGATACCTCCTCTCTATCTCATCAACCCATTTTATGAATTTTTATATGACATCATTATGCTGCCAAAATTTCACCACAAATTTTCCCTACCGAATTCAATGTGCAGGGAATTATAAACCCATTTCTATATCATGGTTATTAACTTTATAAACATATAATAATTTATTGTGAATATAAATTAATTTATTAGACATTTCCTTGATATTGGAATAAACAATGATGATTAATGAATCCATGGTGTATGATATTTGTGGGATACTAAAGCATGAAAACAAAATGATAGTGAAGGGTGAGCCCTAATAGCGCTCCAATTAAATGTTTAATGTTTAATATCACATCATGTCATGTGAAATGATATTTTCATAATGATACTTCATGTTAAATGAGCTTTTACTCATTCTTATCTACATGTAATGAACCTTGACTCGTGGTCCTCCAAGTGTAATGATCCATTACACATTATATTATCATATTGTATGTTGTTGCCACATTTCAATGTTACAGTTATTATGATATATAATTCCATTATATTATTGTTACTTTTATTCTCTATTTATATTCTTATGGTGTAACATGTATTTTCTTCCCAATGTTATTCAATGTTTATTCCCCTGCCTGGCTTTATATCTTTCTCCTTTCTTATGTATGTCTTTATATTAGCCTGTGCAGTGTTAAGTACGGGGGAATGACTTATCATTTCCAAATATGTTTTCAATAAAGATTTTGAATTTATTGTTTTTAGTTTCTATGTTATGTACCTAATTCCATAATACACTAGACCTCTCGATCTTCTATGATTTATTAAGTGAAATTTTGTGTAATAAAACATTTTTAAATATGATATATAGAGGACGTTTGTAATATTATTATTTGGTACATCCACTATAAATATTCCATGGGAAAGGTGTTGGAAAAATCCATACCATGCATCCAATTACTATTGAATTTCTATTGTACAATGAATTTTTTGAAAACTTGATTCATTTCGTTAATGAAACAGTTTCATGAAATCATATACACCATGATGGAACCTTTAGAATCCTGACTTGGAGAAGGCAGCATAACTATAAACAAAATATGTTCATAATTCGGGTAGTATCTATCACTACCAATAAAATTTAACATGCCTTAATTAATCTACCTCTTATAGTGATACTCCAAAAATTAGGCTAAATACCAGACCTTAATCATTGGTATTGTGATAACCCTTATGTTTAAGGGTTTATAGATACATTTGAATAGTGACTTTGAGTTAGTCATCATAAAAATAGATAGTATCTGAACTATCATAAAGTAGGATATTTTCCTATTAAATGAGAATATGCATGAGTTGATGGATCAATTAACCTCTGAGATAAATGTGACTTATATCCCATTATCCTAAAATTGTCAAGCCGATGCGCTTGATATCGTTGTTTCATCTCTCATTGAAATGGACATGGGTAAAATTTTCATTCATTTGGATCATAGGAAATTGATTTCTCTCATAACATATAATGAGGAGGATGAATAAGTGAATCATATTTCTATAGATTCCCCCACAAGTGGCTCCCAAATTCACCTAAGTTTGATGAAACCTTATACTTTATGACTTGTTTAATCGATTATATAAAATGTGTAATGTTGTCCTCCAAAATATTTGAGAAAGTGGAAATCTACTGGCATGTAGTATATTTCATCTAGTGCGATGGTCCAAAATTAGAAATTCCCATATATGCATAACATTGAAAAAACCCATCTCAATTCCATCTATGGTATGAACATTCCTCATGATTTAAATGAGTAACATGTCATTATATGTTGGTATAATTAATTATAAATGAATATCTACTACTGGATCGAAATTTTGGGCTACATATATCCACTATGGTTTGTGAATGCATGAAATTAACCAAGAAGTTATAAAAAATACATATTCAATAAAACTTTAGTCATCTATCTACCGAGATTCTATACACCACTATGTATTCCGAGACATTTTCCAAGTGGAGAATCATTATCATGGGTCCATGCCCCCTAGTGAAATCAGAAACATTTATTTTCATTCTTATTGCCACTAATTGCTTCTCAATGTTCTATGATTATATTCTATTAATGGTTCTCAAGACCATATCTATGATTGTGTTCATGAAATCCAACAAAATTATTTCCTTTAGTATCATTCACACCATTTTCAGGGATAATAGAACTATCTTCCGATCTATCGTGATTAAGAGGATGTATACCATGTATAGCATACAATATTACAATAATTTTCATTATCACGCATAACTGAATATAAAGATCAGTTCATTCATTAAATTCCTTCATAAAATCTACATATGACAGTGTCTTAGAAAATGAATGGATATATAGTAAATATCATTATTTACCTATTGTAATAGCAGATGTGGAATCAAAAATCAACCCAAGTGACTCATTACTCCCTAGCTTTTGGAATAGAAGTAGTGTTTCTAATTAAGTTCCTCATATCACTCCAAATATCCACACACATGTAATTCATGATTGAAAAAAGATATCAAATATATATATTGAAATTAGAAACCATTTATTAAAATATTATCAATGAACTATTATATCCCTATTGTTTGGGCCTTCTATAATGATGTCTACCTTCACTCCATCCTATAAGGAAATATGGTGCTAGATCAATGAATTCTAACAATACCTAGAAGGAAACCACTAAGGGAAGATAAATAATTTAAAAGAACCTTTTTTATTCAAAATTTTCATCCCAATTTTTGGAATTTATTGATCTCCATGGATGTTGAGTGCATTACACCTTCCATCAATGCATGTTTTCTTAAAAAGTTCATTATATAACTCAAAAGTGAGTTTACTAATTTACCAACTATAATACCTTAAAATTCATACTAAATGATAATTACATATTTAAATATACTATATATAGTGGGTCCCCATTTCATGGACCCAAATTATATGGAATATAATACCATCAAAAGACAAAAAAAATCATGGAAAATCATCCAAAACGCATTACATTAAATTACATAGAATATCACCATCACTATATTATATTATACTGTATGATTAAATTCCCTACCACATGATGTTAAACAATATGGTTTCTATCCTAACCATAGAAAATTACATTGAATTTTCATCATCATCAACATAAAATGTTAGAATAAATTGTATTTTCCCAATCAAAATAATTAAACCTTGTGATTCATTGGATAATTTCATGACATGATAGACCCTTTCTATGTTGTTGTTCGAATATCATAACATCTTATAGAACTATATTTGGATATATTTATACACAATGTGATACAAAATTCCAAATAAAACTTCTATTTGGTCCCTTCCATGGACTTCAAGTCTAATTAACGTATTACTTCCATTAAAAGTGATGAATTTTATAAAAGAAACAAAGACATACAAAAAAATATTGGGTGAAGATTGATTTATTGAAGTCTGAGAGATTTCATACAGAATAGATCTGTTCACTCAAGTGGTAAGGATCCCAAATTAGAAAATATTATACAATGATTATCCTTCATCGCCATTGATTCCAAACATTCTATAACTTTGTTCCCTTTGCACCAAATGAAAATCATGTTCTCTAAATTAATGTAGTTCATCGAATTTTTGATATGATAAATAATGGAATAATGGGTGGATATTTTTATGGTAATTTTTTTGGAAATCATTGGAGAATTAATCAATGTTATGTAATTTAATATTGATAAAAAGACAAACATAATACATATTAAGAAGATAAATGGCATCGGTAAGGAGTAAATAACTGTGGCTATCAATGCTACTGAAGGTCACCATGGAGTTGTAGAAATAATCTTCCATCCCCCAACCCCCACACTATTTGATCCCTAGAATATAGGATTCATAAAAATGGATTTTTAATTTTCCAATATGTGGGTTCTGGTAAGAACAATAACCTCGGTTATGTATTCTCTAAGTAAAGGGAATTAGTCTCCTTCCATTCATACTGAAACATAATGTGTGATTATCATCGCATCATTTCAAGAGATATCCCAAGTCCACTAATAATCACCTTGAATAGATCTACATGAACATGCATGACATGCGTATTCCGTCAAGATGGGATTTTTTCCTAGATTTCCAAATGCACAAACATCCAGATAAAAGTAGGATCACCCATTATATACATCTATGTTACTCCCCAAGCCCTAGAACCAGGTATGTATAAAGTACATAATATGGTCCTATTATGATCCATAACTAGTGAGGATTCCAAATGAAATCCAAAAAGTAGTTCCCATTTCCATTAAAATAATAAATGATCAGAAATTTCCCTATTGTAACGGAAGAAGAAAATATATTTAGAGGATATCTTAATCCCCTTCCATTTGATCACGTCATCCATCAAAATGGAATAGTTCTGGATACTCCATAAAATGAAATTATATTTATTTGGAATTTATTTTCACTACAGATATCCCCAATATTCACCAAGTTCAAAGGTATTAGTATGGGTAGTATGATAATCATTATCGGGAAAGTTTCCCCTAGAGGAACCAATGAAGAAAAATTAGACTTTATTAGAGTCTATCATGGTGAAATTAAGGATAACATGATTGTGGTGGTCTAGAATGGCCAAAGTGAAAGTAGGTCACCAATATGCTTGAGGGAACATGGAATCTGACGTTTGAGTTCCTCGTTATCTAATAGGATCACCTTACCAATTATAGTACCATATGTTGATATCCCTACATCGAATGACCTAAGGATATTTTTGTTAAATTCTTGGTATGTTTCTGCTCATAATATTCTAGAAGTATGAAACCTTCAATTTCAGTAGTTTCTGGTCCACCACATATTTTACCGTGATTTATTTTCCATATTGAGATCATATTTCCATGAATTCCCAAGATAATTTTTCTTTATAGAACTACATGGTATCCGTAAAACTACTGTTCTGATGCCCCCAGCATCCACTAACATAGATATCCTATTGCAGAAGGCATAATCACACCACCCTAGAATATGAGAATCCTAAATAAAATATATGAGTTCTTTCTAAATTTTCCTCACCTCTATTTTCAGAACCCAATGAAAGGATATCAAATGCATATGAATAGAGTACCCAGTAGCTCCAGTGTCCCTTATATGATTACTTATTGGACACTATGATAGGATAGTAGAAAATATTATCAATCAAATAAATAATTGGAAGAATAAATTTCATTATATTGGAAATCCCATGCACAACCACAAGTTTCTCACACCCCTTCCCTAAATTGGTTCTTTAGGATAGAATGATGGTAAAGTTATCTACAATATGGGGTAAATTGTAATATATTAAAATTAATAATTAAATTTCTACCAAACATTAAATAAAATTTATTAGTTAATATTTTTAACTACTAGACTAAATTTAGAGTTAGAAATTTTTTATAACAAATAGTATGAACTTTTATAAAAAAATGGAAAATGGAAAATATGTAAAAAAATTCTAGTTAATAAGAATAAAAAGTAGCATAATTTTTACAACTATTTTAATAAATAATGAAATAAAATTCTAATAAATTATCTACACATTTACCATTACTATTAAATAATTATATTACCATACGTATGTTATCAAGGATGTCAACCAGTCATATGGTTTGAAATAATAAACCATATATCAACTCAATAATAATATAAAACAAATTTATATTGGACTAGACTTGGGTCCCTCAATCAGTATGATGAGAATAAATTGTATCTCTACAAACCAAGAGAATCCTCAGTTTAAAATATCAAACTCATAAATTATAAAATAAAAACAAATGTTTTTTATAAAAAACCCATAACAAAAATAATACTTAAGGAAGCTCTCTTAATATTACAAATAAGTGCTCTAAGAGAAAAAATTTATTATAATACAATTCTTGGAAATATTAGATCATTTTTTGAAATGAAAAATATGAATTATATCTCAAAAAATAACATAGAATAAAAAATCATCCTCCTTGAATGTGACTCTATTTATTGTAAAACAATCAACAATCACATTCCACGTTTCTTAGTGGTGGTCACAAATGAATCACACAAACTACCTCTTGAATTGTAAATTTCATCAAATCATATCCATCTAATAATTGTTCTATTTTTTCAACTCTACAGAGCATGTTTGTTACAGAAAGTAAAATGAATATTCATTGTCATGTGAAATATATAATGTTATTTTCCATATAGTTTTGTGAATAGGTCTCACAATATACATGTATTCCTCCATCCTACAATGTCTTTCTAGTAGAATTTGTTTTTCATATGTCTAATGGAAATCACTATAGTTTTCTTTCTATATTTGAGTAACCTTCTTCTTGTGAAAATGGTATATTTACATTTGATGTTCAATGTATATGTTTGATTAGTGTATGAAATAAGGTTTTATCTAATGGAAGTGACATCCTATGTCTATTAAAATTAAAAAAATTCATACAATATAGTATGAGTAGTCATGAAATAAATAATATATATATGTAAAAAGTTATAATGTGTTATATTATTATTTAAAAAATTCTGAATATAAATTAAGGAAAGTATTCTTTTCCCTAAAGAATTTACCCCTTTTTAAAATCACAATAATGAAAAAATGGTGAATAAATTTCAAATAAAACATTAAAGAGATCACTCTCCCAAATGTTTATAACAATAAAATATTTTTCTTTCTCATTTTCCCTGTATCTCTATTACACCGAATGTTTTGACATTCTCAGTTTCTCACACATGGTTGGTTTTTGAAATTTTATTTATGAGGGTGAAAGTGTAATATAAGATATTAGATAAAAATTATATATTAAACAATTGATATTCATGTATTAAAATATTCATCCAAAAAAATTATTCAAATATATCCATCCAAAAAAACCTCTAAAATTGTTTGACTACTACACACATTTTGGATCTCGAAAGGAAAAAATAATTTTTCATAACATTTTCCATAATCACCTTCTATTTATTGAAATAATATTTTTTATTCTTTTAAATGGTCTGTTTCTTTTTTTTCATTCATTTTCATATCTTATTTCCTCAATTGAAATTACTTCTCATTGCATTTTTTTGTAATATTATTCATTAAAAAACAATTCTTATAAGGAATATAAACCAAAATATAGGATGGCATCTGTCAATTCACCTTTCAATTTAATGAACTCAAATAATTCATCTCCATGAATTTTTTTCCATAATCAGTAGAATAATATGAAATTTTTCAAGATGTTTTCTTGTCACCAAAGAATTATTATTTAGGACTTCTTTAAAAACTATATATACACCTTTTTATTACTTATAAAAAACTATTTTTGAGTAGGAACAAACACGAGAATAATTTTTTTAATATTTTCTTTACAAGAGAATGAAATCTTTTTTCTTAATGGTACTTCTCATTTTGAATATTTAGTTCTTTTATAAAATTTACCAAAAAATTATTGATATATAGTGGGTAAATAAGAATCTTCAACAAAACATTCCCAATCTTCACTGACCCAATACAGCTAGATGGGAACTTTATAATTTTGAACATTCTCATAAAACCTAAAAAATAAAAAATAAGGATTCCTTTTACCTTCAATGAATACACATTTTATTTCATAGGGATGAAAATGTTTTTAATCCAAAGGGACATTATCCATGCATCTGGTGAAAAGTGTGTTAACTTCATTAATTTATCATATGGGGAAAATACTAAACACTGTACATTATATTTTTCAAAAGAAGCATGATTATTCTGTAATATTTTTCTAACAAGATTTGATTCACATTTAATTTAAATTACATTTATTCAAAAAAATGGATTATTTTTAGGTTGTAACCCATCCAAAAAGGTTAAAATTTAGAAATCCTAAACCCATTATAATTTATAAAAACAACATTCATATAAAGTTCACTAACTATTACTGGAATGTAAAATCAAAATCATGTACTGAAACATATAATCATTCCCAACAATGTATGATTAATAATGATTTCAATAATGAATTATATAATTCGAATAACATCCTATGAATGATCATTTCCATAAAATCTTCTTTATTTGAAAAATATTATATAGGTTCAATGGTTTATGATCATATGATCTAGAGAAAATTATAAAAAATAAAATTTCAACAGACATAATAAAACTGCAATGATTGTAGTTCCTTAAAAAATATAGAAGGTGGAGCATGTGTGGGGACCCACTACTCAATTATATATATTTGAATATAAAAAAAATTCATCCTTAAACTATATCTGATAATAATGTATTGATATTTAAAAAACAATGGTTTATATCTGATCATTGAATGATGATGACTTGAATGATTTAAGAGAGTTTGTATATTTTAATCTATGAAATGTTTGTTGAATTTTATAGAAAATTTTAAGGTTTAATTGAAAAAAATCCATCCAATTAAACACCACTGATTCTGACAAATAATTATGATTTTCTTATAAATATTATAAGTAGTAAATAAAATCTTAAATATAAATTGTGCAACTAATTTAGATAAATTAACATAAATATTATTTCAATAAAAAATTTGTAATATGAATATATTGGATACATGAAAAAATATATTAGAAATATACTATTTGATGAATCATCATAAAGAACAAAGACCGATGAAACTTATAATGTTTCTTAAAAAATACTTTCTATAGATTTTAGTATATAACATATAGAAATTTAGTATATCACAATAATAATGATTTTTGTAAACATGTTTACAAAATATTACTAAATTTGAAAAAAAAACTATAAAATAAGAATATAGTATAATGAAATATTAAATACCTCTGTTTTTAATATTTTTTCACAATAAGAAGATAGATAAAATGTAAAATGTATTAAATGATTATAAAATATTAACAATACATAATTTCTATTTAATAAATTCAAATATTTTAAAATTCATGGGTTTTTGAAAAGTATTATCACATTATTCTTTCAATCTGATAAACTATAGAATAATATTACATTTTTGTGTATAATAATAAATAAAATTGTTCATTATATCAATGTTCCTATCTCATTTTTAATGTGTTGGTTTTTTACATAATACTGTGGAACATTTGTTATCACATTAGATTATATGTTTTTTAAAACCCATGTTAAAATTTGTGAGTGTGTGTTTAATCCACAACACCTGAGATCAACAAATTCTAGTTACTACATATTTACCATCAGATTTGGAAATTGATACTTAATGTTTTTACATATATGATTATGAAAATAAAGCTTATCTTTTGAAATTAAATGTTCAAGTTGAACTTATCATAACCATTTTTTATCCAAAAAATCATTATATAAAATAATTTTTCGATCAAAATAATTTCCAAAAGAATAAATTAATTATATACCCTTATTTCACATAAGGTAACTAATTTTGTTTAATAACAATATGATAAGAATATTGTGGATTAGATTTAAATCACTCACATAGGAATAAAAAAACATTAATTCTGGATGACATTTTATAATATATAGTAAAATACCATTCATTCCACTTAAAAACATTTGATATTCTCATTTAATATTCTCATATAATATGTTGTTCTCTAGAATACACATTGAGAATTCTTGTATCTCAATGATTGAGAGGGGTGAATATAGATATTAAATTGAAATTTTACATTCATAATTTTATGATATATATAACATTTTTCATCATTATCACCATTAATACTCTCTATTAATGGTGGTAATGAAAACAATAATGTTTCCTCCTAAAGGTGGTAGTTCGTGAAACTCACTAACGAAGTCTTTTTGTTCTTCTATATGGATGGAAATTAATTACTAATTTTTGTGACACTAATATAAGAAATAAGTTTAAAAATGATACTATATTCATCATTTTTTATGATAATAAGATATTTTCATGATTAATATAAAGAAGAAAAATTTGGAATGAGATAATAGAAATGTTAGAGACAAGTTTTTTTCACTGGAAGTCCCCTTAAAATTGAAGTCCATATGATAAATGTGAGTTTCCAAGGTATTATGTTTTACTGATAGGGTTATAGATATTGTAAAATAAAATATTTTTGAGGAAAAATTTGAAGGGTATATTTTTCTTTGAAGTGTGGAAGTGGTTTCTTTTTATAAGGGAATGAAATGAGTAATTTTAAAAAAACTAATCATTTTTCAAAATTTGAATTAAAATATTCTGGGGTACATGGATCAAATAGTTGAAAAACATATAGTGTTGAGTATGGGAGGGTCTATAAATCCCAAACCAAGTGTTTCTTCACATTTTTAAACCATATTATAGAGTTTTTTTATTTTTTTTTATTTTACACATTCCCTTTTAAACTATAAAACTAGATTTTATGTTAATGATTTTATATTTTTTTAAACTAATAACACTAATTAGGAAAAGAAATTTTATGTGATTGAAATATATTTAAAATACATTTAATCTTATTAAATTTCTAATATGAGATAAATTTTAAATTAAAATAAATAATATGTAGAGAAAAAATTTTAGTATAAAATTGACATTTTTTCTATTATAGATTTATAATATTAATTATTATTTACAAATAATTAGATTTTTTTTAATAAAAATATATTTTTCTTTAGACCTCATATTTTATTAATTTTTAATATCTATAATTTAAATTTATTTTTTTTGTTACATGATTTTTTTAAAATAATAATTTTAAAATAACTCTTAAAATCATTATCATGGTAATTAGAATTATTCCTTAAAATCTATATTTTATTCCCAAAAATTATATTTTCCACATTAAATAATATGATCATTAATATATAAATATATAAATAATTTTTTTCATAATAAAAATTCTATAACATATGTCATACTATACACCCAACATAAAAACCCACAATATAATAAGAATAAAAATTTTAAAAAGTTTTAATAAACACTAAGATTGTGGGAAATTAATAGTTATTATCATCTCAATCACCAAAGAATTGGAAAAAAAATAAAATGATGAGATAAGACACTCAATAAGGGAACAAAATATCATAAAATTAAGAAAATCGTCCTAATACGAAATATCATAATAAATGATCATAAAAAAATAGATTATAATCATAAAACAAGTTTTAGAAACATAAGACCATTAAAATACTGTTAAAGAATAATAAAAGATATGCTATGAATAAAATACAACTCAATAGTCACATAACATGTGAGAATGTTGTAAAAGTTTGGAATACATTATTAATAAATCATTCTCCTGAAAATGTGTAATTTTAGTGAAGTGAAATACTTCTTGAAAATGTTATTAAAACATAATGAACAACACCATAATGTTTCACAACCATAAACATAGAAACCCCTATGAACAAATGATTTTTCATCATGTTTGAAAAAAAACGTTTGAAATAACCTTCCCCAATCATATTAACATAAAAATATTTTGATACAAATAATTTCACATATAATTGAGATAATAATCCTTTGAAATAAGCTTCTGATGTAACATTCACAGAACAAACTTGTGAAAAAATATTCCCACATCTCATTGAAACGACATTACATCATCTAATGTGATTCAAAATAATAAAAAATGCCTTTGAGGTTCATATAGTAACCCACCAATCATCATCCATATATATTAGTTCTATAAGAAAATAAAGCATTAAAAAACTCATAAATAACCCATGAAAAAAATCTAAACACTTTAAAAAAATTCAAAAGCATGAACATAATAATCGAAAAATACAAAAAATTATATTTTCGAAAAAATCATATCATAATAACATATCTAGGGAGATAAAAACATCACTTAATTACGGATAAAACTATTTGGTTAAATATATGTGAAAATATAAATGTTTTTACAAAAACATTAAAAATAGAAGTAAAAAAATTACATTCAAATATACATTTTTTGAATGGAAAAAAAGACATTTGAGAATATTTTTATAAATAGTTCCAAATAATATATCCTTGAAACGAAATAATGGATTTAAAAATGATAAGTAATAATAATTTTAAATAATTTAATTTAAAAATATATTTAATAATGAAAACATAAAAAATTAAAAGTTTTCAAAAGGGGGAAGTGAAAATTCATTGAAAACATTTACATTGAAATTTATTTCTACTAATCTGGAATTGAAAATTATTTAAATATATTAAAAAATATAAGTGAAAATATTTTTTAATTATCAACATTAATATAAAATACTCAAAAATTAAAAATTGATAATGACATAATGGTTACAACAAGAAAATGTGGAGGAGAAGATAAATCATTTTACATTGAGTGGATGGAAACTCCTCTTAATAATTTTCAAATAAACATGTTCAAAACATACATCATTACATTGATAATCATAACATTGTTTAAAATGAGTAATTTTGGATAAAATATCATTACAGATAAAAACAATTGAAGATATCCATAAGGATATAAGAACATTGTTCTAATGTAAAATCATGCATATAGATGAATATTTCATTAAAAATGGGTTTTTTTATAAACAAAAATACATTTTCAGGAAAAAAAGAATTATCAATGAAGACTAATTTTTTTGAAACATAATTTCCCTAGAAGATATGGTGTAAATAAAATATTACACCATCATATTTAATAATATATACATTTTTAAATATAATAGTCAATTAATAGTGATTATGTCACAAGGAAGATATATGAGTCGTGAAAATCCCTTACAACCTTTGTATCATATTCATCAAAACTGCATTAGTATAAATTTTCATAGAACATTAAATATAATTAAATATAATAGTATATGGATACAAATTTAAAATATTTAATGATTTACAAAATTAAAATGGAATCTTGGTATAATGCACAATCATGTCTCAAGGGATTCAAATTTGGGACAAAGAAACCCTTACTTCTTAAGATACGTTCAAATAAAAACACCTTGAAATAAATATATCATGAAATTGAAGTTAAAATACAATGATAACAATAATTAATGATATTATATAACCGATATGTAGCATAGATGAAATTTAAATTTAATTAAATGTATAAAACAAAGTCTGTGTCATAGAATGAATATTATATATGAAACTATAAAATTGTTTCCATGCCCATTTAATGAAACTGTTACTCAAATAAGTAAAATATGGCTTAGATAATATCCTATTAAAATAAATATCATAAATATTACCTTCTTATAATCATTATTTTATGTATTCCTCATGACTACATTAATAATTTAGAGAATATTATAACCATCAGGTGTTAATAACTTTATCTTTTTGCGCACGTTTAAAAATTTTGATTTTATTATCCATATTGTGACTCAAAGTTTATTATTTCTTAACACATTAATATTATCTAATATATATTATATTTATATAAAATGTTTTCAATTAATTCCATATTTCTTTTTATAATTTATTTGATATATCGATTGATAAAACCTTATATTAGTACTTTTTGAAAAGGTTGATGTAACATTAACAATAAGTAAAATTGAAAAAATAATATTTTTAAAATAATATAATAATCATGATTTTATTTTTTTATTATAATAATAACATTATCCATTTCACATAGTCGTCCACAATTGGATTTTAAATCATTGTTCACATAGGTGGTTAAACCATGCTAGACATGAACACACTTTAACTCGATTGGTGAATATCATTAAGGAGGTGTTTATTTCAAAATAATGTTGTTACAATAGATGAACAATGTCATGAAAAACCCATTGGGGCCCACCTTGCTGGTGATAAGCCAATATATGACTCCATAATCCCACCACCAATAGGCCAGTGTCTATAGACATATTCCAAGAATTCATAATTTGATATTGGAGGCCCTAGTCTAACATAAAAAGACACACACACATAACCATATCTTTGAACAGTGTAGATGAATTATATTAAAATACCATATGATCTATAGTACATACATGCATGTGATAACCTCTTGGGAATAATTCAGAGATTGATAAAACTGAAAGAAAAAAAGGGAAAAAATACACGCTAAACCATAATGATGTCCCAACCTGATGATAACTATAAAAATAATATAATTGAAGAGTTTGTATCTTTTAATATCCATTCCTGAACACCGATCATGGTATACAAACATAATTAATACTATGAGCCTCTATAATCACCACTGATTTATCCATAATCAACATAAGACATGAAATGTTCAAGAATTTCTCATATAAGAGTTAGTATATACATACCCATTAGAATTCATTGAAAAAAAGGCATAAAAAAGATAGAAATAGTAAATCAGGTAAACCCAAAAATATATCTATAGGTTCAATTAAAACCAATGAGGTATAATGGGGATTTGAATTTCCATATCCAAATAAAAACTTAGTCTTCTTGTAGACCCAAGGGTCCATCTCTAATACCCAACATCACATGAAACCTTTCAATATATCTATGTGAAGGATCTACACCACCCCACTATGCTATATAGTCAAAGGGGAAGTATCCTATAGTTGAACCACTCCCTAGTGAGACATGGGGGGCTACCCAATTGATAGAGGACCCCCACATAATATAATATGGGGGTTCCACTATTTTCATAGAGGAGCAGTACTATATTGAATTGGAGAAGTTCCACTATATAGATATTATACATGTTCCTAAATTAGTATATGTGGGTTTCCAACCATACTTCTGTAAAGAGTATAGGGGGTTATTCCATAATGCTTAATAGGGTTTTGACCTCAACCTATGTCTGATGATCCTACATGATCACTCTCATGGTTCATGTATCAATTGAAGAATAGTCACATTTTTAACAGCATGTACAATATTTCAAAATTCACAATAACGTCTACAATCCACTAAATTTGAGAGAAACAACTAGTAAAATCTATTCAGATGCCAAAATCAACCAATAGAAGATTGATATATTCAAGGATATAGATATTGGGAGAAGTAAACAACATGTAAGAGGGGTCACATGGTGTGTTTCCTTGCCTTGACACCTATGCCTGATCCCCTTGATATATCTTGGTAATATTTACATCCACACACATTGTGTCCACCCATAGATGTATTAAATTTTTCTACCTAAGTTCATTAGTACGTACACCTAGCACACGACTTGGATGGCCGTGTATATCCACACAGTGTATCACTCATAATAAATGGAGTGTTTGAGTACATGGGGTCACGTGGATGGTGTAGAAGGAACATGGTTTTTCCACCTGGGAATGATCACATGGATTGTTGTCCCATCCACACAGTTTGTGATCTTTAAGTTAGTTAAAACCATAAAAATCTTAGAAATCTGAAACACATTGCATTTTTGTAAGAGACCAGATCATCTTTTCATGTATGTTTTCTTCTTTTTCTAGTGTTTTTGTGAAAAGAGTATTTTTGTAAATTTCTTAAGTTCACGTCATGTACTGTATGATTACATGCCGTGTACTCGGTTACTGTGGGTAGCCAGGTGGTGGTCGTGTAGCGGCCATGCACACGACCGTTTGTGGTGACCATGAGACCACCTAATGCGGGGACCGGTGAAGGAAAGTACACATCGTGTACTTCTAAAGTACATGCCATGTATTTTCTTTTTTTCATTAAGCATACCGGGGTCTCCTCTGATGGAGAAAACCGTCAACTTCTCAACCTTGTTCGTCCAAGAGAACCCGTACGGCTGTGATCCTTCTCTGAGCTGCCTATCGAGCGTATGTTATCTGAATTTACTTCCTTCGATTGCATTGGGATCGCCTCGGTAAGCTCTTCCTTCTATTAGATCTTTGTTTCCTGATTCCTCCTCTTTCTCAAGTTATCTTAAGTTGAGTTTTTTTTTGTTTTTTTGTAGATCTACGGTGTTCTTGGGTGATTCAAGGCTTGAGGTTCACATATAATGATCTTGCAACAATGAGGTTGGTGTTTTGTGCCTTTTTGTTTAATGTCATTGAGTTATATGTGCAAAAGTGAGAAACACCATTGAACGGGGTATTACGTGTTTACTTTTTTATCCCTCTTAATTGTATATTATGCTTGTATGATGGAATAGAGGTTAAATGAATGTATATATGGTTAATTTCTATGAATTCGAAGTGTTTACCCATGATAATATTTTTTATGACTATTTGGTATAGTTTTCCTGTTAGGATGTTGTTTTCTTTCCATGCCTAGTATTATAGGACAGAGTGATTTTCTTTATCTGCTTGTTGTTATGATATAGAATGTTAGCCAAGTAGTTCTCGAGGTTTACTTTGGTGGATAGAAATTCTATGCTTGATTTACTTACAAAGGGTTGTGAGAACCTTGAGTACTTGACTATAAGTATAATAGCGGTAAGGTATTCTCCATAGAGTCCGTTATTATTTTATCACGCAGCAAAACAATAGGGGGATTGACATTGAGTGCTCCCTCAGAGGGTCTATAGTTACGTTTCGATGCCACAGGTGGAATTTACATTGAGTGCTTCCTCAGAGTGCCTATATTTTCTATTAAAAGACTATAGGTGGAATTGACGGTGAGTGCTTCCTCAAAGATTCATTAATTATACTTGGCTATAAGGGGAATTGACATTTAGTGGTTTATCAGAGAGGCTCTACTAAAGCTGAACCAGAGGGGTTAGACTGTGTGTACTTTCCAGAGGGTTGGTTTTGTTTTCTAGGTAGGAACAAAGGGGATTTGGCTATGAGAACATCCAAGAGGGTTACCTATTTGTGTTTATCTGCTTACTTGAAATGTGGTGTGTGGATGCTTTGAAACTGCAGGAATGTATACAGTTATGTACTTACTTGATTACTGTTTCTTCTGCTTATTGCCCGCCATATATATTTACTGACTGTTAGGCATAGAACTCATTGTGGTCTCTTATTGGTATTTAGTCTCACACACTATTTGGGTATTTCCTTTCGGCCCAAACAGAATATATTTTTGCAAGTACATATAAGGGAAAACGCCCTTCTACTTCAGGTACAAAACTTATTTGGAGCGGGAGAGCATGGGAGAAAGCTGAGGCTTTCTATGTTAAGGAGTTGATTTTTGTTTTTATTTTTTATATGGTTTAGTATTTTATTCCATCATAGTAATTTTTTTTGTTTTTTTTCTAGACATATGTATCATGCATCATTTATATATGTGCTCTAGTTTTTCTTAACTTTAGTCATCCACTATTTACTATATTATGGTATAATTACTGCTTCCTACCTTGTATATCTTCTTTACATCCGTTGTGTTACTCTGCCAATGAGGGAATAGTTTCACCACTATCACACCCAAGGCCCTCACTGCTAGTCAGCAACCTCTAGCGTTCGGGGAAATGGGGTTGTGGCCATATGACCAACCGGGTAAGGGGAACCTCTAGGCGGCTTCCAGAACCGAGACGTTACAATGTGGTATCAGAGGGATTGTTTTCTTCTTAACATACTATTTCCATCCTATATTCATGGATATGATGGAATTGGTACATGGTAATAAACTGTGCGGGGGAGTAGCTAACCCGTGTAGAGAGAAAATCCAATTTAACTCGTTATTGCAAATTTTCTAGTTTTTCAATTTTACAGTTGATTTGATTTTCACCGTTAGGTGATTCACATTTTTTTGATGTTATTGTTTATGTTATTGAGGTTTTATTTCTGTTGCAACGCAACAAGATGAGGGTATGCCATCTTATTCATCATATAGGCACTTCCTAGAAATCTCATGTCATGTATTCTTTCCATGCCCTTAAGGGTGCATTAGCGATTGCATGTTGTTGTGATAGATGCTGTGCTAGATATGCATGAGGTTGTGATAGTTGTCTTGATAAAAATACCTACTGTTTGATAGGTTATTGTTTGTGTATGGTTTTGTTTGAATGAACGTCGAACCTTGGTTATTGAGGTGTTATGGGCCCTCATGGATCGTAATTTGGTGGATCGTTGATATATTATTCTTTTTTATGACATTTATAAGTTTCCACGATTTGATTCACATGGAATATGGGCCCTCACGGATCATAATTCAGCACCTTATGGTTTGTTTCAATGTTTTTTTGGATTTTAGAGTAGTTTCTGAGGCATACTGTCCAAAAAAAATAGAATACCCGATGTGTAATGTTGAATACACACCATGTGTTCTTCTGTTCGGGAAGAAATTGATTTCCTTAAGTACACGTTGTTTACCTTGTGTACACCCCGTGTAGTCTATATCTATGTCTTAGACTATGTGAGTAGAGACACGCGGTTTGAAAATCATTGGTATGACACACTGTGTACCAGATGAACACGTTGTGTTGTAGAATCATGTAACCAGTCATTTCACTAACAACATGGGTTGGTTGAGTCTATTCTAATACATGTCGTGTCCGTCTAGAACAAGTCGTGTAGTGTGAGCCATGGATCTGGTCGTGTCACTAACAACACGGGTCAGTGACATTATTCTAGTACGAATCGTGTCAGGTACTAACACGCCGTGTAGCCTTGTTCTAAGAGAACCGTGTGGCCTAGTCTTGTAAGGGAACTTGGTTTAGGGAAGATGATTCAAGTAAAAACCATATGTAAGGACAACACACCATGTATGGGGTGTTACACGACCAGTTTTGGTAGAGGTACATTCCCATGTGAATGTATTATAAGAACACAATGTGTACTTAGATATCCAAGTCGTGTAACCTTGTTTTGATAAACATGAATGATTTATTTCTCTTGTTTCCTTCTTGTAAATCTAAATTTTTATTCCATGATAATATTGATCTATGGTGTGCACTTGACCTTGGAGAGTTATGCCAACAATATATCCTCCAGTTTTATGCCATTTACAGGTCAACGATCAGACACCGGACATGGCGGATCAAGGAATTCCAGTAGATCCTCCTGTAGTGCCAGACTTGGCACTATCCATCAATCCAGACAGAGGTGCTGATGCACAGTTCCAAGAGGGATTATTGAGGTTTATGTTGACCTTCCAGGGAGTACCGCCTCCAACCCCGTCTATGGTAGAGCTAACATGGGTTTTCCTGCAGCAGCATCCTCCCACATTCATAGGGGAAGAAGGACCATAGGATGTAGAGTCATGGTTAGAATCTATTTATATCATATTCATGATTCTAGAGACACCAACGTAGAGAAGGGTTAATATCACTATGTACATGCTTCGGTATTCATCCACGAGATTGTGGGATGTGATCTCACGGGAGGGATGCCAGTAGGTCATGGATTGGGTTGAGTTCCAGCGTGTCTTCTACAATTACTTCTATCCAGAGACTTTGAGGGCCGATCAATCCCAACAGATCATGAGTTTGGAGTAGGTTACTCTTTCATTTATGGAGTACTCTTCTCGCTTCACTAAGCTACATTGCTTTACACCCTTTCTAGGGGGGCATGGGTTTTCCTGGAAAGGAATTTTGAGGATTGTCTTAGCCAGGAAAATTGGGATCAGGTGAATATAATCTCGTTAACCTCAATATATTCTATCGTCAACCAAGAACTGATCAAAGAGTGTAACATGAGGTATTCTGGAGTTGTGAACCAGGGTATTTCATCATCTAATGTTAGTGCTTCACTGGTTGATAACAGGAAGTACCACAAGGAGACTACTCATGGGGATCCGAGTAGACGAGAAGCACCTTCAAGTATCCAGGTGGTATGCTACCAGTGTGGGATGGTCGGGCATATGATTCCACATTGCCCGAGAGACCCAGTGGATTGCCGATATTTTGGAAAGATGGGTCATCTTCATCATTTCTTTCCAATATTATCACCAGTAGTTGGTGACATGGAGTCTTCTATTACTCTGCGTTCAGGAGGAGCACCGCCATTTTCTCATCAGTCTGGGAACTAGAGTTATTCCGTCCGTTCAGGGTGAGGTACAAGTCGCAGCCCTGGTAGTCTATTGCCAGGATTTCAGCGACAATTGGGTGGATCAGCTCAGAGTGGTTAGGTAGGGTCACAGGGCCGCGGTGTAGGTCAGACATTTGTGGTGGAGTAGACCCAGCAAGAGCAGGATCCCAGACCAACTACAGTTCGAGGTACTATCCTAGTTACCTCAATTTTAGCTTCTGATATTTTCAATATAGGGGATTACATAACATTATATATATTATTGTTTTGGATTTCCCTGGGCTCTGTATATTTACTTCTACTTAGGGATTGACATTGGGAACACCATTGGGGAAAAGAGCGACTAGTGTACGTCAGTTCAAGGAGTGCCCTCTTGAGGTTTGTGGTTGTCACTTCTTATGGGACATTTATTTCCTAGAGATGAAATGCTATTATGCCATTCTCTGAATGGAATGGTTAGTTCCCTTCCAGGCAGTTGTTGATTTCTATCACTATAGGGTGAGTTTCACATCACCAAATGGCGGATAATTTCTTTCATAATGGCGAATGGGTTGTCTAGGCGAGTAGAGAAGGACTCGAGCAGCATAGGTTTGGAAGATTTATAATATATATTTCTAGTCTATATCATTATTACCAAGGGACTTCTCAGATGGACTTTCCCCTAGTGGTGGATCATTTCAGGGATGTCCTTCCAGAAGACCATTCAGTTTTTCCTCTGAAGTGAGAGGTATACTTTTCTATTGAGCTCATGCTAGGAGTGGCACTGGTGTCCATCCCTCCTTATTGGATGGCTAAACCAAAGTTACAAGAGGTCAAGAAGTAGTTAGAGGAGTTGCAGACAAAGTGTTTCATCCGACCTAGTACTTCTCCTTGGGGTTCGCCTGCCCTATTTGCAAAGAAGGTAGACAGTACCCTCTGACTTTGTGTGGATTATCATAATTTGAAATAGTTGATGGCCAAGAACTGATATCCCTTCCTGAGGATTGATGATCCCTTCGATCCATATCAAGGATCCATAGTGTTCTCAAATATATACATGGGATCTGGTTTCCATCAGTTATGCGTTAGACAATCTGATATACCCCTTACAACCTTTCAATGAAGGTATGGTCTATACGAGTATGTGGTTATGTCATTCAGTCTCACGAACGCACCTGCAGTTTTCATGGAACTGATGAACCGAGTGTTCCATCCATACATGGATTCTTTCATGGTAGTCATTGTGGACGATATCTTGGTGTACTGTTACACTAAACACGACCATGCTACCTATCTTGACATCGTTTTGAGTACACCGAGAGAGCATCATTTATATTCTAAGCTCTCAAAATTCCACTTTTGGATGAACTAGATTCACTTCTTGGGTCATGTTATCTCATAGACATCAGTATCTGTAGACCCAGAGAAAGTGAGATTAGTAGTTTCCAGGGAGAATCTGAAGAACTTCTTTGAGGTACGAAGTTATTTATGACTAGATTGATATTACAAACGTTTCATATAGGAATTTTCACACTTAGAAGCACCGTTGATAGGCCTAACTAAAAAGGGGGGAAAGTCCTTGTGGTCAGATTATTGTGAGTAAGCCCATCCAGAGTTGAAAGGGAGACTAACTTCGACACTGATACGAGTTTTTTCAGAGCCAGGCAAGATCTATAATGTGTACTCTGATGTATCAGGTATCGGTCTTGGTGAAGTTCTTATGTAGGGGGAAGGAGTTGTTGTGTATGGTTCTTGTAAGTTGAGGCCACATGATAGGAACTACCCATTGAACAATCTCGATTTGGTTGTAGTTGTTCATGCCTTATGCTATTGGAGACATTATCTTCTGGAAGAGCATTTTGTGGTTTTCAATGATCACAACAGTCTCAAGTATATCTTCACTCAATGTGATCTGAATTTCATATTGAAATGGGTAGTTAAGTACCTTCAGTCCCTTCACTTAAAGCTTGCCTATACGGTTGGGAAAGGCAATGCAGTGGCTGATGCGCTGAGCAGGAGGACTCAGATACAGGCAGTTCAGGAGGCCAACATTGAGTGGAAGAAAATGGATATGTTCTCTGAGATGTATGTGGTGGTGCACAACAGACAGGGAAAAATTTTTCTTTCTTATTTATATGATACCTCTACTCTTCTTTACTGAGTGAAAATGAGGCAGTTATCAGATTCTAAAGGCCAAGTCCAACAGGAGAGTGTGTCAAGAAAGGACCCTATTCTAGATGGATTGTAGGCTATGATGATATCTTGCGTTTTTATGTGTGTGTTTGGGTGCCAACAGACATATGTGAGGAGCTGATGCATGACTTTCATTCCTTAGTTTGGTCAGTTCATTTTGGTGTCACAAAGATGTATCATGATCTACACCAATGGTATTGGTGGCCAAGTATAAAGAGAGATGTTGTTGGGTTTTTCATGAGATGTTCCACCCGTCTGCAGGTGAAGGCGGAGTATCAGCGAACAACAGGGATTTTTTGGCAGTTACCCATTCCTGATTGGAATAAGTAAAGATGTCGGGATGTATTTCATGATAGGTTTGATGAGGTCACCTCGGGGGGATGATGCCAGAAGGGTTCTCCTTGGTACACTGAGGAAGGTTTCTACCTTAAATCTGATCAAGGAGACCTTTAGTGTTGATGAGTTGGGAATGTTTTAAATCTAACAGATTGTACGTTTAGATGGAGTTCCATGCTCAATTGTTTCAGACATGGTTTCTCGTTTTACCTCTCGGGTCTAGCAGGGGCTTTAGAAGGCATTGGGTACACAGGTACTTTTTGAGTACAGCTTACCACCATCAAACAGATGGCCAGTCCGAGCATATGATTCATGTGCCTGAGGAAATTATTCGAGCATGTATCTTGGTTTTTGGAGGTTCTTCAGAGAAGCACATACCTCTTGTGGAGTTTTCCTACAAAAATAGTTTTCAAGCAACTAATCAGATGGCACATTATGAGGCTTTGTATGGTAGGCCATGTCGATCACCCTTATGTAGGCTGGAGGTAGGAGAGGTAGCTATGATGGTACCTCCTCTTGTCCAGGAGAACACAGTGTAGATAGATTTTATTGGGAAGATGATTTCTGCAGCATTGTCTCGAAAAAAGTCTTATACTGATCATCGGAGATAACCTATGGAGTTAGAGATCAGAGATCAGGTTTTCTTGCATGTCACATCGATGTTGGGACAGAGGAGGATTAAAGGACAGGTTAAGCTTTCGTCGAGGTATGTCAGGTCATTTGAGGTGTTGGAGAGAGTCGGGACGTTTTCCTATCCGATGTAGTTACCTCAGCAATACAAATCTATGTCTGACATCTTTCATGTTTCTCAGCATCAGCATTACTTCTCAAACCCATTGTAACACCCCGAGATTTTATGAAAAATATTGTTTTAATTTCATTGATGTCTTCTATTATACAGCACACCATGTTTAGCTTGTACTATACGCAACACCGTATTAGCTTGAAGTATACGCAACATTATTCTTGGATCGTGTTACACACGATTTCATGTTCGTTTTATAATTGTCATTCTACGCAACATTGAGTTTGTTTATATATATATATATATAATGTATAAAAGAAATATGGTTGGATTCTGTTTTACGATACAATGAAGGATTCTTGCACAACATGCAACCCTGACTTGGCTTGCATTACACGCAATCACGACCTTCCTCGATAGCGTGTGATGTACGCAATACCGGGTTTTACTATACAATGATATATTATTATAATATTATTATGAACTTGCCGTTATGAATACTATTAAATAAATTTTGAATTTTATAACATTATTATTCATCTTACACATTTTCTAGAACATGGAATGAGAACAAAATAAATTTTTCGGGTAAAATAAGTATTTTTAAAAAAATGCAGTTTTGCCGACTTTTGATGGCGCACCCACATTTAATCTAGTTTTTGACATTTTTATAAGTTCAATTTGACAAAATTAAATTCTTATTTGGAATCAAGATATAAAAATTTACTATGGATAAAATTTTCATATTATTCTAATAACTTTCATATTTTAATGAATAGTAAAAACACGCTATATTTTAAATAAAAACAACATTTTTCATCGTAATAATTTATATGGTTAAATTATAATATTTTATGGTTTTAAAGTATAAATTGAATATATTTTTACCATTTAAATTAATTTATGTCATTATCATTGATTTTACATTGAATTCATAGGTTAAATCAATTCAATCTTTGGCAATGTTTTAACTTTTAAAACATATTCGCTTAACCACGGGATTAATTTTAAATTAATTACTACACCTTCGGTGTTTTGAATTATGAAAAATTGATTCCATATTTGGAATCAGTGGGTCCAAATTATGTTAATAGGTTACTTTTATTTTTTTTATAATATGAATAGTAACTACGGTAATTTTTATTTACTACATTTAAAGGTAAATAAGGTAATTCAAGGTTAAAAGAATATTATAATAATTCAAAATTACCATGACACTTGTCCTAACTTTATTTGAAGAGTAGTGGCCGACCATGGGCATCCGTGTGCCGATTTTGGGACCCCAATGAGCCACTTGGTAGTGAAAATGACAATTTGGATTAATTAATTTAATGTAAAGACAAAATTGACTTTAACAAAAATATTTTAGTAATTAATTTTTATAAGGGGTTATATAATTTATATTTTAGACTATAAATATTATTTGGAAAGATAAAAAGCTTTCCTACATCATAGAAGTTTATTCATAATTTTTAGACTTCAAATTAATTAAATTAGGTATGACACAATAATGATGTAGTGTTTACCTCATTAATAAATTATTTAAATAAATAAGATTATAATGATTAAAATATCATTCAAAACCTGTAAAATTACAATTGGATGATTTTATTTCGAATATGAGTCATCTTATCTTCGACATTAATGTGATTTGGACCTCTTTAAACTGAAGATAGGTTTATAATAAAATAATGTTTTCACACTTTCCTAAAGAGCCCCTCCTCTCCCTTATAAAAAGAGACCACTTATATGCAATTCCTCACACCTCTCAAGCCTTTTTTCTCATCCACACTCTTCCCAAATAATCTCCCGACATCCCTCTACTCCCCCTTGAAGCCTTAAATTAGGCATAAGGCACTCCAATATGTCCTTTTTCTTCAAACCAAAGGAAGTTATCAAAATTAAAGGCAACCGTTTCTCTTAAGTTGTTTTCTTTTATTCTACTTCTCCAACCCCTAAACTCTTTTTAATCCTTTATTTTTTTTTAAAAACCAATATCCTAAATATACTAGGTTTTTTTATGAGAAGTATTGAAACTACACTTACACACACCTCCATCTAATTTATGAATAACACAATGTTTCTGTGATGGCAAACTAACGCCTCACGAAACGATGATTGTTCGATTTTCTCCTACCGCCTCTCATGGTGGCCATTATGATGGAAAAGTATTTATATATAATATATATTAGGATTATGATTTCCTTATTCTTCTTTACTTACCAATTATATCAATACTTTACATTTTCCATAGTCAGTAAATACGATAATCTCATTTGAGGAAGTACGGACTACAGCCCTCTCAAAGTGATGTGATTCGTTAATACCTTGTGTGGGATGTATAAAGGATGTGGTTAATGATATTATATATGATATTATACTGGAATTATAATATACCTATGTATCATTATGTTTTAATTCAATTAAAATAATAAATAGAAATGAAAGTAGCATTCATGCGTACGTACGGCTTACCGTCTCCATGAACTGTGTGTTTCATTTCTTAACTCCATATGTTATGTACTATTATAAATACTTGTATATTCTGGATATATAATGAATTTATATGATATATAAATCATGATTTACATTTTTTAAGTAATTAAATCATGATATAAGTGATAATAACATCAAAAACAACAAGTCCAAACACATACGATAAATAAGATGATTTTACCCAAAACGCTACTTTAACATTAATTTAAAAAATAATGGTTAATATAAAGTCATAAGTGAACCATATATGATATCATAACAATGAATATGATTCTTTAATAAGTCAATGAAATTATTCAAATCATTATACAGGAGGTTTGGATACGTACAAAGCATATCGGATCTAAGGTAAGGGATAATTTTACAAATCCCATTTTTATCTGAGATTTCTTATTCGTAAGTATTTACTGGGATTATTGATATAATCCATGTCCATGTTTTATAAAAGTTTATTAATTTATGTTTAAATTCCTTTCTACCCATTATGACTTTTACCCCATGGTATGGAAGTAATCTTCCTTTTATTTACCCTACAAGGTACTTTTTGACTTTTCCGACAAAAGTACGAGAAGAATATTTTTTTAACGTATACGGCATGAAAGGATTTTTACGGTTTTATAAAGCCTTATTTTCATGAAGATTACTCCAAAATATTTCATGACTATTTTCAAAAAAATCTCTTTATTTTAAATTTGCATGACATTTTGTGAAAAGAAATTGATTTTGAAGAAGAAAGGATATTTTCCTCAAGAATTCATTTCAAGTGTTTTATCATAACCATTTTTAAATCTAAGATGACATTATTTTATATTTGTATGTTTCAAGTATAATTTCCCTATCATTTACATGGTTTCACTTTTCTTATGTTGATATATCCATTTGTTTTATATGGATTATGTGATGATGGGATGATGTTTATGAAACCCATTTTATTCATTGGGTTATGATGAATGTTTCAATTTTATTTTGTAGCACAAGTAAGAATGATTTCATTATGAGATGGGTGGTACCTATATCTCCCTCTAATGCATTGGGTAAAGATTTATATCTCATGAGATAGACATGGCTGGAACGGAAGTTAAACCGGTTCAGTAATACAGGACTGGAACGAGGAGTGAACTCGATTCAGAAAGGGACTTTGTCCACTAAGATGGTCTTGGCAGAAATGGCTTGGCTACTATGGAAATCATATCTTGTGATTAATGGTTTCAAGAATTAAAAGTTTTATTCCCATGCTATTTTATCAGGATTAATGTTTCTTTATGATCTATGCCTTACGTATTTCCATGTTTTATTTCATTTCTCAAGATCTTGATGTTTAAACATTGTGTTCATGTTTTTAAGTTAAAATGTATATGGTTTGTTTTATTTTATCCATGCTTACCCTTACTAAGAATTTGAGCTCACCCTTTATATGGTTTCTTTTCCCCAGGATATAAAAAAAGGTTTTAGTTAAGAAAACATAAGGGGAAAATCTTTATGGGAGATGTTGAAGATCTTTCACCATGATTAGAAGATTACGTTCCGAGTTTCCAAAGACACTAAACTATTACGGTCCTTGAGTTTTGAATTTTGGTATGTATTAATTATTCCACAAAAGTAATGTGTTGTCCATGTACGTCAAGCTTCAGGCTTCTACAGTTGCTATCAGAGGAAAGGTTTAGTCAACCTTTGGAAACAAGGATGCAAGAACTTTAGTGATATCCCTAGAGATATTTTTAAGGTATGTCTAGGTATTTACCTAAGGTTAAGTATAAGTATAGGTTATTGTCCTATAATTATGGTAACGATGTTATATTAAACCTAAGATGTTAGATATTGAAGTTACTCCCCCTTTATTATGATTTTTTCCTCTCAAACTATTCTTTTTGGGTTTTAGAAAATGGCTGGAAACAAGATGAATCACGATAATGAAGGGTATGATGGACAATGGAATGATATTCTTCATGAGAAACCAAATGAAATGGGATTTGGAAGTCCAAACATCATTATTATGCCAAATCAGCAGTCTCATAATATGATCAATAAACTCAAATTTGGTAAGTTTCCTGACTCGGCTAATAAGAGAAAGATGGAGTTTCATGATGATCATAGAAGAAAGAAAGTTCAATTTCCCCTATGTAAATCATGTGGGAAGAGGCATCAAGGAGAATGTTTCAAAGGAACTGGAAGATGCTTTGGGTGTGGAAAAGAAGGACATAAAGCTAGTAAGTGTAAAGGAAAAGGTTCAGTTAACACAATGGACGAGGATAATGGTATTGCTACGACATCAAAAATGGTTAAATGTTTTAAATGTGGAATGTACGGGCATTATGCAAACCAATTCCCTAAGTGAAGACTCATGAAGAGAATTAGTATGGTCGTATGGGTAATATTTATGTTGATGATGATGAAGATACTATAAATGATATGTGAGATGAAAGAATTGTTGAAGCTCGGTCAATGGTTTAAGAAGGTAGTGGAATGATTACATGATTATCAAGTGTAATGTTGTATAGGTAATCTCATGGTACTATGGAATAAAGAGACATCTAAGGATTGATACACTATTGTATTTCCTTATGTTTTGAAAGTGTGTGATGAATGGTACCAATATTTTTGGAAAGTAGAAGATATGTGCATAATGAAGGGATAAGAAGAAAATTAAATTTTTGATAGTATTCATGAGCTCATGACTGATATAAGGAGAAGGTTATATCATGGTTTGAGTATATAGAATTTTCTGATTTTTGGTATGTGGAAAGAGTTAACTTTTGACAGTATTCATGTTTTCACTAAGGTTTAATGGGTATTAATTTTTCAAGAGAATACATGATTAAGGTATTCACATGATTGGAATGTGACCAACAAGATAATGGGGGATAAATGATGGCTGGTTGATGACATTTCAAGTAATCATTTTCTTTATACTATGAGCTTGGACCGAAGTATTTTAGATAAGCCTAAAGTTTGGAGTGGATCATGTTGGACATAAGTTATTATTGTTTAAGGATAGATTTTTTTTTGATATTATTGATGGGATGTTATAGTAATGTAGTTTTAGAAAAAGGACAACCTACAGGATGGGCAACGGCCCATCGCGTCGGATAAGGTTGTTGGAATCAAACCCACAACTGAAGTGCGACTAGCCTTTATCGCATACCAATGGCCTACAGGAAGTCCCTAGTTAGTGGAAAGTAGTTTTATTTTATTAAGCAGTATGATAAATAAAGTATAAGTACATTTTTTGAAACATATACGATTAATCTCACCATTAGATGGACTTATAACTTTTGCTAAACTGTTGTTTGAAATAGATGGAATGACCCATCATTCTATCACATGATCTGTTAACGCTTCACGAATTACAAAATCAGCTTCAATTATTTAAGAGATGAAGTGGAAATTGTTCAATTCACGAACAATAGTGAGATTGTACAAAAATCATGTAAGTATTTCTTTTAATTCATCAACTTTAGGGAAATGATATTGAAAACAAAAAATGTTGTCCTAGTGCTCTTATATCCGATTAATTAGATAGTACCTTAGATCATCACAAATTTATGGCTTTGTGATTGTTGGCTTTTTTATAGCCATGTTCTCTACCACTCTCCATCAGAACTTGATGGTCAGATTTTTCTTCTATATCCATATTTTATCCTATGTTTTCATATATGGAAACCCAATGATGAGTTACATTGGGTAATCGTTACATTTCATACCTTAGTTTTTAAAATTAAGTTTTAGTATTCCTTTTTACGATGTGGGTTTCTATGAATAGTAAACAATTTATAACCCCGGCGAATTTCGAGGGCGAAATTCATTTTAAGGGGGGTAGAATGTAAAACCCCGGGATTTTATGAAAAATATTATTTTAATTTCATTGATGTTTTCTATTATACAGCACACAATGTTTAGCTGGCCCTATATGCAACACCGTATTAGCTTGCAGTATACGCAACTCTATTCTTGGATCGTGTTACACAAAATTTCATGTTCATTTTATAATAGTCATTCTACGCAACATTGAGTGTGTTTATATATATATATATATATATATATATATATTCAATGTATAAATGAAATGTGGTTGGATTCTGTTATACAAAATAATGAAGCATTCTTGCACAACATGCAACCCTGACTTAGCTTGCATTACACGCAATCGCGACCTTCCTCAATTGCGTGTGTTGTACGCAATACCGGGTTTTACTAAACAGCGATATATTATTATAATATTATTATGAACTAGCCGTTATGAGTAATATTAACTAAATTTTGAATTTTATAACATTATTATTCATCTTACACATTTTATAGCACATGGTATGAGAACAAAATAAATTTTTCGGGTAAAATAAGTATTCTTAAAAAAAATGCAGTTTTGCCGCCTTTTGATGGCGCACCCACATTAAATATAGTTTCTGACATGTTTATAAGTTCAATTTGAAAAAATAAAATTCTTCTTTGGAATCAGGATATAAAAATTTACTTCGGATAAAATTTTCATATTATTCTGGTAACTTTCATATTTTAATGAATAGTAAAAACACGCTATATTTTAATTGAAAACAACTTTTTTCATTGTAATAATTAATACGGTTCAATTATAATATTGAATGGATTTAAAGTATAAATAGAATATATTTTTACCATATAATATAATGTATGTCATTATCATTGATGTTACATTGAATTCATAGGTTAAATCAATTCAATCTTGAACAATGTTTTAACTTTTAAAACATATTCGCTTAACAGCGTGATTAATTTTAACTTAATTACTGCAACTTCGATGTTTTGAATTTTGAAAAATGGATTCCATATTAGGAATAAGTGGGTCCAAATTATGTTAATAGGTTACTTTTATTTTTTTATTATTATGAATAGTAACTACGGTAATTTTTATTTACTGCGGTTAAAGGTAAATAGGGTAACTCAATGTTAAAAGAATATTATAATAATTCAAAATTACCTTGAAACATGTCCTAACCTTATTGGATGAGTATTGGCCGACCATTGGAATCCTTGGGCCGATTTTGGGACCCCAATGAGCCACTTGGTAGTGAAAATGACAATTTGGATTAATTAATTTAATGTAAAGACAAAATTAACTTTAACATAAATATTTTAGTAATTAATTTTTATAATGGGTTATATAAATTATATTTTCGACTATAAATATTATTTGGAAATATAAAGAGATTTCCTACATCCTGGTAATTTTTTCATAATTTTTAAACATCAAATGAATTAAATTATTTTCGACACAATAATGATGTAGTGTTTACCTCATTAATAAATGATTTAAATAAATAAGATTGTAATGATTAAAATATCATCCAAAACCTGTCCAATTCCAATTGGATGATTTTATTTCTAATATGAGTAATCTTATCTTCGACTTTAATGTGTTTTGGACCTTTTGAAACTGAATATAAGTTAATAATAAAATAATGTTTTCACACTTTCCTAAAGAGCCCCTCCTCTCCCTTATAAAAGGAGACCACTTCTATGCAATTCCTCACACCTCTCGAGCCTTTTGGCTCGTCCAAACTCTACCCAAATGAGATCCCTACATCCCTCTACTCCCCCTCGAAGCCTTACATTAGGCAAAAGACTCTCCAAGAAGTCCTTTTGGTTCAAACCAAAGGAAGTTACCAAAATTAAAGGTAACAGTTTCTCTTATGTTTATTTCTTTTATTCTACTTCTCCAACCCCTAAAATCCTTTTAATCCTTTATTTTTTAACAACCCTAATATAATAATTATACTAGGATTTTTTTTAAGAATTATTCGAACTACACTTACACACACCTCCATATAATGAATGAAGAACATAATGTTTCTGTGATGGCAAACTAACGCCTCACGAAACGATGATTGTTCGATTTTCTTCTACCCCCTCTCATGGTGGCCATTATGATGGCACAAAATTTATATATAATATAAATTATGTTTATTATTTCTTTATGCTTCTTTAATTTCCAATTATATCAATCCTTTATGGTTTACATAGTCGGTAAATACGATAATCTCATTTGAGGAAGTGAAGACTACCGCCCCCTCAAAGTGATGTGATTCGTTAATACCTTATGTGTCATGTATAAAGGATGTGGTTAATGATATTATATATGATATTATACTGGTATTATAATATTCCTCTGTATCATTATGTTTTATTTCAATTAAAATAATAAATAGAAATGAAAGTAGCGTTCATGCGTACGTATGGCTTACCGTCTCCATGAACGGTGCGTTTCATTTCTTACATCCACATGTTATGTACTATTATAAATTTGTGTATATTATGGATGTATAATGAATTTATATGATATATAATTCATGATTTACATTTTTGAAGTATGTAAATCATGATATAAGTAATAATAACATCAATAAAAACAAGTCTAAACACGTACGATAAATAAGATGATTTTACCCAAAACACTACTTTAACATTAATTAACAAAAGAATGGGTAATATAAAGTCATAAGTGAACCATATATGATATCATAACAATTAATATGATTCTGTAATAAATAAATGACATTATTTAAATCATTATACTTGAGGTTTGGATACGTACAAAGCATATCAGACCTAAGGTAAGGGATAATTTTGCAAATCTCATTTTTATTTGAGATTGCTTTTTCGTAAGTATTTACTGGGGTTATTGCTATCATCCATGTACATGTTTTATAAAAGTTTATTCATATATGTTTAAATTCAGTTTTACCCATTCTTACTTTTACCCCATCGTATGGAAGGAATCTTCCTTTTATTTACCCTACAATGTACTTTTTGACTTTTCTGACAAAAGTACGAGATGAATGTTTTTTTAACGTATACGACATGAAAGGATTTTTACAGTTTTATAAAGCCATAATTTTATGAAGCATCCTCCAAAATATTTCATGACTATTTTCAAGAAAAATATCTTTCTTTTAAAATTGCATGACGTTTTCTGAAAAGTAATTGATTTTGATGAAGAAAGGATATTTTCCTCAAGAATTCATTTCAAGTGTTTTATCAAAACCATTTTTCAATCTAAGATGACATTATTTTATATGTGTATGTTTCAAGTATAATGTCCCTATGATTTACATGGTTTCACTTTTCTTATATTGATATACCCATTTGTTTCATATGGATTATGTGATGATGGGATGATGTTTATGAAACCCATTTTATTCGTTGGGTTATGATGAATGTTTCAAGTTTATTTTATGGGACAAGTAAGAATGATTTCATTATGAGATGGGTGGGACCTATATATCCCTCCAATACATTGGGTAAAGATTTATATTTCATAAGATAGACATGGCTGGAATGGAATGTTAAACTGGTTCAGTAATACAGGACTGGAACGAGGTGTGAACTTGATTCCGAAAGGGACTTTGTCCACTAAGATGGTCTTGGTAGCAATGCCTTGGCTACTATGAAAATAATATCATGTGCTTAATTGTTTCCATAATTACGAGTTTTATTCCAATGCTATTTTATCATGATTAATGTTTCTTTATGATCTATGCCTTACGTATTTCCATGTTTTATTTCATTGCTCATGATCATGATGTTTAAACATTGTGTTCATGTTTTTAAGTTCAAATGTATATGGTTTGTATTATTTTATCCATTATTACCCTTACTGAGCATTTGAGCTCACCATTTACATGTTTTCTTTTCCCCAGGATATAAATAATGGTTTTAGGTAAGAAAACATAAGGGGAAGATCTTTAGGAGAGATGTTGAAGATCTTTCACCATGATTAGAAGATTACGTTCCGAGTTTCCAAAGACACTAAACTATTACGGTCCTTGAGTTTTGAATTTTGTTATGTATTAAGTATTCTGCAAAAGTAATGTGTTTTCCATGTACGTCAAGCTTCGGGACTCTACACCCATCTCATGTTCTTCAACCCGAAGAGGTGGTGTTGGAGGTAGACATCTCGTTTAAGGATCATCCTATCGAGATTGTTGACCGATGTGTGAAGGTTCTTCGTGGCTAGTCTATTCCTCTGGTATGAGTGTTATGGAAGCGTAGGAAAGTATAAGATGATATCTGAGAGAGGGAGGCTGATGTAAAATCATAGTGTCCAAAGATGTTGGAGGATTCTTCTTCTTCGCAGCCTTGCAAGGGAAATTCAGGGACAAACTTATATAAGGGGGTGTTTTTGAGAACTCAGATCTTTTTTTCAGGTATGGTTTATCATTTTCAAATGTTTTTGAGAAAATAGGAGTTTCTGGGAATTTCTTAAGTACATGATGTGTACATTGTGATTACATGTCGTGTACTTGGTTACCGCGGGTAGTCGGGTGCTGTCCATGTAGCGGCCATGCACACGGTCATCTGTGGTGACTTAGAGACCACCTAATGCAGGGTTCGGTGAAGGAAAGTACATGTCGTGTAATTCTAAAGTACACACCATGTATTTTCCTTTTTTCATTTAATTTACTGGGGTCGCATCTGATGGACAGAACCATCTACATCTCCACTTAGTTCATCTGAGAGAACTCGTATGGTTGTGATCCTTCTTCGAGCTCCCGATCAAGTGTCTGTTATCCGAATTGACCTCCGTCAATTGCATTGGGGTCACCTCGGAAAGCTCTTCCATCTTCTAGATCATCATTTCCGGATTCCTCCTCTCTCTCATGTTATCTACAATTGAGTGTTTTTATAATTTTTGTAGATCTGCTGAGTTCATGGTTGATTCATGTCTTCAAGATCATGTATAATGATTCTGCAAAACCGAGGTAGGTAGTTTGTGCCATTCCGTTGAAAGTCTTTGAGTTATATGTGCAGAAGTGCCCAATACCCATGAACAGGGTATTGCGTGTTTACTATTTTAGCCCTGTTAATTTTCTGATATGCTTTTATGCTAGAATATAGGATAATCAATTGTGAATAGGTTTAATTTCTAGGCTTTGGAAGTGTTTTCCCACACATGTTTTGTTTTTTGACTGTTTGGTATAGTTTTCCTGTTAGGATGCGGTTTTCTTTCCATGCCAAGCATTATAGGATTGAGTGATATTGTTTATCTACATGATGTTATGTTTTAGACTGTTATCCAAGTGGTTCTTGAGGTTTACTTTGGCCGACAGCATAGTTATGCTAGTTTGACTTAAACAAGGATGTGAGAACCTGGTGTAGTGGACCATAGGGAGAATAGACGTAAGGGCTTCTCCAGAGTGTCCATTATTATTTTAACATGTTGTGAGACCATATGGGGTATTGAAGTCGAGTGCTCCCTAAGATGATCTATAGTCAAATTATGAGGCCACATGAGAAATTGATGTTGATTAATTCATTATAGTGCCTGGAGTTTCTGTTGAATGACTATAGGGGGAATTGACGGTGAGTCCTTCCTCAGAGTTTCTTTAATCATAATTGCCTATATGGGGAATTGACATTCAGTGGTTCCTCAGATAGCCTCTACTAAAGTTGAACCAGAGTGGTTAGAATGTATGTACTTTCAATAGGGTTTCTTGTGTTTTCAAGGTAAGACCAGATGGAATTAGGTTTTGAGAAAATCCCAGAGGGTTACCTCTTTTTGGTTATCTGCCAACTTGATATGTGGTGTTTGAATGCATTGAAACTGTAGGAATTTTTACTGTTAAGTAATTGTTTATTTATTACTTCCTCTGCTTATTTCCTGCCATATATATTCACTAACGTTTAGGAATATATCTCATAGAGGTTTCGTACTAGTATTTAAACTCACACCCTGTTTGGGTCATGCTTTTGGGCCCAAACAGGTTATATTTTTGTAAATATAGATACGGGAAATCGCCCTTCTACTTCAGGTACTTGACTACTTTGGAGCTGGAGAGCATAGGATCAAGATGAGGACTGCGATGCTGAGGAGTTGATTCTTGTTTTTCTTTGGTACTTGGTTTTGTATTTTATTCTAGTATTATGACATGTTTGGATGTTTTCCTAGACATATGTATCATGAATCATTTATATACGTGCTCCAGTTTTTCTTACCTTTAGTCTATCACTGTTTACTATTGAATGATATTATTACTACTTTAGCTATTGTATATCTGTTTTACTTCCCCTGTGTTACTCTTCAAATGAGGAAATTATTTCTCTATTATCACACCCAAGGCCCTCGCTGCTACTCGGGAACCTCTAGCGTTCGGGGAAATGTGCTTGAGGCCATGTGACAAACCGGGTATGGGGCGCCTCTGGGTTCCTTCATCAATTGGGACATCACAATTTGTTCTTCCAGACTATAAAGATTGTAGTCATAGTTTTCACATGCACTAAATATTCTTCTTTAAGAGGTATCAGATTCACAAAATATTCTACCTGTCAACCATTTAATATTGAATGGGATTATTAGTGGCCATCGATCATAGTCCTTCAGTGGACATAATTCAATAATCTAACCAGCTGTGCGAAGTTAACGCCCATCCCCCCACCCCTCCAAATCCCTAATCCTTCTTTTCATCACCCATAACCCACATTGTAACTATATATATATAAAAATATGTGATTGGTAAGTCAATGACTCATCTTAAAAAAATCATGGGGTTCTATCAACCTTGATCCTACCTTTGAAATGTTGAGTGGAAACCATATGGGCTAACTTCAAATAATGTGTGGAATAGTGGAGAGAAAAGAATATAAAATTTTTTATACATCATTGCTGAGTAGTATATTCCATCCAATGACTTCCAAATAAATTTCAATGTTTGAGACACGAGTGAGAATGATATAAACTAATGTTTTTACAGAAAAAACAATTAAAATGGGTCCCAGGAGAAGAATGGAAACCACCATAAATCCATGAAGATAATTCATCCTTTCCCAATCCATCAAAATAAGGGTGGAAATCTAAGTATAATGAACCACACCTCAATGATGTATCAATCCTTGGTGATTAATTTTTTTCATAAAATAAAGAAGAATATTAATTTTGTTTGTCATACATATCATGATCCTCTTTAATATTATGTCAATCTATTTCCTCTGTTTTTCGAAAACCAATGAAAAAAACTCCCCATTATCTAAAATACTCCTACGGTAAGGAGTATAACCACGGATATTTAACATAAATTAAAATTTAATGAGGATAAATTAACTTAGGGTCATTTAATAAAATAATGTTTTTACCTATTTATTATCATAAATGATCCATCTAATGGTCACTTCGCACATAACGTTAGACACCAACCCCAATTATGTCATGTCTAGGGTAAAACTGACTTTTCAAAATCAACCATTGTCTCATATTTCCCATCCATGGTACCAAACAATGGGAAAACCATTCGAACACAAAACATGTATTCTTAATCATTAATATATTGAATATTTTAAATTTAACAATACCAAGCCTCTCCTAGACCTAAAATCTCATGCTAACTCCATGTATGGCTCTGGAAATATTACTCAAATTATTCCAATATAATACAATGAAAAAAATAATTTGTTACATTTTCTCCACCTTAATATATTTTTGACTCCAAAAGCACTAGTTATACAAAAAGGGTTTCAATACTAAGCTTGAAACTAGTTCTCACACTCCCATGAGCTCACCTATATACTCTCATACATCCAAAACACTCAAACCAAGGGTATAATACACCCACTCGAGATCTTATCCTATAGATATTTTATCACCACCAGGTACTTCATGAAGATTGATATATCCTTAAGACGAACTCACCCTAGTCTATGATATGCAACCGGTCATATAAATACCTAATTAGATATAAAACATGGATGATGAATTGCAATAGGTTCATCGGTGGGGGTGAATATAAAGGGTATTAAACAGCACCAAACCTCCTCAATATATGAAATATGATGATGAACCTTATAGATTGGTTTCTTTCGTACCAAAATCTTTACAATCCTCATAATGGGGAGACTTTTAGTAATGCATGGTCACCCTTCTCGATTCCAATGGCCTATTATGTCATCATAAAAAATATTTTTGTTGACTTTGAGTTGTATGCATACACTAAAATATAATTTAGACCTTCTTTATCTTGGAATACACAAGATTTTCCCCAATAAGAGATGTCTCACCAATCTCTGTCCAACACATGTGTGACTTAGATGGTCTCTGGTAAAATACCTCTAAGGAAAACATTATTATAGTGGATTGATAGATAATATTATAATAAAAAATAAACTATTGGGAAGGGAATAAACTGGTTATGGATTAAATCCAACACATTGTCTCTCAACTTATATTCTAAAACACATATACAATTATCATTCTATCCATATTTTAGGGTGTGAAAACTGTAATCATCAATAACAATGTCCTGAAATCCTCCTACAAGAATATCCAAAAATATAAGCATTTTATGGATTCTCATTCTAAATATCCTTATTTATTTATGGTCTCATTTTCTGGTGTTATAAATAAATTAAGGGACTCGTTCATGTACCAAAAAATATTGTGAAATGACTCAACCCGTTTCTCACAAAGCTACACTACCAATTTGCACTTACGCTCGGTAAAAACGGTATACCTTCTCAGAACCACAAAATTGACTTATTATTAAAATTTCCAGTTTCAATTTCAGCAGTTAATTCAGTGAAAAAATATTTTAAATAGTTAAACATTCTATTAAAATAAATTTTTTTGAAAATTAATCATAAAAAGGAAACATCACATGGAATGTGAAATAACATTAATTTCTCGACCAATATCCCAACACAATTAAAATTACCCCGAAATTATTATTAAAATAATATGTGTGATAATAACACCATAAGTCATGTAAAATAAAAATGTGTTATCAAATAACTAATAATTTCGGTCTTCATTCTCATTGCGTGCAAAAATCGTTGTGCTTCGAACTCTAAATACACCCTCAACACGTGATGACATCGTGCACCAAATGTGTGTCCACTAGAATGGAGGTGGTTAGTGATGTAGCAGAGTTTGGTACGCTCCTATTATGGCATGGAAAAGAGACATCTTGTGAAAGGGAGGCATGCCTTAGGGTTGTGATAAGGATCTGCGGTAGATTCCCCATGCAATGGTGTCTATGATTGAGAGTAGGGAGGGGAGTTTCCAGGGTTTAAGGGGGTAAGGTAGAGGTGGTTAGAGAGTGGGGAAAAGGCAGAGAGGGTTAGGAATGGGAGAGGGAGGGTAGAGGGTGTGTAAGGAAGGGGAACTGGGTGACTGAGGAAGAGGTAGAGATAAGGGGGGCGTTCTGGTGATGAGCGGGGGAGATTGATGTAGTGGAGGGGAGGGTGAAAGGTCTTTGGAAGAGTGTCAGATAAGGGGAGGTGGGTTGGGGAGGGGAGGGGAGAGCTGAGCAGGTGAAAAGAGTGAAAAAAGATAGTGGTATTGGGAGAGTGAAGGGAGTTTGGTTTATTGGGGAGAGGGGTAAGGGAAATAAGGGGGCCTAGGTGATTGAGGGGAATAGGGGATTAACTCAAGCGAAGGAAAATATGGGAGCAGGTTAGTGGGATATGGGAGGACAACAGAATAAAGATAAAATTAAAAATTAAAAATAAAAAAAAACTAATTATCTAAAAGAGATAAATAATAATAATAATAATAATAAGCATAATAATAAATTATTAATGATAAATTTAGTAATAATAAATTGATTTATATATCTATATATATTATATTTATAAGTAAAATTCGTATAATTAGTTAATAATATAAATAAACTTATATTAATTAAACTAAAAATTAAAGCTAAAAAAATTAAATAAAATTAATAAAAAATTCTCTAAAAACTATAAAAACATTTATAATATTAAAAGACTACGAAAAAACCTAAAAAATAAGAAGATGTTATCAAATTAATTAAAACTAATAAAAAAATTATAATAAATGTTAGAAAAATCCATGTATATCAAAAACACTTTGGATTATTATAGCCCACCAAAACATCCACTATAGATCCTTGTAAATCATTGAAAAACATGGATGTACATATAAGGATGAAGTGTATATGTCCTTAATCACCTCCTCATGTAATGTGTCTAGAACCATAGGCCAACCCTAGAAAATAATGACATGCTACCCTAAATTATAAAATTAATATGGTGCATCTCTTGTGGATATCTATCCACATAGGACCTCAATGTTTGTGTCTTACAGCTGAGCCACTTTTACATGAAAATGAAGTGAAGTAGTCACTACCACTGATTGGAGAAAAATAGAATCCCTCTATGCTATGATGTTTAGCTAAAAAATATCCAACATCATGTACTCCTCCTCTACCAAGCTGTGACATGATTTTATTCTAAAGAATCTTCCACCATGGTTCCCTTCCCAGTAGAATTGAATATAAAAAATTCATAGGGATGAAGGATCTCCAACTAATGACTCTATCTTGGCTTGATGTATCTATAAGTGAATTTGTAATTGATACTCTGGTGGTCTGAGTAAACAATGAAATGCATACGTAGAAGATATTATCTCCAAATCATGTGTATGGAGTCTCCGGCTTCTAACTGTTGTTCATTAGTCACATTTTTTTCTCATGTGGACTCAACTACCATGAACATTAAGGAATCACTTCATACATATTTATTATGATGAAAGAAATTCCATATCTAAAATAATTGTAAAACACTAAGTCCTATGAATATTCGTTTGGTAGTCTTAGTAGATGAGAACTCATTAACTTCATTTTTAATTCCATGAAGGATCTTTGGAAATGATACATCTAGGAAAATGGATTACATTTCCTCATATGTATTTTAATAGAGTCATATGTCCTATTAATGCAAATGTAAAACCTCATATAATACCCTTATGAACCAATGAAACTCATCACCTTAAATATTATCTTTGGTGATTCCTAGAAAATCAATGCATAAATATTCATTGTGTCCATGGTGACATGATTATCCAAGATGACAAACATAGAAATTGACCCTAATGGATCCATAACTGACACTTTTAAATCATACCATATAACTAGTCCTCCCAATATAAGGATAGGACAATACAGAAATCCTCTACTTGCTCCTCCCTAGATACAGAGTAAATTATAATATCATCGATAAAGACAACCATGAACCGATATATGAAAAGATGGATAATATGGTTCATGAGAAAAATGTAAACTATTGAGGATTTTTTTACACTAAACAGCATTACCATTAAATCATAATTTCCACATTGACATCAAACTTCTTTATTAGGAATGTCATTCTTCCAAACCCTCAACTGATGGTAGAAACACTTGAGATCGATTTTCAATAACCAACTAACACCTTTCAAAAAATTAAAAGGTTCATCAATCCTTGATTATTGGTAGTTTTTAGTTCATGTTATTATAATTCACAAAAATCCTCATAATATTATCTTCTTTTTTAATGAACAATACAGGTTCTACTCTGGAGGACCTAATAGGTCTTATAAAACATTTCTCTCCACGATCATCCAACTACACCATCATCTCATAGTGGATGGTTGGGGCCATCTGATATGAAAAATAAGAAATTAGTGTGGTCCTCTGGGGATATTCAAGGCATATTTCCATTCCCCACCTTCCAGGTAGACCCGTAACATAATCTGGGAAGACATTATCCAAATCCTCCATAATCACTTTAATACAAATTTCTTTTGATCTAATTGCACTGATGACCACACATTTACATTAATAGATGATATGATTCAGTTTACTACATAATATCCCCACTCAATAATCCATGATATCTCCCTTTCCCATAATAGATAATTGCTTCCCATACACTGAAATACATAGAAATATCCTATGATAAATGTCTTTCTGGGTGTAATCTATGGATAAGTGGTCTATACCCAAGATGAAATCAAATGGTATCATTTAAATATAGAAGAGGACACATGAAAAACTCTCTCCACTAAGTGATTAATTTCACCATTTTCATGTGATTGATATTAAATAATCACTCCATGTAGATTCCTCGATTAAAATATTTTAGGTGAAGTCTCTACATTTGCCTCCAGATCATGAATTGGTGGTAGTGATGTAACAGAATAAATTGTGCCCATGTTAAAAGCTACTAGATCTAAATAAATGTAATAAATATAAGGTAACATGGATCATATCATAATAAAACTAATCATTTCCCTCCATATCTTACAACTATTTTGGGATTATTTTCCATCTCCCTATGCCTTGAAGGGACCACCTTGGGGTGTTTATTGTATAAGAACATAGCATCATCCACTAGAACATTCTCTTGAAGAGCTCCACCAGCTTCACTACCTACACCATCTCCCTATAGGATTATATGATGGTTCATGGGTTCTCCCTAGTCAAGATTTTACCTTTATCATTGTTTTTTACACTTCCATTCCAATATATGCTGAAATATTTGTCAAAAAATCACGATCTATCAGACCTCACCCATCACATGCACAGAACTAACCCTCTCTAAGCTGACTCGCTCCCCTAAATTCATATTTTTCAAAAAATACATGTATCTATGTCCAAGAATATAGTGTTTATCTATTTTGATTCCCTAATGACCTTTTCCAACAAGTTGGTATAGAGGACATGGCCCCATGATATCAACTGCAAGATCCTAGTACCTTACTTCCCTCAATTAGAAATATTTATATAATTATAGATTAAACAATAAATCAAGGATATGTATGAATATATATGGATATCACACTATAATGGATGTATATTAAGATACCCTTATAAAATTTCCACCACCGAATGAAACCATTTGGTACCATATCGAGGGAGTAACACGTGATATCAGTGAACAACAACGCATACTTAGAAAATGTCTTATAACACTACTACAAATCGATAAGCTCATGAATCCACAGAGTATGAAATAATAAATTTTAACACTCCTCATGGAATATATTTTTGATGTCTGAAATTTATATAACCATCTCTTAAATTCTCTATGTCCCTAGACACTACTTACAACCTCTTAATCTATTAAAAATATTGGCCACTAATGTTGACGTCTTATCAGATGGGGTATGGACATTTCTTAAGACTCATACAATTTACATGATCCATTTCTCTATTTCCTAAGGGTTAGATCACATTATAACCTCAAAATTCATTATCTATATAAGTTATCATACATCAAAAGCTTGTGTGATTCATCATCCCAATATTTGGGAACAATTGGCTACAAAACTAGAATTTGATCATCCAATCATGTTGTTGGTGGTCAGAAAATACAACATTCAATACGGGTAACACTAATATGTGTCTTCCCATGGGAAACACCACATGTTTTGGTACTTGAATCGATGCCTCGTTACTCAGCTGATTATCATCACGATCCGGTATCAGTATCAAAGCTCAAAATCATTATAGAGGCATCCTAAAAATTTATAAGGATGTACAATGGTAAGATGAAAATATATTTGGAGGGTTTAATCAAGAAGGAAATGAAATTAAATAGACTCAGTTGTATATAATTAATGTACAACTCATTCCCAGTAATCGATTTCTCAGTATTCTGAGTCAACAAGTAGGCATTCAAAGTACAGATGAATGGATATGTCATTCAGCATAGCAACACTAATGTCTTTATCCCAAAATATATACTCGAAACATTTGAACACCACATCCCTATATTCCTAACAAATACTCACCGTGGATCCACTCCAACTATGACCTAAGAAAATACCACCTCAAATTCCACATTTTCATGACCCAACCCATTGAGGCCCTGTTATACATAGATGATTCAAGCCAAGACTCTCCATTCTCACCTCCAATAGGTCAGGAGCTGGAGAAAAGTATCATTAATTCATAATGTGATATGGGAGACCCCATAATAATTTACATGTATACTCGAACACAACCATATCTATGAAAAGTGTAGTGGAATAATAATTAAATATATAAATATATAGAGTGTAAATGTGTATGTAATAACTTCTTTGGTTATACATCAGAATATGAAAAAACGAGAAGAATAAATGGGAAAAAGTCCTTACCAACCATATATATATCCCAACATGAAAATATCTTGAAAAATAGGAACACTGAAGATGTCCTAACTCTTGATCTCTATGTCTGACCATGGAAAAGGTCTATTCACCCATATATAATTTTGATACTTCATAATCACTGTAGATTTTCTTCTTGTCTACTTAATTCAAAACATGTGTGGGAAAACCCATGTAGGTGGAGTATAGAGAAACCCTATAGGAAAAAATAAAAAATAATAAAGGATAAAAACATTGAAATATTAATTCATCTCAACCATAAAATAAGTATACATGCTCAGAGAAACCTAAATGAGAGGGAAAGAGGGTATATATCTCTATAGTATATCGATGAATGATTTGTCTTCCTAGAGTTCTAGTGTTCCATCTCTGATTCCCATCATCACATGCAACATCGTTACATAACTGTTTGAAGGACCCACAAAACTCCACTATACTCCAAAACATAAAGTGAACCATCTCTATTGGAGGACCCATTCCTAGGTCTGACAAGGGGTGGAACCCCATATATAAAGAATCATTCCTAGTGTAGTGTGGGGTTCCACATCGTATATAGGGTTCATTTACACTACTATATCAAGGTGTTCCACTCAATAGATAGAGGACACATCCGTAGAATAGTATAAGGAGTTTCATATCTAACTTATGTAATAGAGTATGGGGGACCCACGATATAGTTATTCAAGGTATATCCAATCCCAAAGCTTGAGATAGTGGAACTCTCATAAAACTCTACATCATGTCTGAAAATACACAATAATGGGAACCATCATTTTTTACATTGAAAAAAACATGGGATATACTACATGGGATAAAAAACTGAGTCTCGATTTTGGAGACATGAAATATAAAATTTCTAGGATATGAACATGGAATGTATTGGGGGTAACACTGATTGATACCTCACCTCGATACATAGGAATATTCTCACCTAAACGTGTCTTGGATGTAAATGTCTCCAAACACAAAAAGTCTTCCTAGGGACATAACATGTAGGCCTACCTCGAGTCCTGGGTGTGTATACTTTGTACACAATTGAGCTAACCATGTATAAACACATGTTGTCTTCCTCTGATTACATTGGATGATTAACCACAAAAGGTTATATGGAATATACATCTGGAATATGACATTGAAACCATGTAATGTCACATGGCATGTCGGACTGACATTATAGCATGTGATACTTAATTAGGATGAAACCCTACTTACCATAGAAATATGAAACACAATGCCTATGTTCTTCTAGACTAAATATAGTGTAATTTGTTTTTTTGTATATAGTAAGGACTAGTCCAATTGTGGTTTCATATATACCAATTATTCTACCCTTTTACCACCTGAAATCAAAGGGGGTTATCACCATCCATCGATCCACAGCCTTCGATGGCAGGAAATCATAAATCTGACCACCCATGTTAAGTCATCACCCATCTTTTGCCGAATCGGATCCCGGATTCACATATTCATCACCTTAAACTTGAATCACATCATGATACATCAAAAAAATCACAAATAAAACATATTTTACTCATCCTTTAAGAAAATAGGGGTTTTATCCTCTATAAACTCTCCCTGCTAATTTTTTATGTTAACCCTATGGACTGATGAGGAAGAACTCAAAGAATGGTGGAGAGAAAACAACATAATTAAATTGATAATGAATCATTCAACAATGGGATTCCATTCAATGATTACAAAATACGCATCAATGGTAGGAATAGGGGTGAAACTATATAAAACAAAGGGTTTAAGGAAAAACAAATTAAAACATGGATCATTTTACAAAAATCATTCCTCAAAAATCAAAGAATATAAATTATCCATCCTTTTTCAGTGAAAATAAGGGTAGAAATCCATAAATGATTACACCTAACTAAATGATGGATCAATCATTGGTGAAGAATACATTTTTCTGAACTGAATAAGATGATATTTTTTCTTCTCTATCTGTATCAATATCCTCTTCAATCATTGATTAATCTACAGCCATGAGTTTCCCAATGCCAACAAATAATTTACTACTTCCTGTAAAATACTCCTAGGTTTTAGAAACTCACCCCAAATATTTTCCGTAACTAAGAATTTAAAAAGTGAAATTAGGTTATGATTATTTAATTAAATAAATAATTTATCTATTTATTTTATTAAACACACTCTCCAATAGCCACCTCCCAAATATCATCTAACTCTAACCAACCTTATGTCATTCCTAGGGTAAATATAATGTTCCAAAGTTAATTGTGGTGTTACATAACCCATTCATGTTACCAAAAAATGGGAAAACCATTTAAACCAAAATGATGTCTGTGCATGATTTAATATATTTGATATTTTAAATATATCTATATTGAGCCTCTATAGGCCCAAGAATCTCAAAATGTATCAGTGTATCATTCTATAGATATTTTTAACACCATAATATTTTAAAAGAAGGAAATTATATAGTATAGTGTGTATCACACATGAACCCAATTTTGGGTGAAATCATAACACTAAATACTTTACAAAACAAAAGTAATGAATTTAATCTCTTAAATATTTTGGTTACATTTGACACTGATAATATATATTATTATATGTAATATAGACATTAACTTGTGTTACACACAACATTGAGTTTAGATTTCATTACATGCAACATCGAGTTTAAAAAAATGTGACATATTATTAAAATATTATTATTTAATATTATAGGTATCTTATAGTCCATAAATTGGGGGGGGGTTTGAATAGTACAAACTAAATTATGAAAATTATGTTTTTCAATTCTTCATAATTAAAATATGAATATTTTAATAGATAAATTTTTTTTTTCTAAAAAACAGTAATTTTCTTAAAATGGTTTAGTTACCATTTGCGTAAATAATTTAAAATTAATTTGAACCACTTTTTGAAATTTTATATTGTAAAAATAATTTAATATTTTAAATATTAATTTCAAAAATACTCATAGAATGAAATGTTCAGTATATTTTTGATCATTTCCTTTTTCATTAATGAATCATGAAAAATATGAAATTTTAATTAAAACCCGCCCTTTAGTTATAATTATTTATAATTTTACATTAAAATCATAATGGGTTTTAAAATAAAGTTATTCAAATTATATATAAACTAATTAAATTTATATCATTGTAATTATTTTCATATTGGTTCTTAATATAAAAACATTGTAAACTTTTGAACATTTTTCTCTAAAAAGAGTATTTATTGTAGTGTCAATGGTATTATATTTAAATTATATTTTGAAATATATATGAATATAGTATAAAAAAATGGATTATATTTTTTTAATAATCATATTTTATAATATATGAAAAGGTAAATTAATATTCGACCAAAATGAATTCTAAAAACATTAATAATTAATTTTGGAGGTTAAGGTAAAAATGGATTTACCTTGTGTTATACTAAGAATATATGTGTTGAAATTACCGAAAACATATCTAATATCAATGTTATCGAAATATTTGGATGCTATCATGTCGAACTATAGATAACACTGTATTTTTTATTTTTTTTAATGTGAAAAAGTGGGTCAAATTTTTATCTTAATGAATTACAAGTGTGCCACTCACCTCACTTATAAAAGGACACCCTCCCATTTTATCTTCACATCATTAAACAATTTCTATTTGTAAATTAACTGAAAAAACACTTTCAAAATTTCATGCACTTCTCTTATAATCCTTTTTTGTTCATAAATTCAATCTAGGAAGGTTTAGTGAAAACATAAAGAGAATACCCAAAGAATTGGTAATGTTCTTCAATGTGCACATTTATTTTATTTCTTCCTCCACCTCCATAAATTATTATTAATCCATGATGATATAATAGCCTAAATATAATAAATATTATGATAACTTTTTATTTTAATGTAATTACCTACAAACATCCCCACTTCTGTTAGATTAGTTGTGAAATCATCAATCATTTATAGGGAAGATAACGCATCGCAATATTATATAATTAATTTTCCCATTACCACAATTCACAGTTGCGAAAGATGGTTGATGTAAATAATATATATGGTATTTATAAATTAATTATACCTGTAGATTAATTATATCATGTAAAACTTTTTTACATCTTATTCCTTAGTAGATATGGCATCATTGTAACACCCAAGACTTTTATGAGAAATATTTTGTTTTTATGTTATATAAATCATCAAAGGAATTTTTCACTACACACAACACTAGCTTATCTTGCTTTACACGCAATCGCGGCCTTCCTCGATAGCTTGCGTCATACGCAATACCGAGTTTCACTAAAAATGATATATTATAATATTAGTCGATATGAATAGTATTAACTGAATTTTTAATTTTATAACATTTTAATTCATATTATAAATTTTATTGAATGAGGTATGAAAACAAAATCAGTTTTTTGGATAAAAGAAGTATTTTTAAAAAATGCAGTTTTACAGCCTTTTGATGGCGCACCCACATTAAATGTAGTTTTTGACAAGTTTATAAGTTCAATTTGACAAAGTAAAATTATTCTTTAGAATCAGGATATACAAATTTACTTTGGATAAATTTTTCATATTATTCTGATAACTTTCATATTTTAATGAATAGTAAAAACACGCTATATTTTAATTAAAAACATCTTTTTTCATCGCAATACTTTATATGGTTAAATTATAATATTTAATGTTTTTAAAGTATAAATAGAATATATTTTTACCATTTAATATAATTTGTGTAATTAGCATTAATTTTACATTGAATTCATAGGTAAAAACATATCAATCTTTGGCAATGTTTTAACTTTTAAAACTCATTTGCTTAAAAACGAGATTAATTTTAAATTAATTACTGCAGCTTCTAATATTTGAATTTTGAAAAATGGATTCCATATTTAGAATTAGTGGGTCCAAATTATGTTAATAGGTTACTTTTATTTTTTTGATATTATGAATAGTAACTATGGTAATTTTTGTTTATTTACTACGGTTAAAGGTAAATAGGGTAATTCAAGATTAAAAGAATATTTTAATAATTCCAAATTACCTTTAGACTTGTACTAACCTTATTTTATGAGTATTTACCTACCATGGGCATCCTTGGATTGATTATGGGACCCCATTGAGCCATTTGGTAGTGACAATGGCAATTTGGATTAATTAATTTAATTTAAAGACAAAATTGACATTAACAAAAATATATTAGTAATTAATTTTTATAATGGGTTATATAAATTATATTTTAGACTATAAATATTAATTATAAATATAAAAATATTTCCTACATAATGATATTTTTTTATAATTTTTAGAGACCAAATATATTAAATTATTTATGACACAATAATGATGAAGTGTTTACCTCATTAATAAATAATTTAAATAAATAAGATTATAATGATTAAAATATTTTCCAAAACATGTCCAATTATGATTGGATGATTTTATTTTGACCATGAGTCATCTTATCTTCATCTTTAATAATTTTTGGACCTTTTGAAACCGAAGATAAGTTTATAATAAAATAATATTTCCACACTTTCCAAAGGTGCCCCTCTCCTCCCTTATAAAAGGGAACATCCTTTCTCTCTTTCTCACACCAATTTGAGCCTTCAAGCTCGGCCAAACCCTACCCATTTCACTTACCCAATTACTTATTAACCTAATATAGGTACTTGTATTCTCAAAAGTCCAACTCTAGTGCCTTAAGAGAAATTTTAAAGGAGGCACTTCGAGAAAGAGTTAATACCTTCTACCGTTTTCTTCAAGTTCCATTCTTCTACAACTCTCTCTTCCTTAGTTGTTTAATTATGAGGTAATGACATATGTATCCCTCATATACTGATATTTTATTATAAATATGAAACAACCATATTTCACCTCTTATCCATCGTATGGAAAACGAAATCACCGCGCGTGCGTACGTACGGAATACCGTCTCCACGCCGTGGTGTAATCTGTTTTCCACCACCACCTTACATGGATGGGTATAATGGTGAAAATAAATAACTATATATGATTATTTTAATGTGATATTGATTCTGAAATAGTATACATACACTTCCATACAATTCCATGATCATGGGAACGATATCATCGCTTGTGCGTACGTACGGCCTACCGTCTCCACATTGTGATGTGACTCGTTCTATATGATCTTCATTGAATAATGATTATATTAATTAATTGAATGAAATAATATTATATATATTACAGTAATAACATTATTTAAATTATGTATATATATCCTATAAATATTAATAATAATTTATTCGACAAAATATGCATAAGAACAAAAAAGTAATAAACACCCGAATAACAAGTAGTAATGAAATATTACTAATAAGAAGCTAAGAATATTACCATATATGATATCATAACAATATGTATGATTCTGGAATAAGTCAATACCATTATTTAAATCATTATAGAGGAGGTTCGGACACGTATAAACATATCGGACCTAAGGTAAGGGAAAATATCACAATCTCATTTTTATCTGAGATTGTTTATACATTGGTATTTACTGGGGTTTATTTTATCATCCACATCCATGTTTCCTCAATATGTAATATTATTTCCATCCACCTAAAATTTTTTAAATCCAATTTTACCCTTCGGTGAGTTTTTATTAAAAGATATGAAAGGATTCTTTTGTCGTCTTTCATACGAGGTATTTTTTGACTTTTCTGACATAAGTACGTGAAGAATGTTCTTTTAAATTATACAGTATGAATGGATTTTTAAAACATTATTTCCAAGAATATTCCTTCACAATTTTTCATGTCTATTTTTAATCAATTTCTTTTAGTTTAAAATTATATGACATGTTAAGAAAGGAAAATAAATTGAAGTAGAAAGGATATTTTCCTCAAGAATGGAGTTCAAGTGTTTAATCAAAATTATTTTCCATCTAAGATAATATAGGGTTTTGTTTCTATCCCTATTATTACATTGATTTGATTATGTTGTGATGGAAATATTTTTATGAATTCCTTTATCTTATATGAATTGTTTTATGATGTCACGATGTTTAAGATTCCCATTTTATTACATGGGTTATGCTATGATGTATGGTTTATGATTTTGTGGAACACATAAGAATGGTATCATTATAAGATGGGTGGGACCTATATCTCCCTCCAATGCATTGGGTAAAGATTTTATATCTCATGAGATAGACATGGCTGGAATGGCAGGTTAAACCGGTTCAGTGAAACAGGACGGAAACGAGGAGTGAACTCGGTTCAGAAATGGACTTTGTCCACTAAGATAGTCTTGGATATGAGTCTTGACTAATAAGAAATGATTCTCTATGATTATGTGTGTATACCACAATGTTTCATGTTTTATGTTATGATTATTGAGATTACATTTCACTACCATGATTTATCCCATGTTACGAAATTATGATCTCTTTTGCAGGGTAAGATTTCCAAAAATGTTATGTTCTTATAAATTTGATGTGATTGATATTTTTTTACCCTTACTGAGCATTTGATCTCACCCTTTTGTATGTTTTCTTTCCCCAGTTCAGGAAGAAGGTTATTAAGTAAGATATGCCAAAAAGGGACTATAGATATGATGAAATAAATGGGAGACAGTGTAGATGCTTTATGAACCAGTTGTTTATGTTTCCCAGTTTCTAAAGACACTATACCTATATGGTCCTTTCATGGTATTTTTTTATTTTGTAATAATTATGATTTAATTTTGAAGTATTAACCATTTATGTAAAGTATGGGTCGCTATAGTTTGTATTAGAGGAAATTTATAGTCAACCTTTGGAAACTAGGATGTTAAAGCCTTAGTAAGAAACCTAAGGATATGTATAATCATAGAACATAATCGTAGTGTTTTAGAAACATCCATGAAAAACCTATGATAAGACCTTAAGTGTAAAATTTTGTTCTTGATTATGTTGTTTTTTTTATAATTATTGTTGCTCACACTATTCATCTTGGTTTTAGTCAATGGCTGGAACCTGAAGGAACCGTGTTAATGCGGAATGCGATGGGCAATGCAATGATTGTCCCCCTGAGAAACCAAACGATATGGGAGCTGGAATGAAAAATCTTGTAGCCATGCTCACACAACCGTATCAAGCTATGAATCATGCAGGACTTCCAAATGAGCAAAGGAAGGATAAACATTCTATTGAAACCTTCATGAGGCAGTGTCCACCTTCATTCAGCGGGTCTTCTGATCCATTAGTGACTGAACAATGGATCAGTACCACTGAAGAGATATTTTCAGTTCTTCAATGTTCTGAACATGATAAAGTCATCATAGCAGTGTATCATTTGTAAGGTGATGCTGATCAATGGTGGAATCTTATTAAGATTATGAGGCAAAGGGATGAAATTGAGTCCATGGAATGGGACGAGTTCAAGAACATATTTTTCAGTAAGTATTTCCCTCGTATTCTTCGAACAAAGATGGAGAAGGAGTTTCTTGAACTGAAGCAAAAGTATGATGAATCCGTTGGCACCTATGAAGCAAAATTTACAAGACTTGCAAGGTACGCTTCTGAAATTATTATCTAACCTGAGAGTAAGATCGATTGATTCTTTAGTGGAATAAAACCAAGTCTTGTAAAGGCATTATCCATAAGGTAATTCAATATATATGAGGAAATTATTCGATGTTCTCTCAAGTTTGAGATGGAGATTGGTGTAACCCATCAGTAACTTGGGTTGGATAAGAAGAGGAAAATGGAATTCAAAGAAAAATCTAAAGACCACACTGAAAAGAAGATGATTTTTCCCTTATGATCAAATTGTGGAAAGAAACATGGAGGAAATTGTCTTAAGGGGAAAATCAAATGTTATAAGTGTGGAAAGGAAGGTCATCTGGCAATTGAATGTCGAAATAATGGGAAGAAGATGTCTACTGATGCAAACAAAGGAAGGGATACGAAGAATGAACCTACTACACTTCAATGTTTCAAGTGCAAGGAGACGGGGAATTATGCCAATCAATTCCCAAATCCAAGGGTTGATGATGATGATCGAGACCAACAAACTCTTAATACCAAATAAAAAGGATACTCACATTAAATTACTATCGATGATGTGGAGTACGACAAAGAAGTGGTGAGAGGTACACTTACCATCCACTATAAAGTAGCAAATGTTTTATTTTATTCTAGATCCACCCAATCTTTTATTTATAAAGAATTTTCTAAGGGTATCATTGTATTACCTCAACAATTAGATGTTGAGTTGGATTTGACAACTCTTAATGGAACAACAGTCGCATCAAAAGTATACAATTCGTCTCCAATTGAAGTTTGTGGAAAAGTGCTTCCTGCAAATCTTGTGATCCTTCCTATAGTGGGATTTGATGTGATTCTTGGCATGGATTGGCTTTCTTTATATGGAGATCATATCAATTTCTAAATAAGGGAATTCACATTTCATATTCAGATCAATCTATGATCGTCTATCGATGCAAGGATGAACTTAACCTTCTGGTGGAAATTTCTTATATCTTATGGGTCTTTATTCCACTAAATGAAGGTTATTTATCTCAAATGGTTGGAGAGAAACTCACAATTAATAATATTCCCATTGTACGGGAATTTGATGATGTCTTTCTGGAGGAATTTCCAGGTCTTCCAACAAATCGTAAAGTTGAGTTTTCAATAGAACTCATACCAGGTGCTTTGCCTATTTCAAAGACTCCATATAGAATGGCCCCAATTGAGTTGTAGGAATTGAAGAAGCAACTCCAAAAGAATATTGATAAAGGATTCATACGCCCTAGTGCATCACCTTGGGGAGCACCTGTTTTGTTTGTTAAGAAGAAAGATGGATCAATGAGACTCTGCATTGATTATCGAGAACTTAACAAGATCAATATCAAGAACAAATATCCTCTCCCACGCATTGATGACCTATTTGACCAACTACGCGGAGCTCAATACTTTTCCAAGATTGATCTTCGTTCTGGGTATCATCAATTAAGGTTCAAAAGGGAGGATATACAAAAGACAGCTTTCTGTACAAGTTATGGACACTATGAATTTATAGTGAGGTCATTTGGTCTTACTAATGCCCCTGCTATCTTCATGGATCTGATGAATAGAGTCTTTAGAGACTATCTTGATCAGTTTGTGGTAGTCTTTATAGATGATATTCTTGTCTATTCAAAGAGAAAGGAAGAACATGAAGATCACTTCAGAATTGTATTAAAGACCCTAATAAAGGAGAATCTTTATGCCAAATTTACCAAGTGTGAATTTTGGCTAAAAAAAGTTTCATTTTTGGGTCACATAATCTCAAAAGAGGAGATATCTGTGGATCCAGCAAAACCAGAGGTTATCGAATAATGGTCGAGACCAACAACAGTAACCGAGATCCGATGTTTTCTTGGTTTGGATGGATATTATCGACATTTTGTGAATGATTTTTCACGATTATCTAATCCACTCACCACATTGACTCGGAAAGGAGTTAAGTTTGTTTGGATAGAGGAATGTGAAAAGAATTTCATGGAGTTGGAAAGAACGTTATCCAGTGCACCTGTGCTCACACTTCCTTGTAGTGTAGAATGGTTTTTGATCTATAGTGATGCATCCAAGAAGGGATTGGGGTGTGTTCTTATGAAAAATGACATGGTGATAGCTTATTCCTCACGACAGTTGAAAATCCATGAGGAAAATTACCCAACTCATGATTTGGAGTTAGCTGCGGTAATTTTGGCATTAAAGATTTGGAGGCATTATCTTTATGGAGAAAGGTGTGACATTTATACTGATCATAAAAGTTTAAAGTATATTTTCACACAAAAGGATCTGAATATGCACCAAAGAAGACGGTTGGAGCTGATTAAGGATTACAACTCCTCAATTAATTACCACCCTGGGAAAGAAAACAGGGTGGCATATGCATTAAGTCGACAAGACCATGCTATCTTATCCATAATGAGGGTCACAAAAGATCCAATATTTATGGATTTACAAAGAATGGGTCTTGGAATTATAATGGAAGGGGAAAAATCATGTCTTTCTCAGATGAATGTTCAGCCATCTATACATGTAAATATTAAAGAGGCGTAGAAAGAAGATGTCGAGTTACAAAAGAAGGTGAGGAATGTTCCTAAATTTAACCTTGATTGTGATGGGATAATAAAGTTCGAGAATCGGGTTTTTGTTCCTCCCAACCCAGAATTAAAGAAGGAGCTACTGGATGAGGCTCATAGTTCTTCATTCTCTATTCATCCTGGATTCAAGAAGATGTATAGAGACCTGAAAGAGTATTTCTGGTGGGATGGCATGAAAAGAGATGTTGCTGAAATGTCTCTCGATGCTTGGTTTGTCAGCAAGTTAAATTTGAGAGATATAAGTCTAAGGGGATGTTACAACCATTACCCATACCTGAATGGAAATGGGAAAACATCACAATGGACTTTGTCACTGGACTTCCTAAAACATGAAAATTCAATAATGCTATCTGGGTTATAGTTGATCGTCTTACGAAGTCGGCACACTTCATTGCTTTTAGAGAAGATTTTTCTCTTGATCAGATTTCCAGGATATATGTAAAGGTAGTGGTAAGATTTCATGGAGTACCACTTTCCATTATATCTGATCGAGATTTGAGGTTTACCTCAAAGTTTTGGCGAAGTCTTCAGCAAACTCTGGATACAGAGTTGAGTTTCAGCACTTCTTATCATCCTCAGACAGATGGTCAGTCTTAGAGGACAATTCAAACTCTAGAAGATATGTTGAGAGCTTGCTCTATGGATTTCAAAGGTGGTTGGGATCAACACCTAACTTTGGTGGAATTTTCATATCATAATAGCTTTCACTCCATTATTCAGATATCTCCTTATGATGCTCTCTATGGAAAGAAATGCAGGACTCCCACTTGCTGGGATGAAGTTAGGGAAAGAAGGCTATTAGGACCTGATCTTTTTGATGAGATGGCAGAAAAGTTCATATCTATTCAACAACACATAAGAGCAGCTCAGAGTCGACAAAAAAGTTATGCCGACAACCGAAGAAAATACCTAGAGTTTTAAGTGGGTGATAAAGTGTTCTTATGAATATCTCATTGGAAAAGAGTAATGAGATTTGGAAAGAAGGGAAAGTTGAGCCCTAGATATATCAGTTCTTTTGAAATTCTAGATCGTGTTGGGAAGGTAGCTTACCGATTGAAGCTTCCACCGAATCTCTCTCAAGTTCACAATGTGTTCCTTGTATCTCTCCTGAGAAAGTACATACCTGATCCTTTACATGTAATCAGCTTAGAAGTTGTACCGCTGGAACAAGATCGTTCTTATGAAGAATAGCCGATAGAGATTCTGGATCATAGCAAAAACGTCTTACGGAACAAGACCACTCACTTGGTAAAAGTTTTATGGAGGAACCAACAATTAGAAGAATCTGCATGGGAACATGAGGATATGATGAGGTAGAGGTATCCTCATCTGTTTGTTACGAAGTGATAAATTTCGAGGCCGAAAATCATTTTAAGGGGGGTAGAATGTAACACCCGAAACATTTATGAGAAATATTTTGTTTTTATGTTATATAAATCTTCAAAGGAATCTTTCACTACACACAACACTAGCTTATCTTGCTTTACACGCAACCGCGGCCTTCCTTGATAGCTTGCGTCAAACGCAACACCGAGTTTCACTAAAAACGATATTTTATAATATTAGCCGTTATGAATAGTATTAACTGAATTTTGAATTTTATAAAATTTTAATTCATCTTATACATTTTATAGAATGAGGTATGAAAACAAAATCAGTTTTTTGGATAAAAGAAGTATTTTAAAAAAAATGCAGTTTTACCGCCTTTTGATGGCGCACCCACATTAAATCTAGTTTTTGACAAGTTTATAAGTTCAATTTGAAAAAATAAAATTCTTCTTTAGAATCAGGATATAAAAATTTACTTTGGATAAATTTTTCATATTATTCTGATAACTTTTATATTTTAATGAATAGTAAAAACATGCTATATTTTAATTAAAAACAACCTTTTTCATCTCAATAATTTATATGGTTAAATTATAATATTGAATGTTTTTAAAGTATAAATAGAATATATTTTTACCATTTAATATAATGTGTGTCATTATCATTAATTTTACATTGAATTCATAGGTAAAAACATTTCAATCATTGGCAATGTTTTAACTTTTAAAACCCATTTGCTTAACAACGGGATTAATTTTAAATTAATTACTGCAACTTATATGTTTTTAATTTTGAAAAATGTATTCCATATTTGGAATCATTGGGTCCAAAATATGTTAATAGGTTACTTTTATTTTTTTGATATTATGAATAGTAACTACGGTAATTTTTTTTATTTACAATGGTTAAAGGTAAATGGGGTAATTCAAGGTTAAAAGAATATTATAATAATTTAAAATTACCTTGACACTTGTCCTAACCTTATTGGATGAGTAATTGCCGACCATGGGCATCCTTGGGTTGTTTTTTGGACCCCATTGAGCCACTTGGTAGTGACAATGTCAATTTGGATTAATTAATTTAATGTAAAGACAAAATTGACATTAACATTAATATTTTAATAATTAATTTTTATAAGCGGTTATATAAATTATTTTTTTGACTATAAATATTCATTAGAAAGATAAAAACATTTCCTACATAATTATTTTTTTTATAATTTTTAGACACAAAATAAATTAAATTATTTATGACACAATAATGATGAAGTATTTACCTCATTAATAAATGATTTAAATAAATAAGATTATAATGATTAAAATATTTTTCAAAACATGTCCAATTATGATTGGATGATTTTATTTCGACCATGAGTCATATTATATTCATCTTTATTAATTTTTAGACCTTTTGAAACCGAAGATATGTTTATAATAAAATAATATTTCCACGCTTTCCAAAGATGCCCCTCTCCTCTCTTATAAAAAGGCACCTCCTCCCTCTCTTCTTCACACCAATTTGAGAATTCACGCTCGGCCAACCCCTTCCCATTTCACTTCCCCACTTCCTTATAAACCTAATATAGGTACTGGTCTTCTCAAAAGACCAACTCTAGTGCCTTAAGAGAAAGTTTAAAGGAGGCACTTCGAGAAAGAGGTAATACCTTCTACCGTTTTCTTCAAGTTCCATTCTTCTTCTACTCCCTCTTATTTAGTTGTTTAATTACGAGGTAATGACATCAGTATCACTCATATATGTATATGTTATTATATATATGAAACAACCCTATTTCACCTCTTATCCATCCTACGGAAAACAAAATCACAGCGCGTACTTACGTACGGATTACCGTCTCCACGCAGTGGTGTGATCTGTTTTCCACCACCACCTTACTTGGATGGGTATAATGGTGGAAATAAAAAATGATATATGATTATTTTAAAGTTATATTGATTCTGAAATAGTATAAATACACGTCTATACAATTCCATGATCATGGGAACGATATCATCGCTTGTGCGTACGTACGGCCTACAGTCTCCACGATGTGATGCGACTTGTTCTATATGATCTTCATTTAATAATGATTATGTAAATGAATTGAATGAATTAATATGATATATATTACAGTAATACCATTATTTAAATGGTGTATCAATATCCTATAAATAGGAATAAGAATTTATTCGACAAAACACGCATAAGAACAGAAAAGTAATAAACACCTGAATAACAAGTAGTAATGAAATATTACTAATAAGAAGCTAAGAATATGACCGTATATGATATCATAACAATAAGTATGATTCTGTAATAATTCAATAACATTATTTAAATCATTATACAGGAGGTTCAGACATGTATAAAGCATATCAAACCTAAGGTAAGTGAAAATATCACAATCTCATTTTTATCCAATATTGTTTATACTTTGGTATTTAATGGGGTGTATTTTATCATCCACATCCATGTTTCCTCAATATGTAATATTATTTACATCCACCTAAAATTGTTTAAATCCAATTTTACCCTTCGGTGAGTTTTTAGTAAAAGATATGAAAGGAATCTTTTGTCGTTTTTCGTACGAGGTACTTTTTGACTTTTCCGACAAAAGTACGAGAAGAATGTTTTTTTAACTTATATGGCATGAATGGATTTTTAAAAAATTATTTCCAAGAATCTTCCTTTACAAGTTTTCAAGTTTATTTTTAATCAACTTCTTTTAGTTTAAAATTGTTTGACATGTTAAGAAAGGAAAAATGTGTTTTAAGTAGAAAGGATATTTTCCCCAAGAATGGAGTTCAAGTGTTTTATCAAAATTGTTTTTCATCTAAGATAATATAGGGTTCTGTTTCTATCCCTATTGTTACATTGATTTGATTATTTTGGGATGGAAATAATTTTATGAATTCCTTTATCTTATATGAATTGATTTATGATGTCATGATTTTTAAGATTCCCATTTTTACTACATGGGTTACGTTATGATGTATGGGGTATGATTTTGTGGCACACATAAGAATGGTATCATTATAAGATGGGTGGGACCTATATCTCTCTCCAATTCATTGGGTAAAGATTTTATATCTCGTGAGATAGACATGGCTGGAACGGAAGCTTAAACTGGTTCAGTGAAACAGGACTGAAACGAGGAGTGAACTCGGTTCAGAAATGGACTTTGTCCACTAAGATAGTATTGGCTATGAGTCTTGACTAAAAAGAAATGATTCTCTATGATTATCTGTGTATACCACAAATTTTCATGTTTTATGTTATGATTATTGGGATTACATTTCACTACCATGATTTATCCCATGTTATGAAATTATGATCTCTTTTGTAGGGTAAGATTTCCAAAATGTTATGTTCTTATAAATTTGATGTGATTGATATTTCTTTTGTTTACCCTTACTGAGCATTTGAGATCACCCTTTTGTATGTTTTCTTTCCCCAGGTCAGGAAGAAGGTTATTAAGTAAGATATGCCAAAAAGGGACTATAGATATGATGAATTAAATAGGATAAAGTGTAGATGTTTTATGAACCAGTTGTTTATGTTTCCCAGTTTCTAAAGACACTATACCTATACGGTCCTTTAATGGTTTTTTCATATGTTGTAATAAGTATGCTTCAATTTTGAATTATTAACCATGTATGTAAAGTACGGGTCGCTATATTCATCTCTCATGTGTACTGTGGATTACCACCTCATGAAGTGATGTGATTCATCTTTCATTAATCCATTGCATGGGAAGCGATATGGGTAAAGATAATGATTATATGTTATATAAAATAAATTATTATTCAATTAATGAAATATTTATCATGAAAAATATATTAAATAATCATTTTCATTCATACCTTTCAACTAATTTAAATATGATAACATCGTTCATGTAGGTGTGGATCATTGTCTTTACATATCAATGTGGCTCTATTTTTGTGATCACATCGCATGGATAATATATATATAAGTAAGAAGAAAAATAAAATATTGTGCATTTGATATTATGATCATTCTATAATGATAATATATTACATACCCAATTTTTATTCAGATAATTTTAAAATGGAAGTGTTGGTCATGCATATTAATGACCTACAATCTCCATTATCGTTAGGTACTTAATTTTTCATAAACACCATTCATGGTTATTTTTTACAAAAACATTGAGGTAAAACCATTATAATTATGTCTTTATTAATATTTTTTGGTTTTTGAACTACACAACATGTACATGAACTATATCTTTCATTAATAATTATGGATGATAAAAATAATGCAATTAACACCTAAAACAATGAAAATACTGTTTGATAATAAATGGATGGATTATAATACGTTATAAAAGGATAATATATAATTTTATAAATATTAATACTATTCTGGTATAATTTTATAACATGTTTAAAGCCATTTTACAGGGTGTTAAATCATTTTCATCCAAAATGAAGCATGAGGTAATGGATTTCTTATCTCAAGTTCAACTTATAATGTTAAACATGCACATAATTTATTATTTCATTGTAATATTATCTGTGTAATAGAATTTAGATATTTAATGTATTATTCCAAAAAAAATTAATGAGGATTCAAATTTGATACACATTGTTAATTAATTTATTAATCCCTACTTCAATGATATGATCTTTGTAAGGGATTTATTAACAAAATTTTCATTCATTGGGTTAAACTTCTAATTCATTTATTATTTCATTCATGATTATTCTTTTAATTAAATTTTATTATTTTATGTTATATTTATACATTTTTTATGGGTATTTACATTTCATGTTCATAATCAATTCCTTGATCTATCCTCACTTCAATGTTACAATGTTTTCAACGGATTTCATAACTCAATTTCAATTCACTAGATTAAATTTGTACATAATTGATTACATCATACTAAGATTATGGGTGTAAAGGCCATTGATTTTTTTTTATATTATTAAAACATGTTTTATGTGGATTACATTTGATAAAAATAATCAATTCATTCATTAATCCCCACTTCCATGGTTTGATCTTAGTAATGGATTTCTTAACTCAACTTCTATTAATTCTGTCGAAATTCTACATCATTCATTAGGTCATGATAAAATTATATATATATATATAATGTAATTTTATTCTTTTATATCATATATTCTCTTTTTTATGTGGACATAAATTTGATACACCTAATAAATTCCACGATTAATCCCAACATCAATGATATTATCATTGTAAGGTATTTCATCTCAATTTACATTCCACTGAGGCATACTATTTATTACAAACTAAATCTCTTTTATGTTGTGTATATTCTTCCCCTATGACAACTAATATTAGGATTCCATACTATTTCATTGATTATTAAAGTTCAATTTTTATTAATTTCATTCAATATTATTTTATTTGAAAATTTACCAAGTGGTAAAAGTTATAGTACAATCTCACTCTCTTTTTTGTTATTAACATTATATTGAAATGAGCACATTAATTTGATAATTTTTTATCATAAATTACATTTACCATAAATATAAATATTATTTTAGGATGGATTTGATTATTTCATAAACCAAATACCATTTTATAATATGGTGTGTGCCATAAATATTTTTTGATTTATAGGGAAAATATTGATAAATTTGTATCCTTTACACAATATAGATATGTTCTTAATAAGAAACATTTTTCATGAATTAAATATATTATTTGATATTTTAGAACATATTTTTACATTAAGATAACATTGGGCCTCATTATATAGATCCCCATAATGCATTGATAGGTCTTATGTGGTGAATTATTAAGCAAGCATAATTTTTTTGCCCAAACCCAATAGGTTTGTTGTAATACCCTATAATTTTATGTGAAATATTCATTTTAGTTTATTTGATGTCTTGTTTTGAACACTACACCAATATTATCTTGCATTATACTCAACACTATATTATCTTGTAGTATACGCAAACACTATTCTTTGCTTGTGTTGCGTGCAAAAGCGACCTTCCTCGATAGCGTGTGATGTACACAATACCGAGTTTCACTAAACGAAAATATATTCTTATGAACTAGAAATTATAAATAGTATTAAATAAATCTTAAATTTTATTACATAATAATTCATCTTACACATATTCTAGAACAATGTATGTGAAAAAATAATTTTTTTAGGTAAAATAAGTATTTTTTAAAAAATCTAGTTTTTCCACCTTTTCATGGCACAACCACTTTAAATATGGTTTTTGATAAGTTTATAAGTTCAATTTGACAAATTAAACTTATTAATTGGAATCATGATATGAAAATTTACTTTGGATAAATTTTTGATAAATTTTTGATAAGTTTCTTATTTTGATGAATAGTAAAAATAAGCTGAATTTTTATTAAAAACAACTTTTTTCATCAAAATAATTTATATGGTCAAAATATATTATTGAATGGTTTTAAAGTTAAAATAGAATATATTTTTTCAATTTAATATAATTTAATTCACTATCGTTAATTTTACATTGAATTCATAGGTAAAAACATTTCAATCCTTTGTAATGTGATAATTTTTAAAACCCATTTTCTCAACAGCGGGATTAATTTTAAATTATATACTGCAACTTTTGTGTTCTGAATTTGGAAAATTGTATTCCATATTTCGAATATGTAGGTTCAAATTATGATAATAGGATAATTTTTATTTTTACACATTATGAATAGTAACTACGATAAATTTTAATTACTACAGTTAAAGGTAAATCGGGTAATTAAGGGTAAAATTAAGATTATAAAATTACCCTAACACCTACCAAAATTCTATTGGATGAATATAAGTCTACCCATATTACCTAAGGGTCGGAATAGATTCATTTCATGCACTTTTGACCATGAAAAGGATGTAATTATTATTAAATCCAAAGAAAGTGACAACATGTCACTCTCTTATATCTTATAAGTGTTGTAATTTTTATTTAGTGATAAAATTCATAAAACATCAAACATTAATAGTCACCATAAATATAATAAAATTATCTACATAATTTTAATTTATTTATAATTTTTAGGGATTAAATAATTATCATAATGATGACACAATAATGATGCATAAATTTTTTATTTATTGAAAAATCAATACTAATGTTTTTAATAAATTTATAGTGACCATAAAAGGAAAAAACACAAAACTGAAACATATTGGTCGTGTACATGTAATCCATAGGAAAACAATGGTCTAATATTTGACCATTTGGAGCCTTATAAAAGCAATTATGACACCTATATTATTTTATTCTAATTCTTGTCAAAGTTGTCACCATCGTAATTTAATAAATATAACAATTTTAATGGTGTGATTTTAAGATGATAAATTCGAGTAAAATTGTTCTAATGGAATATATCATATTTATCTGCATCATAGTTTTTTTTTTTATTTTTTATGAAACATAGAATTATATTAAATAATTATACAAAAATGATGTAGTAATTATTTTAATAAGGTAAATATCAAAAAAATGATTTTAAAAATATTAAAATAAATGTTATATGAAAGAATTAATGTTCGAAATAAATTTTTTAGATGAATATGAAAAGTTAGAAATCTATAAAATAATTTGGTTCGAATATATCTTCTGAATGTATTTAATTTAAATTCAAATAATTTAATAGTGTCAAAATTGACACTATTGATATTTTATAAAAATAACATATTATTAAATTATTTAAAAATCACTATAATATTTAAAAATTACAAAATGAAAATTATATGGTCTAAAATTTAATTATGTATCTAATTATGGACAATTCACAATACATAAGTAAGTTTTTATAACCATTTAAAATTTAGAATATTATTACCACAGATAAAATTAAATAAAATAAATAAGGATAAATCAAGTTTATAAGGTTTAAAATAAATTCCCAACATGTCTAAATTTTATTGGATGATGAGATTACAACCCTATCTCATCTCATTTTCAAATTTGTTTCATTTTCAAGGTTTTTAGGTGGGGTTTTAGTTTATTATAAATAAATATTTTAGAGGTTTCTAAAAGTTCCCATCTCCTCTCTTATAAAAGGGAACCTCCTCCCTCTCCTCTTTAAATCATTTTGATCCTTCAATCTTAGAAAAACCCTTCCCATTTCTCTTCTCCTATTCCCTAGAAACATATTAGAGGTCCTGGTCTTCTTTAAAGACCAGCATTAGTGCCCTAAGAGGAGGTTTAGAAGAGGCACGTTAAAGAAGAGGAGTCTTGGACACATATGAAAGAAATTGGACATAAGGTAAGGAATAATTTTGAAATCTCATTTTTATCCAAGATTTCATATACGTAAGTATTTACTGGGGTTATATTTTTCATCCATGTCTATAAAAATATTTTTCATAAAGTGTTTAATATTCTTCCATGAATATTTAAAGTCATGTTTACCCCTCTTTGACATTTAATCTGTGTTATGGAATGAATCTTTATTTTGTTTACCATACGTGGTACTTTTTGACATTTCCGTTAAATGTACAAGGAGAATGTTTTTTTAAAATATATTGCATGAACGGATTTTTATGATTTCACAACACCTTTTTTACATAAATCATCCTCTACAAGATTTCATGATTATTTTTAACAAAATTATTTTCCTTTAAATTTCATTTGATTTTGAGAAAAGAAAATGATTTGGAATAAGAAAATATATTTTCCTCAAGATTTCATTTCAAGTGTTTTATCAAAACTATTTTCCATCTATAATGACATTATTTAATATGGTTATGTTTCAATCATAATTTCTCTATTATTTACATGGTTTGATTTTTCTTATGATGAAATTATATCCATTTGCTTTATATGGATTATGTTATGATGGAATAATGTTTATGAAACCCATTTTATTATTTGTGTTATGATAAATGATTTATGATTATTTTACGGAACACGTAAGAATGATTTCATTATGAGATAGTTGGGACCTATATCTCCCTCCAATGCGTTGGGTAAATATTTATATATCAAGAGATAGACATGGCTGGAATGTCAAGTTAATTTGGTTCAGTGATACATGATTGAAAGAGTGAGTGAACTCAGTTCAGAAATGGACTTTTTCCACTATGATGGTCTTTGCATAAATTCCTTGGCTACTATGGAAATTATATCATGTGATTAATGGTTTACCACAATTGCATGTTTTATTCCAAAGCTATTATATAATGATTACTGTTTCTTTATGTTCAATTCCTTATGTGCTTCCAAGATTTATTTCATTACTCAAGATTTTGATGTTTAAACATTATGTTCATGTTTCTAAGTTAAAATTTATATGGTTTGTTTTATTTTTCTCCATGATTACCCTTAATAATAATTTTAGCTCACCATTTTTATGTTTTGTTTTCCACAAGATATAAAGAAAGGATTTAGGTAAGAAAACAAAAGTGGAAGATATTTATGGGAGATGTTGAAGATCTTTCACCATGATTAAAAGAATTTGTTTCGAGTTTCCAAAGACACTAAACTATTACGATCCTTTGGTATCTGTTTTTGTTATGTATTACATATTCTGCAAAAGTAATGTAATTTCCATATACTTCAAACTTGGGACTCTATAATTGGTATCAGAGGAAAGGATTATCTAACCATTGGAAACTAGGATGTGAAAACATTTGTGATACTACTAGATATATTTCTAAGGTATGTCTAGAGATGTCACTAAGGATAAGTTTAAGAATAAGTTATACTCCTAGAATTATGGTAACGATCATAGAATTAAACCCATGATGTTAGATATTGAAGGTACTCCCCTTTATTATGCTTTTTTTTAGTATGATTTTTACCTCTCACACTATTATTTTTGGGTTTAAAAAATGGCTGGAAAAAGGAAGATTCACGATAATAGAGGATATGATGGACAATGAAATGATATTATTCATGAGAAACTAAATGAAACAGGAATTCGATGTCCAAACATTGTTATTATGCCTAATCGAAAATCTCATAATATGGTCAATAATTGCAACTTTGGTAAGTTTCCTGACTCATCTAATAAGATAAAGATGTAGTTTCATGATGATCATAGAAGAAAGAATGTTCAATTTCCATCATGTAAATCATGTTTTATGAGGCGTTAGGGAGAATATTTCAAAGGAACTGGAAGATTCTTTGGGTGTGGAAAAGGACACAAAGCCAATAATTGCAAAGGAAAAGGACCAGTTAACACCATGGACATGGATAATGGTATTGCTAAGATATCAACAATGGTTAAATGTTTTAAATGTAGAATGTACGGGCATTATGCAAACCAATTCCCTAAGGGAAAATCTCATGACTAAATCATCATGGTCGTATGATTAGTAATTATGTTGGTGAGGATGAAGAGACTACAAATGATATATGAAATGAAAGAAGTGTAGAGGAATAAATTGATGAAGCTCGGTCAATGGTTCAAGAAGGTAGTGGAATGATTGTATGGTTATCAAGATTTATGTTGTCTAGGTAATTTAATGGTACTATGGAATAAAGAAACATCTAAGGATTGTTACACTATTGTTTTTCCTAATGTATTTTAAAGTATATGATTAATGGTATTGGTAACCATAAAGGTTATTCAGATATTTTTTTAAAGTAGATGATATGCCCATAATGAAGGGATAAGGAGAAAATAATATGTTTTATAGTATTAATGATCTCATGAATTATATTAAGAAAAAGTGATATCATTGTTGGAGTATATTGAAAGTTTGGGATTCTGGTAAGTGGAAATTGTTAACTTTTGACAGAATTCATGTTTTCACTAAGGTTCAATGGGTAATAATTTTTCATGAGAATACATTATTAAGGTATTCACATGTTTTTAATATGACCAAAAAGATATATCTTAGGATATATGGGGGATAAATGATGGTAATCACATGCTTTTTATATGACCTCTCCAGTAATCTTTTTTTATACTATGATATTGGACAAAAGTATTTTGGATAAGCCTAAGGATTGGAATGAATTAAGTTTGACATAATATAGTATTGTTTAGGGCTAGAACTTTTTATATTATTTTTGAAATTTTATAATAGCATAGTTTCAGAAAAAGGACAACCCATAGGACGGGAGACAACCCGTCGCGTCGAACAAGGCTGTGGGAATTGAACCCACAACCGAAGTATGACATGCCTTTATCACTAACCAATAGCCTACATGAAGTCCCTGGTTAGTAGAAATTTGTTTTATTTTTATGTGGTATGATAGTTGAAGTATAAGTCCAATTTTGGAATCATATACGGTTAATCTCACCATAGATGGACTTAGGTATATTTAATAACGTTTTCTAACTTTTTGTTTGAGACAAATGGAATAATATATCATTCTATCGCATGATATTATAACATTTAAGGAAGGAAAAATTCAATATCATTTCTTTAAATAAGAGAGGAATTGGAAATTTTTCATGGAATTACCAATGATGATATTACACTAAAATCAAGTAAGTATTGTTCCTTATGCAAAAAATCATCAACATTAGGGAAATGATCTTGAAAACCAAAAATGTTGTCCTATTACCCTCATATCTAATGAATCAGTTGGTACCTTAGATCAACACAAATTTATGTCTTTGTGATTCTTGAATTTTTTATAGCCATGTTCTCTACCACTCATCGTTAGAACATGATGGTTAGATTTCTCTTCAATATCCATATTTTTAACCTATATTCTCTTATCTGGAAACCCAGTGTTGAGTTACTTTGGGTGACCGTTATGTTTCTAACTTTCCTTTTTAAAATTAATCTTTAGTATTATATTTTACGATGTGGGTTTCTAGGAATGAAAATTTCATGTTGTTAACGATTTATAACCCTTCCAAATTTTGAGGGTGAAATTCATTTTAAGGGGGGTAGAAAGTAATACCCTGAGATTTTTTGAGAAATATTATTTTTAATTTATTATTTTTCTCCTTCTGTTTTATGCTACACCATGATTATCTTGCGCTATTCGCAACACCGTATTAGCTTGTAGTATACACACACACACATTATTCTTGGCTTCTGTTGCACGCCAGAGCGACCTTCCTTGATAGCATGTGTTGTATTCAATACCGAGTTTCACTAAAAAATGATATATTATTATGAAATATCCATTATAAATAGTATTAAATACATTTTTAGTTGTTTTACGTAATAATTCATCTTTCACATATTCTAGAACATGTTATGAGAACAAAATAATTTTTTCCGGTAAAATAAGCATTTTTTAGAAAATGTAATTTTGTCGCCTTTTGATGGTGCACCCACATTAAATGTAGATTTTGAAAATTTTATAAGTTCAATTGGAAAAATTAAACTTCTTCCTTGGAATCAGGATATAAAAATTTACTTTGGATAAATTTTTTATATTTTTCTGATAAGTTTCTTATTTTGATGAATAGTAAAAATATGCTATATTTTAATTAAAAACAACTTTTTTCATCCAAATAATTTATATTGTTAAAATATATTTTTTAATGGTTTTAAAGTATAAATAGAATATATTTTTACCATTTAATATAATAAAAGTCATTATCATTAATTTTACATTGAATTCATAAAAAAAACATATCAATCATTTGCAATGTTTTAACTTTTAAAACCTATTTTCTCCACAGTGGGATTAATTTTAAATTAAATACCGAAACTTTTTTGTTTTAAATTTGGAAAAATGGATTCCATATTTTGAATCATTAGGTCAAAATTATTCTAATAGGTAAATTTTTATTTTTAGACATTATGAATAGTAACTACGTTAAATTTTATTTACTACAGTTGAAGGTAAATCGGGTATTTAAGGGTAAAATTAAGATTATGAAATTACCTTAACACCTTCCAAAATTCTATTGGATGAACAAAAGTCAACCCATATCACATAAGCACTGGAATAGAATCATTTCATGGACTTTTTACCATGAAAAAGATATAATTATTATTCAAACCAAATAAAGTGACAACGTGTCACTCCCTTATATCTTATAAGTATAATAATTTTAATTTGGTGATAAACATCATAAAACATAGAAAATAAATATTCACAATAAATCTAATAAATTTATCTACATCATGTAAATTTATTTAAAATTTTTAGGGATTAAATAATTATCATAATTAGGACACAATAGTGATGCATTAATTGTTTATTTATTGAAAAATCAATAATAAAGTTTTTATTAAATTAATAGTGACCATAAAACACAAAAACACCTAACCAAACCTTATTGGTCATGTACATAAAATCCATAATCATATAATTGTCTAATATATGACCATTTGGAGCCATATAAAAGCGATTATGACACTTATATTATTTTATTTTAAATGATGTCAAAGTTGTCACCCCCTCCCCAGTTTATTATAAATATTTTTTGTTTATTATAAATTAATATTTTATAGGTTTCCATAAGTGCGCATCTCCTATATTATAAATGGGAAGCCCCTCCCACGCCTATTTATAACATTTTGGGCCTTCAAGCTCGGCCAACCCAAGCCCATTTCTGTTCTCTACTTCACTAGAAATATACTAGAGGTCCTGGTATTCTTTAAAGACCAACTTTAGTGCCCTAAGAGGTGGTTTAGAAGATGCACATTGAAGAAGAGGAGTCTGGGACACATACGGAAGAAATTTGTCAAAAGGTAAGGGATAATTTTGAAATCTCATTTTTATCTGAGATTGCTTATACGTAAGTATTTAATGAGGACATATTTTTCATCCATGTTTATAAAAATGTTTTTCATAAAGTGTTTAATATTCTTCCATGTATGTTTAAAGTCATGTTTACCCCTCTTTGACTTTTACATTGTGTTATGGAAGGAATCTTCTTATATTTACCATACATGGTACATTTTGACTTTTCTGTTAAATGTACTAGGATAATATTTTTCTAACTTATACGGAATGAATGGATTTTTAGGATTTCATAACGCCTTATTTACATAAAGCATATTATACAAGATTTCATTATTATTTTCAACAAAATTCGTTTCCTTTAAATTGCATGTCATTTTTAGAAAAGAAAATGATTTGGAAAAAGAAGGGATATTTTACTCAAGAATTCATTTCAAGTGTTTTATCAAAACTATTTTCCCTCTATGATAACATTATTTAATATAGTTATTTTTTAAGAATAATGACTCTATTATTTACATGGTTTGATTTTTCTTTTGATGAAATAGTATCTATTTTTATTATATGGATTATGTTATAATGGTATTATGTTTATGAAACCCATTTTATTCTTTCGGTTATGATGAACGATTTAGGTTTATTTTGTGTCACATGTTAGAATGATTTCATTATAAGATGGTTGGGACCTATATCTCCCTCCATTGCATTGGGTAATGATTTATATCTCATGATATAGACATGGCTAGAATGAAAAGTTAATCTGGTTCAGTGATATAGGACTAAAATGATGAGTAAACTTGGTTCAGTAATGGACTTTGTCCACTATGATGATCTTGGAAAAAATGCCTTGGCTACTATGGAAATAGTATCATGTGATTTATGGTTTTATGAAATTACATTTTTTATTCCCATTATATTTTATCATGAGTAATGTTTCCTTATGATCATGAGATCAATAAAAATATTTTTAGCCTCAACCCTGACAGTGCTCCAGGACATGATGGTTTCAAAAATGGTTTCTTTCATCTTTATTGGGATGTTATTCATATAGATGTTTCCACGATTTTATGGACCTTCTTCTATAATGGTTTCCTTCCCCATGTTATTAATTCTCAATTCCTTACTATAATACCTAAGGTGCACAATGCCTCAGAAATTCACCTGTTTCGGAATATTTCTCTCATCAACTCTATTTACAAAATTATCACAAAGAACTTATCCAATAGGCTCTAAACCTTGTGTAGCAAAATTGTTTCTTGTAATCAATTTGACTTTATCAATGGTCATTCGATTCATGACTGCATTTGCATTGCCTCTGAATCCACCAATTCTCTCAATAAAAACTTCAGAGGAGATAACATTTCTATTATACTTGACATTCGGAATGCTTTTGACACTATTGACTGGGGTTTCATTTGCAAGGTCCTTCGAGCTTTTGGATTCAATGAAATATTTATAAGCAGGCTCAATTATTTATTCAACTCATCTTCTATCTCTATCCTAATTAATGTCTCTCCAAAGGGTCTTTTTAAATGTTCAAAAAGGGGTTCGACAAGGTGATCCTCTCTCTGTCATTATTTTTACCACTGTGGAGGATTTCCATAGTCTCCTCCTCACCTCTTTGGTGCATTCAAACAAGCTTAAGCCCATACAAGCCGCCAGAAACCTCAATGTCCCAACCCATCTACTTTATGCGGACGACATTATCCTCTTCCTTAATGGTGGAAAATGAAACATCACTAATCTTAAAGCTTCCCTATCTCATTATGAAGAGATCTCAGGTCAATTCATCAATTGGAGAAAATCTTTTATTTTCTTTGGTAAATATTTCCCTACCTCTAGAAAAATTCAAATCATTGAGAGTCTTGGGATTAAAGAAGATTATTTATCCTTTACATATCTGGGTGTCCCTATCATTTGGGGTCGGCCTCAATCCTCATATTTTAACGATCTTGTAGATCAAATTATTAACCAGCTTTCGACTTGGAAAGGAAAATATCTGTCTATGGCTGGTAGAATTTGCCTGGTTAAAGCTTCTATTGTCTCAAAAATGTTTTATTCGCAGATGATTGATAGTTTTCCAATCAGTCTCCTTAAGAAAATTAATACGCATATTAAGAACATTGTCTGGATGGGGAGTATTCTGGATAGGAAGCTTGTCAATGTCCCATGTTCCACCTACTATAAACCTATCCAGAAAGGAGGGCTTGGAATAAAAAAATATCAAGTTCTTTAACCAAGACCTCCAGGACAGACTCACTTGGAACTTAATTAATAGTAAATATGACTCGATTACCTTCCTCTAAAATCACTTCCTGGATAAGCTCAAATCTCACAACTTGAGTTATGTTAGATCTTCCCTCTGGAAGTCCATTAGAAATTCCTTTATCAATATCATGCACAATTCAAGATGGATGGTTTCTTCTAACTCAACTCTGAAATTATAGCTTGACAACGGGGTTGGTGTTCCCCTCAATTCAATAAATTCATCAAACGCTTCTCCTGATTCTATTACCTCCACCATAACAGATTTTATTCATTTCCACCCCTTAGAGTTGCCTGATCATATCAAGCATGTAGTTGAGGGATACACCTTCTCAAATGATGCAGAAAGTATTATTTGGGTGCCAGCTCACAATGGGATCTTGGACTCCAAAGCCTATTACAAGAATCATTTATCCTCCTCAGAATCCAACTTCTATTGGTTGAAACCTTTTGATAAACCCCGCATTAAGCCTTCCAGGCTAAACCTGGTCTGTTGAATTGCGCACAAGTGACTACCCACGGAGGTTTGCCTTAAATATTTTGGTGTTCAACTCAACTCCAGATGTCCCCTATTTCATCAACATAGAGAATACATTAATCATTTATTTTTGTCTTGCGCCACAGAATATTATCTTGCGAATTTTGTTACTGACATGTTTGATTGCAGATGGTTAAATGTTGACTTTATTTGCTCTTTACTCAAAACCTGTGTGGAGATGGATCTATTACTTCAAATTAAAAACCTCTTCCTTTCCACCATTGCAGAGATCCTCCATATTATCTGGTATGATATGAAGGATATTATCCACAATGGTGTCTCACTTAATCTTAATTCAGGTCGATCGAGAAGTCTGATTGCTATCAGGGATACATCAACTCTTCCGAAAGCCACATGTACTAACTCAGTTGGTGACTTTGGCATTCATTGTCGGCTCTGTATTAAAGGAATCTAAAATCAACCGAAGTGCCTCTTTGAATTGATCTGGCAGGCTCTGATCCCAGGCTAGATAAAGATTAACATAGACGGCGCCTCGAAAGGAAACCCTGGTCCCGCGGGCTGTGGAGCCATTTTCAGAGACTACCTTGGTCGGTTTCTTGGCTGTTTTTTTTGATGGTTGTGGTTCTGTCTCTGCCCTGGAAGCAGAAATGTTGGCAGTGATTCATGCGGTCAACATTGTCAAGTCAAAAGGCTGTGAAAATATTTTGATTGAAAGTGACTCCACCACCATCATCCAAGCCATTTGGAATGGTGTGGTTCACCTTGCTTTGTCTCTTACCGCTCGTTGGAAGAATTGCCTAAGCTCGCTCCAAGAGATCAGATACATTGCCTCCCACAACTACAGAGAAGGAAACAAGGAGGCTGATGGGCTTGCTAACAATGGAATCAACCAGGCCATTACGTGGAGTGATACATTGTCGGTTGAGCTCCTTCTGTTTTATGAAAAATATTGTAATCAAATTTCCTCCTTCAGACTTTTGTAATCTTCCGTTCCTTTATTTATAATAATTTTTGTCTTGGTATTTGACCAAGACATTGCCTTTAAAAAATCTTGATGGTAGATATATCATGTACCTAAGACATGATGTCATATAATTAATAATATCCTTTAGTAAGAATTAAATTATTATTATCCTTAATATTTTCACAACTACAATATATTTGGATGGATTTCATTCTCATTTTATTGATTAAATGTCATGTTTTTTTAGTTATTTACCTTTCCATTTTGATTATTCTTAATAAAATTTTTATATTCATGATATTAATTAATTTAAATATGTTTTCATTTATGTACTTTTTTTATTTATTATGATTTATGTTTTTTGACATGAGATTTTAACCATGATATTATATCTTGATTCATTTAATTCCCAGCCTATTTATTTAATGGCTTGTTTATTACAACATTTACCTTTCCAAATTGATTATGCTTATTGATTAATGATTTATTTCATCCTAGTTATCCCTTACTAAGATGTTGAACTCACCTTTAAATTTTCTAACTTACATATGATTCCATGATGTTTAATATGTTTTATATGAAAGGATATAATTGAGGGAATAATGTTATTCACAGCAAAATGTTCTAATTTTTGTTATCACTAGTAATTTGGGAATATTGAACATATATGATTTACCAAGAAAACTAAAATTTTTAGTCTATCGGGATGTGATTAATTATATATGATTCCAATGTAATGAAGAATACACCATCTCCACACAAATAGGGATAGAGTTAATAATGTTTTTATTAAAATAGGTTTAGTATAAACCTTGGGATTAAGAATTAGGAAAAGGTTATTATGGATCATATACCTATGGTATGCATTTAGGATTTGTAAATAAGAACATTATAATGTTTTGTTAAGGTTGAGATTATGTGATTTTTTGTGGAAATACATCCTAATATTGACACTACAAGTGGACGTGGTTCTTGAATATATATATATAGGGGTAGTAAATAAGAAAAGGCTGCATTGGGATTAACCCATTCGTCAAATACTACATAAAAAGAATCCTTACTACACATGTGGTTTTACACACTCAAGGAATACGCTTAGTTTATTTCTAATTTTCTATATAAACTATTATAAATGATTTTAACTGATAATGACAACGAATGACCTAGGTTAAAACTAATTTGTATTATATTGAAAATAATGTGTCATGCTTCAGACATCCTATAGATGATTATATAATTTTACCATTGTGATTATTGTTTATTATAATATATATATTTTTATTTTAGTCAATGGATCCAACTCAAAGTATTCATGTTAACATTTAACATGAAATAAATGTGTTGACTATGAGCAACAAAATATGATGATGATAGTAGTGAAAGATATAATGATTATGCCAAATAAGTTTATACCAAAATATGAGTAACTAAGAAATACCTTAACATACAATGAGTCTCTCAAAATAATAGAATTGTTGAGTTCTCTAAGGGCTCATGTGATTTAGAACATTGAGGAAGTAAGGCTAAATTTCCATCATTTAAAAATTTTGAATGAGACACCTAAGAAAGTGTCTCAATGGAATGGTAAAATATTTTATGTGGGGAAACATATAGAATAAAGCTAAGTATTTTTAAATAATAATGAATATTATAATTTAAGGAAATAAAACTAATCCTATGGATAATTTTATAGTTTTTTCTCAAAAATATGAAGAACCTTCACATTTTTTGAGTCAATTACAACTTATAATGGTTATACATTGGAAAAATGAAGGAACTATGCTGAAATAAAATCGATGTAGTATTTATGTATTTTTTTAAAGAATTAATTTTTTAATGAATTTTTAAAATGGTATTTTTGTTACAGAAATCATGAAACACATATTAATTAAGATAAATTTTACATTAATATATGTATCCATTAACTTAATAGGTATAGTTAGGATCAGAGGTTTTTTATTTTAAAATTGACTATATGTTCAAATTCATAAACACTCCCTTTTAGGTATTATGAGATAAGAGATTACACTGATAAAGGATATTTGGGGAGAAAATATTGGTAATACAATCCATTGGTATTGTATATGTTTTAGTTAAAGTTTAATTAAGTAATAATTAGTTTAAAATTTATAGACATAAATTTTAAGGTATTTATAACCACTATGTTTTACATGTTTATTAATGACATTGTAATAATAGTCAAATAATATTAATAGTCTTTTGGGAAAAATATGTATTGGAAATAAAAGTAAAAAGATAATTCAAGGATTATTTTTATTTTAAGTATTTTCATCATATTAAATTTCGAACTTTATAGGAAATATATTAATATAGTTTTCAAAAAAAAGACCCAAAAGTCAGGTGAAAACCCATCACATCTGGAATGGACAAGGGCCTTCAACCCATGATTGAATGATGATAAGTGTTTTTTCACCAACCACCAACTTATTTTATTTTTGGGTCATGATGTCATTTTTTTAGCTAAATGATTTTAAATATAAATATTAATGGTGAAATAGATGTGTTACTTTTGAGGTTTAGAGATACATGTATTACATTTAATAACTTTTTCTAACCATATTGGTTTTAAAAAACCATTAAAGAAATAAGGAAATATATTTCACACTTTTATGGATATTATTATCTATTAAAAATGAATTTTTTTATTTTGGAATAAGATAGATTTATATTCATTTCATGGAGTAAAAGATGAATTATAATTTTTTCGAATAAAAATAGAAGGATAAATTTTTTATTATGAAATATAATCATATCATGTAACTATATGACTTCATATTAATAGAGTTTAAATTAATTATCCAAAATTATGAAAAATGATCTTGAAAATATTTTATCATATTACTATTGTTTATGATGATATTGATGACCTTTTTCAATCCTATTTGATTTTTGGTTTTAGGTTCCTTAAAATTTTAATGATAATTAAATTTTATATGATATATGGCATCTATAATTATATATAATTTTTTATTATTTTTGTCTATGTCCACAGCTTAAATTTCAAAAAAATTTCCCTTACTTATAATCATATTTATATGTTATTCCATATGACATTTATACTTCACATTATCTCTTATTAAGTGAAAATTTTATAAACCCTCTTATGATGTGGGTTTTTCAAAACAAATAAATTGAAATTTCAAAACCATGATTACTAATATCAAATTTAAATTATTAGTATGCAATTTATTTAATGTTAGAAGAATGTAACACTCCAATATTATAAAATAATAACATCATTTTAGATAGTGTTTTTGACAAGAAACACCAACTTTAGAAGAAAATATCACACTTAAGACATTGAAAAATATTAATTTTTAAATATATTAAATCTCTTAAATACATTTCATTTCATGAAATGGAATATTTATCTTTCACTGCATGAAACACTAATTTTAACATCCACTACATGCAACACTAAGTTTAATTTTCATCACACACAACACCGAGTTTAAAATAACTGTGATGCCTTATTAAAATAATATTATTCAACATGATAGTTATCCCTTAGTAATTAAATTGGAAGGTATGAATTTTCCTAACTAAATTTGGATAATTATGGTAATATATGTATTATAATTAAAATTATAATCATTTAATAGAAGTTTTTTTCTAAAACATCTTTTTTTTCTAAAATACTGTATAGTCACACTGTGCACACGTAATTTGATATTAATTTTAACGAAATTTATAAAAATTATTTTATAAAATTTAAATAATTTATTAAATAAAAATAAAAATATTATATTAATGTGTATTTATGGCATTTTTCTGAAAATTTTCATTTTTATTAATATTAAAAAATACATAATTTTAAGTAAAAATTACCCTTTTAATTATTTAAAGTGTTAAATTATTATTGAAATTGGTTTCATAAAAAATTATTTCTATTATATATCAAATAATAAAATTTATGTTATTGTAATCATTTTCATATTGAATTTTTATATAAACAACATTTAGACTTTTAATGATTTCTACTTTGAAAATCAACTTTTTCGTCATGTCTCCAAGATTAATTTTAAATTACAATCTTCCAATTGTTGGAATAGAATTTGGAAAAATTGATTGTATAATTTAAAAAAAAATTAAATTTTTATAATAAGGTTAAATTTATATTTCACCAATATTAATAGTGAGAAAAAGAAATAATTAATTACCATGGTTAATATTAAAAATAGATTTATTAGGGGTTAAAATAAGAAGATAAGGGTTAAAAGGATGTAAATTGTTTCATAATATATATTTTATCGAAATATTTCTTGCATAAATTTTTCTTATGAAGGATTTACTGTAAAGCTAAAGAGGATGCCCAAAGAAAGGGTAATAATCTTCAATTAGCAGTTTTATTTTATTTATTCCTCTAACTACATAAATTCTTAATAAATCATGGTGATATAAAAATGTAAATATATTAAATAAAATTATTTTTATACATTAATTTAGTTACATAAAAATATACACACTTCAATCAAATTGGTTACCAAATAATCATTCATTTGTAAGGGAGACTACCACCTCCCGAACAGATGTGTTTTATTTTTTTCATTACATCATTTCATGAATGGGTGTGATGATAGATCTAAATAATATGTATGATATTTATAAAATAATAATTTCTATTGAGTCATTATATATATATATATATATATTAAAATTTCATTCCAGAGTATATATGATATTGTCGCTCGTGTGTGTGGCGGACTGCTATTTCGTGAAGCTATGTGATTTATCATTCACTAAAGTTATGCATGTAAAGTGATAAAGATATATTTAATATTTATATTTGACATAAATGACATAATTATTATATTAATTTCATATATATCATTTTAAAAGATAATATATATCATTTTAATTCATACCTTTTCACACACTAAATGATGATAACACCATCATGTTTGTGTGGACTACCACCTTCATGAAGTGATGTGATCCTCCTTTTATTATCACACAACATAGATGATATATATCAGTATCCTTAAGGAAATAATATTTATATATAATATTATTATCATTATTTAAATATAATATATTACTTACCATATTTCCATAATAATCATTGGAAAATTGAAATGTTACGCATGTGTACATACGACATACCATCTCCATGTTTGTAACATGAAGAAAATTTTATAAACATCGGTCATCATTAGTTTTGGAAAAATTATTGTTGTAAAAATATTATAATAATTTTAGTATTATTATTATGGAGATTATATAACTATATAATATGTGTAAGAACTTGAACATTCATACATGCATGAGAAAATAAGAAAATTACCACCGGAAAAAAAAAGAATGATATGAAAGATAATTAAAAAAATTTTAATATTGTATATAAGGATAATATATCGTAATATTAATGTTAATATGTCTTTTTTATAAGTTAATAACATGTTTAATCCCACTATACATGAGTTTAAAGAACATTCAATAGAATGAAATTATGATGTAAGTGATTTTTTAACTCAATTTCCTTTTATTTGGTTAAACAACTATTTCATTAATTATGCAATGCTAATATTATGTGTATAGTGTAATTTCATTAATTTATATTTTATTTTAACATGATTTATGTGGATTTAAATTTCATATACATTATCAATTCAGTTATTAATCCGTATACCAGTTATTAGAAATTTTTGTGTAATTTCATACCTCAATTCCATTCATAGGGTTAAAATTATACTTAATTAATTTTATGATTATATAATTGTGTGTGTTATGTAATTTGACTATTTTATCTAATAATTTCATTTTTATGTTCATTTACATTTGATTAATATAATAAATTCATTTATAAATCCCCACTTCAATGATATGATTTTTGTAATGTATTTCAGAACACAATTTCCATTCATTAGATGAAACATCCACTTCATCGATTATGTCATGAATAGATTATGAGTGTACAAGAATTTGACTATTTTAGGTTATATTTATAATTTTTATGTGGATATAAATTTTATGCATAACATTAATTAAAATATCGATCCCAACTTCAATGATAAATCATTTTATGGAGTTTCTTAACACAATTTTCACTCATTCTGTTAAACTTCTAATTCATTGATTATGTCATGATAAGGATATGTTCATAATGGAATTTTATTATTTTATATTTTATTAATATTATTTATATCTATTTACATTTAATAAAAATAATCAATTCATTTATTATTCCCCATTTCAACGATATGATCCATGTTAGGGGTTCTGTATCAATTTTTATTCCCTTGAGAATTATTTTTTATTATGCAACAATTCACATTTATGTTCTATATATAATGCCCAAATGTAAGTAAATATAATTAATGAAGAATAATTTAAGGTATTTTTTGATTCAATTTTAATTATTTCATCCAAATGGGTTTTAATTGATACATTACTATGTATTTAATGTTATAGTATAATCTTATTTTATTTTTTGATTAATATATTTATATTCAAACAATCAATTTGTTATCATCATTTTTCATTATAAATTACATTTATATTAAATTTTTACATTATTCTAGGATGGATATAATTATTTCATAATCCATATAAAATTAATAAATATATTTTATTCGTTGAGTGTTATTTGATTAATTAGATATATATTCTTAAATATACACCCTTTAATCAATATGGATTTTTGTTGATAACCAAAAAATTTCATGAATAAATAGATTTTTAATTATATGGGGATTGCTTTATAAAAGCAGGTGTGGGTGGGAACCTATTATAGACATCCCATGGATGAATCAATAGGTCTCATGAACTGAATCAGCAATATAACTTAATATCATTTTCCAAACATGATGGGTTTGTAACAAGTAGTTTTAAAATATCCTGAGGATAGACCATGACCGTTCAGGTATTATGTGCCTAATAAATGACTTCTAATAATGAATAATTTACTTTATTTAAAATTTAAATATAATTATACGTTATATTTTCCCATTTATATTATCTCCATATTATTTTCATTATCATTTTATTGATTCATTCCCTGTGTTTTAGTTATTTACATTTTCAGGATGATTATTCCTTATCCGGTTATGAGAGTCTTGTTATTGATTAAATAGATTGTGTTTTTAGTTACATACCATTACATATTGACTATTAATTATCTAATTATCTATGATATTTTTTCCATGATATTATCTCTATATGTATTTCACTCTTATCCAATTGATTTAATGGAATGTTTTTTTAGATGTTTATCTTTCCATGTTCATTATTCTTATTGATTCATTAAAGCTTCTTCTATAAATAACCCTTATCAAGAATCTGATCTCACCGACATTATTTATCCTTTATTAGCATTCCATGAAGTGTAATATGTTATATATCTAAGGATATTCTAATGGAAAAATGTTTTTCTTAGAAAAAATATGTTATAATTTTCTTGTTTAAATTTAACTGAGGAATCATGTTTGTATGTGGTTTAATAAGACAAATAATCTATTCATTACTTTGGGACATGATACCATATATCTTATTCTAATTTAATAAAGAAAACACTAGATTTGGGGTTCTCGTGTCAGGGTCACTACAATATTCCATAATATTATTCAATGTCATTCAAAGAAAAAATATTCTCTATGCATAAGGATATTATTTTTATTTTTTATTTTTTTAATGAAATTTTATTATTTTTTATAAATTATGAAAAAAATAATTCTTCACGGAGTCAGTAGTTCACAAATAATCATGTTTATCATTCCCTCTTCACAATGCTTGAGAGGGGGTGATGGTGGATATTTAATTCAAATTTAAGAATCATAGCTATATGAAATAAATCTTATTTATTTATTTTTTTCACATTAATATCATCCATGGAAGGTTTTGATGAAAAAAATTATGTACTTCAGGGAGGCGGTAGTTCATGATATACACTAACAATTTTGTTTATTTCTATGTGGATTGAAATTAATAAAAAAGGGTTATCCATGGAATTTCCAATATTATTCGTGTATTATTTTTATGTATTAAATGGATTAATTATGAGATCAGGTGCTGAGTTGATATGCTTTTCTGAGGCCCAGTGTTCCTAGAATAAATGTCTAGAATATGGTAAATAAAACATGAGAAATATTTTCTTGAGAAGTGGAAAAATATATAAATGGGTTCCCGAATCAAAAATCTGATAGCACTGTTGTGATCAGAGCCACGATTTTACCATTGGCACGACCTAAAATCGGCCAACGTTGGTCGTCTATGAAAAGAAGAATTTGGGCACTTTACTACATAAAATAAATTTAATGATTTATTTTATTTTGATGTTTTCCAGTGAAGGATAAATGCTTATTTTCAATTAAACTTTGAAATAGTGATTTGGGGTTAGTCTTATAACCATTTAATTTCCCACGGCCTCTTGATAGAACCCTGTAGAACTCTCCAGATAGAAAATAACGACGAAGATTGGTTTGGAGATCGATATATGCTATTTTTTACGAATCTTGATAGATGGTGGAGACACAATGATCGATCCAAATCATTTAATCATCCATGATTGATGATTTATTTTGTTATTTGGATTTATCTTTCACCATTCATAGAGTCAATGATGAATGCATACAAGCCAACAAACAGGTTGATCTGAGGTTCTCTCTTTCTTACGGGATGGGATATGATTGTGGGGTTTTAATGGGGTTTTTATTATTGATTATTGATTTTTTTTCTTGATCATTCATTAGGAATCTATCAGGGCATGTATGAACAATACTCAAGGTTTTCCCCTTGGGTTGTTCATTGTGTTGTTCTCCCCCGATATTCTTGGCATTTTCATGTTTTATGAAAGAACAACGGTTGAGCCTTCGAATATTGGCGCAGTGATCTAAAAGTTTACAAACATCACAAGAAGGCTTAGCGGAGGTTTGATGATGATAGAATCAAATGGATATAATTAATTATGGAGATATCATTATATGAGAAATTTTTCAAGTGAGTGATCAAGATTAGTTTTCAGAGCTTATTTAAGGAGAAAAACCCACCGATTCGGTGTTTCAATAGCAAGACAGCATTGGATCTCCAATTTTGAGGATAAAGGAACTTTTTGTTGAACACCATTGGATAATCTGAGGTGCATGTGGGATGAACAGTGGTTTTTTATATTTATGATGAACATGTAGTATAGTCCAGGATACATGTCGTGTGGCCCCCAAAGTTAGGAAACTAGGGTTTCGGGAGGCAGTCAAGTGTCACGTGGTGTTTGAACCCTATCACATGGAATGTGGGCCCTTCCTTGAGACTCTTAATTTTTCTCAATAAATTAATGCAGATGTTCTAGATTTCATAGTTTTCCCATATAGAGTGTAGTCCCCCACACATCTTGGGGGATATGGTTACCCAGAATGCCTAGTGTAATGGTACACAGACTAGAATACACTAGTTGAAGCCATATATTGGCATACAGCCAGAGTACACGAGAAGACACAAAATGGAATGAAACAACATGTGACCCTTCTACACATTTTGTACCCATATTCAATAGTCAATCTTATCATGGATTTTGGATTACCAATCCATACCAAGAATTAGATTGTAAGGCCTCAACTCTACCTTCAAGAGGCTCTAATATTACCTCCCCACTAAGAGAATGACCTTTTCATTGATTTACACCCCAGGATGACACCGATATCTACACCAGCGTATCATATCGCTTCTACAGATCTACTCGGTCTGAGGGGGAATTTGGAGGAATTGTTGGGGAAGAACTTTGTGAGACCCAATGTTTCACCTTGGGTAGCCCCTTTGTTCTTTCCCAAAAAGCTAGACTGGAGATTTAGGTTGTGTGTGGACTACCAGAACATAAAACAGGTGACCATTAAGAACCAGTATACACTACGTAAAATCGATGACCTCTTTTATTAGTTATGTAGGGATGAATGGTTCTTGAAGGATGGACTTAGTTCCAGATATCACTAGCTACGGGTACTGTATGATAATATATCGAATAAAGCATTCAAATGTTGTTACAATCATTATAAGAACATGGTGATTCCTTTTTTTCATGTAAAACACCCCATCAATGTTCATGGGAATCATAAACTAGATTTTACAGCATTACTTAGACCGGTTCGTGGTAGTCTTCATCGACAATATCCTTGTGTAATCAACATCCGAGGAGGATCACATGAGACAGCTAAGTGTGGCTCTATATGTACCTTCTCTATCATCATAATTATATTAAACTCTCAAATTTATAGTTCTAGATTCTTGTGGATGACATTATTGGATATTCTACCTTAGAAGATTGAGTGGAAATAGACCCAGTCAAGGTCGATGCATTGTTAGCATGGGAGCCACCAAGGAGGGGGATTGAGGTGTAGAGATCCCTTGGGCTAATAGGCTATTACTATATATTCACACTTAATTTATCCAGTATATCAACACATATGATGAATCTGTCTCAAAAGGGCAAGCCTTTAATATGAAAAGTAATGTTTCAGTAGAAATTCCATTAGTTGAGGTAGAATTTGACGAGCACTCTAATATTAAGATTGTCAGAGGAGGGTGTTGTGTACATTTTCTTCAGCGATGCATCAGGGATCAAGCATGGTTGTGTCCTGATGTAGTGGGAAGAAGTGATTGGCTATGGTTCATTCAAGTTGATACCACATGATAATATCTATTAAACCAATTCTCTTTAGTTATACATGATAGTCTTTGCATTGAATATGTGGCAACAAAACCTGATGAGAGAGAAGTATATCATCTACTCTGATGAGAAGAGTCTAAAGTATTTATTCTCTCAGAAGGAAATGAACTTCAGATAAAGGTGATGGATAGACTTCCTCCCAGATTATGACTTTGAGATTATCAATACTCCTATGAAGGGGAACATGGTGGCAGATGCGCTTACTAGGAGATATAGTTCACAGTTTCTAAGTGTGGAGTTGGATTAGTGGGACTCGTTATAGTTGTCTTTTGTAGATATAGATGTAGAATCTCACCTCCATTCTATGGTTATCACCCCTACAATCTAACATTGATTTAGGGAGGCATAGCATCATGATACTGATTAGGATACACTACATGTTCATATGTCCATTGAACATTTTCCTGATTGATATCACAAGGTGGGGAGAACATCATTTTTTTCAGAGGAGGTGTAGTTGTAGCAATGGAATTTCCAGAGGGGGCTTTGTTGGAATTTCATAATCCCCTTTGTTTATACATCCTATAGTGGTGATGATGTACCATGAACAAATTAAATTGTTTTGGTGGACCAGTATGAAGAATTTAGTGTCATTGTTTGTTTCTCAATACTTTATGTGTCGTCGTGTGAAGTCTGAGAATCATATTATAGTAGGTTTAGTTTGACCCCTTGAGGTGTCAGAATGAATGTGGTATGGGACATTATTGGACTATGTGATGGGTGTACAACAATCATCCGAGGGACATGATACCATATGGGTGATTTTGTATAACTCACCAATTTTTCCCACATACTAGCTATCTGGGATTAGATTTCAGTAGGGATCATTGGACGCCTCTACGTGTAAGAGATAATTCTTCTCCATAGTGTCCCATCAATTATAGTATCTAATATTGATAATGGTTTTACATCCCAACTGTGGAAGGAATTTGAGGAGGAGTTTGGGAACTAGTTACATGTGAGAAAAATGTTTTACCCATAGATATATGGCCAATTATATAGGATTATTTAGGTTATATAGTACATGATATGGGCCATCCTGTTGGACTTCAGCCATAGTTGGGAGGATCACCTACCACTGGTGGAGTTTTTGTAAAACAAAAGCTACCAATCCACCATTGGTATGGAACCTATTAATGTTCGTGTATGGTCAACCCTATAGTTCACCACAATGTTAGAATGACCTAGGGGAGTTAGAACTCATGTTATTGGAGTTGGTTTGAGATAATACTGAGATGTTTTGGATCATCCATGAGAGAATGAAGACTAAACATAGCAATCAAAAATCTTATTCTGGTAGGGGGTGGTAGCCTTTGAAGTTCATGTAATGAGACTATGTGGTCCATTTTGTTTCACCACAGTATGGATTATAGATATTTGGAATTGGTGGAATGTTTTATATGAAGTTCATCGGCCCTTTTCAGATATTGTATATAGTTGGAGAGGTGGCGTACGGCCTTGATATGCCCTCGCAGTTGGAACAAGTACATCACATATTCCTTGTGTCATAGATAAGGATGCATGAGCATGATCCATCACATTCCATTAAATAGTGGGAGCTGGAAAATGATGATGGAGTGACTATTTCTATGTAACCAATAAAGATCAAGGATCACTAGGAGATAATACTATGTTGGAGAGCGATTCCCTTATGTAGTTATGGTGGTAGCACAAGAATATCTAAGAGAGAAATGGAGAGCAGGATGCTTAGATTCCGACACATTACTCACATCATTCTGTATAGACTTTGTTTTTATCTTTTTAGGAATGTAAATCCCTAAGGTGGGAAGAATTTAATCTCCCAAATTTTCTTTGTATTATTTTTAAATATTATATAGAATAATTCCAAGACCAGGTGTTGAGACGACGTGCAATTATAAGGCCTAGTGTGCCTAGAATAATGTTTGTTATATTTTATATATATTAAATAGCATTGGAAAAATGATTTCCATGAAAATTGGAATAACTTATAAACATATTTCTAGATCCAAAATCTGAGGAACTGTTCTGTTTAGAGAAAAAAGTTTACCCTAAGCGATACCTAACTTCTTCCAGCGTGGGTCAGCTATGAAAAGTGTTTTAGGGAGTTTTAATAAATAAAATAAATTGAGATATATTTTTTTTAGTGGTTTAGAAATGTTTCATTTAAATTAACCTTTTATGTAGGTATCCAATGTTAGGCTCATAGTTGTGGAATTTCATGGATGCTCTGGAGAGAACCTTGGAGAACTCTCTCGATGTAAAATGATGATAGAGCATAGATTGAAGATCGACATATTCTGTTTCTTTACTAATATCGCCAATAGAATCCACATTAAGATCAATCCTCTTCAGTGAACAATACAACCCCGAGGTAAGATATTGTAAATTAGATTCTCTTTCCTCGTACATGAATTCAATAGTGAAAACAGACCAACCAACAAATAGGTTGATATGTGGTTTTCCCATTATTGCGAGATGGGCTCTGATTTCAGGGTTTTATCAAAGTTTTAATTATTGATAACTGATTTTTTTTATCATTCTTATATAATGGATTAAGGCTGGAATAAATAATTTCTAATGTTGTTCCATGGGTTTTTCATTGTGAATTTCTCCAATGATGTTTGTCGCATTCTTCATGGTTTACGAATGAATGTTTGTTCTGCCTTAGACTCTTAGTGCAATGATCTAAAAATGATGTTCTGGCCTGGTGGTGATCTAGAAGAGATGTGATGAAGATGTAAATGAAGGTATCAAAGAGATTTTGGAGATATCATTACTTTGGAATTTTTTCATGTGGGTGATCAGAATCGGATTTCAGAGCTGATGGAAGGTCCAAACCCAGCGACTTGGTGTTCAAATGGTGAGATGATCTTGGATCACCAGTTTTGATGTGAACAATGATTTGGATCAAACACTATAGGATCGTATAAGGTGTGCATAGGAAGAAAAGTGGTTTTGGAAATTTGTTATAAACACAGCATATAGTCTGAGAAACATTGAATGTTGACCCCACAGAGCAGAGGGTAGGGTTTCAAGAGGAATTCAAGGGTCACACGGAATGTGAGGCCTATCCCATGCTGTGTGGGCCCTTCCCTAATACTTCATGCGTATCTCATTAAATACACAGACATAGGGAAGAGTACATGAGTTTCCTACACTATATATACTCACCCACACAGCATAGGTGAACTGGTTACACTAATTACCATGTATACGATTACACGGACAAGCATACACGGGATGAATCGATATACTGGAACACAACCAAAGTACAAAATCAGACCGTAAATGCAATAAAAAGGGGTGCGGCCCATATAAATGGATCGTACCCATATTCTAAATGAATTGTTCTAAAAAAACAAGTTGTTGTACATGAGCAGTACCCAGGTTCAATAGACACATCGTGTGGCCCTACTACATGTTTTGTACCCCCTTTCAACATGGATGGAATTTCATTTCCACCTTACCTAAGAAAAGTTTCATTATGTTCAGTTCACATTATCTCTTCCCTAAAGGTTGGTGGGTATCGTTTCGTACTCATAGAAGTATGACCCTTTAGTTGGACGTTCTGGATAGAGTTGTTGGAACCCAATCCAAGTGGTCAGGATTATGATCCACTATTTATTATTTATACCATAGTAAGAGTACTTAGTATTTATGTGACCAACTTCACTGCATGTCAATCATCTACTTAGAAGTCTAATCTAGATGGAGTTGTAGGTATCACCCCATAGCCCTGGCTGTGATCTTCATCTGGGGAGTTATATCTTCTCTTCAGATCTATTAGTGTATCTTTCTCATGATGGTTCCTGATGAAAAGTACTTATTGGGAAAAAATCATTAGTTCTATAAGACTCAGGATTCTATTCTCTTAGGTGAGTGCTTCATTGTATCATTCACTGAATCCCTAGTGTCGGTATTTGGTAGTTGTGACTTACCTCTAGATATTGTGTCTTAGTTTGAATATATCTAGATATTATTTCTATATGTATTGTAGACATATACTATGTAGAGTTTCTCGTAGTTCTTTCATTGTGTATTTATTTGTGTTTTTGTGGTGTCCTACTGATTATTTTTATCCTCACCCATGCATGTCCTTTTCCCCCACGTGTTATGTCTTCTGTAGACGAGCCACCTTTTGACGGAGTCCATGGTGGAACAGGAGCAGATAGAGAGTTGTGAGTTCTGGTTGGCCGAGGTGTTCCTACAACATCGTGCAGTATTCCCAATACATATTTTGTTTACAGGTTGGACTCTATGTTTTAAAGACTCATTCTATTGGTGGCCTTGTATTCTGGGCCAGTTTACTTTAATGAACTTTACATTCCTATCGAACTCTATTGGGATATAGTGGTATGCATGAATTTGGTTCATAGTGGTTATTACATTTCAAGGTTTTATGGTCTTTTATATGTATTTTTGTGGATATTTACATATGCAATGCCACTCTTGTTAGTGATATTCCCACTTGGTGCAAGTCACCATCCCCTGTCCAATTGGAGGCGGGCTTGGGGAGTCACGTCACAGGCCCCATTGGGACAGGTCATGACAATACCCTTTTTAAAATAAAATATTGTTGTAATAAGGATAATGAAGTCATCATAATATTTTGGTTATAATATATTTATATTTTTTAGGTTATGAAAAATATTAAGAATGATATAATACTTATGTGGGACACATTCTATTTTTTTATTCAAATACCCGTTGGAATTGAATGGATTATGCTCACTATTAGTGAACATGGGATACCATATGGGTGAAATAGATAATCGGTGATTAAATGGTAAATATTTTATGGATTAATTGGAGGAATATGGGTGTCTGTTAAGGGTGTATGTTGTATACCATTATAAGGGGAGAAATTGGGATTTTCGGAAACCAAAAACATTTTTCAATAATTCTATGACATTATTCAAAGATCAATGGATCAAAAAATTGGAAAATTATATTATGGGATATTTTTTGTTCTTGAATAGATCAACCCAATGTATACACATGAATTTTTAAAATGTTATATATTTTTTACAAATAATATTTTACATTACTCCTTTACTTGTATTCATGGTAGCTAGTTTTTAACTATGTAATGTTATGTTTTATTTAACATATAACATAAATCATAGAACCAATATTGGGTGTGATGAATCTAAATTTAGTATTCATATAATCAAATATAATTTTTACATAACATAAATAAATTTTCAATTAAAATAAATAATGTGTAGGAATACAATTTTTGTGAAAAAAATACATTTTGTACATTTTGATTTTTTAATCATACATAGTATATATTACCAATTAAATTATTATTAATATATTAATTAATGTGTTTATAAAAATTATTATATTCTTTATTTAAAATATTTAATGTGAATTTATTTAATATAATTTCCTTGATATTAATAAAAGACCTAATTTTTAAATAAATGTAACACCATTATCTTAGTGATTAGCATTATACCTAAAATTCTCAATGTTATATCCAAAAATGAAATTTTCCAAAATAAATATTATTATTATTATATCAAATATAAGAATAATTTTATCATAATATATGTATATATAGGTAAATTAATCATAATGTTAGCACATGTAACATTAAAAACCCCATTTTTCCAAAAAAAGTACATTTCAATAGAATAATATTTATTATAAGGATAAATTTGTAAATTCCATTTAGTATAATGAATTTAAAATAATATTTATCGTTAAAATATAATTTTTTTTACAATAAATGAAATAAAAAATTCATTTCATCAGGTTGAAGTTAATTAAATGAAACTGTTACAAAATCAATTTTCATTAAAACACTATAAATTTTCATAATCTTTATCATGGATTTATATATACAAAATAGTATTTTTAAATGATATATTATATTTTATAATATATATATTTATAGTAAATAGTTTAAAAATGTCTAATTTATTAATAAATAAATATATTTTTAGATAATTGATAGAAATATTAAAATTTCTAATTATTTTAAATCCATCAAAAAATCGAATATTTTTAGAAAAATAAAAATATGAAAGATTATTTTGTTTTAAGTACTTACAAAATTAAATATACATTATAAAATAAAAATTATGATATTTTAAAATTCATATATTTAGAAAAAAAACATCATTTATAATAAAATGTATTTATTTAAAATAACCATTTCAATAAAAATTAATATTACTTATTTACATTTTAATTATAAAAACTTTTAATGTAGTACCCTCATAGTGTTTACTATATCGTTATTAATAATTTTTTCTTTATATATTGCGGTCTTTTTACATTGGGTGTAGTGGGTGACACAAGTTATATAACATAGTTTGTATTTAAATGGATACAAAGTATCAAGTTATTACATTAAATTAATTGGTTTCTCATAGTTCCCAAACTATAATGAGAACCTTGAGATACTAGGGTTGTAATATTAACTATTTTATGTGTGGTCTAGTTACATAATACTGTCAATAAATTGATTATGTATGATCTTCATGTGTATATAGATCATAAACATTAACACTAATTCTATATTTCAAAATTGGTGATATTGAAAGTATGAGATCATGTATACTTATCTTCCAATAGAAACATTGCATCTTATAGTTGTCATTGACTATTATTATATATGAGAAAAAATTCCAGTATCTTAAGATGATATCATTATCAATTTTTACGAAATTATTTCATACATTGATTCTAGATGAAAACCATGACATTTTGGTAATGGTGATGTAGCTTATGTTTGATGCCTGATTAGGGGTATGACAATGATTGAACGATCAAGATAGAATTTATAGATACACAAAGGATGAAAGATCTCTAGCCGAGTTGTCCAGGATATTAATGAAATTATTAAACCCATAGTTATGGTTTCTAAATGTATTTCTATCTAGTAACGACATAAAATAACAAATAAATAAAGGATAACGACAGAAAGTCTACATCCTTCATCATGGAATATTACAAGACAATAATATTATATTAAAAAACTTGTGTTAATAGAATTTTTTCATTACTTTAATTATACAATATCTTCATAAGGTCCTTCATGGGTTTTAGGACTCTTTTTCTGGTCTATGAATATCACTCGATGCTATTAAGATAAGGTTCTAATGGGTCACACATAAATCATATTCCAATGTTTGGCCAATTATAATGAATTTTAATTTTGGACATGGTAGTCCCCATATTTATCGTAAGAAAAGTTCAATGCTTAACAAGACCACATGAAATAAAAAATTCACTATCAATCATGTTTATAATAATAAGTTCTTAATTTAAAATATAAAATTATTCCTAAATTATTATGTAAATACAAGAAAAATGTTTTATTAATGAATATTTATTTATTCAATGTAAATTTAATATTTTACGAGTGAAAAGTGTGAAGGAAATGGATTGGATTTTAACTGGTAACATTAGTTTTATGTTATGCATGTGATAATATATCCATGACATTTTCATGAATTTTTAAGCATTTTTGGGTCATTTATTTGTTAATTTGAAAGGTTACCTTTGAAAAGGACTTAAATGTTATATAATAAAGTTAGAAAGAAGGTATTTAAACACTTTAAGATCAAAAATGGATAGGAAATATGTTTTCATTAATTATATCGTGTTTCCATCTCTCTCAAGTTAATGATTGGGAACTTAAAGTGAAGTTAAAGAATAGTTTGATCTTTTTTAAAGGATTTATCATCATGATCTCCCCAAATCATGACGATGTTGAAAGTATATTAAATTGTCCACTCAATCACCCATATAGAAAATTTAATTATTCATGAATTTTTTTAAGATTACGTGGATGATATTGATGGTTTTGATTTCATTTCAGTTATTAAATTTTCATTATCTGTGAGTGGAATGAAATTTTGATCAATAAAAAATGATTTGTGGGCTTTATTTTGAATTATTATTTTTTAGTTCTTAAATTAAACTTCATGAAGTCCATGGATGAATCTGAGAAGTGGAAAACTGGATTTTATGTTTCAATAATAATTTAGACCTAAATTTCTTAAAATACCTTGTTTTTTACATTCAAAAAAATCATAGTTTTCCATCATCTTCCAAGTGGATTTAATCCCTCTAAGACACACTTAATTTTCTACATTCCTTTTAATATTAGATATTGATTCATTAATTCAACCTTCAAATAATTTTTGTCAATTGAAAATACCTTCTTATTTTTTGTTGATAGGATTGAGATCCTCCATAATTTTCCTTTCATCGTTCAAATTTAAACTGTATTTTCACTAATACAAGTTGAAATTTCCAACTGTAGTGATATTTCTAAGATTATGTTGGGTGAATTAGTGATCTGATTTTGTTTTTAAAAATTCCACATTTTTTTAACATATTTGTAAAATTAATATCTCCAGACCATTTTCTTCTATCACACAGACTCACTTAGTTAATTAAATAGGTGAAATGTAAAAACACATGGTTTTACAAGGTATGGCCTTAAAATCCAACACCTTACCAAATTTGGGTCATGTTACAAGACCAGGATTATAAAAAATAAATAAAAATTAACAACAGGTACAAAATATATCCTTAAATTTCTGTTAGAATATATATTTTATGAGCGGTACCTAGTGATCTAATTGTCATTGCCCCATTGTTTCTTTAGTGTGGAACCATATTGTAAAATCTATTTTAAAAATATTATGTTTTATAGACTCCTTGATATTAATATGTATTGGTAATCACTAGTTTGAATGTGGTTTTCAACAATCATGTGATTCGATACTTTACTCCCTCTATCCTCTAGTTTAAGGGTGTGTCTTCCATATTGACTTTCATGTCCATGTTCCCTAGTCTTACAAAAGATCAATAATTTTTATATACTATTATAGGAACCATGATTTTATATTCTAGGAAAAGGTTAATAGATTCTATATGTTATTATTATGTTCATTAATAAATGTGTGGGATCAATGATTTTCAAATCCTGAAATCCACTACACTTTAATCTCATATTAATAATTTTGTTGCACACCATCTTCCTCGATAAATTCTATTCAATTTTTCTTTGTTTCATTATTCTAACTTGATGATACATTGTTACTATATACAAAGAACATTTATTTCATGGTTCATTTAAATATACCATGGATGTATATATTTAAAAATCGCTAAATCCTCCATATATAAAGCACAATGATCAAATAATTATTTTTATCATGCATGATCTTTCATTAACTACTCACAAACCTCTTCATGTGGGTCATTATCCAAAGTCCTCTCATAAAACATTCCAAAATTACACTATTCTGTTAAGTATATAATAGATTTCAAGAACACAATTGATTGTTTTCCTATAAAAATAACACACACAAAAATTGTATTTTTATCATTGAGTAATTAGTCATTAGAGATATATTATTTGTTTATACTAGTTTGGGATCAACATTTATATTCGTAAACATTCTACCAACAATATCAATTATTTATTAAGTAAAATAACCTTTCATAACTAGGAAACTAGATAAATCATCATGCAACTCAATATGATTAGCATGTTATTAATGAACTAAATAAAATCCAAGCATCATCCAATTTAATTTTTTTATTTAGAATAAAAATGTTGGAAAATATATTTTAGTCTATAGAGATATAAAAAAAGAAGTTATGAGTCCAACACAAACATCAGATGACTCATAAAAAGTCTAAAGAATCACACCCATATTTAGATTACTCAATTAAAAACTAAAGTTTACACATAAATAAAAGAATAATATATTGATATAACTCATATAATGAGCTTAAAAGAATCATCCATAGAGATAGAATGAATCAAATGATTTATTCCTTTATGTTGAATAGACATGTTAGTTTCACTATATAACTCATAAAAAATTATAGGACTATTCCAAATTTTCATCTCTAGAACATGACTACTAGATTATGAAATATAAATTTATAGTCACTTAAAAATTAACTAATGACTTTTTTAATAACATAAAATCATCATGGACCACCTCTAAATAATTTCAGGAATTATTAAAATGATTACATATTATTTAGGCTGCTTCCAATTCCATTTAAAGTCAGGAAATACAAATATAGGGTATTTATATATAATCCATTTAATATTTGTTTTCATATCCATTTTCATCCTTTATAAACCTTTATATATGTTTAGTTTCTCTATAATTTATCTTCAAATACATTTAATTAAATTTTAATAGGTTTAAGATTTCTATCAAAAAAATCAGTACTTTTCTTGAACTATATCGTTTATCCTTTATAAACATATAGTAGACATTACTAATCCAAAATTTAGAACATAGATATTGAAACTTGAAATATTTTGACCAATTTCTTCAATTGGTTATAGGAAAAACTCATTTTCCATATATAGTGGATGTTCCTTTATATTTACTTCTATACATCTACACATATATCGAAAGTCCTAATATCATAATGGAATACTTATTTATGGTAAAAATATTAATTGATTCATGATATCATTAATATATGATTATTCCAAGGTCGATATAGTTTAATGTTCACCAGTTCCCTACAAGGTGAGGTTTTCTTCTAGGGAATCCCACCACATGACTTTTTTTCATGGAATCTCACCTAATCTATAAAGAGAATCTTGAAATAGAGAGAATCACACCCTTCTTATTAGGTCATTCTGATCCTACCCTCAACCAAATATAGTGATCATTTATTTTTAATAGATAACACTACTTGTATGAGGTTAGTTGTGTCCATGATTAGAAACATGATATGATTATTGGACAATACTGGGACTAACTAATTCAAAAGATGAAAATTTTTCTTTCACCCAAGCCACATTATAAAATTGGGAATCTTGACCGACATCATATGTAACAATTCATATATGGTAATCCTTTTAATTTCTATGTAAGTATCACTATTACATAAATCCACTTTATGATGGGCTTGAGTTGGTGGTGTGATGTTAAAAGGTCTTAAGATAAATCCTCAAGACACCAATGGCTGGAAAAAAATTCTGAAGGGATTCAATACAAGTGGGAGAAAATTATAACTTAAATAATAAAACAACTAACCAAAAATTAAACAACAAAAAACAATATATGATTCCTAATAACAATTAAAGACAACTCAAAATTTCATTTTTCACAATGAAACTAAAATCAAGTACCATTGTGGATGACTACCATATCAATGTGAACAACAAAAGACTCACTAATAAAACTCCATGACAACCACAAGGATCGAACCTCCACAATATCCAAGCTCTAAAATCACCAAAAAAACCTAAGTATCACTAAGTACTGTAATGATGTGTGATAAAATACCTTTTCCCCATGTCCCTATAGAAGATTTATTTAAAAGAACCAAAGTTTCAAATCAAGGGTGAGTACTAAAACTCAGTATGTTTTCCAAAATGACATCCCTACTCACTCCACTAGGAAAAAAATGTCGAAAAATTTATATCACATAGTTCTTATAAAACAATTTCAAAAATATTTTAAAACTAAATATAAATATGTGTTTTATCAACCAATTTTCAAAACAAATCCTATTTTCAATGAAATCAACAAAAAAATCCTTAATACCATTTCAAAATGTCTCTTTTGAATATTCATTCGACATCTCATATCTACACCACCATCCATTAATGTTACATTATGATAGATCCATACTCATGAGTGGTTTCCCATTGATCTACCAAGAGGCCACAAGATGATTATATCCATTATTCCATTAAATGATTGGCACTAAGAAAAATTTAATATTTCAACCAAACCTCATAAATGGAACATAAACACACACACCATGTATTACCAACAACCATTAAAATACCACCATGATAAAAACATTTCAATTCCAAAACCATTTCAATAAAACATAATTCTAATTGAAATAAATTTTTCCACAAATTGATCCAGGACACTATTTTAAAATTATCATTTAAATTTAAATAATCAAAGCTCTTTTGACAAACAATTTCCATGATTTTGTAATTTCTCCCAAAAACTATAAATCAACACTAAAGAGGATTTATATCATGCTTTGTACACTAATTTCACAACCAAAATAACGAAATTAAACCTATATGAAACTAAGACAATTAGTTTTAGAAAGAGACCTTGAGTGTTTTGGAGAAAGTGATAAGACAAATGTCACAAACCCATGTTAAATATCAATGAACCCGACTTAGATATCTTCCCTAATATAAAACAGGAAAAACAAATAAAACTATTTGGAATCCACAACTTCATTATACCTACAGTGGGTGTAGGTTGAAGAAAACAACATATAGGGAGAATTATATCTATGAAAAACACTAAGAACAACCAATAACAATCACATATCATGGTGAATAAACTTGTAATCACCAACAAAAGCCTTCAGATCACCTATGAATAAATTAGAGTTCATTCCTTGAACATTTAGAAATCAAAATCCCATGTTCGGGCCACAAAGGTTGAAAACAGTGTTATTTTAAGTGAAAACCGTGTGAGATCAACTTTTTAAGGAGGTAGTTTCCTATTAAGTAATGTTTAGTTACATAGATAGAAAAATTGTGTGCTAACCAAGATTTTTCCACTTTATTAAAGATGTCCCTCACATAGTTGGATCACATGATTACCAAACTATGTGCCAACCATCCCAATCCTCATTGTCCAATAATGTCACAATGTAGTGTGATTTATCTTAGGCATCTGCAAGGTTTGGAAAAATCATGCATAACCCATTAACCATCACTTTTTTCCCTAATTCACTATGCAAGGGTTCTTGTTGGTGTTTCATGGTTTTCTCAAACCGCGCACTAACTATGGACCTATATAAAACCCCCACAAAGACTCTAAAAGATCCCCCACCCTCCCAACAATCACCCAACAACATTATATTCTTCACAAAATAAAAAAAATTACATACCCGAAACTCGGGGTACTTCATTCCCCCTAATGTTATCCTTTATCTCCTCAGAAATTAGAAAACCACCAATACCCAAAAAGAGTTATGTTCAATTTTCTATCATTTCCTTCTCGCTTTATCAAGTTTCTTCTTGAATATGACCATGTTTCCAAAAATCCCACACAAGACCGATGATTTTCCATGGAATTATTTTTCTTGCCTATCCACAATATACATTAGTATATGTACCAATAAAGAATTCGTCTCTAGGTCAATGTGATCCCATCTGATCACATTGTAATGATCAGCCTAATAGTTTTTCAACAAAGATATGTGGAACACATTTTTCACCACACTGATCCATGATGTAAATAAAAACAAATACTCCACCTCTCCAATATTTTTCAGTATCTAAAAATGTCTTATGTATCAAAGAGATAACATTACATTATTTCAAGACATCAATGTCCAAGAACTGTAGAAATCCATAAAAACACATGATCACTCAATACTATGTTGAACGAGAATCAACAAAGATCAGAAAATGATTTATGAAAACTCTGAGTCATCTATATATGGTTCCTAATATATTGAATCCTATTCTTTTTCTCCTGAATAATTATCAGAACAACAAGTGAATTCAAACCTGTTTCCACCCAACATAGTGTAGAACTACAAGGATTCCCATACAATGCTTTTAAAATTTCCATATGTATAGAGGTGTGATCACTATTATTATATGGGGGCTCCTCTAATAGAAAATTATCTTCCAATGATCCACCAAAATCTATTACAAAATACCACAACATATATTCCATCATCTATATCATAATTTCGGATTTCTCATCCTCCTAAGCATTATAATCCATATTCATAGTCAACTGAGTCCCAAGGGATTTATATAAGGAATTCTAGAAATGATACAAAAAAATTAGATCCCTATCTGATACGATCGAAACTAGTATGTAATTTTTATTTACCACTACTCGGATAAAGATTTTGGATAGATCCCCCATCGTATAAGTTTCACTAATAGGAATGAAATGGGAAGACTTTTTAAGATGATCCATTATCACCCATATGGCATCGTGTTTTCCAACCATTTTTGGGAGACCTTAAATAAAATCCATACCTATAAGCTCCCATTTAAACACTAGACTAGCTAAAGACAATAACATAGCCACCAGTCTGTAATGTTCTTCCATAACAGGATAAAAAGATAATCACCATGAAATAAACTCATCCACCTTCTCTTTCTAGATGAACTACCAAAACAACACTTTCAATACCACATACATAATCTGTATTCATGAATGATACACCCATCATGAATGGTGGTAAGAATGAATAAGATATTCATATCAATCCATAGGTACAAGCTGCCGATGTTGAAACCACAAATTTGATATCCCATCAAACCGCCAGTGCCCAATGATCACCACACCATTGAGTTTTGAATTCATTGCAATACGTTCTACATCAGATGTATTTTCCTCCATTAACATCAATACCAAATCAAGAAAAAGATAAACTATAAATAAACTAAAACATTTTCTTAGTCTTCACATTCTACCTTCATGTCATCTAGGACTGACATAGGTTTCCTCTAATCTAAACCCTCTTTTTTCAACTGAGCGTCCAAATTTCCACTCAATTTATCGGCCACTAAAATACATTTACGTGGTGTATAAATTAGTTCATTGTCAAACATTTGGATACACTCTTTCCATATTATATTCCTTAAACTTATATTTATTTGTGATAAAATCTGATTCAAGCTTTAGTGATCTCGGAACATAGTGAATTTCTCACAAAAGAGATAATGGAACCATGTCTATAAAGCATGAACGAATATAGATAACACCAAAGAGTGTGCAAGATAGTTCTTTTACTGAACCATTAAATTCATTATTCCATACGCAACATTATTCTATCCTTCCATGATAACTCACCCCAACCCTGATCTCGAAGCATCACAGTACACCACACACACTAGCCCTGATTCTAGAAAAACCACAATTGGTGATGATGTAATGTAAACGGTCATGTATTGACATGATTTCCTCCATTCCTCACTCAATTAGAATGAAGTATTCTTCTATTTCAAACCTTTCATAGGGAAATCTAGTCATGTAAAATCTAAACAATACATCATTAATAACCCACTAGACCAGGGGTTCTTATTATCTCAAAGACATTAATTGGTGGTTTCAAAGAGAAAACCACTTCAAACTTCTCCTCAGCCACTGAAAAAACTCTTTATAGATTATGTGGTCATGAAATAATGCATATTGTATTCAAAAATCACACTTTATTTTTTTTAATACAATAGATGGTCTCTCGTGATTCCCAACCCAATCTCTATGTGTATATCATGATCAGACCTTATCATTGAATACACTAATAGGTCATACCCAAACACAACAAAAAATAATCCAAATAACACTAAAATAACCGATTCATCATTCCCATAAATATGTCTGGTGCATTCATAATTCACAAAACAATTACAACATATTCATAATGGTCATATCTTCTTTCTGAGAGTTGTCTTCAAAATACCCACCTTCCGAACTTGCAATTTGTTATATCCTGATCAAAAGTCAATCTTTTAGAACCTCCGATCTCCCCTCAATTGATGAAATTAATCATCAATACATTTAAGTGGATAAATTTAAATTAGATTGTCTTTGTTAAGCTTACAATAATTAAAACAAGGCCTTAGAGGTCCATTATCATTGTTCCTGAACAATACTAGTGATTCCCATTGAAACATTTTAAGCTAAATGAACCCTTTTCTTTTCATCTCTTCCAACTGCACATTTAGTTACATTAATTAATTTGTTTCCACATGAAAATACATATGTAAGCCTGGGCTAGTCCCCAAAATAATATCATTCGTAAACTCCACATCCCTTATCGGTGGTAACCCATAGAAATTCTCAGGAAACACATCTGGAAACTGGTCTACAACCACCATAAAAATAATATTCTCGATGAATTACATTGATTCTACAGTGAACATCGCCAATTAGTAAGATAATTTTCCCACTATAGGTTCCAAAAAAACCATTACACCTATTTTCATATTCATTACCCCTTTAAATTGATGCTTAATTATAATCTTGGTCTCAACAAAACTATTATACTATAACAGTTCATGTGAGCCATGAATGTGGTCATCTAATACATACTCATCATTAAATAATAGACATCCATTTCCAACATTGGGAAATCCTTTTTTGGTTTAGCTCCATCAATTGTTATAAATCATGTTATACATAAATGGCTCGAAATTGTATTCCCCAATAGAAGTATGATGTTTAACATAGAGGGCATAATATCATGTATTAAACATATAAAATAAACCAATTGAGAAGTAATAAAGGAATATGATGTTTCATTATCATACAACACCTTCATAAGGATAATATTTAAATTAATCGTACCTTTCACCGTAGAGGGTTCATCCTGATCATCCAGAATCACCTAATTTGCTCCATATAATTTCTTCATTGTTCTACTTTTCAAATTGTTTACTTGTTGAGATCGTCCTACCTAAGGATTCATGGTATTTCTGGAATCACCATGGTTTTTTCTTTCTGATGATTAAATTTATTCTACTACACTCACCCCATTGATTAATTTTATGCTTGTGATTCCTACGATGTGTCTCAAGTACATGACCTTATAGCACTATGATAATATCACTGAATATGTCTCATCATGCTGAAATTTTGGCATTCAATTTGTGGTTTTTTACACTCTTTCATCATGTGGTTGGGTAAATCACAATGGAAGCACCCTTCTTGACTCTTTCGTCATGGAGGAATGTTTACTGATCTAGTCATCAGATTTTAATTAATTCCTCCACCTTGGAAATTGGGTTCCCTCTCAAATTTTTTCCAAGAATGAGAGTAACCACCATTTCCCATGGTTATTAACATAATTCCTCCTCCCACAGCTCATAAGATGAATCGTTCATCCACCATCACTCAATTAATTATCTCTGTATAGTCGGTAATACATAGCACAATAATCTTTGATTGAATCTCTTATCTTAGCCCTTATTTAAAGACGCATGCCTTAAAGGATGCACAAGAAGAAACCTCTGGTGAAAAGGAAACTAATTTCATTAATATAGCAGCATACTCTATGATTGAGATATTATCCTTGTTGAGGTTGATGGATTTCATTTCAACTTGAATCATCAATTTGTGGGGAAGTAATTTCTGGTTGAACAATTCATAAAAATACTCCCAACCAATGCTTTTATCCAATTTATCCAACACCCCTAGATCCCACCACTACCGTGTAAGATTCTATAGCATATACATCACGAGTTTCAATTTCAACTCCACTCGTTTACTTAAGAAATTCATAATACGATTCATCTTGTTCAGTCACACCCCCACCTTATTTTATTTAGAATCACCTATGATGATGGGTTTATTATACTTCTAGAACTGGAACAAATGATCCACTTGTCCTGGATAATCCATCTACATACCTTTGTACACATCCTATAATGCATGGAAGATACTTTAAACCATTTTTCAGTTTACATATGGCTCAAGTGTGAAGACATTCTTTACAACTCTCTTTGGTCATTTTCTATAATGCCTACCAGGTTCCATATTCTAAACAAACAACAATTTCAATAATTATCACTCTCTACCAAGAAAAGGATAAGTATTTCAAAACAATTCTCTCTACGTCCAACAAATTTTTTTAAAAAAAAATCAAATTATCATTGAAAATAAAACCAATTTCAAAATACCACACCATAGATTTTTTCATGTTATTTCATTTGAAAACATTTTCAATATTTTTGAGAAATATACAATTTTACAACAAATGATAAATCATTACATAAAATTATGTATCCCTTTAGAGTGGGAAGTCATTCCTCAAATGCATTTCATGCTTTTTTCATTGGGTAATCCAATGAAATTTAGTCTCCAAATCTTATCAGTGTCTCTGAAACACTAATGTAACCATATCCCTGATAATAAGAAGTTCAACAAAAAAATGATATCTAAGTATTTCTATTCTCTATATTTTATGTTTCACCAATCCTACTCCTTTCTATGATCCAAAATCAAGGAATCAACAAGTATGAATTTCAACTCCAAGACCAACATACTAGATGACTACTTTTTCTACAATGGATTGACCATGCCGACACCATTTGTCTCATAAAGACACTGAACTGAATAAAAATGATTCCATTTTTTTGACACGCCTCTTTCTCATTGTCTTTAGATGGCGGGGAGACATTATGAGTCCTTAAGTGACACCCCCAAGATGCCAAATTCTAGCACTAAATATCGAAGGGCTTCAATACATGTGGGGGACAATTGTCCCATAAAGAATAAAAAAACTAACCAAACAATCTAGAACCAAACAAATCAATATATGATGCATGATAACAATGAAAGACATCCAAACATTTCATTTATCAAAATCACTCTAAAATCAAGTTCCACAATGGAAGACTACCATATAAAAGTGAAAAGTGGAAGGAAAACTAGTAAAACTCCAAGAAAAAAAGAAGGCTCCAAGATCCACAATCTATATTCTCCAATGTCACCAAACTATCCATGTATCAAGAAGTAGTGATAAAGACGTATGACACTTTACCTTTTCCCCTGTCCCTGTATATGACATTTGCCGAACCACCAATGTTCCAAAGTGGGGGTGAGTACTAAAACTAAGTAGGCATCCCCCCAATGACTTCCCTACTCCCACCACTATGATAGAAAAGTGAGAAACATTTATATAATACATTTTATATAATAAAATTTACAAAATAGTTTATAATAAAATATATAAAATTCCCTATCAACCAGTATTCCAAAAATATCCCTTTTTCAATGAAAGTAACCAAATAATGACTTAATACCACTTCAAAAGTTCCATATAGAATAGCCATTCCAATTCTCATATCCACACCACTAGCCTTGCATGTATCGTTATGATAGTTCCATACAACTGATAAACTCCTCATCGATCTACCAAGTCATCACAAGGAAATTATATCCCATGCATCATTACCCCTTTGGAACAGAGTAAAAGGCTATATTACACTACTAGTGATCTGGGCAACGGATGCACAGGGTATTATCTACGTTATGTAAAAACCAATGATAAAAGAGTGACTTTATCAGCACTAGCTAAAAGCGCTGATAAAACTACCCATTATGAGCACATTATTTAGTACTGATAATGGGTAGTTTTTACAATGCTATTTTTTCCGCTAATAACATTTTTTTAGAAAAAAATTATTAATTTATAAAAAATTGTTATATTTATATTCAAAAATATTTTTTATTTCTATACACTAAATAAAATACTCATGTTTATAATTAATATATTTTTTAAATAATTCAAATAAATATATATATATATTGTTTTGAACCATTATTTATTATAATTAAATAAATAAATATTAAAAAATTATTATATTATAATAAATTTCGTTAAATAATAAATATATTTTTTATATTTATTAGTTTCATTAGATTTTTTAGATTTTTTAGATTTTTTATATTTATTATATTTATTATATTTATTATATGTTTTATATTAGTTATATTTTTTATATTTTTTATATTTATTATATTTATTATATTCATTATAAGAATTTTTTTATTTTTTTAATTTTTTTTATTTTTTTATTATATTCATTATATTTAATATATTGAATATTATTATTAAATAGATTTAATTTTTTATAGTTAATATTTTCATTTATATTCACATTTATTATATTTATTATATTTATTATATTTATTATATTTACTATATTTATTATATATATTATAATTATTATAATTATTATATTTATAATTATATATAAATACTTTTTAAATATATATTTTCATAATTATAATTATAAATATATATATATATATGTTTCCAATTAATTTTTTATATAAATATATTAATGTGTGAGTATAATTGATTGGCATATATATTATGTGTTCACCATTAGTGTTCATTAATATAGTACACCCTTCTTATTATTCATGGTGTCTTTATGTGATGACTCATATTTTATTTTCTATACTTTACTAGGTATATGATTCAGTCATATTATACACATGAATCTATATGTTCTCAAAAATACTTATATAATAATGAATGTAATTGGTTAATAAATATACATTGAATACATTTATAATTAAAAATTTTAAATATATATAGATACTTTATATATATATATATATAATTATAATTATAACTATATATATTTATATAATTATTAAATTATAATAAATTCATCTATAATTATATATATATATATTTAATATTTATGATTGTATATAAAAATTTATAAAAATATTTTTTTATCATTTATAAATAAAACTATTTATAAATATATACAAATATAAATAATTATAAAATTATAATGAATATATTTATTATACTTATAAAGTTATAAAAATATATAATATATATATATATTTACAACTAAATAAAATTAGTAATGATTATAATTCTAAATAAATATAGAAATATTTAAATTATTATAAAATTATAATAAATATTTTAATGGTATATATTTATATACAAATATTTTAATAAAAACAAACACTTATAATTATAATTATAAAAAAATAAACATATTTATATAATTGGAAAATAATAATAACTATATATATTATTATTAATTTATAAAAATAAAAATATATTTTTTAGGACTTTTTTAATTAATTAAATATATATATAATTACAACTATAAATAAATACATATTTATTATAACTTTTAATTATATGTAAATATATATTTATTTATAGTTATAAATATATATAAATATATATTTATTTAAAAAATTATAAATTTAAAAAAAATGTATTTATTATTATTATATAATGATATATATAATAATGTTTATATATTTATAAATATTTTCAAATATTTATAAGTAAATAAAAATATTTATTTTTATAATATGAAATTAATATAGATATGTTTAAATATTCATAAAATTAAAATAAATATATTAATTATATATATAATTATATATATAATAAATATAGTTATTATAATTTTATAGGTATTTAAATATATATTTAAATTTATAGTTATTATAAAATTAAAAAATTATAATAAATATATACAAACATTTAAAATTATAATTTTGAATGAATATAGATATATATAAATAATTATAAAAATATAATAAAAATATTAATTATATATAGGTATACAAAGAAAAGTTGTTATTTATAATAATAGATATAAAAATATTTATATTTATTTATAGTTATTAATACAAATTTATAAATATGTTGTATTTATACATATAGTTTTATGAATATATATTTATTAAAAAAAATTATAAATAAATATTAAAATATAAACAATTTATTATCATTATTGTTTTATCAGTGCTTTATTTTTTAGGGCTGATAAAGCATACCTTTATCAGTGATTTTAAGTAAGTGTTGATAAAGGGTTCACTCTTATTTATAAATAAACAATATTATTCTCCACCTTCTCTTGTACACTTCAAGCTCTCATTGAAGATGACCCATGCAGTCTCCTCCTCTGTCATCGTGACCATCTACTACTGTGAATCCCTCATCTATCCTGAACCTCTTCTCCATCACCGAACCCCACCTCTACTGCAACCTCACCTCTTCGGCATGTCCAATCCCACCTCTGTTGGTGCCAGACCAAATCTCTTCCTTGAACCCCTCCTCTGCCACAAAGACACCTCCTTCGTATACCCCACCTCTACTATTCAACCCCACTTATGTTGTAAAGCCCTCCTTCCATAGTGAATCCACCATTACCATTAACCCACCTTCTCCGTGAACCCCACCTTTTCTACTAACCCCACTTCGGCCTCCTTTTCCTCTTCTGTTTCCACCTACCATGACTCTGTAGAAACCAGAGTTACAAAAACAATATTATAATGTATACATTTATAGTTTCTTCATTTCTAGATTATTCATGTTTCATTTATCTATATATTGTGTAATGTATTAATTTTATAGATTCATTGATGAGTATTTTAGTTCCAAACTATTGGGAAATTAAGTTGTTGCGTGAATCATCTAGTTACTTTTTTTAAACATATAGTGCAGTGATAGAAGACTAAAATTATTAATTGAAGGGTTTTCAGTATAAGTGGTGATTGGTGTGTGAGTTTAGAAAAATTTTAGTCAGTGTAAAATTTATTTATGAAGAGAAGGAATGTAATTGGGGGAGATTTTCTAGGGAGACATCGAAGAGAAGTAGTAGAAATTAGTTGATGAAGAGATCATAAAATCTATAAATTGATGTGGAATGATAAGGCATACATCAGAGATAGGATCTAAATCATCATTGTTGAATCCAATTTTTTGTCTATTATATTCATATTATCTGTCATAAAATTATCATATAATTCTATCAAATTTATTATTTTTGGAAAAAATTATAATGGGAAAATAATAATACTCAATTTCTCATCTTTTACATTGTATTCATAATTTTTTTTATTTTCTTCACAATCAAGAGACAACTTGATGTTGATAAAACCAAATTCAACACATTCTCTGACCTAATGAATTTAATGGTTAAAAAATAAGATAAATAGTATTAAATAGAAAATAAATAAACATTATTGGGGGAAATATTATTTTTATATGTAGTATAATAGTGGAATTTAATGGTCCCCAATTGAAATTGTTGATCGCAGAGGTAATGATCCACTAAAAACAACAATGTCTAATTGTGATGACCATGGGATGCATCCCGCGAAATTAAAAAAAATGTCATGGTTAGCATCAACGATTGATTTACTTATTCTCATATAACAACATTAAAGAATATGTCATGGTTTAGGTCTTATAAGGTTACCTATCTCGACTCCATTTATATGTTTGTAGTGTGACTACCATTATTTTAACTTGGCCACCTCTAAATTTGTAGTGGAACAAAAATTCACACAAGAATCATCTTGACATGGTTATACTCCCAACAACATGGTCATATATGTGTTACTCCATATTGCTCCTCAGAATCCGTCATTGCACAACTCAACCTTACATGGGATGAGGATGTGTTTATTTTGAAATCTCAATTTATAGACCCTTCATAATATAATGATTACAATTATGTATTAGGATTACTATTCTTATAAAATAAATTTCCTCTTATATGTGGTGGCTAGAGGAATTTCCTTTCAAGTTTGAATCCCTAATATATTGGTATTTTATCCACCGTGGATAGTTACTTATCTCATATGTTTCACCACAAACTATAGGTACCATCCTAATTTCATTAAAATATGTGGATTTAGGTGTTTTAAAAAATATTATTGGTTGAACATGCAAGATATAATTCATGTGACTAACAGATAACTATATAGATGGGGTCTTACTCAATATTAAAACATTAATAATAAGATTTACTAATGATGATTGATGATGAGGGGAGGGTTGGTAATTCCATATCCCCCTATGTGATGATGGAAGCCCCTGCCTCGATCTCAGCCTCGATCCCTCCCTCGCTAGGGGGGGGGGACCTTCGTCATCATTCAAGGTTGGAGGGTCATCTATTTCCCCTATTCCTACCTTAATATACTTCCCCCTTTTATCATTTCTCATTGTTCCCTGAGGATCATATTTATATGATGGTTACCCTGATCTCCTGATTTCAATCGATGAGTTCAATGATGCTTTGGGCCTCCTCAACATGTCTATGGTCACTCTATTTTTTCAAATAAGTCATTTAGTGGACTCATAACATAGGTTTGTTTTCAGTTCATGGGATCTGTATGATAAGGAACCCATTGTTTTTCTTGAAAACAAGAACATAATGATTTTCTTTTCGCCAAAAAAATATATAGTCAATGTTTTTTCTATTGCTCTGCCCCACTACAAAAGGGTCATGGTTCGTCCATTTTAAATGGATGCTTGACATTCACATGAACTTTGACTCACCTTTGATAATGATTTGTGTTAGTCTTGAACATCTCCCATTACCACTTCAATACTCTTTGATTATTAAGATGATTGGTAATCTAATGGGAAGGTATTTGTGTTTTGATAGAAAACAAACTTCCATTTTCATCCTGTTAAGCCCCTGATCTATGTTGAAATTCATGCCTCATTATTGCCTTTGAACTATGATGACATTACAGTTGGTAAGGAGTTACTTTGGATAGAATGATTATTTATGAATCATGGGTTAATTTTTTAATATTTTTAAGAGAATTGGGAACCTTCCAGTGGCCTATAGGCATAGAGAGAAGAAGATATAGTATAATGTGGGCACTATAGGGAGTGACAATTTTCATTCAAGTAGCAATGTGGATGTCACTTCTGGTTAGGGACTAGTGGTTGTGGAAACCGTGGTTAGGGCAGTACAAATTGATCCTAGAGGAGGAAATCCCTCGGCGTATGGTATATTCAATCGGCCAAGAATGTAACTTTGGGGTCCTCAATCAGGTTCATAGGTGGCTATGGAGGCTAGATCATTGGTCTCTCTGCCACAATAGGGCCCTCTGGGTGGTAGTAGGACTATCCCTGAATCAGATTCTCATGTGGTTAATGATGGAGGTCATACGGCTTCCTTTTGTGATTCATTGAAAATGGTGTGCCTAGGGAGTGGCATTTGAGTAAGTGGCTAGGCTGAGGTATCCAATGAATCTAGGGAGGTGTAAACCATTATACTGGGAAATCACTTTGATCAATTTCCTAATGGTGATCCAGATCTAGAGTTCAATAAAGATCGTATCATACCCTCCAAGAACGGGAATGATTAATGTGATGACTTTCGTAGCTATGTTGTAGGTGAGAAAAAGAATGAGTTTCTCAGTGATATTCATCCATGCCTATACAGAAACAGGTGTATGAGAGTCTTTCATAAAGGGTCAAAGGATTATTCCTTTTTTCTACTACTAATTTAGTCCTTATCTATGATGAAGTTTAAATATAAGTAGGTTGACATTGATACTCATGTCCCTCATAAGTCTTCTTAACAGTAGAGGAATCCATGTTATGTGATTGATAATTATTTTTAATTTCTTATGTGCTCGGAAGACAATATTAATATACAAATGTTACCAGATAATTATACTAAATAATAAGTCAACAGGATAATGGGGAGTCAAATAAAGGTGATTCTAATTGAATAGAATAACTCTTGGATTGAAAAGAATGACTTGATTTTAGATGGGGGATTCAAAAATGGGATTATTATCCTTGATGACTATATCCAATCCTGGGATAAGCCGACATTTTTGTTTAATGATCTTCTACAGGATGAACCATCCACTTAGGTAAAAAATATATCTTAGAAACATTTTTGGGAGAATGAATTTGGAAGGCTTCAATTGTACTTTTATGGTTCTGTCATTTCTCTTTGTGCCTAAAGTGACTGTTTCTCAACTTTTCCTTAAATTTTTATGACTAATAAAAAGATAATTTTCAGTCAGTAATATTTAGAGATAAAGAATCACAGTGTTCATCGAGTTATTTTGGATGATGATTCTGTAGAAAGAATATCATAGCAATAAAATTGATAGGATATTAAATTATTAAATAGTGAACAAAAATGTAATTCGAGATCAATGATTTCTTATATTAATGATGTACATAAAAACACATAATTATTTTATCAAAAATAAAGTGTTACATAGAGGATTAAATTTATTTCAATGTTAAAGGCTGATAATGGTATGTGGGTTGATAAAAATAAAAGAATAAAGAATTAATTACATAATTCTATATCTAGATATATAAATTATTTTTTAAATCATTTAACAATTATATTAATGAATAATTTATTATTGATACTCCCATCACATTGACTCTAGAAGTTACTAATATGAGTATTGTTAATAATTTTAGTATGATTAGTCTTTGTAAACTCATTTATAACAGATTATTGAAAATTTTAGAAAATAGATAATGGAAATCATAGAATATATTAGATTAGTACACTGGTTATTTTTTTTATTTTGACTTTAGACAATATATACATAAAAGTATCTAGAAAACAAAATAGTTTCCTCTAGTGAAGAGTGGCACAATGAAATTCATTATGTGAAGTGAATTACACTTGGTAAATATTCGATTATGTGATGTCTTTATGCTTATATATTTTATTAGGTGTATTTATAAAGGAATGAACCAATAGTATATCATTTGATATACATATACATTGTTCTTGGGGGGGTACAAATAATTAATTTGTTTTCATCCATGGATCGTTGGAATAATTCTGTGTTTGTAGTAAACTGGAACACGAGTGATTCATGGTTGCGAGTGTGGTCACTTACTATGGAGCATATCCATTGAGAATATGATGTTGTGGTGAATTATAATTGATATAAATTGAAAATGGAATCATGGAACATGAAAAACTCTTATAGAATATACAATAATATGAAATTATTTTTGAAATTATAATTATTACACCAACCTTTTGAATAATTTGATGGAATTACACAACACTGGTACATGTAAGATGAATCAGGGTGTTTTTATGTGTCTTTTATAAATTTTTTATCTTAGGATTTATATCTCTATGAAAATGACTAAGTGGATCTCTTAAAATGATTCAATCATTTTGAAATATTCCATTAAAAATTATATGCTTTCAACATACCGTTTTTTGTTTCAAATAGGTTTAAAATGATTTAAACACTCCGCATGGACATAGGTTTCCTACCAAGTGTTTAAAAAATCACCTCATTGTCTTTTATAAAAGAATGTGAATTTTTTAAATGTGTATTTAATACACATTTTTTTATCATGGGTTGTGTGATGTGTTTAATGAAAATATATAAAATATAGAGTGTTGTCTCTCATTTAAAAAGATTATTATTATATGGTCCTGATGTTTCCTTGAATTATATAAAAAAAGAAATTGAGGTCTCTTGGAAGTGTGTTTGGAACTGATTAGTTTATTTTTAAAAGGTTTTGTTATTTTAAAGAAAATTTGTGTAAATAGTTGGGTTTTCAATGGGGTTTAAACTATGATTTTATAAGTATTATTCAAAGGATATCTGAAATGTAGTTTTTTGAATAATATTTGAAGTTTATATTTTTATATAATTAAGAAAACCATTAAATTATAAAGGGAAGAATAGGATACAGATAATAACACCCTTGAAAGGGTAAATGTTTTTCAATAATTTTAAGGATCAATTTTCAGTTATATTTTCTCTCCTACAATAAAGAATATAATAATTCAGATGATTCGGGATTGGTTTCCATTGAAGGATTTTTTATTGAACAAATAAAACCCATGAATATATTCCTTTATAGAGATTTAGTGGAGGATATCTACATAGATCAACTGGAAGGTTTCATGATTAATGGAATAGAATTTTTGGTTCTAATTTCAAATGAAGTATTTTTGTTATAAGTAGTCTCCAAGATAGTGTAATTAGAATTTCAATGTTTTCATGGTAGGATTAATGTTCATGTAGTGTAATGTAAATAATTTCTACTATATGAAGGTTTATTATGGGGGGAGTTTTTTCATTTTACATATTTATGTGATTGACTTTCTCTTAGTAGGATCAATGAAGGGAGGATGGGAAGAGCTGAATTTGTATTTATCTAGAAGATCCCAAATGAAGGACCTATGTTATGGAATGTGTATATTTGGATAAATATTGAAGGAGACATAAATTCAATAACGTTTTTTATCCTTGGTAAATTTTTATATCAATTTTGTTGTATATATTTTGTTAAATATTATTAATAATGAATAAAATAAGATGTATATGAATAAATAATGGATGGATGTCAATCATTTGATAAAATCATATGAAGATGGAGTGAAAGAGTTCATAAAGTTTAAAAAAGATCTTGAATATGTCCCTTCTATAATATATTGTCCAAGTTTATGCTGTTTTTATTCATGAAAAATAAGTTTAATGGAGTTGGATGAATAGTTGATCTATCATAAAAAAGTTCAAAATTATTCATGATAGAACAAAAATGGACAAAAAGAAAATATAGATAGTAGATGGGATAGAACAGTTGTTTATGGATCAGCTGATATGATTACAATTGTGGAAAATGATGAAGAATGTATCGAGGATTTCATCACATCTGTTAATTATGATTAAGATCATGTTGAGGAAACGGAAAAAAATATTTATGATGATCTTTGTGATTTACCAAAATAGTTTTATAAGTAAAGGAGTTGCGCAATGATGACAATATATGGGGGATTCACTAAATATACAACATTTTCAGGCATACTGACGATATATAATTTTAAAGAAGGAAACTGATATAGTGACCGTAATTTTATGAAATTGCGTACTCTCATGAATAACATTCTCTTAAGAGATAATTTTTTCTCAAGATAACCATATGATCCAAACGAATACTATGCTCAATGGATATTTTATATGAATGAATACATGCCTGATAGAATGAATTTTTACTATTTTTAAAGGACCATAAATCACTTATAGAATGCCCAATTTATGATGATTCCCAACACAAGAATGAATAATCTAGTCCTATTAATGTTGTTTGATACTTTACTATCATTAAATGTTTTAGCTGCCTATATCTAAGTGAGAAGACTGGAGGGAAATTGATGTGGCACACATATATAATAAATAATGATGGGAAACTACATCACCCAACAGACTCTCCTCAGTTCAAGATAATTGATCATGAGTATACTGAATTTGGAAATGGTCCGGGAAACCTTCATCTTATGTTATCTACATATGGAGTGAATAATTTTTGTTTTCAAATAAGCACTCACAATACATGGATGATTATGTTGGTAAATAATATCTTTCCACCATGGGTATACATGAATCGAAAATAAATCATGTTATCTATTCTCATATTAGGACCAAGACAACATGGTAATGATATTGATTTTTATTTGGCTCAATTGATTAAGGATTTGAAATTATTGTGCGATTAAGATGTTACATTGTATGATGCTTACATAAATGAATATTTCACATTGATATCCATGTTGTATGGGATGATAAATTACTTTCCAGTGCATGAAATGTTTTCAAGATATGGAATTAAAGGAACTAAAGGGTTTCTTGTCTATGAACAAGGTACATAGTTAGTTCCGTGGAAACATTCATTGGAAACCATGTTTCCTGTACATCACAAATTTATACCATGAAGGCTTAAGTACCGATTTGGAAAACATCATTCGAGGAATGTTCAGAAGAATGTACCACACAATCTCCACTAATATGTGATCAAATTTTTGTGAATGTAAAATATTTGGACACATCTTTTGGAAAACTATTTTCGAAAGAAATTACCAAAGCATGTTGGAAAAGAGATAAGTTTTTTTACCATACTATAATTTTATTCCCATCAGACATTTTCAGGATGTCATGCATGATGAAAAAAAAATTATGTGGTAGTTTCATAGACACATTGGTAAATGTACAAGAAAAAAATGATGACATTAAGGATTATTTGGATATGGTTACCATGGGAGTAATAAAACAGCTTCCACTAAAGAAGGGTGAATAATGAACTATTCTTCATCCAGCTTCTTAAAATATTTCTATGTATGAGAGATATAATTTTTTTTACTTCTTGGATGACATAAATTTTCTAGAGGGGTATTCATCAAATATCATGAACATGGTGTCCATGACTAATTTATCGTTAAAGGTTTTGAAATCACATGACATTCATATTTTGATGAATGATATAAAGCATATAATATTGAAATTAATTTTACGTACAAATATCTACCATATAATTACAAATATCTATTTCATCTTCAAATAAATTTGAAAAAAAGTTATACACCTAGAAAAATTTCAGACTATTGTAAGATAAATTTCAATCATATTATCTGATTTTGAAATGATTTTTCCACAAAAATTATTTGATATGGCATCACATTTGATAGTTCACTTGTTAAGAGAGATTAGACTATGTGATCCTATGAACTATAAATATATTTACCCCATTCAATGGTATACGATTATTTTTAAAGGGTATGCCAAAAATAGAAGTCGTCCAATGGGTTGTATTGTATAGGGATATATTGTTGAGGAACCCATTAAATTCTATACTGAATACCTGTCCGATGTGGAAAATATTGTTATATTGAAATCTCATCACCCGAGATGGATTGCAGGTGATATAATTTTTGGATGATATGTTGTCACATTCAATATTATAGATAGAGATCAGTACCACCATTGAATTTTTTGTAACATTTTAGAAGTTGAACCATATGTTGAAACCCATCACAAACATCTTAGGAATTTGAATCCATCAAGGGTGGAAATATGGATATCAAGTAAACATAACCACCATTTTATTGGATGTTTTCAGGATAATATTTTAAAGGAGTCTGATGAAATTCCAGATTCAATTTCAGTACAACATTGATGTCTATCTGGAGGACCAAGTGTGTATTTATAATACTATAATAGTAAATTAATAAATGGTTACATGTTCTATAAAAATGACCTTTATGAAGTTAGTATGATGAAAAATAGTGGAGTTACACTCATGGATGATGTTATGCATGTTTCTAGTACTAAGGATAGAAATCCAAATTACGAAAACATGTCATACTTTGGAATCATCAAGAAAATATGGGATTTGGATTTAAAAACATTTCATATGATGATTTTTAATGAAATTGGGATGATAACAGAAGTGATCTCAAAATATATGAATTGGGATATATGAAAGTTGGTTTCAGTGAGTAAGGGTGAGAGGTTGAACCATTTATTATGGAATTATAGGAAGTTCAAGTATTTCATGTTCTAGATCCCTCAAACTGAAAGTGTTCAATTGTTCTGTTATCAACCAAAACCACATAGTGGTCAAATGAAAGTTCCATTTAGGATGACCCTTTTATTGGGACATTGCAATCATTTCATAGTGGTCGCAATGAAGACAACATTTTTTAGGTTATAGGATACCGTAATTAAGTAATTTTTATCTTCTATAGAGGGTTCAAATAACATTATCCTTTGAAAATTTAAAATAGATTTCAATAATTAGGTTAAATGTTTTGATAATAGACATTGTGTTATTGTGGTAGTTGGTTCCCTAGAAGCAAATTAATTATACTTTATGATAAACATGTATTAATTTTATGGATATTATTACACACCTTATCACATCATGATTTTTCTTCTTCCTAGCATTTTTGGTTATAATGTCTCAAGAGTAAATATCACGCTTAAAGGTCATAGAAATTCCCTACTATAAGGAGAACACATAAGTGATATGAAACTACTTTTATATATATGATTTATATCCAGATGATATCATTTTAGGTGAAAAATTGATATAGGATATCATAGGTGGATACTCGTATGGCTTTGAGAACCCTTCTATTAGTGTACGCCCTTGGTGATATCGAGTAGGATATTATTAGAACGACACCCATTAGGTGGGAATCAACATTTATAAGTGTTATTATATTTTCCTATATTCGGGTATGTGTACTGGTCCTTAGAAATTAATATTATTATTAAGGGGTATTATTACTCACATACATATATATATATTGGTGAAAACAGTGATGAAATATGTTCATGTCTTTGTAGGATATGTTGTTTGTTTCATGAGTAACATTTCATTAATGAATAATGTGATAAATTATTTTTTCCTTAAATCCCATAAAATAAGTTGATATGTTTGTCCCTTTTAGGGAAATGATATAGCCTAAATAAATTCTTGTCCATGGTGTTCTATAGGGAAGTTCAATTTTTGATAATTCAAACAATTAGAAATCGAGAAAATGGGTTGATAGAAATTTCATTAAACCTAGTTGATTGGAGATATCAAGAAAAGGGGATTATATTAAATGATAATAGTTCGTATGTGGTGACATTTCCTTGATGAATTAACATCTTTCTTTATGGTGCCTTACCGCATTTCTAGATGCTAACATTGGACTTTATGCTGCTATGACTAATTCCACATAGAAAGATTCCTAGAGGGTCACACACTAAGTGTATTCAGTATCTCATTTAATAATATATTATTTATTATTTAAAACGTTTAGTAAATATTATTATCATTTATGGTATAATAATTATTCATTGATGCCTTATTTCATTTATTTCGACACTAGTTATTCCAGAGATAATAATGTGGGCGAAATATTCAATATTTATTTATTTTCTATTTAGAGAATATAATATTTATATATTTATAAGTTAATAATGTTGTGATTTTTATCTAAAAAAATATATATAATCCTTATTCAAGTTTCAATAAATAAATTGGAGGATTGGAAGACCGGGTTAAGAATTTGGTGAGAAATAATAATATTTAATATTATATTATTAATCCTAGCAAAACCCCTATAACAAATAAAAAAATTAAGGCACTTTTGAATATTATTTACTATTACCCTATTGAATTGAATTCCCAGTTATATTATTCTCTTATTATTCAAGTGTTATCCAGGTGATGATATTATTGTTGCACAAATGAAGTTAGAGATAAGCTTACAAGCCTAGATAGTTCATCCCTCTCCAAGAAAGCTCTCTTGAATGAGAAAGATCAGCCTCTACTAGATCTAGAAGAATGATTCGAAAGTTGTAATAAAGGTGATTGATCACAAGTGTATGGATACTTTATTCTAAAACCTGGAGACTCCATTGAAAATGTTAGGAAATACCTGGAAAATGTACGGATCGCTATAAGAGGAATTATACCCTTGATATATACAAAAAAATAAAGGAACACTATAGACATTTGGACGTACACATCAATGAAGAAAGAATCACCTTGGAGGTAATTATTTAATTAAATTAAATTAATTATGAACAACATATATTGATCCTCTTTCATGGTTACAGGTTTTAATTCTTTTTCTTAAATATTTGATTCAATTCCTTGAATATCAGTGTTCATCGTCGTATTGATCTCGTATTTCTCATTGAATATGGAAAAACTAATGTTGGGAACAAGACATCCTACAAATCCACTACACTCAGAACATTGAAGTGGTACCAGAGGGGGCATATTATTGTTTATAATTATTTAAATAATTCATTTATAAATTAAGAATTTGTAATTTATTTTTTCAATTTATGTTTCATTATTCATTAAATATAAATTACTGGATCTATTTATCTGTTCGTCATATCTCACAGATAAAATTAAAATGATCAATTTTATGAATAAAATAAAATCAAGGAACTCACCTAGAAGTGATCAGGATCCTTTACAGGTAGCACCAAATTACATGTCGTGTGATCAGAATTACACGATGTGTATTATTGTTCAACGCATCATGATTTGGTTTGGTAATCAATTTGTGGTCATGAATTAATTAATAATTAATGACACTATTAATGAATTTTAATGCATGTGGTGTTGTCCAAGATTAATTGGCGTGTGGAAACCAGACTATACATCATGTGGCCCACTGGACACATCATGTAGTCCCTTAGGGTTAGGGTCAATTCATGTAGCCTATACACTACTTACCTGTAAAGTTAATATGTAACGCGGAGTCCACATGGTATGTATCCCAAAGGACACACTGTATACTCAAATGATTTCTAAATTACACCTCAAAATAAATTTTCCCAATCCTGTACTTCGGATGGTCAGTGAGGGGGGTACATGTCATGTAGTCGGATGTACATGTCTTGTACTTTTTCTAGATTATGCAGATTTAAATTTTATTATTATAATATGTAACACTTGAGACATGTACCTTTGTGTGGGTGTAATGATTAAACACAACAAGTGATAGGTGGTATATATATATATATATATTTACTTAACATATACTTAATGTTCAAAGATCTACACATCATATATGAGTTTTGTAGGAATTATAATTATGTGTACATGCTACACGTGAAAAATAATAAAATGTATACTAGTATAATACATGTTCGGTAGATTTGGAAGGGTATTAACCAGGTTAACACACAAGTACATGTTCTATGCACAATTAATTTTAAATGAATTTATTAATTTGTTTAAAATTATAATTGTTGAGAATGTCATTGAATTTATGAAATTGTTTCAGATAAAATGATTGATTATTTAAAGATAATAATTAATCGATTCGACCATGATTTATCTTAAATAATAATGATTAAATAATTTGGTTCTAGTTTTATAAAATGTGTAATTTTTTACATGAATGTGGATGATCATGATCTAGATCATAACTTTGCATGTGATTGTTTTCCTTTTAATTTATTAATAAATTAAATTGTTTTTTACATACCTTCTCTCCTCATTAATATGTAGGGTATGTTTGCCCACGGTTTCATTTATGTAAACCCCCTTTTACGCCTCACATGTGTGTGAGTACAATCATATATAATGTAAGGGGTTCCCTAGCTAGTGGATGAAATTCATGTTAGGAGTCGAGGTGAAACCAATCCAAGGAGATACAATGGTTGAAAGGTGGAAATCTGTAAACATAGACCTAATTGGTTAAAGGTGTTTCTCCCCTAGGTCAGTAGTTTTCTTATTAACCTCTAGATAAACTAAAAATTAGAACTAGCTATTGGTCATTAACTTTATTTTATATTTTTCAACTTCATAGTTTATTCATTATGGATGTACTATCACAATCACATAATTAATGAATTAAACAATCATGCATTGTGGAATCAAAATAAACTGGCTATGCATAAATATTATCTAATACATAGTTAATCGCTTAAGCTTATCCCACATAATATTATAAAGTATTTGAAAAGGTAATAAGAGTATATTTATTCATAAAGGATAAAATCCCTCAACAAATTATGAGGTCGGTATAGATTTCGATTACATCGGTTAGAATCGAACCATTGTTTGAAGTGCTCGACCAGCCAAATTAGGGGTGATTTCATCTATCGGTGAATTCTAATTGGAGTTTTTTGGTTGAATTGAATTTTTTTACATAAAGGGTTGAATTTAAATGTAGGATTTGGTGTAACTGAGCGGTAGAGGGTGAGGAAATCTAAAAATAAGGATTTCAGGTTTGGGAAGTCCACTCAATAGATCAGTGAGCTGTGATTTAATGAAGTTGGAATTTGTAATACCTACCTAAACACATTATAATTACTTTACCAACCAAATTTTGGGTAATGCGAAGGGAAATATGGATCATTTCCACTTGAATTTGTATGAAACAGGATATTCTGATGCCAATTTTGAGGGATATTTGTTTCGATAAAATAGTGGGAGACTAATGATTATTAATTTATTTGTCCTAATTTTATCAGCTAAGGTAAAAAAACATTGTTCATATTATTTGTAGAAATAGTTTTAAAAATGACATAAAAAATATCATTACAATCTGTTATCAAGAATGAAAACCTTCTCACAGTAACTAATGTCTAGGAGTTGAAATGGAACCTTCATTTCATCCTTCTCCATGAAAAAAACTATATGTTCTGTAAGAACCATTACCAGTTTCCCTAGGAAGTGAGGAGATTGATGAGGAGATCTCTTTGTATGATAAATATTTGAATAATGCTACAAATGTTCAGTGCCTCAAGTTATTAATCATTCCAATTGATCCCTTGATGCAACATGAGTAAATGGATTCTTAGAACATGATGTCTCACCTTCCGGATATATACTAAGAGAATGAGAGACAAGAGAGGTATGATATCCCCAATGCTTTGTTCACCACTATGCATGGAGAATCTGTGTGAGCTGGCCCACATGTAGTCAATATTATTAGCTATAGATATCATTTGGACATCATATAGATTAAATTCCTGGATGACCAGTGTACAGATCCCATACTATCATAAATACTGAAGACCTTCTCAATTTTTATTGGGAATTCTAATATGATAAATAATTAGAAGATTCTATCAGAACATATGACACTGATTTTCCATGTGGATAGAGACATGGGGAATGAAAACACTACACTCCATTTAGTGAATATAAATAGGAATGACAAGGGAAATGGGCCTAATACTTACAAATAGTCTAAATCCACTGAGCACTACCCAACCTGGATAAAGAATATCCAAATGGAGGGCATGTAATAGTATTTTGTATTCTTTTCATGTTGACAGTTAGGACACTGGAAGAAGAACTACACCCAGAGGAAAGGGTGAGCCAAAGGTGTGTTTTTTATCAAGTAGAGTCTTTCTATTTCAACACATTAGGTATTATATACAACTATTGGTGATCACATCTATATTCAAAAGTAGGAACCAAGTAGATTTTGGAAAATTTCTAGAAAAGGGGTTGATCTTCGAGCTGCCAATGGTTCGAGGCTAGATGCTTTTTCCATTAGAGACTACACACCACCTTGCCAACATGAATGATTTTGTTTTTACCTAGCTGTTATTATTTTTCTAGTTTTACCAAAAATATAACTTCTCTATCATGTTTTGATACAAATGGATTTATTTTTATTTTTTGGAAATAAAATTTGTTTCATTTATAAGGAAAACATATGTTATGGTATGGCGCATTTAAATAATGGTATGTATGTATTCATTTACGAAAAACAAGTGTTGGAAATTGATAATAAATCATGTTTACATGGCTCATTTAACACCATGTTGTGGCATCACTATCTCAGTCATGTAAACTAGAAGCATTTGAAAAATCTATTTAACGATGGTAATTTAGACACTTTTGAGCTAAAAAAACTTGATAAATTTCACACTTTTTTACAAGGGAAGAAGATCACACCAATATTTGGTGGACATTGTGAATGTTCAACATATCATCTAGGATTGGTAAACACTAACGTGTGTGGACAATTTCCATTAAAACCTAGAGGTGGAAATTCTAATTTCATAACAATAACTTACGACTTCAGTAGATATGGATATATTTACATGATGAGGTATAAGTCTGAGTCCTTTGAGAAATTCATGAAATTCAAGAATAAAGTAGATAATAAGCTAGGTAAGAATATAGTGAAGCTTTTTTTTATCAAGGTGCAAAATATATTGACAAAGAGTTTATCAACATTATCTGGGACATTGGGATTCTATCTCAACCCACACCAACTAATAAACCATAGTGGAATGGTGTTAGTTAAATATGAAAATGGAATCTGTTGGTCATGGTATGGTCAATGATGAGTCATACAGATCATCCATTATCATTTGGTAATATTCATTACAAACTATAGCTTACACATTAAACTGAGTACCAATAAAGTTGGAAATGGAATTCCCTTCGATTTATGGAGTGGAAAGATACCCATTTTGTGAAAAACACAAGTATGTGGATTTTAGGTGTTTGATAAGGATTTATTAGGCAACAAACAGGAACCCCAGGGCACAAGTTTTATCATTATAGGGTCTCTTATGGAAACAAAGGGACACTAACTATACAACCCCTTTGACAAGAATGTAATGGTCGCTAGACAATACGTCTTTCTTGAGAGGGATCACATACTCAAAAAGGATAGTGGGAGAAATATTGACTTCGATGTGGTTAATACTAAACATAAATAGGAGTTATTATAGGAAAAAGTTCCACATGTCCACTTGGAAGAAGTATTTCCTGAAACACATGTATGGTGTAGGAGTGTAACAATGGTAAGGGAATCAGAGGGGTATGGTTTTCTTGTCACATAGTATGGTGACTAATTTTTGTTGAATAATGATGAACTTATCTACTAAAAGGAGGTAGTAGATATATCAAAATCTACAAGATGTAAAGAATCTATGAATTCTATGATATATTTCATGTATTATAACCATGTTTATGTTCTGGTTGATACAACAGTTGATGTAATTCATGTTGGGTGTAAATGGGTATTTAATAAGAAACTAGGAATGTAAGGAAAAGTAAGTACCTATAAAGAAAGGACTGTATCTAAAATTTTTAAACAACATAAATGAATTGACTATGATGAAACATTTCATCCAATTTCAATGGTTAAATCCATCAGAATAATATTTACCAAAGCATATTACCCTGACTATGAGATTTGGTAGATGGATGTCAAAACCATATTCTTTGGGGGGAACCTTTAGAAAGTTCACTATATGACACAACCAAAGGGGTTTGTAACACTAGGTGATGCAAAATGAATTTATAAGTTACATATATCCATTAATGTATTGAAGAAAGAATCTTGGTCTTGGAACATTCGATTTGATGAATCCATAAAATAAATTGGTTTCATTACAAACAAAAGTGAGTTGTGTGTTTACAAAAGGTTTAATGTGAATGAAGTCATTTTACAAGTAATATATATTGATGAAATATTACTTATTGGCAATGAAATACCAAAATTAACATAAATTAATGACTGGTTGAACATGTTATTCTCCATGAAGGACATAGGTGAATGAGCCTACATTCGACGGATCCATATCATTCATCACAGATCCAATTGGTTACGTGGACTAAGTCAAATTACATATATATTCACAAGATAATAAAGAAATTTAGTGTGGAAAAATATAATAGAGGAATGGTTCCATTTTCAAAAGGTTTACATATTTCTATGAAAATGGGTCCCCAGACACAACAGGAAAAATATTGAATGAGTAAGATCACATAAGCTTCATCAATAGGATCTATCATGTATGCCATGTTGAGTACTACACTAGATGTTTCCTATTCACTAAGAATGGTAGGAAATTATCAAGTATATCTAGAACAACAGCAGTGGACTACTGTTAAGACTATCCTTAAGTATATGAGAATTACTATGTATATGTTCCTAGTGTTTGGAGGTGATGTGGAGATTGTCATTAGAGGGTATGTTGATGCAAGTATTCAGATAGATCAGAATGACATGATGTCTCAATCATGATATGCTTTCTTTCTCAATGGAGGAGTTTCGAGTTGGAAGAGTTTAATGGATCTAGTAGTATCTAATTATATAGTGGAGTTCAAGTATATAGAGACTTCTGATGCATCCAAGGATTTATTCTCAGTTCGGAACATTAACTCGGATCTTGATGTGGTTCCTAAAATTAATGACCCTATAAAATTGTGTTGAGATAATACTGCAGTGGTGTCTCTTGCAAAAGAGACAACGTCACATCAATGAAAATAGAACATAAATCGAAAGTATCACCTCTTGATGGATTTCTTTCAAATGGGTGAAAATGCAGTGAGTAGAGTATCTATGTAAGAGAACATGGTTGACCCCTTGACAAAAGGCATGTCTCAGCAAGAAGCATAAATATCATGTGAGAGCTAGTAGACTGAAGATTGCTAGAAGTTGTCACTAGTGTTAGTGGGAGTCTGTTGGATTTGGTTCCCTAGAACCAACTTATTTTTACTTCATGATAATCATGTATTAATTTGATTTATATTAATGAACTAGTTAAAAAATCATGATTTTTCTTCAACATAACATTGCAATGTATAATGTCCCTAGAGTTTCTGTCACACTAAAACGTAATAGTAGTTCCCTAATATGATGAGAACACAGAAGTGCTATGACACTACACTTAGATATATTTTCTATTTCCAGATGATATTATTTGAGGGAAACAAATGATACATACTATTAGGGGTGGAGACTCATAAGACATTGAGTCATGTTTTCATGGTGTACACCCATGGTGATATCCGGTAGTATATTATGAGAATGAGACCAGAAATAAGGAAATATGCATTTATAAGCACCTTTGGATGTTTCTATCTGCAAATGTGTGTATTGGTCCTTATAATTTATGATTATTATTAATGGGTATTATGACTCACACACATAGATGTATTTTTGAAATCATTTATGACTTATGTTCACAGTGATGTAGGATTTGTTGGGTGCGTCACGAGTAATATTGTATTAATGAAAAATGAGAGAATGAGTTTTTCCCTAATGTTCTATAACAGATGTTGATATCCAATTCACTTTTATGGAAATGATATAGCCTAAATAAATCTATGGCCATGGTGTTCTATAGGAATGTTCATATTCTTTGAAGTCAATGAATGGGAAAATATATCACATGGGTTGACGGGCCATTCATGTGTAAGATTCTGCCCTTTTACCAAATATATTCTCCCTTGAGTTATTACTATTTATAGATTATAAATACATTATGTTGAAAAAATATACATGTATTACTAGAAAAAGACCTTAATAAATGTTTAAAGACTTATTTAGAAATAATTCCCAATTAACATATTGCAATATTTTTATTGGAATGCTTTCGGAGTCAGACATTGGATAGTGTGAGATTCTAAGACCCTTAAAGTATTAGCGAAGGCAAAATAAAAATATTAATGATATTATAGTATGTGAGACAATTTATTAAAAATAATTGAATAACTCTAAATTGATTCATCATATAAAAAATATGAGACCACTGTTAGATCCAAAATGTTGTGTTTACCCTTTGTAGGTTATGAAATATGTAGGCGTCAGGCATTTAGATGTCTCACTGGTGAGTAAAGTAATTAAATAAGATTTAATATATTATATTTCTAAAAATAGTTAAATATATCTCAAACAGTGCATCCAATGAGAAATTTGAGACCGCCAAAGGGTCTAGAATTAGGGGTTTGCCCTAGATAAGGTATTACATTTGTTCGCTTCGAGCGTTTGGATGCCTCGCTGGCAAGAAATAACCCTTTATTTTTAATTATTTATTTATTCTATTTTTTAAACAATAAATCATTAATAAATCACAAACCATACGTCGTACGAGAAATTTGAGACCACTAATGTGTCTGGAACATGGGGTTTACCCTAGCAAAGGCATAACATTGGTAAGCGACGAGTGTTTTGACACCTCGCTCTCAAAAATATCGTTTTTATTTTTATTAATTATTTATTCCGTTTTTTAATTTATTAAATCACCAATATCTCTGAAACAGTTCATCTGTTGAAAAATTTGAGACCACTGTTGGTTCTAGAATGAGGTTCTTACCCTTGTCGGGGTATAATTGTTGTGCTTAACGAACATTTGAGATTATTTTATTTTCATGTTAAATAATTAAATTATCTATTTAATTAAAAAAGCGACAAAAACTGTTCGTCTTCATCATTTAATTGGTTCCCACCATTTTTAATGGTGGTTGAATTCTAAACCATGAAATTACAACTATTTTTTATGTTTTAAAAACTAAAATAACTTAATGAGATGAAATTAAACACTCCTAATTAATTGTTTCAGTTTAAAGAGTGGATTAATGAGGCTTTTGGTTCTTGAGTGGAGGCATGCACATGAGGTTTATAAGTTGGCATGAACTTTATTTGTTCTTGTGGGATTATCCCTTTAAAATCTAGTTAAACCTAAAACTATAATAGTGAAACCTTACATGGGTAGGTCGGGACTCCCCCTCTTCCTCCGTAGAAACCCAGTACACTACCCCCTTGAAGCACCACCTTGTTGTGCGCCAAAACATGGTGCACCAAGGAGTAGTGTGTTATTTTTATTTTATTATTATTTTATTATTCTTTTTTATTCACTCTAAATTTCTATCGTTTAATAATAATTGTTTTTAAACAAAAATGGATGGAAAATTGAAAAAGGGGAATTGTTTTATAAATAATAATTTGTTTTTTCAAATAATGATTTGATGGCTTTTTTTAAAAGAAATTATTAGTGAATGGTTTGATAAAATAATATTTCAACAATTATCATTTTATTGTCATCACGTAATAATATCAAGTACATTTATAAAGAAGTAATATGGAATTATTACATGATAAATAAATATTATAGTATCCTAAAATGTTCATCAGCAAATAAACATCTGTTTTTTTGAGACTTCATCCGTTCTCTGTTTCTGCTCGAACCAAACTTTAATAACCAGTATCTTTTTCAATATTGACCAGAATGATGTGTCGTCAGTTTCATTGGATTCATATTGATAAGAGGATGGTTCATATCAATATTTATTTCATAGAAAATTATGTTTTTTGAGCAGGGTTTTATTAAACCTAACATGTATATTTATTTAATTTCTCATTCTCTAGTCGTTGGAATAACACATCATCGACAATGTTTGATTCATATAGCTTGTTCATCATATTTGAGGATGGTGGTCTAAATTTCAACATCATAGTATTGATTCATTTATGTGTATGAAATTGAAAAATTTTATGATATAATTAACAATTGATTTTTTCTATAATCAATTAATTAATTGGGTTAATTAATTAATTTAGAGGACTTGGGAAATTTGGAATATAATTGGTTGTTTAAAATAATTAATTGATAGATTAATTATAATGATTTTGTGATGGTGTATTTGGTTAATAAGTTTTGGAATTAACTAACCGTAGTGATATGATTAATTTATTTGGTTGGATTAAATAATTAATTGATTAATTAATTATGATTCTAAAATGTGTTACTTATTTGGAATTTGGGTCCATGTAAGGCCTTTGTGCCATGTTGGGTTTCATTTTATCATTTGGTAAATTTAATTGGTTTATCCTTTTCCTAGTCCTCAAAAGGAGATGTTTCTTTTTGTGTTCAATCAAAGGGGTTTTCCCCGCACCTTGAATAAAAAAACATTAATTATGAGGATTTTGAAATGGTTGATTTTGTTAATTAATTTTGGAATTAATTAACAGCCATGATGTGATTAAATAATTTGGTGGGATTAAATAATTAATTGATAGATTAATTATGAGGATTTTTTATGGTAGAATTGTTTAATTAATTTCTGAATTAATTAACGTTCATGATATGATTAATTAATTTGGTTGGTTGAAAAAATTAATTGATGAATTAATTAATTGATGTAACGTAATTATTTAATTGTTTAACTAAATAATAGAATTCATGGAATCAATTAATTGGTGGATTAATTGAAGAGGGATTTGAATGAAAATTAATTAATTTTGAATTAATTAAAGGACATGGACAATTAATTTTTGAATTAATTGAAATCATGAGTTAGATTAAATAGTTTCGGAATTAGTTAGTGGGAATTATTTGAATTGTTAATTGGCAATTAATTAATGGATGTAATGTTATTATTTTTGAGTAACATTTATTAATTAGAGAATTAATTAATCATAATTTTTGGGTTGATACAATTTAATGAGTTAGGTTAATTAATTGGAGAATTAATTAATGGGGATTATTGCATTATTAGAGTTGGATGAGTTAGATTAATTAATTAAAGAATTATCTAATTGAGATTATTGTGTTAAAAATTTTAATGTGTTAGATTAATCAATTAGTGAATTAATAAATGGATGAATTAATTGTGAGGCAAAGAGTTTTTGTATGTTGAGTAATTAATTGTTGAATTAATTATATGATATTGAAATAGATGATTCATGATAATTAATTGTATAATAAATTATAAGCTATTGAAATTATGAATTTGATAATTAATTGTAGAATTAATTACGAGATTTCGAGTTGTGGATATTGATTAGTTAATTGATAATTTAATTAATGTGATTCCATTACTAATGAAATGTTAAATTAGATAATGGGATAATGTGATTAATTAATTATTAAATTAATTAATGGAATATGTGATTAATTAATTGTTGAATTAATTAATGGGACTATGTGATCAATTAATTGTTGAATTAATTAATGGGTCTATGTGATTAATTAATTTTTTAATTAATTAATGTGATGTTGTGGTTAATTATTTGTTTAATTAATTAATGTGATGTAGTGATACATGTGACATGTAAAATTGTGATAAAAGATTAATGTTGATTAATCTTTATTAATGTGATGTATGTGATATATGTTCTTTATTGAGAAACGGGTTGTGAGATAGGGACTACTACTGTAAATACTTACAAGGTGATAGACATGGATTTCTACACCCATTGTGCATAAAAATATTATTTAATGGGACGTGGACTGATGCTCCAAATACCCATGGGTTGTGAGACAAGGACAAATGCACCAAATACTCACGAGGGTGCCAGACATGGAATTCAACACCCATTATGCATTAAAATATTATTTTATGTGACAACGACTAATGCTTCAAATACCTAAGGGTTTTGAGACAAGGATTGATGCTCCAAATATTCACGAGGGAGCTAGACATGGAATTCTATGCCCATTAATTGACATTAGACTATGGATCCAATTAGAGGTGATATTAACTGAATTAAAATGAACAATGAAATCACATTGGTTTAAATGAAATTTGAATTGATACATTAAAATGGATTAGACACCGACATGGCCAAAGCAGGTATTCAGATACGGGTGTCCATGGGATCTTGGTGGTTTATGCATTTAAATAACGGATAGTAGAATAAATGTAAATAGTTTACTTTATTACTTGTATTTATAAATCTTCATAAACTATTATTGACAGGATTTGTTTTAGAAGTCGTTGGTGGTAGCCAACTGAGTTGTACTCGCACCCTACTCGGGCTGCCTGATCGGTACCCGAGTAGAATTTTTTTCGTTTTTCTACACATGTTAAGGAAAACTTCCCTAAGATAGATGGTTGAATTCGAATAAAGCATGGTGAGGGGACCAGATGTGGTTCGAGACCCACTTGGGTTTCATTAGTCTCTTTACATTTCAGTTTTCATTTTAGTCACCTAACACGTACTTCAACTTGACATGTTTTATGTTTCATTTTGATATTGTATTTTCCTGCTTCATAATATTCAGATATTAGTTTGTTTGTCTTTATATAGTCTTCCACTATTTTTTATTATTTCTTTTAGTGTCTACTCTGATAAAAGGTGGTATAGTCTCCCCATGAATGACCTACCATACCCTTGCTGCTAGTCGGTAGCCTCTAGCATACGGGGAGGTGCGCCTAAGGTCATGTGGCGGACTGGCTTGGGGAACTATTTTGTGGCACCCAGGTCGGGATGTTACAAAGTGGTATTAGAGGAGGTTTTCTATTCATTTTCGTTTTTCTTACATGTTTTTGGAAAGGTATATAGGAGAATAGGAAGTTACATGACTTGGTTATGAGCTCATGCATTGGAGTAGCTACATCATGTACAAGTGAGAACCCAAGTATCCAGGGTGGGATTGTTGTTATTATTGTTTTCTATTACAGTTGAATATTATTTCTCCATGGGTGACAGACTTGTTGTGTTATGTGATTACTGTTTTTGTGATCTGTTGAGATTGACTCATGGTCTAGTATGGCACGAGGGTTGATTCTGCATGCATCATTCTAGGAACTTAGGATTTTTTTTGACATACATCATTGTAGGAACGCACAGGAAAATGGGTTTTGGGTAAGTTTTTGAACATAATTTGTTTTTTTCTTACTTGTAGTATTTAAAAGAAAATGGTTCCTAATGTGAAATTGAGAGATATTTTGAAATGATGGTATATGCGATTAAATCAGTGTATAAATGATAAAATTGAAAAAAAAATGATAATGTGTATACCTTTATTAACTAGGACCTAGGTGTAGGATGGATAATGGTAGAGATAGTGCATCAGTTTTGACCGTGTGGCAGGATATATGGGAAATACTTTATATTGTTTTGTGTAAATCCCTATTTTTAACTTTGCTAATTATTGTGAAAAAAATCATTCTTTTATTTGTTTAACCCTGGATGTGGATAGTTTTGGTTGAGATAATTCCTTTGTTTTAGAACTCAGTTATGGGTTTTGTAAACGATCATATTGTTTTGAATTAGTGTGGTGAGATGTTGGTGGGAAGGGGAGCAGAGGCATTCGAACCAGTTTAGGTGTTTCCATAGTGGTAGGTAACATCGATGATGAATTTTTTGTGGTGATATTTATAGACAACTTCTTATTTTACTTTTAATTAATGATGATCATGTCCCCTATATCGACATCATCCCTGGAACACTGAGAAAGCTATGTCTTTACACTTTGCTAAATGAATGTATTTTGGTTAGATATGGGTCCCATTGGAGGTTTTTCTTATGAAGAAATATATATATAGAGCATGATAGTGTGAGGTACATCATCATCAATTTACATATGAGTTCTCAGGATTGACCGTAGGTCGATACAAACTATGGTTGTTGAGCTAATTAAAAAGATGTGTTAACAAAGCTTAAATGGTGGGTAGATTGTAAGAACATGTTTTTTCATAAATATTCTTCAAAGTGTAGCTCATGGACGAGCTGTTATAAGGTGGGAATATTGAAATATTCTGTCCTATTACCAAATATATATATTTTTTTGAGTTATTACTTTTTATAGATTATAAATACTTTATGTGGAAAAATATATATTTTATTAGTGAAATACCTTAATAAATGTTTAAAGACTTATATGATAAATAATTCCCAATAAAGATATTGAAATATTTTTATTTGAACGCTTTCAGAGTCAGACATTGGATAGTGTGAGATTCTAAGACGCGTAAAGCCTTGGTGAAGGTGAAATAAAAATATTAATTATATTATAGTGAGACAATTTATTCAAAATAATTGAATAAATCTAAAATTATTGGTCATATAAAAAATTTAAGACCACTATTAGATCCAAAATGTGGTGTTTACCCTGTGTAGTATATGGCATATGTAGGCGTCAAGTGTTTTGATGTCTCTCTCATGGGTTACTATTATTAAATAAGATTTAATATATTATTTTCCTAAAAATAATTAAATATCTATCAAATAGTGCATCCTATGAAAAATATGAGACCTCTAATGGGTCTGGAATGAGGGGTTTACCCTAGATAAGGAATAACATTTGTTCACATCATGCGTTTGGATGCCTCGGTCGCAAGAAATAGCCCTTTATTTTTAATAAATTATTTATTCCATTTTTGAAAGAATATATCATTAATAACTCACAAACCATACATCGTATGAGAAATCCTAGACCAACTATGTGTCCGGAATAGGGGTTTTACCCTATCCAAGGAATAACACTGGTAAGCGACGAATGTTTTGATGCCTCAATCGCAAAAATATCGTTTTTAATTTTGTTAATTATTTATTCTGTTTTTAAAGTAATAAATCATCAATATCTCTCAAACAGTTCATCAGTTGAAAAATTCTAGATCACCGTTGGGTTTGGAATGAGGTGTTTACCCTAGTCAGGTTATAATTGTTGTGCTTAATGGACGTTTGAGATTATTTTATTTTCATGTAAAATAATTAAATTGGCCATTTAATTAAAAATCAACAGAAACTTTTCATCTTCTACATTTAACTTGTTTCCACCATTTTTAATGCTGATTCAATTCTAAACCATGAAATTTCAAATGTTTCTTGAATTTTTAAAAATGGAATGGACTTAATGTGATGAAATTCAACACTTTTAATTAATTGTTTTATTTTAAGGGGCGGATTAATGAGGCTTTTAGTTCTTGAGCGGTGGCATGCACAAGAGGTTTATAAATAGGAATGAACTTAATTTCTTCTTGAGGGATTAGTCTTTTAGAATCCAGAAAATCCTGAAACTCTCATTGAGCAACCTTACATGGGTAGGTTGGGACTCCCCCTGTTCCTCTGTAGAAGTTTGATGCGCTACCCCCTCGAAGAACCAACTTGTTGGGCGCCAAAACCTGGTGCACCAACCAGGAGTGTCTTAGTTTTATATTATTATTATTATTAATTTATTATAATCCCTCTTAATTTCTATCCTTTTATAATAATTATTTTTAAATGAAATGGATGGAAAAAATGGAAAAGTAGGGTTGATTTATAAATAAAAAATTTACTTTTCAAATGATGATTTCATGGATTTTTTTGAAAGAAATTATCAATGTATGATTTGATAAAATAATCTATAAAGAATTATCATTTTGTTTTCTTCACATAATAATATCAAGTATATTTACAAAGAAATAATAAGGATTTATTACCTAATAAATAAATATGATTTTATCATAAAATTTTTATCAATGAATAAACATGTGTTTTTTTGAGACTTCATCCATTCTCCATTTCCTCTCGAACCAATCTTCAATAACCAATATCTTTTTCGATATTGATCAGATTGATGTGCAGTTACTTGCATTGGATTCCTATTGATAAGAGGATGGTGTGTATCAATATTTCTATCATATAAAATGAATTATTTTGATCATATTTGTATTAAACCTAACATGATTATTTTTTTAATTTCTCATTTGATAATAATTGGAAAAACGTATCGTCATCGACGTTAGATTTATATTTCGTGTTCATCATATTTGAGGTAGGTGGTCTAAATTTTGATTCCATAGTATTGACTCATTTATGCATGTACAATTGTAAAAAAAATTTGATATAATTAACAATTTATTTTTTGATATAATCAATTAATTAATTGGGTAAATTAATAAATTTGGAGGAATTGTGAAATTTGGAATAGAATTGGTTTTTTTAAATAATTAATTGATAGATTAATTATGAAGATTTTGTAATGGTGGATTTGGTTAATTAATTTTGGAACTAAATAACAATAATGATGTGATTAATTAATTAGTTTGGTTTAAATATTTAATTGATAGATTAGTTATGAGGATTTTGAGATGGTGGATTTGGTTAATTAATTTAGGAATTAATTAACAGTGATTAAGTGATTAAATAATTTGGTTGGATTTAATAATTAATTGATAAATTAATTATGAGGATTTTGTGATTGTAGAATTGTTTAATTAATTTTGGAATTAATTAACGTCCATGATATGATTAATTAATTTGGTTGGATGAAATAATTAATTGATGAATTAATTAATTAATGTAACATAATTATTTAATTTTTTAACTAAATAATATAATTGATGGGAACAATTAATTGGTGGATTAATTGAAGAGAGGGATGAATGTGAATTAATTAATTTTGAATTAATTAAATGACATGGAAAATTAATTTGTGAGTTAATTGAAGGCTTGATATAGATTAAATTCTTGAGGAATTAGTTAATGTGAATAATATGAATTAATTAATTGGTAAATTAATTAATGGATGTAATGTATTGATTTTTTAGTTACATTATTTAATTGGAGATTTAATTAATGAGAATTTTTGGGTTGATACAATAGAAAGAGTTATGTTATTTAATCGGAAAATTAATTAATGGGGATTGTTACATTATTATATTAGGACGAGTCAAGATTAATTAATTGAATAATTAAATAATGGATATTATTGTCATAAAAAATTGAATGTGTTAGATTGATTAATTAGTGAATTGATTAATTTTTTGATTAAGTGTGTGGCAATGAGTTTTGTATGTTGAGTAATTAATTGTTGAATTAATTATGTGATATTGAAATAGATTATTTGAGACAATTAATTGTATAATTAATAATAAGCTATTGATATTGTGAATGAGATAATTAATTGTAGAATTAATTATGAGATTTTGAGTTGTGGATAATGAATAATTAATTGATTAATTAATTAATGTGATGGAATTACTAATGAATTTTTAAATTCGTTAATGGGGAAATGTGATTAATTATTTGTTAAATTAATTATTGGAATATGTGATTAATTTATTGTTGAATTAATTAATGGGACTGTGTGATTAATTAATTGTTGAATTAATTAATGTGATGTTGTGATTAACTATTTTTTGAATTGATTAATGTGATATTGTAATTCATGTGACATGTGAAATTGTGATAAAATATTAATGTCTATTAATCTTGATTAATTAGATGTATGTGATATACGTTCTTTATTGAGAAATGGGTTGTGAGACAGGGGATGATGCTCCAAATGCTCAAGGGGTTATAGACATGGCATTCTACACCCATTATGCATAAAAATATTATTTTATGGGACAAGGACTGATCCTCCAAATACTCTTGGGTTGTGGGATAGGGAATGATACTCTAAATACTCACTAGAGTTCTAGACAAGGTTTTCAACACCAATTATGCATAAAAATATTATTTTATGGCACATGGACTAATGCTTCAAATACCCATGGGTTGTGAGATAAGGGCTGATGTTCCAAATACTCATAAGGGTGCTATACATGGCGTTCTCTACCCAGTAAGTGACATTGGACTATGGTTCCAATTAGAGGCTATATTAATTGAATTGAAATGGAAAATGAAATCACATTGTTTTAAATGAAATTATAATTGATACTTTAAAATGGTCTAGACACTGGCACACCAAAGCAGGTATTGAGATACGAGTGTCCCTAAGAAATTTGTGGTTTATGAAGTTAAATAATGGATAATTGAATAAATGTAAACTATTTACTTTTTAAATTGTTTTTATAAACCATCATACACTATTATTGACTGGATTTGTTTTAGACACCGTTGGTGGAAGCCTACTAAGTTGTACTCACACCCAACTCGGGCTACCTGATCGGTACTTGAGTATACTTTTTTTTATTTTTCTCGACGGGTTATTGGAAAAGTCCCTACGTAAGATGGTTGAATTGGGATGTAGCTTGGTGAGGGTACCAGACGTGGTTCAATTTCTTCTTGGGTTTCATTAGTGTCTTTACTTTTTGGTTTTCATATTAGGAACCTAACATGTACTTCAACATGGCATGTTTTCTATTTCAGATTGATATTGTATTTTCCCGCTTCATAATCTTCATATGTTTGTTTTTTTATTTATATATGATTCCTCTATTTTTTATTATTTCTTATAGTGTCTACTCTGATAAAAGAGGGTATAGTCTCCCCATGACTGACTTACCAGACCCTTGTTGCTAGTAGGCAGCCTCTAGCGTACGGGGATGCACGCCTGAGTTCATGTGGCAGACCGGCTTAGGGCACTATTGTATAGCACATGGGTCAGGACGTTACATCATGAAACCTACATGATAGGAGATATCAAAAAATGGATTATATTACATTGTAATCATTTATATGAAGTTACATGTCATGGTGGCATTAACTTCTTTCTTTGTGGGTGCCTTGCATGCTTCTAAGCGCTGACCTTTTACATTAGGATTCCCCATAAAATTCCATAGAGAAAGATCCCTAGATGGTCACACATTAAATGTATTCAGTATCTCAATTAAATAATATTTTACTTATTATTTAACAAGTTGAATAAAGATTATTCTCGATAATGGTTTAATAATTATTTATGGATTCCTGACCGTATTTTTTTCAACAATAGTTATTCAAGGAAATATAATGTGGGGAGAATAATTAATAAATATTAATTTTTAATTTAGTGACTATAAGATTTATATATTTATTTTAGATTAATGCAGGGATATTTATTTAATAAATAAAGAGTTGGCATTCTGGGTTCAATGAATATGGTTGATGACTGGCTAACCGATATAGGGGTTTGGTGAGAAATAATAATATTGAATATTATTTTATTAAATGATATTTAATTTTAACTCACAAATTCAGTGCATGTTAATAAATAACAAAGTTTATATTGTTATTTTACATGGGTTGTTTTCTAGGGTTAATAAAATAATTAAGGAACATGTGAAGAAAAAAATTTATTACCATAGTAAATTTAATGCCCAATTATATTATTTTCTTATTAGCCATGCTCTAGCAAAGAGACAATATTATTGTTATGAATAAAAAATTGGAGTAAGGATCTCAATACTAGAGTGTTCATCCATATCCAAGAACACTCTCAAGATTGAGAGAGATCCTCCTCCACCAGATCAAGGAGAACGCATTGGTACTGTTTCTCAAGGTTATCAAAAGTCAAAATAGCAAGAGAAAGGATATTCAATGATAGCACTGGGATACTCCTTCACCGATGTTCAAAGATATGTGAAACACATTTGTATCACCACTAGAGGAGATCTACCATTTATCTCTATAATATAATGAATGTTCACTACAAATCTATGGCTGAACGCATCAACGAAGAAATAATGAACTTAAGGGTAATTCGTTAATTTAAACAAATTAGTTATAAACAAAATATATTTATCCACTCTCTTCATTCCAGGATTATATTCCTTTAGCAAAGTCCTTGATTCAATTTTGTGGATACTGGTGTTCATCATTTTATTGGACCTAGATTGTTCATTGAATATGGAAAAAATTATAGTTGGGCATCGGCCCTCCCAGGCATCTGCTACGCCAAAAACCTATAGTTACCTAATGTTATTAACCATTTGGTGATGCATTTATGTACTATAAATTAAATGGTAAACTATTTATGTATCTAATAACTTCCGCACATGATAGTGATCATAATCCTTATGAACAATAGGTCACTCAACATGATGATTCTTGTAGTGAAGAAGAAAGAATTTATACGCGAGCTGGTTCAACATTCCTTATGAACAATAGGTTTCTCAACCTACTACTACTCCATATGTAGAGGTTCAATGACAGTCTGCACATACCAATGCACCCGCTTTAGAATAACATATTGATGATGTTGATTTTTTTGAAATGGTAGGAGAAAAAGGTCTTATCACACAAAAACATGGAGCTGCGTAGTTTGATGGTGTTAGAAATAATCATTAAGGTGAAGGAGAATGGAATCAAATTTGAGGTTAGATGGAATGTGCAGGGCCAACATGTAAACCCCAACAAGGCCATGTTCAACCGTTATATTGGAATCATCACTCAGAAATTTGTGTTGATTGCTATAGATTTATGGAACCGTGTTGTGCTTGGGATTAATACACTAATGTGGGAAGATATTATGGTGATATTTTGATATCATTTCTTTATTTCACTATTAAATAAAATAATGAAATATTGAATTACACTTCATTATCCATTCCAGAGAGAATTTATAGTAGATGACTTACACAAGAAATATGTATTAATGCTTGCTGGAATGATTCATAAAGGATTTATCAAAATTCTAACAATATATCATCTTAAATATGTTGATGGGAAAAAAAACCCACACCCACCTCTTATCTATGCACACATGATAACCCATGAAGCATGGGATACCTTTACTGGTCATTATGAAGATATGTCTTTTTAGGTACATTGTGGATAGTAATATGTTGTTTTATGATATGTGTATTCATCACTTTGATTGAAAATTAATTATTTATGTAATAACAACTGAGTGCAGGAAATATGGAATGAGCCGAAAAACCAACATACCCTTAACTTAAAGGAAGGATGGGGTCTGATCATGAAAAAGTGGTACATATTTTAAAAATACCATAATACTATTATGTGACATGAAACAAGACCATAATTATGTACCTAGGAATATATGTAGATTGATGACTCCAAATCTAAATCCACATCCATTTCAAGCCATGTGCTATGGAAGGTGGCCAGTGTAAATAAAAATGAAATACTAATAGATGAAAACACAAAGAATGTTTTGGAAACATGTATAAGTATTACATAATAAAAAAATTAAAATTTTATTACATAACAATTTTCACTTATTTTACTATATTTTGTATTTGAAACATTAATAGGAATAAATAATACCTATGTTAGATGAAAATATTCTATTGGTGGCCTTGATGCATTCAAAATAGTAGGTCTGATGAGAGGTGCGAGTTTTTAGTGGACACCATGAACATATTTAGAGAAAAAACTAGAAGAGGATCAAATTTAATTCATAAAATAGATGACATAAATAATATCTACACATGAAGAATAATTATATTGGACGAGAGATATCATGTAAACATTAATGTGGGAGGCCAAGAGATGAATAAACATAAGAACAACCAGAGTGTGGAGATACCACCTCACACCCACTAGCTATGAAGCTACCCATTCTCCTCAAAGAGATGTCTTAGACGAGGTAATAAATAATCTAATAAATGTTTCTATGAAATGATAATTTGAAAAAATTAATACCTTTCAAATTCTAATATTCTTTAGGGATATAGTGAATGTGATTTATATCTATCAATTCCCACCAATCACATTGTTGCGAGGGCTAAGATGTTTAATATTCACAATGATAAGATAAAGAGTAGATGACTTACAATAGGTCATGTGAGAGTGTCCATCAGTTTATCCCATGAACTATGAGTAGTGCTACATGATCCAATTAACGAGGAAGATAATAATATAATCTAAAAATATGTTGGAACATTCACCACATAAAAATCACTTCTTGTAAAAATCATGTCGACAAAGAGGTATTCATTTGCAATTTATTTTAGAATCTAAAACATTAAAAATTAATAAAAAAAGATCTGAATTGATGAATTTTGTTACAAAAGAACAATGGGAAGGTGATGAAATTAAATACTGACTCAAAAACCATTGAAAGGATCGACTAAATGATCAGAAATATCTACTGAAATAATCTTTACCCAACCCATTCTATATCTACTTTTAAAATAAATTAAGGATCATATGGATACAAAGTTAACGAATTTCCACTATCACATAGTTGGTTTTGAATAAAATATGAAGGAGACAAAAAACAAGAAATAATTGGTGTTGAGAGTGCAACTGAAATCTCGATCCTTGACTGGCTAGGTGGCTCAGTTTTAAATATATATATATGAGGTATGTTTTCATGATTTGAATTTCCAAAATCTGATTTAAGGTGTTCATTATTTTTAAATACATTTCATATTTTTAGAAGGCATATATATGAAAAAAAAATGATTTTATTTTCCAATGAATGAAAATTTAGACTTATTAGTCCTCACATAACTGCTATAGAAGAACCAAAAATAGATATAAAAATTGGTTAAATAGTGGAAAGTAAAATCAAATTGTTTGATAGAAAAATTTCAAATAACATACTCTATTTAATACCAACGATGTAGGCGTAAAACACTTAAATTTAATCACATCCAATATATTTTCATTTCCTTAATTAAATATTCTTTTTTGTATTTTTTTAAAACATTAGATGCTCATTGTAGTAAATTTGGATACATAAAAAAATTATTTCCTAAATTCAATTAAATGATATTCAACAAATAAACTACACATGATGGAGTTATTTATTTTTTAATTCACTACATAAAATATTTTAGATCTAAAAATTAAGTTATATAATTGATATTATATTTAAATGAGGATTTTTTTATGATATATTGGTGCATCAATGTCATAAATAACAAGGAATGAGGCCCCAGGATAAACCCAAGGACGAAGAGAAGTTATTAGACTGGACAAGTATCAAGGTGTATAAAATGATATTTCACTATCCAAACACATATCAAAAAAAAATTCAACTCAATGTTCCTACAGTGTATGATACAAACCAATGGAAATGATTGAGGTTATTATGTTTGTAAATTTATGAGAAAGATCATATTCCATGAACATACAAGAATCCATGATGTGTAATTTCCAAATATACATACTATTTAATTTATGATATTTATTTAACCTTTTAGTATTTTATTTTTCTAGTAATATTGTGACATTTTGGAATAGTCATATTCAAAAGATGATATAGATGTTCTGAGAAATGAATGGGCATCATAACTAATAGAAGAATATACCAAAATATCAAGAAGTAGTGACTTCTATAGAAGTACGATATTGTCACATATTTATTCAATATACTTATTTTTAGTATTACTCACATAAGATTTATTTTCTTTAACAGTATGGTTCATTTGATTGAGTCGGGTAGTTTTTTCGAAATTGATCATGCTCGTGAGATATTGGACATTGAGGCTGTAACTCATAATTCAATGAGAATGTATTTTGTTTTAATATACTATATTTTCCTCTTAATATTATATATTCTCTACTGAATTAACTTAGTATAAAATATATTTTCGACTATTAATGCAAAAAATTAATAGCACATACTTATTATCCCACAAAACCTTGTCACCCCTACATTGTGAGCATTTATCACGTTCCTTCAATGGAAGTGGAGAGAACATTAAAGAAAGAGACACATGTTGACAATTTATTGTTTCCATTGATAAATAGAAAGAAAATTTAAATCAAGGTAATGAGTGATGTGACCGGTATGACTCAAAAAATTTTATTTTGTATAATTAATTAATTATTTTATCATATTATCTACTATTTGTATGTCAATTTCCATTTCATTTTTATCTAATATATTTTTAGTTTTTTATTCTCATGTTATCCTTATATAGTTATTAATATTTATCTTATTTAAAATTATTATGCATTTATGATCACCTTTTCTATTATTTCATGTCCTTGGGTAATTAAGAATGGTTATAGAAATGATCTATCTAAGAATTTTTCTACTAAATAATAACATAACGAGAGACTCTTATGAATTAGTTCTTTATGTATCTATGTTTCAAAAAGTACTAGACCTAAACTATTCTGGCATGGATCTTTATGTAATGTAAGGAATATTAATCTACTAATATGTGATATATTTGTTTCAAATTTTTTTCTCAATATAGTTGCTATCAGATCAAATGACCTACTCAAAACTGAGAAAAAATAAAAAGAAACCGGTGTCACTCAAAGTAACTCTTTTTATTTGAAATTGACATTACTTTTAGTAAAGGGAATAAGTAAAATATTGAAAATAAAGGAACATCCTTTATATTGTATTGATAAATTAGGGGAATGATCCATAAGTCGTTTTTTATGTGAAGTAATCAACCTCACCTAAATATGATGCGTGGTGTGGCCGGTATGACTTTAAGTGTGTATTTTTATACTAAATTGACATTAAATTCAGAAAAAATAAAATGTAACAAACTGAAAACTGATATGATGAATTTGGATTGTTTTGATACATTATTAAAATGATATAAGAGTCATTTTTGACATGAATCAATCAACCAAAGCTCAATATGTTGCATAGTGTGACTAGTATGACTAGAAGTGTCTGGAATCAGTTTAAAATTTCCATTTTAGTTCAAAATGGTGATCTTGATGAAAGAAAATAAAACACGATCTTATTATTTTACTAATTTTGGAAAGATATTTTAATTAATTTATTATGTGTATGATGCAGTCTCACATCAAATGCACTAATGATGCAATCGGTAAAACTCGAAATGCATGTTTCCAGTTTGAAATGATTGTTTAGCTAAAAAATAAAACTGGAAAATTCAAAACTACAAAAACACATTAATATGTTCTTATTACATTATGAAAACTATATATATTTCATTTTGGATGCATAGGAATCAATCTAACCTCAATATGATGGATGGTGTGGAGAGTATAACACAAAGTGTCTCTTTTTTATTTAAAATTCACATTAATTAAATTAAAAAAAACAAGTGACATACTAAAATCTAAAACACATATTTATATTTTTTATATTGTTGGTAAAATATCCATGAGTCATTTTTGATGTTTAGGAGTCAAAAACACCTCTATATGACATACAGTGTCGCCATTATGGCTCAAAGTGTATGTTTTTATTTAAAATTATCATTAATTTATGTAAAAAGGAAGAAGCGACAAACCAAGAAGCATGAAAATGGGTTTGGATTGTTTTTGATATTTTCGGAAATTAATCCATGAGTTTTTTTTTGAAATCAAGAAGTTAACCACACCTTCATATGATACATTTTGTGACCGTTATGACTCCATGTGGGTTTTTTAATTAAAATTGACATTAATTAATTTACCAAAAAAGATAAATACTGATTACTGAGAAAACGCATTCAGATTGTTTAGATATTTTAAGAATATGATACATGATTCATTTGCAACATTTAGGATTTGTCAACACCCCAATATAACACATAGTGCAACTGGTATGACTCTATGTTTGTCTTTTTATTTAAAAATCATATAAATTTATATAAAAAAATTTACAAGGGGCATAATTAAAACTGAGAAAATGCATTCATATTATTTTTATATTTTTGAAAACCAATCCATTAATCATTTTTGACATTTTGAAATCAACCACACCTAAATATGATGATCAATATGACCAGAATGACTAAAATTGTATGTTATTAGTTTAAAATTGACATTTTATTTCAAAACATGTCACACACTAAAAAAAAGACTCTGATTGTCTTGATAATTTATGAAAGTGATTCAAAAGTCATTTGTAAAATTCATGAAGTAGTATCACGTCAGACTGATGCACTATGTGATTGGTATGACTCATATTTCATGTCTTCAGTTTGAAATGACGTTTTAGTAAAAAAAATTACACAACCAGTATACTGAAAAACAATAAAAAATGTTCTGATTTTTTGGATACACTAGTAATGTTATCTATATGTTATTTTTGATTTTTAGGAATCAGATTCCCTATAATATGATGAATGATGTGGCTTGTATAACTTAAATGGTCTATTTTTTATTTAAAAAGACATCAATTTAAGTTAAAAAACCAGTGACATACTGAAAACTAAGAAAAAACATTCATATTGTTTTTATATTTTAGGGAATAGATCTATTATTAATTTTTGACATGGTGGAATTATCCACACCCCAATACGATTCAAATAATGGCTGGTATAACTCAAAGAGTCTCTTTTTATTTAAAATTTACATTAATTTATATAAAAACAACAAGTGACTTACTCAAAGCCAAAAAATCACATTATTATTTTTTGATATTTTAGGAAAACATTATTAGTAATTTTTGGAATGTCGGAATTAGACTCACCTTAATACAATTAATGGCATGTTCTACATGGCACAATGTGTATTTTTTTATTTAAAATTGATAGTAATTTAACTAAAAATAACAAGTTTCATACTGAAAACCAAGAAAACACATTTCAATTATTTTGATATATTATAAAAAAAGCTCCATTAGTAATTTGTGACATGTAAGAATCAACCAAACCTCAATCTGATGCATGGTGTGACTAGTATGACTAAATGTGTCTGTCGTCAGTTTAACATTAACATTTTTGTTCAAAACGCCTCACTCACTAAAAACCAAGAAACTTTTCTCCGATTGTATTCGTAATTTAATAAAATGATTCATAAGTAATTTGTAAAATGTATAAAGTAGTCTCACATAAAAAATATTCATGATGCACCCTATTTGATTCATAGTGCATGTTTCGATTTTAAAATGATATTTTAGTAAAAAACTCTACTAACATACTGAAAATTGAGCAAACACATTCCAATTGTTTTTGAAACATTTAAAAAATGATCCATCCGTATTTTGTGATAGTAATAAATCAACTACACCTCAAACTGACACACTGTGTGACCAGTATAACTCCAAATGTGTCATTGATTAAAATTGAAATTAATTTTAGTAAAAGAACAAGTGACATACTCAAAATTGAGAAAACACATTCAGATTGTTTTGATATTTTATGACAAAAATCCTAACTCATTTGTGATGTATAGGAATCAACCCAACCATAGAAGGACACACGATGTGACTAGTATAACTCCAAATGTGTCATTTTTATTTAATATTCGAATTTTATTAATGTATTCTTTCGTATTACTGTTTTCTTTACTTAATTATAGTATTACTAACATAATTTTTGTTTTCATATATAAGTGGAATAATTTCCTAGGGTTGAGATGATTTTTTCGGAAACTAAGACCATGGGAGTAAATTTCTTATAGGGGATAGTGGGTTTCAATAGATGAAATATTAATGTTATAGAATTATTTTTGGATAATTGTAAATTCCATTATATAAAACATTTTGTTTGAAATGCAAATAGATTTTTTTTATATACCATGGGTGAAAAGTTTTTGTATTCATGATGTTAATTAGATGGTTGAAACATTGATTGAAATTATATGTTATATATAACATTTGTAATTGTAGATTTCTTGTTCTGGTTGTGTTGTTATATTAACCACACACTCTTGGAAACTATGCCGTTATCATCGATTAACAGTGCTTTTTTAGTGCTGTTAAAAGCCGATTTATGAGTGTTACAACCTAGACATATAAATACAATATGAACACCCACACCCTGTATGTCCAACAACAATGTAAATATAATCATGCTAAAACCATTGAATAACAATTCCATTTTAATAAAAAAAATATTGACAACAATTTTTTCAAAATCGAACCAGTAAATTATTTTAAAATAATCAATTTAAAATCATTTATCAAATAAATTTTCCCAAAAAAGTACAATGATTCCATAATTTCAACAAAAACCATAAATTTTCACTAAAGATGATTTAAATTATGATTTTCACAGAAATTTCACATCAAAATAATTCAATTAAACCAATTTTAAAAAATGAAAATTAATTCTACAAAGAGGTTTCGAGAGTGATGCCACCTACCTTAAATGTTTAGGAGAAAATGATAATTGATAGTAAAAGAATTAAAAAACCATGTGGAATCACCATGACCCTACCTTATATATCATCCTCTAATATAATCCAAGAATTATTTAAATATATATGGAATTAAAAACCTTATATCTACCCACATCGATTGTATATCTTAGAAAATGACAGAGAAGGTGATGTAGATCTAAGAAAAACACAAAGAATGACCAAGAACATCACATACCATGTGGAATATTCTTCTAATCACCAAGGAAAGACTTTGGATTCCCATTAGATCAATGGGAGAACCTTAAATTACCTTTTTGAAAGAAAATCTGGAGTTAGAGAAATTATGAATGAAAAATGATTGAGTTGAGGGAAAAACTGAGTGAATCCCACTTTTAAACGAGGTAGTTTATTACCGCCTATAGTTTAATCACACAGTTAGTAAAACCATGAACAAACCATGAACTAACCACATACATAATTTGGACTATCACATTATTGGCTCTAGAAATTTCCAATATTTTCTTCAACCATACCAATTCTCACTATCTATCAAAATCACAACATTACACTATTTCTCATAGTACCCCTCACAGTTTGTACAAACCGGGCATAGTCCAGGCACCTTCCCTTTTTCCTCTGATACAATATGCATGGGATTCCAGTAGGAATTTCACAATTTTCCCAAACCATTCACTAATCGTTAACTTATAAAAAATCCTCACAAACACTCCAAAGGTTATACAAGCTCTTCCAAACTTCACCCAAACACATTATATACTCAAAAATAATATTGAAATGGTAGCTTACTAGAAACTGGGGGTACTAAAATCACATAGGGGAAAGTGTATCCCTCTTCCATGGGTAATAAAAAGCACCAATACCCTCCTCAAACCCATCATATGGTAAATGGGTAATAAATCATTTAACAAATCATACAAAATAGGGTATATCGTCACAAGATATACGATTCAAAAATATAAATGGAAATATTATTCCATTCTATAGTAAAAAAACAAATATATTGTGAAATTTATCATTCACTAAAGAAATTAAATAGATGTCGGGAACATCATTCCATTTAATATAATTACCAAAAACATTGACCATGAAATCCCTAAAAAATATACAATCATATAATAACATTATTAAAAAACATAATATAATAATTTCACATTGAGGTTGGAATAAAAATCCACTCAAATTAAGTTTATGAAAGGTTGGTCCTAACATTCCCAACATATACATATTTACAAAATTGATTTATAATATACTTGGATTTATTAAAGATCAAATTGGAAATAACACTCCTCATAAATTCCATTCGAACATTGCAAAAAGGATTTAAGGTTACTCAATATTTCCATATTTGTCTATCCTTAAGAATACCACTCTTAATTATAGACATACTTATTGTTAAGGAGGTAGTGGAACTAATAAAGGTGGTAATATGTTATAATTTACAAACAAATCATCCTTAATGGTTCCAAATAACAATAATTTTGACACATTATTTAAACATCACATGTCACGAACTGTCCCCCGAGGCCCATGACGTGACTACTGCAAGCCCGCCTTCCATAGGCCAGGGGCTGGCGATTAGCACCGAAAGGTGTATCCCCTAAAAATAGAAAGGAATTGACTTTATATCCTGTAAACACACACAACCAAGCACACAGAAAGATATGAACAAAAGTAAAATGTATATAAAAAAGAGTTCTGAAAGTAAGAGGGGCTGGAAATAAAAACCCAACAGTAAAGGTACAAGTACAACATATATACAATACAACTGAAGAAAGAGTAAGATAGGTATTGGGTCATCCTACGAGGTTCCTACCTAAAGGGTTGGTACAAATTACTTCCTCGTCACTCCACGTCTTCCAGTCTCCTCTACGTACCGTCACACCCAATGGTCAACCTCTTGCATAGTCCAGTCCTTGTACCCTCAGCCTTGATCAACATTGTCTATCATCTACATCAAACACAACATGGTTCGGGCTTAGCCCATGGAGAGGTGAGTATAATGATACTTCGTAGTGACCCTAAGACCCTCTAGGTCTCACAAAAATCCACAAAGGATAAACCAAAAAGTACGAAATCAACTGACAACCCTACTTAGGTATATTCCCATACATGTACCTATGTTATCAAGTACACCCATCTCAATCAAGAGGAAACTAAGGGTCCAAACTATAATCCCAAATCTCAACTATTCCACAAAGGAAGGATTACCACAAAAGTAAGTACCACATAGGTACGAACTCAACTCACACTAGGTATAACATGTGTATGGTAGTAGAGATGATTAGATGTAACAACTAAATAATCTGACTCCGTTAAGTGGTAGACCCACGAAGGATCCAAAATCATCATAAGACCCACAGAGAATCACAGTACATCGTCAGACCCACACAGGATCATAATACCTTGTCAGATCCACATATGAACCTAGTACATCGTCAGACCCATACATGATCGTAGTACATCATCAGTACATTGTCAAACCTATATAGGATCATACTACATTGTCAGTATGTCGTCAGACCCACACATGATCCTAGTACATCGCCAGTACGTCGTCAGAACCACACAAGATCCCAGTACATTCCAGTACATCGTCAGGCCCACAAAGGATCCTAGTACATCGCCAGTATGTCGTTAAACCCACACAGGATCATAGTACATTTCCGGTACGTCGTCATACCCACAGAGGATCCGAGTACATCGCCAGTTCGTCACCAAACCCACATAAGATGCTAGTACATCTCCAGTATGTCGTCAGACCCACAAAAGGTCCTCGTACATCGCCAGTACGTCGTCAGCCCCACACAGGATCCTAGTACATCACCAGTATGTCATCACAGCCAGCTACAGGGTTCCCGCACTAAGCTTTCTCATCTCTGGGAGGGTCTTCTCCTCAAAACACTGGTCAATATCTATCATCCACGAAGTCCCATGAAGAAGTATCCCAAATTACTGCCACATCATACGGGTCTCAATACAATAGATGGTGCGTCAAACAGACTCCCAATCTGTATGTTATTATCCTTTTAGTCCTGGGGGCCCGGTTGGATTCGTGCTCGATCCAACGCAACCATTCCCCAACTTTATCCAAATCTCTAGTGGGTTATTCCAAAATTACTGTCTCCCTCCATGGTTTCCAGCGCCATAGATGGTTCGTCAAATAGACACTCGGTGACAGAGTTATGGCCAAAAGAGTGAAAATGGGTTGAAGTTGGTACGTGTCCAGCCTGACCCGGCCTGGGTTGACAAAAGTTGAGGAGGTTGTCCAGGGGTGAGTGGTTGGCACACAGTCTGATCAAACCATGTAGCCAGCCTAGGAAACCATGCACCCTTGAGAGTGGGCTCCACCCGAGCGGCGCACAGTTTGTTAGACCATGCAGGCAAGCCGTGCAAAGTCCCTAGGTCAGATAATGGCAACTGCACAGTTGGTGCATGGTTTACCAAACCGTGTGGGGTAACCGTGCGACCATTTAAATATTGGTTTTTTTAGTCTCAAACCACTCAGGATTTCACATTTTTCACTCATTCTTCTTACCACTCGTGGCTCACATGGGAGTTCCTGTTTTCAGAGGTTGGGGAGCTCATTATCTTGTTTTGGAGTCAAATAATAGTGGTTTCTAGACGGGTCTGGCCCGACCCGTGCTGGGTGGCCTGGCCTGCATTAGGCGGCCTGGCCCATGTTGGGTGACTACGGTGCGGCACAGAGGCTGCGTTCAAGTGCAGAGGCTGCAGGGTGGCGGAAAGTGTTGCGGGACAGCGCGAGGGCCATGGTTGCGCCATCACCTTTGTCGTAGAGGACCGTGTGTCGGCCGCCATATCCATCTACCACCAGTGCCATTCACCGGTACCGGTTTCCTCCCTCTTCCATTGTGAGGAACACAAGAAACAATCAAAAAATATGGAGAGGTCGGGCCATGTTCATTTAGCCCGCACCCTCTGCGTTAGGGCGGAAGAAAGTGGCATAACAAAACTTTCATGAAGAACATAAAACCCTACAACCATGGGAAATGATAATTCCCAAACCCAGAAAAAGAAATAATCTGCGGGTCAACTAGTTAGAGAGTTGATCCGCATTGATTGTTTATAAGGGAAGAACGTAAGAATCAATCGTCACACATAATTAAACCCCTACCTCAGAGGATTGTTAATGGAGGTCACGAGGAAGGAGGAGATGTCATTGGGGATAGTGGCATCGACGTTCATCGCTTCTGCAAGAAACTTCCAAAGAATTCTTGAATTTCATCCCCATTCTTCAATTACAGAGTGTGTTCTTTGATGGAGGATGAGTTTCTCCACGATTCTCCAAAGCTCCTCCCTTTTACCAATACTCTCCCAAAACCCCCCAAGATATGAAATTCCATCTAAAATTAAAATCTGTTTAATTTAAGTTGAAACAACAATTAAATTACACTATTTATTAAATGAAAAGTTGGCACAATTAATTTACTCAATAAAATGGGAGGAGTAATTAATGGGGAGTTGAGAGGTTTTCTCCATTAATGTTGGGATTGGGTGGGCCCCACCACCATGAATTAGAATTTGGTGGTATCCTTCTTCGGGTGGTCCCCACCTCTATATATTTCACATGGGAGGTTTTAGTTCAGGTTGTCCCCACCTTTATAACATCCACATGGGTGGTTTCAACAAATAAAATTGTTAAAAAAGTTTATTTTATTTTATTCTTTCACGTAAAACACAAAAACTAACCTTCACCCTCGGCCATCTGTCATCGAGGTGAATGTCTCCTTAAGCGAATACTAGCACTGCAAGTTCAACAGTGCCCTTAGATTTTAATTCTGAGAACCTGTTTAAAAGTTACAAAAACCCGATCACACATTTACTGAACATACCCAAAAGAAATGTTCTAGTATTCATTCCAGGCACACCGGGACCCGGAATCACCCGCCGTCAATTTTCGTGGACTCATAAAATTCAAATTTATTTAAAAAAAATTACAAATAATTTACAGGTCTTTAAGTTCTCCCCACCTTAGGTATTTTCGTCCCTGAAAGCCACATCACAAAACTAGGAAAACAAGTGGGGGTACTGAGCATGAATATGAGCCTCCCGCTCCCATGTGCTCTCTTAGAGGTTCCCATGCTGCCATCGAATGCGCACCAGAGGTATTGACCACCCATGAAGGACCCACTCATGTCGATCCTCAATCTTTTCTGTATCCTCTGTAAACGTCACCCCATTTTTAATTTCTATCTCTCCATGGTCGATGATGTGAGAAGGTTCGTGCACATATCTCCTCAGCTGGGATACGTGGAAGACGTCATGCTCCTGGTGGAACTGAGTTGGAAGAGCTAGGCGGTAAGCCACCTCACCAACTCTGCTGAGGACCTGAAAGGGTTTAATGAACCTCAGAGATAACTTGCTTCCCCATACAAATATCCACAAACCTAGTCGAGGTAAGACCTATAGAAAGGCATGGTCTCCATCCTCAAACTCCAGAGGTCTCCATCTACTGTCAGCATAAGACTTCTACCTGCTCTGTGTGGTCTTCATCCACTCCATGATGATCCGGACCTTATCTGTAGTAGCCCATACCATCTGTAGTCCCACGAGTGCTGACTCCTTGGGTCAGTCCAACACAAAGGTGATCTGCACGTTTTCCCATAAAATGCCTCAAAAGGTGCCATAACAATGGTGAGTGATAGCTATCGTTGTATGAAAACTTTACCAAAGGCATATGATCCTTTCTAATGAGACCTATGTTGAGGAAGCATGCACGCAGCATGTCCTCAAGGGTCTGAATGGTCCACTCAGTCTAGCCATCCCTATGAGGATGAAAGGTGGTGATCAAACGAAACTGCATCCCAAAATCCTCCTACAACCCCTTCCATAGTCAGGAAGTAAAATGTGAATCAAGATCGGAGACAATCGTCAATGGTACTCCATGTATCCTCACAATCTTCTACACATAGAGGCATCCTATGTTCTCTATCGAACCATGCTCTCTGATTGGTAAAAAGTGGGCCTATTTGGTGTGTTGGTTGACGATCACCTAGATAGAATCATGTCCTTTGGATGTATGTGGATTTCATGTCATGAAGTCCATAAATATTCCATCCCACTTCCACTATATGACCTCTAAAGGCTGAACCAAGCCTACTGGTACCTGATACTCTGCCTTCACTTGCTGACAAGTGAGGCACTGAGATAAAAAATCCTCTACTCCTTTCTTCATTCCTAGCCACCAGTGCTATCATTGGAGATCCTGGTACATCTTCTCCACTCTTGGATGTACCGCTAGAGGGGATGTGTGTACCTCCCTCAAAACAACCTCCCGAAGAGACACGGGTACCAAGGTACATGCTTTGAAAATGATGACATGCTCCCCACCATCAGAAAATTTATCAGGTGCATGTCCTATGGATATCTGAGCATGTTGAGCCTCAAAGTCAATGTCCCCATGTTGTGCCTCCCTGACTCACTCACGAAGTGGTGTATTGACTGTAACAGACTGAGGAAAAGTTTCTCTATCTAGATCCACAAAGGATATCTGCAAAGTGGCCAGCTACTCTGTTTCCTCACCTAGGAGCTATATACCATATCTCCTATAGACTGTAACTACTTCAACATTACCCTTACTAGGATAATAGACTATATCAAAGTCATAGTCCTGTAGAAACTCAAGAAAAATCTTCTATCTCAGGTTCATGTCCTTCTGGGAGAAGAAATATTTGAGACTCTTATGATCAGAATAGACTATAAGGTGTTCACCCATCAACTAATGTTGCCACATATTCAAGGTGAAGACTACTACTACTAACTCCAGGTCATGGATAGATTAATTCTACTCATTCTGTCTCAGCTGTCAAGAACTATATTTGATCACTTCTCTCTCCTACATCAGGACACATCTGAGCCCTTTCCTGGTTAAGTCGCAGTAGACTATGTACCCTACACCCTCCTCTGGAAGCCTCAAGATGGGGGAACTAGTCATCCTCTACCTTAGCTCCTGAAAACTCTGCTGGTATATCTACGACCACACGAAGGGTTGCCCCTTCTATTTCAACACTGATAAAAGTGCTGCAACTCTGGAGAAATACGGTACAAATCTCTGATAGTATCCAGACAAACCTAGGAATCTATGTACCTTTGTCACACTCTTAGGCGGCTCCTAAGAATGTACCACCTCAATATTAGTTTGATCTATAGAATCTCCACCCTCTGATATGATATTTCCCAGAAAGTTAAACTCTCTGATCCAGAATTGGCACTTCGAGAGCTTACCATAAAGATAGTGCTCTCGGAGTGTGTCCAGAACTACCTGTATGTGATAGGCATGTTCCTCCTCAGTATTCAAGGACATCATAATGTCATCAATGAAGACCACCACAAAGAGATCAAGGTATGGATGAAATATCCTGTTCATGAGTCCCATGAACACATATGGGGCCTTGGTTATGCTAAACGACATGACCAAAAACAGAAAATGGTTGTACCGACATTTGAAATTTGTCTTCTACACATCCTCATATCATACCTTGAGCTGGTGGTTTCTTGATATGAGTTCTATATTCGAGAACCACTGTGCTCCCTTCAGCTGATCAAAGTGTTCATCAATCCTCGGAAGTGGGTACTTGTTCTTCACGGTCACCTGATTTAGGCACCGATAGTCAACACAAAGTCTCAAGCTCCCATACTCCATCTTGGAGAACAAAATTGGAGTTTCACAAAGAGAAACACTAGGCCAAATGAATCTCTTACTTTTATAAGTCCTCTAGATATACCTGTAGCTCATGAAGCTCTATGGGAGCCATCTGATATAATGTTGTATATATCGGTGTCGTCCCGGGGTTCAAGTCAATATAGATGTCCACCTCTCTGTGAGGAGGTTGACCTGGAACATCATCAGGAAAAAAATCAATGTACTAGTCCACCACTACAGGATAGCTCGGACTCTCCACTTCAACTGCTCTGAGGGTGAGGCAAGCCAACTGATAAATAATCAACTGCACCCTCCTCCGGGTAAGTCCATATTGTCCTACAAAGGCTCCCTTCTTGATAGTGAAGGTAATCCTATTCCAATCTGTGTGGACACACCGTACATTGCACCTGATACTGTTGATCTGGGCATGAACATTAGATAACCATTCCATACCCAAGATGGCGTCATAAGGCCTCGATACCGCTACTAGGAGATCCGTGCCAAAAATCTTGCATCCTAGAGTAAGCTCACAATTCCGACACCAATGCGTAATCATCGAATGTGCTCCTATAAGAATCTTTAGCCGTAAGGATCGAGCCAACAGCTCCGTAGAAATCTATGAGCTCCGAACGAGGGCAGTGGAAATAAAAGAATGACTGGAACCTGTGTCTATAAGAACTGCAGCTAAGGTGGAGTAGACACAAATCAGACATTATATCATCTCTGAAGCTCCATGGTCATAGGCCTCAGCTTCCTGGAGCTGAGATCGCCCCTGTCCACCAGCTCCCTGTGGTCAGGGTGGACCACCTAGTGGAGGTGGTGGTAACATCTCGAATCATCGTCCACCGCCAGCTCAATGGCCTGCTCCTCTACCATATCTACCTTCTCCCTATGAACCTCCTCATTCGAACCTCTATCTCTGCATGGGTGGTCTCTTGAACGTCTTCTGATCATCTGTTAGGCAGGTCATATAGCCACAAGCCATGTGACACTACCCACCACATGTGAAATACTTTCTGTTCCCTGCATGATTGGCTCTGTCTCTAGTGCCCCGCACAACTGATTCTGAGTCATTCAGTCATCCACATGTAGGTCTGGTTCTCTTGGACTTCTGTGACATCTGTCTGCTACAAGCTACAGTAGACTCAAATATGTGATGTCCGGTGGTGGGTCTCGTAGCAGGTGACTTCTCACCAAAAAAACTCTTCACTAATATGGATCGTTAAAACACCCCCGCCTGCGTTGGGATGCTGATTGAGACCACTGTAGCCCTTATCTCTCACTTGAGTCCCTACACGAAGGTCCTGGCCCTGTAGAATGGGTCCCACACCATATCATTGGAGTAGCGTGAGAGGTCAATGAACCATTTGAGTACTGATCCAGAATCATGCTTCCCTACTACTGATGAAGATGCTCTTGTATGTGTACTATGTGAAGAGTCGTTGGGATAAACTCTGCCCGAAATAGGATCTTGAAGTCTACCCAGAGAAGAGTCACCTCGTCGTGAACCTGGATCATCAATCTCCACCATATACCTGCTGATGCATGTATAATACCGGTGGAAAAGATCAATATGAGTTCAAATGGAGTCCCTACCAATCAGAAGACTCTCACCACGTCCTCTAGCCATTCCTCAACCGCATGTGGGTCCGTCTCTCCCCTAAACCAAGGTGGCCTCAGGAGCTGGAACTCATGAAACACGCTCATACAGCATGCACACTCTCCTACTGGGGATAATAGTGTTGATGTTCCAACGGGTAGTGGTACAACTGGAGCCTCTACTGGTGCCTCTACTGTAAGAGGGCCCTGCACCGAGGCCTCATTACTCGATGGGGTATTAGTGCGTACTATACCCGGAACCCTAGCTGGTTGTTTGTGTGGAGGAATCCTAAAAGGAAATAGGTGTTCCACAGTCAATGAGTTATACCTGGTGAGATTACTAAAAGAGATCACAAAGAAAACTCTTGAAAACAGACACGCAAGAACTATTTTCGGGCACTATGTCAGAAATCAGAAGTCAGGGTCCTAGTGTATGGATACGTCAACTGCCGCACAAACACTGGATTCCATAAACTGATATCCACACTCACTACACTTAAAAATATTGTCGTTAAAAAGAAGATCATAGTCCAATGTTATATGATAGAACTGACCGCTCTGATACCAATTTTTCATGACTCGTCCCCTAGGGCCCATGCCGTGACTACCCCAAGCCCGACTTCCATTGGCCAGCGGCTGGTGACTAGCACCGAAAGGCATATCCCCTAAAACCAGAAAGGCATTTCATTTATATCCTACAAACACATGAATCCAAGAACACAATAAGATATGAACACAATAAACTATATAACAAAAAGGGTGCTGAAAGTAAGAGGGGCCAGAAATACAATCCCATCAGTAAAGGTACATCTACAACTGATATACAATACAACTAAAGAACGAGTAAGACATATACTAGGTCTTCCTCTGAGGTTCCTACCTAAAGATTAGGTAAAAATCGCCTACTCAGCTCTCCACATCAACTAGTCTCCTCTACATACGGTCTCCCCTTATGGTCCTCCTCTGGCATAGTCCAGTCTTGGTACCCTCATCCTTGATCAGCGTTTTCCATCACCTGCATCAAACACAACAAGTTGTGGGAATAGCCTGTGCATGGGTGAGTATAACGATACTCAGTACGGACCCTGAGACCCTCAAGGTATCACCAAAATCCAAAAAGAAAAACCACAAAGCACAAAATCAATTGACAACACTACTAAGGTATATACCCATACATATACATAAGTTATCAAGTACACCCATATCAATAAAGAAGAAACACATGGTCCAACCCAAAATCTCAAAGCTCAACTGTTCCACAAAAGAATGAATACCACAATGATAACTACCACACAGGTACAAACTCAGCTCATACCATTTATATCATTGGGTACGGTATTAGAGATGATTAGATGTAACTACTGAATCATCTTACACTGTTAAGAGGAAGACCCAAGAAGGATCCTAAATCATCATGAGACCCACAGAGGATCATAGTACATCGTCAATCCCACATAAGATCCTAGTACCTCGTCGGACCCACACAAGATCCTAGTACATCGTCAGACCCACACATGATCCTAGTTCTTCTCCAGTATGTTGATAGACCCAGAAGGTATCCTAGTACATCACCTGTACGTCGTTATACCCACACGGGATCCTAGTACATCTCCAGTACGTCGTCACAGCCACACAAGATCCTTGTAAATCACCAGTCCATCGTCAGACCCACACATGATCCTAGTACATTTCTAGTAGGTCATCAGACCCACTCAGGATCCTAGTACGTTGCCAGTATGTTTTCAGAATCGTAAATGATCCTAATACATTGATAGTACATCGTCATATCCAGTTATAGGGTTACCGCACTAATCTTTCTCGTCTCTGAGAGGGTACGCTCCTCAAGACACTGTTTGATATTCCAACTACCATGAAGTCCAATGAAGAAGTATCCCTAAAGACCTGCACATCATAGGGTCCTCAAAAATAATAGACGCTGCATCCAACAGACGCTCATTCAGTAAGTTATTAGCCATTTATTTCTGAGGTACCTATTGGATTTGTGCTCGATCCAATCTGAAAATTCCCCAACTTTATCCAATTCTCTATTGGGGTATACCAAAGGGACCATTTAACTCCAATGTTTCTAGTGCCATAGATGGCTCATCAAACAGACACTCGGTGCTAGAGTAATGGCTAAAAGAGTGGAAATGGGTCGTAGTTGGTCCGGGTCCGGTCCATCTCAGTCAGACCAATCTGCACCGACCCGGCCTGGATTGACAAAATTTGTGGAGGTTGTGATGGGGCGCACGGTTAGCGCATGGTCTGAACAAATCGTGTGTCCAGCCCAGGAAACTGTGCACCCTTGATAGTGGGCTCTGCATGGGCAGCACATGGGTTGTCAGACCGTGCAGGCAAGCCATGCGAAGTCCCATGGTGAGATAGTGGAAACCATATGGTTGGCGCACGGTTTTCAAAACCATGTGGGGTAACAGTACAACCACTAAAATTTTGGGTTTTTAAGTCCCATTCCACATGGGGTTTCCCATTTTCCCTCATTCTTCATCCCACTCATGTCTCATGTGGGAGTTCTGGTTTTCAAAAGTTGGGGGAGCTCCTTAGCTCATTTTGGAGGAAAATTGAAGGAGTTTCATTGTAGGTCCAGCCTGGCCTATGCATGGCAGCCCAGCCTACACAGGGTAGCTTGGCCTGGCGGCGGGGCAGTCGCAGTGGGGTGCAGGGGCCGTGTTATGGCAGGAAGGCCTTGGGGCGGCACGGAGGTCGTGGGGTGGCGTGGAGGTCGTGGGGGGCATGGAGGACACGAGACGGCACAGAGGACACAAGGTGGCACAGAGGGCCACAAGATGGCATGAGGGCTGCATTCGTGGTGTCTCTTTCATCGCTGCCGATGGTGTACTGGCCTCCATATCCGAGTCGCACTGGTGCCATTCACTGACACCGGTTTTCACCCTCTTCCACTGCGAGGAACACACAAAAAACTCAAGGAAAATGCAGAGAGGTCAGGACATGTTCATTTGGAATGCACCATCCATGTTAGGGCAATTTCAAGTGTCTTACTAAAATGTGCATGAAGAACATCAAACCCTACAACCTCCATCGATGATTATTCTCAAACCCATAAAAAGAAATCATCCACAGATCAACTAGTTAGAGAGTTGATCTATGTTTTTTGTTCATAAGGGAATAACATGGTAATCAATAATCACACCTAATTAAACCCCTACCTTAGAGGCTTGTTGATAAAGGTCTCAAGGAGGGAGACAAAGTCATTTGGGATAGGGGCGTCAATGTTCGTTTCTTCAGCAAGACGCTTCCGAAGTTGTCTCGAATGTCATACTCATTCTTCAATTATGAAGTGTGTTCTTCATTGGATAATGATTTTCTCCACGATTCTCCAAATCTCCTCCCTTTTTCCAACACTCTCCCTAAACCCACCCATGAGATGAAATGCCAACATAAATTAAAATATGTTTAATTTAAGTTGACACCACAATTAAATGAAACTATTGATTAAATTAAGAGTTGGTGTAATTAATTTACTCAATTAAATGGGAGGAGTAATTAATGGGGAGTTGAGAGGTTTTTCTCAAATAATGTTGGGTTCGGGTGGTCCCCACCACCATGAATTTGAATTTGGGGGTTTCCTTCTACGAGTGGTCCACACCTACATAACATTCACATGGGAGGTTTTAGTCCAGGTTGTCCCGAACATTATAACATCCACATGGGTGGCTTCAAAAAATAAAAATGTTAAACATTTTTATTTTATTTTATTCTTTCACATAAAATACAAAAACTAACTTTCACCCTCGACCTTATGTCACTAAGGTGAAAGACTCTTTAAGCAAATACCGACAATGTGAGTTTAATGGTGCCCTCAAATTTTAATTCTGAGCATCGGTCTAAAAGTTACAAAAACTTTCTCCCACATTTACTGAATGTACCTGAAAAAAATTTCATAAATTCATTCTAGGTACACCGGGCCTTGGAATCATGCGCTGTCAATTTTCGCGGACTCTTAAAATTCCAATTTAATTAAAAAAATAACAAGTAATTTCGAGGTCTTTAAATCACAAACATTAGGGGTCATATAATTGACTTACATCCCATGTGAATCCACGTGTGGACCTCATAACACATTTCTTCTCTCTAGAGGAATGAAAGAAAACTATTTTAGTGAATTTATTTTCAAAAGAAAAATAAATTCATGTTCTAATTTTACCCAATTCATGGAAACATTTATAAACCATCTTGGTAAGTTAAGGACTGATATCATTGGTATAAGAGGCTCTCATCCATTGAATATCATAGTACTATTCAGTTTCAATAAAAGGATTCAATGAAATCATTGAAAATCCAAAAAGTGATGCACACTAAGTTAATAACTCTAAAATAATGAATGAATCAAAAAAATATTAAAAATGGATTAAGAGACATAACTGTATTGATCCTAATAGAATAACATGTACCTTTCCCCCAATTAGGGGCTCCATCACATGGCCGAGTCAAGTGGGTTACATGTTAGCAGGTGACCCTCTTTATATAATAGAGGCTTCCAACTAGTATGGGGGTGTAAGGAACATAGTGGGGGAGATTATACCCATAGGTATTGATACTCCATAACTAGAAAAATTAACAATAACAGAGTATTATGAATAATATAAATGAATAACTTAATACCATTGTAACATAGAAGGGAATAATCGAATTAATCAATAAAATATGACATTATGAAATGGATGTCCATATCAAACTAAATTTCTTAATTAATTCTAAAAATATAAATGACTAAAAAGGATATAAAAAGACTCCAAAGACCCAGGTCCCGATCCCCATTTCAGTCTCATCACCTTGTTCATTCCCATACCTTAATATATTAATCAATAATGAGTAAATTTTCCATTATCCATGCATGATTCCTGGAATTAATCTTCAGTACCAAATGAAGAATTGAAGAGGGTGTGAGTAATACTTAGTAGGTCAACATCATACTATATAAAATATCATACCTTAATATTGAGCTTATCAAATAGGGAGATGAAACAGTAGTATTAATTATTCAATTAATATATCACATCAACTAACATGATGACCCAACATCTATAATCATTAAAACATAACCAAGACTAACCCAGTAAGCATCACAACATTAATAGATACATACAAAAAATAATTACAACATTACCTGGATAGTACCTATAAGAAATGCATCATAATAATGACATCACAATTCAACATGATATTCATGTAAAATTTTATCCTCAAGGAAAATATGATTAACTCATTCAATTATTATTTATCATCCCATTTCATTCCATTTTTCAATTTGAAATCCTTAATATATCATCATTCTTGTATATAAATCAATATATCCTCAATCCAACATACCAAAAAAACATATATAAAATCATAAATTAATTCTAGGTTATTCAATTACGTTAAATCACTCAAAATCCCATTTTATTCCAATTTATATAAATAACCATTACATAATTCACATTCTTATTCCAAACTAAATTTTCATAATTTTTGGATTCTTTATAATTTAAAGCATGGGATGACCCCATGGGTGGATGATAGTCTAGTCTCAATGAAAATAGATGCAATGGGATCCAATGGGAGGGTTTAGAACGTGAATAACATCTAACATTGGTTTATTCAATTTTTTTGGGCCACCCTCATATCACATTGGAGAGATTGAAAAATATTTAACATAAATTGATAAATGAAAATAAATTTTAGTGGTCTGATCTAGAACACTCACCTGAAAATAATATTATATGAAGAAAAAATCATTTATCAATTGTAGTGACTAACTTAATCCTTCCCTTCTCTCACTAGGTCTGAAATTAAAAAGTAATATGGGAGAAGCTTTATTTTTCAAGAGAAATCTCCACAGATCTTCAGTGGAAGGGATATAATTGTGATAAGGGCTAGTCATAAAAAATCACTTGGAATTGGAGGCCTAAAATAACATGGGTTGACACATTCACAACATGAAGATGGAATTAACAACATAAATCCTTCTATTCCAATATGTATTGAGAAAACTATATCATTCGATAAAATTATATGCATTCGGGTATTTCATATCATGAACCAGATTCATTATGTTATTTCATTATCCACAGACTACCCCTAAACCATTCATTCAATATGTGGATTTCATGGGGTTGGACTAAACAATTATTGTTTTTACTTTGGAATTCACATCTTTAATTTTTTCTACATTCAATACTGGCCTCCACTTTCTACTACACCCATGCAATACATTACCAAAAAAGACTGAGGTTTAACCACCATGGTTTAAATGAAATACAACTCAAATTAATGATGTTTAGACAATGATCCAAATACATATGTCTGTTGAAAAATATGGTATCTTGAAACCTCCCAATCATAAACTATATCTTCATAGAGCTTCTCCAACTATCACTATTGTGTATCAGCAAACATTTCTAGCCATTGTTCTCACATATTAAACTCCATATCATAGTTATCCTATAATACACACACTAATTTCCACTACACATCTATGAGTGGACAAGACATCCCCTTGATATTATTCTCACTATGGTCTCTGATATGTATTATGTTATCCTCAAAATATGTTTCAACATCCATCTTGAAGTCATCAATGTCTATAATCTGTGAAGGTTTGGGATGATATCTCTAAATATATGACAATATAAACACAACCTACATTGAATTATAGAATTTTGGAATGGAAAATCAGCATACCACTTAACTGAAGATCTTTATACCTCAAATGGCCTCATGAACTAGGGTGTTATCTTAGATTTTTTCACTGATATGGGATACCAAAGCCTAGGCGACACCCAATTAAAAACTTGATAACCAACCTCAGACTCCCCAGGTCATATGCGATGGTATGATTATGATTTATTCATACTCTATGTGGTAAAAAAACATATTCAAGTCAATTAATATTTCTTATACATCTCGTGTGTGACATTATCTCCAATGAGTGATGACTCACTAGCCACTAAACAGAAAATTGGTTAATCAAATGACCTAATATACAAATCCTTAAAAGGTACCATCTATATTTTAACATGGATGTTATCATTGTATGGAAACATTATGAGCTATTGATTCTACTCCTAAGAAAACATGATGTTCAAAATATAGGATCTAAATTGTAAGGATCTGTGTTTTCTATACATTAGTTATAACAAGAAATTTTAATTTTTTCTATCAAGTGCTTCTAAGGAGTAAGATGGTCTTTCTTCCTAGGAATATGATCTTATAATTTTTTTTAACCACTCTGTTGGTCCTAGAATATGGAATTTTCTCTATGATAGGTGTTTTCTGGAAATTTGAGTCATTTGAATTTTGGAAGAAAAATTAATATTTAATATTTAATTAATTAAATTTTAAGTTTCTCACGCATGTTCATTTAGAGATAACTTTTGAACATAGTGAATAATTGATATTAAATATATTTCATTGAGTTTAGAATATTTATTTTATCCTTGGTGAGGTATAAAATCGAGTTGGGATCCGGCGACGGCTCGTGCCCTTTTTTATTTACATTTTTATTTTACTTCTTTTATATCTTTTATTTTATTTTTAATATTTATTCCATCTACATCTCATGTATTCCCTCTGTCAGTTTCTATGCTATCTGACCAAGAGTGGAGATGGTGGGGGAGAGATATAGGGGCAGAGTAATATAGAGAGGAGCCACCACGAATCCCTCGACACGTTGGATCGACATGCGACAACTATGCATCGTGAAATTGAACGAAGCTTTAGAGGATTTCGAAAAAAGGTTTCACCATTTATGTTTTCACCATATATCCATATAGGGTTTATGTTAAGTAAATATAAATCCTTGTTATGATTTAATGAGGCCCCAAGTTTCCATATCTGTGTCTTTAGGGGAGAGAATGGAGTATTTTAAAGATTGAATGGTTTTCAGTTTTTGAAAACCATGTTACACAACATGTGGTTTTGGATGAAATGTCTCGGGTTCTTCCCATTTGGGTACGATGATTTTTATGGATTACATGTCATGTAAATGGGTGTACACGTCGTATACTGGTACATAGTTGTGTAGCTGAGTACCCAATCCTTGATGCTCGTGCAGGGGTACGTGGTCTTGTGGAGTACACGTCTAGACATCATGAGGGCAGTGTGCCATTTAAAAGTACACATCTAGGACATGTACATGGCTAGTCCAGTTGAGGTACATGGTCTAGTGCACCATGGTAGGTATAGGTTGTGCACCTACATTACACATCATGAACATGTGGTAGTCACATGCCTAGGCCAGCGAGATTACATGCCCATGGGGTCCGTTTGGAGTACATGTCATGTACCGAGGGTGAACCGCTGTGTACTAAACCTTTTAAACCCATTGAGGGGTTTTCATGTTGTTTTCCCCTAGATTTATAATTGAAATAGAGTGTACTCCACTCTTTGTGGTTTTCTCCGTAGACCGTGAATGTGAAACCCGTGGAGCTTTTTGAGGCCTCCTAATTGGTGTTTTGGGGCTTCTATATAAATATAATGGTTTTTTTCTCTAGATTTTGAGTTTAGTTCTCTCTCAAGGGAGATAGTAGACATTATTAATCAATTAGGTGTTTGTACTAACCTATTTTGAGATATTATTTTGAGTTGGGATACGACCTATCTCTCCTGGTTGTTTTCTAGTAGATTTTCATTGGGGACGTCTCTCTTGTGATATGTTCCTTTTAGGATTAAGAGGTCATGATAATTGTTTTTATCAAGGATCTCGAGTATGGTTCCTCTATATTCTATCATGTTTTCATGAATCCCATGAGGGATGAAATTTCTTATATGAGGTCTTTAGTTTTCTTTGTAGGACACAATCATTTCTTTCCATTACAGGATCCCATGTAGGATTCCTCCCTCACCATTTATAGCTAAGGATCCTGAGTTGGATTCCTTATCTTTTGTTTTACTAGGGGCTACCATGTAGGATGACTCTCAATGTTTGTCTCTAGGGACCCATTGGGTGCCTTTTGTTCTAATAACCAAGACTTGAAAATTGGGTTTCGGTAGAGATAGTAGTAGGTATCACCATAGAACCTATTCCAAAACTGCAATCCCATGGGGATATGGTTGGAGTGTTTGGATATACATTCAGGCCACCCCCATTTGTTAGATCATATCTTGGACATGGTTATGTTGATAAATTTATATTTACCAGAGGCGCTTCCTGGTTGGTGGATATTGAGCATGACAGAAGGTGTCTTTTTTTCATTAGGATTCCCAGATGTTCTTTATTGGATCTATTATGCTTGTTGTTATTCCTATACATGCTTACCTGGGATTTGGATTTTGAGCCGTGTTATTTCATATATTTATTCATACACCCATAGCTTATACCTGGGACTCAGCTGTTGAGCATGTATGTATATATATTTTGATATATATATATATATATATTATTCGAATGTTGTGAGGTGTTTCCTAGTATTTGTTTATTGATCCCAACATGTTGATTTGTAATCCTTGAGCGATACATGGATTCCCTATTATAGGAATGCCTTGGACAAACTCATAGGTTGGTGATTTGTGGTCTGGATGATTTCTCTATCCTTGAACTATTCTAAATTGGTGTGTATACCAATTTTATATTATGGAATCTTAATTTATTACATGAGTGGTTATAATCATGTGTATTTAATAAAAATTTAATGAATGTATGGGTGTTTATATAGATTCCAAGGAAAAATATGAATTGATGGAGAATGTTGTAGTGGAAACTTTAGGTTGAGTATTCCCCTTGGGTCTTGATTACATGAGATGGCTTGGGAATTTATACTGCATGGATTTCGAATACTTTCACTCTCATAATACATGATCTATTGACATGTACCTATTATACTAAATACTTCTCTTACCATAATTCCAGCGAAACTCACATGGGACTCGATGTAGATTACATGGAAAAGTTACTTTGATCTGGCACTTCTTAATATAATACTTTGTTATACGACATGGAAATGGTGGATGTTATTCTTGTGATTAAGAAGATTATTTCATTGTTGACTCCTTGGTCATTGTACATTGGATCCGGCCCTTACGGCCTAACACATGTTTACTCGGGATACATCGGAGTTGGTTGCAGTAATCTTTTCAGGAATGGTCATTGGGATGTGATATCATTGTCAGTGATTGGAGGTGAGTACGGGTGAACCAAGGTGGAGGATTAGTATCCCCCTAGAGTGAAATAGCTTTCTCAAATATATTTCTGGCATTGGCCGAAGTAGGAATATATTAATCTGGATTACATACCCATTGATCGACTGGAGATTTGGTTTCCATTTGTTTGATTTACGTACTCATGAATACTCATATTAATGTATATATGTATTGGTATGGTTCTATATATGAACATGTATATAGATATATAAATCCATGGTATAACATTCTGAGTTTACTGGGATTACATATCCAAGATTCAACTATGGTTTCAGGTTTGGTTTTACTTACATTTTTAGTTGTGTCATGACCAGGATGAGTTGATTATTTTGTGTACACTTATAGAATCCATTTATAGGTTGCTTGTTGGGGTGACCTATTGAGATTATTTCTCACCCCTTCATGATCACCTCAGAGTACATGTATACCTTATGTCTTCTTTTCAGGTTGCCCACGATTCTTCTGATGGATAGGGATGAGGCCCAGAGTTACATGTCTGAGCTGAGCTACTCGAGTGGGTTCTTCTAATCGGGCTACTTCAGTTCAACAGTGCCTGGAGTTATGTTTTGTGGTTTAGCTCAAAATTAGTTTTTATTCCATATACATCTACCTTTATTTTCATTTATACTCTAATATTTGTATGGTCATCCCAATGGGTGACCAATGTTATTTGTATAGAATAGTTGTTCTGTCTTTTAATGAATTTTACTTTTGTTAAAGGATGTCCTATTTATGTTATTTACTACTTCCACTATTTTTTTTGAACAATTTTATATGATACTTAACTATTTTTTCTGTTTTCTAACTCTGGTCTAGTGGAATAGTCTTCCAACTATAACATCTTATGACCTCACTTATAGTCAGAAACCTATGGCACATGGGGAGGTGTGCTTTAGACCTCATAACCAACAACCTCTTTGCATTGTTCTAGTGGCATCCATGTCATGTCATTAAAAATTAGTATCATATGGTTATTTTCTTGGTCCTTACTACTTTGAAAATGGTAGACTAGAGTATTTTGAATGTGTCCGAACCTTCGATGAATATCAGATGTTTGCGTCAAGAACACTTGTTCTGAGATGAATTCTTGAATTACAGGGGTTTTGGATTTTTGTTATAATATATGATGTTTCATTTTTATATTATCTCTATCATGATGTAACACATTTTGTGTGGATGTTATGATTTACTAGGGATCCTTGAATCTAGGACATTGAGAAGAGGCCAGAGAAGGATTTTGACTCTTGGACAGAAAAAGGAAGAGATGTCTCATTAATCATATCTGGAATGTATGATTCAAAACATATATGCATGTTAGTGTGAGATTTTACTGATGACTAGGGCCTTTTTGGTTGGGTATACTTAAACATATATATTTCATTCTGATTGATGGTTTTTTGGTATATGTTAATGAATTTTTATAGGATGATGACTCAGTTCTCAGGAATAGAAGGTGCACTGACCTATTAGGTCGATATGGAATGGGTTACCTTTCTGTTGAACCCCTTGTAGGGTTGTGTTTCGTATGTCATGGTTATATAGTCAGATTTCTGAGTATGATGCAGATGTACTCTTGGTCTTTGCTTGTGAACTAGACCACCATGGGGTATTGTTGTATATAGATTCTTGTTGAGTGTCAATTCAGTATTTTTTCAGCATTGGTGTCATGACCTCCAAGGATTAGTTCCTTCTGCGGATACCTGGAGATTATTAGGTCCCTTTTAGGTGGTGTTTCTAATTTGAACCTCTTTAGTTGTTAAGATCTTCACCTTATTTTGAGTGTTTTTGATCTTTTAGGTGACGTGGATAGACCATGTGAATTAGTTGTGAGGCGTGTTCTATAAGGCTAGGTGAGAGACCTAGAGACCCTAGGTTTTAATTATGACCCTTTTAGTTAAACTATAGTTTTTTTCTTGGGCGAAATTCATTTGAGAGTTTTGACCATGGTTCAGATACCCTTTTTAAGTTATCATTGTTTTAGGCCAGTTTTGAGATCGAGAAACCATAGGTGCTCAAGTTCTTCATTATACACATTTTTATGCCTTCATCTTTTGATGAAGCATATAAAGTTATTATTTTCGAGACCGGGTTCAATGGGGAGTAAGGTTTGTGCACCTGGCTTGGTTGACCTTTTTTCCATTATTTTTAATGTAGTTAGATTGTGGGTAGACACGCATCGCTTGAATGATGTTGGGTGGTAGGCAGTCATTGAATAAATCATGGAACATGTGAGGTGGTCAATTTTGAAGGGGAATTCCATTGAACTTTTGGATTAATGATACTAACATGCTCGGTGTCTTTTTCACTGTAGCCTTATAATGTAAGACTCACTAGATTATGAGTTGTGTGATAAAGATACACGTCGGGTGTGCATGAAATCATTTGAATCAAAATCAGTGAGTGGTCGGGTGTGATCATAGTACCAATGTTTCAAGACATTACATGTTCTTGGACTATGGAAGTTGTGCAAGAATGTCCCTCAGCAGTAGAGGTGAAATCATGAAATGAATTGGGAATCATTATATGGTTTAAAAGATACTGAATCTGAGTCAAATATTCATAGGATGGTGAGTGTGGCTAGGGGGGATCTGTACATTCCTTTCAATTAAATGTTATTGTAATCTAGGTTATAGATGGCCAAGATCTATCTTGACTCTATCATGAGTTTTCTGAGAGATATTTGATAATATTCTGATCTTTATTTCTTTTAAATAATCTTCTCTAGTTGAGGAAGGAAACCTATTGAGGTTAGGATCGAGGAGTAGTTCAAGGTATGCCATATCGTGTAGAGTGCACCATTGGCATTTTTAGAGTGTTGGATCTCATTATTCATTTTGTTTTAGTTATTATCATGGGTTTTTGATACCTAGGGTTTGTTTTTAGATGAAAATAAGGGTATTCCTATGGTGGGTAGTACCATATCGGTCATAGTTAAAAGTATTCCCTATAAGAGATAGTTTTTGATGGTATGTGACTAGTCATTGGAAAGTCTAGAAAGATTTGTTGTGCAGATTATTGGGTTTAAAAAATTTATGATGGTATTTTTTTAATAGGATTATTGGGGTTTAGAAATATTATGGTGGTGAGTTTGTAAGGATCTGTGTTTGTCTGGATTGCAGTTTTGAGCAAAAATTGGAATTTTGACCCTCAGATGCCTATAAAGGGTAAGATGGTCTTTTTCACATGGAATATTATTTAGATTGTTTTTATGACCACTTTTTTAGTCTTTGAATATGGATTTTATGCTATTATATGATTTTTGTGGAAATATTATTCCAAATTTAGGTTTAATAATTAATAATTAATACATATATTAGGTTTTTGGGGGTATAATTACATTAAACACACACAAAACACAAGGGCTGGAAAGGCAGGCAATAGCCCCCCAAGGATATGCCACCAATCATACCTTTTTTATTCAGTACATGACCCAATGGACGAGTAGCCATGAAACCAATTACATTACCCAAAGGCCAACAATCTGGCATGAAGGCCCAGTGAAACATCATGAATGTATCATCCTTGTGTCACCATCTTCATGTGTTAGGTCAGTGTCACTATCTACCGACATCTTTCCTCCATCACCACCTATTTTTGTAATGATTTTTTCACTAACTTCCAGTGTAAATTCACTCCCACATAGATTTTATCCAAGGGATGTTGTAGAATCATGGGGTTCCTATACCCCTAAGGCGTACCACAACTACAATTAATAAATAATATTTTAAAAATTAAATGTTAAATTGTTCCTGTAGATTTTTCTAGTGAAAAAATTTTAATAGAGTTTTGGATTAAGAATTTTTCTCCTCTATTTAGTACAAAATAATGATTTTATACTAGGAGGGTAAAAAACTAGAGTTGAGCTCTAGGCCTGGCCCATGCACCTTTTTCATTCCTTTTTTGTTTTTATTTTTTTATTTCTTTTCTTGTTCATTTCCTCAATTCTTCCTTTTTCTTCTCATGTACACCCTACTATGGGGTCCTACACTGCATGAATAATTGAGCAGAGGGAGAGGGAGAAAGATATAGAGATGGGAAGAGTGGGAGGAGTTTCCATAATTCCCTCGATGCTTTGGATAAACATACAATAGGTGAGGACTATGAAATTTAATGATTTTTCAACAATTTCTTCCCAGAGGTTGTCCCATTTAATTTCTTATAATAGATCCCTTTATATTTTCCATTTACTAAATATAAAGTCTTATTAGGCTTTTATAAGGCTCCTAGTGGACGGATCTATGGTTTCAAGCGTGAAAACGGGGTGTTTGGGTGATCAGATGGTTTTCCATTCTAGAAAATAGGTTACATGAAATTGGATTCAGGGTGACACATCATGTTTTCATCCCATTCTAGGAATATGATGATTAAAATGTATACGATATATACATTGGTGTATACACAGTGTGCTCGAACTCAGTCTTGTAGCAGAGTACCTAGGAGTGGCTACCCGTGTAGGGGTACATGGTTGTGTGGAGTACACAACCAGACCATGTGTGGGTTGAATTCCATGTAAATGTACATCATCTGGCCAAGTACAAAAGCATCAAGGATGAAGGACATGGGATGGTACCTGTTGCTGGGTACAACCCAAGCACTCTCCTTACACATCATGCACCTGGGGTATTTACATTCCACGATCGATGTCATTGCACACCCATGTGGGACATTTGGAGTATAAACTATGCATAAAAGAAAACAAGTTGTGTACTTTCCCTATTCAACCCTTTGATGTTTCTCATATATTATTACCATGGAGTTTTAATTGGACCTATGAGTAGTCCATTATGAGGGGTTTTTCAAGTACATCATGATGGTCAAAACCGTGGACCATTTTCAGGAATCATAATGGGTGTTTGGGGAAGTATATCTAAACAAATTGGTTCATACTCTTGATTTTGAGTTCAATCATCTCCTGAGGGAGAGAATTAACATGAATGATTAGTTGGGTGTTCATAACAACCTAATTTGAGGTACTAAGTTGAGATTGTCTACAAGATATCTTTCCTATATGTTTCATAGATGATTATCCTTGACTACATATCTCTTGTGAGACGTTCCTATCTGGTAAGAGAGGTCATGATAAGAGTTATTACCCAAGATCCTAGGTAGGATGACCCAATCATCTATATGGTTCCCATGTATCCCTTCATGGATTCCTTTTCTTCAATGTTGTCTTGAGGGTTCCATGTTAGATACCTTCATTTCTTGTGGTTTGAGGATATTGTTTGGGATTCCTCCATCACCTTTTACAACTATGTATATCGATTACTATTCCCCCACTCATGTTTACCTGGGGATTCCCATGTTGAATTAATCTCAATGTTTCACTTGAGGGGCCCAACAAGATCATGTTATTTGACTGACCATGAGTTGTAAATTGGGTTTTGGTAGAGATGGTTGTGGGTGTCACCTTAGAACCCATGCCGAATTTATAACACAATGGGGATATGTCTAGAGTGTTAGGTTTGGAGTCTGTACCACCCTCACTCATTTTTTATATATTTTTCATTGTTTTACTAAAAGAGAGTTGATTACCATATGTGAATCCCAGTTGATGGCTGTTTAGCCTGACACAAGGCATCTTTCATTATATTGTGATGCCTGAATCTTCTTCCTAGGATCCATTATACATGTTGGGATACGCTGAAATACTTACCTAAGCTCCGGCTTCAAAGCCATGTAAATTATTATATTTACTAGTATACACAGATGTTCTACCAAAGACTACGTTGTTGATCATGGATGTATATATATTGTGATATATATTTTATTGGTATATCTGGTGGTTTTTCCTAGTATCCAACTATTCATCCATACATTTTTATTTGTTTTCCTTGAGTGACACATGGATTCCCTATTATAGGAATACATTTGAAGGACTCATTGGTTAGTGATTTCTGGTGGGGATTATTATGCACTCATTAGACTATGAAAAATGGGTGGGTATACCCATGTTATATAATGGAATGTGAATGTATTACATGAGCATGTAGACACATATTTATTTTATGAAAATGGAATTCATGGATGGGTGTTGATATAAATTCCATGGATGACTCTCCCTTGATCTAGAACATGGAATTGCATGCCTTGGGTTGATTATTCCCCTTGGGAATTGATTTTGTGGGATGACATGAGCCATAGAACCCCTTGGATCTGGCTTTCATGGACTTGAAATAGACATGATTTATTTACATGCCCCTATGTCTCTTAGAATTTCCATCACCGGAATTCCAGCTAGACACTCCTTGTAATTGATGTGGATATGTTCGATGGGTTCCTTTGATCCAGCCCTTCATAGCCTCACACTTGGTTATATAGAATGGACGTGGTGGATTTTATTCTTCAGATTACACAAGGTAGGCCATTGGGGATTCCATGATCATTATTCCTTGGATCCGGCTATTGGGATGTAACACCTGTTTACATGGAATAGGAAGGAGTTTGTTTTATATGAACTCTTCCGGATTCAACATCGGCATATGGTATCCTTGTCAGTGATTTCATGTGAGTATGTGTGAACCCGGGTGTACGATGGGTATCCCCCTTAGGTGACATATATTTCTCAGATATATTTACATCATTGGACAAAGCTGGTATATTTCGATCGGGATTACAAACCCAAGGATCGATTACTGATATGGTTTCATATTTTTTGGTTTACATTCTCATTAATATTAATATTTATGTATATACTTATAGTCATGGTGATATACATATATATATATATGTGGATATCCATGAAAACACATGACCAGTTGACTGGGATTGAAGACCCAGGGCTCAATTTTAGTTTCAGATTTGGTTTTACTTACCATTTTAGTTATGTCTGAGTGAGTGAGAGTAGTTTTTTTGCATACAATCATAGCAGATGATTTATAGATTTCTTGTCGGGGTGGCCAACTAAGATTATTTCCCACCCCTACATGTGACCCTCAGAAAACATGTACACCTTATGTATCTTATTCATGTTGATAATGAGTTTAATGGAGGATAGGGTTGAGCCCTAGAGATTCATGTTCGGGCAGATCTACTTGAGTGGGTTCTTCTACTCAGGATATTGTTGTTCAATGGTGTCTCTAGACTAGGTATGTGGTCTATCTTGGTGATATTAATTGATCCATGTATCATTACATTCTGTTTCTTTTATACTCTTATATTGTCATGGTCACCCATTAAGTGACCACTGTTATTTCTATGTAATAATTGTTCAAGATTTTATATCATTTTACTTTTGTTACAACATATAATATTTGATGTATTTACTCCTTCAACACTCTATTCTTTTTACTGTTGTATGTGAAACATAGGTATTTCTGATTTTTTTCTCACTCTGATTTCAGGGCAAAGTCTCCCAACAATCACACCCTAGGCCCTCTCTACTAATGTAAGGACTCGAACCCCATAATCCCAGACTCAGTGCATTAATTTTCTACATTGGCCTTATTACTAGAAAGTCATATCATGAAGGAAAAATTTATTTAGTAGTTTTGGAAACCAAGATACCATCATATTATTAATATTTAAATGTGAAATGAAATATGTAATATAAATTCCCTTAAAAATACTTTTGAATCCTAGATTTTCCCTATAAGTCATTCATAATATCCATATTCACAACCTAGGTAAAATAAAACATACGAAATTTGTGATCTCAGATTCCCATTAGGGAGAATGTAATACAATAGAAGATATTATGAAAATAAACACTATGCATGGTGAAGAACTAGAAACACATGCCTTTAAAAAATACTTGAGCATAATATGGATTGAATGAAAGATGATTAAATAAGTCTATATAAATGACCATAATAGAATGAAAAAAAAAATTATATTATACTTGTCAAATAATCACATGGTTTATCAATTACTCAAACCATGATGATGGAATTAATAATTTTGGTCATCTAAAACATATTGTAAAGGCCTCCTTGAAGACGTTTGAATATACTAGGGTATGGCCTTGACCGAAACCCAATTCTATTTTGTCTCATGAGACCTATAGATTAATAAAGGGGATATGGAGGGCCTCACCCATAAATTTCTAAATCCAATTCAACATTCATATGAAATGTTCTAAACATAAAGAACAATAACATATAAAATAATGTTCCCCAATTTGCACACATAAACACTAACCATTCGGAGTAGTATGGTGAATGGTATAAAGATAGAACATCCATAGAAAAACTATTAACAAACCATTTAATACAATATTTTCGATGATATAAATTAAATATTTACCTCAATAACACTTAAAATTCAACATAAATGTTAAAATAGAAACAAATACTCTAATAAAATCATGGAGGAATTTTTGAGAGAAATACACTTTTACATTGAATAAAATAGTTCTTTGGGAAAAAAATTAATAAAACCTAAAATGAGATAAGATAATATTTCCATGATAAAATTAGTGTTTTATTAAAAATAATTTTGGATTTGAACATATTACATAGTACACTTGAAAATAGGTATGAATTTGTGAATTTCAATTGAAGTAGACTTGTTTATCGGGAAGAATTAAGAATGATCCATATAAAATATTTAACCACCCATAAAATAAAGAAGGATTATGATTGGTACTCATATATACAAAATTATACATAATTTATATGTATTACATAATAATAATTAAGAATATAATTTTGATTAAGAGAAAAAAGTGTAACTTGAATGAAAATGGAGGTTCACGTAGAAAACCCTTGCATTATGTATGAATGGGTTCTGTTCTTGACCTTAACATCCTAGATAATCAAATTAAATCCATTATTTAATTAACTTAGACCCTTATCAATATAAATTTTATTTATTATAATTTTATTAAGTTCATTTGTGTTCTTCTGGATGAGTTATAAGATTCAATTTTATAATTCAGGAGCATTCGATTCCTAGGGTTTCATGATCGGTATACTTATAGATGTTCATGTGAAATTGTTATTGTTATATAGAATTGGATATATGTGATACTAATTAAAATAAAAAAAAATTAAATTGTGATATAAACTATTATTTTTTGTATGGTTTTAGGTTTCGTTATTATATATAACATTAGTTAAAATCACTAAGATTATTTTTGTGCTATTTAGATTATTACAAACTAGTTTTGTTTCATGAATTTTTATTATGTATATATAAAATTTTCAGATCATTAAATAATAAATAAAAAATATTTTATAATATTTTTCAACCATAAATTTTTTTTCATGACCGACCATCATGGAGAAATTGAATTACAAAGCTTCTTCATACTCGAAGGTTATAAATCAACATCTCCCAGATGATGATTTTTTTAATAAAAGAGAGAGATATAGTAGTTTGAGGAAGGATATTCCATTGAAAATATATAATTTTTGTATATATATGAAACTATATTTTCCATGATCATTTGGACAGAGTAAATGATTAGAATTTAAGAAACTAAAATTAATTTAAAATTAAATTAACAGAAAAAGGATGAGGCCTTACCTCTTGAAATATACTACTTAAGAACCTCCTTATAGGTAGTGGTTTTTGTCTTTTTCCAAGAATAATATCTTCTAGATTTGAAAAGAGAATATTTAAGAGTAATCAAGAAGAACATTTAGAACATTCAATTCATAGAAGAGTGAGGAGAAGAGGGACTGATGGGTGGTTTTTATAATGGAGGAGAGGGGTGATTTTAGATTATCTTTTTCACTAAATAATTATTTACCATATGACAAGAAATAGAGTTTATTATTGTCAATTTAAATAGTAATAAGTGCATGTGAGTTCAAGCTAATTTTCCCTACATCATCAATACATCACTGATGACTCAATAAATCATTTATTTAGCATTTATCCGTAATTATCGTATTTGACTATTCACTAAAAATTCAAGTATACTAGAAAAATCCCAAAATATCACCATAACCATTTCTAAACATAGAGAGTTAAGAATTACCTCCAAATTTGTAAAATAATTTTATAGATATGTGAAATTTATTTTTTAAATAAAATCATTATTTAGATGAAAAATACAAATTTTAAATTTGAAACATATATTATAATAATTTCTAAATTTAAATGAGTTATCATAAAATTATCTTAAAATAATAGAGCAAACAATTAATTATTTAGGAATACATTTTATGAAAATTAATTAATTTTTAATTATATTTATTAATTTTAATGATTAATTAAATATTTATTACTCACAAAATTACCAATGAATAATTATTAATTTTTAAAATAATCACCTGTTTTTATGAGGTGCCGAAATTTTATTTCTACTTATATGAGAGAGGTTAACAATGGTTATATTATTATTCATAAGAGTATATTACTATTCATAATGTTCATGTTATTATTTACAAAAAAAATAATATTGATCCTATCAAACACTATATAAGTTACTAATCACAACCGTGTATGTCTATTTTTTGAAATTCAAAACCCAAAAGAGGCAAAATTAGGTTTAATGTCTTGTATATAACTAACTACTATAAATAAAACATATTTGTTTCATAGAGACTCGGTGTTGGATGCATTCTATATTAAATATTTCTATAAATCCTTTGGTTATTACATTCTTCCCCCCATACAAAAAAATTCACCCTCAAAATTACCAAAATGTTAACCCGTAAAATTTTTTCGGTAGTTCTTCATCATAATAAAATCATGATCCCATATCTCATCTAAAATTTTATGATCATTCCAATGTAGATTTACCAGCTGAGTCATCTGATTCCTCAACACCTTCTCTTTAGTGTCCAGAATCAAGATAGTCTCTTCATAGTAATATTAGTGAGGTTCCAATTCTATACCATCAGAAGTGAGTACATGTGTTGGATCTGGAATGTACTTTCTCAACAAAGAGACATAGACACACATTTTGTACCTTACAAAGTCTAGGTGTCATTTCCAAACGATAATACACAACTCCAATTCTCTCCATAATTTCAAAAGTTCCAATGTAACTAGGGTTTAGTTTCCCTTTCATCACATATCTTATAACACCCTTATATGGGGATACTTTTATGAAAACATGATCCCTCCTTGAAATTCCAAATCCTTCCTTATATTGTCAATATACCACTCTTTCTTTCATTAAGATACTTTGATATGGATTTGAATAGTCTTTACCTTCAATGTTGTATCCTCAACAATATCTTGGCCTACAAACATCCATTTATTGACTTGATCCAAACATGTTGGTGCACGTCATCTCTTTTTGCACAATGAATCATATGGGGAAATTTTAATACATGAATTGAAAATATTATTTTAGTAAAAATACACCTAGATAAATATTGATCCCACATACCTTGAAAATGAAGTGACCATGATCTTAACATGTATTCTAATTTTGTGATCATCCTTTATGACTTCCCTTCATTTAGATAGTGATAAGTAGTACTCAAATGAAGCTCAATATCAGAATATTTATTGATACATTTCTATAATTTTGTTACAAATGATGGATCCTGATAAGATACAATTGAGATATGTTCTCTGTGAAGTTATTGAACTTAATTGATATGGATTCGTGCAAGGAGATCCATGGAAAAAACCTCCCTTATGTAAGGAAATGTTCATATTTGGTTAGTTGATCAATAATTACCCATATTGCATCATCACTTCTTAATGTTTTTGGTAATATTTCATCCCATTTCCATGTAGAAATAGGAATAGGTTGCATGACTCTTATAGGATGTTGTCTTTCTTCCTTCACTTGTCGATAGACTAAACATATTGATACATAATCAACAATTAAATGCTTCATGTTCTCCCACCATAAATTTTCATTCAAATATTTATACATATTAGTTATACCAGGGTGTATAGGGAAATTCAAATTAAGGAAATCATCCATGAACTCCCATTTAAGCTTGGGTATATAGGGAACACATTTCCTTCCCCAAAATTTCCTAATGCTATCCTTGCACACAAAATACATCAACTTCCAGTCCTTCACACCATTAATTTTCATTTGATTATTCACATAATTATATTAATAAATATTAATTCATTATAACAAATATGGTTGGGAACCCATTTTATAATTTAATTATGCTTCATCTTATTTGATAATTCCTATATCCAACCTCACATGATCCATCTACATTTGAACCTTGTCAATATTTTATTTCATAACTCCATGATCCTTACTACTCAATGAATTTACCAATTTATTTTTCATCCCTCAATTTTTATGTATGGAAACATCATAATCATTGATTAGATTGAGCCATTTCATTTTCCTCATGTTTACTTCTTTCTATGAGAATATATATTTCAAACACTTTTGATCAGTGTATATCTCACATAATTCACCATACCGATAATGTCTCTATATCATCAGAGAAAATATTACAACTACTAACTCAAGATCATGATTTGGATGGTTTTGTTAGTGAATTTTAACTACCTGGATGTATAGACAATAACTCTATCATTATGCAAAGGAAACATCCATGTCCTTTCCTTGATTCATCGATATAAATCACAAATCCACCATTTCCTGATGTTAGAGTCAATATTTGATCATTCACTAACCGATTATCCAATTCTTCAAAACATTCATCACATTCTTTTTTCCATATGAACTGACCCCCTTTATGTGTAATCATGGTTGACATGTTAGCTAATCGAGTGAATTTATGATTGAGATTCCAATAATAACCTACTAAACCAATAAAAATATGTACCTCAGTTATAGTTGTGTGAGTAGGCCATTATTCAATTTCATTTGTCTTTTATGGATCAACTATGATTCCATCCATAGAGATAGTATAGAAACAAAAAGAAAATGTCTAAATCCATAATTCACACTGCATAAAATTCACATCGAATTTGATTCTTCTATGAGTCTTAAGAATAAATCAAAAGTGATTCTCATGATCTCTAAATCTTTTTATCATATCAAGACATAATCAATGAATAAAACCACAAATCATAAAGATATTACATTAAAACACTATTCATTAGATACATGGGAAAATAGGGTTAATTAGTCAGTCAAAAAGTATTTACTATATTCTTGTAATGCCCATAACTGGATGAAAATATTTTCTTTGGAATATTTTACTTCCTCACATGCAATTGATGATATTTTGATAAAAAGTCAATATTCAAAAAATATTTGTCTCTGTGAAGTTGATCAAATAAATGATCAATTTGTGAAAGGGGATATGTCTTCTTTATTGTAATAGCATTGACTTCACTATAGTCAATGAAGAAACTCATGGATTCATCTTTCTTTTTGACAAAGAGAATATGGGATCCCCATGAAGAAACTATAGGGCGGATAAAGACTTTATCAGTCTATTCTTTAGCAGTTTCTTCAGTTCTACTAATTCCACATTATCCATTCTATATGGAGACTACGATATAGGCCCTTCACTGGTAATTAAATCAATATAAAATTCAATTTCTCCCTTTGGAGGATGTCACTGTAAATCCTTTAGAAATACATAATTTTCTTATTTTATAATAGGTACATTTTCAATTTGTATATTTCGTTCCTCACCCATAGATATTTTTTTAATATTTTCCCCAAAAATTTTATTCAGTAATGATAATGGTTGTGGACCTAGATAATAATCAAATTATGATGTTTCTTATCTAAATATAAGGGATTCAACATCATTATTATAAATTTTAACTTAGTTGTTCTTGCAATATATTTTCACATCTTAAGTTGAAAGAAAATTATTACCAAGGTTATTATCAAAGACAATCATGTGAATGATGATAATTTCATAATCTAAAGCAAGTATATGTGTTATATTTGGGACTAGTCGACACTTATTTATTGCAATAAATCATAACATAAGAGTTTTGACTGAAATATTATTAATTAAATTAAATAGAAAATTTCTACTATTATAGGAAAACTGGGAATATATAAAATAATGTGACGATCCAAACCCAATTAAGGAATTGGAAAAGTTTTATTAAATGATTAATGTACCAATAACCACATCATTAGGAATTTGGCCTTAGGAATTGTAATCGCAGAAGCTCGACCTTACTCACTCGGCCTTCTCTGGGTATTTTTTCCTTGGTGAATAGGACAATCAATGTCACAATTTCCCATATCTTTAAAATTATAGAATTGAATATTGGTAGTTTATTACATTCCCTTTTAATCACAATATTGGTGGTCCCTTTATCCATTATTTTCATAGTCTCCATTATCTTTTATTTAGGCTCCGGTTTTTTCTTTCCATAAGTATCAAATATTTGAAATGTCCCCTGTTTATTCTTCCTATTTTCTATTCTTTCATCCATCACCGTATTCTTCTCTTACATTCCTTTAAATTCAAAATAATTTTATAATTATATCTATGTATGGATTTAACATTAGCCTTTATTTTCATATGATGATAAATTTGGGGAAACCACTGTGATTCATAATAATGGTTTAAAATTATCAATGAATCGATCAAACTTACTCATCTGATTATGTATGTAGTCCGTGGCATTCATTTTTATCCTTATAAAATTGGTATCTTACTTGAAAATTTTTCCAACTTCTTTTTATTTCAAGCTCTATAATTTCCTCCCCATATCGGGTCGATGTTCTCAAGGAAAACATTTTTCTATGAATATTTCATTAAAGTCCCTCCATTCCATTGCCCCTATTTCTTCAACCCCCTTCATGTTTTGAATAAATGACCAACACTAATAAACATATCATGATAGATGATAAACATTCATAATAACTTTCCCACTTTCATCACATCCAAAATCAAGAAATATATTTTCTAAGGAAATTAACCATTTCTCCTCGATGAATGGGTTTGTAGTACCATAGAATAATAGAGGATGTTGTAGAATAAAGCAGTATAATATTGATCCTCCAAATTGTGGACCAGGATGCTCCAAATGGGTAAGGTTATTCTTCATAACCGGAGTCAGTTATCCTAGAATAGTTATATGTTTCCCAGTACTAATCGCACCTTAAGAACCAACATCATTATTTTTCATTGGTGGGAAGTCCCCAAAAAGGATACATACATTCATGAGGATTCCATTCCATCCACTAGGCACCATTTCTAAATAATGGAATACATTAAATTTTGTTACGAATCAAAATGTATAATGATGAATTAGAAAAACACATAACATAAATTTAAATTCAATGCATGTATACTTTCATAGTCATAAACATGGTTTCTTTGAGGTCGTATTTACATTTAAATCCTTAATAATGGTTTATAAAGAAAATGTAAATTATCCTAAACATATCCCCCAAGAGTGACATACCAAGTGCACTGTAAGGCCTATTATTGTGTACCAGGTTACCCAAAGTCAATCTTAGAACACCTTATCAGAGTTTTTACTACTCGGTACATCATTTCCATAACCACTTCCACTAGTATTATCCATACATGGATATATTATTTATAAAGTCCCACATAATATGTACACAACAAAAATTCTAGGATGTTCTTCTATACTTTTCCTCAACGTATATCTTAGGGTTTTTTTCCCTAATTTTCATTTTAGAAATCTAGTTTCCTTGTTTTTAACTAAACATCCTATGATGCCAACTATAAGGACCCAGGCCCCAGAATCCATGATGTCGGGTTCATTATTTAAATACATAGTCATGATTAAAATACTAATAAGTATTTGGTACCATTATTTTATTAAGCATCCTAGCTCCACATGACCCATCTCTCAAGCCATTTTTTCCATGGGGCATGAAGAGTGTTCCCAATCACCATGTTTTGGATACAATAACTAAGTATATAGAATAAAAGTGTTATGAATGATTTCATTATTAAAATAAAATAAACCACATAATTGATTATACTCACAATTCTGCTATGATGTATCAATACCTCAAAAATTCAAGAACTATAATAATCTAAATAATAAAAATCTAAACATAGTGTAACATAAAATAAAAAATTATTTAAAAACAAACCTCAATTTATATAATTAATTTAAGGTGTCATAAAATATCACACATATATGATAAAAAAAATGCAAGGCTAATATGGTTAATCCATTAATATTCCAAAAAATAACATAGAGTTTCCCTTAAATTCTATGAATGATCCAACTCCATGTGACATGCGGTCCCCACCAACCATATTATTTATAAGGATGGGTAAGGAATCAAGATGTACCAACATATATTTTGGATCCTTCCATTTCCATAAATAAGATATGACTCTGTCTCCAAACACCTGATTAATGTTTGTGAGGCATGAAAAAATGATCATTTGGATACCACTGTGAATCTACATACTAATATTCATTATATAAACCATAAGTTATTTTTTGAAAACCAATTTTAAAATTCCCTTTTTGTTTCAGAAAATATGAAGTTGAAATAAATTTTACAAATCCATTGCCTCTTTTAAATCAATCCAAATTATCAAAAAAATCTTTGTAATGGAAAAATAAAACATGATATTAAGAGAAACATAGAATAAAAAACAACACACCATCTAAATATGTGAGAAAATATCGAATCGAAACATTTATCAAAAATTCATAAAAGAAAAATGTTTCTTCAACCCTAATGTTTAATCAAATAATAGAATAATGGTAACTAGGACTCGCTCATTGAACACTAGATGGGATCTGTGAGTATAAGTAGAAAAATACATCTCAGTGGTTCTCTTTGTCTCACTATGTTATATCCCCCGATATAATGAATAATCATTTCTAGGGAACTAGATAAAAAATATATTATAGTGTAGAACCCATATTAGATACCTAAATACAAACCCATGGTCTCTCATATATAACCCATCAAAAATAAACTTCCACAAAAGTGTCAATATAAACAATCACATAACCAATAATCATTCTTAATAATAAATATATTATAAATCAATGATATATAATTAAATAACTAAGTTACTTTTTAAATCCCCATTTAAATTACATTTGGAATCCAATGTCTCTTTAAAACATTTTATCAAACACCATTTAGGCCTAAACCTATTAGTAATGTTAAAACTTTGTGAAACTAAAAATACTCGAACATTATTCCAATAACAATGGTACTGGTGAATATGTCATGTCTCAATAACTCATTAATAACATAATATTGAAATAAAAATGGAACCTTGGTTACTAAAGTCACGAAAAAGTAAATATCTAATATATATATATATTCATATCATAAATATGATAAAAATAATTTCCACCATTAAACACTACAAGATTAAGGAACGAGATTTCCTCTATAAATAAAAGATATTCCACTTAGAATCCATCGAAATCCTTAAATTTTCGCCATGTATAGTCAGGGAAACAAAATAACCATGTTGAAAAAATAGAAAATATAAATCTTTTTAATAAGGATTTAACATGAAATTAGGAGTTTTCCTAGAAGAATACACATATATCCCAACAAAGAGGGACAAAAAATAGTTAATAAAGATATATACATGGATGGAGGCCCTATGTCAAGTTAATATAAGTAAAATAGGTACACGTTAATTAAATTTGGATTAGGGACATGAATAAATTCTCCATTTAAAATCTGGGTTGCAATGGTCACAGTGCTTCCTCCCCTCATCATAAAATGATGTAGCCCCAAATCCCATGAAAATGGACCCTCTTCATAGGTCCTGTCATTGTGTGACCTTGCCTCATCATGGAGTGATGAAACTCCATAGAAAAATGTCTTCACTACCATTATCTTATAATAGAAATCCCATTTCAGAAATTTTTTTGACGTACTACCCTAGAAAAGGACTCTACTATCTGGGTGACATAATGGTATGGCCTCTACCCACCATAGTCTGACACCCCTATGGGAAGTCCCTTGCAGCATGGACTCTCATGGTCATAGTGTGGCTATTATGAGTCTAAAAGTGTAGATTACCAAAAATTAAAAAATTACTATAAAATTATACCAATTTATTAATAAATGAAAATTAATTGACTATCAATAAATTCCATACCTAAAAATGTAATCTTGGGTGTCACAAAATCCCCATTCCATACCCAAAAATCAATATTTTCAATCAATGTGTATGTTAAAATCTTTACCCAACTGATATATTATGTTAATAACCTCAATTAAAATCCCCTAATCATTATATATATCTATAGTCATCACATTCATAGGGTACATGAGTCCATTTCTGGTAAATGATTCGAATCATATGAAAGAAAACACCCCATAAGTGAATGTATGGTGTGATATATATCCGACACATAATTTTTTCGATAGTGAAAATGTTCCAAGAACAATGAAAAGCCAACACCAAGTCCCACTAATTGTCCTTAAATACTCAATAGAGACTTTAATTCCATCATAATTATAACACCAAAAAAATATAAATGTTAATATTCTCGTAAATTCATTCAAATGTCCCATGAAGAAGACTATATCAATGTATAATATGACTAAATACATAGCCTCATTATGAATATATAACAATTTAATAAAATAGTTTAAATATATTTTAACTAAATAACAATGTAATTTTTAATATAAAATGATAATATCTATGAATAAAATATGTTATAATACTAAATAAAATAAAATATCAGGAATTTTGACATGAAATTAAAATTTCTAAAAAATTCATAATATAATCCATTATAAAAAATATATAACTGAAGAATCATTATAGACATTTCATGAATAAATTAATATAAACACTTTGTATCTATTTATAATAATAAATCCAGTATAGTTCTTCTAATATTTAATTTACCTAAATATACGATCTTCAATTCATGTATAAAAATTTTATATTTCATATGAACGATTCATATATTAAATAAAATAATTAAATTATCAAAAAATTGTATATTTATTATTATTTTAATTATGAATGTATGAGTTATCATAACTATGTTTGATATGTTTAAAGTTATTTTTTTATTATTTCCATTTATTTGATAATTTCTAACTAATGATTATGAATAAATAATATTTTCATATAAATGACTGTATATTTAACTATGAAATTAAATTTATAAAATCATTAAAAAAATTAATTTATATATAATCCTTTTATATAATTATTATATTTCATGACACAACTATTAAAGGAATTTTATATTAATAATTTATTTGAAAGATACGTATTTATTAAATGTTTTAGAAAACATTAAATTTTATAATATAAACATTTATAATTAATTAATTTATAGAACCTTTATAACTTGAATAATCATTTATAAATTCATTTTTCTAAAACATAATAACAATATATAAGACATATAAAATAATTCATTATTTAAAATGGATATAATCACATTTTTTTTTCTTATATTCTATTTTCAATATATTCATATTGTATGTCATAAATTGCTTTATAGCCTATATCATGTTTTTTGATTGGAGGACTATGGAATGAAATAAAATAATTAGGAATTGGAAATTATATGGTATTATAATACCTAATATTATAATGATTATATGATAATTTTTTTGAGTTACACAAATCTATGCTACCATCACTAATAATTCACAGTCATATCCGATGATATTAAAACAATTTCTACCACAACTAGTGATAAACCCATATCATACGTTATAATATTTTTTGAAAAAATAAATCTACACTAAATCATAAACAATTATATTATGAGTAAATTTTTACAATGGTTATTCATGATTTTTTGAGGGGGGGGACAGCACCCCATTCAGGTTATGCTACCTTCCTTTTAGTTATTCGGATGGTGAAAACCCATCATTACATTCAATAGATCATCGTCATCATCATGTTCAATTTCTATTAAAATGAAATATCTAATATAGTTAATTATATACTCATCCACTTTATCCTTAACAAAATGTCATAAAAACATTGTTTCATTATGTGAATATACTTTCAATGATTTATCTAATTTTGGAAAAATGATGGTCCTTTTTAACAATGTTCTTAACATTATTCCTTCTCACATCCTCTCAATTATTAGGGTCCCTTAATTATTTATTAAAAATATTCAAAGGTTCATTTCCATTTTTATTATTAACTAATGGATGTACGTTTCCACGAGTAATGTTGGGATAAGTAGGTAATCTCTCTTGAAGAGGGTGGAATAAATGTGCACATTCATGAAGATATCATGCAGGTGTTAATGGAAAAAATATATACTGGGAAATTATTGATGATCAGTCCTTTTGGAAGAGTTTAATTAGTGGTTAATATTGTGTTTATTTTGGCACCATACAAAAGAATATTCTTCCCACATAATCTTATTGTAATTATATTAATGATAATCTTAACACTCTCATCGATCAGACCAAATAGATTATTGGGAGAGGTGGTAATCAGTTTTGGAATGTCAATTGGTTTTGGAATATGATTTTTCAACCATGTTTACCTACTCAAAAATTGAGAATAAAATCAACATAATCCTACCTTATATTCAAAAATTTTTATCTGGACCCAAATCGTAAGGATACATACTATATGATAATGATTAATGAGAATTATTACTAATATTTTTTCATCTTTATTCCCAATGGTTCCTTAAGCATTAATTGAAACTATTAAATTATTCAGGTGTAGTAAGGGGATGATCATTGGTAGTGTAACCATTAGGGAAATGATGTCCCATTACAATTATGATTTTTTATTTTTCATGGCGGACAAGAAACCTTCCCTAGTGACATATTGATCCAAAGGAGTGGTATTTATCTAGAATCAATATGTGTTTGTTGACACTCCCCTTAGACTAAAATAGAAAACTAAATTTTTCATTTTGGAATTGGGAAATTTTATCTACAATCTTCATGAATAAACCATGTGAAACCAAAATTTTTTCTCCTCATTTGATCTATTTATCATATCATTATTTTTATAGTTTATGGGGGATCAATTGAGGGTCAACATCACATCATCAGTCCTTTATCTGGATGATAAAAATATTTATATGGAAACAATAATACTATGTATGCTAATCTTAATGTCTCTCCCCCAACCATCAAAACACTTACACTTCTTCTTATCAATGAACATGCCTAAAAATTGAGGTCATTGTCTAACCAACATGCAAAGAAAAATGTAATAGTAGGCCTCTAGATCATCAGTCATCCCATGTAGATTGGATTCAAAACTCTATGTGTATGGGGTTTACAGAAATAGTATCATATGTGGGGGAATCATCATGAAATTTAGTGTATATTTTCTCCAAAACATCAAACCTTTTTACTTTGAGGGTACTCTACTCGTTATAGTGTCTCAGTGTATCCACAATGAGAAATACTTATGAAGAGACAGATACATCCACTTGACTTTCACATAGTCAAAATCAACACTAATCATCATCTTAATTTCTCGACCTATAATATCCCATTATTCATTAGAATACATCATTAGTAGAGTGAACTACCTACTCAACATCAAAAATAGGGTGAAAACAATCATTTTTAAGGTAATAGAGTGATAAATATATTTTTATTTGGTAATGATCCTTCTGAAGGATTCAATTTTTTTTCATTGTTGATATCCCTCCCCATGAACTATAAATATATGGTATGTAATTATTCTTTTGGTTTTAAATATTTTATACCTCCATAATGTATGTACATGGGTCCTTAGCCTATTTCATTAAATAAAAATAAATATTTGATGATCCATATGATATCTCATATCATATGGTATACCAAATAAAAAATAATTAATTGATATTATAATATATAATATAATATCCATTTCTCTTTATTTTAAAAATGATTCCATGAATAAAAATAAACATGAAATTATTATGAAACTATTATTGATTTTATTAAGGTCAAATAACACTTTTTAAAGTAGTGTAATACATAAAGAAACCATATCTTATACCATCCATGATATGTAACCAAAACCATGCATAAACATAAATAAAAATTATATTTTACACCGAAGACGGTAGATAATTCTATATTAAATCACACTCCATAAAAGGATCACCTAAAATTAACCAGTAATATTCTTAATCATGGGTATCCATAAGTTTATGAATCACCCAAAATAGGTGTTTGATTCTCCTTAATCCCTCAAAATTAATGTACCTTAGGTGTAGAGGAATAAGGATAAGAGAGCTCTGTCATAGGGAGAATTAGTGTCATACACAGAATTAATGGGATAAATTTTTTCACGGCCTCAAAAACTTTATATAGGAATCAAGGACACTCAATAATATTTCATAAATTTGTTTCCAAATATTAATAATTTTAATTAATACCATCTGGTTACATACCATTTTTACCTTTCAACCAATTAAATTATCATTTAAATTTTACATTTGATTATATATAGATTTATTATAATAAATAACAAAAATTAATGGAAAAAACTAAAATGATGAAAATAGACATTAAAATTTAATATATATCATATCATTTCATTAATACATATCAAAACACTTTTTAAAGAACATGTCATGAAATATGATATGCTTATAGTAGTGGTGATAGTTATATGATATCACAACATCATATAAATTGATAAAGATTATATAGTCATATGATATGTCATCATGTTATGAGTTTTATGTGATACAAAATATCTTAACTTTCCAATATGATATGGCCAAAACACATCACATATCTAAGAGAATTTATGGAATATATTCATTTCTAATTAGATAATCCAACACAGTTATCCCATGTTCTTCTATCATGTAGAACCAAAATTAAGAGAAGAGGAACATAAACTGATACTCATCACTCGACTCACATAGAGCATTCACATTTGTCTTCCTTCTAATCACATAAAAAATGGAGTTATCCATTATCATGGTATAATCCATCATAAAGATAATAATTTTAATGTATTAATCCCATTACCGATATCTAACATTTAAATCACATTATTAAAATATGTTTTTTAGTATCTTATACTTTTTACAAAACATATATCTCTTACAAAATAGATCATGAAAATAATATTTCAATGCATAAAGAATATATTGAAACTCTATGTCATGGTTTATGTCATTCTCATTTTACATTATCTACAAATGATATTCATATAAGACCTCTTGGACATATTTATTTAACAATCCTCCCCTTCTAATCTGTAATGTGATGTTTTCAAATATATAGCTCATACTCAAAATTGGTGACATAAATATCATTATAAAAATGAGTCCCCAATTTATCTTCTGAAGTGTAATATCACACCACATTCCCCATAATAAATATATCCTCATTCTTGGTTAGTGTCACCATTGAATTTTCTAATATTGAGAAATCTGGAATGGGTGATAGATAATACACTAGAAGTATAAATAAGCTCCTAATATAAAACACACCTTTGGGTATCTATAAAATATATCACCACATTAACCATCTATTGGATAACATGATTTCTATATTCATATCTCACCTGAACAAAAAAATCATCTCCCAAATATATAAGTGACCTGAAATGACCTTACCCCCGAGGGCCCCACCTGATCCAGTAGTTGGTGAAATGTTCCACCTCAATCCCATCTACAATTGACAAGAGAATTGTAATAATAATCAATTATGAATATGTCAAAATATGATAGGCCTTATCTTATATCAACCTATAACAGACACATATATCTATTAAAAAATAACCTTTAGAAAAAATTTAAAGACCATACTATTTTAAATACATTCAGGGTAAAACCACTAAGTTCCACAATGACAATCAGTTTATAGTACCTAATGAAAAATGGAAAAAATATATTTCAAACTCCAAAAGGATAAAACTATAGGTGGAGGTCCCCCTGGAATAGTATGCCCCAATACGAATTTATCACACTACCATCACCTAATTGGTACCACATAGCTCTAGAAGAACCATATCCTCCAAGGTATTGACTAGGAGTTATCTCTGAACAATCCACAATAGTTCCTTTTCTACCAGGACTATCTATAACCTATTAAGTTTGTACAATAACATCATATGTGTGTGTTTGTGGCCCATAAAAGGGTGTGTATAAACAAAATCAATAAAATAGGATGAAACCATAAAGGTAAAACCCAATAGAAAACCACTAGTTCAAAACCCATGATAAAAGAGTTTATTCGAGACGATGTTAAGAAAAAATCTATATATGCTCCACCAGTAGAATTGTACGGGATATAGATAATTCCTAATTATCTCAACCCTAACACATAATTGTTTTTATAAATGGGAAACGTTGGTTATGCAGAGAAGGTGAAATCCTAGAAGGCATCTAGTTGATATAAATCCATATTTTACATATCAAAATAAATCCAATGGTGTCTAATGTATCAAAATACTGAAGCATTTAAACTACTCAACATTCTCTTCAACTTGTCTCCAAAATAAAAAGAGTTAAATAAGAACCTTTCTCACATTTTTGTAATAATAAATAGAGTATCACACCATTATTTCCTTATATAACAACCCAATACTCTTCCATCCAACTTGTATATGTCAAACTACATGTAGAACCCTATAAGAGCTGTAATGGGATAACTACACCTAGATGAAGGATATGAAATGTTCAAGGTTGGATCAATCCATATTAACAAAACCTTCCAGCATGGAGATAACCCATGTCATGTCACATTAATAGTAGAAGAGGTACCTCACATCCCTGGAAGTCCCCTCAGTCAAAGTAGTACTAAATCAATGGATAGTGGACTGACACCCCACTATAAGACACCATAGTTGAGGGATTAACGATCCCTATTCATAGTTTGAGGGGTACAACACCTCCTAGATGTTAACAGACTACTAACCCCATGCAGTTCTGGAGGTCCCACACACCATTAATGTAAGGGAGTACTAGGCCCCATGATGAAATATTATGGGGGGCCCTCAACCTGTCACAACATGCCTCCAAAAGAGTAATGACCCCAGGAATGCTCAAATCATCATATATAATCCCAATCATCGATCATATGATTTTGAATCCAAAATCTACCTATATTTATTTGAAAATGGCCTTTGATGGCTGAATGGAACACCTAACTATTATTTACATTTGATAATACTAAATATATACTATTTATTCCTCAAATATGGGAATTAGGTGATATTTTTTCATATGGATGAAACACACCTGAGAGGGACTACGTTAAGAGACAAAGGGCTCATTCGATGAGATGGAATCAGGTATCACCTATTAGTCTCAAATAATTCATCTTGATTCCTTGATCATGTTGTCATAAATGGATCTACAATCCATTATCAGATGAATAATTTATGGACAAAACATGGTACTGAATCAAGAATTATAATAATATTGACAATAAATATTTTATTAAAATTATAAATATTAAATATATAAAAATCGGTATGAAATTGTCGGATTTCATAGGGTCATATAAAATTAATATATTATTTTGTAACATATAATAGGATGTCCATTATTCTTAATTTTAAAAAATATTTCAAGAATTAAAAAAACAGAATTTCAATGATAAAATTGTCGGATTTCATAGGGTCATATAACACTTATTCTGGTAATGCCATTCCATATGTTACCATAACATATATTATCCATGATTTGAAACGAAACCATGAAAAAAATGATTCATATAATGTCCCCTAAAAATGGTCACATATTCTATATTCAATTACACACTGGAAAATGATAACATTGAAGTGGATAGTAATATCCTTCATCATGGCTATTTATAGGTTTATCCATCACACAATGCCTATGTTGGAGTCCTCCTAAATAGACCAAAATTTTATAGCTAGGGTGTAGTGGAAGAATGAGAATATATATTAGGCATAGGGGGAACTGGTTTCATACACTAAATCAATGGGATATAGTTTTTCATGGCCATGAGCACTTTATATAAGCATTCAGGGAACTCAAGAATATTACCTAGACTTTAATCCAAAGTTTCAAAATAGTAATTAGTTATTTATGGTTACAAAACCATTTGTTACCATTCATCCAAAAAAATCATTTAAATATAATGTTTTATTCTATATACATTTAATATAATAAATGAAATAAATTAATTGATGAAAAACCAAATGTTAACACATAATATCCAAATTTCATAACAATCTTATCATAAAATTAAATTGTATCACAACACTATTATATTCCCAAACCATACAGTATGATATTATTTTAGAAATAGTGATAGTGATACTGTTTGAACTAAAAAGCACATCCTCAATATTCATTGAATGATTCCACAAATGATCACATAGCATATCTCATTTCACATGATTCTATTTGAATGGTTGTGGAGCCAGAACAAAGTAATGGATTAGAAGTTATGGTTTTTTATGTTAGGTTGGAAACATGGTTTTCGAGCCCATTCACAGAGCTCCCTCCGTTATTGAAAAGTAGTGAGGGATGGTTCCATGAGTTCGACAGGCTCTGTGAACATTGTAGTGTAGAGACAGAACACTCTGTCAGTCAAACGAATCAACCTCTACACACGATGTGTGACTTCCTTCATAGAGAACCTCTGAGCATCACAATACCCAATTTTCCTATAAATACCCCCATTTTTTCATTTCAGTAGGATACACTGTCAGGTTTTACCCTCACACACCAAATTCAAAGAGCTAATGTACCCTAAGAGATCCTCTTTCAAATATCCCTAAGGCTCTGAAAAGAAATCTCCTTTATGTTCTCTGGATCCTCTACCCTAAATGGATATTCCCCCCATAAAGGCCTCTGCCCTTCACAAAATAATAATTCCATTGGAGGAACTTTTTGCTTCATGAAGCATTCCACCTTTGTAAACCACTCCACCTATGAATCATGTCATCCTTTAAGAGAAATTGAGTTCTGTGTAGCCCCATCCTTCACGAGGCCCTGAGTTCCACAAATCCCTCATCCTTGGAGAATCCCTATCCTTCGTGAAGATCCTACCATCAAGCCAACTAGTCCATACAGTAGGGAGCTAATTATTATAGTTGGTTTCCTGAGAACCAATTGTTTATACTATGATTACATGAATATACATTTCTTATATATTGTTCATTGTTCTGCATGACTATAATATACTAATGTCCTGGAATATTTTTTTCATTAATAAGGTCATGGAAGATCCCCACTATGATGAGACCCTTGAAATGCTATAACAATATTCTTAAATAAAGTGCTGCAGTTGGATGCGACACTATGATAGGCCTCATAGTATACAGACCATCATGTGTGAGAACTCATAAGAAGAAGAGACTCTCTATCATGGAGTTCACACTTGGTAATCTCCAAGATGGGAGATTATGAGAACAGACGCACCAGGCGCAATTCCACATGACTTGGTGTTTTCAGACATAGCTATCTACAATCATGTGTAATGGTCCTTAGACTAGAATATTATCATTAACTCATGTAATGTATCGCACACTTAGATTTGATGACGATAACAATCACAAAAATAGTTGATGAGAAGTAGGGTATGTTGGGTGCATCCTGAATGATATGTTGTTATTGGATAAGTCGAGGAAGGATTTGTCCCTTACATATTTATGGAAGTAGATATCTTGTTCCCTTTGATTGAAAAAGAACTATCGCTCAAATTCCATATCCATGGTGTCACAACAAGTTTATTTCTAGAATTCAAAGAATGATAGATCAAGCATATAGGTTTATGACAGTCCCATGAAACATACTTGATGAGATATTGGGACAAAGGGATTAAATTACATAGTAATCATTCATATGAGGTGACACGTCAATGTGGCGTCCACTTCTTTCTCTTGGGTGCCTTGACCCATTGCTAGATAGTAATCTAGGACTATAGTCAAGACCGACTAATTCCAACGAGAAAGAGGCCTAGAGGGTCACACACTATGTGTATCCAAGTATCTCTTGTAGAATAAAGATTATTCCCATTTGTGGTTTAATAATTATTCAAGGAAGTTTAAATAGTTTTAATGTTAGAGGAATAATACAATGAAAAGATGATATATACTCCATGAACATTGAATGTACACGCCGTGTAGTTTTCATTTTGAAAAGGAATTGAAAAACGAGTACACGCAATGTATTAATGATTACACACCGTTTAGTTTTTCCAGTCAGGTTTTTTAGGAAATAATATTATTTTATTAAATGATATTTATTATAATCAGTGTGGGCCCATGTCAAAGAGTTAATGATTCGACGTGGGGGTTTTTAGTAAGATTTAATGAAATGAATAAAAATAATAACACATTTCTTTGTTGTCATAATTCTATAAGCTCAAACCCGATTATAAATATCCTCACAACCCAAAACAATTTCCCGAATCGTTGTGAAAAACAATTTTTGGGAATATTCTCAAGTCCAAAATAACTCCTTCCTCCAAGAACGCTCTCAAGAACGAGAGAGATCCTCCTCCATCGGATCAAGGCGATCTAAGGCAGACAATGCAAGAAAAGGCTTCTCCATGCTAGCACCCAGAGATTCCTTTGGCGACCTCTAGAGATATAGGGTGCACGTGTGGATCATAGCTAGAGAAAGTCTAAAATTTGATTCTGCGATGCAGTAGAGAATCACATCAGAACGTGATCAGAAATATCTATGAAGAAAGAATGCCATAAAATGTAATTCTTCTCAATTAATTAAATTAATTATAATCAAACTGTAATGATCCTCCTTAGTGGTTCCGGGACTATTCTTCTTCTTTGTCAATTTCTATGATTCAATCTATGGAGTCTCGCGTTTATCATCGTATTGATCCCAGATTGATCATTTCTAATGATAAAATCCCAAGTGTCCTCATGCACCCACCAGCATCTGCTGCACCCGAGATCTTCAAGTAGTATCATAGGGGTCACAACATTGAATATAGTTATTTAATTTTAGTTGATAATTTACGCTTTTATATTTGATTCAATTCAAGATAAATAGTTTTATTAAACTGAATGAATTAGATCTATTCTTACTCCTTCGTTTCTCGATTAACATCATAGAAATGAACTTTTAATTTTAATTTTTTTTAAAATAAAAATGTGGAACTCATTCGGAGGAGCTGCTCATTCTGTCTGTACAACACAAGAATACACAACGTGTAGTGCAGACTACATGTCATTTACTTAGGTTCAATGAACTGGTACTGGTCCTCCAAACCACGACGTGTGAATTTAGAATACCTATGTTTTTAATAAACTGTGTTGTCCAGAACTGAACAGCACATGGAAACTGGAATACATGGTGTGTATGTTGAATCAACATGTCGTGTAGTCCGACCTGGCCTAGGTGAAACCATGTACAAGGAGAAGTCGTGTAACGTGTACATGGGATTTCCAGGCCGGTAACTATGTAACAAGGAAGTACACATCATGTTAGATTAATCTACACGTCGTGTACTCCAAAATTTCCAAAGTACCGAAAACACCCCAAATCCCCAACGTGTACTTTGGATAAAGGGTGAAAACAAATACACGCCATGTAATATACCATACATGTCGTGTAATTTCCAGAAATGGAATTTCACCAAGTTTCCTCCAAAGTAAAAAGACACGTACAATGAATATGGATGAGAAGAATATGAAGGAAATTTAGAAAGGAATTTAAGATAAAGAATTGATTAATTTTAATATCATAAATAATTGAATTCAAGAACAACTTATCTTGAATAAAAGAAAGGTTAAAATAATTTGAATACTAAATATGCTTAAATTTCATTGCATTCTATAGATGATCATGAGCTAGACCAAAGACCCTTTGTGTGTGTATGGTTTCATTTAAATTTACTTAATTTAAATTTGTTGGCCAATGATCCTTCTTCTAATAAAATTTAGGCCCTGCATGCCCTTGGTTTCTTTAATGTAAACCCCATGTAATAGAGGATCTCCCAAGCCAGAGGAGATGGTTCAAAAATCTGATGCTGAGGCGACACCAACCTAAGAAGGAACAAAGGTGGACAGGTGGGAGCTGCAAAACATGAACCATCGGGTTCAAGGTGTTTTCCCCTAGGTCAGGTTTATCATATCAAAAAAGTTAGATATTCTAACCAATATAAGTTAATTATCATTCCATCTTATTTTATTTTTGTCTAATTGAATGGTTTATTTATTATGTATGTGTTGTCGCAATCACATTCTTAATTAAATAAACAAGCATGAAAAGATGGAATAAAATAAAAACTAGACACTGCGTAAACATTATCATAACATGGTTAATCACTTAAGCAAGAATCACATAATTTTAACAAGCATGTGATAATGCGAAAATATGCATAAAGGATTGAAATCCATCAAATACCATATTAATTCAGACCAATCCTTCTACTACTTTATTAAGGGCAAGACTCAATAAAACTATGTTTTTGACCAACCCTTGTGGGTAAAATTATTTTTTTAATGGAAGTTCATATGAATGTTTCGGGTTGACTTAAAAATTTTACATCAAGAGGAGTGGCCCTTGATAGACTTGTTGTAAAATAGAGGCAAGTGTTGAAGAAATCCAAGTCAGGATTTCAAGATTGGGGAGTCCACTCAACAGATCAAGGAACTGTAATCTCACAGTTGGAAAAGACCTAAATACCTAAATACCTTTAAATAGCTTGACCAACCCTTTTTGGTGTTATGCGAAGGGGAATATGGATCCTTTCCACTAGACTGTCAATGAAATTAGGCCTTCAATGTTCAATGGTTGGGCCATTGGGACATAATAAAATAGTGGGATAATTAATAAATTCATTAATTATTTTTCATAAAATGTAATCAAAAGTTACTAATAAATCTGCCCTTTTAATTTGTAGAATCAATATGACAAAGTCATCAACCACATTTTATCTACGATCAATTCTAGATAAAGGCAATATCCTCAATGGCAGTAACTTTCCGGAATGGTTTAGGCGCCTTTGGTTTATCCTATGCCATGAACTAAGGTTTTATGTGCTAGAGTCCTCACATCCTGATTCACCTACCCAAAGGGCGAGGGATGATGATTTCCTATTCTATGATAAACATTTGAAAGATTCACTCGACATTAAATGTTTTATGTTGCCATTAATTTCTAGTGAACTCATGAAGCTTCATGAAGACATGGATTCCTATAGCATACTTGAGCACCTCCATGGTCTATACCAGGAGATAACAAGACAATAAAGGTTTGAGATCTTCAATGATCTCTTTCAGATCAAGCTTAGATAGGGTACCCCAGGTGGGCCTCATGTAGTCAATCTCATTGACTTCATTGATAACATGGAGGTTTTATGGTTTAAACTCCATGTAGAACTTGGTACCGATCTCATTCTTGTATCAATCCCTCAGAGCTTCTCTAAATATGTTTTAAATTTTAATATGAACAAAACTGAGATGTTTCTATCTAATTTTTTTATCCTCATTCACCAAGTGGACAATGATATGAAGAGTGAAAATCCTTTTATCCTTATGGTGTATAAAAGAAAGGGAAAGAGAAGAGATTTAAGCCCAAAGCTTATTCAAGGACTTCCAAGAAAAGTAAGATCAAAGGGGAGGAAAGAGAATATGAGGTTGTTTGTTTCGCATGTGGCAAAAAGGTCCACATGAAGAAAAACTTCACTTATCCCAGGAAGCAAGGTGAAGATTCAGGTGTGTTTGTTATCAAATGAAATCTATCGATTTCAACCAATTGGGTATTAGATACTGCTTGTGGTGCTCACATATGTATCCAAATACAGGAACCATGTAGATTTAGAAAGATTGGCCGATGTGAGGTGGATCTGCGAGCAGCCAACGGAGCCAGACTCACTGTTGTAGCTGTTGGATACTACCACCTCACATTGAATTCTGAGATGTTTTTGGCATTAAAATGATGTTATTATGTAACCTCTAAAACCAAAAACATTATTTCTGTATCCATATTAGATACATATGGATTCACCTTCAATTTTGGAAATTAATGTTGATACTTTTATTAATATAGTATTTGTTTTGGTAGGGAACATTTATATAACGGCCTTTATGTCTTATACTACACAAACTAAGTAATGGCGATTGATGAAAATGTCAATTCACATGACTCGTACCACACCCAATTTTGGCATAAACAGCTAGGTCATTTCAATGAGAAACGTTTGATAAAATTACATCAAGAATGGTATTTAGATTTTTTTCAAAATAAAACCACTTGGTGTATGTCATGCATGTCTACAAGGAAAAATGACCAAAGCCCCATATATTGGGAAAGGTGAAAGGGCTAAAGAGCTTCATGAATTAGTTCACACAAATGTGAGTGGGCCATTTCTTGTTAAAGAAAGGGGTGGGTTCTTGTACTTCATAACTTTTTTAGATGATTTTAGTAGATATGGATATATTTACATAATGATGTATAAGTTAGAATCTTTTGATCTGTTCAAAGAATACAAGAATGATGTTTAGAATCAGATTGGTTATCAGATTAAGAAACTCCAATCAGATAAAGGAGGATAATATATTAATCAGAACATCATTTATTTCATAAGGGGGTTTAGGATTCTATCTCAACTCACTCCTCCTTACACGCCTAAGTGGAATGGTGTAAGTGAAAGGAGTAACTGCAACCTATTGGACATGGTGAGATCAATGATGAGTCATGCGAGTCTTCTATTATCCTTTTGGGGATATGCATTACAATCAACATCACACATATTAAACCAAGTACCAACTAAATTGATAAGTGGTATTCCATACGAGTTATGGAGTGGACACGAATCCATGTTCTCTAATTTGCATGTGTAGGGTAGCAAAGCATTTGTTAAGGCCTCTTCAGGTAACAAACATCCACCCCAAAGGACAAAGTGTACCTTTATAGGATATCCCAAGGAATCAATGAGATATTACCTATACAACCCCTCAGATAAATAGGTTATAGTGGTAAGACACACAATATTCCTTGAGAGGGAGAACAACTCCAAAAGAGATAGTGGGAGCGAGATAGACTTCGATGAAGTAGAGTCTCAAGATACATAGGAGTTGGTATAAAAACAGATTCCACAAAGCCATGTGGAAGAACAATATGTTCTAGAGACACAAGAACTCCATAAGAGCATGAGAGAGGTGAGAAAACCAGAATGATATGGCTTTCTTATCACAGAGGATTGTGACTTGTTATTGGTTGAAAATGATGATTCTTTTACATACAAGGAAGCAGTTGAAGGAACAAACGTTACCAAGTGGAAGGAATCCATGAATTATGAAATGGATTCCATGTACCAAAACCAAGTCTGGATTTTGGTTGATCCTCCAGTTGCTGTAAATTCTATTGGTAATAAATGGGTATTCAAGAAGAAACTAGACATGGAGGGACAAGTTAGCAGCTATAAGGCACGGCTGGTTGCAAACGGTTTTAGACGACATCAAGGAATTGAGTATGATGATACCTTTTCACTAGTTTCAATGCTGAAATCCATCAGAATCCTATTGGTCATTATCTCTTACCATGACTATAAAATTTGGAAAATGGATGTCAAAACAGCATTCCTTAAATGAAACCTCCAGCAAGATTTATACATGAAACAACCTAAAGGGATTGTGAATCCATAGAATGCCAAAAAGGTATGCAAGTTGCAGAAATAGATTTACGGATTAAATCAAGTATCAAGGTCATGGAACATTCGTTTTTATGAATCCTTAATAGAATTTGGATTTGTTAATAACAAATGCGAGCCTTGTGTCTACAAAAGGTTTAGATGAAGTATAATCATTTTCCTAAAAGTATACGTTGATGACATATTACGAATTGGAAATGAAGTACATGTCTTACAGTCAGTTAAGGAATGGTTGGATAAATTCTTATATATGAAAGACTTGGGTGAGGCAATATATATTCATGGGATCAAGATCCATCGTGATAGATCCAAGAGAATGATGGGCCTAAGTCAAAGTACATACATTGACATGATACTGAAGAGATTTAGTATGGAACAGCCCAAGATGATATTGTTTCCAGTTTCACATGGCATTCAACTTTCCAAGAAAATGTGTCCTCATATACATGAGGAAATAAAGAAAATGGAAAGGATCTCTTACCCATCCATGATTGGGTCAGTCATGTATGCAATGCTGTGTACAAGGATAGATGTTTCTTATGCATTAAGTGTGGTAGGAAGATATCAAGCTAATCTAGGAGACCACCATTGGATGGCAGTCAAGACTATCCTTAAGTATCTGATGCATACTAAGGATATGTTCCGGGTTTATGGAGGAGATGAGGAACTAGTCATCAGTGGACATGTAGATGGTAGTTTCCAGACTGATCAAGATGACATGAAGTCACAGACTAGATAAATCTTCAGTGTGAATGGAGGTGCAGTGAGCTGGAAGAGATCAATTCAAGGTGAGGTCATAGATTCTACTGAAGAGTCCAACTATATCACAGCTTCTGAGGCAGCTAAAGAAGCAGTATGGATGCGAAGCATCATCCCAGATCTGGATGTAGTATCTAGCAGTAAAGATCCTATCACACTCTATTGTGATAATACTATAGTGGTGGCACTTGCAAAAGAGCCAAGGTCGCATCAACAGACAAAGCACATACTTCGGAAGTATCATCTATTAAGCGATTTTTCCAAGAGAGGTGAAGTTGCAGTGAATAGTAATTCCACATAAGACAATGTGGCGGACCCCTTGACTAAAACCTTGACTCAGCAGAAACATGATCATCATGTGAGGTCTAGTAGACTAAAATTCATAGGGAGTTGGCTCTCATCCAAGTGAGAGTTTTTTAGTGTTTTTTTCCTGAGAATGAATTATTTATACATTTATTACATGAATGTACACTTTTTATATATTGTTCATTATTCTGCATGAGTATAATATAACAATGTCCAAAAATATATGTTGCATTAATAAGGTCATGGAAGATCCCTACTATGATGAGAAACTTGAAATGCTATAACAATATTCATAAATAACATTCTATAGTTGGATGGCATACTATGATAGGATACATAGTATACAAACCATCATGTGCAAGTACTCATAAGAAGATGAGACTCTCTCTCATGGCGTTCGCACTTTCTAATCTCCCTGATGGGATATTATGAGAACAGAACTGCTAGAAGTAATTCCGCTTGTCCTGGTGTAATCGGACATTTCTATCTACGAGCGTGTGTAATGGTCCTTAGACTGGAATATTATCATTAACTCATGTCATGAATCGCACACTTAGATTTTCTGATGAAAATCGTCATGAAGACAGCTGGCAGGAAGTTGGGTACGTTTGGTGTGTCACGAATGATATATTGTTAATGGATATGTTGAGGATGGATTTGTCCCTTACTTATTTATGGAATTAGATATCTCGGGCCCTTTGATTGAAATAGAACTGTCTCTCAAATTCAATGGCTAGGGTGTCACGACGAGTTTATTTATGGAATTCAAAAAATGACGGATCAAGCATATAGGTTTATGACAATGCCATGAAACCTGATTGATGAGATATTGAGACAAAGGGATTAAATTACACGGTAAGCATTCATATGAAGTTACACTTAAATGCGGTGTCAACTTCTTTCTCTTGGTAGCATTGACCAGTCACTAGACTATAATCTTTGACTATAGGCCAGCTCACCTAATGCCAATGAGAAAGAAGCGTAGAGGGTCACACAATATGTGTATCCAAGTATCTCAAGTAGAATAATGATTATTCCCATATCTGGTTTAATAATTATTCAAGTAAGACTAAATCATTTTAATGTTAGAGGATTATTATAATTAAAACAAGATATACACAATGTGTACATTGAATGCACACACCGTTTAGTTTTCATTTTGGAAAGGAAATGAAAAACGAGTACACGCCGTGTATTAATGATTACACACCATTTAGTTTTTCCAGTTGGGATTTTGAGGAAATAATATCATTTTATTAAATGATATTTATTATAATCAGTGTGGGAACATGTCATGGAATTAATGATTGGACATGGGGGTTTTCAATAAGAGTTAATTCATTAAATAAAATGTGTAACGCGTTTATTTATTGTCATAACTCCATAACCTCAAACCCGATTATAAATATCCTCATAGCCCAAACACTTTTTTCTAATTATTGTGCACAACAATTCTGGAGAATTCGCTCAAGGCCGAAAGAACTCCTTCCTCCAAGAATACTCCTATGACCGAAAAGAGATCATCCTTCATTGGACCAAGGTAATCTAATGTGGACAACACAAGAAAAAGCATCTCCACAATAGCACCTAGATATTCCTTTGGCATCGTCCAGAGATACGGGGTGCACGTGTGGGTCACCGCTAGAGGATGTCTACACATGGATTCTGTGATGCAATGACAAATAACATCAGAACATGCTCAAAAATATCAACGTAGAAAGAATTCTATAAAAGGTACTTCATATTAATTAATTAAATTAATTATAATAAACATGTGATAATCCTCTTTTGTGGGTCCGAGACTATTCTTCTTTTTTGACTATTTCTGTGATTCGATCCATGGCATCTGGAATTTATTGTCATATTGATCCTAGATTGATCATTGCTAATAACAAAAAATCCAAGTGAGTAAATCCACCCACCAGCTTCCTCTACACATGGGACCTTCACTATTCCCCCGCACCCCTACTCGGGATCAGTGTCGGACTGCAGCCTTAGACCTCCGAGCTGGTCCCTTAGAAACCATCACTGAACCCCATAAAAATGGAGAGTCTCACCAAAAACATTTCAGACCAGGTAACGAATATTTTACCTTGAACCCTTACGCACACACAGTTTCCACCTATGGAATACCCTAATTCGAGATACTCCTCTACAGGCCATGATATACCTTGAGTCGTCGTACTCAACTTGGTCCACTTCCCATATCGTGAGTTGGGATCCTTATCTTCGATTCCCTAAGTTCCTTGAGTCATGAAATTACTCATGTAACTCCTCAAATCTTATTACTTGAATCATGTGCTGGGTTGAACCTGAAAGGGATTCTCTTGCATAAGTCTCACAGCTTCCATTTCTAGGAATCTTCCTCTTAGTTTTCCTTATGACATTATGTTAAATTTTTCTTCTATAGTCTTCCGCACATGACATTAAACTATACTACACCCTATATAAAAAACATAGGATTCCACTTGTTCATAAAAAAGAGATTCCATGTGCCTCAATAATAAGGTGACAGTAGTCCTAACTACATGTATTTGAAATATAGCATACCATATCATTCATGAATAATATGTCTTATGCATTAAGAATATGATTACCTCATGGTCTAAATGGGGAAGAGAGGATTGGAAGATCATTGCAGAATGACCACTCATTTCATCCATTCACAAGATGTTAAACAGAATACATACCCTTTGAAAGGGACATGGGGTTCCCTTGTGACCTGAAATGAGGAAGATATCATGACCAAAATCCACATGTAATACCTATTCACCATTTATACTCCTTTTATTCACATGGTAATCTTCCACACGTATGCCCCATCCACAATTGTCGCTCCATAGCAGCACCTGGGAAGCCTCCAGGTGTAATCCCCATTCAAAATTTCCACTCCTTTGTAGCACATAATATACTCCCATGTGTAATCCCAATTCTTCATTGAAACCCCTTAACATAACATGGGCCATTATCCATGAATAATTTCCACACCACCCTTAGTGGCCGCACCATTATGTAATTATAGTCAGGTATTGTGTTTCCCCATGATTCTCACACCGAGTATAACTCATGTGATATTAGAGTAAGAAATCATAATGACATACTATTTGGATAGCTAACCATGCATAATCCCCAGCATGACTATGGTCCTCTAACCTTGGTTAACCCCCATTCCCCTCATCCCACATTATGTTATACTTTATTCATTAGAGAACTATGTGGACTTTGAGCCCTTTCTGCTAAATAGGGTATGAAGGAGGCCTCTTCGAGGATCAATCCCCTCATACCCCAAGATCCATTTGTCTCAGCTATTTCACATCAGTCCATTTATATTGTATGAATTTAAACTAAATGTTCCTAAATTTGCGGGTTTGGATACCTTTAGTGTATGTGAAAAGCATCTTTCAGGTTTAATCACGACCAATGGTAATCTCTAGTACTCCCTCCCAAGGATGTACCCTCCTTTTGTGACATCTTCCCTTTTTGGGACACATCACCCAAATCCACCTCTCTAAGCTGTTTTGATCAATCCATGTTGGCATCTATCATTTCATAAGCCCTCCACACTTCTCCATAATCCTCCAACCAAGAGTGTCCCTCTTTTGATGGGATACTAACCATGTATAAGTCCCAACATGTCTTCAAGTTGTTGTCCATTGTGTGCATCCAAATTCTATACCATATTCATGAACTAAATGGGTTTTGATCTCTGTCCTCTACATAGGACACACAGGAAACCTCCCTGAGGATCACTCCTAGTGAATGTTAAACCCTGGTGTCCCATAATTTGGTGTCCACCTTCCATGATCCACCGTTTTTTCTATCCAGATCAGCCTTCACGGTGTGAAACCATATTTCTAGGAGACAAACCATACTAATACTCTCTTTTCAGGAATTATAATCCATACATCTACAGCTACCTTTTTTGATTCACCATCACGGTGTTACGTATTTCTTTTCTAGGACACATCACCTCATGTTCTCTATTTTAGGCCATTATGATCCATCCACCCGATAAATCTCCCTAGTTCCCCCCTTTTTGTGTACACCAGAATGATTTTCCCTTAATGATGTCTAGAAAAATAATATCTATCTCCTAAAGTTGTTAAAATCATAGCCTACCCTATGTTTAAGATGTTATGTATGAGTAAAATCATAGAAACTATGCATTATCCATCTATCTTAGCAATACACTAAACTTGCAGCATGTCCCGCGTTAAACATTGGAGGATGAGAAAAACCACATAGACATTCCTCTAACATAATAATTCCTACATAAAATGTAATATTCCTTGTGATTTCTCTTCCTCAAGAATCCCTCTGATAAGGTAGAATATAGGTGACAAATGTTCAAGCATCCCGAGATACCCCGACGTGCTAGATATTACCATCCACTCTGACCAAAGGTTACTTCCCTATTATGACTCTTTCAATTGTCCACACAGAAGTAGAATAAATAACCGACGTCAATGACTATTTGAAACTAAGAATGAGGTTAACCAACAACAATTCAAATATATGAGGGAGACCTAGACTAGGAATCAAATCCATAGAAAGAATTAGTGGAAGGAGAGACTGACATCCCATCATCCCATTTCGATTATGGAAAAAACATCTCTGAAAAAGCGATGAATTCCTCCAACCATTGGAAAGCGAGAATGGGGTGTAAAAATTAGTGCATTGATGGGACGATGTTCACTCCATAGGAAAGCATTGAAAACAAATATGATATAATTGATGAATATCCAATGTTATTATCCATAACATTATATGATATGAATTTATATCATGAATGTTTTTCGATAATGAATATCATTATTATCTCATATGACATTGCCAAAACCCATCATATATATAAACGACATTATGGAATATATCTATTAGTAATAAGATGATCCAATGTGTCCATCAGGTGGTTCTCAATCTTGTAAAAATGAAACTCATAGAAGATGAACATAAACAGACACTTCTAACTTTACTCACACATAGTATGAAATTGTATCTTCCTACTACGAACATCAATAATTGTGTAAACCTATCTCATATTATACTCCACATAAAAAATAATAATTTCAATTTATTTATCTCAGTAACTCTATCTAACAATTATATATCATTATGAATAGATGTATTCCGTTATCTTATGATTTTTAAACACCATTGATAACTACCAAAGTGATCATGGAATTAATATTTAAATGTATAAAACATAAATTATATCATTAAAACATGGTTCGGTTATTCAAATTTTACATAATCAACTTCTAAGATTCATATATAACCTCTATAACATATTTCTTCAATACTTATACGATTATAATCAATGATGTATTGTTATAAAATTTATATCTCTTAAAAAAATGGAATGGTCAATATCGGTATAAAAATGAGTCCTCAATTTAGCTTTTGTAAATTAATCTGAAAATTCATTCCCCACATAAATTTTATTACATTATTGGTTGGTGTTATCATTGAAATTTCCAATTGGGATAAATCTAGAATGAATCATTGATAAAATGTTGTTATTATAGAGGATATCCTAGTATTAAAATAATATTTGGAACTCTCCAAAAAAATTATTACATTAAACATCTATGGTCCAGTAGGAATTATATATTCTTATATCACATTAACTAAAAATTTCAACTCCAAAATATATATGTGACATGAAAGGATATGGCCCTACTGTGGCCCCAACAATGTCTACAATATGCTGAATGTGCCACCCCAACCCCTCCTACAATACTTTAGGGTATGATAAATCATAAATCACAGTATGGGTGGCCTTAAATGATATCAACCTATATCATATACATATATACAAGGAATAATAATAACAAGTATTATTAATTTAAACATTAAACATTACACCACATATATACAGGATAACCACTAAGATTCACATTGAAAACAAATATATGCTACAAAATGAAAAATGGAATGATGTATTCCCGACACCAAAAAATGGAAAATAGAGAAAACCACTATAATGATGAGGCCCCTATAAAAAGTTTCCCATAAATATGAATGTCACTCAATTCAATTACCTCCACGTATAAATAAGATATAACAACATTGTATCCATCCTATTATCTACTTCAAATCACCTCTAAACAAACCATTCCATTTCCATGTCATCCAAGACCATCAACAACCTTTTTATTGACTAAACATACATATTATGTGTGGATCATGGCCTATTTATGGGTTAATATCAACAAACTCAATATTATTTCCTGAAACAAAAATGGAAATATTAAAAATTAACCCATTCATACTAGTAGCATGGGTTTAGGGTTAAATAGTGTAGAGACTATACGCACAAATAAAAGTAAAATCAATAGTGTAAATAATACAAAAAAATAGAAAATCAATAAAAGAATATAATTATTATGATATATAGTTTTTTCTAAAAAATAAATAACTATCCCATCCCTAAAATGAAATATAATATTTAAAATATGATTCATGAAAAGATCATCTAACCCAACAGAAATCCTAAAAGTCTAAAATAACTAATTGGAAAGAACACAGAAATGTTATGGAGTCCTAGCTTGAACCCAACTCCCCTGCTCCATCAAAGAATTCAACTACATACCTTTATGAAAGTTGAATATTATAAGGTATTCATGTTCAATGGTGGCCTCAATAGGGAGTGATCAAAAATCCTATTTCCAACAATAATTTTTTCAATAAAATATGAAATCTGTAAATAAGTGAATATGGAGTTCTATTAATAAAGAATTACCCTTTAGAAGTTTAATATTTAATATTTTATCATATTATAAGAAAATTCAGTAATATATTCATAGATTTCAAGGCATTGTAGTGAAACCTAAGATCGGTATATACCATATTTAACCCTAATCGGTGAGTCTCTAAAAAATGGGATACATTATTGGTCAACTGGTTTTAAGGTATACAATTGAGGAAACCCCAGTCATAATTATCCATGATAAACCACATGGATTGTCAAATAATTCTTTTCTAATACATGTCATATGGAATCCAAGGGGATGTAACCCTTCGGTTTCCTCTAAATCATCTTACATGTATCAACTCAAGGAACAATCCTTGACATAAAGAACCATAGATTAGAGGAAATATATAGCTTTCACAAGAGTAATTCTACCCAAAATCAATCTAACTCTAGGGAGATCATCTTGCAGTATTAAACTAGGGTACCCACCATGAATCTAGAGAATTAATTTAAGGATTTCGATACAGACTGTCTTATCCAAAATTCAATGGGGGTCTCCACCATGGAAATCATGGTAATTAATCTAACAATAATCCAAAAAATTTATCATGAAATTTCATAGCATTAGACGTAAATGAATCTGAGGGTATCTTCACACACTAGTATTCATCTATGTCCTTTATTAGAATCATTTTATTCGTCATAGCCTCCCACACCAATCCAGTTTATACCGAATAAATGGAATAAATCTAATGAATTCATATAAATCACCTCTAATGAAACAAGTAATTTGACCAATTTAGAAATATAATTCATTGACAACACTTATTTCATTGGTAAATAAAGTACCTAAGTTCCCATTACTAATTTTATTATCAAGGTCATATAAATTTACATTACATCACTAGATTACCAAGATGTTTCCTCTTTCTTATACAAAATTTTCCATTTCTAACATAAAACTTATTTCATTATTTTACCATGGATCAAATTTAATCATTCATAAATTAATCACAACACCTACATTTCCATAACATGGTTTAAAAGGGTTTCATTAACAAGATAAATAGGAAATTATTTATAGAATTATTCTTAACAATATATCTACCCAACACCACCACATAACAACTCACTTAAACATGATGCATTTGGTCCCCTTCATGGACCATTCTATCAGTCACTCAGGATAGGCCAACCCCAACATAAAATATCCACACTCCAGCTTTGAGACACCAATAAAAGATTAAATACATATCCAATACTATCAATTATTGTGAAAATAAATATAAAAATAATATCTCAAAGGCATACTTTTATTTTTTTAATCATTTATGTTAGAATTATCCGTTTATTAAAAACAAACAAATGCACTCTATATTCTCACAACACCCAAAAAAGAGTAGGAACATTTAAAAAGGTACTCAATAAATTTTTCAATTTCATCATTAAAGAATCCTCTAATACAACAGACCAATACATTTTAAAAATTATATAGGACTATGTGTTAATTATAGGTACCACCTTCCACAATAATGAAGCTCCATGGTCATTTGTTCCAATCATGACTACCCCTTCCCGAAGAATTTCCATGTCCAATAGATAAAACTTAAACCACATGAGGCCCTACCATTTATTTGATAAAATAATTAATAATTTATAAAGTAATTATAAATAATTAAAAACAACTAATAAATAAAATATAAAACATTAAGGAAAAATTGGCCAATTACTCCCTTGGTACTCCAAATGATCCAATAATGAGATCAACGATCCTTTGATACTTAATTCCATGCACCCAACATTAAGCCGGTACCCGGTACCATAAAAGGGAACCAAAATCATACTTCCAAACATTTAATTTATCTCAAGAACTCACACCATGATTTTTATTCAACAAAAATTTGGGTGATGGTGTGAAACTATTATCTTGGTACACTCTCCCACAATGAAGCATAAAATCCCCAGTATCTATAGATAATTTCATCATACTCCATTGGAACTATTACCCAATTACATCAATTTAACAACCCTAAAACTAGTTAATATGAATAAATAATAGATCAATAGGCTTAACATCGCTTCATGATCTCAAGAGTCAGTGAATCCAATTGCAGAGAATCAATGGTGTTTCACATTGGATGAAGGGGACGATGAGGATGAATGAACATGAGCATATTTGGTCATGATGGGGGAGAAAAATAAGGAATGATTTAGTTTACAACTCATAAGGGTAAATTATTAATTTTCACTTTTAAAATATCGAATAGTTTTCCCACATGGTTTGTGAAATCTTGCACCAACTGTACTGTCAACACCTCCACAAAACTCCCATCCTTGAAAGTAATAAGGAATTATTTAAAAAACTTGTTCCATCCATCATATTCATCTCTATTCCCATCTATATAAATATTCAAAGTGTTTCTAATACCATATAAAAACAGTGGACCATAACCCAGACCCTAACCACCTCTCACAATTTCTCCTTAAACTCACATTGTTTAAAAGAATCTAGTGTGCCACTCATGAACCCCAACCCATACATGTTTAAATAAACTAAATTTAATCGTTTCATGGATCCACATAAGGTTATTTTCATGATTTACCAAAAAATTCTTCACCTTAACTATGCTCAATAATGAAACACTACAAAACCATTAAAACATTACCCAAATGTACCAAGACTCACCTGAACACCTGAGATACCTCTGACACAAAATCCTTGTCCAAAAACATCACTATAAGAAATAAATAATTTTGTAACTCCATTGTGAACCATTAATAAAAATATGTCCCATCCATTAAATGAAAAAACAATAAAAATTCCCCTAAAATAAAACAGATATATACACATTCTGTGTTAAAAAATCATCACAACGACACTTCTCTTCATTAAGATTTCTCAGTGGTCATCAAATTGGATCTCCCAACCCATTTCAGTCACCAATTATATCTCAAAGTAAATTTACCACCTTAGTGTAATTGTATCACTGTGAAGGAAAGGTATGAACCACTTATTCTATTTCTTTCTAATATTCCTTAAAACCACCATTGACTGCTATTAAATATTTTGACTCCCAATTGAAAAAAAAACACACATCCAGGGGAATATAATTATTTACAAGGATCACACTTCAATAATAATAGATATGTCCTTGGTATAGTTTTGAAATGATCCAATACCACACAATCTAGTCGAAAAAAATCAATGGATGACAACTAGTGGGATATTCTCTTTCACTCATGTTTCACTATTTAAACAGTCATATAGTGAGTTTGAACCCTATTAGAAAAAAATAGTGTAAAACTTATTGTGTAAAAAAAGTTACATATTCTTATTTTTAATTTAGGGAAAAAATATTCATTTTAAATACAATTATATGTTTTCTTACATAGATTCTGGTGAGAACATCCTAGTTTTTTTAAGGAAACTATGTTTGATTTTCCCTGTTCATTTTTCCCAGTATTATTCTCCCTAGTACGATTATACCTGTCTGAATATTCCCTATATAAAAAAATTCTAACTTTTTTAGAAAATGGTTGACATAAATTGGAACCACTTCAATTATGAGTAAGAAAAAATTCCATATGATTGTTTCAGCAGTATTCTTCATTATATAAAAACCTCAAAAAAAGATACAACATTGGATGTGTATAATTGTGAAATTTTAAAACTCTTCTTCCTCGGTATAAAATTCGTAGTACAGAGATCCCTACCTAATTATCCAATCAGATATAAAGATCATTCAAATAAAATTGAAGAACATAATATGGTAATCAGGTGAATACAATAATCACTAAGTACGATGATCAACTTAATGATGATGCAATCATATCTCTTCTCCTTTCACATAAATCATTTGAAACTTCTTCAACAAAGACGGAAATAAGAAACTTATTCTTCTCTCAAAAAACATAGAGCATCTAGGTATTTTAAAGTGAAAAATACATTAAATTATAATGTACAATGTAATTTTATCTTCTCTAGGTTCCTTGAAATGATTTGGGCAGGATTCCTTAAAACGCTTCCCGCTCAACCAAATTTCCAAAAAAAATCAACCTTCTTTTAATTATAGATGGATTAATGACTATTTCAATAAATCTCAACCATTTTTGAACCTTTTTTAAACATTAAACATATTCATATCACTTTTAAAATATTTATCATACCTCAGTCCAATTCTAGTAGTCCATTACAATTTTTCTATAATGAAAACCGTATATGAAAATCACAGTATGAAAAATTGGGTTCACCAATCTCAAAATAAACTCAATAAAACAATCTCAGTATGAAAATATGACTGTGAAAATATGAGTAAAAACATATCATTATGAAAATTTGAGTACGGAAATCAGGGTTAAAAAATCTGAGTACAAAAATATAAGTATGAAATTGTTCTTCCGCAAGCTCAATAATATCATTTCCATCCTAATCCTTAGTAACATCTTTTCCTTCCTCATCATTTTCATAAAAAATCTAGTATCATACATTACAAAACATAATTATGATTTATGAAAAATAAAAAACTCCAATGTATCATCATGTATTTATTGAAAAGTATCATAACATTCTCTTGCTTCTAGCTTTATTCTTTCCATCTTCACCCAAGTTTGTTTTCCCAGAAAACAATTGTCCCAAAGACAATTAGAATGAGTACTATTCTTCTAATTATGATCATTATTAGTATGATTGGATAGGATACTATCATCATAAGTAAAATTCTCAACATCCCTTTTTCTTTCCTACAAGGTTCCATTAATCATAATGTAATAAGCCAAATCTATTTCACTACCAATTTCATTCATCAAGATTGAATTAAATGTTTCATGATTAGTTATGATTTTGGATTATTCCAAAATAGTAAAGCATTGAAACATTAAAATCGGATCCATTATGAGTCCGATTATAATTGGTACCTCATTACAATATTCTCTCATTCCAACCCGAATATGAGTCCAATCAATATATTTACTTCCAAAAAAGATACTTCTTGAAATGATGCACTTTCTAAAACAATGTGAGTCTAATTTTTCTGAAAAAAAATTGTGATTCTGATTTTTAACCATTCCAAGGTTAGTTTATTTATCTTCTTTGACAATAAAAGGAAAAAAACCTTGTAAACAAACTTCCTAAAATATCAAAAAACTATCTCCAACCAGCATGGTCCCATCAATCTCCCCCTTTGGCTTTTTTTCAACCAAGATTCATAAATCAAAAAACATTGTAACCTAAAGTAATTGATTAAATATCAAGAAATCAAAACCAACATGAGATAAATCATTGTAGAAAAAAAGAATCATTGACAGTAAAACAATTGTTTCCAAAAGTAGTGATTATAATGACCATATTCATCTTCCACAACTCTTCTTCACATCATCAATATTCATAGGATACAATTTTTTTTTGTAGAACCACTCCAACACATGGTTAGAAAAGTTCACAAACAATAAAATGTTTATTCACAACTTAACAATAACTCTACATTTTTACATGGATACAAAATAATTGATTTCTGATATAATTATATCCATTGAAAACAATATCCAAAGATAATATGAGATGGGGGAAAGATACACATACATCAACCTTGATGAGAAGAAGGATGCAAACCCATGTTCATCCATAATTTTAAAAATATTCCTTTAGTAATGGTTTTGTCAAAAAGTCATCAGCATGATCTGATGATTGAATATACTCCTAATTCAATTCATTCTTCTCCAAATTAACTTTGATGAAATGATATTTGATATAAATATTTTTTTAATGAGAATATAGAACCATATTCCTGGTTATATGGATTTTACATTGATTGTAAAAACCCAGGAGTAAGGGTAACATCACTTCAAAATGTACATATTCTAATAAAATTTTCATCCTTATATATTGAGTAGAATCTTGAGTGGTAGCAACATAATCAACCTCATCCATACTGAGAGCTGAGGAATTCTATTTCTTTGAATTCCAATAAACATAATTCATTCCTAGAAAGAATAATCCACTCGATGTGGATCTTCCATCATCAACATTACCTACTAAATCAGCATCTGGATACCCAAAAAAGTCAATAATATATGAACATCCTTACCAGATTATAAAATTTTAAGTACATTTGATGTATCTGAGAATTCTTTTTCCAAAATGGAAATTTGATTCTTTTTCAAGTACTCTTAAATATTGTAGTTAAGGTAACATCATATACAATATTTGGTCTTGAGTTAGTCAAATACAAAAAAAAACAATCAAATTTAGATATTATCTCTAATAAACATATATTTCTTCTCCATCTTTGGAAAACATTGATACTATTGAAACTGGAGTGGAAGACAGTTTTGAGTATTCCATTTTGAATCTATTAAAAAGTTTCGTAGTATAATTTTTTTGATAAAGATAAATGTATTTTTCCTTTTGTAATATTTTTTTACTAAGAAATTGTTTCATTTCCCCCTAAATGGAATTCTCATATACCTTTTTCATTTCTTCAGCAAATATATCACAACATATTTTATCATTCCCATCAAATATAATATCATCAACATAAACAATTACAATTAAGGAATACTCTTGACTTCTTCTAATGAAGATATTTCTATCCACACTTTCTTTCTTTAAATTCATATTCTAGAAGTATCCAATTTGGAGTACTATTCCCTTGGATGTTGGTTTATCCAAAATTAGTCTTTCTTCAATCCACATCCATAACCTTCATCTTTACCTACAAAAAAGACAAAATGTTGTTAAATGTAAACATGATCATCAAGATCACAATTTAAGAATGTGGATTTAACATTCATCTGACATATCCTGTAAACTCATTGTGAAGTAATAACAATAAATATTATGATTGTTTCTAATAATGATATTAGATTGAAGGTTTCATCAAAATCAATACCTTCGATTTTTTAATACCCTTTGCAAACCAATCATTCTTTGTTTCTTATCACTTCACCTTCATTATTCAGTTTGTTCTGGTAAAAACAATTTTTTCCAATAATATTTTTATCTAACTTGGGTATGACTACCCATATAACATTACTTTCAATTTGGTCTAACTATTAATTCATAGCCTTAATCTGTTATGGATACTCAAAATCATCATTCACTATATTTACATCCGCTTTGGAATATAGAGAAGAATAAGTAATAGCATTTATAGATCGAATTGTTTGAACCATATGATGCTTATCACTAATAATATTCTAAGTTTCCACTTGTTTCCTTAGCATAGTAAAACAATTTACGGTATATTCCTCATCACTAGAATTAGGTGAATCCAATTATTCTTCTTGAGTTGGAATACAATTATATGTATCGGTAGCATAATTATTTTCAAAATAATATTTCTCAACTCTCTCTTCTGCCTTAGTAATTTAATCTTACATTTCCTTTTGAATCACATTCACATCAACTAAATCAATAATTCTTAAAATTTATTTGTTGAGACATCTATATCTTTATCATTTTGGACCATATCCATGAAAAATTCCATCCTCACCTTTCTACAAAACATTCAAAAACCAACTCCTTTATTATTTATAATACATAGAATCCTGAAAAATTTTATGTGTTTCAAATTAAATGTTTTCCAATAAAAAAATTCCTATGCGTTTTTATGTGATGTTTTTCTGTAGAAACATTTGTTAAGAATATACACAACAGTACGCATGGAGTTTCTCCAAAAGTAATGATAGAAACCTTGTTCAAGTTTCATATTTCTTCCCACTTCTACCAAACTACTATTATTTCATTAAGTAACCTCATTTAATTGAGTATTGTATTGGGAACCATACTCAAAATGAATTCAATGATAAAAATGATAAATTTATAATTCTTCGCTCGTATATTCACCACCACTTTTTATTCTAAACATTTTTACTGATTACTCACATTCCTTCTCCGCTTTCCTTCTGAAACTTTAATATATTTTCAATGAATTATAATTATGTTTCGTACACATGAAAAAAGTAATGTAAGTAAATTAAAAATAAAAGTGTTGAAATAATTTACTCCATTTTTTATTTTTTACCCATTGGAAAACTAAAATTGGAATCAATCATCTCTAATGTTTGTTTTGAACAATTTTCAACTTTCTTATACATTTTGTTTGTAATAATTCCTCTTTGAGAGATAGTTCAACACCAACCTCTTCTTCCTAGAAAGTTCAAAATGTCTGAGACACTATATACCATTGATAACATGATCACGTTTCTTTAAAACATGTGTCACAACCTTTTATTCCAAAATTTATTCTCTGCCACCATACCCATGCGACATGTGTTCATTATTTCACCAACATGAAACAATTTTCCATTTATACGCTAGCCTCTTGTATCAATTTTTCTGTCTTCTTCACTTTTCACAAAAATCAATATTTTTTGAAGTTAAATTTTTTACCCTCATAACAAAAATTTGAAACACTTATCAAATTTTGTTTCATCCCATTAACATACAAAGTGTTCATGGATTTTTTTTCTTTCCCAATGATGGTTGAACCAACACCATTTATTTTCAAGGATTCATCACTATAAAATGTCATTATTCCTTCATTGAAGTATTTTAAATTATTCAAAAAATTTAAATCTCCTATCATATGTTAAGAACACCAACTATAAATAATCCAATTTCGTTCTCATTTTATAGCATTCAATTCAGTTTCAACAACAAGATATATTTCTTCTCCGTTTTCTTTCTTCACTTCTGGATTCTTAGAATTGTTATGAAACTTATTTTGTACCTGTATATAATCAATAAATACTTTTTGAACGTGTCCATATTGTTCGAAAATTTCAAAAATATTTTTTAGCGGTAGGAACTAATTTTCAATCTTTACTCCATCCTTTTCTAGTTTCTTCAAAACAACCATTTCTGATTTTTTTCCTTTGTAGGGATTGACTCCCCCTCAACGTTTTCCACTCATAATCTATAGAGTAATAATATTTTTGGTTGAAACAACAAAAACATTAAAAATATATGAATCCACTACAATACCAAAAATATCCATATAAAGAGTATTTAGCTCTGAAACTTTTATACTAATAAGAATTGTTATTAAGTTTCTCTGTAACTTTCTTCTCTTTTATTTCTAATATACTATCATTTTTCTTATAAATTAGAGTATTTATATTAATTTAATAATTATCAGAACCATAAATATTAGAAACCTTTATTTATTCATAATGTTTCCAAACATTTTCCAACATATGGTTTTTTGACACTTCTGAATTCCCGACATTGTTGGTTTTGGCCACATGCAGGACATTCCCATATTTCATCTTTTCAGAAACAATTTCATCTTTCTTCAAACCCTATAAAGATAAATTTTGTTGTACCAAATAAATTTAAAAATTATAATAACTTTCACTAACTTTAATGATGTATTTTTTGAAACTTTTATTTTTAAATTCATTTTTAGAGTGTTTTTGTTGGACTAGTTTCAACTCTTCTTCTTTTTCTTTCAGATTGACTTCCAGATACTCATTATGATTCTTTTCATCCACAATAGATTTCTCCAAATCATCAATCTCTTTCACAAGAATATATTTCTCAAAATAAATACATTCTTTATTATTTCATGAATATTTTTCATCTTCCAACATATTGTTTTCTTCTCAATTATTTTAATATTTATCATAAATTATTTCAATAATTTTTTAAAATGAAATTTATGTTTTCTTTCTTATTCTTAGGAATAACTAATTAAAATATATTCATCATTAACAGTTTCAATTAATGTATTTTCAACACCAGAATAAATAGATTTTATGAATTTAGCTTCACATCTGACTTCTTCTTCATATCTAGATGAGAAACATCATCTTCTATATTGGAATTTTTTTAACATTCATTGAGGAATATTATTTTACATTATCAACTTATTTCTTCCACGATATTATTAGATTTATTTCTTCTTCATCACTATCTGATTCTTTCATTCATTGAGGATAATTGGCTACAATGTAATCAATGACTCAACATTAAAAACATTTTAGAGGATTTGTCACTTTTAATTCCCCTATTCCACTTTCAATATATTTAGAAAATAAGGATAAGATATCATCAAAATTTATACATACCTCATTTTAAGAATCAGATTTACCATCTTTATCTTCAATAAGAATATTCTTCAACATCACTTTCTTAATATCCTTTAATGAGATTTCTCTAGAAACTTTTTTTTCTTTTCATATCTTTCCCTCTACTCATTTCATATGTAATTAGAGTTCTATAAAAATCATCTAGAGATAATGTTTTAGGATCTATGAAATATAATGAAAAACATTTTGAATCAAATTATTCAGGAAGGATTCTCATAATCTTTTCAATAACTTTAGAATCACTTAACTTTTCACCAGGTTATTTGATAGTATTGAAAATTTTATTCACTCTTGTAAAAAAGTCATCAACTGATTCATACCCTCCCATATTCAAGTATTAATACTTCATTATCAATATTTCTAATAAAAAAATCCTTCAACTCCAATGTTTTAATAAAACATGACATGAACATAGCTTATAACATTTTGGAATGAATTTTCATCATTTGAGTCATATCCAGGAGGGGTTTATCAAATTGGATGATTGACCTTTTATATTGATGCTTTAGCTCAACCTAGGACTCTACCTTCTTCATGGAAAATTGGTATGGTTTCTTCAAAACTATCATGAGGATTCGAAAAGGTGACCCAATATCTCCTACCCTCTATTTTATTTCTCCCGATTCCTTAAGTTGATATATCAGCAAGAAAATTATGAAAGCCCATATAATCCATTTTCTATCCAGATATCACTTTTATGGTCTATCCCACCTAATATATGTGGATGATACTATTGGTTTTTTTAATGGTTGCAACAGATATACTAAGGGATTAAATGAATTATTTGATTAATACATTAAATGGAGTCGATAAGTTGTGAATAGGGATGAAAGAAGCTTCTTCATATCGAGAAGGTGTTATGGAAGAATGATGGGAATACTGGAGATTAGACTAGGCATTCAGAAAGGATAATTTCCCATGAACCAGATGAGTGCACCAGATTCATATATAAAGAATTGTATCCCAGACTTTGATAAGGTGAAATATAAAATCATGGGTAGAATTCTAAATGGGAAAAAACCCATTTTATATCCTTTGTAGAATGAATTGTCCTAATCAATAGTGTACCATCTTTCATTCTGATGCACATACATTCCTCACTCATGGTTTCCAAGGGAGTTTTTTGGAACATAGAGAATATGAGCGATATGTTTTTGTGGTGAGCTCATATAGAGAGAAGGAACCATTAGGTATCTTGGGAGAGGATTTCTCCACATATTTCTTAAGGTATGATCAATGTCAAGTCTGTGGTGGAGACTATAGAGGGCCTTCACTCCAATCTCTCTTGGATGGTCATGGAAGGGAAAAATCTATGGGGGAAGAAAATGCAAGGAAGATATGGACATGGATTGGGGAGACAAAAAGGAGGATAGTCGGTTGCCTGGGAGATGATTTAGGCTTATATTAAAGACCAACAAGAACAATAACAATGGATCGTGGGTTAGGGATACATCTACATGTGGAAGTGAAACTATGTAGGATCTATACTAGAGTTCCATTGATACAATGTACTGTATTTCACATTAAAACAGGAAGATGGGCACAAAAACGTCATCCACACCATCTTGAACAGAAAACAACTGATTTTGTTTGATAATATTATCATGAATTCTAAAACATATCATTGTGTTTTTATGGGTTGTTCCTCAGGTTTATAACCAACCATGGATTAATGGGAAACTCACATGACATTACATAATAGGGATTTTTGGAATGATATTTAGTGGATAAAAGAAAATATATGGATTTTTAACTTTATATTTTGGAAATTTAGCCACAACGGGCTGTTGAATAAAAACAACATAACATGCTTGGGGGTGTTCCTCAACTCTAAGAGCTAATTTTGCAGGGAATAAAAATAAAAAATGAATTTTCACTACATCATTGATTATTAAAGGGAAACAAATCATGGGGAACATTCATCAGCTTCATAGGGTGGTCTCTATAGGGATTCATGAGAGACAACTTCTTCGATCGATTGTTCCATGGGGTCTCGAATACTGGTTTGGAGAGAAAGGATAGTTCGCTCATCCTTGCATTTGGATGTTGGTTCATTTGGACAGACCATAATGAAATCCAACACTATGGATCCCTAGGTACTTCAATAGGGCTAGTGAACAAAATTATAAGAACCATTGTCAACTTAGTCCATCTTTTAAAAAAAATTGTTACTATTCCTTTGATCAAAACAATTATTTCTTACTCATTATCCATCCACACTCAATATAGTAGACTAGGTAAATAGGCTCTATGAAATCCTCACACATAGGTTTTCAAAATGAATACTGATAGATCTTGCAGCATGGGTCTAATGAAGGGGAGGGGAGTGGTTTGAGGATGTAAGGGGTTGGTGATTCTAGCATATTGTGTTTGCTTTTGTTGTGGTAATTCTATTCAGGTGGAGACACATGCAATGATGAAAAGTATAAACCTTTCCTCTCAGAATAATATCTAGGTTGCATCAGTTGAAAATGATTTGACTGACATTTATAATTCCCTCTCTGACTACTGTTCAATACCATGGTCCATTGTGTATACCATCAGGAGATGCAATGAGCTAATGCACACCCATCCAGATAACTCTCATACATATAATGAAGGTAATTTTGTTGCTGATTTTTGGAGTTCCCTGCTACACATGGGGTACAAATATCATGCTTCTCAAGTCTTCAGTCTCTTCTTCTATAGTGTGTGAATTTGGTCGGTGAAGATTCATTGGGTCTCTACTACTTTATGCCACCATGACTCCCTCTTCCTTTTTCCCCTTTCCCCCCCATGTACCTTTATAACCTTTTAATAAAAATATTTATTTCATTAAATATTTTATCCTTCTAGATATGATAATTATTTCCATTGAAAACCAAAATACTTTTTCTATTGACCCAATTCAAATTCTCCATCAGCAATGAATAAGTGAAAGAAACATTTATCTCTAATAGCACATGAAATTTTACAATCAGTCTAATTATATCACTAAGTATGGAGGGATTGAATCAGTGATACTATTTCTTTTATTTTTCCATAGAATAACCTTTACCTCATATTAATGATATTAATTTCCTGATGAATGAATTTCTAACACACATCCACTAGGACACCCGAATTTACTAGGTTCAATATTGAATAATGAGATCTATATTCTTGGTATGGTTTGGAAATGATCCAATACCATACAATCCATAGGAAAAAATCATTGGATTACAATGTGTAGGATATTCCCTTTCACTCATGTAGCATTATATAAACAATCCAATAGTGTGTTTGTAACCACTTAGAATAAATAGGGTTAAACAATGATTTTGTAACAAAAAAATGTTACTTTTTCATCTTTTTGATTTCTCAAAATGTATACAATTGAAAGAAATTATTCACATTATTTACTAGAAGCTGGTAATAACATCTTGGACTTTGTAAAAGAAAACTTAGTATGATTTTCCCAATATGTTTTCCCAGTATTCTTCCCGGTACGATTCTCCCCATTATGATTATACCAGTCTGATTCTTCCCTATACGAAACAATATATAACCTTGTCCAAATATTGTATATATAAATTAACACCATGTCATGTAGGAGTCTAAAAAAACTCAATATTATTCTTCCAGTTATATTCTTTCATGTCCAAAAATCTCATTACAAAAAGATATAGCACTGAATGATTCTGATTGAGATAATTAATAAATCCTTCAACATCATTCTAGAAATCCCAGTACGAAAATACCAATATATTTATTTAGCCCGATAAAATTATTAATTGAATATAATTGATGATCAGAATATGGTAATTAGCATAATATGATAATCATTGGGTATGATGATCATTAGAATAACATTTCAATCTTTTCTCTTCTCCATTCACATCATTCCGCAAAAATTTATTCAAGAAAGACTCAATACAGAATCATCTTATCCTATCTAAAAATTCATTGCATATCTATCTTATGCATTGAATAGTACATTAAATAAAAAATTATGAAATAATTTCATCTTTTATAGGTTCCTTGAAATGTTTTGGGTGGGATTCTAAAAATAATTTCCCACTCAAAAAAAAATCCCTAAAATTCAAACACTCTTCAATTAAGGATAGATTAATGACTTTTTCAAAGCTTCTCAACCATTCTCAATCCTTATGAAAGCTTATATCGAATTTAGATCACTTTTGAAATCTCTATCATAATTATTACCAATTATTATTACCCATTAGGATTTTTTATAATGAAATCCCCTAATGAAAATCTTATTATGAAGGTCATCGTATGAAAATATCAGTACGAAGATCTCAGTATGAAAATGTCAATATTAAAATATTAGAATGGAAAATCCATGTATGAAAATCCATGTATGAAAATATGTGTACAGAAATATAAGTATGAAAATTCCAATTCAAAAATATATCTACAATCTTTTTTCCCTTTGTCTCAACAAAAACGTTTCCATCCTGATCCTCGGTAATATATTTTCCTTCTTCACCATTTTCATTATAAAGATACTATCAAATTTTTAAAAACCTAATTATGATTTTGGGAAAATAAATAACACCTAAGAATCAAAATAATTTCATTATTTTAATGTTCCATTCTATCAATTTTTCTTCTTTCCTTTGTGGACCAAGTACGGTTGTACAGAAATAATTTGTTCCAAAGGCAATAAAACTAAGTATGATTGTATTAATTATGATCTTTCAATGTATGATTGGCCAGGATACTGTCATCCTAAGTACAATTCTCAACACCCCTTTTCTTTCATTCCATGTTTGACCAATCTGAATACAATTGGACACATCTCTTTCACTCCCCCTATCATTCATCATGCTTGCATCATAGGTTCTCTAATTACTTTTAGATTTATGAGGATTTAAAAACAACAAAGTGCGGACACATTTATATGAGATCCATGCTGAATCTAATTACAATTAGCACCTCATTAATATATTCTCCAATTTAAAACCCATAATGAGTCTTATTAGAATCTTTTCATCCAAAAATAGATTCTCAAAATGATGCACTTTCTAAAAAACATGTCTTTTTTTCTAAAAACAAATTGTGATTACAACTTTAAAACATTACAAAATTAGATGATATATCATTTATGACATATATGGAAACAACCTTGTAAAAAATTACTTAAGAATCCAATGACATTGTCCATACAACTTGTTCCCAACAAAAATATGATGATTTAACCTTGAATTCACAATGTACCCAGAGACACTGATGATCCTCCATCCATATTCTCACATGGAATAGACTGATACCCACCATATGGAATACCTAAGAGAGGCTAATTATGAGCCATGAAACCCTCCACCAAAGGACTTTTTAATCATAATATAATAAATTTGTTCTAATAACTCCCCTAAATATAGCTTACAATCCACAAATCCAAACATTCATAAAAAACATTTCCAAAACAGATGCCCTTTTAATTCTGTAAGTCTAAGATAATTGGACAAAACACAATCATCCAACCATCATTTCTGGAATCCTTCATTTTCTTAAAAATATTCATAGCACTTTTGATACACTACCATATTACCCAAAGGGGAACTCAATATGGTTTATATCCCATCACATCCAACTACACCTATGAACCTAAATTAATCCTCCTTCAAATAACTCTTCCCATGAAAACATATCATTATTCAGATTTTTTAATTTGACCAATATGAACACAATTCCACAAACCCTGAAGGCTTCTTGTTGTCATCCAAATATTCCCACCAAATACTTTACCATACGTTAAATGTCATTATAGATCTAGCGCAAAATTCATCCAACGGGCCATATTAGGATCATAGACATATCTCTAACCCACATCCTACTTGTATCACCCCATAAATATCAACACTATATCCAATTATAAATCCCCAACTTATACCAACATAGATTCTAAAAAGAATTATGAAAAAGAATTTGAGTATTATATCATTTACAATAGGTTACAAAACCACTATAACAATCATCCATTGACCAGTCTCACACAACCCAAATCCCACCCCCACCCACGATAAATTGAAACATCGCCAAAGTCAAAATCACACAACCCACCATATAGGAATCCATTTCATCATATAACCAAATAATTTTTCAATTTTCAATCCCCCACTCCAACCAACATGGAACATGAGGTCCATAATGTGAAGATGATGATCATTCCTTATTTTATTTAAAAATTTTAAAATGTTACCTGATCTCAAATCATGATAAAAACATCAAGAACATATACAGGAAAATCTACAAAAAGAAAGGTTCGCACCTTTAAATGACTGCTGTTGTGATACACATCACCCGTCTAACATTTAATTAATCCAATGTTATCAAGCCACATTTCTCTTATCAGAACAACACATGTCTTTCTCCACGTGATCTGTAATTTATTAATTCTAACATCAACCTATGACACTTTCATGATGGCTCTACCATAGATCAACATTGTATTCCCACCCTATACTTCAACATTCTCATTCCACTACTGAAACTTCATGACTCCCAATAGAGAACCCTAGGTCACTATGCCTGAAAGCTTTCCATTACCCATCACATTGGTTCTCAACCCACACATGTATTCCCTCTCTAAAAATATAGTCAATGGTGTTTAGTTGTTGCCTCAAGACACCCTCTTTCTAAGAAGTTTAAAATCCCCAACATACTAGGATGATTATAACATATTCTAGATGAACAGTCATACATATCCCCAATTAGATCATCCTAGAAAATATGGAAATGATAGGAGTAAAAAATAATGTTTTATCCATACTATAGTCTCATTATAAAAAGAAAAATTGGATCTAGACTACAATAATTAGATGATATTTACCTTGGATGTCAGGTATGAGGAGACAGAGGTACAAACAGATCGTTTTGGGGTCAAAATCTCAAAGAAAATGATGGGGTTTAGTAAAAAATCATAGGGTATAGTGGAAATGATTTTCTTTTTTAATGAAAATATGGGGTTTTCACACAATTTCTCATATAATTTTACAACCATACTAACATAACTTCCACAAACCCCCCCATAAAACATGGATGTAGTGTATAGTTGAAAACCATGAAAAACCCATGAATTTCATCTCAAGAACCCTCTGTAATAGTGTTCATGGGTTTTCTATAATCATATGATAATTGTGCACAATGTTCCATAACCCTTCTACCTCAGATATTATCCCCTTAAGAACACAGGTTTTAGTATCCACCTATATTACGCCCCTACTAACAAAACCATTAATGTTTAAAATAAATTGAATGTGCATGTTTCATATCTCCACAAGAGGGTCTTTACATGGTCTACCCCAAACTATGATTCTTAACCCTGGAGTCGAAAAAAACTCTAAAAACTGTATAAAACTAACATGAATATTCCATGAAGCACATAAAAATCCATGGATATTTTAAACCTCAAACCATGTACAAAAACATTACTTCAATATGTTTAACCTTGTTAAATTCCATTCCAAAGCACAAACCAAAATTGGGCCCATCCATGAAATGAAAAAAAATTAAATTCCTCTAAAAAAAACCTATCCATACACACAAGGTATTACATGATGTATCTACAGTCTGTAATCTTATTATGATTTTTCAGAAAAACGTTTTCTAACATATTGATATTTATATTAATATTGATATCATTTTTTTAATCTAAAATATATAATGAGTGGGATGAAAATTCACCCCCACCTATTCTCTTCCAAGAACCCCACCTTCTCATTCCAAGATACACATGGATAAGTAAATAATGAGGGAATAATCACCCCATAATGTATTATATGATGTATACCATGAGAATTTAGAGTTTTAAAGAAATCTAGGATGAAATAATTTGGAGGACCCGCACCTTATCACAACATGCCACTAGGGGAGAATCAACCATGAGATTTCTCTGATCATCATACATGATCCCCATTTATATTTCTATGAAGTGAAATCAAAAATCTACCTATATTTGCATGAAAAATCCATTTATGGATGAATATACAACATCAATATTATTTATAAAAAAATGGTCATGATAGTCTATTAATTCATCAAAATTGGGTGTTAGTTGAAAAATATTGATCTCTTTGAAATAAACATGAAAATTATTACATTATCATACTTGGGGATCATGCCATGGGTCATAATTAAGTATCAAATTTTTTCTCTAACCTTATAACTTTATTCCATTATCACAATATTGTATGATAATCTCTAAGTCAACAATATAAGATGAGGTTATGGATGAATCAAGGTTTTTAAAAAAAACAACAACAAAACAACAATAATAATAATAATATTATTATTATTATTATTAGTAGTATTATTGTTGTATATAAAAATACGGGGTAAAATTTCATTCCATCTATGGAGGTCTCAGGACACTAGGCTTGATATTTAGCTTATAACTAGACCAAGATAAATACATTCCCCTACAACTTCCACACATTACAAACATTTTTCATCCTTAAAAAGAAACATATTGATCCACTAACAAGGTAGTTAACAAAAAATAAACACGTGGGAAACTCTCCATAACCTGAAATCTCTTTGATTTTAAATACCAGATCTCTATGTAAACATTATATACCCCCACACAAGATGGGAATGTCCACTTCCATCACTGAGGATATCAGAACTAGTTCTCCATGAATCAAAACATCTATGGGAACTCTCCTCTACTATAGGAGATCCATGATAAACCTCTACACATAATATATAACATCACTTGAAGATTGTCTAACCACATGGGATGAAACAAAACCATAGACATCAATCTTTTAATTTCTTGTTAACAAGTTATCTTCCTAGAGGAAGAGTCACTCTTCACACCATTAATTTACATTCCATATCATTATTTCATTTAGATAAATTCCTCTATGATACACTCCATTTTTGAGAACTTCTCAAAGATTCTACACTAACACTTTATGAGTTTCATAGATGTATGATCCTTTCGATACAAATCAGTTTCTCTGCCATCCCTTATTTTCAAAATAATAGCAAAAATCTCAATATCACACCAATACGACAACATGGGCCTTTCATCGAAATCCTAAATATCTTACATAATCCCCCATCCACAAGATAATATCCCTTATGTGTGTTCTCACATTCAAATATATACTGGTTTTGTTTTCATTACTCTTACACAAAAGCTACCAATGAAAAAATCAAGAACAAATAAAACCTTTTCAAATATATCGACATCACACTAACTCTAATCAACCTTACTAATCAATTAAAATATAATGTATATAGTCTTTTCTATGAAGATGTCCCAATCCTATTATAAATAGACAAAAACATAACCCATGTATAGGGACCAAAATCCATAACTTCCTAAGTATATATCCTTTTTCACCACGTAACAATGGGGATCCCTCATATGTGTCCACTAGAAATACCACACTAATTTTTTTTCCTACAAGGTAGGTATCCACCCATCATTTGAATCACAATATTTAATTCAAACACAATAAAAAACCATTATCTATATATAGAAGGTGTTAGATATACTCTCATCATTAGGAGACCCCTTCATTTCTATCACATGGGATTTTTCTATCATAGAGGACCCAAAAGTAAACATCAACATCCTCAGCCTATATCACATTAGGAATGAGTGAGGGATTCCCTATAAGTTGAATGGGATAATGTAAGGCCTCAACCTTAAACATAATATAATATTGAATTAAGTGAGTAATTAACATTTAGGATCTTTTTAGGTTAATAGTTTTAGATTATTATTCCAAGACTATTACATAACATCTCAAATATTAAAAAGATGACACTTATACACACTATCCATTTTTTTTAAAAATAAAAATTCTTAAAAGAAAGAAATTATTCATTTCTTGATATAAATCATCTTGAATTCTTCCTTTCTCTTACCCTGTCTTATACCCTGTGAAAAATATTTCAAAAACATGGGATGTGCATAAAAATATCAGTAAGGGTTATAAAATAAAGAACAAAATCATTAGTCCATCTATACATACAAAACATAAGCCCCTTTACATACCTCATGAAATCATATGATTTATGAATAATGCTTAGAAATCAAAAATCTTAACGGTAACTTGTGGTATCCATATCAAACTTACATTGTAACTTTCACAGTTACGTAGGGAGTTACGTTTGAAATAGCCATCACATTATATTCCCTAAATATCTTATGAGAAACATTAATGTTTACCTATGTCATGTTACACAATGCATTGGAGAGATATCTCAGGCTCACCTGCTGATAGATTATCATGGAGCCACCCGTATATGTAATGATTTCCCAAGAACCATAACATATTCGTAACACAGAAAACAATTATAATGGAAAGATAACATTTCCACATTTCAATCACAATATATCATTTAAATATATTTACATAACCAATCCACTATAAAACAATTTACAATACCAAAATACATAAAATACTATATCCTATTTATTTTCCTTTTAAAAGCATTAAGACTTGTTAAGGAAGACAAATATTAAATAATGCTCACGGCGGCGGAAAGGTCACTGTCACCGCGTATGATAGAAAAGAAACCTTCCTTTTTCATTTAGAAAATAATTCATAGAAAATGATTCCCTTTGAATGAAATTAATTTTCAATGGTGTTTATACAATGTATAAAAGAAATTCATATATAAATAAAAATATTCCTCAATGAAAGGAGATTGAGACGATGTCCCTTACCTCATGTCCAACATGACTCATTCATTATTTAATCAACTAAATAATAAACTAAATTTAATTTTTAATTTATTAGGAACATTTTTCAAGTTTATTATCCCTTTAATATTACATATTACCACGTTATAAACATTACATAATCATTTATGTTAATAACAGTTGTTTTGTCGATATTTGGTACTTGAGTCAAAATTGAAATTATTATAATTAAATTTGTCCATGTGGTCAATAGTACATTATCACCAAAATTATATTCATGATTTAGATATTATATATTTCCTATATATCCAGTATATATATGTATTTAAAATAGTATATAACATTTGGAGATAATAAATGAAATGCAGCATTCATTGATACGGTAAGCTGTACGTACACATGAACGCTACATCATTTCTCATTCATATTTAATGGAATGAAAACATAATGATACATAGTTATATAATAATTCTAGTATAATATCATACATAATTTTAGTAACTACATCCTCTATAAGTTCCATGTATGGTATGAACGAGTCATATCACATTGAGGGGGTGGTAGTCTACACTTCCTCAAATGAAATTATCGTATTTACCCATTTTGGAAATGATAAAGGAATGATATAATTAAAAAAATACAGATTCATAGAGACAATATGAAAATAATGTATATTACATATAAATATAGTTCCATATTAACAGCCACCATGAGAGGTGGTAGGAGATAATCGAACAATCATCATTTCGTGAGGCAGTAGTTCGTCGAAGAACTACTACAAATATGCCTTTTATCAGTGCTAAAAATGACCTTTAACTGCACTAGAAGAGAAATGTTAATGCCGGCGAAGATAGGGGGTCCCCTTTATCAATGCTCCAAAAAGAGCTGATAAAGACCCCTTTTATCAGCGCTAAAAAAAGCACTGATAAAAGGGGTCTTTTATAAGCGCTAAAACAAAGCGCTGATAAAGGTGTCCTTTATCAATGGTCTGTTTTAGCGCGGATAAAATACCCCCTTTATCAGCTCTACCATTATGAGCGCATTCGTTTTAGCACTGATAAAAGGTAAAAAATGAAAAAAATACTGCCAATCGAGGGGGCTTTTATATCGCTTGATTCGCCCTTTTACAGCGCTTTTCCACCACCCTACAGCGCCCCACGCATCCCCCTCCACCCTTTATCAGAGCTTTCTCCCATATTCCCTCATGCCCGCGTGCCCCTGCCTCCACAAGGATTTGAACTCGAGACCTCCCCCTTGTGCGCCTAAGCCCTTACCACTCCTCTGTTCTGATTTTTTTTCCATTTCATGATATATATATATATATATATATATATATATATATTGTTATATTTATTCGTATGGTAATATATATCTATATTAATATATATATATATATAGTAATATTAATATATATATATAGTTATATTCATATATATATATATATAGTTATATTTATTCGTATAGTAATATATATTTATATTAATATATATATAGTCATATTAATATATATTGTTATATTAATATATATAGTTATATTAATATATATATATATATATAGAGTTATATTAATATATATATAGTTATATTAATATATATATAGTTATATTAATATATATATAGTTATATTTATTCGTATAGTAAGATACATATATAGTTATATATATATAGTTATGTTAATATATATATTTATAGTTATATTAATATATATAATTATAGTGATATTAATATATATATTTATAGTAATATTAATATATATATATATATAGTTATTTTAATATATATATATATAGACTAATATATATATATAGTTAGATTAATACATAGGTATAAAAATAATCATATATTTGTATTTTAAATAAAATGGATATTAGTTATTATTTAGATAAAGCTAATATATTTTATATGTAAATATATTTTATTATTTGTATTTATAATTAAATTTTTTGGTGTGAATATATAAAAAATATGTACATATAGTTATATATTTGATTATAAATAGCAGTGCATTATAAACTACTATGAAATTTCAAAGACATAATATCAATATGAATGTAATACCTTGGAATAATTTCATTCCCCACCAAAAAAACCCAATAATACCCCTTTAAACGAGGCTGAAAATCCAAAAAATGTTAAAAAATCGGGGTACCCCGACTAAAAACTCATTTTGGAGGCCTTCTGGGTCTATTTTGGCCTCGAAAAAACCTCAACCTGGGTTTTCCCAGTCTATGTGACATAGAGCTTATCGCAGTATTTGATTTTATATGTGGTAGAGCTCAAACGGACACCCGGATCAAAAGTTATGACCGTTTGAAGTTCGAGTTGCGTTTTCAACATATTTTGGTTCAAATTTAAATTTTTTTTAGTCTTCATATTGTTATTAAATGACTATTACTTCATAATAATTAGAAAATTATTAATTTAAAACATTTTTTTTAATTTTTTTAAAAGCCATTTTCACTAAATATCTTATATATTAAGTATATTAAGTGTAAATGTATATTTATACTTATCTAAAATATATTTAAAAATTATATATTATATTTATATCAATATAACTATATATATATATATATTAATATATTATTTTTAATTAATTTTTTTGAAGTCGACCCTTTATCAGTGCTTTTAAAACCGCTGATAAAGGCTCCCCTTTATCAGTGCTACTAAAAAAGCACTGATAAACGGGGTCCCTTTATCAGCACTAAAAAAGCACTGATAAAGGAGTGATTTTATCAGCACTTTTTTTAGCGCTGATAAAGGCACCCCCCCCCCCCCTTTATCAGTGCTTTTTTGTTAGCACTGATAAAGGTTGGCACTAGGAAAAACTGTTTTTTTTTTGTAGTGAAGGGAGAAACGGTTTGTTCATATGCATTAGATTGAGGTATTTGGAAGTTTAATTTTAATCATTATCATACAAAAAAGCTAGTATATTAAGAATATTTTTGTTGTTTTGTAACTAGTAATAAGAATAGCGTAGGGAGTGAAGAATTAAAATAAAATAATAGAACTTGAGGGAATATGTTACAATTAAATCATGTAACAACCTTTGGATTGAACCAAAAGGACACCTTGAAGTGCCTTCTACCTAAGGTAAGGCTTCTAGGAGGAACAGAGGGATATTGGGATCTTATTTGTGTAGATATTGGATAATCCAAGTGGCATGAGGGGTTTGTTTAATGGGTTAGAGGTGATAGATATTTATAATGGGGAAGTGGGGCTCTTTAGGAATGATTGAAAATATTATTTTATTATAAACTGAATTTCAATTTCAAAAGGTTCAAAAGATATTTAATTTTAATATAAGGTGTATATATGTCTAAATAAAATCATCAAATAATATTTGGATAGGGTTTGGATATTTTTTAATCCTTATCATTTTTATTTAACCCTTTTTACCTTATTTAACTTTTACCTTGTCCTCTTATATATTCATACAATATGGTTAATATATTTACAAATAAAATTCCAAGAAACCCAAAATGGATCAGTAATGACATTATTAACATCATATAAGACTTTGGAAATAATCTTAGGGTTTTAGGACTATTCTATCATTTAGTACAATATTTATTGATTTTAAAACACTTTTTTGTTAAATTTAATACAATTAATATCTTTAATTTCTTCAAAATCTAATCCAATTTGATTTTTACAAAATAAAATTCATTAATATGACTATAAAAAGTCATAATAATCTTTAAATTTATAGGATGGCACCAAAGGGTTAAAAAAAATTATTTTAATATTTAAAATATCTTTTATTTAAATCCATTGTTAATAAAGAAAATGTTTCATCTCCATTGTGTCATAACTAAATTTATTTATTTAATTTCTAAAAATTATAAATAAAATAAAATGATGTAGGACATATATTTAGACTTCCAAATAATATATATAGTTTATGATTTCACTTATATAACGCCATATAAAAATTGTTTTATTAAAAAGATTAATGATTATGGTATTTTTATTTTTACGTTAAAAAGGTTATTAATGTCATTATCTTACCCAGGTTTCATTAAAAGGTCAAAATTCTCAATCATTTATTTTATTGATCTGAATTTACTCATATAATATGGTTAGGACAACTGTCTAGATTATTTAATATTATTATAATATGTTTTTTACCTTGAATTACCCAATTTACATTTAACTGCGGTCAATAAAAAATAAAAATATACTATTCACAAAAAATTATTTCATCTTATTGAACCACATCTTACTTACTGATGAAAACCATGTATGTCATAGTCTTGATATTCAATTCATAGAAGAGGTGTAAGTTGTTTGAATGAAAAAGTCAGTTTTTTAACTACTATGCAATGTTTTTTCACTATTCATAAAAAATTGAACATTTTTCAAAAAATACCAAAAATTCACCCAATGATAATTTGGATAATAAAAATTCAGAAATGAGGTATTTTCTTCAAAATTATAAACATAGAATATTCATTAATTAATTTAAAATTAATTTCTGTTGTCAAAACTAGAAAGCGTGTTTTTAAAAATATTAAATTTCAAAAGATTGACACTTGTTTATTTCCGATTTCAAATTGAAATTACATATAATGGATAGAATTGGATTAAATGGTAAAAATATAATATAATTACACTTTAAATTATATTAAAAATATAATCTAACCATAAAAATAAATTATATTAAAAGACAGGTTTTAATTAAATTGCAGTATTTTTCACTATCCATTATAAAATAAACTTTATCAGAAAAATATCAAAATATCAATCAAAGTAAATTTTGATGTCCACATTCTAAAGAAAAATTTTATTTTTTCAAATATAATATATAAAAGTGATAAAAACTATATTTAAAAAGGATTCTCCATCAAAAGGTGGTAAATATATCTTTTAAAGAATATTAGAGTGTTTCATTGTTAAAATTGGATTCATTCACATTTAAAGCCTCTAACTTTTATTGGATAAATGTGAAAACATTTAACAAATATGCATACTCATATTGCAGTTAGTTATATCCATTCCCACCAATACAATGGCTATGCGTTAACTACCATTTAAAATAATATTTTTTTTCGGAATGACTCATCATTGTGTGAAACATAAGATTTCAGAGAAACCCATTGTGGCATGTTTGATACGCCATTGAACATAGCACCCCCTTTAAAGAAAAATTAATATTTAATTCACTAATATTAATAAATATGAAAATATCATATTCTTTATTTAATTGGGATGTTACATCCTTCCCCCTTTTTGGGAATAATGTCCCCACAATTCTATTCACTTTTAAAATTATTGTGGGTATTTATCCATCGTATAATTTTCAGATTACCACGTTGCCTCTCCAAACATATAGTTTTTCGACAAATACTTTAGCTGATGAATTTCCTTATTCCCCAAAATTTTCTCTCTACGATCAAGAATCTATACTGGTTGTTCCACATAAGAAAGATTCTCTTACAACTAAACAACCTCCGGATTGAAAACATTAGATGGATCTGGCATATACTTTCTAAACATTGAAACATGAAAAACATTGTGTACATGAAATAAATATGGAGGTAAACCAACTATGTAGGAAACTGATCCAACTTTCTCTTGGATTTTATAGGGTCAAATGAACCTCAGACTCAACTTTCTCTTCTTTTCAAAACAAGTCACACTTTTTCATAGAGAAGCATTGAGAAAGACATGATCACCATACTTGAAAAAAAGATCCTTCCTTACGTTATCCGCATAACTTTTCTTCTCTCTCGGATCTTTTCTAATGTGTTTCAGAATAAACTAATGTTTCTCGTTCATCTCTTCTAACAATTCGGGTCCCATCAACTTCCTTTCACCTACTTCGTCCCAGAAATCTAGAGTCCGGCATTTCATTCCAAATAATTCCTCAAATGGTTCCATATGTATACTAGAATGAAAACTATTATTATAATAAAATTCAACCAAAGAAAGATATTGGTCCCAACTTCCCTAGTAATCAATTGAGTTATCTCATAGTAGAGCTTCTAATGTATGAATTGATTGTTCTGACTGCCCATATGATTGTGGATGAACAGATGTACTAAAAATTAATTTAGTACCCAACGACTTCTACCAGCCTTTCCAAAAGTCATATGTGAACCTCATATCATGATCAGATGCATTGGAGATGGTAAATCAATGTAGCTTAAATATATCTTTGACATACAACTGAGAAAGTTGATCTAGAGACAATGTATATCAAATAAGAAAAAAAAGGTCAGATTTAGTCAATCAATCAACAATAACCCAGATTGTGTTATTACCTCAAGATGTCTTCTGTAATCCCATAAGGATTTCAATGGATATATTTTCCCACATTCACTCTAGTACTGGTAATGAATGAAGCATCCCTTCCGGAAAATATCGTTATTCTTTAACCATTTGACAAGTCAAACACATCACAGTAATGTCATCAATAAATTTTTTCATTTCATCCAACCACTAATACTCCTGAAGATCTCTATACATCTTCGTACTGCCAGGATGAATTGAAAATGGAGAACTATGAGCTTCACAAAACAACTTTATCTTAAAATTTGAATCAAAAGGAACATATAATCTCTTCCCAAACCTCAAAACACAATCTTTATCAATGTTAACTTCATGTAACTTACCCTTCTGAACCAACTCTATATTTTTATTCAACTTACTGTATTATTTCTACGCTTACATTATTCTATCTTCTGGGGAAGATTTCAATGACACCATAAAAAATAGAGGAATTTCCTATACCAAAAACATCTATGACGAAGTTAATCAATTCTTTAATCAACGGATCTTGTTCTAAACTTAACATTGTTAAATTTGAATTAATTTTATGACTCAAAGCATTGGATACATTATTTTCTTTTCCTAGATTGTAACGAATCGAGCAATCATAATCCTTTTTTAATTACAATCATCTCCTATGTATCTTGTTCAATTATTTATGAATGAATATATACTTCAATATTTTTTTGGATAGTTTATATTTCACTTTTTACTCCACACATATGATGCTTCCAAATTTTTAAAGCAAAAACAATACCAGCTAATTCTAAATCATGTGTAGGGTAATTCAACCCATGAGGTTTCAACTGACATAAAGCATAAAAATTTACCTGATCATTCCACATAAGGACACATCCAAGTCCTTTCAACTAAGCATCATTGTAGACAAAAAATTCACCATCTTTGGAAGTTAATGCCAAAACTGGAGCATTCAACACTCTTCTTTTCAATTCCTATGTCAACTGAGCCATCACTACAAAAAACTGTTCAATTATAATTCTAACCATATCATAATGCTGATTTGGAAGGACATTTCCTTCTGTATTCCTTCCCTGTATAGCTTCCATGTTTCATCTATTGAAAAATAATTCTGAACAAAGATATCATGAATGATGTAACTTTGTAATTTAAAATGATATATTATTTCAATCTTACCATAAATTAATTTATGGATATTAATTTAACAATACCATAACTCCTAAAGTTTTCTAAATTGACCTTTGAATGAATCTATAATTTCCCAGCCTTAAACATTATATAACCTTGAATTAAGTTAATAATTAACATAGAGGATATTTTCAGGTTTAGAGTTTTAGAGAATTAGGCCATTTACATTACATATCAAATATTACATAATAGACACTTCTACTAAGTATCTATTTTTTTATAAAATAAAAATTCATAATTGAAAATAATAATTCTTTTATTGATATACACCTTCTTGAATTCTTCCTTTCTCTTACCCTGCCTCACACCCTGTGGAAAACATTTCAAAAGCATGCGATGAGCAAAAAAATCTCTGTAAGGGTTACAAAATAGAGAAAGAAATCACCAGTCCATCAATACATACAAAACATAAGCTCTTTTACATATCTCATAAAATTATAATATTTATGAAAAACACATAGAAATCATAAATCATAAAGTTTACTTGAGGAATCCATATGAAAATTACAATGTATCTTTCCCAGCTACATAAGGAGTTATGTTTGGAATACCCATCATAGAATATTCCTTAAATCTATAAGGAGAAACATTAACATTTACCTCTGTCATGTTACCCAATGCATCAGAGAGCTATCTTGGGTTCACCCGCCCAATGTTTATTACAAAACCACCCGTCTACATAAACAATACCCTACAACCATAACAAATTCATACCACATAAATCAAACATAAATGAAAGATAACATTTCCACATTTGAACCAAAATATATCATTTAAATATATTGACATAACGAATCAATTATCAAAACCATTTTCAATACCAAAATACATAAAAGTGTATATGGTATTTATTTTCCTATTAAAAAACAATACGGCTTGTTATGGAAGCCAAATATCAAATAACACTTTCGGTTGTGGAAAGGTCGTTGTCACTACGTATTTTAAAAAGAAACATTCCCTTTTCTTGTTTAGTAAAATGCTTCATATAAAAATATTCCCTTTTAAAGATATGAAAAGTCAAAGGTGTTTATACACCATATAAAAGAACGTCGTTTATAAATAAGAATATTCCTCAATTTAAAGAGATTGAGATGAAGTCCCTTACCTCATGTCCAACTTGACTCATTAGTTCTTTAATCTTCTGAATAAGAAAATAAAGTTAATTTATACTTTATTAAGAACCCTTTTCAAGTTTATTATTAATTTTATATTACTTATTACTACGTTATAAACATTACATAATCAATTAGGTTAATAACGGTTGTTTTGTCGATATTCGGTACTTGAGTAAAAATTGAACTTCTTATAATAAAATGTTTCCCATGTGATAAAAAGTAATTTATCTACAAAATGATATTCATGATTTAGATATCATATATATCATATATATCCAGTACATATATTTATTTATAATTGTACATAACATTTGGATATAAGAAATGAAATTCCCCGTTCATGGAGACGGTAAGTCGTATGTACGCATGAACGCTACATTAATTTCTATTTCGTATTTAATGGAATGAAAAATTCATGATACATAAGTACATAATAATTCCAGTATAATATCATATATAATTTCAGTAACTCCATCCTTTATATGTCCCACGTATGGTATGATCTATTCATATCATGTTGAGGTGGCGGTAGTCCGCACTTCCTCAAATGAAATTATCATATTTAACCATTATGAAAACTATAAAGGTATTCTATAAATTAAAAAAATCATAGAGACAAAATAAAAACAATATATATCACATATAAATACATATGCATCTTATTTTAAACCATGATAGGCAGTAGGAGATAATCGAACAATCTTCTTTTCGTAAGGCAGTAGTTCTCCGTAAACAGAAACGGTATGTTTGTAACCATTAGATGGAAGTGTGTGTATGTCTAGTTTGCATAATTATCATAAAAATACATAGTATATTTAGTATACATGTTTTGTTATGTAAAAAATTAATAATTAGAGTGTAGGGAGTGAATAAATAAAATAAAAGAAGAGAACTTGAGGGATGACATTACCTTTAAATCAGGTAACTCACTTTGGTTTGAACCAAATGGCTTCCTTGAAGTGCCTTCTGCCTAAGGTAAGTAATTTAAGAGGAAGAGAGGGATCTTGGGATCTTATATGAGAAAATGTTGAATGATCCATGGGGCTGAGAGGTGTGGTTAATGGGTTAGAGGAGGTGACTTTTTATAAGGGGGAGGATGGGCTCTTTAGGAATGTTTGAAAATATTATTTTATTATAAACTGAATTTAGACTTCAAAAGTTCCAAAACTTATTTGATTATAAAATAAGTTTTATATAAGTCACAATAAAATCATCCAATATGAATTGGATTGGTTTTGGATATTTAATAATCCTTATATTATTTATTTAACCCTTTGTTAACTAATTTAACTTTTACCAAGTCCTCTTATATATTGATACTATATGGTTAATATATTTACAATAAAATGCCAAGAGACCCAAAATGGATCAGTAATTACCTATCTGACATCATATATGTCATTTTTCCGAATAGTAGATTTTTTGAACTATTTTATCATTTAATAAAATATTGTTTTTTTTTTAACCTTTTTATGTCAATTTTAATACTATTTGTATCATGACTTTTTAAAAAATCCAAACTAACTCAATTATGTCAAAAAAAATCATTAATTCAAAGATAACAAGTCATAATAATCTATAAAATTTCTTTGGTGGAATTAAAATGTTCAAAATAAATTTATTTTAATATTTATAATATAATTTATTTGAATCATTTATTAATGAATCAATTACAACATCACCATATTTTCATTATTAAATTTATTTATTTAATGTCTAAAAATATAAATAAAATACTATGATGTAGTAAATATTATTATACTTCCAAATAATATTTATATCGAAATGTTCACTTAGATAACCCCATATAAAAAAATTTAGTAAAAAGATTCATGTTTATTATATTTTTATTTTTACTTTAAAAAAGTTATTAATGTCATTATCTTACCCATGTGGCTTTCAAAGGCCAAAAGTCACACCCATATATTTTCTTGGTCAGACATTACTCATCCAATAAGGTTAGGAAAAGTGTTAAGGTAATTTTATATTATTATAATATAGTTTTTACCTAGAGGTAAATAAAAAATCAAAAGTTAATATTCACCAAAAATTATCTTCATCTTATTGAACCATATTTTACATATTAATAAAAACCATGTATGTTGGATTTTTGAAATTCAATTTAAAGCGGTAAAATTTTGTTTAAATAATGAAATTGGTTTTTTTAACTACTATGCAGTGTTTTTTCACTACTCATCAAAAATTGAATGTTTTCAGAAAAAAAAATCATCCAAAGATAATTTTGATAATCCAAATTCAGAAATGATGTCTATTTTACCAAATTCAAATCATATAAGTTTCATTAGTTAAATTAAAATTAATTTCCGTTGTCAAAACATGGAAGTGTTTTTTAAGAAATAATAACTATCTAAAGATTGACACTTATTTATGTCTGATTTCAAAGTGAAATTACATATAATGACAAAAATTGGATTATATGGTAAAAATATAATCTATTTACACTTTAAAACCAATTGAAAAATATAATTTAACCATATAAATGAGTTAGATTAAAAGCGGTTTTGAATTACAATGCAATATTATTCCCTATTCATTAAAAATGAACTTCATCCGAAAAATACCTAAATTTCATCCAAAGTATATTTTGATGTCCTGGTTATAAATAAAAATGTTATTTTGTCAAATAGAGCATATAAAAGTTACAAAGACAAGATTAAAAAAGGGTTCACAATCAAAAGGTGGTAAAATGACCTTCTAAAGAATATTAAAGTATTTCATTCTTAAAATTGGGTTCATTCACATTTAAAGCCCATAATATTTATTAGATAAAAGTCAAAACATTAAAAAACATGTATTATAATATTTTAGTTAGTTCTGTTCATTCCCTCCAATAGAACAGCTAGGCATTAACAACCATTTAAAATAATAGATTTTTACTCTATTTTTTTTAGTAGGACTCATCATTGTGTGGAACATGAGATTTCAGAGAAACCCATTTTTTGTTTCGAGTACGTCATATAAAATAGAATCCAAATTAATGTAAAATTAATATTTAATTCACAAATATTAATAAACATTAAAATATTATATTCTTTAATTATGTGGGATGTTACAGATAAAGATATCCCTTTTTTATGTAAGAATATAAAACTCTAAATCTATTTTCCCATGAACCTACCATATCATCTAGCCACATAGATCCCTACTAGGAGTGTCTACTACCACACATCCATAGTGCCACTATGATCTCATCAAATAATAAATTGTCAACATAATAAAGTAACATCTTACTATATGAATCTTAATTATACATTATGATATTTTACTAAACAACAGATACACTTATGGTAAGACTATGGTAATTCCCACGAATTACTAATATGATCCACCTCGAATATCTACAATGAAGGATTAATTTCTTCCAATCATTATCCAGAATAATGGGCTCATTTTTAAACAAATAAATATTAAAATATCATTTGAGGAATAAAATGATGTATAATTTTATATACCATCAATATAAAACCATGGTTTTCTCTTTCAAAGAATTAATGGATTCCAACAAATTTATAGGAAGTGCTTACTGTTGGATGGGTAGATGACTCCACCTTTTCAAGGGTATCCTTTTCTCACCACACATGAGTGGATCCAAATAACAATCAGGGGTGGAGCACTCCTCACTTACTCAAATGTACATCACTAATTATAACTAGAACTAACATAGAAATCCATAATGCGATAGGTAAAAGAAAATATGGTAATCATTTCTTGAAACTCTCCACCTGAACAAAGTCTGATCATTGGTTCCACTAATATTTCCAACTCCAAAACATATTATATGAAATAAATAACTCGCATTAGTACCATCCAGTATGAGGGTCCGTGGAAAAAATATGGGACTCCTAATTTGAAGAGCACCTAAATAACTAACAATATCCATCAATCACCTGCATCTTTCTATTTCCCTGTTAATCAGTACTCCACACAACATAGAAGCTGGATAAAGAAGATTTTTAAGGGCGTGAAACTATATATCATCTATATTTTTCATCTATTTCACTACTAGATATTCGAAAAAACATATTCCTAGTAGAAATCATGGACAACCACACAGGTATCTTAGGTCTCAACGCTACCTCCCACAAGGAGGTCCTTACACAACACCATTATTTCCTATTCCAAAATAATACTATACCATGACCAATGAAAGGATATATCCCTAAAAATTTCTCAAAATTTAAACATTCACTTAAGAGACACTATAATTATTAGTTTTTAAAGAGATATAGAACCACATATCTATAAATACCCACTTATATTATCCATATGAACCGTCGTGCTCAAAACATTCCACCACCAAACATATCATAGTAATACCTTATGATGTTTTAGTGCCACAAAACTTACTCAGACATGGCCACATATCCTTTTCAAGGGTCCCAATGACCTCATATAAACTAAATCATGAAAATAGGCTAAAACTCCAACCATGATAGTAATTTCAGTCTCAAAATTTATCTAATACTATATTTATAGACTATAAAACTCACCTTGTTATCCCATGAGGCATTTTTCATCAAAATAACATGGAAAATTAACTCTATGGGTAATCCCTTCCAACTCTATGGTAACTACCATTCTATCTACAAGGCATATATGAAATAATATAAAGCGGACATATTATTCCTTGTGATCATGTGGTATAAAATTATCTCATTTAATGCTTAGAAATATTCCTTATCACTATTTAATTTTTCATGAGAGGACAAAACAAAGGATCATCACTTTCAAGGCCCTCCATAAATGTACAAGCTAAATATAATTGAGAAGAAACCATTATTTGGTAAAATTATTCTTTAAGGACTTGATCATATATATATTATAAAAAATGTAAATGACATTATTTATCATAACCGATTATTATTTTATGTATGTACTGACCTACTTGTACCCCACAATGGGTGTCTCAATGTTCTGGGATGACTATTGGGTTATAATAGAGTTAGTGAAAGGATATTTTTTATTCTATACCTATTCTAGTCTCTATGGTTTCACTACTAAACTAATGACCCCCTTCACACCATTTACCTAATATTAAAAAACAATGCCCCACAAGACCATTATCTCCAAACTTTCCTGTTAGCACAAACTCACTTTGATACCACTCTAACATAAACAGAACCATTATGGCTCCACCTAGTATGGATATAACAAAAATGTTCCACCCCAATCCTACCTATAAAAATTAAAGTGATGATAACTATAACCTATTAGGAATAACTAACAATATGAAAGTACATGGCCTATATTGACAAAAAATAAATAAATATCTTTAATCTATAAAAAAACTACCATTATAAATGTGAAAATTAAATTTTATACAACACAAGAATGATATAACTATAAAAATAGAAATAGAAATCATAACATATTACATTATGAAAACATGGTATGATTCATGACCAGTGTAACACCCCGACCCTAGTTACCTAGAGCTGGTGCATTGTTTTAATACGTTGTCATGATTACAAGGAATCAAATCCCGAAGTACTGATCAGTTTAGTAGTCTTGGAAAAACAGATTAAATACATGAATGTTATATTACATTATAAAATGAAAAACAATAATGAAATTGTCTCCACTGACTACATTAAAATCCAATAGACTATCCCTCTAGGTCATTCATAATATAATTTTTTCATCCTAGGAAAAATAAAACATATAAATGGGTGATCTCAGATGCTCAGTAAGGGTAAAAATATAGCAGAAACATTCATAAATAAGCATAAAAATTTATTCCAATGTATAAGACCAAAACCTAAGAATTTTAAACATGAAATCATGTATAATATGGCCAATATAAATCAAATAATTCTATTTACTTATTCATATGGATAATATACTATTCAAATAATCACATGCAATATCAATAGCCAATTTCATAACGATGTAATGCATAATGGCAGACTTCATAACCACATAGTGAAGGCCTTGTGCCGAGACTAGAAATACTATTTTTCCAAGGCCTTGTGCCAAGACACTAGTTTGTCTCATTAGACCCACCGATGCATTGAGGAGCTATTGTGTGCTCCACCTGTCTCTTACTAAGTCCAATTAATTCCTTAGATTGAAAGGTTAAAACAAAACATAAGCATTCGTATTAAAACTAATATAATAAATTTCTCTAGTTTATCCATAAATCATGAATGGTATAAATATAACACATCCACAGTCAAACATATCACAAATCCTACAATACAATATGGAATATTTTTATCATAATAAATCTACTTCAAACAAGTTTAAAATCCATTAATGTATGTTGACATAGATGAAAATGATTTGTTAAACTATTTGAGAGAAATATTACTTTTTCATGAAAAAATTTAATAGTCACACAATTTAGAAAGGAAAAATTTTAAGGACATTTTTGAATAAAAGTATTCCATACCACTTTGAAACTTTTGAAAGTAATTAACATTTTAAAAACATTCATGTCCATATAAATAAATCCTTAAAAACTATTTTGAAAACATTGACATTAATGATAATGGTTTAGAAGAATGAATATTTAAACCATTTAAAATGATGATATAGTTAAAGAGTTTATTCCATAAAACCTTAAAATATTAAATATGAAAATATTTTTAGGAAACACAAATTCGGATGATAAAGAGCTCCCAATAGATACTCAAGTAAAACAACCTTGGATAATGAAGAGATTGTGGAATTAACCCTTACCTTGCACTTTTCATTGGTCACGTGTATGGTTAACCTCTTTTATAATGACCATAGTGTTTTATTAAATTATTATATAACCATATTCATATATATTATATCATACATGATTCATTTATGACATTATACTAGACATTTAATAATGATTTCCTTGTTAAATTAACATTTCAGGTAATGATCGCTTTCTTTATCGTACGTGTTTTAACGTGTTATTCTTGATCATATCACTTAGATCGTGATTTAAATACTTCCAGAATATAAAATATAATTTATATATTATATATATATATAATATAAATATGTATAATAGATAGATATAGGAAACAGAAAACACTTTTTATGGAGACGATAGGTCGTACGTAAGCATAAACGTTGTTTCTGTTTTCATATCGTATAGAATGGAAGTAGGTGAATAAGATTTATGTAAGTACATATATATATATATATATATATATCTAGAATAATTATTATTTCATATATTACATAATTATTAATAATATTTATTTTTATAATCATCTTTGAATGGTGAACGTGGAAATGAATATCATCGGGTCATGGTGACGTTAATCTGTACGTACGCATGAGCGACAACATCAATAAATTGATGGGGAAATAAGATTTAATTGGATGTTTTATCATATATAAAGAGTCCTCGACATGTTATATTTATTAATTACATCAGTTATACTCATTATTAAACCCATCCAAATAATTAAGTGTTTGAATAACAAACTACAGCACAACGTATTGATAGTGAGCCGTACATACGCACATATGGTGACTATGTAATTTATAAGATAGATAGAATTAAAAATATGGTTGTAACATACTTATAATAACATAAATGTATGTAGAGGGTACTGTATATATTATTTTGGTATGGAAACAACAAAGAGAGAGGAAGTGGAAAAAGAAAATAACTTGAAAGAGGGTGGTGACACTATTACCTCTTCATCGGGTGTTTCCTTTTGAGTTGATCAAAAGGGATCCTAAGGTTGTCTTTCAGATCAATGTAAGGCCTATAAGTTGATTTCAGGGATGTTGGGTGGATATTTGGTTAGGGTTAGGCAGAGCCAAATGGATTTTGATGTGTGATTTGTAGAGAAGGGGAAGTTCCCTTTTATAAGAGGGTTGAGGGTCACTTTAAGAAAAGATTAAAATATTAATTTATTATATAATCATATTCAGTTTATAATGGCTCAAAATAAATTTATTTTGATCCTTATTTTGTTATGGATCTAAATCCTCTCAACCAATAGGATTTAGAAAAATTTAGGTTAACATTTTAACCTTATTTTTAAGATTTAACTCTTAGTTAAATAGTTTAACTATTACCGTGTCATCTTGTATTCTTACAATATTTGGTTAATAAAATATCTATAAACAACCAAGAGAACATCATGTGGTTGATCAATGACATATATAATATTATTTAATCCATTTGGACTAACTGTATATTTTTAGGAATATTATATCCACCAATAATATAGTATTTGTTTTACAAACTAATTTATGTCAATTTTGAAGCTATTTGGTATTTTGTTTATGTGAAAGTCATAACAACCTTATCACTTGGAAAAATTTATCTAATAAACACTAACATGTCATAGTAATCTAGAAAATTGTTTTAATTCATCATAAGTCTCAATTTACTTTTATTTGATTATTTATACTATCAATTATTTTAAAAATTCATTAATAAGGTAATTACTGCATCATCATTGTGTCATAAATAAATTTAATTATTTAATGTCTAAAAATTATAAATAAAATAAAATTATGTTTAAAATCTTTTTATATTTCTAATGAGTATTTATAGTCAAATTTATCTTTGGTAGAACCCTATATTAAAAATGATTTAGTTAATAAACTTCGAATTTAACACTTTTAACTCTTCTTTTAATAAAATAATAATAAATTTCCAAATCTAATCGAAGTGGACCGAAAAAGTAATTTTTTATTCCTAATGTTGTTTCTTGATGAATAAAATTTATCCAATATAATTAGGACATGTGTTAGGGTAATTATAATATCATTTTTACCTTTAATTACTCAATTTACTTTTAACCATGGTAAATAAAAGTCAAAAGTTACCATTCCCCAAAAATTAATTTAATCTTATTGATCCAAATTGTACATAATGATATCAATGGTATATCTCAGATTTTTGAAATTCAATTTATAGAAGAAATAAAAATATGTTATATGCAAATTTGCAAATGCTCCAAGAATGTCGGTAAAAGACAGTAAAATGTTCAATAAAATTTATACATCTAATTTTATTATAAAATGACTCCAAATAATTTAATTAAACTTATATAGGTATTATATATCAATTTTTACATAAAATAAATTCAAATAAAAAAAATAATTATTTAAATAAAAAGTCTGTTTTAAACAATATCGTAGAGTTTTTCACTATTTATAGAAAATTTAATGTTTTCAAAAAATTACCAAAAATTCCCCATAAGATAATTTTGATATACTGAATCCAAAAATGATTTTTAATTTACCAAATTAAATACCTAAAAGTTTCATTAATTAATTTAAAATTAATTCTCGTTGCCAAAAATAAAAAGCAGGTTTTTAAAATGTTAAAATTATTAAATGATTGACATTTGTTTATGTCAAATTTAAATGTGAAATTATTAATAATGACATAAATTATATTATATTATAATAATATAATATATTTAAACTTCCAAACCACTCAAATGAATAATTTATCACTATAAATTATATCGATTAAAAAAGATGTTTTTAATTAAAACATAGAATTTTTCACAATTCATCAAAATATGAAAGTTATCAGAAAAGTTCCAAAAATTTATCCAAACTAAATTCTTATGTCCCATATCTAAAGAAGAATTTAATTTCACTAAATTGAATATAAAAAAGTGTCAAATATTGGTTTTAAAAAGGGTTCCACATTAAAAGTCTGTAAAATTTCATTTTTTGTAAAATACGCATTTTATCCAAAAAAAATTATTTTGTTATTATATTATGTCTAAGAAACACATAATATGGATGTTAAAATTTTATATATTATATAAGATTCAAAATAGTGTTAATACTATTCATAACCACTTTTTGAACGGCTAGTTTGGTATGTCGTGGTGCGCTCGAACTTGGTGTTGCGTGTAGCACAAGATATTGAATTACTTTAATGAGACTATGTGCTACGAAATCATGGGGTGTAACATTTTCCCCTCCTTCAATAAATTGTTTCCTCTAAATTTGAAATTGTTCTTTGAAAATAAAAGGTTAAAAATCAAAAAATACATTTGTGGAGAACCCATATCAAAAATTGGGATAATAAAATTTAGTCTTAATAAGAGGAAAAGGGAAATGAAAATGTCAACAACAACATATTATAATGATTAGGAGGACACAGAAGAAAATTATAGACACATAATTGGCAGAAAAAATATATATTTATAGCGAGTTATTGAGGTCATCAATCACAAACAAGTGCAAAATTGAGGGCCTCAAATCCATCCTTCTATGATGATCTAAAATATCATTGGTTTAACAAAACATAGGGTATTAGGATAACACATTTTATGTTTTAATATCTCTTACATAAAGTTTAATATTTAATTTAGTCATAGAATAAGACTAATATATATATATATATATATATATATATATATATATATATATATATATATATTCTTCACAAGTAGAGCTTGATCCTTCAACTAATTTCTACCACAAATTCATCTTCCACTCCAAAAGATAATAGAATTCAAAAATATTCTATTTATCCTAATCATATGGGGTTTCAAAAATAAAGAATTTATAATTCATTTTTCATAATATTTTAGAACAAATACAGTATACAAACCATGACATCACATAGTCCAATGGTAAGGGATGCACCCTTGTCACCCTTCGGTTGCGGGTTCATGTCTTACGGCCTTGCAGGACGTGATGGGTTGTTGCCCGACCTCCGGGTTGTCCTTTTTATAACAATAAAAAGATTATATTAAGAAATTACTTAACATTAATAATAGTATCAAATGTCAAACTTAATCCATTACAACATTTAGACTTATCCAAAATACTTCTTTCCAAATTCACATTCCATAATTTATATGGAAGGTAATCACAATGAAGATTCATTTTTTCCACGTAATAACATGTGGATACCTTCATCCTGTATTCTTTTAAAACACAATAACACCTTGAATTATAATAAAATCATATTGATTGCATTCATGCTCTCTTAATCCTGAGAGAATACTGGATATACTCCTTATATCTGAAAATGTTTTAAACTCCAAAATGATGAAAAAAAACCATTAATCACTTCCAAGGATGTCTATAATATCCAATATAATTTATCCAAATCAATAATCTCTTATTCCAAAATCAAAACCAAAGTATAAGAACCATATGAAATTTTTAACTTTCCTTCAACCATGTATTTTCCAAAAAGTTTAAGATGCTATTGAGTTACTTTTATTGGTACCACACAATCCAAATCCTTAATGAAAAACTACTACAATACAATCCTTATATACTCCATAATTATTATTACCAGTACATCATTGACACAATACTCAAATGAAATAATTCTTTAATATCAACATAATAAAACTAGTCATTACTCTTCATCTGTGTTAATATCATAACTTGAATATTATCTAACAACATAATTTTTGGTATACTCTTATGATTTTGACATTGATTCGCATAGTGTCCCAAATCCTTGCAGATGAAGAATTGTACACATGAAACCTTTTTCTTACCCTTTCAATCACCTACTAGGTGTCCTTTTATCCACACTTATAAAAACCTCCCATTCCCTTCAAGAATTTACCAAGATGATTCTTTCCACAGTTATCAAATATGGGAAAATCCTTCATTCCCTTATTCCCTTTATCCATCTTTCTCTCTACCATCCATTTCTTCTCTGGCATCCCTTCAAAGGCATATGACTCAGAAAATTCTGTACTTATCTTATTAACACATGATACTGTTTCTTCATATGATGATAATACGTCGGAGACTATTTCCATTCTAAATTTTGGCATAATACCATGAAATATATGATCATTCTTACTCTTTGGATCATTCTTATTTTTGGAGTTATCATTCCATCTACTGGAATCCATTTAAAAAAATAGAATACAGTAGATTAGTTTATGAATCTCAATACATAATTCCAAACATGTAAAATAGTTAACATAAATTTAACTGTTTATCGATATAATCCATCATCATAATAATGTTTTCTTTGAGAAATAATATACTCATAAATCCTTCATAATGGTTTTTAAAGTAAATGATAATTATCTTAACCATATCTCCTAGGAGTGTCATAACCAAGAGTGCGGCAAGGCCCATTGTCGTGCACCAATTCCCGTTAGATTATAGATCAAAGTAGTGTTTTAAGGTTTTACCCATAGGTACATCTGTGTAAGATCCACCACAACCTGTTCGTATCTAGACAGGGATTTATTTCTTGGAAAACTCACAAAATCTCTACATTACAATAATTCTAGGAAGTTCTTCTATACAAATCTTCATAGACTATCTTAGGGTAGTTTTTTCTAATTAGTGTTTTTCTAAAGCTAGTTTCTAAGGTTTTCACTATACTTATTCTAATACAAACTATAACACCATGACCCCAGTTACCTAGAGTTGATGCATTATTTTAATACATTGGCATGATTTCAAGGATTCAAGCCTTGAAGGACCGATCAATTTAGCAGTATTTGAAATCATATTAATTACTTGAACGTTACTTTAAATTATAAAATGAAAAACAAAAACAACATTGTATCCATTAACTATATTCATATCCCTTAGACTATCCCTACATTTCATTCATAATATACTTTTTTCCATCCTAGAAAAAATAAAACATAGAAAGTGGTGAGATCATATGATCAGTAAGGATAAAAATATAGCGGGAACTTTCATAAATAAGAATAAACATTTAAGGAAATGAATAAGGCTAAATCATAATCATTTTAAACATAAACATATGCATAATATGGCCAATATAAATATAATAATTGCATTTAATTTTTCATATGGATATTCTACTAGTCGAATAATCACATGAAATATCAATAGCCAATTTCATAATGATGGAATGAATAATGCCTGACTTCATAACCACATAGTCAAGAACTTGTTCAAAGACTACAAATTAGATTTTGTCAAGGCCTTATTCCAAGACACTAGTTTGTCTCAAGGAGACCTACAAATGCATCGAGGAGAAATAGAGGGCTCCACCTGTCACTTTCTAAGTCCAATGCATTACTCATATGAAAAGGTTTAAACATAACATAAACATTCGTATTAAAACTAACATATGAAATGACAATAATTTATCCATAAACCATAAATGGTATAAAAATAAAACATCCAAAGTAAAACATATCATAAAAACATTAACACAATATGAAATATTTGTATCATAATAAATAAACTTCAAACAAGTTTAAAATCCATCAATGGATGTTGACCTAGATGACAATGATTTGTAAAACTCTTTGAGAGAAATATCCCTTTTTCATGAACACATTTAAAATCCCACAATTTAGAAAGGAATACATTTAAAGACATTTTTTAATAAAATTTTATCATACCAATTTGAAACATGTGAAAGGAATTAACATTTTATGAACATTCATGTCCATATAAATAAATCCTTAAACCCCATTTTGAAAACATGGACATTAATGAGAATGATTTCAACGAATAAATATTTAAACCATTTAAAATGATGATATAGTTAAATGGTCTCTTCTGTAAAACCTTAAAATATTACTTCTGAAAATATTTTTATGAAACACTGATGTGGATGAAAAATAGGTCCAAGTATATAGTCACGTAAAAACAACCTCGAATAATAATGATATTGTAAAATTTACCCTAACATTGCACTTTCCTTTGGTCGAGGGTATGTTTACCATCTAATATAATGACCATAGTGGGTTATTTAATTATAATTGAACTATATTAATATTTTTTATATCATTCATGATTCGTTTATGTCTTTATACTATCTATTTGATAATTATTTCCATGTTAAATTAACATTTCAGGTAATAATCACATTCTTTGTCGTACGCGTTTTAACTTGTTATTCTTGATCATATCACATAGATCCTGATTTAAATAATTCCAAAATATAAAACATGATTTATATACAATATATATATATATATATAATATAAATATGTATAATACATAGATATATGAAACGGAAAACACCGGTTATGGAGATGGTAGGTTGTACATACGCATAAACGGTGTTTCTGTTTTCATATAATATTGAACGAAAGTAAGTGAATAAGATATATGTAAGTACATATATATATATATCAACAAAATCATTATTATGTCATATATTAAATACTTATTAATAATATTGTTTTTATAATCATTGTTCAATGGTGAACGTGGAAATGAATCTCATCGGGTCATGGAGATGGTAATTTGTACGCATGCACGAGCAACAATATCATTATATTGATGGTGAAATCATATGTAATTGGATTTTATATAATATATACAGAATAATTAACATTTCATATTTATAATTTACATCATTTATACTCATTATTATACCCATCTAAATAATTAAGTGTTTGAATAACAAACTACACCACGATCCGGAGACAGAAAATCATATGTACGCACATAGGCAGACTCTGTCATTTATAGGATGTATAGAATAACAAATATGGTTGTATGATATTTATAATAATATCACAGTATGTATAAGTTACTAGATTTATTATTTTGGTTTGTAAACTATAATTAAAGAGGAAGTGGAAGAAGAAAAGAACATGTAAGAGGGTGATGAAATAATTACCTCTTCTTCAGGTGTTTCCTTTTGAGTTGATCAAAAGGGCTCCATAGGATGGCTTTCTGGCCATATTAAGGCCTTTAAGTTTATTTTAGGGAAGTTAGGAGGATATTTGGGTTGGGGTTGGTTTAGCCAAATGTCTTTGTAGGTGTGATTTGGAGAGAAGGAGAAGTTCCCTTTTATAAGAGGGGTGAGGGTCACTATATGAAAAGATTAAAATATTAATTTATTATACAATCATATTCGGTTTATAATTGCTCCAAATGAATTTATATTGATCCTGAGGTAGATATGGGTATAAATCCTTTAAACCAATTGGATTTAGACAAATTTAGGTTACCATTTTACCCTTATCATTTAGATTTTACTCTTAGTTAAATAATTTATTTTTTACCGTGTGTTCTTGTATTCTTACACTATATGGTTATTAAACATACTATAAACATCCAATAGAACTTCAAGTGGTTCATTAATGACATATATATTAATATTTAATCCTTTTGTCCGAACCCTATACTATTTGAAATTTTATATCATCCAATAATATTTTATTTGTTTTAAAAACAAATTTATGTCAATTTTGAAACTATTTGTTATTTTGTTTTTTTGAAATTTATAACAATGTTATCACTTAAAAAAACTATCTAATCAACCATAATATTTCTTATTAATATATAAAATTTGTGGAATTCATCATGAGTCTTAATTTAAATTTCATTGGATATTTATAATATCAATTATTTTAATCTATCATTAATAAGGTAATTACTACATCATCATTGTGTCATAAATAAATTTAATTATTTAATATATAAATTTTTTAAATAAAATAATATTATGTAGGAAATAATTTTAACTTTCTAATTAATATTTATAGTCGAATTTGTCTTATTTATAACCCTATATTAGAAATGGTTTAGTTAATAAACATTGAATTTAACAATTTAAACTCTTCTTTATATAAAATAATAATAAATGTCCTAATCTAATCCAAGTGGATCTAAAGGATCATATTTTATTCCTAAATTTTTTTTGGTTGTATTACATTTATTCAATAGAATTAGGACATGTGTTAGGGTAATTATAATATCAGTTTTACCATTAATTACCCTATTTACTTTTAACTGTGGTAAATAAAGTCAAAAGTTACTATTCACCAAAAAATATTTGCATCTTATTGAACCAAATTTTACTTACTAATATCAACCGTTCCACTCCGATTTTTAAAATTCAATTCACAGAAGTGGTCAAATTATGTTTTATGCTAATTTTCAAATGCTCCTAGAAGGTGTGTAAAAAATGGTAAATAGTTTAATAAAAATTTATAAATCTAATATTATTATAAAATGACTCCAGTGAATTATATTGACCTTATATAGGTATTATATATATATTTTTACTTAAAAAATAAAAATAAATAAATAATTATTTAAATAAAATGTCGGTTTTAAACAATATCACAATGTTATTCACTGTTCATAAAAAATTGAATGATTTCAGAAAAATACCAAAAATTCATTTTAAGATAATTTTGATATTTTGAATCCAAATATGATTTTTATTTTACCAAATTCAAACCCTAGATGTTTCATTAGTTAATTTAAAATTAATTCCCATTTCCATAACCAAAAAACAGTTTTTAGAAAGTAAAAAACTATCAAAAGATTGACATGTGTTTTTGTCAAATTTAAATGTGAAATTACTTATAATGACCTCAATTGTATTAAATGATAAAAATATAATCTAATTATACATCCAAACCATTCAAATGAATAATTTATCACAATAAATTATTTCGATTAAAAATGTTATTTTCAATTAAAATATAATATATTTCTCTATTCATCAAAGTATGAAAGTTTTCATAAAAGTATCAAAAATTTATCCAAACTAAATTTTTATGTCATGATTATAATTTCCTTTAATTTCATTAAATTGAATATATAAAAGTGTCAAAAATTTGTTTTGAAAAGGGTTCACCATTAAAAGGTGGTAAAATTGCATTTTTTGAAAAATACTTATTTTACCTGAAAAAATAATTTTTTTTATATTATGTATATGGAACACATAATATGGTTGTTAAAATTATATATAGTATATACGAATTAAAATTCAGTTAATACTATTCATAATTTCTTTTTGAACGACTAGTTTGGTAAGTCGTGGTGCGCTCGAACTCGGATTTGCGTATAGCTCAAGCTATTGAAATACTTTAATGAGATAACATACTTTGAAATCTTCAGGTGTTACAACCAACATATAAAAGGAGGAAAGTATTAAGATAAGATGGATGAGTAGGTCCCTATAGAAATATGGATACTAACATCAACGTTTTTTGCTACTATATACTATTGGTTCAACTAATCTCTATAATCAATATATCCACCAAGATCTCCACTAGGCAATAAAATCTACCAAGTATATCTCAAACCTATGTTTTTAATTCATAGACAATACAATTTGGAGTCCCAAAACTAATGTAGGAGTGAGTATAAACATATATAGTTATATTCCTTGAAACCAAAATGGAAAAAAATCAAAATGTCAGCACAAACCCCTGGTACAAGAGAGACTCTAAGGTGAAGTCCTGAAAGAATAAATATATATTAAAACACTAGAACTATTGTGAACGTAGATATATCTTGTTCATATCATCTCCAACCCATGATGGATTTTCCACATGAAAAACTATGGATGATCGTAAAACCTTGAATTTGATAAATCTTAATCCTGATAGAGTTTCATACATCACATCTCAAAGGAAACCCAAAGGTGATTGTGTTATCAATGTTTCAAAGAATCCAAAAACATAGACTTATATTCAATTACCCAATAATAACAAAAAATTTATCCCCACTCCTTCCTCAAATATGTGCACAAATTGATGGATTATCACCCCATGTTATCCTTCGATACTGTACCACTTTTCATTAATTTAAACTTCTGATTCCTAAAAACTTATTAAACCCCATAATAACTATAGTGGGAGACATTTTCATTAAAAAATTATATATATATATATATATATCAAGGAAGTATTTATCCATACTATTGAAATCACAAAACCCTGAGAAAACCCATTTCACATCATATGAGAAGTTGTAGATTGGAAATGTGCCTCACTAGAATACATTTCAGTTAAGGGAGTACTAAATAAATGGATAAAGGGCCATGACTCAGTATAATACTACTATGTTGGGGAACTACCAAAACCAATTTTTAGTTATTAGGAGAAAGACACCTTATCAATTTGATTGGATAGAAGATAACATGATGATTTAGAGAACTCTTTCCCAAATCATTTGGAGGAGTACCAAACTCTTTGATGAAATACTATGGGGGACTCACAACATATGACATCATTTTTTATGGTTTTACTGACCTCAATAATACTATAATTGTCACACCACATCCCAATTGTTTTAACTAAATAGGTAAATCCAAAATAGTCTTATCATTAATTGAAAATGTCCCTGTATATATGAATATACCAAATCATTGTTATTTACATGGAAACTCAAACATTCTATGATATTTCTTTATCAAAAGTGGGTATCAAGTAAAAATTATACACTTCATAGAAAAAAATTAGAGGTGTTATGTGACAGTACTTAGGGATCAAACCATTAGTCAAAATCAGGTATCCAATATTTTACTCAAACAGTTTATATTAATTCCAATATCATGATTCGATATACAAATATCAAATTCATTATCATATAAATATTTTTTGTTGAAATAAGTGTTTGAAATAATAATTATCATATTATTTTTATTATTATTAATATTGTAACAATTGTTATTATTTTTATGAAATATATAATTAGGATAAGAAAATTCATGAAACTCCTTCCCTTGTCCCTCACATTTTTTTATCACAACCCACCTTCCCTTTTAGGTTACATGTTGCCCCCCTCCACTTTTGATATTCATTATTAAATTAAAACATTACTTTTTATGTAAATTATAGGGGAGAGATAACCATTTCCCCTTCCCTATTCCATTATAAATTCATAATCCAATATGGATTTCACCCCAATCCGAGGGACAAAAAATAAGGTCACACTCTCTTCTACCATCATCGGCCACTATGATTGTCTGGCCACTTCGGTCACCACCAGTATACCCCTTTATGACCAATACCATTGACTCATCATTCCCTTCTCACTCATTCAGTGTCTAATGAGTCTTGGACATTCCATTCCTTAATATCCCTCATATAGAAAATTTATTGGTGAATTAATATCATTTAAAGGGACTAATTTCCTTGGTGTAAAGGGGTAAAAAATCTGACAGTTTTACCACTAGTAGGCCACCCCACATAGAACCAGGAACAAATTTGATATGTGACTTTTTGGTAAAATACTACCAAAATAATCATTCAATTAGAATCAAAAGTCATGAAAAAAATCATCAAATTAGACATGAAATTTAAATAAATAATAGAATGAGGATGAAATTAAAAATACATCCTCTAATTAGGATTCATAATTGGTGAAGAACATACCCACTGATCATCTCTCATAGTTTCCCCTCGTTTATTTTTCTCAAAGATTATGAAATCCTCCCATGTTACTCCCTCTACTATACCATTCATCTAATTTGGGTTTTTTGGTAACAACATTTAGAGGGATTACTGTGTTTTATATATGGGGATGGATCTATGGTTTCCTTAAATAAGTTATTAATTATAGTTTTTAAGTCAACCATTTGTGATGGAATATCCCAAAATTACATGATGCAAACAAAAATTATAGAAATCCTAGGATAAACCCACTATTTAGGCTTGGTACTGGTTTGGGATTTCGCATAAAATGACTCATTATAAAGGTAAAAAATATTACCACTAATATACATGGATGGTGTTAAAATAATATTTATTAACATAAAATTTGAATTTAAATTCCCCATTATACCCAAAATTCCATTATGACTTCGCATTTCATCCAAAATATACCACATGAATATTCCAATGTCTAAAAACAAGTGTTCTTTATTTCATCATTCATGTTATGAGTGTAATATTTATATAATTTAAAAAATACTAAAAATCAAATAGAACTAAACATTCATAGAAACTCAACAAAAGTTTTCTTGGGGTAAACAACTCATTAAAATAGTAATGAAACCATTGAAAAAAATTGATGTCACCTAGTAGAGTAAAATTGTTATTTTACCAATGGGGATGTATAGGGAGTCTTAGACCAGAATATGAGATTAAGACTCAACGATTATAAATTACATTCAGTACATGACACATTAAAATCTAGAAAAAAATTCTCAATCCATAATGTATTAGATACTCTCTCGAAATTATTCTTCTGTTTATTTTACCTATATTTATATAACAAAATTTACTCAATTATGACAACTATTATGGATTTAATTTATGGGAGAAATATCATTTTAATGAGGTGAATGAACACCCCGAATTAATTTTTAGGCCAAATAATAACCAGAAACTCAAAAAAATTCCATCCTACTCCAAAATAATGCTCTATGTACTTCATCTACACTTAGTCAGAGGTAATGATCTCCCAATCACAAGGAAATGTTGTAAAAACATTGATATCCCCTATGTAGGTCATTAAATACATATATATATATATGGGAGTGGGTAATATTATTCTACATAACTTGTTTTAAATTCCAGTAGTCCACACAAAATCTCACGCTACCTCCACCATCTTGGAAAATAACATGTCTGTTCCCCCAAAAGGATATGCTCTTATAAATAAACCATTTTCCACAAATTATTCATGATGAAACTTCAAATATATTATCACATGTAATAGATTACAATATATCACATCAATGTGGGATCTAGTCCCAAGACTAGTTTAACAATAAAATCAATCTTTCAATTTTTTGGAAAATTTGAGAATTTATTAGGTAATATATATCTCAAAAATAATCCAACATTGGAATAAATATGAGATTAATTTCATTGTCATCTAAAATAAGGATACCATTTTTTATCTAAGTGGTAATGATATATAGCTATAAAAGTTTAGGTTTAATATGAACCACATGGGAATCTAATTGTCAAATTAAAGTATAAGTGTTTCCCACTTGATAAGAAAATGTAACTCACTTATATAATCAATATTTGTGTTCATGAAATAATCCATTTAGTCAATTCCAATGATATCATTAAATTTTCACATATATATTAAAATAAAGTACCAAAAGTGCACGTATCCACTATATATTATTGTATAACCTCAAAACTTATTCACATAATAATCCCCTTCCCAATAGAGTTTATAATTCACAATAAAAATGGATAAATTCTTGGTTTCTGTATTTAAAAATCATCACATAAGGTAGATATCACTAATATAATACTAAATATCATAAATAATTCCTTTCAATCATCATATGGTTATAGATATGTAGTAAATAAATTGGTTAAATGAAATTGAATGATTGATTGATATATTTTTGGTTTTTTAAATTGGTTTGTGGATAAAATATGATTTCCTCCAGTTTTGATATATGATAGTTGGTTTGGAAAGCATTGTGAAATGTTTTCGTGAAATAGCCTTCAATTAATGATATAGTTAATTGGTTTGGAATATATAGAACATGGGAAGACTCAGGTACTTAGGTGGAAGATATCTTAATAGGCGTCATCCACTATCTGAAGGATTTCTCAAGGGCATTTCTTCAACTCCCTTGGCCTGTTATTCTAGGGATATGGAAGACACTATTAGAAGGTTCACCTTTTGGGGAGTAAATATTCTCCCTATACTCGATGCATCTGTTAAGGGTCTTGATGTGTCTCAGATTATCTATTTTTAAATATGATTTTACATGATATCCCGACCTATCATGATCCTTGGCCTGATGTTACCTATTATTTTGGTTGATTTGGTCTCTTTTGGATTGTAATTTTTCTATTGTACTAACATGGATTTGATATGATATATGCTATGTGATACATTATTTATTTTTATTTGACATATCTTATATGATATATGTATATGAAATTATATGAAACCAATTTACATTATTTATTGGATAATGTGTTAAAAATGGAAATTAATTTTTCCCCATTATTTTGATTTAAAAAACTATTAAATTGTTTAACATTACATGTTATTGTTTAAATTTGACCATGCCTAGATTATTTTACATATACTTGTTATAGAACACCTGGGTTAGACACTACTGATCCTATTAGATCAAACCTTATTCACTCCTTCATCATTTCACATAACTTTGTATATAATTTATGTAGGGAAATGAAAGGAACTATAGTGAGGTGTCACCGTTTTCAATTACCTGGGTTTTGATAAATGGTGGCGAGATGGAGGCAGTTTTCCAATTCTATCACATGGAGACTGATAGAGTAGTTGTTTTAGTCATTCCAACCTTTTCTGTTATACATATCACTAATAGTTTTTTTACATTTTATTTTTATCACATCCATTGTTTTCTTTCTATTATAATAAATATATTCTTGTTTTATTCTACTATTCCTTCTTGTATAATCAAAAGTATTGTTTATTATGATTCAGGTTGGATAAAATAATACCCCCTATTATTTTTTATACCCGGGATCTAGTCATCAGCCTATGGGGATCTAGAATTCCCTTTGAGTATGTGGAAATTTGGGTAAGGTATGAGTTTTATAGGGTATCTAGGTCGGTTTCATCAAATTTTGGTATCGAAGGTGGTCTTTCATCAGGTTTACTTGTCTTGGGACGTTTTTTAGACTAGAAATATGATTTTCGAAACATAGAAAGTTGGTTGTAATGGGATCTTGTCAAGAACATTTTATATCTAGACTCATGTTACCACATGATGTTTTTATATAGGTCTCTTGTATTGTGTTCTTGATGTTAATATCAGTTTTTATTACAATTTTCTAGTTTTACCTGAGATTATTCTATTGTGCGATCATTTATCATATTTTTTTGTGTAGCATTAAGCCTTTGAGATGTCTTCCACAAGTTCTTAAGGGGGATGTAGTTGATCCTACACATGTAAATAATCCCCATGATAAAAAATATTATTGAGGATAGAATGTGGAAAGTTCTTACTGTTGACGAGAATATACCACAAGTTCAGAACACAATCATTGGCATACAACCGGGAGCTATATGAGATAGAGATCGATCATGGGAACTCTTGATCAATAAATAGTCTTACTTTTAGGGATGAATTAAGCTCATGAGGTGGAGGATTGGAAGGATGTGATTGATCATATCTTTGACTTTATGGATTTAACTATGAGTATCTAGGTTAAGAAGGTTGTATTCAGACTTGAAAATCCCAACAAGTGATGGTGGGATTCCTTCGTATAGGATGATTGGTATGTGGGAACAGACTGAATGGGTTTCAGGACTATCTTCACCTTTAATTTTTTAATAGAGTATTTGATGATGAATATGTTTCTAGTGTTCCTCCCGTTAAATAAGGGAAATAATTCAGTGATAGTGTACACCAATTGGTTTACATAGCTGGTTCATTTATCTCCATATATGGTAAATAATGACTACCTAAAAATCTAGAATTACCTTCAAGGCCTACGATTAGATATGATATTTCATTTATTTATGCTAAATAAATCGGAACTATGTGGAGACAATGTATAGGGATATAATGGATGAGATTGACATGATGTTTAAAGTTGGATATGTTGCCTCTTCTCTTCCATCTAGTGGAATCTTTAGTGTCTAATGGGGGAAAAGAGGAAGTGGAATGATTATTGAAGGGGTGGTGGAGGTGTTTCACTTTAGATGTACACTTTGGAACCGCTATATGTAGGTAGTAGTGTTCCTTTGACTTGTTATTAGTGTGATGTGGTCTTTTACACAAGGAATTCTTATCCTTCACCTTAAAATATGTGTAATTGTTGTAGATGTTATTTCAATATTCAGTGTTTCTTTCAATCAATTTCTACACCATGATATGTTTAGAGATTTTAAAATCCATGGGATACAATGGGGAAGTCAGATTCTGTAATGAATACCAGGATCTAGATATAGGCATCAAGAGTTAAGCACCATCATTTATTTAATGAGTTTACAATGGACGTAGATGTGAGTCCAGAAATAGTGATAGGTAGAATATTTATTTAAATTTAGGTAGTGATTTATTTATTTGATATTGTCTCATTAAACTCTTTTTTTTTGAGAAATTTATTTTATATCATTAACCAATAAATGGAAGTAATATATTTTGTTATGGTGTTAGTAAAACCTCTTGGAAAGTGAAAATAGCTGGGTTTCATTGTCCTTCATGTGAGCTAATGATACTTGAACATAGTTAGTTAAGGATTTTTCTATTATCAATATGTATTTATTTGAAATCATCATTGTGATAGATTGAATTTTCATACATCATGATGGGTTGATTTTGACCATCAATATTTCTTATTTCTTGCAGATGATGGGAACTCATGGTTGGTTTAGGGAAAGTGGGATTTGAGCTCTAGTAATGAAGGACTTTTCCAACCAGATCATTGGATTTTGTTATCTACTATATAATTTGATCTCAATGATGTTTAATCAATTTTTTATCTTCTAAATAATGTTATGTACTATCCTAACATTTTTTCATATTATTTCTCAAGGATTTTTCTATAGAGGGTTGTAGAGTTTACAATTGACGTGCTTTTATGTACACAGTGGGTTTTGATAACTTTTTATTTTATGACACCAATGAAGATGAAATATCTCGTCATTCAGTAGGATCAGCATGTGGAAAAAAATTTCCACCCAAGTGTTTTCCCATGGGATTTCAGTGTTATCTTCTCCATCATGAAAAACAATTCATGCCGATTATGTATGGACTATTAGAAGTTTAATAGTGTAATAGTTAAGAACATGTATCCTTTCCTTGTGTTAATGATTTTTTCGATCAGTTTAAGGGGAGAAATTGGATTTCAAAGAACTAAATTTAGTCAGGTATCCATCATCTCAGAGTTAGGGAGTTTGATATACTCAAGATGGATTTCAGAATCAAGTATGACCATTAAAAGTATCTTCCCATGTCATTGTTCGGAAAAACACTCATATTTTTTTATGAATTTTGATGAATCATATATTCCATCAGTGTCTCAACAAATTTGTGGTAGTTGTTTTGGATTATATTTTAGTTTCTTAAAATATCAAATAATGAGAACTTATATCAACCCTGATCTTTATTACAAACATAAAAATGGTTTATTACAAAAAAATGAACTTACAAAAAATCAGAGGATTGAGAGGTCTAGTGTGTTGGAAAATTAGCAACATTTCATAACAACATAGAACCTTAATCCCAACATATTTATTAAAAACATATTTTACATGACCACAACATTTTTTCATAATTAGCATTGCAAGAGATAACCTGAGGACATGCATAAAAAAGCGTGAACTATAAATCCTATTAAGGGAATAAACAAGGCATAATGTGAAGAATATAGTACATGTTAGGAAATAAGAACATCAATGGAGCACAAGAGAAGCATGAACATAAAGGCATGATATAACATGATTATCACAACATGAAAATGTAAAAACAACATTTAACATAAAATTAGCATGATTCAAGCCTCATTTAACATGGAACATGAGGAAAACATCATTTCAGTTGATGTATCATCATAAAAATCATTACCCAATTCATCATAGTGCTATTCGGGCACACCCTTCTAAATCTTTCAATTTTATGCAAAAGTGTGCCATAGGGATCATACAATATGGATTTAAACATCATAATTTAATCCACGAATAATAGATGTGGAAGAAATAAATTTATGTTCTCAATAAAAAAGTACATGTTCATAAATTTGAATACCCTTGATAGATAAATGGTTATTGAATAAACTTACACGATGATTTTCGCCAGGAAATTTTGGTGTAACTTCGGTAGTATAACAACATCAAATAGAAATTGTAAAATGGGTTAATGAGAGAGAAATGGGTCTATCATAATTTATAAATGAAATGGAATGTAAGGGGGTCATGGAACGTAATATCTGAACATGTTTAATGTAATTTATATGGAAAATATAAAAAAAATCTTGAATTTTAATGAGAAGTGATAAATTCCTTACAGAATTTCAGCATGGTGATGGGTGTACATGGGAGGCATTAATTTGATAGAAACAGGTTTATCATCATTGAAAAATAATGAGGGTAGGTTGGGGGAGGTGGAATATCATAACCCAACATTTTTAATTGAAAATAAATCTTTATAACAACATAAAGAAATTTGGATAAAAATGTGAAAGGAAGAAATCCCTTACTTGGATGTGTGATCCAAAAGGATTGGGATAGTCTTCAGAGATGATTCTTGGGAGCTTAGGGATAATAAGGAGGATTATAGAGATAGGATGGAAGAGTATGGTTGAGATAAAAAGGTTTTAAGTGAAGAGGAATGGGAGATTGACTAGGTTTGTATAGGAAAAGAGTGAATTCTGTATTATTTAGGTTTTGAATACCACGCATTAAACTAATCAAAAAACAAAACCATCCCATGGTTTTTTCCCAAGGTTTTTTTTCCAAAAGTGGAGTGTAAAACAATATATTATATTTCCAATAGACAAACCTTTTCAGATATTTGGATTTATTATGTGTAGGTGAGTCACACTCTCAAGGAAAAGCATTTTAAAAGTTAAAATGTTTTATAAGTCTTGGAAGGTCCACTAAGGATTTTTAAAATAAATCCAACATATATAAAATCAAATTATCTTAATATTAAAACATATATTGGCCAAAAATTATTTTTATATTATTTTATTACATCACTATTAGGTCTTTATGATGTCATAATTTATATTATATATTAAAACAATATATAATTTTTACCCATAAATTTCACTGTCTCAGAAAATTATGAAAACTTCACTGTTGGATAATTTCAATGTCCGGATTCCAAAAATAATATTCATTTTATCTATGAAATTTTCTAAATATGTTAATTTTCACTTTTAAATTAAAAACCAATCATTATTGAATTTTCATGGGTTTTGACAAAAAACAGTTTTCAAACTATAAGAATAATTATAATTGTATTCATAAAATTTATACAATAATTTATATTTAATAAAAATTAATTTATTCATACTATTTTATTAAAAACAATATTTAATTAAAAATCCATTAATTCATCAAAATAGATTACTTAATCGAATATTAACCAAAAATACTATTTGTACATTAAAAACTCTTTACAATGTAAACAAAATAAAATGTGTGTATATTCATTATTATATAAACAATAATGCGCATAATCATAGTGCTTGTGTATTATTACATAACCCCTTATAAAAACTACATAAGACTGAAGCATAAGGTGTGAGATGGAGAAAGACTCTTGGGGAGGCTCTGATAACATCGCATGAGTGGTAATCTCTATTAACTTCCTCTTCTCCCATAGGCGGTTCTATTAAAGATAATCGTTTTAAAGCTCATCTTGGTCTTGGTCAAGAGTGAAGCCCAGTGATTTTACCTCCTTTTCTAGCTTAGAAAAATGGGCTTCATATAGAGAAATTCTATTGGATGAGGCCACAACTTCCTTTGTCTGAGTAAATTGGATTTGTTTAAGCCATATATTTATACTAATCATGTGATCTCTTTTTAAATGATATATTAGCAATAGTAACAATTATTAACGGTATTTTAAAATCCCAAAACATAATACCAAATATGTTCATATGATTTATATAACCATTATACATAATAATACAATTATTTAGAAAATGAGGAATTTTAATTAGTAAAAGTTGGGGACATTACATTATTCCCCCCCCCTTAAGAAATTTTATCCTCAAAATTCCATTTTACCACACTAAAAAATATGAGGGTATCATTTCTTCATCACTTCCTCTGATTCCCACATTTCTTCTTCAATCTTGTGGTTTCACCACAACACCATGATGAAGGGAATTGACTTATTTCATAGAACTGTTTCCATATGATCTAATATATTCATCATATTCTATTCATAGGATAGATAATTCTTTAATGGTACCACCTATGGATTGTGTACAAGTGAAGGGTAAGGTATGTACTTTCTCAATAGTGATAAATTAAATACATCACGTACTTAATACCGGTTCGTTGGGAATGCTAGTCGATAGGCAACTTCTCCAACACGATAAAGGATCTCAAAAGGGATGATGTACCATGGACTATGATTTCACTTCATCCCAAATCTCATTAATCACTTCCATAGAGATATGCAGAGGAATACCATGTTTCCAACATCATAATCTGGGTCCCATTGACAATTATATGCCTTTGACTTTTGTTGACTCTGAGCGGATTTAATGTGTTGTTGGATGGTCTTAACCTTCTTCACCATTTCTTTGACCAATTCTGGACCTAGGAGTTTTTTCTCCCCAACATCATCCTGACATGCTGGTGTTCTCAACATCTTCCCGTAATGTGCTTCATAAGGATACATTTGGATGCTTGAGTGGAAACTGTTATTGTATGGGAACTCAACCAGATGAAGATGTTGATCACAACCTCTTTTGAAGTCCATCGACCATGCTCTCAACATTCCCTCAAGTGTTTGGATACTCCTCTCATATTGGCCATTAGTTTAAGGATGATAAGCTATAATGAAATTCAGATCAGTATTTAGATCTTATTGGAATCTTTATAAGAACATACTGGTGAATCTGGGATATCGATCAGATAGAATATATTGTGGAAATCCATGGAGCCTTACCACTTATCAGATTTATATCCATTCCAATTGAATTAATGATTAATCTTCTCAGAATTCAATGAAATATGAAATCTTTATAATATGATCCAAAACAACCCAGATAATATCGTTTCCTATGGATGTCTCCGGATGACCAGTGAAAAATTCCATGGTGATGTTCTTCTATTTCCACATTGGGATGGGTAATGGTTGCATCATTCCCTTAGACTTATGCCTCTTAGCATTCACTTGCTGACATACTAGGCACATTGATGTATACTCAGTGATCTCCTTCTACATGTTATCTCACCATCAATGCTCTCAGATATCCTGATACATCTTTTTCTTTCCTGGGTGAATGGATAAATTCAAAATATGTTTACTATAAAAAATTTTCTTCTTTCACACCGAATTTCATGGAACACATAGTCTTGTCCCAAATCTCACAATTCCTTTTTAATTAACATTTAACCCTATGTATTTCTCTTTTTTGATATTTTCCTATTTATTCATAATTACAAAATCATCTTTCTAAGAATCCATTAACCTTTCCAAAAGATATTGTTTAACAATCCTTTATTAATGGATTGTTGATATTACCTTTATTTAGGATTCCCATTTCTATATTCATCAAATCTACGAAGATTGGATTATTTTAAATTATCATCAATGATAGAATCACTGGATCCTTTCTACATAAGGAATCTTCCACTATGATCACTTTTGTAGGGTGCTAATGGATTGAGTAGTTGTAGTTTTTGATCAACTCTAACCATCTTCATTGGTGCATGTTCAAATCTTTCTTTGTGAATATATACTTATGTCTTTTTTATCCATATATATTACACACTTATCCCCAAAGAGGTAATTATACCAATTTTTAAATTGAATATTACTACAGCCAAGTATATATCATGCGTTGGATAGTTTTTATAATTAACATTCAATTGTCTTCAAGCATAGGAAATGACTTTGTCATTTTGCATCAACACACAACCCTACCTTCTTCGAAGAATCATTGAATACCAAAAAAAAATTCTCCTTTTTTGGATAATTTGATCACGGGTTTAGTGATAAGACTCCATTTAAACTCCGTGAAGCTCTCCTTGCATTCATCACTCTAAGAAAACTTCACTCCATTCCCAGTTATCTTGGTAAGATAGTTTGACAATCATTAGAAATTCCTCACCAATCGATAATAATATTTAGATAACCCTATGAGGATATTGATATATGTCACTGATGTAGGCCTCATCTATCCCTCTATTGTAGTTGTATTAGAGGGATCAACAGATATCTCATTTCTTGTGATGATATAACCTAAGAATGAGACTTCCTTAAACTAGAAATCACACTTTTTGTGCTTTTCATAGAGATTCTCATTTAGAAAGGTCTCTATTACATTACTTAGATGCTCCTCATGATCCTCCTTGTATTTGAATTACATTAGAATATCATCTATAAAGGATTTGAAAAATTTGTTGAGGTAATATCTAAAGACTCTATTCATCAATTCTATGAATATTGTTGGAGCATTAGTGATTCCGAAAGGCATTAATATGAATTCATAGTGCTCGTACCTTGTACAAAAACAAGTCTTGTGGATATCCTGCTTCTTCAACCTTACTTGGTAATATCTCAACTACAAATCCACCTTGGAGAAGTATTGTGGTCCATATAGATGGTCGATCAAGTCATCAATTCGGGGTAGAGGATACTTGTTCTTTATCATGATTTTTTTGAGCTCAGGATAATCAATAGAATGTTGCGTTGAAGCATCATTTTTCTTGATGAAGAGGACTGGTGCATCCCATGGTGAAGCACTTGGGAATATAATGCCTTTACCTAGATTATCCTATTGTTGATTCTTCATCTCCTCAATCTCCACAAAATCAATTCTTTATGGGAACTTGGATATTGTAAACACCCCAAGTATAAGATCACTTGAAAATTCAATATCTCTTCTACGAGGATGACAAGTAAACTACTCGGGAACCACTTCATCGAATTCTCTCACAATAGGCATGTCATCAAATATGGTTTCTTCCTTATAATCATTAATCTGAGCAAGATACGCATGCTCATAGGGTGTATATCGCATGAGATGATGGTGCTGAGGATGATTCATCCTCTTCCTTGCACTTCTATAGAATCTGGTGTTGATTCACTATATGGAGATTTATTTCCATCTCATGGTAATTTATGTTGGATCTATATAGGGAAAGATAATACATTCCATGAATTTCATAAAATTCCACTGGATGGAGTATAATGAATTTCATCAGGAAGATAAAACCGAAAATTATGATATGAGAGGAGTTATATTCATTAGATGCAATGATTTCCGTATTTTCAATTATCACCAAAATGTTTACATCCATGATTTGTGGTTGTGTTGGGATCGTTCTGCTAAACATTTAGGATATAAAATAATGCAGAGAACTAGAATAAAAAACTATTTTCTTTATTCCTGAATGGATAGCTAGAGTACCTATCAACACATTGTTGTCAAGGTTCTCATCGATGATAGTGATGGAAAAAAGAACACCCTTGCTACCTTGGAGGTTGTTGGTTGCCTCTGAAAACCCTTATCATAGTGAACTGGTTTGAAAAGTGTCGTTATTATTTGTAGTTTCTGCAATGAAAAATGTGTTGAGGGTCAACTAGAGCATTCCTCTTATCTTTCGTTGTAGATGTTTTTTATTGTTAGTAGTTTATAGCCATGTTCCCTTCTCTACCACACATAAATCATTTCCTCATCCCCTTCAGGTATTTTCTAAAGTGGTTTTTTCTCCCCATTTAGAATGTGGGGTGTTGTAATTTTATAGTACCATTGGATTTATCCATCGGAATACTATAATTAAATTCTACCTTATTCTTATTATCCACATGATATCCCTAAGAATCTTTGATCACCATTTCGACTTTGAGGCCACATCAGACAATTTCCTCATATCTCTCTGTGTCACGGATCACTTGGGCTTCCCGTAGGGTTGGATTTAGACCACCAAAGAAGTGATCAACCTTTAATTCATGGATAACGATAACTCCAGAGGCATATCATGCTAGCCTTGTGAAGTATTCCTCTTATGCTATAATGGATTTTTCATCTTTTTTCTTCAGTTCAATGATGTCCCTTTTTTTATTAAGTCGTAGGGTGCGAGGAAAATATTTATCGAAAAACATTTTCCAGAAACCCATTCATTCCAATGCCTTAAACTCCTACTCAAGACTCATATTTATGATTAATTTTCATCATAGATCATCTTCACCATCAATACAATAATCATTTAGAAGTACCATCACTTATTCAGAACATTGAAGGATGAAGAAGATATTCTCAATGAAGTTGATCCATTGTTCGACGATTGATATATCTTATTATCCATTAATAGAAGGAGGCCTTTATCTCATGAATCTATCAACTTTGTATTTTTCATTATTGGGGGTAAGTGAACATTTTTTTTGACCCATGTTTCTATTAAAAAAATGAGTTAACTGAGAGAGTATCAAGACAAAGATTATGATTCCTACTCCCATCGGATTGGTCATCTCATTAGAACATTCATAAAATTGATCTTTGCATTGTTTTTTATCCTAGGGAATCCAATTACTATACATTTGTTGGAATAAAAGTAATTTTATGGGTAACACATAAAGGGGAATATAAAGAAAAAAGAAATAACATATACATTACATTTATTTCCTTAACGTATCAATTTTAACCTTGATCTACTTCTCAAAATATATTCTTAGGGGAATTTTTTATTCCCCTAATAATGGTTTATACTATGATTGTGAATTTACCAAAAAAAATATCGCTTAGGAGTTTTGTAACGGAGAGTATAGCAAGGCTCATTGTTGTGCACCTTTTCCTGTTCGAGACTAAGTCAAAGTGGTGTTTTCATGTTTCACCCATTGTTAAATATGTGCTAGAGCCACCTCTACAAACTTGTATCCAGATAGGGATTTATTTTCATTATAAACCACTTATTCAATACTCAGAAAAATTTAGGAATGTTTTTATTTTACTTATTATTATCCATAAGGCTTTCACCGGGGTTTTCTAATCTTTATCCAAAAAATAACTAAACATATCCTCTAATACCAACTATAAAAACCATGCTCTTTATTACACATTTAAAAATGATTTATTAAATTAACATGCACTTAAGAAAACTCTTAGTATTTATTAGTCTAGTGTCTTGAGAAATTAATAACATTACATAACAACATAGAACATAAAACCCAACATCTTTTTTGAAAACATCTTTTACATTACCACAACATAGCATTGCATGGGATAACCATAGGAATTGAATAATAAATTGGTGAAATATAAATCCCAATAGAGGATTAAACAAGGCATAACATGAAGAAAATTGTAAATTTTAGGCAATAATCATATCAATTTATCACAACAAAAACATGAACATAAAGGCATGATATAACATGAATATCATAACATGTAAATGTGGAAACGACATTTTACATAATATTTTCATGATCCAATTCTCATTGAACATGGAGCATGAGTAAACACTCATTACACTTTAATTAGAATGAGTAAACCCTCGTTTCACTAGATGTATCAGGATACTAATCATTACCCAATACATTGGAGTGCTATCAGGGAACATCCTTATTATTCATTTCATTTCATGCATAAGTGTGCCACAAAGATCATACAACATTGATTTAAACATCATAATTTATTCAATGAATAACATATGTGGAATATATGAATTTATTTCATCAATCATAAAGTAAATTTTTATAAATTTAAATACCATTGATAAAGAAATGGGTATGGTATTCACTTACCCAATGATTTTGGCATAGAAAGTTTGGTGTAAACTCAGCAGCATAACGACGTCAAATAGATATTATAAAATGGGATGATGAGAGTGAAATGGATATTTGATTATTTATAAATTAAATTTATATTAATGAAGTCATGTAACATAATATCCCAATATGTGTAATTGAATTTATATTCACAATATAAAATAATTTATTGAATATAAATGAGAATAGAGAAATTCCTTACGAAATTTTGGTATGGAAATAGATGTACATGTGAGGAATTAATGAGATAAAAAGGAAGTTTATAATAATTCAAACATAATAATGGTAGTATCGGGGAGGTTAAAATTCATAAAACACCATATTAAATTGAAAATAAAAGGTTATACAAACATAATAAAATTTGGAAAAATGATAAAGAAAGAAAGCCCTTACTTGGTAGTGTGATCCCAAAGGCCTGGGAGAGGCTTGAGAGAGGCTATTTTGGAGTTTGGGGGAGCCTTAGTATGATTATAGAAAGAGGGGTCAGATATTGGTCAAGCACCAAAGGTTTTAATTAAATTTTAATGGGATATTTAGTGGGTTTATATAGGAATGAATAGGGAATTATTTATTATTTTGGTTTTTGACAACACACATGAAACTAATTAAAACCAAAATACAACCATTGGTTTTTTCTAAAGGGCAGTGTAAAAAAATATTTTATATGAAAAATGTTCCAAAATATTAAAATAGAATTTTTTTCATATGTTGTGGTGAGTCACACTCTCAACGAAAATCATTTTAAAAGTTAATATGTTTTATAAGTATTAAATGGTGCACAAAGGGTTTGTAAAATAAATCAAAAAAATATAAAATAACATTATATTATAGGTAAAACATATATTGTCCCAGAAATCATTTTATGTTATTTTATTACATCACTTTTGGGTTGTTATGATGTCATAAAATGCATTATATATTTAAACGGTATTTAATTTTTACCCAAAAATTCGACTGTCTTAGAAAATTTTGAAGAAATCGCCATTGGATAATTTTGACATCCTAATTCCAGAAATAATATTTCTTTAATATATATAATTTTCTAAATATGTTAATTTTCAATTTTAAAATAAAAACCAATATTTATTGAAAATTCATAGGTTTCGACAAAAACAGTTTTCAAACCATATTAAAAATTACAATTGTATTCATAAAAATTTTATGATCATTTATATTAAGTATAAATTATTTTTGTAATAATATTTTATTAAAATTTTATATAATTAAAAAATCCATTAATTCATCAAAATAAATTTTTTAGTTGAATATTAACTAAAAATACTATTTGTTCTTTAAAAACTATTTAAATAGTAACAAAAAAATGAATGTATATTCTTTATTCTATACAAAAATAATCCACATAATTAGTGCTAGGGTCTTGTTACATAATCCCTTATAACACCCACATAATACGTAAGCGTAAGGTGTATGATGATGAGAGACACTAGGGGAGGCACATATAACATCAATCTGGTGGTAGTCTCTATTAACTTCAACTTATTCCGTAGGAGATTGAGTTCAAGATTAATTTGTTGAAGCTCAACTTGGGCTTGGTCAAGAGTAAAGCCCAGTGATGCTACCTACTTTCCATGCTATGAAAAATGGGATTGGTATGAATAATTTCTTCTAGATGAGGAAATCTCATCTTTTTTCAGAGTAAATTCGATTTTCTAAAGCCCTATATTTATACTAATTATGTGATCACTGTTCAACAACCATAATAGAAAAGGTAAAAATTCATAAGGGAATTTTAAAGTCCAAAAACATAAAACCAAATAAGTGAATATTTTTTATATAACCATTTTACATAATAATACATTTAATTAGATCATGTGGAATTTTCATTAGTAAAATTATCAGTCGTTACAGAATGATCACCATTTGTGTTTGGTTATAGATGTACTAAGGAGTCACCATTTGAATAGAAATATTTTTAATATAAAGTTCTAAATCGATGAAGTGATGTCATTTGGGAACATCATTTTTGAGGATGCCTTATTAGTTAATACTAAGATGGTGACAGTTTATTTTTTCTAATTTAGAAGTTATACTTCCTCGTTTTCCATAAGTTTTTTTTGGAAATCACAAACACATTCTTAAGGTTCATGATTACGAAATTTTTATATCCAAAGTCTAACAGAAGTTTTGTTATTGAAAACATTACCTTTTAACATATGGAGAATAATTTTTTTAATATATTGAATATTAGAAAAACTTTATTGAATATGATTTTCATAATGAGGATGTGTATGAAAAAATAAGATTGACCATTATAAGACCAAGAGTTATACAGTAGTCAGGTATTTCATATTAAAAAAATTAAATATAATTGGACTGGTACCAGTACTGATAAAATAAAATTCAATCTCATAAAGATAATTATAATGGAAATAATAAGGAAGTCAATCTGATTGACCTGATCTTATATTCAAAATATGAAAGACACGTTTCTATCATAATGGAATATCTTTTACATTGTAACGATGTTAAACCAATTCAACGTCAGGGAATCTGTTACAATAGAGTTTATGTAGTGCCAAGTGTCCAAGTCATTGCAATAAACATTGATAAATATGAATATTGGGAGATCAAGATGACCATAGGGATATCATGATTAATATTAGTGGATGGCTTATAAATATCAAGCCACTTAAAGAGTTTGATATAGATATGAAGTTGAATTCATTTTAATTTTATATTTTCAAGAGAGTCCATAATATTTCCATGCATGGATTTGTAATTACTAGTCATTATAATTGTTTTTAGAGTCTTTTTGCTCAATGAAAATCATTTCAGGTTGTCTCCCTACAAAATTGTTCATTATAAGAGTTCATCTATTCTATGATTACAATCAAGGGAATCTAGGGATAGGAAGCTAGAGAATCTGATAATCCTGATCGAGGGATCATAGGGATAGTGAGATGGAGATTTGAATCCATCTGATTGAGGGATTCCATTTCATAGAATACAAATCTGATAATCATATTGATGTATTTATTTACCAAGGTTAGAAAAAATTTCTTATAAATATAAAACACGGTATACCTTTAACTAATGATTTTGGATAACAAACTCTTATGGATAAAAAGGGTTTATATTTTTCAAAATATGTGTATGTAATTCTTTCATTACTTTTATATTGTATTTATTATTTCATTATAGGTAACAATTAAAATGAATAAATATAAAATATTTTGAAATATATTATTGATCACCCTTTACTTTTTGTTATATTTGTACTAAACTAATTAAGATTAATTAACTATATTTAATCTGATCCAGATTTTCTATGATTTTTCTTAAACTATGATTTAATAATATTTATTCTAATTATGATACTATATATCATATATGTCAAAATTATTTTTGATTATGACACGTTGATAATCAAAATTAGCATTCAGTCCGAACAAATATTTTCTACTTTATGTGGTTTGTGATTTTTTAAAGATATATTTTAAATTACAATCCCCCATCTATTTTATATATCTATTTGAAGATCTATTAAGAGAAGATCATGTGATCAAATAATTGGTATTAGTTAAATATTATAATACATAAATACTGGATAATATTTTTCTTCTTTAATATTACATTTTTTTTCAATATTTGTCATAACATTTCTGATTACGATATGTTGTTACATTAAAATGTTTTTGGGGAATAATAATATCTTTTTTAAGATGGAAGGTATAAATTTTGGATATATAGATAATATCAATCCCAAAATACCACCTATATTTGATGGTTATGACTGTGAATATTGGATGGATAAAATAAATATTGTTGTTCTTAACACTATATTTGATAAATTTTTCATTGTTACTAGTAATTATAATATTCCATATAATTAAATTATAGCCTTTAAAATTCATGAAAAGCATGAATATAAACTCAACTACAGAGTTATAAAAACATTATTATGTTCAATGACCATAAGAATCTGTAGTTAAATTTTTTCATGTGATGGTGGAAACATTATTTGGAAAAAGTTAGAAGTTATTAACATCTATATGTCTAATGCTATTGAATAAAAGGGATATTTTCTAAGAACAGATTATCATGATTTTGAGTTTCTATCTATATAATCTATTTCCAAAAATAGATCAATAGTTTATGACTATTATACATATTTTATAATCTATTTGAAACTAGGATTATATGATTAAGTTCATTAGGATAACATAACAGATATCATTCCCACGAAATGTTATAATAAGTGGACATTTTCTGATGATAAAAGGAAGTTAAGAAATATTACACTTGATGATCTATTTTGAACCCTTATACAATATGAGGCAATATTGAAAAGATATGCTAAAAAAGAAAAAAAGAAAAATGGTGTTGTTTCCTTTCCTGTAACATCTACATTACCTCCTAATGTTCATTCTACTGAGAAAGTAGTGAAATCATCTAGAAATAATAATGTTGTTATAAAATTGGAATCATGTTCACTAGAACAGTCTAAAAATGGATTGGAAATTCTTACAAATAGAATGAATAAAATAACTTAAAAAAATATTAACCATACTGTTACAATAATGTTAAGATGGAATTAACTAATAAGAAAGATACTGAAGTTTCTTACTATGAGTGTAATAGATAGGATCATATTTGGCCATATGGTCTGAAATTAAAGAATAAGGTTAGAAAGAATTTCGAAATAAATTCAATGATATATTACAGATCAATTGGAAAGAATATATTGAAGGATTCAGACACATGGAATGCCATAAGTGGTTATTCTTTAGAAAATTCTTCATTTAATTAAAGTTCTACATAGAGGAACATATTTTTTTTCTTCAATATACCTAATGTAAATAAATTATTCTTGAATAAGTTATGAAATAATGAAAACCTTACCATCATTACTTTATGTTATTAAAATCTTGATGAATAGGAATTAATGTCATTAGATAATGAATATTCCTTAGTTGAATATAATTATTAACCTTCTTCTGATAAAGTAAGTCAATTTAGCAAACTATTTGAAAATATAAATTTAAAAGTTAATAAAAACTAAGATATGTATAATTCAAAGAAAATTGTTTAAAAAAATAATTATCATATTATTATATAGATCATTATAATAAAATGTTTGAAACAAATAATATTTAATGAATTATAGAATTTTATATGTGAGAAGATAATATTAATAAATATTTGGAGAATTTAAATTTAGAGAAAATATTTTAGAAACTAACCGTACTTATGAAACTAATACATTCATGTGTAAAAATGAAATTGTAAAAATAATATGAACTTTCTTTATAGAAGAAACATTTTTTGAACATTACTATTGGTAAAGAAAATTTTGATAACATGTAAAAAAATATGCGCTCACTGTAATAGTTATAGAATATGTTTTACTTATAGAAAACCTCTCTTTAGTAGTTTTATGACCTGCATTCACCAAGATGAGGGAAGGGACAGCAAAATACCAGACACAACCTTCTTCATGTTGAAGGAGAGATAATGACCCCCAAATCCCGCCTTCAATAGGCCCTAGAGTGGAAACTAGAACCAAGGGTATAGAATATTATTTAATATGGAAGGAATTACACTTTTTATTTAATAATATCAGTAGATAAGATGATAAATCCAAAAAAAAATCCAAATAATGAAATAAAAGTAAATCCAAAAACAAATTTTCCACATGCATGTTCGAAAATAAGTATTACAAGTGCCAGAAAACTCAAAATGAAATAACAAAAAGAAAGAAAAAAAACAATGAAAATCCCAGTGCCCAAGAATGTATGGTCCCAAACATTCCTCAATGTCCTCCTAGAATCTTAAAAGTAGTTTTATATACCTGGGCTAAGTATACAGGTAAACTCAGTAGGAAAAGCTAACATATCTCATTCACAAGTGTTGACGATTTATAATGCCTTGTGAGAAATTAGACATAACCTAAACACATACCAATTAAACTATCCACCCATCCTCACCAAGGCACACTCCCCAAACAATGCCAATCAGGTAAATTAATAGTAATAACACCTCTATATTTGGGTACCCCACCCCCACTTTCCCGTTGGTTATTTAGGACATCCTAATCATCGGACCTCCCCCACAGGTTTTACTGTGGTCCCACTGCCGCTCCAACAACTTTATGGGTCACCACATCCATGCAACATTCCCGAAGACACCTAGGCCACCATAACCACGCATAAACACGCCCACAGACACTAGGTCCACAACAACCACCACCACTCCAAAAGACACATGGTCCAAAAAAGCCACCTCAACACCCATAAGAAACCTGGTCCATAAAAACCCTTTCCATGCTCGAAGGCACCTTGTCTAGCACATCCATTACCACACACGAAGACACCTGGTCCTCATCCCAGAGACACTTGGGAAACAACCTGTCTGCACTCACCATTTCCAACCGCAAAAAAAAACACCATACCTGATGAGTCTTGGTCCATAATGAACCATAGGACATCAGAGCCTTCCTGAAGATTCTTGGTCTACCTAGGAGTGGGAGAAGAAAAATAGCTAATAACCATCAACTAATATAAATATTGGGAAAAAAACATCCAACATGAAATGGGGGTGTTCAAAAACTAGTTCTAAACATGGGTGGTGTGCGTATAAGAAACACAAAAAATATATTTTATACATATAGGTAAACAAGTACTCATACCCACCTAAGGGTACCGAAACCAAGAACCATCCAACACATGACCACTTTTTCTATTACTTCTACATGAACAAGTATACACTAGCCACAAAAAGAGCCCAACCCATTTCTAGAAAACAATTACCCCATTTCACCAATTCTCGTTATTGGGTTCAAGTGATTCCATTTAATAAATTATACCTCTCCCAGGAATCTAACATTCATAAACACAAGCCAAAAACAATAACTAAAGGAAAACTACCAAGGAATCATTTTATCATTCACACCTGGTTCTCGAGTAATGTAACAACATAAAAATGGATATGTGAGATCCCTCGATGTACTAGAACCAATACAAGCTCCATCATAATACCTCCACATGGCCTTATATTCGAGACCCAACAAACCATTAACTATTGATTCCATCCCCCTCTACATCACCCCACAGGGAATCAAACAGAGAAATCATAGATATCACCAGAATGGAGGAGTAATGTTTTCAAATTTATCCAACACCATTCATTGGTTTCCTTCATTTAGTTTGGTTAACTAGGGTGATCACATAGTGGTTCTTATTCTTAGACATCCATTTAATGAACCATGTTGACGTGATTATCCCATTTCCATGTTATATCCATCTAATCACCATATTTCATATAGAAATAGAGCTTCGTTAGTGCACATGAAAGGACCACCAAAGACCAAGATTTTCAGTGGATAATCCCATACAATTCACAACCTAAAAACAACGGTACGACACATTAACATCATTAACTTTCTCAAACCATCATCCTTTAAATGTCCATTTTATATCTTTGTTAAAGATGGTTTCATCTACATCTCGAAGAATCATCATCATACCCACCCCACGTGATGCACATTAAAGAGAGACAAAGGAAGAACCAAAATTTGGATGACCAAGGATTGATTTTTTCTCCTCCCTCCAAGAACTGGGGATGCATGACTTGTAGAGGAAGAACACCAAGGACACTGAGGAAGAGAGGGAAGGGCTCTATAAACATTGAATGATTCATCTAGGTAGTAAGTATGGATTCACACTAAGAGGAAAATAATGGAATAAGTAAGAGAGGATCTTGTGTTAAGAAGATTCCATATCCAAAAATTAGGGAGATGATTTTGAAGTACATAAAAGATGGATCGTGGCTCGACCACGCTTCATGGAAGTTTAACAAGATGGGATTAAATGAGATTTAATAATTATCCTTATAGATGGTGGATATAATGGCTGTGGGTTAATATATTACCATTAAATAGAGAAAAACATGTAATAGGGGTGAAACTGGGAAAACACGGGAAGCTGTAAAATGAGGAAAAGGGAGTGATAGGCAAAAACATTTGGTATCTCAAGGGTCTCCCAACTCTTGGGGGATTTAAAACATCTTTTATGGGCCTCATATCACTTTTAAAGGGGTATTAAAACAATTTTACATCAAAAAATACATTATTGGAGTGAAACTGGAATGTCCTAGACAAACTGGAAATGACTCACTCATGGGTGTGTCACCGTCACACTCTCACTGTCACCCTGGAACAATTGCCTTATCACAGATGCCCTCTCACAGTTTCCCTAGCATCGACGCCCTGGTGTCGATGCCGATCGATGCCACTGACGGTCCATCAATGCCACTGATGCCCATCGGTGCCACTGAATCCCCTTGGTGCCACCGACGCCCATCGGTGCCACTGATCATTCAACCTGAAAATCTGGAAAACTCCTTAATGAGTCACCAATTGTCCCTAGGATACCCCAAACACCATAATTTGACAATGTAATGGACCAGGAGGGCCCATTACATTACATCAGATACCTTTCAAACTATTCTCATCCTTGAGAATCCAAGAGTTCTCTTGAAGAGAGTGAGGGGTCCAAACAACAATTTTGTAAGATACCTCTTAAGGACAAACCACACTAGAGTTGTTTGAATGCTGGAATAAAACCCTAAAATCTAGATACTCCTCTCTCACATCTATCTCTTGAACTACAATGGAAACAATTCCACTTCTCTCACCCCAAGTAACCACACTAACACATAAAGGTCGCACTATATAAACATATGGATTTGGGAGCCCTTTTCCCCATGTCATGATATTATCCGATTTGGGCGGTAATGAATCATTCACACAGGTTTAACCACATCCACCTTAATCAGTCATGACTTGGGATAAGGTTCTCCCCTCTCCACTCTCTAAACATTTCACACACATTCAGAGAAGAAATGAAATATCACATTTTATAGAAAACAAGTTCAAGCATTCCATCATTGAAAATGACAAACCAAACACAATATCAAAACTCAGAACATCTTTGGGTACATGGCACACATGTGTGCCTCTTGTTCCCTGGTACACTCCTTGAGGGCACCACACCTCCACAACACACGAACTAAGGGAATGGCCCACCCACAAAGCACCTTCTCTTTATGATCCTTGATTTTCAATGATCGATCCACAAACATCCCATCGCCCTCGATATCAAACTCTCCCTATTTGAGGATATGGGAGTCCTTGTGTAGATATTGACGGATCTGAGATACTTGAAGATGTTGTCGATCCTCTCTAGTTGAGGTGGTAACGCGAACTGATATTTCACCTTGTCAACTCGTCTCAACACCTCGAAGGGTACGATGAACTGGGGATAAATGTTACTCCCCCTGCCAAACCTCCACTGCACACGATGAGGGGAGACCTTTAAGAACACATGGTCCCCAAACTCTAACTCCAATGGTCTCCTCCTATGATTGGAATATGACTTCTACTAGTCCTGAGCCGCCTTTATCCTCTCACAGACAAGATAAACCTTCTCTGTCATGCTCTTTAACTACTTCTACACCAAGAATACCAACCTCCCCAACCTCTATCCAACACATGAGTGAACCAAACGGTCTTCCATACAAGGATTAAAATAGATCCATTCCAATGGTAGAGTGATAACTATTATTGTGGAAAAAATCTACTAGAGTCAAGTGTCGTACCCATGATCCTTCAAAGTCCAGAACACATGCTCGAAGCATATCATTTAATTTATATATGGCCCAATCTATCTTCCCATCTATCTGAGGGTGGAGAGCAATGCTAAAAATCATTTGGGTTCCAAAAAAATGTTGTAATCACTTTAAGGCTCATGATGTAAAAAACATATCATGACCCAAAATGATGGATCTGGGTTCTCTATGAAGCTTCAGAACTTCACCCGTGTAATAATGTGCCAAGGTATCCACTGTGCTCAACTCCTTAATCACTAAGATATGAGCTGATTTTTTAAAAAATTCCACCACTACTTAGATGGCATCACAACCTCCCACATCTCGGGGTAGTCCTATGATGAAATCCATCGAGTCATTGTCCCACTTCCTCTAATGAATGTTTAATGGCTACAACAAACCGCCAAGAACACGGTGTTCAACCTTCACCTTCAATAATACAAGGAACTTTCCCACAAAATCTTCCACTACCCACTTCACTCCAGGACACCAAAACTAATCTCTCAAGCCCCAGTACATACTAAAAACTTCGGGATGTACCACTAGGGGTGATTTATGGAACTCACCAAGAACTCTTTCACACATCATCTCTGGGACAAAAAACATTCCATGGAAAAGTATCTAATTCTAACCATCCTTATACCATCCTTCTGGAGCATCAACCTAGATAACATGATCATGAATCACTTCAGTATCTAAGTCTTCCCATTGAGACTCCTCCACTTCCTACACAAAGTAATAATGCACTATCATATTAAACAAACAACCTCTACCATCCTCTACTCTCATACTCAGATGTATAGCATCAAACTACTCCATTGCTTTCAAAGCATCTACTAACTCCTGAACCACGTCCTTCTGTGACTTTCGGCTCATGGAATCGGCCACCACATTACCATTTCATGAGGTTTAGGATATCACTATGTATTATTATTGATGAAACTCTATACACTTTTTCTACAACAAGTTCAGGTTTTAATTAGATAATACATACCTCATGCTCTGGTGATCTGTGAAGACCATGAAACATTCCCTGATGAGGTAATTCCCCCACAACATCGGTAAAAATACCATTGTTTCAAGCTCTAGGTCATGGGTGGAATAGTTTCATTCACGGGGACATAAATACATAGAACCATAAGAGATCACTCCCCACTACTGCATCAGCACACACCCCAATCATAGACCGAAATCATCACAAAACACTTCAAAAATTACCCCTTCCTATGGAAACCTCATCACTGGGGAACTGAACAGATTTCCCTTCAGATATATAAACGATTCTTGGAACTACTCAAACCATATAAAAGCCGGGTCATTTTTGTTCAAGGCTGCTAAAGGATCATCAAATCAAGAGAAGTTGGGCACGAACCTTTTGTAGTAACCTTCTACTCCCAAAAAACAATGAATCTATTCCACAGTCATGGGTGCTTCCCAAGAAACAACCACCAAAAACATCAATTTTCCCACTACTATTACATACTAGGACATCCTGTGTCCATGAAAGTTAACCTATTGTGTCCAGAACATGCACTTGGAAAACATCCCGTAGAGTTGGTGGTGTCGGAGGACCTCCAAAACAATACTCAGATGCTTGAAGTGATCCTTTTCTGGTCTTCAATAAATCAGGATTTTATCGATGAAAACGACTACGAACCTGTCCATATAATCACAAAAAAAGAGTTCACAATCCCCAAGAACACATCTGGTGTATTTTTAATGCTTAATGGCATGACCAAGAACTCAAAGTGGCCATATTTGTTCCTGAAAGATGTCATTGAGATATAACCCTTCTTCACCCTCAACTGGTGATATCCAGACCATGGGTCTATCTTATAGAACCAACTCACCCCTTAAATTGGTCAAAAATGATGTTGATCCATGGGAGAGGGTAACCGTTCTTAACAACCACTTCATCCAGTCTTTGGTAGTCTATGCATAGACTAATTACACCATATAACTTCTTCGCGGACAAGACTAGAGCACCCCATAGTGATGTGATTCATCAGATAAATCCATTCTCCATTAGGTCACCAACCTAAATCTACAACTCCTACAACCCAAAAGGCGACATCTTATAGGGATCCATTGAAATCGGACAGACACTGGTTTGTACGTCTATCCGAAAATCTACATGATGTCGAGGGGGTAGAGTCAAAACCTTTTCGAGGAATATGTACAAGAACTCACTAACATTCCCCATGGATTCCACCATTTTTGAGTCTTCTTACATCATTGACAGCTCGGGTAACAAGGAAAGAAGGGCCTCCACTCCTTGGCTTCCATTTTAGAAACCTCACTCACCAATGAAAGCTACATGCTGGACACCCATTTATGAGAACACAACCCTTCTCTAGAAGAAGTCAATAACAGCGTGCACTGAAAACAACCATTCAATTCCCAGGATGACATCGTATAGTGGAATTTTCTATATAAATAGATCACCACTAGATTGATGTGGCCCCAACATCTGTTTACATCATCGAAAAACATCAAATAGGCTAGTCTAACCCCCCAACTGACATGATCAACACTAGGGGAATGGAAAGTCTCTCTACATCTATACCCAATGCATGGGGTAGATTGGGTGCCATAAAGGAGTGCGGGGCTTTGGAATCAAGCAAGTCATAGGCAAGAATACTAAACAGGCTGATCGTACCTTGAATGTCATGTAGCCCTGCTGAAATTGTTGACTCTATGGTTTACAACCTCCAACACCCATCTCCTCTTCCTCTAGTATATCAATTACCTCCCTGAGAACAACCTAGTCACGTTATCTAAGGATATCCCTGATGTCGACCTCCTCCGGCACCATATTCCCTCAATGTAGTGGGAGCTCACTATCCCTACTTCTACTACTGAAATCGTCTAGCTAGAAACTGGTGCTACTGAGGTGGGCACTGAACCTTCCCACCCCCACTGTACTTCACTCAGTATGAGAAATGATCCTGAAGGTGCCCATCGCTACTATAGAAAAAGTATCTCAGTCCTAGGATCATATAGAAAGGTGAGTACTATTAGATCGGAACTAGAATTGCATAGGCCTTCTACCCATCGGTAGAAACCTGGAAGGCCCTGATGTTAGATGCCAACTAATAATAGCCTTCCCCTTTAACGAACCCTACTAGACCCCCTCTCGCAGAAAACCTCCAAGCGTGTGCATCCACTTTATTACCTCAACATTCTTATGAACCTCTTTGTACGTTGGAAGATTAAAAGGATTAACAACATACTAAGGGAAGGTCGGAGTGCCTCCTCTAAGCACCTTGTCTACGACTCCTCATCTGAGGAGAGATCTGGAGTGAAACGAATGAGTTCCTTGAACATTATACCCAATTCCCTTACCCTCATAATCCCTTGTTTAAGGGAGAGAAGCTCTTGCCTCTTTTAATCCTTCATTGTGGAAGAATGGAATTCCACCTAGAACTTATTCTCAAAGTTATTCCATGAATCCTTAGTTTCCGTATTCTCTCTAAGATATATCATACACCACTAACAGACTTCTCCCTAGATCTGCATCATGGCCAAAGGAACCCAGTACTCAAATAGAGCATGAATCAAGCTGAAATCTATCACCATCTCCATGATCCAGCTCTTCGTCTCCATGTTCTATACGCTGCACTCATACTTTCTGAGGGTCTACCGCTAAAAGGCATGATGTGTCTTATACCATTGGTTGTCCACCTCCTATTTCTCATCCCTCCTCTTATCTGCCAAATTATCCTATAGGGCCTCGATTTCTCTCACTACTCTTAAACGTCATACGATTTCCATAGCTATAAGGAAAAGAATGAATTTTTATGCTAGAGTAGTGTGGAAAATTTTCCTTAAATTTTTCAACAATTTTTATTCATTTACATTCCCAGGACACCAAAACATAGATGAAAATAAGTTATTAAGATACATGTACCTTTTTCTAGGGTCTCTACCCTGTAATCAGTGAAGCCTCGCTTGGTTGTTCGGTATGTCCAAAGTCATTGCATCGGACCACGGGGTCCCTAAAATCCCTTGTCCTCGCCAGTCTTACCCAACCTATTTCATGCTCCAACATTTTCTAACATTTTTTCCTACCATTCCTTGCAATACCCACCATGCCTAACCCCAAACTCCATCCCATATCTCAACCATCCCTATGATTCCATTTTTCATGACGCACTTTCAAATAGACGAGGGAAGGGAAAACATACTGCCAGACCGTTCCTTCATCAATTTGGAGGAATGTTAATGACCCCCAAGACCCACCTTCAATAGTCCCCAGAATGGATACTAGAACCAAGGGTATATAATCTTACGTAATACAGAAGGAATTACCCTTTTTGTTTAATAAGATCGGGAGATAAGACAGAAAATCCCAAGCAAATCAAAGGACTAAAATAAAAGTAAATCTAAAAACCCTTTTTTCACATGAATGTTCAAAAATAAATGTAACATATACAAGATAACTCCAAAGGAAAGTAACCAAAGAAAGAAAAGGGTCAACAATGACTATCTCTATTCCCAAGCTAGTACATTCCCACATAGTCCTCAATGTCCTCCTGTAACCCTAAAAGTAGTTTTATATACATAGGATTAGTATACTGGTATACTAAGTAGGGAAAACCAAATGATCTCGTGAAAAATGGGGGAGGCACTCTAAAGCCCCATAAGAAAGTAGAGGTATCCAAAACACCTAACAAGGAAACTGTCAACCCAGCCTCACCAAGGCACACTCCCCAAACAACACATGTCATGTAAAGTAATAGTAATAACACATCAATATTTGGAGAACACACACTATATTCCCACATGATATTTAGGAAATCCTACACATCAGACCTCACCCAATGTTTTCACTATAGTCCCACTTCCACCCTAGTAAAAATGTTATGGGTCACCACAACCACACATTCTACATGAAGACACCCGGTCCACCATGACCACACATAAACATGCCCGTAGACACCTGGGACACAATAAACACCACCATGCCCGAAGACACCGAGGATGAAATAACCTATTCCTTTAGAAAAGACACTTGGGCCAGAACAACCACTGCCACACCCAAAGACACCGGGGCCTCACCTCAATGACACTTGTAAAACAACCTACCCGCACATACCTGGGCCAACCACCACAACACACACTGCCCAAAGAGTCTTGGTCCATAATGAACCTTAGACCATCACATCATGACCAAATATTATTGGGCTACAAAGGAGAGTGAGTATAAAAGGAGATAATAACCATCCACTTATTGAATTGTTGAGGAGAATAGCCTCCCCCTTGAAATTGGGGTGTTTGAACTGTAGTGACCAACATGGGTGGGGTGCGTTTGAGAAACCCAAGAGATAAATTATATATATATATAGGCTAACAACCACTCATCCCAACCTAAGGGTCCCAAAAAAACAACCAACCCACACATGACCACTTTTTCTAAAACTGCTACATGCACAAGTACACAACAACCACAACTAGTGCACAACCCCTTTCTGGAAAACTATTACCCCATTGTACCCATTATCATCATCATGTTCAAGTGAATTCATTTAAAAAATTCCTCGACTACCATTCAACTAACATGCATATCCACAATCCAAAACAACAACTAATGGAAAATTTAGAAGCAAGAATTTAAGCATTCAAACCTATTTCTCTTGAAATGTAACAACTTCAAAATGGTTCTATGAGATCCCTTGAAGTGATGGAAACAAACCAAGCCCCAACATACCGGCTCCACATGGCCACAAATTCAAAAACCAAGAACACCACAACCATATTTTCTATCCCCCAATACATCACCCAATAAGGAATCAAAAAAAGAAACAATAGATATCACCAGAACGGAGCAAAGAAATTTTTAGATTTATCAATCACCATTCATTGAGTTCCTTCTTTTAGTTTGGTTAACCAAGGTGATCACAAATGAGTTTTATTCAGAAGGCATCAATTGAATCAACCAAGTTTACATGATTAAATAGTTTCCATTTTATATCCATCCAATCACCAGATTATCCATAAAAACAGAGCTTCATATTTACAAAATAAAGGATTACCAAATGCCAGGATTTTCTGTGGACATAATCCCATAAAATTCACAACATAAAGATAAAGGTATAACACAACAACATCATTAACATTTTCATCCATTCATCCTTTAAATTTTCATATATTATCTTTGTTAAAGTTGGATTCATCAACTTCTCGAAAATTCATCATCATAACCACCCCACATGATGAAAAATAAATAGATATGAAGGAAAGCCCCTTACGTTGATGATCAATGTTTGATGTTTTCTCCTCACGCCAAGAACTAGGGATGCACGAATTGTAGAGGAAGACCTCCACTGACTCTAAGGCTGAGCAAGAATGGATCCAACATGGTCACATGAATCATCTTTAGAGGAAGTTATAAGGAACACTAAGAGAAATGAAAATAAAAAAGCAAGAGATGATATTATGTTAAGAAGAGAAAAGATCCAAAAATTAGGGAGAATATTTTGATTTACTTAAATGATAGGTTGTGGCTCGAACACATGGGCTGGTGGTTTCAAATGTTGTTATTAAATAACATTTAATAATTATCATTAGAGATGGTAACGATAATGGATATGAGATAATAGATTTATTTTAAGTATAGATAAACACATAAAAGGGGTGAAACTCGAAAAACATGGGAAGCTGAAAAACATGGAAAAGGGTGTGATAGGACACATTTTTTGGTAACTCGAGGGTATCATAACTCTTGGGGTATTAAAACATCATTTACAGGACTCATATCACATTAAAAGGGGTATTAAAACACTCTTACATCAAGAGATCCATTACTAGAGAAAAACTGGAAAGTATGGGAGAAACTGAAAATGGCTAACCGATGGGTGAGTCACGGTCTCCCAGGTAGTGTTTCCTAAGCACCATTTCCCTAGAACCAATGCCCTGGCACAATCACCATGGCCTCTATGGCCTAGCGCCGAGGTTGATCAGTGCCACTGATGGACCATCACTGCCACTAATTTCCATGTGGTATCCCAATGCCCTTCGGTGCCATATATTCCCATCGGTGCCACCGAAGCCCCTCTTTTCCACTAACACCCATCAGTGCCACCGATACCCATCAGTGCCAATAAAACCCTTTGATGCCACCAATGCCCAATGGTGCCACTAACGACCATCAGTGCCACCAACACCCATCGGTGAAACCGATGGCTGATCGTTGACACCAATAGTTCGACATAAAAATTTGTAAAACTCTTTAATGGTTTACTGATAGTCCCCAAAATTACCTAAACACTATAATTTTACAAGGTAATAGACTAAGAGGGTCTGGAACATTACAAGTTGAAATTATTTAGTTCTAAAAAGTGCACCATTTTTCACTAAATTTCAAAGAGGTGAAAATTGGAAGAAATATTTTTCATTAAATAAATTTCAATATTTACATTTCCATAAAGCCTATTTTTTAAAATTAATGAAAATTCCTACTATTTTTTCAGACATAACTAAAACCAAGTAGTTTCTGATTCTGAAATAACAGTATTTTTTTCAGATTAATAATGATTGGACCAAAAAGAAATATATGGTACTTGGATAATTGGTGTTACCAAAACATGACATGACATAAATGATTCCATTATAATATTATCAATATGAAAGGTGGAAAAGATACATTAAGAGATAATAATCAATGATAGATTATTAGAATGGGTACAATAGTTCTTCTAGGTAAAGAATTAATTTCAATTTTTTTATTTGTAAAATGTCTTAAGAACAAACATATTATCATAATTAAATTATGTGATGGAGGATACCTTTTGAACTTTAGAAATGATATATGTGTTGTATATTGTTCTTTGTATAAATATGTCCTTTCTTCTCATATTCTTGAGAATTATTAAACAGATATCTTAGAAAACATTACGATCAAATGCATACCTAGGCTTATTGCAATTGAAGATCAATCATGGTAATATCATAGAGCCTAAGAAACTATAGCCATATAAATCTATTAAAACTGAATAATAAAAACATGTTAAGGATCTACCAGATATTATGGTTGATTATTTAAATGTCAATGACCCTTGCTAATATGGTATGTAGCACATGTCTAGTTTTAAATATGTTAGTATAGTATCATATTCTGATGCTTTATAGTTAGTGCACATGTATTTAGATTGTCCAACACAAACATGGATTATTGGGGTAAAAATACTATTTATATGTTTTAGTTGATGATTACACTATATAATATAATTCATTTTATTTTATCACAAATAAATCCAAAGCTTTTAGATATTTTGAAACATAGTTAGACAAGGTTAAAAATAAAAAAATTCATCCCATGATAACTATTTTTATTGATCATGGTGGAGTATTTGAAAATTATAATTTTTTCAATTTTTTATTAATAATGGTATATAAAATAAATCTTTAGCTCCTAGAACCCCTCATGAAAATGGAGTTGTTAAAAGAATAAATAGAATTATTCAAGAAATAACTAGAACCATGTTGAGGGAATACTCAATTGATAAATAATTTAAGGATGAACCAGCTATTACTCCCATATATACGTTAAATAATGTTTTAATTGGACCTTTTCTTAATAATAACTCTTAGGAGTTTTGGATAGGTAGATAACCAAAATTTTATTATTTCAATTTTTTTGGTTTTAGAGTATTAAATCTAAATATAAAAGATAACTTGAAAAAAATTACACCCCAATCAAACGAAGGAATATTTTTTAGGTTATTCAACTACATCTTAGGATTATAGTGTTTTTAAGAAAATTATTATATTTTTTAGGAAACAGTGTCGATAATATTTGAAGAAATCAACCGTTTTGTTTCTAAGAAACCTCAACCTATATCTTCAGATATATTTCTAAAAATGATTTTTAACCATTGATAGAAAATTATTCCAATAAGTAAATAACCCTAGAATAAATTTATAATGTTGTTCCTTAGGAATAGTTTTTACCTTATGTTGATAAATATACTTTTCAAAAAAATAATAAGTCATTTGTTTCATTGGAATCATCCAAGTGACAGTATAATTTGTGATTTTGATCATCCAGTTTTGTCTAAACATTCCTTAAAAAATATTGAACATCTAGATCCCCTTTCCCAATTTGAACATAAGAATCAAAATTATGGTTTAGGGGATGATAATTATATTATGTTCATGAAAAAGGAGAATAATTAATTTGAGAGGAACTATATCAATAAATAGTGTAACAACCTAATGAGACATCTATAATTGGATTAAATGGGTTCTTAGAAAAAAGGTGATGAAAATGGAAAAAATGTTATAAATAGATCAGGACTTGTTTTTAAGGGTTATAACCAATAATAAGTCATAGAATATGAAAAATAAAATGAACCAATAGCTAAAAATTTATATATTCATATTATATTATTCTTTTCATCATTCCTTAATTTCCATATTTTTTAGATGGATGTGAAGTGTGATTTTATTCATGGATATGTTCGGGATGATGTTTTTGTGAAAAAAGCACTTAGTATTGAAAATAAAAGTAATACTTATTTAATTTATAAACATACCAAATATATATAATGACTTAAATAATAACATATATCCTAGTATGATATGTTAATAGGATTTCTATTACAAAACAATTTGTTAATGGAGTTATAGATCTAAAATTTTTTATAAAATTAGTTAACAAAAACATTTTTCCTGTTCATTTTTTTTATGATATTATTTCGGGATAAACTAAAAAATATTTAATATATTCCACTATAAATTTTTTGATATCTGAGTTTGAAATTAGTATAACAGGTGAGTTAACAAATTTTATTCATTTTAAAATTTCCAAAAAAACATGAGGAAATTTTATATCTCCACTTAACTATATGTAATATTTTTTTATGAAATTTGGATATGAAAATAAGCAAATTATTAGTACTTTTATTGGTATTTCATATACCATTGATCTTGAAGAGGGTAGACAACCAATTGACCAAAAAATTAGAGGTTTGATATGAAGTCTACTTTTTGTAACTTCTCGTCACATAGATTTGATGTTCTATGTATTATTATGTGCAAGGTATTAGGAAAATATAAAAGAACACCATTTAAAATAAATAAAACGAGTTTTTGGTTGTGTAAAAGGAAATATGGATTTAAGACTTTTCTATTCGTCTAAAAGTGATTTCTAAATAATAATTTTATCGAATACTATCTTTGGTGGTTTTTGAATGGATAGAAAAATCACATCTATAAATTTTAATTATTATTATATTTTTTAGTTTTATGTTCATGTATGAAAAATAACATAGTAACACATTCCACTCTTGAATACCAATATGTGGTAGTTGGATTTTTTTGGGGCTCAAGTGTAGTTAGTGCAAAAGACACTCACTAACTATAATTTAAGATTTACTAAAAATCAAATACTATGTGTTAATACTAATTCCATTACCTTAATTAAAAACCTAGCACATAACTCTCATGCAAAAAATATAGATTAAACAAACAATTTACTCCATGATCACACACATAAAAGAGATATAATTTAACAATTCATCAGAATGCAATAACTACATGTTGATATTTTTTAAAAACTCACTTCATTTTGATAGATTTAAATACAATAAATCAATGATATGAGTGATCAGTGAGAATTATTCATTCAAATATACTTATTGTTTACCCATAAACTTATATTAAGTTACTAATTTTCATAGTGGGAGTACATATGTTATTTGTTTATAAAAAATATTCAGATTCTAATTTTATTTAGTTTTTCTAAACTGTTGTTCGTATTCAAAAAATATAACTCATGCTTTTTATTTAATTTTTTGTAGTTATATTTCGTAAAAAAATATACACTCTATAATATTTTCAAATAATTTTAAACTCCTTATTTTTCTTATTCAAAACATTTTCATAACTTTTTTTCAACCAGTATTTATCATCTTGACAATTTTTTTTAATATCTAAATAATTAGTTAAACTTAAAATACAATTTCCCTAATTTTTCAATTAAATATTTTCTATTTGGTTATTTATAATCAAACAATTACATTCAATCTCTTAATATTATCAAAAAAATATTATAAAAAATCTAGAAGAATAAGGTGATCATACTGATATATCTTTTCAACTCTGAAAGTTATTATTCTATACATTTAATTCCATCACAGTTTTATTATGAGTGTTTATATTTTTTCCAATTTTTATAAAAAAAATATTTATAAACACATTCATTTTCAATATGATGATTTATTTAAACATAGAAGTGTTAAAAAATTTCTTAAATAATTCATTGAATGATTATCAACCGTCAGATCAGTTGCTTTAAATCCCAACCAATGGATTTATTTTTGAATATGAACTGACCCATTTTTTTCCTATATAAAGGAGGACCCCCATGTCCCACATCAATTGTTTTAGACTTCTGACCCATGTTTCTACTTCCTTTATGCATCCCAATCCAAAAACAATTTATTCTGGACTAAATCACTAGTTTCAACACAAAATATGATGGATTCTACTAATGATTTAAAGAAATGGTTTGTATTTATAGATAGGTTATTCCAAAAGTTATTTTATTAAAAAAAATTATTCTACTTCTATTAATAATATAAACTTCCAAGGATACAAATTAGTCTACATAGAAAAGAATAATAATGATTTTTATTTTATTTTTCTTGAAGTTGTTATTGAGTATTATGTTTCAATCACATTTTAAAAATAGAATAGAAAAAATTTCATTCACTATATATGGAAAGGAATATAAGATGTCATATAATAATGTTGAGAGTTTTATAGGATTACTATCTGAAGGGGAGTCATGTTTTCCTCATAAAAAAGTTACCTTATGAACTAGGTTTCCTCGATAAAAAGATGGAAAATAAATATTTGTTTTATAATTATTAAATGGTTCGAAAGTATACACATCTGAAACTATATAATCATTTAATTGACCAATCGATGAAAGGGGTTATTAATCATATAAAATTATATTGAGAATCACATAATGTTTCTGATGATTTCTATTTGGATTTTCTAGTAATCTTGAAGAAGATATATCTTATCGTATTTGTCATTCTTACGATTGAAAATGTTATGTCTTGATCAAGAATGTCAAATATAATTAGGTTGTTAGCCATAATAAATAAACAGGTGCTTTAATGCATGAAACATTACCACATTTTGGAAAAAAATTAAAAGTAAATGAAAATTTTATTCATTGGTGATGAAATGATAATGTAGAGGATATTTTTTGGATAATAATTCAAAAACATTTTTCGAAAAGATTATGTACTCTAATATGAAGGTGAACCTTGAAAGAAAGCATTGAAAGGCTATCAGAATAAGAGGAAAATAAAATCAAAAACCTCCCCACTGAAATAAGAAAATAATGAAAAAAATATTTCTTGATGAAGTAATTTATTTTTGGATAGAGAAAAAATCAGAAAGGAAACCAGGGTATACAATTATCGTAATTGACCCTACTAAGACCAAGGCCTTAATGTTTTTTGTTTTTTATATGCTTTATGAAAATTAAAATAAAGAAAACCAAAATAATAATGAGCTATAAGTGTAGATATGTAATCAATTGTTGAAAAGAGTTGAAATATCCTCCTAGAATATATTTTTTTTCATTCCCCCCATACTGATCATGTGAACCTAGAATTTAGGTTAGTTTTTATGGATCTACTGTTATAAATGTTTATGATCATTACACCACTAAAAACATAATAAGGAATCTAATTTATGTGGATTCAGAACCACCATTTTTTCAATAAAATGAATAGGAATCATCACAATTTTAAAAAGGTGATTTTAAAAAAATATTTTTCTTGAGGAGGATTTTTCTAAATTAATGGATGATAGAGATGCATGAATTTGTAATATAGGAAAAGATGGAGAGGAATAAGAGGAAGAATTTGTTGAGTATGAATTCATTGAAGAAGTGATAGATGAAGATCAATAATATGAAGAAAATTATGAAAGAAGAGAATGATTATGAAAATTAGGATAAAGAGAATGAAAAAGAAGAAGAATGTAATTATGAGTATGATAATGAAGAAAAATATGCTAATGAAAAATCTCAAACCTATAAGTCCTTTTTGAAATCATCTTATGAATCTTCACAAAATTTTCCATCCAAATTCGATAAAAAAGAAAACCCTAAAAGTGTTGAGAAGGAATGATCATCATCGGTAGAAGTGTAGTCATTATATAAGAATGTTGAAATAGATAAAAAATTAAAATTCAATGGATGAAAATATAACAGTGATGAGATCATTGAATTATATGATGGAATGGAATTTGGATATAATGTTTCATAATTGGTCACAAATAATGAAAATATAAATGCAACAGAGACTCAAATCAAAACCATCCATGCCAAAATCCATGAAATTGAGAAAGATGAATCAAATTTCGTAAATATGATAGCTGCTCAAGGTGTTGGAAACATTTTCCATTATTGAAGTGGATTGAAGATATTTTTTCAGAAGACATGAAGACATAGGGAAAATGATTCATTAATGTATAAATTATAAATTAGAATCATTGATGATGTCAACAAAAAGGGGGATTCAAAATGAGGAAGGCATAAAATTTTAAATTCATGTTCTCTAAGACACAAATAGTCATCTGATCTAGTTGTAAAGTGGTCCCACCAAGATGATGTTGATATAAACCTTAAATATAAGAATTTTGATTATGTGAAAATTTTAATGAAATAATCTTTTAATTCATTAAATCAAATTTTGAAAGATATAGCTGAAAGAGTGATGTTTTTGAAAAAAATAGGGGTTAAATAGATAATGATAATGAGGATATAAATGTTCTAGAAGGGAATATCATATTTTCATTGCATGAGTTCACTAGATTTGAATTATATTGGGAGGATGTAATAATATAAATGGATTTGAATTTTTTTCTGAGAATGATTAAAATCCAGAGGAAAGAATATAATAATAGAAGAAGGACTAGAAAGAGTTCTAGAAAATAAGACCATTATAAAATATTTAATTAGTAATGATTATTTTTTAATTTTGAACACTAGTTTTATTTTTTTGAACAAATTTTGCATCATTTAGTTTTAAATGAATTATTATATTCACCCAAATATGATTTATTCTGAATGTTTTCCAATTCTGATTGGTTGAATGTTTTTTCATACATTTCTGGATTAGTAGTTAGTTCATTATATTGTTTCATATTTTTTCCACTCATTAACATTTCAGGAAACTCAATAATTTCTTCCATTCATTTTGAAAACCTCAAAGGGGGGTAAATATTCTTATTTTAAGAGATGTATTCCTATTTAAATAGAAAAATTTAAAAAATTAAGCGTTATTCCAAAGGTATAAATTTATAAAAAGTAGGATAAAATTATTAAAATAATAATATTTGATAATGGGGAGATGTTTTATTAAGGTGTTAATTATAATCCATCAGGGATGTTTTATCCTAATAGGGTTTGTGCTTTCTAAGAAGGGGGAGATTGTTGAGTCAAAAGTTATACTTATTACATTCCCATTAATTTTTATTAGAAATAAAAAACACTATCATAAAAAACAGTATTACTCAATTTTTAGGTCCAAAGTGATTTAGAATGTTTTTTAGAAAACATTAGATTTTACCTAAGATAGAATATGTTCTTAAATATAATAAATATAAACATAAGTCTTTTCATTATGATTATCATAATGAGTATGAGTATGATAAACTTGGATTCACCTTTATTATAAAATGAGTTATAATTTAGTCATGTCTTTCATACATAAAATAGTCAAATTAATGGTAATGATACTGATATAGATACAATCGAATTAACACTTGGATGAATAATCATAATTGAAATAAAAAATATGTCCATCAGACTAACCTATGTTTATATTCATAATAAGAATGACTTGGTTCTATCATAATGAAATAACTTTGAAATTGTAATGATGTTAACCCAATAGGATGTCTAAAAATATGTTACAATAGAGCTATTGAAGTTCCATGTGTTCAAGCTGTTTCAAAAACAGCAAAGAGAAATATGACTCTTTGGAGATCAATATGACCACATAAATATTTTCTATAAATTTAAGGAAATGTAATGATTTTACTATAGATCGATGAATTAGAATTCATTTCAATTTTCTCATTTCTCTAGAGCCCAAAAAATATCCATGAATAAATTTATTTTTTTTGTCCCTTTATTTAATTTTAGAGGTTTTTAGCACTATGGAAACCTTGTTAGGTTGTCTCCTTAAGAACATTTCAGTGGAATTTTTTTTGTCCAAACATTTACTACTATCAATGAATTTTAGGTATAGGAAAACAAAAAATATAATTAACCTGATCAAAGTTTCATAGGGATAGTCTGATATATAATATGATCTATTTGATCAAGGGCTTCCATGTCTATGAAGATAGATATGATTATTGTATCAATAGCTTTCCTTAATGAGTAAAGATAGACATTTGTAAAAGTATAATACATAGGATTAATTTATCCAATGTTTTTTTCTACATTACACTTAAGGATAAAATAGGTGTACCATTTAAATAATAGTTTTATTTCATTCATAAAATAAGTTTTTATTGTATTTATTTTTTTACTACAAGTAAATATTCATTTATATTTTTATATAAAATATATTGAAATAGTGTATTCGTATTTATTTTTTGTTTGTTTTATGCATACTTAACTGATTATGATAAATATACTATCTTCAATTGGATCCATAGTATTTCTATATTTTTTCACTCTAATTTATTCCTACTAATTCTAATTATGATTCTATTACTCTGATATATCTGAAACAGTCATTATTATGGTACATTGAAAATTGGACTGAGGGTCAAGTTTGAATCTGATATTTTATACATAAAGAAGTTATTGAAATAGTTTAGTTTATATCTTGTAATCCATTTTTTAAAATTACAATTCACCTTATCTTATAAGTATAGATTTTTGAAGATATTAAAAATAGATCAAAAGATCCAACAATATTTTCATTGGAAAATCCATAGAACGTTATTGAGATTCGTATTATCCTTGGACTTGTTGGATACTCTCAATGGGTTTTCAAAGCATTTATATATTTGGAATCAACATAGAAAGATATTTTATGGAATGAGGTGAAATTAATAAGGGATTAAAATTTTTATACATATTTTGATGAGATGTAATGACATCTCACATTGACACATATTCTTTTCTTACCTGAACCCGATAAGAGGTATGTGGTTTTCTGTTATGCATGTCGAACTAATTTGGGTTTTTCTCTAGAATGATGGTCATGTGGTTTCATATAACTCTCATCATATTTTACCATATAATAATAATAACAACACTACTGATTTAAATATTTTCAAACTTATGTATGCACTTAAGTGTTGGAGACACTATCTTTTTTGGGAGAGGTTCCTGGATATTTTTTATTATAAGAGTTTGATCATTATATTTTCATAGGAATACATGAATATTAGATGGTGGAGGTGGGTATAATACATTTAGATGATTAAATTTTACATAACCAACACCCTAGGGAATAAAAATGTTGTTGTAAATTAACTTTTTAGGAAATTTCCATCATATTTAGTTTTATAATCAACGGAATGGTAAAACATTATTGGGATTTTTTTTCATAGCCTCTAGATGCTTAGGAAGGTATTTATGGTTTGGTTCTGACTTGTGCTATGTTTTCACCTTCTCTATATGCCACTATAATATAGAGTTAGCAGTATAATTATGATTTTAGAGGAATTAAAGATACCTTTTATAGTGGGGATACATTTTCTAGTTGGTCCCTCACATTAGATGATGGTCTCTATTTTGGGGATTAGTTTTTCATCCCAATACCTATGTGGAGATCAATTTTTTGGCTATAAGAGTTCATTGTGGGTCATTCGTCCATAAACTATGAATATGTATCATGACATTATGTAGTGTTTATACTATTCGGGTATGTTCTGTGACATTATAGATTATGTGTCTCTCTGTTACACTTTCAAACAGATAAAATCCTAGCATTTGAAACCTTTTGGTTAACTCCACCCTCTTCATGTGATGATTAGTAAATTGGATGAGGTATCCATTCTATTTTTTGATAGATAATTATATACTCCCTGAGGGTTGAATTTCATCTATGTGTTGAATGATCGGTTTCAAAAGGCAACTCAGTTTTTCCAACCATGTATACTACTAAATTTGAGGATCTTGGTATGTTTTATGTGAAAAATATTGTGATTTTACGTGGTGTTCATTCTACTATTGTATCAGATAGCGATCCTGGGTTTAATTTTATTTTTTTGGTGGATTCTCTAAGAGGTTATGGTGAATCAGGTTTGGTTGAGAACCACTTATCATCCATAGAACGAAGTTTAGAATGAGTGTGTTATTTATATTTTTTAGAAAATTCTTTCTGTATCTGTCTTGTATTTTGGTCAATATTGGGATAGAAATTAGGGACTGGTTTATTTTTCAAATAAAACAAGTTATCCATCATCGGTCAGAATGTATATCTTCGAGGATTTATATGGTTTTCAATGAAGATCACTTCTTCATTTAGAAGAGGTGGATAAGGAATATTATGTGGGACTGAGAATGGTATAGGATATATCTATGATGACTCATTATATACTACATGAACTGGATACATCTTAGAGTCAACCGAAATCTTATGTGAATCATAGGAGTTTACCAAAGTATTTTTTAGTGAGTTTTGATTTTTTTTATTAATATTTTCTATTCTATTAAGTCACCATCATCATTGTGAAGAATTTAATTATGTCTCTAAGATATTATTTATCATTTTAGTTCACTAAGTGGTTTGTGAAGGATTCTTATTAGTTGTAATTTTTGTTTTAGTTGATATGAATTCATGATGTTTTCCACTTATTGCAGATTAGGAAATACCATCTTGATCCATCTCACGTTCTAAGTTTGGAAGAGGTTGAGTTAGAGCTTGATGTTTTTTTATGGTGTGGCTAGTAGAGATCATTGATGGTGAAGTGAATTTCTTCTATTTGAAGTATATTTTGTTTGTTATATAGGTATAGTTACATATAGATATTCATATGAAACATGGGAGTGTGAGTCACTGATGATGGAGAAGTGGCCTCACCTCTTTATGATAAATTATTTTTCTATATGACTTCACGAGGATTGAAATAACTAGGGTGGGGAGTTTGTAACATAACTCTACCATTCTTTATGTGTGTAACTTTTCATTAATAGTTTTACTTTTTTTGGGTGCATCTTGGGACACCCATTGAAATAGAAAATTAACACAATAAAATGATATAAATTTTAGGGATTTTTTTGAATTAATATAGTTATGTTATAAACGTGCAATGTAATAGAAGGGTCCCACCAATATTATGGAATTATAAAGGTGGTTTTAGTTTTTGTGTTAGAATATGTTTCTTTGTAGTCTTTTAAGAAATTTATAATTTTTGTAACTAGTTTAAATGCCTTATATTTGATCACTATGGTCATATCATAAGTTGAATACACAATGTTAAGGAGTACACATTGTTTACATATTACACAACTCGTAATATTAAAAATTGTGTTTTTTTTAATTTGTGATGTTTTTTTCAACGTACTTGAGTGTCATTAACTAAACAACATGATAATAAATTACACGTAATGTAATATTCATGAGATTGGGTTTTAGGAAAATGTATGAATGATTATTATTTCATTCTAATGTGAGTCTTTTTCTCTAGAACTATGAGCTCTCCCCAAATGATTTTGTAGACAAACACTTATTCTAGATTGATTCATTCTGTTTTGTATCATCAGGGTTTTGTGTGATATTTCATTGGGTAATAGAATCCTTTTTGACTCATTTTTCCCTTTTATCAGAGAAGTTTTGTATAATTATGTTATTGGTTTTCTAGAACTGAGAAGTTGTTTCTCTTGTTTTCTTTTTAAGATCTAGTGTGTAATCTTTTTCTTAGGACTGAAACTTTTTTGGTTATGGTGAGGTGGGTGTATTTTCATTGAGGTATATTATGACATATCCTATTCACCAGTATTTTTTTAAATGTAATGAGTTATGATATATGGGAATTTATTATAGGGCCTCCGTTGATGTTTTTGTGTTCTTCATAATTGCCGGATCCTGTTGTGGGCATGTGTAACTGAGTTTTGATGGATGTGGTTCGATCTCTAGCATATGTTCATGAAATACATTTATTTGATTTTGGTAAAAAAAATTATAAATTAATTGCAATGATTTAATTATCTAATTTGTGTATGTGGAAAGATATTTTTGGTTGAAAGATGCTTTTCCCTGGGTTTTGGTATGTGAAATGTTTTTATGGAACTATAATATGGTTTTCAAAATAGATCACATAGTAATACTTTGGTACGTAGGTTGAATTTTTGGTAATATGCATCTTCCACTATAGGGGGGTTTAATGGGGCTATCATATTCTCCCAAGGCCTATTCATCTTGGTACTTGGATCGAACTATTAGGAGGTACAATTTCTGGGGTGTTCTTTTGCATCCTAGGCTCGATGCATATGTCAAGGGGATTTATATTCAAGATATTATCGACGTTTATGTATGATTTTACTAGATATCATAACCTAGTGTTAACCTTCGCATGATGTTACCGGTTATTTTGGCCTATTTGGGATGTTATGAATTGTACTTTTTTGTTGTACTATCCTAGATTTGATATGATTTATGAAAAAATATTTTTTTTTGATTTTATATATTGTCTTTTACATATGCATATGCAATTATTTAAAACTAATTAACCTACATTATTAATTTAATTCCCCAAACTGTTAAAAACAATATTCTGTTTTTGAATTAATTAAATTTCTTTTTTATGAATTTTGGTCCTATGAAAACACATTCTCATCCTTCATTATAAATTATTGGATTTAAAATACTATTAATCACCATTACTATTGATAATATAGTCTTGGAACTGTGACCATTTTATTAGTATAAATATAGTGTTTTAACACATCCAATTCACATAGGTAAAGTATGTTATGACCACAACTGGTAGAATCATACTATATGAATCCCATTTATGGGATCATCCAAGGTAGATAGAATAACTAGGGTTTTCCCTTGACTAGTACCATGTTGAGATCCAACAACCTAATCATGATAAAGAACACTTATGGTAGAATTTTACGATCATTGAGATCATAGTTGAAACCATGTATTTTGAACCACCCCCTAAATGTCTCACCATTGTGCACCATACTCTTTGGGAATTCACTGGTGTATTTAATAAATATGTATCGATACCCTAATAATATGAATATTTATATACAACATAATTATGAATATATTTTTCAGTTTATTATTATATATAAATTATTATTATTTTTATTAAATAAAACACTCATTTTATTTTAGGGTAATATTAAAATTCAATTATGGAATTTATTTTTATAAATTAATGTAATAATTAAATAAATAATATTTTAATAAAATGTTTTTATTAAACAATGGTCGTTAAATATAAAAACATTGATAATTTTCATGATGTCAAATGTACATTTTAAGGGGTTCAAAAGTTGTTATTCTCAAAAAACAAAAAAATTATCAATAAATATCGACACATATTTTAAAATTGAACATGAACATATTCAAAAAGTTATTTAGATAAAATTAATATTATTTTATAATTAGAATGGAAAAATTATCAACCATTTTATTTTGAAAAATTTTATGAGACATTCAAATTTTTGGGTAAAAAATAAATACTATATAAATATATGGTGTGTATTATGATATTATAGTGACCCAAAATGATGTAATAAATACTATAATGGGCTTCCAAGACCAAATATATGTTATCCATTAAAATAATAAGACTTTATGTTTATTTTATTTATTTTATAAATCCTTTAGGAATCCTCCCAAACCATTAAAATATTTTATGGTTTTAAAATCAATTCATTAAGAGTATGACTCACCTTCTCATAAGAATGGGTAACATTTTAATATGATCATCCCATTTAAAAATAAAATAATTAAAACGACCCCAATTTGGAAGAACCCATGTGAAAAAACCATGGGAATGTCTGTGGTTTTGGTTACATTATTATATATAATCCAAAACCTATGTTTGGGAAATATTAAAGAATTAACCACTCTTTTCCTATATAAAACTATGAAACATCCCATTTATCTTTAGTAAATTACCTTGAGCATGTCCTTACTCTCCTCTAAAATATATTTAATCCTCTAAAGGTTGCCCAAAGTACTCAATAATCCCAATTCGTGATTTTGGTGTCATATTCTCATTGTAAGGGTTCTTTCCTTTCTCTATATTATTCAAGTTTTTCTATTTTATTTTTCCTTATATTTCTAATTAATAATCGTGGGATATTTATTACATGTAAAAATTAAATCCCATTTAATGAAAAACTGATAATAGACAAAATTATTTTTCATAAAAACATTTTATGAATTTTAATGTGATGTCTTTATGGTGGAAAAATTATATGGAAATTTTCCATTCCGAAACTCTTGTTTTGTGAATATAATACCCATTTAATATCAATGGGTATTCAACATATACACTTATACATATCTGAAATGGGACATAAATTTATATATCCCACACTGCTTAATCATGAAATAAAAGAATATTATGAATGAATACATGTTATATGATATATATGGAACACTTAATAAAGAGAATTAAATGAAAGTGAATGGTGCAATCAGAATTATATAGAGCTCTACAGAATTGGGAACTATTTAGGCTCATGATACATCATGTCAGTACATAGAGTGAACCTAATTCTTTTATGGGACGTCTTCCATCATGATTAATTGGATTTAATCCTTGATCTATGTTTTTAATTCAATGTGTTACGCTGTTACCACATTTATAATTATTTATTTATGATTATCATGTGGTATCACGTCTCATTATTCATGTTTTTGATTCTAACCCCTTTTATGCCTAATTTATATGCCTCTTATATAACATTTTTTACTCTATTCATGTTATGTTATGTTTATTCCCCTATTGGTCTTTAATTTTCACCCCTTTCTTGTGTACTTTGCCATGATATCCCATGTAGTTTCACGTTCGGGCATGTTAAATAAGTTTTCATTAAAGATGTTGTCTTTTCCATTTTAAGTTGTTATGTAGTGTACATAATTCCAAAATATGCTATAATTATCGATCATCATGGTTTAATTTAATTTAATTTATGTAATTAATCATTTATTAATGTTTATTAAAGATTATGGTTGTTATATTTAGTGTCAAATGAAATGGTTAGTTATTTTTCTGATTAAGATTCGAAAACTCTAGAGAAATCATTAGGGATAAAACAATGCATAAGAAAAAAAGCATATATTTTGGTAATCCTAGAGTATATATTTAATCTATAAAATACATCCTCACTTGGATACTATAATAGGATGTAGTTTGGGAATAGATGTACCTAGGGGTATGATCTCTGACATGGTTTCCCATGACTGACTCAGCGTAACCTAGTAGAAGAAAATGGGATTTACTATGAACCTAGTTTGACACTCCCAGTGAATATTTATTCTAAATTCATATGTTCATTTTGAACCATTATTAAGTAAAAAATTATTATAAAATTATTTTTTATTATATAAATCATGTATAACATAGATTAAATCCTATAAATTCATATGTTAAGAAAATATATGTAATTTATAAGTTATAAATTTAATGTCATTTGATTCACTATTCTATGTTTAATAGATTAAAAATAATCATCCATAATTTTCAATTTATTACTTCTAATGTTATAAAATAAGAGGAATCAGGTAAATAATTAATGTTATGGGAAATCTGATGACTACCCCAACGAGATTCCCAACCTGAGGGGAGTGGGAATCATGAACTTTATGATGATAAATTCTTAGAGGAAATTGGTTCTAAATGGATATCTGGTTCAAGAGAAAATACAATCCCCCCAAAGATATTCAACATAGTGATTGACACCATTATTATACATATTCTTAAAATGTTCAATGGATCATTTGATCCCAAAATATTGGTACAATGGATCAATTCCATAGAAAATATATTCTCCGCACTTCAATGTTATAAATAAGGGATTGTTATAATGAATGGTTCTTTTATATTGGTGGAATATGATTAGTTGTATATATAGATAATTAATATAAATCATGAGAAAGAGATCATAGCAATTGGGTCAAAGGAATTCCTCAAAATGGTTTTTTATAAATATTTCCCTCACACTCTTCATCTTAACATGGAATGGTATTTCCTTTCCCTAATTCCAAAAATATGATGAATTTATCAGGGTGTATGAGTGAAACTTCACAAAACATGTATGATACACATATATATTTTTCCTTAATTCCAAATTCAAGTTTGAATAATTATTTGGTGGGATAAAACCTAGTCTAGTAAATTACCTAAAGATCTGTGACATTGATATCTATGAGGAAATTGTCTGATGTTCCTAAAAAGTCAAAATGTATATCCGAGAATCTCAAGGTTATAATTGGGAAAAGAAGTGTAAATTGTTGTATAATTATGACAATCCATTGTAGAAATCTAATGGTGAAAATAAATTACAACATCCAACTTGTTAAAGGTGTAGAAAGAAGCACCACATAAATTCTCTAAGGGAAAAGGTGAAATGATTTAGGTGCGGGAAGGAAGTATAGTTGGATAATGATTTTTGACATGAAAAACCCCCTAATATGATGTAGGAAACAAATTCTATATTAAAACCTCATCTCATTTCAACAACTTAAAGGCACTAAGGAACTTCTCAAAAAAATTCACTAAGCTAATTGTTTTTGTAGACAACCAAAAACATCCAAGGCATTAAGGGATAGATTTCCAATCAAACCACCGAGGAGGATCCTGACAATGAATTAGTGATAGGTATGATATTTTTCTTTAATTAATTATGAATTTTATTTTTAATTCTATTTCTATGCATTCTTCATATCACGAAATATTAGTAGAACTATTCAAACACCACCATAAATCATAGAAGTACAGCTGTCAGTGAGAACAGTAAATGGGGAAATTATTAAAAACCCAGAATATAAATCTTTTCCATAATTTGTGGTCTAAACAACCCTGAAAACTGTTTCATACTCGCTTAGTTGGAATTTTATGCAATTATGGGATTTGGTTGTCTTTACCTATATAGATCCAACATGGATTTCCGTAAGAAGGAAATCACTCTTCAAATTGTCATTTGACCACTGATTCTATAAAAATTCTTAGAGGAGGGTGAATCTTCTTTACCACCAAAATTTCATAAATGGATATTATTTCAAAATTACTAAGCATATATATATCAAAATATTGATTCTATGGAAATAATAAACATCGAATACATTTCCCATTGTGAGAGAATATAATGATATATTTCCCAAGGAATTGTCAGGTCCTACTCCAAACTGAGAGCATAAATTTTAAATTGATCATATACCTAGGGAATTTTCATTATCATAGAATATATATAGAATGGATGTTATGGATCTTGAGGATTTGAAGAAATAATTATAGTAAAATCTTGATAAATGGGTCATATACCCAAGTGATTCACCAAGGGGTGCACTAGTCATATCTGTTAAAAAGAAGGATGGGTCGATGCACTATTTCATCGTTATCATGATCTAAAAAAGATCATAATAAATAAAAAGTATTCCCTTCCATGGATTTATGACATGTTCAATCAGAAATATGGAGAACAACACTTATCTAATGTGGATCGGTGGCTTGGATATTTCCAAGTTAGGGTTAATATGGAGACTATCCCCAAGAATAATTGTTGTACAAGGTACAAGATCTTTGATATTTTAGTAATTCCCTTAGAACTCACTAATTATCTATAAATATTTATAAAATTGAAGAATATATTCTATTGTGATTGCCTAAAAAATTTATGGTAGTATTTATATAATATATTATAATATAATCCAAAAGAAAGGAGGGGCATGGGAAGAATCTGATAACTCTGCTAAAAACCCTCTGAAAGGAGAATTTTTTTTTCAAGTACATCAAATGTGAGTTCTAGTTTATTAATTATAATTCCTAGATAATATCATCCCAAGTAAGGTGATATATTTTGACCCTCAAAATAACCTAATCAATTAATCAATGGTGGAGGCCAACATAAATGACAAATACCCATATTCTCCTTCGATTATCTGGATATTTTTATTGATTTGTAAGAAATTTTACACAATTGTCAAGCCCTCTAACCAAGAAAACTCATAATGGAGTCATGTTTTCTTGGAATGATGAATGTGAATAGTGATTCAAGGAGTTAAAATGTAGGAATATCACTGCACATGTTCTCACTCTACCCAAAAGTAAAGAGATTTTAATGAAAGTTATTGATTCATTGAAGACTACATTTAGGATGTGTTTTAATGAAAAATTTACAAAGACATTTCCAATTCTTCAATGAAGTGGAAATTTAATAAAAATGAAGGAATAACACATTATTTGGAGTTGGGTGCAATGATCCTTTCTTTTAATATATAGAAGTATTAAATCGTTGGGTAGAATTGTAAAATCTATACAGATCCCAATAGCATCAAGTATACATTCTCACAAAATAACTGAATATTCACCTATGAAAATGGTTATAGTTTATCAAATAACATGACTTCCCAATTCACTAACATCCAAGAATGTGAAATAAGTGGAATACTCACTAAGAATAAGGATCCTGTAATTTTTCCATTGATGAGAATTGAAAAGGATTTGATATTATTAAATTTGAAAATGATGGAAATTATTATAATAAAAGAATAAAAGTCATCATTCCTTTCATAAATGATTGATCAAATGTATTTTTTGAATAGTTTATGGTATGTTCAATGTGATGGTGTGGGAATTTAGAAGAATGTAAAAACTATAAGAAAATGTAAATCCTTATAGTTTAATGTTAACAAAGAAGGTGTTGTATGTTATGGGTCAAGACTATGTGTACCATCAAATCATGAGTTCAATAATTAGTTGTTGTATGACGAAAATAGATTAACATACTCTATGCATCCTAGAAGAATAAAGATGTATTAATATCTTTGAGAACACTATTTTTTGGAAAATATGGAAAATGATATTGCAAAATATAACTCAAGATGTATTGTATGTAATCATGGGAATGGGGATAGGAAAAAAGTTGATGGGATGATGTATTCATTACCCATACAATCATAGAAATAGGAAAACATCACCATGAAATTTTTCACTATACTTATGATGATGTCCAGAAGAAACCATTATATATGAGCTGTGATGGATCATCTTACAACATCTAAAAACATAATTACTTTTCTAGAGGACATCCTACTGGATCAACTGTCGTGGATATTGATTAGAGAAGTGTTGAGGATTCATGGAGTACTACTGTTTATTATATCTAATAAAGATGTGATTTTTAGCTACACATCTTGGAAAAGTATCAAACATTCTCTAAACACTATCCTCAACCTTATCCTGAATTATCACCCCCAAAATAATGTCCAATATAATTGTAATATCAATAAACTTGAGGAAATGTTGAGATAATGATCAATTGACTTCAAAGATGGAGGGAATCAACATCATATTTTGGTTGACTTCTCGTACAATAATTGTTTACACTCTATCATCCAAATGGATCCCTATGAACCCATTTATGGAAATAGGTTCATAACGCCTACATGGTGGGTTGATTTTGGGGAACAAAAACTACTAGGTCCGGAAATGGTTGGGGAAATAATTGAAAATTTTAAGACCATTTAGTATTATATCAAGACTTCTTAGAGTTTACAGAGGAGTTATGGTGTCAATCGTCGATAAAACCTAGAATATGATTTTGGAGTCATGGTATTCAACGTCATATCTCAATGGAATAAATTTATCTAATTTTAGAAGAAGGTAAAGCTTTTTCCAAGATACATCATCCCCTTTGAAATCCTTGATCACATCAGAGTGGTTTCTTACTGACTTTCACTCCCACCTAAAATATCTCATGTACATATTGTATTCCATGGATAGAATTAGGGAAAGTATATATCATACTTTTCACTCTTTCTAAATCTAGAGATGGTAACATTGGATAATGACATTTCCAATGAAGAACATTCGGTGAATATTGTAGATCATAGAGACAAATTTATCAAGAATAAAAAAATGAAGCATGTTAAAGTGTTGTGAAGAAAATAAAATTTGGAATATGAAATGTGGGAACTGGAGGAGGTGATGAAATAGGGTTAACATTATCAATTTTAATGTGGTAAAATAAAATTAATATGTAAAAATATCTTAAGAAGGGAATATTTTAATGTCCCGAGCTGTTATAAATTAAATTCCCCTTTTTTAATTAAATTTATTACAATGTATTTTGGTTGTAGAAAACTCATTCACTTATATGGTTATATATTAATATATTTTAAATAACATTAATAATCATTAAAAAATATAATATATTCGTTGAACAATGATCTCATTATTAGAATATATATAAGGTTTTAAAATTTCCAATTGTCATAGAAAGAAGAAGTTATGGCCTCACAATGTAGGATTTTACCCTATGAATCCCACTTATCAGAGATTAATAGGGTGATAGAATTAATGGGATCTTACCTTTACCAATATTGAGATGAGATCCAATGACTTATGTATGTGAAAAATCATGTACGGTAGATGGTCATGCTCATCAAGATCAGGACCCAACCTTGTACGCTGAACCACCACATGAAAGTCTCATCACTTTGAACCTTAATCATAGGTAATTTTATTGTGTATTAAAGAAATAGGTATCAAAAACCTAATAAAATGTATATTTATATTGTATAAAATAATAAATATATTTTCATTTTATTTCTTCTTCAAACAATTATTTTATTTTTATTCAATAAAACACAAATTTTATTTTTTCACAATATTCAAATTCAATTGAGAAATTATTTTAATGAAATAATCGATTTTTGAAATAACTAGTATTCAAAAAAATGTAATTGTTAAATAATTTCAATTAAATATAAATTAACATATAATTTTAATGATGTCAGATGTACTTTTTTAAAGGGTTTACGAAATTTTATTTTAAAAACTTTATATTTCTCAATAAAATTTCACTCTTATCTAAAAAGTGAAGGTTAACATATTTAGAAAATTATTCATATAAAATAAATATTTTTTGAATCATAACATCTAAATTTTTGAATGGTTATTTTTTCATATTTTTATGAGACATTCGAATTTTTGGGAAAAAATTTGATACCTTATAAATATACAGTGTGTATATGACAATATAATCACCCAAAAATGATTTAGTAAATACTATAATGTGTATCCAAGACCTAATATTTTATTTAAATTTAAAATTTTACTTTTTAATGTTTATTTGATTAATTTTAGAAAGACTTTATGAATACTCCAAAACCATTGATATATTTTAAGGTTTTAAAATCATTTCTTTAGGAGTATGACTCACCGGTACATAATAATGGGTAATATTGTAATAATTCTTGAAATTTTTATAAATAAATAATGAAAAAAATAAAATTTTTTAGAAAAATGGGAAACCCCCTCGTAAGGTTTGTGATTTTAGTTATTTTAGTATATATACTCCAAAAATTATGTTTGTGAAATCTTTAAGAATTCCCCGCACATTCGCTATATAAACCCCCACAATATCTAATTTCTCTCCACTAAAAATATTGGAGAAAGTCCATAATCTACCCTTGTGTCTATTTATTCTAAATAAGGTTCACCCAAGCTCCGATGAATCCCATTTCAATCTTTTGGTGTCATACTCTCAAGGTAAGGGTTCTTTCCCATCTTTTCATTATTAAACTCTTTTTATCATCTTATGCATTATATTATAAATCCCTAAAGTTGGGATATAACTTTATATGTCTCTATTACAATCCATTTGATTTTGAAATGATTATATTCCCCCTTATATCTCATCAACCAATTTCATGAATTTGTATGTGATGTTATTGTGCTATCAAAATTTCATAGCCATTTTCCATTCAAAAAGGATTTTGTTAGGAATACCATACCCATTTTCCATCTAGTGTATTAAACTTTGTAAACATATACCTATTCAAATAGGTACTTAATGTTTTGTATTCCACACTGTTTAGACATGGAATACTATATAATGATGAATATATCCATGTTATATAATCTATGTGGCATGATTAATATTGAGAAGTAATTTAAAGTGAAAGGTGTTCATGGAATTATATTACACACCAACACATAGCGTAATGTTTAGTCTCACAAGACATCATTTTAGGATAGGTGGTAAACTTAATTATTTTGTGGTACATCCTCCATTATGATGTATTGGTAGTTATCCTTGACCAATGTTTATGGTCCAATTTTTTATTTTGTTGATAAATTTAACATGTTTCTATTACGATTATCATGTAATATCATGTCACATTTTTCATAATTATGATTATTTCCATTTTTATGTTTCATTGATTTTACTTTTGTATAACATGGGTTGTTATCTTAATTTTTTGACATATTTAGTCCCTTACTGGGATTTATTGCTCACCAATTTCTTGTGTACGTCCCCAGGTTATCCCATGTTGTTTTATGTTTCATCATTGCAAAGATATTTTCAATAAGGATATTGTATTCCCCATTTTAAGTTGTTATGTAATGTTCCTAATTCCTAAATAAATTATAATTATCGATCATTCGGATTTTAAAAAGTGTAATTAGTTATAATTAATCTTTTATTAATGTGTAATAAATAGTATGTTTGTATAAATTGGGAAAAATGGAAAAAATGAAATTAAATGTTTTTCCTTGAGATTTAAAATCAGACTATTAAATTGATTATCACACCATAATTATCTTTATATTTAGAATTAATGGATGATTTTACATATTCTTCTTATTGAACACATGTGTGAGACCCTTCTATGAAAATTAAATCACACCATAATAACCCCTTTGATTTTTTTATACCATTATATATATTTCAATACAGGGAAAGGCAAGGCGCTGCATTGAGGCGATGATGATTTAAATCACCATATTGTGGGTAGTTGGTGATGTGATGGTGGGTGATTTCACATCCCTTCACATAGAGATAATTAGACTATATTTTTTATTCTTGTCCTCATTTTTTTGGATGGGTATCCAATAAAAAAATTTCTTCCATTTAGATGTATCATTTTTGTTTCTCTCTATCTATTATGGAATATATATATATTTGTTTTCATAAAATATATCTTTAAGTATATCTTTATAGGTCATTTTTTCAACTTCATGATGTGAAAATGTGTTACCTATGATTTTTTTTGATGCTTGAGTGCTATTCTACAATGAATGGGGCTAGAGAATTGTGTTTGGGTATGTGGAAATTCAGGTCACGTAAAATTTTGAGGTGGTATAAAGGATGGGTTTTTCACATTTTGGTACCACTGGTGGTATGTTATGAAGGGTTATTATCTTGGTATGTTCCTTATACCGCAGATGGGACTGTCCAAACTACAGAGGTAGGTTATGGTGAGTTCCTGGCCAACATTTATTGTAATGAGGCTCATGTTACCATGGGATGTTTTGATGGGTGTCTATGTTTTTGTATTGTTAATGTTAATCTTTATTTTTATTATGGTTTTGAAGCCTTAATTGATAATTTTTTGTTGTTTTATCAGTTATTCTATTTCATTGTTGGGAATTATCCCTCTGTGATGTTGTTTATGACTTTATCAAGAGGGTGAATCTGATACTCCTCAATGGTATCCACCCCTCTATCATAATTTTATAGATACTGACATGTGGGTAGTTCTCATTATCGACCAGAACGTACCATATGTCCAGAATTAAATCATTAATATATAACTAGGAGTTTATTAGAAATAGATCAATCATGGGATCTCTTTCAGAGAATCTATCATCCCTTAAGTTTAAGGATAAACCTCATGAGTTATAGGAAATTCCAAACAAGATTGATTAGATATATGTCTTTTGGGATACACCTGAGCATATCAAGTTGAATTTCATAGTGTTCATACATGCGGTTCTAATAAAGTGATGGTGGTATTCCATGGTACATACTAATAGGCTTGTAGGCTAGTACTAAAAGGATTTGAAGTGTCTATTCTTATAGTACTTATTATAAAGTCACATATGATGGAGAGATCTCTAGTGTTCCTCTCGTTTTAGTAGGGAGAGTGTACATTGTTATATTACAACAATTAGTTTATGGATCTTTTTCTTCTGCCACAAAAGATGTTTAGTAATGACTAGCTAAACGCTCGAACATTCGTACAGGGTTTGCAATCAGATATCAGATCATTGGTTGCAACGACCCTAGTATTTATAAAATAGTAATTTTGATTTATATTTATACTTATGAATAAAATATAAATTTTACTTTAATGGGGATACTATATTCGATGGTTTTCCCAACATGTAACAATGGGTTTCATTGAAATCTCTTGTTTCACACAAGGTTTAGTCATATAGAAAAATAATATAATATTATTATTATTTTAAATTATAGTTAATTCATAATCGTTGTATTAGAGGGAATGAATAGAACTATCTAAAATATGATTACACATGTTTGTTAAATGTCTTTACTTTTATCTAATAAATTTTAGAGGCTTAAAATAAGAATGAATCTGATTTTAAGCATGAGATACTCTAAAGGGTCATTTTACCGCCTTTTATGGAGAATCGATTTTAAATATAGTTTTTGTAAAATTTATATTTTACCATTTAATAAATAAACATCTTTTTTAGTAGTGGGAGATCAAAATTTACTTTTTTTACTTTCTTGGTAATTTTCTAACAATGTTCAATTTTTAAGGAATACTGAAAAATACTACATTTTAAGTCAAAACAATCTTTTAATCTAAGATATTTATATAGATATTTTTTCGTTTTAATTGGTTTTAATATGTAATTGAATTATATATTTACCATTTAATCTATTTTTTTCATTGGATGTAATTTTAATCTTAAATTGGAGATAAACACATGTCAATATCCTGGTAGTTTTTACCTCCTAAAAAGACACCATTTGGTTTTGAAAACTGGAATTAATTTAAAATTAACTAAATCTACTTAGGTGTTTTGAATTTGTAAAAATGGATTCTATATTTTTAATCATGAGGTCCAAATTGTTAAAATATGTTACTTTCATTTTTATACATTATGAATAGTAACTTTAGTAAATACTTTATTTAACATGGTTAACGGATAAATCTAGTAAATAAGGGTAACAAAATAATATTATAATAATTTAAAACTACCTTTAAATGTGTCCTACTCATATTGGATGATATATTTTCGATTGGGGGAGTCCTTTTAATGATTTTGGGACCCCATGGAGCCACATGGATGGGAAAATGACATTTTATATGAATTAATTTAATGTAATGAAAAATATAACATAAACAAGTATGTTTTAGTAAAACATTTTTTTATATGCGGTTATATAAGATATATTTAATACTATAAATATTTAAAAGAATGATAAAAAGATTTTAAACATCCCGGTATTTTATTTATTATTTTTATACATAAAATAAATAAACTTATTTATGACACAATGATGATGTACTATTTTCCTTATTAATGAATGTTTTAAAGAAATGAGATTATAAATATTAAAATAAAAATATTTTGAAGACTTTTTTTTCCATAAATGAATTTTTGATATAATTATTACTTGTTAAATTTTAATTAATTATGGTTTTATGAAATAATAAATTTTTTATATATTTTTTAAAAGTCATGATATGAATAGTTTCTAAATTTACATAAATGAGATTTTCAAACAATTAATATTTTATTAAAAGATTAAATAGTCTTAAATATCCTATATTCATCCAACTGACATATATAATGTTAAAAATGTCATTAATGATCCATTTTGTGCTTCTTGTAATTTTATTGTAAATTTATCAACCATATAGTATGAATATACAAGAGGACATGGTAAACGTTAAATTAGTTTAATAAGGGTTAAAGCTAAAAGATAAGGTTAATTATATTCCATAAACATGTCTAAAACCCATTTTTGGAAAGGATTTAGAAACATCCTCACCTTAACATAGAATTTAATAATTTAGGGACCTTCTGAAATAGAAATTCAGTTTATTATAAATTAATACATTTAGACATTTCAAAAGTGACCCTCCTCCCTCTTATAAAAAGACACCACCACTAACCCATTACTCACACCTCTCAAGAACCCCTTGGATCATCCAAGATCTTCCCAAATAATCTCCTAACATCCCTTTATTCCTCCCAGAAGCCTTACCTTGAGAATAATAAAGTTCAATAAGGCATTCTATCTTAAATCAAAAGGAGTTCCCTGATTTAAGGTGATGTATTGTCTCAAGATTCTTCCGTTTATTTTCCTTCTCTAACCTCATAAACTCTCTTAATTCCATTATTTGATTAAAAATCAGAATCATTAATATAATCGGATATTTTTATGAGAATTAATAATACTAAACTTACACAATCCTCCATCTAATGGATAGGAACATACTATTTCTTTGTACAGCAAACTACTTCCTCACGAAACGATGATTGTTTAATTTTTCCAACCACCTATTATGGTGGCCATTATGAGGAAACTATAATTATATATGATCTATTTGATATTTTATTTTTTCTATATGATTATTTTATTCTCAATGATAACATACCTTTATTATTTTCATGTTGTATAAATACGTTAATTTATTTGAGGAAGTGCAGACTACCTCCCCCTCAAAGTGATATGACTTGTTCCTGCCATACATGGAACGTATAAAGGACGGTGTTAATGAAATGATGTAACATTTATAAAATATTATATTATACTATAATTATATAATACCTATGTATCATTAAGTCTTCATTCCTTTAAATATAAAATATAAATGAAAGTAGCATTCATGCGTACGTACGACTTACCATCTCCATGATCGGTGCATTTTATTTATTATCTCCAACTAATATGGAATATTATAAATACATATACACTTTATATATATGATATATATGATAGTTAAATAATGAATATCATTATGGAGATAATAAACATTTTACCACATTGACAGTTTGTTATTACAATAATTTCACTTTTGACTCAAATACTGAACATCGATAAAATGACCAATATGAAGTTGAATAATTAAGTGATTATTATAGCAAGGTGATAAGTGATATATAAGGAATAATAATATTTAAAAACATTGGTAATAAAGAATAAATTAACTTAATTTTATTATTCAAAAAATAAAATAATGAACGATTCATGTCGTACATGAGGTAAATGACTTTATCTCAATCTCCTTTCATTACGACATGTTTTTATAATATACACCACCTTCTTTTAAACAGTGTATAATAAAAGCCTTTGAATTTTAATTTCATTCAAAGTGAATATTTTTTCTGTGAATTGATTAATTAAATGAAAAAAAGGAATATTTTTAACATATGTGATGACAATGACCTCTCCGCCACTATAATCATTATTTGGCTTCTTCTATAAGCCTTAATGATTTTTTAAAAGGAAAAGAAATCCGTTATCACCATTTTGGTTGTTTTCATATTAAAAATGGTTTTTGAAATGGGCTTATTATTTCAATATCTTGAAATTATTTCTTTTGATTTCAAATGAAATGTTATTAGTGAAATATTGATATTTCAAAAAATTTATATCTCGTGATTTTATAATGGGACATGGACATTTGACTGGTTGTTACATGATAAAATATTAGCATGTGGTTCCATGATAATCCAAGGATGGGTGGTTACCTTATTATATCCAATTCATTTGGTATGAAAGTCGGCTATATGGCTATTCCATTTAGTTATATGTGTGTAAGATGACCGTTTGGTTATTTCATTTCAGTATGTTTATGTCCAAAGTTACCTTTATATGTTATATGTTTCTTTATATGGGTTGTATGGTAATATTTTGGTTACAAAAGAAGCGTAAGAAATGATACTATATTAAGTGAAGTTTCTTTTCTAATTATATAAAGTGAAAGGCATTACTTTATGATAAAGTATCCATGGTTTACATGTTGTTTTGAAAACTAACAGAATTATTTCTTTATGTATCCCATAGTGAAATTTTTATGCTCAAACCATGTTTTTGAAATGTTTTTCATAGGACTTAATGTATAATAAGGTCAATGATAGGATCAAGTAAAAGTCATGATGTTTTAAACATGTAACTAAACAGGATTCTTTTCTTTTAAGAGTTTTTATGTTATGAAAAAAATTAAAAACTGGGTATAAGTGTCTACATGTAAATTATAGTAGTTATGTATATGTTATGACCTAATTCTTTAAATCTCTAAAGCTAAAAAGATCCTCAATTTTAATTATTAACTTAAATCAAGATTATTTAATGTTAAAGGATGGGGCCTTATAGTTGGTATCAGAGGTCGGTTTAGATAACTTTAGGATTTATATTTTTTCTAATATAATATCGATAATTTATTTTTACTTTATGGTAAGATTGAAATGATATTGAATTTGATGATTACCTTTTTTATTCACCTGTGATATTTATGTACTCATAATGCTTTGTCATAGAGGAAACATGGAAACATTGATAGAATGAAATATAGAGGAAAACAACTATACAAATTAGTAACATAAGATGATTGGTATCAAAACGGAATAATTTGTTGCGGTGATGGAACATTTGACTCAGAAAATAGATTTTGGTGGTATCCATGCATGATATCATCCAGATCAACTACATTAGAACATGTCAATATTGGATCATTTCATGAGGCAACATCCCCCATCATTATGAGGATCATATCACCCTGTTCAAGATAAAGGGTGGGTCAAAGAATTGGAAAATATTCTCGATGTCATCATTTATACAAATAATAAAAAGGTTTGTCTCAATGTTTATCATTTTGATGGAGAAAAATATCAATGGTGGCCGATGGTTAAAAATATCAGGGACACTGAGGAGAATGATGCTCTTTTTTGGAAATAATTAAAAGGAATGTTTCTTGATAAATATTTTCTTACGGAGGTTTGACTTAGGATGGAAACAAAATTCTCCATATTGAGGCAGAAGGATGACTCAGTGGCTGCTTATGAAGAAAGGTTCACTTGACTAGAAAGGTATGCTCCATATTTTATCAGAGATCTTTATAGTAATATAAATAAATTTTACACAAGATTAAAGTTGTAATATCGAATAGCATTAGCCTCTCATGAATTAAAAATATATGAGAAACTTATCAAAGTGCTAATAAGGTACAAAATCAGTATTCTAATGATCCGGTGTTCAAAGAGAGCAAGCAAAATAAGAGGTCTAATTGGCCAGAAAAGGGAATGAATTCACCAAATAATCATAGTGGTAAGAAAATTAATTTTTCAACTTTTGAGATGTGTGGTAAAAATCAACTTGGAGAATGTATCTTGAAATCTGCAAAGTGATTCTGATGTGGTTAGACTGGTCATATTTCTCGTAACTATAAGGAAGATGATCAGTTAGGTAATGAAAAGGCAGTTGTAAGATGTTTTAGTTTTAATGAGTTTGTACAGTATTCCAATGGGTATCCTAGGATGATTACCCAAGGTGGAAGCTAGAAAATTAAATACATAATCATGGGGAAATTTTTTTTCTACTACTATTGTAAATGTGGGACCATCAAATGATGTGGTATCAGGTACTTTGTTTTTTTAGATTATTCCAATGTGTTTTTTTTATTCAGGATCTACATATTCTTTTATTTTTGAGAAATTATATATTAAATTTGGAATTCCATCTCAATATATGAATCTAGAACTTATGATAAAAAAAAATAGAGGATATTTTGAGACTAAAAGAAATTAATATAATCTTTATATCCTTATTTATGGAAAAATAATACCTACAAACTTTATTGTTTTTCCTCTAGTAGAGTTTGATGTTATTTTGGGAATAAAATGACTTTCTGTTTACCATTCTAAGATTGACTATAGAGATAAATAGGTTTATTTTCACAAATACATTCAGTTTGTTTAAAATATTGTACCCTTATCTCTGATAAAATATTAGGAAGCTGAGTAAAAAGTGAAATATGAAAACTAATTTTACCTTTCACATATTGCTCAAAAAAGGAACTTTTCTGTTTAATGATATGAAAATATAAAATAATTATCTTAATGTTTTTTTGATGATTTTTCTGGTATTATACCTGATTGAGAAGTTGAATTTACTATTGGATTATTTCTTGATTCTAATCCAATTTCAAAACCCCCTTATCGAATGACACTAATTTAAATTTTAGAGTTAAAAAGACAATTGTAGGAGTCATTTGATACATGTTTCATTCAACCTTCCACATCACAATGGGGTTCTCCAGTATTTTTTGTTAAAAATAAACATGGTTCAATGAGAATATGATTTTATTATAGATCCTTGAATAATATCCATTTTTATAACTAGTAGCATTTTCCTCGTATCGATTATTTATTTGATTAGCTCCAGAGATCTTCGTATTTGTTGAAGATTGACTTGAGTTCAGGGTACCATCAGTTAAAAGTAAAGGAAGAAGACATTGTGAAGACTATGTTTCGTACTAGATGTGGCGATAATGAATTTTTAGTTATGACTTTATGGTTATCCAATTCACCTACTATATTCATGGATCTTATGAATAGAATTTTCCATGAGTTCTTGGATAAGTTTGTTTTTTTGTTTACTGATGACATTTTGGTATATTTCAAATTTAAAGAGTAATATGAATTTCATTTAAGGGTTTTTGGGATATCAATAAAGGAAAATCTGTGATATAGGAAATTCAAAAAGTGTATGTTTTTGTTACAAAAAATCTCATTCCAGGGTCACATTGTTTCATGAAATGGCATAATTGTTGTTCTTACTAAAACCAAAGTTGTTGAGGAATGGCCAAGAACTAAAAATATAACCGATATTCGTAGCTTTATTGTTTTTTAAGGCTATTATATAAGGCTTGTTGATAATTTTTCATAGTTATATAGTTCAATGAATATGTTTACTTGAAAATGTGTTATGTTTATCTGGACAAAAGAATGTGAGGATTGTTTTCAGTAATTGAAAAGAAGATTAGTGAATGATCCAAAATTTTCATTACCTTCCAGAAATTGTGAGTTTGTTATCCATAGTGAATCTTTGTTGAAAGTACATGGTTGTTTCCAAATGAAGAATGATCAAGTAATTTCTTATGTTTCATGTCCGTTGAAAACTCAGGAGTTAAATTACCCTACACATGACATCGAATTAGCTGCTATTGTTTTTTCTTAAAAAAATTTGAGGCATCATTTGTATGGTTTAAAGTGTGAAATATATACTGATAAAAAATATTTGAAGTATATATTCACTCAAAAATAATTAAACTTGAGACAGAGGATATGGATAGAATAGATCTAGTTTTATGATGGCTTGATCCATTACCATCCAAGAAAGGAAAATAAAGTGGCTGACGCTTTGAGCCGAAAGAGTATTGTTATATTCACTATGTTATGTTTGGAACAATATCCTTAGATTAATGATTTGATGAGATTTGGAATTGATTTTTTTGGTGTAGAAAGGTCCTCTTTTTTGTTTCATGTGTTAGTGAGATCATCTCTATTAGATAGAATTAAGAAAGAACAAAAGGAAAATAGTGAACTGAAAAAAAGGTAGAGTTGGTTCAGAAGGTTACGTTTTCGGAATTTAACATGGATAACGATTACATTTTTAGATTTGCGATGATATTATGTGTTCCTTGTGATTCAATGTTAAAGAAAGTGTTTTTATGTGAATATCATAGTTCTCCATTTCAGTTTATCCTGGAAGTACTAAGATGTACATGGACATTCAGGAGTATTATTCGTGGGATTTTTGAAAAGAGATATTTCTAACTTTACTGTGATGTGTTTGACTTTTTAATAGGTTAAATAAGTGCAGTAGTTACCAAAAGGGATGCTTCACCTTTTTCTGGTGCTATAGTGGAATTGGGAAAATATAACCCACGACTTCATTGTGGTATTATCAAATACATCTCGAGGTAATAATGCAATTTGCGTTATAGTTGATCGATTGAATAATCATCTCAATTCTTTCCTATTCGAGATACTTTGTATATAGATCAACTATATCAATTTAATATTAAATATATAGTTAGGATGCATGGAGTTCTTCTCTCTATTGTATCTAATCATGATCACATGTTCACTTATAACTTTTGGAAAGGCCTTTAGAAGGCATTGGGTACTAAATAAAATTTTAGTACAACTTTTCAACTTCAATCAGATGGGATGACATAGCAAACAATTCAGACATTGGAAGATAGGATATGTGCTTCTTCAATGAATTTTTAGGGATATTTTTACCAAATACATTCTTTGGTTGATTTTCCTTATAATAATAGTTTTCTTGCAGGATATAGGTGAATCCATTTGATATATTATATGGGAAGAAGTGTTTATCTCCAGCTTTTTGGGATAACGTAGGTGAAAGGAAACCGATGGGACTAGAATCGGTAGAAGAAGTGGAAGAGAAAGTTCAGTTGATATATAAACTCATAAGGACAGCTCGGAGTAGTTAGAAATTTCTTTTGGATAACCTAAGGAAGGATCTTTCTTTTGAGGAAGGTGGTCCTTTCTTTCTCAAAGTTTTTCAATGGAAATGTGTGATGTGTTTTGGTAAGAAGGGGAAGTTGAGTCCACGATTCATTGGACCTTATGAAATTCTGGAGAAAGTTGGATCTATTACCTACTAGTGGATTTACCTCCAATTTTATCCTAGGTACAAAATGATTTTCATGTTTCAATGTTGAGAATTTATATGCCAGATCCATCTCAATTTTGAGCCCAGAGAAAGTTCAGTTGGAAGAGAATATTTCATATGAGGAATAAACACTCTAGATTCTTGACCAAAGAGAGAAATTGATGTAGAATAAGGTAGTTAATTAGGTAATGGTTTTGTGGAAAAACCACATGGTTTAAGAGGCAACATGGGAATCTGAAAATGATTTGAGTGATAAATACACCCACTTATTTGATAAGTGAATAGAATTGTGGGGACACCATTACAAAAGGGGGGAAGGATGTGATGACCATATTATTTATAGAATAATATTTTTTATTTATATTAATACTTATCACTAAGATATTAATTTTATTTATAAGGGATTCTATGTTCGATGGTGTACCCGACACACAACAATGTGTTATCTGAAATCTCATGTTTCACACAAGGATGAGTCTTACCAAAAAATATATTATTATTATTATTTTAGATGGATGTTAACACATAGTAATTGTATTGGATGGAATTCATAGAAATAACGAAAATAAGATTACCCATATTTGTTAAATATTTTACTTTTATCCAATAAATTTTAGAGTCATAAAATAAGAATGACTCTGAATTTAAGCATGAAATAATCTAAAAGGTCATTTTATCACCTTTTGATGGTGAACCTTTTTTAAATATAGTTTTTGTAAATTTTATATGTTCCATTTTAAAAAATTAATCAATTTTCTAGAAGTGGGAGATCAAAATTTACAATGGGTATTTTTTTGATATTAATCTGATAATGTTCATTTTTTAATGAATACTGAAAAATACTGCATTTTAAGTCAAAATTGTATTTTCATATAATGTATTATTATAGTTAGATTGTAATTTTAATTTTGTTTAATGATTAATTAGATGATATTTTTATCATTAAATCCAATGTTTGTCTTTGAAACTAATTTCACTCCTAAATTGGACATAAACACATGTCAATCTTTTGGTGGTTTTTACTTATTAAAAACACGCTTTGTATTTTTGACAGTGGGAATTAATTTTAAATTAATTTTATACCAATTTTGTGTTTTGAATTTAGAAAAATGTATTCCATATTTGGAATTTCAATTTCCAAATTGTGTAAATAGGTAACATTTATTTGGAGATATTATGAATAGTAACTTTAGTAAATATTTTATTTTCCATGGTTAAAGGGTAAATCTGATAAATAAGGGTAACAAAATAATATTATAATAATATTAAAGTACCATAAAATGTGTCATACTCCTATTGGATGAGATATGTCGGACCAGTAAAATCCTTGGGTCGATTTTGGGACGCCATAAACCAACTTTTTTGTGAAAATGACATTATATTATAATTAATTTGAAGTAAAGAAAAATGTTACATAAACAAGTATCTTTTAGTAAAATAGTTTTTATATGGGGTTATATAAGAGATATTTTCTACTATAAGGAGTAATTACAAATATAAAAAGATTTCCTACAACATGGTATTTTATTTATAATTTTTAGACATGAAATAAATAAATTTTGTTATGAAACAATGATGATATACCATTTACCCTATTAATGAATGTTTTATATAAATGAGATTATAAATATTAAAATAAGTTATTTTTCAACTTTTTATTCCATAAACCAATTTTACAGATATGTATGACTTATTTTATTTGAATTAGTGAATGTTATTTTAATGAATAAATTTGTTATAGATTTTTTAAAAGTCATGATAGGAATAGTTTATAAATTGAATTAAATGTATTTTTAAAACAATTAATATTTTATTAAATGATAAAATAATCTTAAAAATATATTATTCCTCCAAATGACATATATGATGTTAAAAATTTCATTAATGATCCATTTTTAGTCACTTGTTATTTTATATTAAATATATTAACCCTATAGTATGAATATAGAAGAAGACATGTTAAGAGTTAAATTAATTAACTATGGGTTAATGCTAATAGATAAGGTTAAATTTCTTCTATAAACTAGTCTAAAAGAAATTGGATGATAGTATATAGAAATTTAACCACTTTATATTAGAATTAAATGAGTTTGGGAGATTTTTAAATCTAAATTTAGTTTATAATAAAATAATACTTTCAAACATTCCTAAAGTTCCCCTCCTCCATCTTATAAAAGGACTCCACCTCCAACCCATTATTGACACACCTCATGACCCCTTGGCTCGTCCAAACTCTGACCAAATAATCATCCAACATCCCCCTATTCCTACTAGAATCATTAACTTTAGAATAAGGAAATTCAAGAAGGCATTTTAGCTTAAATCAAAAGGAGTTACCTGATTTAAGGTGATGTCTTTTCTCAACTTCTTCCATTTATTTTCCTTCTCCAACCCCCTAAAATATATTTATTACATTATTTTCTAAAAAACCATTATCCTAAATATACTAGGATATTGTTATGATAATTATTCAAACTACACTCACACATATCTCTTTCTAATGGATATGAACATACATTTTCTGTGTACGGAAAACTACTGCCTCTCGAAACGATGACTGTTCGATTTTTACCTACCACCTATTATAGTGTCTATTATGATTGAAATATAACTATATATGATATTTATGATATTTATTTTATCTATATGATTCTGTAATTCCCATTTATAAGACAAATTGTTTTTTAATGTTTTATAAATACGATAATTTAATTTGAGCAAGTGCCGACTACCGCCCCCTTAAAGTGATATGACTCATTCATGCAAAACATGGTACGTATAAAGGATGGTGTTAATGAAATTATGTAAAATTTATAAAATATGATATTATAATTTAATTATAATATTCCTATGTATCATTATCTTTTCATTCCTATAAATAAAAAATAGAAATTAATGTAGCGTTCATGTGTTGGAAAGGTTTACCGTCTCCATGAGCCATGCATTTCATTTCTAATGTCCAAATGATATGGAATATTATAAATACATATACAGTGGATATATATGATATATATGTAATTTTAATCATGAATATCATTCAGGAGATAATTTACTTTAGACCACATGGACAATTTTCCATTACAACAAGTTCACTTTTGACTCAAATAATGAATATCGACAAAACAACTTATATGTACTCAAATAATTATAAGATTAATATAGCAAGGTGATAAGTGATATAAAATTATTAAGAAACATGAAAACGGTTTTGAAGAAAATATAAATTTACTAAATTTTATTATTTAAAAATTAAATAGTGAATTAGTCAAGTTGGACATGACGTGAGGGACTTTGTCTCAATCTCTATTCATCAAGGCATGTTTTGATAATATACACCTCCTTATTTTATACGGTGTATAATAAAACCATTTTACTTTTAATTTCATTCAAATGGAATATTTTTTCTATGATGTGTTTTATTAAATGACAAAAAGAATGTTTTTAACGTATGCGGTGAAAATGACCTCTCTGCCACCATAATCATTATTTGGCTTCCTCTATAAGCCTTAATGTTTTTTTAAAAGGAAAAGAAATAAATTATTCTCTTTTTGGATGGTTTAAAATTGAAAATGGTTTTTTGAAGTGGATTGATTATTTCAATATCATGAAATTATTTCATGTGATTCAAAATGAAATATTATTCGTGAAATATTTATATTTTCAATATTTTATGTGATATGATTTTATAATGTTACTTTGACATTTAACGAGTGGTTAACTGATAAACCAAATGACTATTGGTTCTGTGATAAACCAAGGATGGTTGGCTACGTTGTAACCTCCAGTTAATTGGGTTTGGAAGTTGGTCCTATGGATATTTAATCTAGTGATATGTGTGAAATTAGACCATATGGTTATTCCATTTATGTATTTTTATGTCCCAAGTTACATTTTTATGTTATATGTTGCTTTCTATGGGTTTTATATTAATATTTTTGTTAAAAATTTAGTGTACGAAATGATATTATATTCAGTGAAGTGTTTTTTCTACTTCATTAATGTGAAAGGTATTACTTTATATTAAAGTATTCATGGTTTACATGTGGTTTTGAAAACTAACATTTTTCCTTCATTATGTATCCCTTACTAAACTTTTTATGATCATCCCATCTTTTTGAAAAAAAATTCATAATACTTTAAGTGGAATAGGGTGAAGGATGGGATCAATGAAAAGTCATGTTATTTAAAACGTGGAACTAAACATGTTTATTTTCTTTTAAGGGTTTTTATTTTTTTTAAAGATGGAAACTGAGTTGAAGTGTCATCAGGTAATATTCAGTTTGTAATCTATATGTTATGATCTAATTATCTAGACCGCTAAACCTATAAAGAACTTCAATGTGAATTATTAACATAAATCAAGATTATGTAATGTTTAAGGATGGGGTATTAGATGTGTATTTGTGATTATGTTTTCAATGTATGTAAATACAATGGATGGGGATATGATGAATATGTATATGGAATGCATGGTTCGATACTCTTCTAATTCTCTATCACTTAGAGGTCTTTTTAGTGTTAGACAGGGGAAAATGGGGAATTGGAATAATCCCCACTGGATTGGTGGAGGTGTTTCTCAGTAGAAACCCTCTTTAGAACCCCCTGTTAAAGCTATTAGTCTGCATCTAATTTAGAATCATTGGGAAAATTTTGGTCACACCATGACTTATTTTCCTTCACCTAAAAATATGTGTAACAATTGTGGGTGTAATGGTCATCTTTGTTGTTTCTATCTTGCAATTTCTACACATCAATATATTTAGAGAATATCAGTTCCAAAATGTACTATAGGAAAATTAGATGCATCAAATACTGTAAGGCTCTTTCCATAGGCCTTAGTAGTGATGAACCTTCATGAAGTACATTAGTTTCATGTATAAGTAGACTCAGGTCCAATAACAGTGATAGGTACAATATTTATTGCATCTTATTTAGCGATTTCTTTATTTGGTACTGGTTCTTCCTACACGTTTATCTGCAGCAATTTTTTATATATATAAAACATATAATTTATCTCATATACTTTGTTATGTAGTTATATACACCTCTTTAAAGGAGTACAAGTCATGGGTTTTTGTGTCCTGTTGGGGGATATTGGTAGGTAATGTAGTGTTAGTATATGATTTTCTTTTTTCTTGATCTGTATTTGTTTGAATTCATCATTGGGGTGTCCTTTATTGTCACTCATTGTAATGAGGTTTATTTTTATCATCAATGTGACTCATTTAATCAAGTCAATGGGAGCTCCCTTGTGCTTTAGGTAGAGTAGGATCTGATGACTAGTTGTGCACGACCGTTCTGTCATGGGATCTTGAGTTTATTATCTATTTTATTAGTCAAACTATATAAAATTTAATTTTTTTCTATATTCCTTTTATTTGGTATGAATATCATGACATTTCCCCAGATAATTTCTATAGGATTATTCTAGATAGGGAGTTAGAGTTTATAATTGACTTGGTTATATGTAGTCAATCAGTTAATATAAGTTCACATCATATGGAACTAGTGGTGCTAAAAGAGCTTAATATTCAGTTGGATGACTTATTAGAAAATGGATTTCATTTTCTTTTGTTTCACTTTTGGTATCCCATGTTCTATTTCTCAATAATAATGATGTTTTTATCCGATTATGTGTATACTATCAGAACTTGAACTAGATAATGGTTAAAAAAAGTATCCTTTTCCTTCTTTGGATGATATTTTTTTTATCAGTTAAAGGGTAAAAGTAGTTTATGAAGAATAACCATTGGTTAGGTTATCATCAACTCAGGGCTCAAGAGTGTGATATACTAAGACGGCTTTCAGTAGAATGTATGGGCATTGAAAACATTATGTCATGAAATTTTGTAGGACTAACACTCCTAGAGTCTTTATGGATATGTTGAATCAGATATTCCATTAGTATCTTGAACATTATTTGGAAATGATCAAGGATAATATTTTTGGTATATTAACTATCTTATCATAAGTATGAACATCATTAGGGTTTGGTTATTGATGTCCTAAGGAGTAACTATTTATATAGAATGATTTTGATATTAAATTTATGTGTATATGATATAATATTCATTATAAGAAAGATTTATGATCATGGATTATAATTTGATCCTGTTGAGGATATTTCTTTCTTATCATTGTAATATCCCGAGAACATCATTGAGATTTAGAGCATCCTTGTTCTTTCTGGATAATATAGACATATTTGAAAAATTCAGCATCACATTTGATTGATCTTATGAGTATAGGAATGAAATTCATATTGTATGAAATGTCTAATTATTATTTTGAAAACATGAAACAATCTCTAATATCATATCCTATTTTAATATTACCTGATCCCAGTAAGTGGTATGTGATTTTCTGTTATGCTTCTAGAAGTATTTTGGTTTATTTAATCATACAGTATGATCAGGTGGTTGCTTATTTATCTCATCACCTTTGACAAAATAAGAATAATTACCCCACTCATGATTTGGATATTTCCACATTTATGCAGGAACATAAATTATTTCCATACTATATTTTTTGGGTGATAATCAAGGTATTTTATGACTTTAAAAATTCAATCTAAATAATTTTTTAGAAGTAATTGAATCCCTGAAAGAGGTGGTCGGTAAAATATCATTAGATGTTTGAATTCGACATCATGTACACCACGGGAATGTGATAGTTTTTCTATGTGCTCTTAGTCAGAAAGTGTCATCATATATTGTTTTAGAATCAACTGAAGAGTAGAAAATTATGTACCATTTAGTTTATGTGCATCTATGTTCTCATTAGACTTTTTCGCCAATGGATCTGACCAATTTCAGTTGTCATCATCTCTCCATGAGTCTATTCTAAAGATTTAGCATCTTGGAAATGAGTTCAAAGTATTTCAAGAAATACTTTTATGGTGGGGAGACCATTTCTTATTGGTATCATCGTTAGATGGTGTTCTTTATTTAGGGGATTAGTTTTTCAACCAAACATCTGTGAGAAGCCTTGTTTCGATTGACTATAATATGTATTTAGGGACCATTCATCTGGGAACTACAGAGATGTATTATGGAATGAGCCATTGATTCTGGTGGCAGGGTGTGAAGCATCAAATTTCTGATTATGTGTATCAGTGTTACACATTCTAATAGAAAAGTTAAAATCATTAGAAATATTATGGATAGCTTGAGGCTCTTCTAGTTATGGTTTGAAAATGGGATGAGTTATCCATGGACATGGTTGTTGGAATAACATGTACTCCATGAAAAAAAAATTCTATCTAGGTAGTTATTGATTGGTTGAGAATGTCCACCGACATTGTTCTGATTATTGATGTCGCTAAAGTTGACAATCTATGTAAGTTTTATATATAAGTGATTATATTGATTCATAGGTTTCATTTTCCATTGTGTCTAATACGGATCCAAGGATCAGATAAATAATCTAAAGGAGCCTCCAAGAGGGCATGTGGACTTAAAAGAGGTTTATTTCAACATAACATCCACAAACAGAAGGTCAAACAAACCATTTTATCCAATTTTGGAGGATATTCTATGTGCGTGTGGATTAATTTTTTTTGTATCTTAAGATATCCATAAGATAATGATTGAGTTACTTTATTACAATATTTACTAGTTTTCTATTATAATTTATCTCTTAGAGGTTTTTTATGTTCACCCATACATATCACATATTTATTGTTAACATTTGTATGAATATTCTTTTTTGGTACTGAGTTTGGTTCAGGAGACATATATGAGGATTCATGATATACATTGTTGACTGGTTAAAATCTTGAGTCAAGAAAATTATACATATTAGTTAATTTTTACATTGTAGTTCTCCATGGGTGACCAATTTTTATTAATATTTTTTACCTAGTTAGTTCACTTTAAACATGGAAAATAGGGAAAGTTTGTTCTTAGATATGATGAAATATTTTAGGTCACTTAGAGTATTGGGAATATTTCTTATGAGTATGAATTTTTTGTTCAATTGATATAAATTCTTAATTTTTTTAAAATATTATTTCCTGGTAAATACTATCATGATCCCTCTAACATTCTTAGTTTTGAAGATATTTACTATGATTCAGATGTTTTTGTTGTGGAGAAGCAATTTGGGATCATTGACTCTCAAGTTAATATCTTTTATCGGATGTTGAATTTGTAAGATAGAGTGTTATGGAAAAATAAATTAGATACTTATTATATATAAGATTATGATTCATTAATGAGTGATCAATATCCACATATCTTTACCAAACATCATTCTTACACATGACATCTAAGGGACATAAGGATTTATGTATTAGAGTTTGTAACAACCTGCAACTATCAATAAAGTATTTTCCTTCAGTTTATTCATTTTACTCTTCTATTGGGGTGCATCTTTTGTATCCCAATTATAGAGAAAATTTTCAAAGGAAAATGACCTAAATTTCAGGGTTTTGTGTATATTTTAATTAATAGTGCCTGGTTATAAACATGTACTGGATTTTAACTGTTCAATAAAATTATGGACAACTCCTAAGGTGGTTTTGGTTTTTATAATAATCTATTAATTCTGTATTATAATGGGAGATTAAACACTATGAAAATGGTTCACACATAATTTATTTGGGGTCTATGATCAATTCTGAAGCTGAATACATAGTTTTAAATATTAGAATCCATATATAGATTACATTCCATGTAATTTTGAAAATCATTATTTATTATAAAGTTGATATTTTTTAAGTGTACATGAGTTACATGAAGTACATGATGTGAAAATTGATTACACCTTGTGTAACAATTTTGAGATGTTATTTTTAGGTACAATATATTAGAGGATTATTTTATTCGGTGGCAGTTATTTTTATCTCAACCTAGGATATCTCCTTTAAATTTTTTGATGACCTCCTATCCTTTATGAATGATTCAATTTTCATTTGATCACTAGAATTTTGAACTGAGTCTCTCTAGGTATGAGAATCCTTTTTTATCTTTATTTCCATTGATTCCAATTTCATATTTTAATTTAATTATTGGAACAACTGGTCTAAGAAGAGGCTTCTACTATTTTTTCTAAATCCATTCTGGGATCATATTTTAGGGGGATGATACTTTGTTGGTTATTGTGTTGTGGGTTTGTGTTCTTTGTGGTATGTTGTGATGTATTCTCTTCATCATACATTTTGTTTAAAATAATAAATTATCTGATGTGTGGTTTGATTCGGGGGCCTCCATAAAACAACCCTACTCTTTTTTACACACTTAATCATGATTTTTTACATAAACTCTTTACTTGATACAATATGGAAGATAAATAGGTATAGTTTCTTTGGGGCTTATGAATATTAAATAATGACTTAAACCATGAAACACAACCTCTTTATTGAAAACTTCCTTTACATGACCACTACATTCCATCATACTTAGCATTGAATGGGATAACCTAAGGACATGCATAAGAAAATGGTGAGCTATAAATCCCATTAAGGGAGTAAAAAAGGAATAACATGAAGAATACAATAAATGTTAGTCAATATGCATATCAACATGTCATAAAAGAAACATGAACATAAAGACATGATGAAGCGTGATTATCATAACATGGAAATGCGGCAACAATACGTAACATGGTATTAACATGAGGCAAGGCTCATTGAACATGGATAATGAGTAAACCCCCATTGCACTTGAATTATCATGATTAAACCCTCATTGCACTTGAATTATCCGGAGTAAACCCTCATTGCACTAGACGTATCAAGATACTAATCTTTACCCAATTCATTGGATCTCTATCAGGGCTCATCCCTCTTAAACATTTCATTACATGCATAAGTGTGCCACATAGATGCCACAACATGGATTCATTAAACATCCTCATTTATTCCACGATAAGGGAATGTGGAATTCCTACATGATACTCAATAATAAAAAAGTAATTGTTCATAAAGGTGGATGCCCTAGATAGAGAAATGGGCATGGTATTCACTACAAAATGACTTCGTTTTGAGAAAAAAACACGGTGCAATTTCGGCAGTATAACAGCGTGACATAAGAATTCATAAAAATGGATGATGAGAGAGAAATGGGTGTCCCATCAAAATTACATTAAAGGTACAGTAAGAAGATCATATAGATACATTTCCCAAAAATTTAATGTAATTTAGATTCATAATAAAAACAATTGCTCAAATGTGAATGAAAAGAGAGAAATTCCTTGTGGAATTTCAGCATGGTAACATGTGTACATGGGAGGAATTAATGAGAGAAAAATAGGTCTCTCATCATTTAAAACATAGGTAGGGTAATATAATGGTGGTGCTAAATCATACCCCATCATTTTAAATTGAATGTAAAATGGTATGACAATATAAAGAATCTTGGATAAAAATAATAAAGGAATCCGTTACAAGTTTGTGTGATCCCAAAAGCTTGGGAGAGGCTTGAGAGAGGATTATTGGGAGATTGGGGCACTTTTGGTGGATTATAGAGAGAAGAGGTTATAGGTTTAATGAAAACCAAAGGCTTTATGTGAAGGTCAAGTGGGATATTGGGTGGGATTATATAGGAAATGAGAGGGAATTCTTTATTATTTAGGTTTTGGGCACCACACATTAAACTAATCAAAACCACAATTTAACCCATGGTTTTTTGCCATGGTTTTTTTTCAAAGTGGAGTGTAAAACAATATTTTATATGTTAAATGTCCTAAATACTTAAAATATTAGGCTTTCTTATGTGGAGGTGATTCACACTCTCAAGAAAATCATTTTAAAATGACAAATGTTTTATAAGTCATGGAGTGTCCACTAAGGCTATGTGAAATAATGAGAACAAACCCAAAATCACATTATTTTAATGGTAAAACAAATATTAGCCAATAATAATGTTTATATTATTTTATTACATCACTATTGGGTCATTATGATGTCATAAAACACATTATATATTTAAACGGTATATACTTTTTATCCAAAAATTCAACTGTCTCAAAAAATTATGAAAAATTTACCATTGGATAATTTGGACATCCTGAATCCAAAAATAATATTCCTTTTATCTAATTTTTTTTTAAATATGTGAATTGTTAAATTTAAAATAAAAACTGACATTTATGGATAATTCATGTGTTTTGACAAAAACGGCTTTCAAACCATAATAAAATTACAATTGAATTCTTAAAAATAATATGATAATTTATATTTAATAAAAATTAATTTAGTAATAATATTTTATTAATGAATGTTTTAATTCCAAATTCCATTAATTTTTCAAAATAGATTTCATTAATGAATTTTTACTAAAAATGCTATCTGTGATTTAAAAACTGTTTGCAACATAACAATAATAAAATGAATATATATTCTTTATTATATACAAAAATAATGTATATAATAATAGTTCTATGGTCTTTTGTTACATAACACCTTATAACACTAGCATAATATCGAAAGTTAAGGTGTGCGATGGAGCCACACTCTTGGGGTGGATCAGATAACATCGATCGGGAGTTAATATCTATCAACATCCACTTATCCTGTAGGTGGTTCCACTCAAACTTAACATGTTGAATCTCGACTTGGGATTAGTCAAGAGAAAATCCAAATGATTCCACCTCTTTTCCAAGCTCCATTAATTGGGATTTTTTTGGGGAAAGTCTACTGGATGAGGCCATCGCTTCTTTTGTCTGAGTAAATTGGATTTGTTAAATCCCTATATTTATACTAATCATGTGATCGATATTTAATGACTATATTAGCAATGGTTAAAATATTTAATGGTATTTTGAAATCCAAATACATAAAACCAAGGAAGTGAATATTTTATATAACCATTTTACATAATAAGACATTAAATTGGATCAAAAGTAGTTTTCATTAATGAATGTTTGGGTGGTTACAATCTTCCCCCCTTAAAAAATACCACCGTTGAAATTTCCTTCTCCCACACAAAAATAGATGCATGTAAAAATGCTTCATCACTTACTTTGGTTCCCACATTGTGTCTTCAATCACATGGATTCACCATAACACCTTGATGAGGGGCATTGTCTTATTTCTTAGAAATTTTTCCCAACGGTCTAATATCTGCAATGGCTTCACCTCATAAGAAATATAATCCTCTAAATATACAACATATGAAGAGAGTACATGTGAAGGGTTTGGTACGTACTTATTTAAGAAGGATACATGAAAGGCATCATGTACTTTTTACATGGTAGGTGGACGTTCTAGTTGATAGGCCACATCACTGACACGGTCAAGAATCTCGAAGGGGCCGATGTATATAAGACTTAACATACCTTTCTTTCAAAACCTCATGACCTTATTCCCTAGATATATGCATAGAAATACCATTTCTCCTACATTAAAATTAGGGTCTCATCGATGGTTATCTACATAACTATTTTTTCATCTTTGGGCATCCTTGATATATTGCAGAATAGTTTTCACCTTCTCCACCATTTCATTGACCCTTTCATGTCCTAGAAACTCACACTCACCAAATTCATCCCAACACACCAGTGTTACGTACCTTTTCCCATAAATTGCATCATATGGTGCCATTCAGATGCTCGAGTGGAAACTGTTATTGGAAGAGAATTCAACCAGTGGAAGATATTGGTCGCCTCCTCCTTTGAAGTTCGTAGAACAAGATCTTAACATATCTTCTAGTGTATGAATAGTTCTCTCAGATTGGCCATTAGTTTGAAGATGAAATTCTGTAATAAAGTTAAGTTAAGTTCTTAGAGCTTGTTGGAGACATTTCTAGAAATTCAACTTGAATCTTGGATCACAATCGTATACAATAGATAGTTGTCCTCTATGAAGCCTTACCACTTTGATGTAAATTCGTGCAAGTTGACCCAATGAGATTTCCTCTTGAATCAGGATAATGTGAGTTGTCTTCGTAAGATGATCCACGATGACCCATATGGCATTGTTTCCTCTAGATTTCCTTGGTATTCTAGTAACAAAGTCCATGTTAGTGTTCTCCCACTTCAATGTTGGTTTCGGAAGTGGTTGCATCATTCCCTTAGAATTTTTCCTCCCATCCTTCACTTGTCGACATACTAGAAACATTTATGTATATTCATCAATCTCCCTTTTCATATTTTATAGCCAAAAGTTTTCTTGGAGATACCAATACATTTTTGTGCTCCCTAGATGAAAAGAAAAGGACGAACTATGTGCATCATTAAGAATATACTTCTTTATCTCAGGATCATGTGGTACATTTAATCATGACACAAATCTCACAATTCTATCCTTGTCAACCACAAAATCTAAGGATTCCCCATTTTTTGATAGCTTCCACCATTTTCATAATTTCCCCATCCTTTCATTGAGTATCCTTTATTTAATCCATGAGGGATGGTTGAGAAATCATTTGAGAAAGGATTTATGATGTTCCACCCTTAATGACTCCCATGTTTATCCTCTACAAATCTATGATGATTGGATCCTTTTAAATTCTCATCATTGATAAAGATGCATGATCCTTTCTATATAGAGAATCCTTCACCTTTTTCTCTTTCATACAGTGGTAATGGATTGAGAAGTCATAATCTTTGGTCATCTCTGACCATCTTCATTGTCACATGTTCAACTCTTTTTTTGGGAATATATACTTGAGGATTTGTGGTCTGTATATGTTTCAAAATTCTCTTCAAAGAGGTAATGCTACCAAAATTTTAAGGCAAAGATCACTGAATCCAACTCTAGATCATGTGCTGGATATTTTTTCTCATGAACATTCAATTTCCTAGAAGCATAGGCAATTTATTTTTCATTCTTCATCAACACACAACTCATGCCCTTTTCTGAAGCATCACTAAATACCACAAAAAGTTATCAACCTGTGGGTAATGTGAGCACTTGTACAGTAATAAGACTCCTTTTCAACTACCTGAAACACTCTTAACATTCGTAACTCCATGATAACATGACACACTTCCATGTTATATTGGTAAGAGGGTTTGAAAATCATGGTAAATTCCTCAAAAATCGGTGATAATATCCAGCTAACCCCAGAAAGCTACGAATATTCGTTACCGGTGTTTTCCTTGTATATCCCTCAATTTCAACTATGATGGACGGATCTATAGATATCACATTGCTTGTGATGATATGGCCCAAGAATGAGACCTCCTTCAACCAGAAATCACACTTACTGTACTTTTCATAGAGCTTCTCCTTCCTCAAACTCTCTAGTACAGTTTTTAGATTCTCCTAATGCTCCTCCTTCATTTTGGATTACATTAGAATGTCATCTATAAATATCATCACAATTTTTTTGAGGTTATCTCTTAAGACTATATTCATCAAGTATATGAATATTTTTGGAGCATTGTTGATTCTGAAAGTCATTAATATAAATTCATTGTGCCAGTACCTTGTACGAAAAGCATCCTTAGGGATATCCTCCTTCTTCACAGTTACTTGGTAATATCCTTACTAGAGAACCAACATGGAGAATTATTGTACTTCACATAGCTGATTTAAAAAGTCCTCAATTCAAGGTATAGGATACTTGTTCTTTATCGTGATTTTTTTGATCTCACGATAATCAATTCAATGGTTCATTGACCCATCCTTATTCATGACGAAGAGGACTGGGGTGCCCCATGGTGAATCACTTGGGCGTTTAAACCCTTTATCCAGATCCTATTGTATATTTTTATTTATCAACTCATGCTCTAAAATAGAAATTCTATATGGATTCTTGTAATTTGTAAACATTTAAGGTATATGGTCACTTGAGAATTCAACATCTCTTCGAGGAAGACTAGGTAATTCCTTGAGAAAAACTTCATTACATTCCATCACAATAGGCATGTCTTCATGGAAGGTTACTTCTTTGTACTCAATCATCTGAGCCAAATACTCATAATCATAGGGACTTAATATCCATAGTTGAGATGATGGTGTTAAAGAAGATTCATCCTCCTATTTTCACTTGTATAGAATTAGGGGTTGATTCACCATATAGAGAGTGATTTCCCACTCACAGAAATTTATGTTGCCTCTATAAAAGGAAAGATAATCATTGCCATGAATTGCATAAAATCCCACCAGAGGGAGTATAATGAGGTTCTCTAGGATGTTTTATCCAAAATTATGATAGGAAATGTGTTATATTCATGGGATACAATTATTTCTCTGTTTTCCATACTCACCAACATCTTCACATCCATTATTTTTGGTGGGGTTGGGATTATTCTACTAAAATTTAGTGATATAAAAGAATGCATAGAACGAGAATAAAAAAGTACATTCTCTTTTATTTTATGAATAAAAGGCATATCTATCACTACTTCAGTTTTAGGGTTCACTTCATCGGTTGTGATGGAAAAATATCTCCCTTCCTACCTTAGAGGTTTTTGGTTGGCTCTAAAAAACCTAATCTTAGGGAACTGATTTGAAAAGTGCCCTGGTTCTTTGCAGTTGAAGCAATGAACAATGAATTGAGAGTCTAATGGAGAATTCCTCTACTCTGTCATACCCATGGGTTTTTCTATTATGTATTTAATGGCTATGTTCCCTTATCATCCACACATAAAGCATTTCCTCATCCTCTTTAAGAAATTTCCAGGGTGCTTCTTTTCACACTTAAGAAGTGGGGTGCTGGGTTTCTTAGCACCAATGGATTTTTCCATGAGACCACAAGAACTGACAACCACCTTATGCTTCTTATCCCCATGATACCATTGAGATTCTCCAGTCTCTATTTTGACTTTCAGGGCACATCAAACAATTTCCTCATAGCTATCGATGTCATGGATCGTCAGGGCTTTGTGTAGGCTACGTTTCAGCCCACAAAAGAAGCGGTCAACGTCGCATTCATGGGTAACGACAAATATGAAGGTTCATCATGCATGTATTTTGATTTTTTTACTCTTATACTCTGATGGATTCTTCGTCTCTTTTTATTGAGGGAACGGAAGTCCCTTTTCTTATTAAGTCGGAGGGTGTGTGGAAAATATTTATCGAAAAACACTTTCTGAAAATCCATCCATTCCAAATCCTCAATCACCTCCTCGGGATTAATATTTATAATCTATGTCCATGATTGATCGGTTTCACCATCTATAAGATAAGCATCCAAAAAATCCTTCTCTCATTCAGAACATTTATGGATGAAGAAGAACATTTCAATGAATTTAATTCATTTCATAGCGAATGAGGGATCAGATGAACCATTAAAAGTAGGAATCCTTTGTCTCATGAAGCTCTTGATTGTGACTTTTTATTTCTTAGGGGGGTTGAATGTTCCACATGACCCATGTTTCTATTCAAATATTGTGTTAACTGATAGAGTATCATGACAATGTTCATGATTCCTTCTCCCATTGGATTGGGCATCCCATTAGAACAGTCATCACATTGATCTTCACATCAGTTGTTAGCTTGAGTCCTCCTATTACTGGCCATTGGATGGACTAAAAAAAGTTAGGGGTACCACACAAAGGGTAATCCAAGGATAGAAATTGGTGACTTATAAATAAATTTTATTTCCTTAACATATGAATCAATAGGCTTCAATCTAAGTTATCCATTATCCGCTTCCCAATATTTATTCTTAGGAAAAATTTTCTATTCCCTTAACAATGGATCATAATAAGCTTATGAATTTACCAAAGCATAACCCCCCGGAGTTTCATAAACAAGAGTGACACAAGGCCCGTTGTCTTGTATCAGGATACCCCAAGTCATTCTCGAAACTCATTGTCAGAGTTTTCACTCATAGGTACATATGTCCAAGAGCCACCTCTACCTGCTCATATCTAGACAGGGATGTATTTTCTTGATAATCCACTTAATAAATACTCACCAAAATTTAGGGATGTTTTTATAATACTTATTCTTATCTTTAAGGATTCTCTAGGTTTTTCTAATCCTAATCCCAAAAATTAATTAAATATATCCTCGGATACCAACTTAAACAACCATTCACTTTATTACACACATAAACATGATTTATTTAATAAACTCTTCACTTGATACAACATGGAAGATCGCGAGGTCTAGTGTCTTTTGAGTTTAGTAACATTACATAATGCCTTAAAAAATTAAACACAACATCTTTATTGATAACTTCCTTTACATGACCACTACATTCCCTCATACATAGCATTACATGGGATAACCTGAGGACATTCATAAGAAAACGGTGAGATATAAATCTCAGTAAGGAAGTAAATAAGGACTAACATGAATAATAAAATACATGTTAGCAAATAGGCATATCAATAGAGCATAAACGAAACATGAACATAAATGCATGATGAAGCATGATGATCATAAATGGAAATGTGGAAACAACACATAACATGGTATTAGCATGAGCCAAGGCTCATTGCACCTGGAGGAGGAGTAAACTCTCATTGAACTTGATTTAGTTTGCATAAACCTCATTTCACAAGATGTATCACGATACATATCTTTACCCACTGCATTAAAGCGCTATCAGGGCACACCCTTCTTAAAAATTTAATTTCATGCATAAGTGTTCCACATATATCATACAACTAGGATTCATTAAAAACATCATTTATTCCATGATAAAGAAATGCGGAATTAATACATGAAACTATATAGTAATTTATTAAATGTTGATAATGTTGAGTACCCTTGATAATGAAATGGTCATGGTATTCACTACCCAATGACATTGGCTTGACAAAAAATTATGATGCAATTGAAAGAATAATAGTGTGCCATAAGAATTCATAAAAATGGTTGATGAGGGATAAAGGGTTGTCTCATCATATGTACATGAAATGGAAAGTATTAGGGTCATATAGATACATTTCTTGATTAATGTAATGTAATTTATATTTATAATACAAAATAATTTCTTTAATGAGTATGTGAAGAGAGAAATTCCTTACGGAATTTCAACATGGTGACCTGTATATATAGGAGGAATTAATGAGAGAGAAATAGGTCTCTCATATTTTCAAAAATAGGACCAGGAATATAAGGGAGGTGATAAATCATAACCCATAATTTTTAATTGAATTTAAAAGGGTATTACAACATATGAAAACATTTATAAAAATAAGAAAGGAATGAATCCCTTACTTGGAAGTGTGATACCAATGGATTGGGAGAGGTTTGAGAGAGGATTATTGGGAGATTGGGGCACTGTGGGAGGATTCTAGAGATTAGATGGAAGATTTTGAATGAACTCATAAGGATTTTAGTGAAGGGTAATTGGGAGCTTGGGTGGGTTTATATAGGAAAGGACAGGGAAATATTTATTATTTGGGTTTTGGGCACCACACATTAAACTAATCCAAAACACAAACCAGCCAATGGTTTTTGCCCATGGTTTTGGCCAAAGCGGAGTGGAAAAAAATATTTTAGAAGTCCAATGTAAGAAATTCTTAAAATATTAGGCTTTCTTATGTGTAGGTGAGTCACACTCTCAAAGAAATCATTTTAAAATGAAAAAAAATGTTTTATAACTCTTGGAGGGTCCACTAAAGCTTTGTAAAATAAATTAAACAAACCCAAAATCAAATTATTTTAATGGTAAAACATTTATTGGCTGAAAATAATTTTTATAGTATTTTATTACCTCATTATTGGGTCATTATGATGTCATAAATCAAATTATATATTTAAATGATATTTAATTTTTTCAGAAAAATTCATCTGTCTCCGAATATTATGAACAATTCACTGTTCGATAATTTATTTTTCCTGATTCAAAAATAAAAATTAATTTATTCTATATAATTTTTTAAATATGTGAATTTTTACTTTAAAAATAAAAACTAACATTTATAAAAAATCATGGGTTTTGACATTCAAACCATAATAAATATTAAAATTGTATTCCTAAAATTTATATAATAATCTATATATTTAATAAAAATTAATTTAGTAATAAAATTTTATAAAAATATTATTTAATTCGAAAATCAATTAATTTATCAAAATTGATTTCATAATTTAATATTAACTAAAAATATAATTTTTTCTTTAATAACTATTTACAATGTAACAATAATAAAAGGAATGTATATTCTTTATTATAAACAAAAATAATACACATAATCATAGTGTTATGTTCTTGTTACATATCCCATTATAACACCTTCATGAGACCGAATGGTAAGGTGTGTGATGGTGATAGAATCTTGGGATGGATCAGATAACATCGCTCGGGTGGTAATCTCTATCAACTTCCACTTCTCTCATAGGCGGTTCCTCTTGAATGTAACGTGTTGAAGCTCATCCTGGTCTTGGTCAACAAGGAATCCCAATGAAGCCATGTCCTTTCTGAGCTTCGAAAAATGGGCTTTCTACGTTGAAAGTCTAATGTATGAGGTCATTTTTTCCTTTTTCTGAGTAAATTGGATTTGATAAAGCCCTATATTTATACTTATCAGGTGATCACTATTCAACATCTATATTAGCAAAGGTAACAATTCTTAACGGTATTTTGAAATCCAAAAACATAAAACTAGGGAAGTGCATATTTTATATAAACATTTTAAATAATGATACATTTAATTGGATCAATAGGATTTTTCATTAAATGATTGTTTGGGTCGTTACACTCCACTTATATTGTCATGTTTTTCTTTTTTGGTGGATCATGGTGCAGGCATGTGAAACCTGAGTTTTCAGGTTCGTAGTTTCATCTCTAGCATCTTTTGGTGAACTGGATAACTCTAGTTTTGATAAAAAAAATTAAATTAAATTCTCTTGTTTATTAATCTGATTTGTCTCTATGGATATGGTTGTTTTGAGAAATATGGTTTTCTCCTTGTTTTGAAAAATTAAAATTATTTTTCAAAGCATTATGAAATGGTTGTCTGAAATGGTTTTCAAATCCAAATATTATGATTTAGTTTAATGAAATTTTATTGAAATTATATAAAATAGGTAACCTTAGGTACATATGTGGAAGGTATAGTAACTGTCTTCATCCACTCTTAGGGGGTTTTCTCATGTGGAATTCATCTACTCCCTCATATTATAGTTCATGGCACTTGGTAGACACTGTTGAGAGGTTCACTTTCTAGGGTGTTCTTTTTTCATTCTAGACTCGATCAACATGTCTTATAGATTGATGTGTGTGTGATTTTATTAGTTAATGTACTAGTTTCTTAGCTTTACTAACCTATTTTGATCCTTTTCATGATGTTACCTATTATTTTTCTTGATTAGGGTAGTTTTGGATTGTACTATTTCTATTGAATAGCCATGTATTAGACATGATATGTGATAGATTTTTTGGTTTTATTTTATAAATCATAGTTGATATATATATTTATATATTCAATTTATAGAAAATTATTTAGCTATATTATTGGGAAATTTTGAAATGGGTAAAATAATTTTAACTCATTATTTTGATATAAAAACTATTAAATTGTTTATTATGACTTGATTTCAAGAAATTTGATAATACTTGGACTATTATAAATATAATTATAATATAATATCTTGGATTTATACCACTAAGACTGATATCTAACACCCTATGCACCTCATATGTGATGAATAGATGTTTTTATGTCTTTTGATGTAGGGAAAGTCAAGGCACCGTAGTAAGAGAGTTTGGTTTTATATCAGCTGGGTTTGGATAGTTGGTTGTGATATAGTGGGATTTTTCCCATGATATCACTTGGGGATGGTTGGAGTAGTTGTTTTTGTCTAAACAACCTTTAAATTTGGTCTTGTCTCTTAGATAATGTTTTTTTTACTTTCAATTACATTGGTATCATTATAAACTATTTGTTATGGAATATACATTACTATATTCTTATACTATTTCTATATCTATATTTATATATTCCATGTTTTCTTCTATTTTTTTGAGAAAACTCTTTTCCTATGTAATTTTTTGTAACTAGGTTCTTGTCTTTAGCCCATGGGGAATGGGAACACCCTTGGGGTATGTCTAAATTTTGGTTGAGTACAAATATGAATGGGTATCTGGTTTGGGTTTGTCATAATTTGGTATCATATGTGGTCTATCATCAAGATTATTTTTGTTGGGAAATGTTTTAGATGAGAGATAAGATTTTTGAAATTTGGGAGGTAGGTTATTGTGTGTTCCATTCCCATTCTTAACATAATAAGACTCATGTTACCATGGGATATTGGTATGTAGGTCTTTAATTTTGAGTTTTTGACATTAATAATAGTTTTTTATTATGGTATTCTATTTTTAAATAATATTGTTCTAATGTTGGATCATTTCCCCAATTTCATTGTTTCATAAGTGGACTCTGAGAAATCTTCCACATGTTCCTCAGGAGGGTGTTGGTGATACTCCTCAAGGTAATCCTCCCCTTGATTATAATTTTATCAAGGTTATCATGTGTATGTTCTTAGTGTCAAATAGAATATATTAAAATTTCAAAATTCATTCATTGAGGTAAATCCTAGTGTTATAGAAGTCAAATATCTATCATGGGAGATCCTTTATAAGAATCCACCACCAGTTAAGAGTATGAATGGACCATAAGATTCATATAATTGTCTTCATAAGATTGTTCCTTTCATTGACTTCCAAGATACACCTGATATTATAAAGGCGATGTGCAATGTGTTAAAGACTCTCAATGAATGGCCCCCTTCTCTCCCAGATGCTCTTATGAGGGAACCATGCCTCTCCTCCCTTTAGGGTTTTCCCCTAATGATGGAGCATCCTCTTCCAGATCTTTCTCTCTTCTATTGTTCTATTGATGCTGCTTTTTTCTCCTCCTTTTCCTTGCCTATTTCTTTTATTTACAGGTTTGTCTCTACATTCTCGTTTCTTCTCAATGGAAGGGTTTATCTTATATGGAGACCTGGTTTTTCCATAGGGATGATATCTTCATGCATCTCCTCACTTGTTTGACATTAGATACTCTTCTCCACTCTCTTTTCATCCATTCTAGTTGGGTTTCCTTTATCTTGGCGATCGTGGCTCGATGTCGAGGCCTTATTCGTCTCAATCTGTGCTCTTTCTCCTAGATATATTGCCCTAGAATTCATTTCGGTATGATGTAGTGGCTCTCATGGGGTTTTGGGATGTTTTGGTTGAGGTATCATCAGTTTCATGGGATTCATGTTTCTTGTGGGCTCTATTCTACCTTTGGGTTTCAATCATCTTTGTTGGTTGTAATTTGGGTCGTTCTATTCTCCTATGATCTTTTGATCCTGGTGGTGCTTTTTGATCACGATTAATTCTTGGACTCAAGAAATTTTATATTTGTTCATGGTCTTCATTCTCGACAACAACAGAAGTTCTTGGTGACCATGTTCCTTCTCAACGGCGCCATCTCCTCTGCTCAGCCGGTTGAGTGATGGTGTTAAAGGTCTCTTGGGAGGTGATTTCGAGTAGCTGACAGTATTTAGATAGGTTGTGGTTCTCGGTGTTGTTTTTTTTTCTTATTTCTAGTTATTTTTTTTGTCACTTTTTTGTTATCAATCATTTGTGGATTTCGGTGATGGAAAAGACGGTGGTTTTTTGGTTTTTTTGTTTGAAATGGTCTCTTGATGGTTGTAAAGAATCTTCATCTATTGGATTGATGGTCTGTGGTGTTCTATTTGGAGTCTCTTAGATAGTGATGTTGGATTCTGATGGGTGGCTCTCGGTGGTGGTCTGGTGTGGTCGAGATATACGATTTAGGTTAGGGTGCGAAACGCGAGGTAGCTCATCAACTGAGGCGGTGATGATGGTTTCTGTTTGTAATTTTAAATTTGAAATTTGAAACTTTCCTATGTACTCAGTGGTCGGTGTAGCGATGTGGATATGATGATGTTTGGAGTGGATGACTGGGATGTGGCATTGAACGGGATGTAAGTCTCTAGGATCGGTGATTTATAGCTCAACCTTCCAACCTTTTAATGTATTAAGTTTGAACTTGGTACAATGTATGTTTTGAATTTTAAAATCTATGGTCATTTGTGAGGTTACCACTCATCGTAAAAGTGGCATTTCAAAATACAAAAAACATGGATTTGGTGGGGGGATGTGCAATGTGTTCAGAATTAAATGTCCTAGAATGTGCTTGTGGGATTCCATTGTACATTATGATAAGCACATGGTCTTGGACTATGAGGGTTTCAAGTCTCTCTTCTTTTATATAATTTTTTCTAGATTACATAATGATTGTTAATTCTATAAAGTTTCACTCTTTACTACATGGATATCATTCAGTGTCAATGTACACCAATTAGATTAGGGATGAGTATTAACTTTCACAATATGTGGAAAGAAATGAAAAGTTAAAATATCATATGTACCTAAAAGTATTATAATCAGATATCAAATTTCATATATTTTATATGAAACTTTCAATCAAAGAATAGATAGTGGATAGGGATGAAATGGTAGATGCGGACATGGAAGGAATATTCGGATATTGTTCCTCTCTTCCTTTACTATATAGAATATTTAGTGTCATGCATGGGAAAAAGATTGAATGATAAGATTTCCATATTTGTTGAGGAGGTAGTTATCTAAAACAAAAAACATCAGAACCTCTAGTTATAGCTAGTAGTTTTCATTTATATTCTATCAGTGTGGAAAGGTTGGACACAGTTGGATCTTCTGTCCTTCACATGAAAATATGTGTAACAATTATTGATGTTATGGTCATATTTATTGTTTCTAATGGGATATTTCTATATGTCAATAGGTTTATGGATCATTGGACTCATGGGATCTGTCCATAGACTTTTGGAGTGATGAACCTTCACATAGTAGACGACTTTCTGGTAGTGGAAGATATCAATCCAACGACTTTGATAGGTAACATCATTATTAAATCATAATTGGTGATTAATTTATTTATTATTGGTTCTTCCCACTCATTTATTTATTTATGTTTTTTGATATGATTATACTACCTATGGATCTGATTTACATTGTTATAGAGTTAGCAAAACTTATTGAAAATATGAAATAGTAGGGGCTTCAGAGTGTTGTGTTTGCGCTATTGGTAGCTGATATAGAGTAATTATGGTGATTTCTTTTTAACAAGCTGGATTTGGTTGATGTTATCCTTAGGATAGATTGTATTGTAACTCATCATGATTAGTTTTATCATTATCATCATCTTTTATAGTTTCTTATAGGTGTTTGTTGATCACAAGTGTTTCTAGGAGAGGTGGATCTGAGGAAGGCTCATGCAGGAACTTTTTCCCCATATCATTAGATTTTATTGTCTGCTGTATTAGTTGAGATCGATGAAATTTTCTTTATTTTTTAACTTCCTTATATTTTTCAAGCCTTTATAGATGTTTTTCTGGGTGATTTATTTGGTCATCCTCTTGATTTGGAGGTATTGTTTAAAATGCACCTAGTTTCATGTATGTATCCAATTTCAATACCTGCTTATTATACAGAACCATTTGAGATGAAAGGAAAAAATATTTAGTTCGATGAACCATTACAAAAGAGTTTTTCCCCATGTTTTTTACCTTTATTGGCCATTGTTCACTCTTCCCTTTGGTCGTATAGATCACCCTTATTGTGTGAGGAATATATAATGTTTACCTAGGTAATGGTTAACAAACATTATCATTTTCATTAGGTGTATGATTTTTTTATTAGTTAAATTAGGATAAGTTGTTTTTTAATATCAATCTTCAGTCGGGTTATCATTATCTCAGAGTTCGGAGTGTTATATACCAAAGAAATATTTCAAGAGAAAGTATCACCATTATGAATATATTTGGATGTTTTTTAGTCTGATTAAATCTCCTGTGGTTTTTATGGATTTTTTGAATCATATATTTCATATATATCTTGAAACTCATCTAGTAGTGAACATGGATGACATTTTGGTTTATTCGAGATACAACAATGATCAAGAGTACCATTTTGGTTTGGTTATGGATGTCATGAAGAGTATTTAATTCTATGGAAATCTTTTAAAATAAAATTATTGGATCCATTATGTGATGTTTTGGGTCATGTGATTTCTAATAATGAATTATTATTTGATCCATATAAGGTGAAGGTTGTTTTATAATGGGAAGATCCATGTCATTTCATTGAAATTTATATCTTCCTTGGTCTTGCAAGATACTATTGGTGGTTCTTCAAGAATTTCACAAATTTGGAATCACCATTGACTACACTTACCAAGAAAGGGATGAATTTCATATTTTATGTAAAGTGGAATTTTTCTTTTGATGATTTGAAAGGACTTCCGATATCATCCCCAATTATGATCGTACGTAAACCTAGTAAGCAGTATGTGTTTTTATCTGATGCTTATGGAACTGGTTTATGTTTTTTACTTATTTAGGATAATCCTCTAGTTTCATATGTCTCCTTTAAGCTTATACTGCAAAATAATAGTTTCCCAACTCATGATTTAGTTCTTTTAGCAGTTATGCATGCACTTAAATTTCAGATTAATTATCATTTTGGGGATTAGTTCAATATATTTCTTGAGCCTAATATTTTGATATATATATTTTCTCATAATGACATGAATCTCATATAGATTTAGTGGATAGAATACCTTCATTTTTTTGACATTGACATTACCTACGCCATGGGGTATTGGAATGTTGTATCAGATGCTCTTAGTAGGAATGTTCCCTCATAGGATATTTTATAAAAAAAGTTGAGTGGAACCTCATAATAAATCTCTCTAAGAGTAATATAGATTCTAAGGAGGATGTTTCATGTATGGTTATGACTAGTACTCAGTTATAAGCACCACTCATTGATCCTATTCTTTAATGTCAGTAGTATGATGAAGAGTTCATGGGAATTTGAGAAATCCTTTATAGTAGGGAGACCATTTTTGGTGTGTCTCTCTCTTCATATAGTTTTATCCATTTTAGTGACAAGTTTTTCATCGAATAAATTTTGAAGAGCTTGGTTTTGTTTGGATATATTAGATCATCATGTTCCATTAATCACAAAACTATGAATATGTTTTGAAACATGATATGGTAATTCTGGTGTTCGGTTATGAAGCTTGACAATATTGATTATGTATCGTGATATTATTCCTTTCTTCCAATAAGGATATAGCATTTAAAACTTTCTGGTTTTCTCTGGGCTCTTTTATTGTTGTTTTGGAAATAGGATTAGGCATCCATAGACATTATTGATTTGATTATCATGAACTCCTTGAGAAAGAAATGGTATTTGGGTGGAAATTGATTAGTTAAAAAAGTTATCTCACGTTGTTCCAATCTGGGGCACCAATAAATTTGATGATCTAGGGAATTTTTATGTTTAGGATATTGTGAGAATACATTAGGCACTTCCTTTTATATTTTTATATAGGGATACTCTGTTTACATGGTGATTCTAGATGAGTATCCAATTATCGATGTGGAATCCCGTCAAGTTGTGTACAACTTACCATCCATAGACCTATAGTCATATAGAGTATGTTATTCCGATTTTGGAAGATATTATCTATGTTTTTCTCTGGTATTTTTTGGATATTGGGATACACATGTAGGAATTATTTAGTTTTATTATAATGATAGTTATCGGTCATTGATCAGAATGTATCCCTTTGAGACTTTTTATGGTTACCCAGGAAGATCACCCATTTGATAGGAAATGTTAGGTGAAGCTTTATTGGAGGGACCGAGTTTGGTTCAAGATTTGATTGTGAGGATTTAGGATATACTTCATCAGTTGGTTACATCTTAGAGTTTACAGAAATCTTATGAGGAATAGTTGAATCGTCTATTATTATTTTTCAGGGGTGATCAGTTTTTCATAAATTTTACCTCGTGGATGGATCACATTCATCTTGGAAAATATGTAATTTTATCTCTAAGATTGTTGAAATAGTTTAGATCATTGATATTTTTTGGAAGGTTACTTATTGATTGGAATTTGTGGTTCATTTGATAGTAATTGATAATTTTTTCAACACATCATAGCATAGTAAATACCATTGTGACCGCTATATTGTTCTATGTTGGGAAGATATTGAGTTAGCTCCAGATGTTTTTACTATGGAGAATATAATAGATATCATTGAGTATCATGTGACGGTATTTCAGGGGAATTCAATTATGTTATTTAGAGTTTTATGGCCACAAAGATTATATTCTTATAAGACATGGGTGAATGAGTCATTAATGAGGTAGAAGTGGACTAACCTCTTTACCAGACTTCATTTTTCTACATGACTTCTTAGGGATGTATAGTATTATGGTGGGGACTTTTAACATCAATTTATCTTATTTTAGTTATTTAATTTCTCTTTGTTCAGTTTTTTCTTTCCATTGGGTGTGTCATTGGAATCTAGAGGATGGGAATAATTTTTGAGGAAATTCACCTAAATTTGAGGGATTTTTTTTAAAATTAATATAGTTTTTGAACAAATGTATAAGGTATTTTCATGGTTCTCCTTGAGTTAATATAATTCGTAAGGTGGTTTCAGTTTTTTTGTATAAATCTATTGTGTTTGTAGTTATTTGTGATATTATGTGCCATGTAACTAGTTTAAATGTCATGTATTTGGTCTCCAACCTCATTTCGTGATTTGAATACGTAGTGTGAGAGATTACATTCCATGTAAAGATTTAAAACTATATAATGTCGAAAAAAATATTTTTTATTCAAATGGTGATGGGTTTGTTAATGTAGTTCAGTGCCATGAACTACACATTGTTAAAATGAACTACATGTCTTGTAATCAATAGGCTTTGGTATTTCAGGGCACTATATGTCATGTTTTGTTTCATTTTGATAGAGGTTTTTTATATCAACCTAGGAGGTCTCCCAATATTATTTTTGAGACCTCCAATCCTACTGAATAAAATAATTCTACATTTGATCATCAGGGGTATGTGTAGTGTCTATCCAGGTAAAAGAATCATTTATATATCATCATTCCCCTTGATCTCACTAGACTAGTTTCATTTCATTATTGGATCCTTTCATTGGAGATGATATTTCTATAGTTTCATTTCTAGATCCCTAGTGTGATCTTGTTCTAAGGGATAATCTTTATTTAATTTTCTTTGGTTGGTGTATATTCTATGTAGTATGTTGTGATCTATCCTCTTAACAAGCTCTATTATAAAATAGAATCAATTATGAGATGTGTAAATTCATTCTAGGGTCTCTACTTATGTTTTTTTGTTCTTCCATTTTGGTGGATCCTATTGTGTGCATGTGTGATATGAATTTTGAGGTAGGTGGTTCCATCTCAAGCCATTATTAGTGAACTACATTACTATGGTTTTGATAAATTGTTTTATATATGAAATTTAATGATTTATTGATCTAATTTGTCTAATTGGAAAGGTGTTTTGGATAAAATATGGGTTTCCTTTAGTTTGGGTAAATGAAATTTGTTTTTCAAATAATTAAGGGATGGTCTTTAGAAATAGATTTCAAAGCCTGGTATAACGAATTTGTTTGATGAAATGGTTTAGAAAATAGAGAAGATGGTGTTCCTTGGGTAATTAGGTGGATGGTGTAGTAACAATCCTCATCCACTGTTTGGGGGTGTGGGTTCTCATAGGGATTGAAAATTCCAACTATGACTACTGATCTTTGGAATTTGTAGACACAATTGGAAGGTTCACTTTCTAGGGTTTTCCTCTACTACCTAGACACATTTCATATGTCTAGGGTCTTGATGCGTGCATGGTTTTCTATGTTTAGGAATGTGTTTCCTATTTATCCTGACCTTGTGTGATCCTTACAATGATGTTATATTTTCTTTTGGATGATTTGGGTTGTTTTATATTATATTATTTCTAATGTACGTCCATGGATTTCATATTATAAGTGATAAAATATTTGGTTTGATTTGATATATATTATTTGATAAGTGTATATAATTTAATTGCTTCGAGACTAGTTTAATTTCATTATTGGTAAATGTTTAAATATGAAATTAAATGTTTTCCAATTATTTTTATGTAAAAACTATTTATTTTTTATCATGACATGTATTCTTCAAAGTTGAGACTTCTTGGATTATTGTACAAATACATGTTATGGACCACTTGGGTTGGACCCTATTGAACATGTTATCTCACACCTGGTGCACCCCATCAGTGATGCATAGACCATTATTTGTCATTCGATGTGAGGATAATAATGGTGTTGTAGAGAGGTGGTGAAATTTTTTATATCATGGGTTTGGGTATGTAGTGTCAAGATGGTGGGAGTTTTACCATGTTATCATATGGATATGGTTTGTGTAGCTATTTTTATCTTACTATCCTTTGTAGTTGGACTTGTTTCATGGAGATTACTTTTCAACATTTCATTTTTATTAAATATTAACATATATATTCATATTTCATTACTCTATTTCATTATTTATATGTATATATATCATATTTTCTACTCTATGTTGGGAGAAATCATTCCCTCTTGTTGTTTTTGGATGCATAGGTGCTAGATGCCAACCCGTGGGGATCAGGAACTCCCTTTGGGTATGTACAAATTTAGGTCACATACCATTTTGAAAGTGTATCAGTGTTGTTTTTATCAAATAAAATCCATTAAAATTTAATGTAGTGGAAAAAAATATTAATATTAAATTGTTTACCACAAATAACAGACGTTGAGATTCCAAGTCCCATATTATTAGTCGGTATTTCAACATAAGTAGTTTAACCTCCCTATTCAAAAAAAATAAACATTTTAATTTCATGTTTCAAATAATAATTCATATAAATATAAATTTATACACTTCATTAATAATAATTATCTTTATGTATTATATTCTAGTAATCTCTTAACAATAATATGTATTAATAGTCTTGCCAATTTTGAACTATGATAAAAAAAAAGTGGTGTCGATGTTATTTTTCCTCACAATGATCAACATTTAAAAACCATTAATGGTTATATAATTGATGTTTTATAAAGACGTATAATGTTATAATTTCATTATGTGGGAGTTTTAGACCTGTTTTATGAAAATAAAAATGGTGAGAAAATATTTTTGTGTTATTTACTAATATCTAACAATTATAATATAAGGATGGTTAGTTTTTATCTTATCAAGAAATAATATTACTAATAAAATATGTTATATATATTATATATATAATCATTAAATATAAACTAAAACTTCCCTTTTTGTATGTTATATAAAATTGAACACATATATTCTTGAAGAAAGCAGTCTATATAATGAATGATTCACATTTTCATTTATCTTTATGGTAAAGGATAGGGTTTTAAATTCTTGTAAAATAATTATAATATTATACCATCATTATATTGATACAAATTATATCATTTTAATTGGGTGAAATAAAATTTTTTAAGAACAAAATCACATAAAGAGATAGAAAAAAGAAAGAGAGGTTAGTAAATTATACCTTCCTTCAACGATGGTCGCCTTTTCAAAGGGAAATAAACCATTGAGAGATGGTATTTTTTGAAGAAAAAGACCATTTAATAGTGGATATAACTATAGAAGAGTTTTATTATAATATTGTTTGATTAACAAGTGGGTTTTTTGTTTTAGGGGATGTGAGGAGAGGATCTCCCCTTTTATTAGTGGAGGGGTAACATCTTTTGAAATACCAAAAATTTCTCATTAATGGGAAGTCACTCTCGATTATGATGGGTCATAAATTCACCAAATATATATTTTTTCATTTTAAAAAAACAGCATTAACAATTAGTAGGAAAATAAAATGTTGCACTGGAGTTCACAGAATTCAAATTCAAATTACAACTTTCAGGAAACATCATCACACATCTATGTTCTCATTTATCTCAATTCACTCATTTGCCTCGAGTCGCACACCTATAAAATCGTACATCCCATCATTTAACCTCCCCATCATCATAATATCCATGATACCCAATGAAATCTTCATCGTTTTCATCATCATCTACATTGTGGACTCATGGAGTACCTCACTATCATCAATATTTTCATCGACACTGATCCAATTCCAATATCGTCATCATATCCCAAACACCACAAAATGACTAATGTTGTTTCGTATCATGTTATCTCATTGGTCAAAAGTTTCCACTTGTTATTCCTCATATGATATATCATGTTCCAGTTGCACATATTTTGAGATCTTTACATGTTAAGGCGCAAGTATTCCCTTATTCCAAAAAAAATACATGAAATGCATTTTTGTATTGGGATTGGTCAAGTGGTAGTTCTAATCAATAAGCTAAAACAATGAAATTGTAGATTTCCTTGAAGGGACTGATATATTATTTTCTCATCTTCCCTTTCTTCAAAAATATCATATCATGATTCCAAGGTGGTATTTGAAAGATCAATATGTCACCAAATTCAAACCCTATATCTCATTGATGATTATCTTCATAAGTCTTCTGCTAAATTTATGTCGCTTTTATATGTTAATGAATGGTTTAAAAATTATTAATCATTTCCTAGAAATAATTGGGACCTATCAACTTACTCTATCCAAAATCATATTATCATGTTTGTGTCCTACATATCTTCCCGCACAAAGCCTCATATGGTGTGATATGGTTACCAGAATTGAAATTTTCATATTATGAGAACTCTACCAGTAGAATGTGTTTATCCAAACATCCATGGAAATCCATTGAATAATATATCCATGTATTCATTAGATTTTGAATCATCGTCTTATATTCACCACCGATCAAAGGATGATATGTAGTGTTAAATCTCTACTTTATCTCCAATGCTGTCAAAATACTTCTCCATAACGTCGAGGTAAACCTCAGTCCCTGATCAGACACAATGGATAATAGTAAACTATACAGCCTCACCCTTTATACTATATATATATCCCTCTCTCTCTCTCTATTTGTGAGTAATTTAAGGGATAAATCATCTTTTTTGGAAATAAAATGTGCTGAATTTTTAAGGTGGTCGACTACAACAGAAATAACATTATGGCCTGTAGATGTTTTAGGGTTCCCATCAACGATGTCCATAGAGATGTTTTCCCATTTCAAGGCTAGTATAGGTAGTGGTTTCAGCATATCCATAGACATTTTTTGGACTTATCATTATTTCATACAAACCATCGAGATATATAATCAATGATTTCCCTCTTCATGATATACCACTTGATGTTATGCTTCATAACTATAAACATTTTTCTTTATCCTAGATGGATTGAGAAGGAAGAGCAGTGTTCATCAAATAAAATATCCTTATTGAATTCATGATTTTTTGGGACATGTATCCAAGTTTCAGACCTTATAACAACATCATTATCAATGGATTACTATGGAATATGAGTTTCCTTTTTCTATAGTTCATCAATATCTTTTAGGTATTCATTGATCATTTCAGGAATGGATAGTTGAAAAATCACATATCCAAGATAGGATTTCTCACCATCCATTAGGTATTCATGATTAATCCTTTAAAAATACATGATTTATGGTTCTCTTCCAACCATTACCAAAGATATGGTAGTATGACCCTTTCCATATATAGCATCATCTAATTTGTTTTTATTCTTAAGGTGTAAATGTATTGACAATACATATTATTTGATCATTTCCAACCATATGCTCTTTAATATATTTAACTTATTAAATGTGAATATAAATTCTAGGTATTTTTATTATTATACGTCAAGACAGTTTTCAAAGAGATAATTAATCAAAATAAGTATTGAAAGGAACACAAATTCTAGATCCAAATTATATTTTGGGTAATTACAGACATGAATTTTAATTTATCACGAGTCATAAGAAATTACAATTTCATTTTATATAATGATTATTTCTAGGACATTACTCAAGGAATAAATGTGTTTTATAAAACCTTACCCATTATAGGGTATTTTAAATACCACCTTATTTACTAATATCTAATTTGATTCCTTGAATCATTCTTAACATTCCTAAACTTAATGGAACATTACTCCTAACCAGGTTATCATTGTTACTAGATTTGATAACCATGAAATATTTTTCATAAAAAATTAATAATATACTACTAATCCAATTTAACTATACATCTTCATGACATTGGTATGGATGTGGAATTATTCTATAAATTCTATCTTTATGGAACTTCTGATATTACCTTTCTTATGATTATATGACCTTATAATGATACTTTATACAACCAGAATTTACACTTTATAATTTTTTCAAAAATTTGTTCCTTTCACAAGGACTTTCAGACTATAACTAAATTATTTTCGTTTTATTCATTTCTCTTTGAATATATAAGAAGATTTACTATAAATACAACCTCACATTGATCATGTAGTCTCTAACTAATTTCCTCATTAGATCCATGAAGATATTGGTTGGAATTGGAAGGCCTAATTGGAATAAATATAAAATGATAGATTCCATACATCATATGAAAATATATCTTGTAAATATCCTCCATTTTTACCATTAAATTATTATATCCTGATCAAATAAAAATATTCATGAAATATTGATCTCTTATGAGTTGATAGAACTTGTCGTCGATTTGGGTTAATGGATATATATTATTAATTGTTATACTGTTATATAATAATATTTGATTCAAAGTCACATTGATCTACCCTTATTCTTTAAAAAATGACTAGTGGCTCCCAGAGCTAAGAACTTTTTCTGAAAAATACTTTGTAAAAATTTTACTATCACTAAATCCTTGATTCCAATAATTCAATGAGGTTATTTCTATATATAATCAATGATAGAGTCATAGATTCATGTATAAGTTAAATAAATAATAAAATAATATTATATTGGGTTAGAACAGGGTGTTTATTTGGAAATAAATTATTGTATTCCTGTGTAATTGGATTTCATCGATGAGGAACACCCAATAATTTGAGTCAACAGTCCCTCATTGTTGAGTACCACAACCTTAATTATATAATTTTCATCCACACATAAATTGTGAAATTATTAATATTTCACATTTCACATTTTTTAGAAACAATGGGAATAAAATGGGTTTCCTAAAAATTTTAAATTAACACCATTAACATTTCATAAATAATGCATAAAAATAAAAATTAGTTTCATAAAACATCCTAATATAATAACACCATGAATTAAATCATTTGATACTAAAATATTGATCATAATAAATTATAACATAATGAAATAAAATATATTTTGAATCATGAAACATTACTCTATTGGAAATAAATCATTTGAGAATAATTGAATCCAAAATCCTAAAAAGTGATTTTTGAAACCATTTTGTATTCATCTTTGTTAAACCCATAATTACTAGTCTCCTTTAAAAAAATATTATTTGTTTTTGATAAAAATGAAAAAACTGTTAATGAAATTGGAAATGGTTAAAAAATAATTTCTCAAGAAATAAAAATATTATATACTTTTAAATTTATAGAGTTGGATAAAATTTATTACAATAAGAAATTATATAACTCAATGAAAGGATTTTGAATTACTAACTCCCTTAAATTTACCCGTGATTTCAATTTATGCGATTTAACCAATTGTGTCATAAAAATAAGAATATAAATTCCATATTTCTGAACCATATTCATATAAATTTCCATTTATACTCTTCATTAATAAATATTCATTTCATTTATATGATTTTGGTAATATATTTTTATCAATGGTGTTAATAATCTTTCAGGTTTTAAACTAGATGTGTAAAAGGGGATTAAATATTCCCTTTCCTTCAAATGGTCATCATTTAGAAACCATTAATGGTTCTATAATTGATTTTTTATAAGATAATATAATTTTATAATTTCATTACATGTGAGTTTTAGTCATTTTTTTAATATTAAAAATGTGATGAACTAGTTTCAGGTTATTTACTAATATTTATAGATTATTTTTTAATGGTCTTCAATTATTTTTTAATTAAAAAAGTTCCAAATATATAATATATATTTATTATATATATTATATAATCATATAATATAAACTAAAACAATCCTTATATGGATGTGATAGAAAAAAAACATGTTTATTCGTGGAAGTTATAGTACGCACAATAGAAGATTTATGTTTTTAGTTATTTAAGGAAACAAGGGGAGGTTGGTTATTGATTCAACCATAATTATAAAAAAAATACCAGTATAACAAAAATACTTATTTTACTATCTTTAAATAGTGAAATTAAATTTGAGGAAGAAGAAATGCAGATAAATAATTGCAAAAAATGGAATAGAGGAATGAAAATTATACAACACTTCTTAGGTTATCACATTTATGAAGGGTATTAACCTATTAGGGGATGGTATTTTTTGAATAAAAGAACCACCTTAAGGTTTATAAATGTTTTTAGAGGGTTTGGTAGAGTTTGTACTAAAATTTCAGGGTTTTTTATGAGGGGTTGGGTGGAGTGGAGTAACAATATTATAAGTGAAAAGGAAATTAATTTTCTTAAATACACAAAACATTTCAATAATTTAAAGTCACATTCAATTAAAATGGTTACAAAATTGATATATAATATACAAGACAAGTTATAATCCCAATCCACACTTCTAAAAATCAGATGGAAACATTTTAGTTTTTAAAAAGGAAATTCGTTTTTACCTTGAAAATTTATCATTTATTCCCAAAAATAAAATATTCCATATTATGTAATAAATAACTACTGATTTTAAATTTGATATCAATTTTAATTGATTTAATTTTTGGATGTGAAAAAAATTAATGTCAGAAAACTAAATGTATAATGGTTTTAAAATAGTTTTTAAAAACATATAACATGAAATCAAAAATGTCAAATATTTCATTATAAATTAAGACTGTAATTTTTAAAACTGTAAATTTATTTATAATATAGACATTTAAAATTATAATTTTTTTATTATAAATTTATGATTTGTTGTTATAGAAATATAATTGCATAAAATCTCTTATATTAGAAAAATGATATATTATACTATTCACCTAAAATTCAAATGCTTCAATAAAGTCACAATTACTCATCATTATATTATATTATTATAAATAATCAAAAAATGTTGTTAATTTTTCAAAATTTAATTTGAAAAATTTGATAATTATATATTTAAATTAAATCCCAAATTATAGCTAAAAACTCTTCATACTAGAAAATAGATTTTTATGATTTTAACAATTACTTATTCGTATTTCGTATCATTTAAAAATTAATTTAATGTCAATATATTATTCATATTTTCAATAAGTTTAATTAATATATAATCATAAAAAATTTAGTTTCAGTAAATAAAACAAAAATATTAGGAAAATATATTTTTATGCAAAAAAAATATTTTCTTACTTTTTTTAGCAATACTAAAAATATTAATTTTTAATTTAATGTAGTCATTATTTTCATTACATGAATACTTCATAATTTCTATACTCTTATCCATACCTACTAACACAACATCTATATTTTAATAATGTAATTAAGATTTATATTTTATCTAAATATTTTATGGTTTTAATTTTATCTTGGTACTTCATATTGATATATATTTCATTAATATTATATATTTATGCAGTAATAGTCAGGTCGTTATAACCTTTAATTTACTATTGACTTCTATGATAGTTTTTTAACCTCTTTGAATAATTTATTATTTCTTGAAAAATGTTCCTTAAAAAATATTTAGGCCACCATCATGGGCCCAAAGGAAACCAAACATATAAATAATAATTCGTAGAGATAAAATGGGTGGGATTCAAGATGTCACTGAATTAAAATAGTTGTTTTGTAGGGGTAGAGTATGCTTCCATTTATAGGAGATTTTGGGTGGAATTTTCTCAAATACCCATTTATAAATGTATAGGGATGTCATTTCTAAAAGCGAAAGTGGATACAGGTAAAAATAATTGACAGGAGTTCAGGGAAGGTATTTAATTCCATCATACACCAATTTAAAATATATTTTTTTATGATATTTTCTATAATTACCCATAGTTAAACTCAATTACCAATTTTTACTTTTACCATTGTCACCTAAATTTTACATGTGTACTAATTTTTATGAAAGAAAATGAATTTAACCTTATTAAATAAATTTATCATGATGATTAAAAATATCAAATATAATTTATTGAATTTAATTTATAAAATATAACAAAATAAGGATGCATAATAAATAAAAAAAGTTTTTGAAAAAAAAATACAATTAAACATAATATTATTTTATTATGATAATGAATAAAATATAAACCCTAAAAATTTCATTGAAAAATAAATCTTTTCAAAATAATATTATTTTATTATCATCTTTACCTCATTAATAATCATTATATTAATGGTAATTAATTGTTTTACATTGATAAACAAAACAATTTATTAAATTTCCTACACCAAATATGATTAATTTAACTATTAAACAAAATATATATAATAAAAACATGTTTTAAATAAATCATATGTTATTAAACATGAATAATTAAAATATTGAATGGATGAAATTTATTTAATTTACTAAAAATTCAATTTTTTCAATTATTTTAATTGAAAATATTCTTTTAAATAATAAAAATACATAAAAATGTATAACTTATAAAAAATTTTGTTGGAATTAAATGAATTTTAAAAATAGATTAATAAATTTTTATTTTATTCCAAAATAATTACATTTATTTCATGTAGATTATTTATAATAATAAAAAAAAATTATTAACATCTATATAAAAAATATATATATCAACTCTATACCGATAATCATAATCTAGTAAGACTATTATAGGTATTACATTCAATTTCTATATTCACAATAATAATAGTCATATAACTGTTAGTTTACCCCATTATATACTATAAATTCATTCAATTATTACATCACAATGCACACTACTCACTCCTATAGTTTTCATTACGAGTTTAAAAAAAAATATTTTCACGATGATTTTTTATTATAGGTATTTTCACAAAAACTAATGCATATTGTCAATAGTGATTTAATAGAATTCATATTTGTAAATATATTTTTAATTTATATTTATTCTCCCATTTTAATTTAATATATCTTGAGATATGTAATTATCTATGTTATTATATACATGGTTTGATGTACTTTTTTTAATGTTCCATTTTGAGTGAATAAAATATTGTTAAATTGATTCAATTATTTAAGTAATTTTTTATAATAAAGTTATCATACTACAAAAATATATCTATGAATGATAGATATATAATTTATAGAATGAAAAATGTTCCAAAAATCATGGGTGCTACATACCACAGACTATTTCGTCATAAGAACTATAATTATCTCTCACATATGAAATTATTTGAGGCAATTAAAAAGATACAAATGAATCAAAATAAAAATTTTAAATACATATTAACCTTGTTATAATTTGTAAAATTGGGAAACTCATCTTCTACATCATAATATGCATGTCCCCAATACTGATTTTTACCCAAAACATATTTAATAAATAACCCCATGATTGTATTTTATGATATATATATATATATTTATTTATTTATTTATTTATATTTATATATATGTATTTATAACTAAAGTAATGCATATAAGGTTTTTATAGTCATCCTTCTACTTATAGATATTTTTTAGATGATTTGGGATATGAATTGTGATTTCTTTATTCTAGTAACTGATATGGTCTCTTTTTTTAGGGACTGAATCCATGCCAAAAATCATATCATTTTAAAGTAAAATATGATTAATATAATTTTCAGGAATCATGTTCCTAGAAAAAGTAAAATATTGGAGTAATAGATATATGATTCAATCATTGATCCAATACCATTTTTTATTTTTTAATTGTTATCTAATATTTTGGTAGTGATTTGATTCCCAAAATAAACATTATAAATATAATGTTGTCGGTAAATATGTAATCAAATAGGAAATTTTTTATTTATTGAGTGGATGATGAGTATACATTACCCCACAAGTATTCTATTCCCCGACTTAGGAGTTGTGATTATATATGCTTTAAATATTTCTTGTGGATTATGAGGTTATATTCAGTAATTATCATCATTAACCCATAATTTAGTACACTTTTTAGTGTCATGTCGATAAACCTTGTATTTGAGGAATTAAATTATTAGTGGTGCATTTGGATACTCATTCCATCTACCCTTTAAATTTTTTCCTAATTATATACTTTCTATGTAAAGACCCATAAATTCCAAGGAATTTTTTTTTTCTTAATTTTCTTTGGAATTTTACAAGAACGCAGTTTCTGAAGGCACCTGATTTCGAGGCCCGGTGTGCCCGGAATTATTTTCCAAAGTTTGGCTCGGGTACGTTCAGTGAACGGATAAGCGGGTTTTTCTAACATCTGAACCGGTACTCGGAATCGAATTCTGAGGGCACCGATGGAATCGCAGTGCCGGTAATTGCTTAGAAACGCCTCTTCCGGAGTTGCGTTTGCTCGGGTGTGGTTTTTTATTTTTGGGCTTAAAGTTAAGAAATAAAATAAATTGTACGACAAACTTTATTTTATATCACTTAAGCCGCTTGGAAGCCACTTGAAGCCACTTAAAGCAGCTTAAACTGAGTTGATGCGGATAGGGTGCTATCCAGAAATATCCTACCCTCTTGGTAGGATATTTGTGAGGTGGGGCCCGCACGAGCCCCACCGTTTCTTTTCGCTAAGTAACGCACCCGCGGAAACCCGTCATTATGAAAGTCAACTGATGCCTTTTCTTAATTTCTTAACGCACCAATTAATTGGTTGGTTTTATTCGTTGATTTAATTGGGCGGCATTATTTGTTGAATTAATTCGATGAATTAATTTAATCGTTTCTTATCCTGTTTTCAATCCGTTGGCGTAATAATAAAATAAGACCAACGCACGACTTTTGGAAAAATGCTCATTGAGAGGTTTTGATAACTTTGTGCCTTCATCCTCCTTCATGAAGAACGTGAAGAATGTGAAGAACGCGAAGAATTTCGTCACCCTCGGAGATTGACGACGCTTATTCCGAGACGTTCTTCCCTGCAACGATCTCCGATCACCAACTACTTGAGGTAGGAGATTTTGGGTTTCTTTTAAATCTTCTTTGTGGTTTATAACAACACATGGATTTAATCGATATAATTAAATCTTCACTTTCTTGAACCTCGGATTTCGTCGACGCGTCACCGTATTCCGCGACGACGCGACGCCTTTCCGCGACGACGCGACGCCTTTCCGCGACGCGAGGATCGCCTCCTTCTGTGGCGATCAAATCCGCGAAGAACGCGCGTGCGACGACTTGACGAGGTAGGGGTTTGTTGTGAAATAATTTATATCCCCGTGATTGTTTCTTTTAAAACAAGAACCCAGGTCAAGTGCAATTTTAAATTATTAAAATTGTTTTGATACGTTTTTCATGTGTTATTTATCGTCTCGTTTGTATCCTCTAACGCGGAGGGTGTGGGCCAAACAAACACGGCCCGACGACCCTCTGTCGTTCTTCATTGTTGTACGGATTTGGCGGGCGACGACAAAACGTGCCGCAAAGGAAATTTGATGTTTCCGCAGAGAAGAACGGGTCCCGGGAGGAGCAGCGGTGTAGACGGGAAGGAAAACAGACCACCGGAGCAACTCCGGTGGCCTGCGAAAGCCACTGGCGGCCAGCGGACCCACGACCGCGCGGGTCCGGCTTTCACGCGAGACGCGGCAAAAGCCGCGTCAGCTGATCTCCAGCGCGGCCCCACGCGGGGCCGCGGCTCTTCCAACCCGCGGGGGCAGCGCCCCGCGGCTGCCTCGATCGGCCGAGCCGAGCCGGGCCGGTCCGACCGGTCAGGCCGCACCCTGGCCGGACCAGACCGGGTCCCTCCGGGTTGGGTCGCCCGGTTCGGCCGACCCGGGGGGGGGGGGGGGGGGGGTCGGCCCTAGCCCAGACCCCCCATCTTCGGACCTTTTTCGGTATTTTTCCCGTAACTTGATCTACGGGCCTCCAAACAACGCGCCATCAATGGAAACACGATCCTTGGATCGAGACGGTCGTTTCGGTATATCGCACTCAAGGTTTGGGAATACTTTGTGTTTGGTCGGGTTGGTTCGTACACGAAACCAACCGGGCCCTCGGAGTTGAAACGCTCATATCTGGAGCTCTGGACGTCCGATTGACGTGCCGTCGACTTTTTTTCTTTCCTCTAAGTGAGACGGATCTTTTGTATCACTCCGCCCAAGGTTTGGACGCAGGTGGAGTGCGGTCGGGTTGGTTTTACTTTAAAAACCAACCGGGCCCCTGGAACAAAAAAGTCAATAACTCACAGACCAGGCGTCCGATTGACGCGCCGACTGTCTCGTTGAATTCCTCTTGAAGAGACGGAACTTTTGGCATACTTCGCCCGAGTTTTGGTTGTTGTTGGATAGTGGCCGGGTTGGATTGTACCCGAAATCCAACCGGGTCCCTGGAAAAAAAAGCTGATATCTTTCAGACCGGACGTCCGTTTGACGAACTGTTAGTGGCGTTGGTGATCACATTGAGAAACGGTCCCTTTGAGTATACCATATGGAAATTCGGGGTACAGTTGAGATACGGCCGGGTTGGTTCGCACATGAAACCAACCGGGCCCCTGGGACGAAAAGGATAGTAACTCACAGACCGGGTGTTCGATTGACACGCCGTCTGTTGTGTTGAGACCCCTGTGACGAGGCTGTCACTTGAGATACTTCTTCATGGAAACTTGTGATACTTGTAGTATCGACCAGCAGCTCATGGAGCGGACCCTCCCAGAGATGAGCGTGCGGAATACGGAGACAGTGTAGCCGGCTGAGACTCGACGACTGCTGATCGTAAGACTAGGTGTGTTACGGATAGCCTAGGGAGGTGCTCTTGGTTGTAGCGGCACAGGGGAGTGCTTGGTTGTAGCGGCAGACCCACGACGGAGGTGCGATTGGTTGTAGTGGCACAGGGGAGCGCTTGGTTGTAGCGGTAGACCCACGATGGAGGTGTGCTTGGTTTTAGCAGCACAGGGGAGCGCTTCGTTGTAGTGGCAGACCCACGACGAAGGTGCGCATGGTTGTAGCAGCACAGGGGAGCGCTTGGTTGTAGCGGCAGACCCACGACGGAGGTGCGCTTGGTTGTAGCGGCATGGGGAAGCGCTTGGTTGTAGAAGCAGACCCACAGTACTCGACAGGCGGAGTACCTCAGCAGTCTTAGGTTAGTGAGCAGTACCTCGGAGTCGTGACAGGACCACTATACACTCCAGAGATGGAGCTCTTCAGCAGTTACGGTTTCGATAATGAAAATCCTGGTTTGAGCTGAGACTTTTGGTCCTTGTGTTTCCTCATGATTGAGATGGGTTACTTGATAACTTAGGTATATGTATGGGCATATACCTGGGTAGTGGTTATCCGTTGATTTCACAATCCTTGTGTTTCCTCATGATTGAGATGGGTTACTTGATAACTTAGGTATATGTATGGGAATATACCTAAGTAGAGGTTATCTATTGAGATATTCTTTGTGGTTATCCTTGTTGGTTTTTGTGAGACCTTGAGGGTCTCGGGGTCCCTACTGAGTATCGTTATACTCACCCCTGCACGGTCTATGCCCGCACCTCGTTGTGTTGGTTGCAGATGACGGTAGTACTGACAGAGGCCGAGTGTTCGAGGACTGGACGGTACCCGGAGGTGGACTACACGACGAGTCAGTATCTAGAGGTGGACTTCGTGACGAGACGACACACGGAGGAGGTTGACGGGTGAGGGCGTTGTGGAGGCTATCTGTACCTACCCTTCAGGTTGGATCCGTGGTGGACGATCCCTGAGCTGCGCCATCTGTACCTACCCTTCAGGTAGGATCCGAGGAGGACGACCCAGGAGCTGCTTTCATCCTTCCAGCTGTTGTTTTTTTTGTTTTACTTGTTCAGTTATAGTTGTACTTTCTTTTGGGTTTGTATTCTGGCCCATTTACTTTTCAGCACTTCTCTTGTACTTAGTGTTTACTTTTTCCGCTTGCTTACTTTGTGGTTCTTGTTTTCTTTTATAAAGGCAATTCCTTCCCCAGTTATCGGGATTTACGCCTTTGGTTCTAGTCTCCAGCCCCTGGCCTATGGAAGGCGGGCTTGGGGTAGTCACGGCACAGGCCCTGAGGACGGGTCGTGACAAATTGGTATCAAAGGAGTCGGTTATACCACAAAACATATAACTCTGATATTTTTCTTTCAGTGAAGCAATAGTGTTAAGATTACCTAGTGTGGTTTTCAGTTTAGGGAGTTCAGTGTTGGTGCGGGCGGCCGACATGTCCATACGCCAGGACCCTGACAACTGATTTCCGACTTTGTGCACGAAAACACTGATTGCGTGTGTGTTTCCAGAAGTTTTTAAAAAAATCACCTCAAACCAGGTCAGCTCACCAGGTATAAATCGTTTGACCATGTCACGTTGTTTCTTTCAGGATGCCTTTTCACGAATGAACAGCTAAATCCCGGAGGGATGTGCGTACTGACATCCTGCCGAGCGACAAGGCTTCGGTACAGGGCCCTCTTGCAGTTGAGGCACCAGTGGAGGCACCAGCGGTACTACCATACGTTGGTCCACCGATGCCACCATCCCTAGCAGTAGGCGATGCACTCCACTTGAGTGCGCTACACGAGTTCCAGCGCCAGAGGCCACCCAGGTTCTGGGGAGAGACGGACCCGCAGGCGGCTGAGGATTGGCTGGAGGCTGTGGTGAGAGTCTTCAGGCAAGTGGGGACGCCGGTAGACCTCATGGTGATCTTTTCTGCCAGCCTTCTTCAGGAAGCAGTAGGCAGGTGGTGGAGCCACTTGTTCTAGTTTTGCGACGGGATGGACTTCACATGGGAAGACTTCGAGACCTTCTTCAGGGTGGAGTTTATGACAGTAGCTCTACACCCCGAGCGTGTACAAGAGCTTCTGCCTTTGCCGCAGGATTTTCGATCAGTAGCTGAGTCATATGTGGGCAGTAGACAGATGATTCAGAGGTCCAAGAGGACTAGAGCCAGCTGTACGAGGAGTAGGAAGTGTTATGAATGCTGCGGAAAGGGTCACCTGGCACGTGACTGTCCAACTCCTCGTACAGTTGATCCGCAGGCTTTGGAGGAGCCACCGGGGTAGAAGCAGCGGCGGGTGCTTGAGCAACAGTCGAGCAGTGGACAAGGCCATAGAGCTCCGGGAGCAGGTGGACAGGAGCGGAACTAGTGGATACATCCCTTGTACTCTAGTTCCATTTTTTTGTTGTATTCGTGTCTTTGTACTATGAGATGCAATAATAAAAAGACACTTATCTTTGTGATGTTTGCTTTCCATCCCTTTTTGTTTAGTTGATACTGAGTGGTCCTGGTTAAGACTGTTGACTTGACCCTCACTTTCGAGATTTCTACTGGAGGATACCCAGTGACCTCGCACTGATGCCGACAGTGTGACTCGACCCTTGGAGGTGAGAGTGACAGTTGGATCTCTTAGTAGTTACGTCGAGGCCTTACGAAGTCACCCATGGCATGAATGCATCCTTCATGTCAGGGTTGACTATATTAGGCAATGAGAATGGTTCATCCAGGGGGGGATGAGACTGGGTTTCTCTTTTCGGCAAAGGAGAAATTTTAGTAGCTCTTCAAGATCATAGGAAAAGAAGGTGCAGATCATCCAGGAGCGGATGAAGACTGCACAGTGCAGTAAGAAACAGGAAACTGGTGCCAGTCTTAGAGACTCGGGCGTGTTAAATGTTTCAATAAGAAGAAGCTTAAAGGGGAGATGAGTCTGCGAAGCAGCAGACATGGAGGAAGAGCTAGGAGAGAAGCGTGTGGTGGTGTACATCTTAACATGCTACAACCACCCGCCTTAGTTATCCCCGCCAGGCTCAAGGAGCTGGAGGGCGGAGGAAGAGTGCAGCTGCATGCGATCAAGGAGTGTGACCCAATGGCTCTAAAAATGATTCAAGGGATAGTCTGTGTCCACTACTAGCTGCTGTAGTAACAGAAGTCGATAGGAATCATTCCTCACATTCACAAATCTTTTCCCAGACCTATAGTTTCCGGTAAGCCATGGACTTGACCCTCACATCTGGAGATACCCTAGGAGGAGACTCGATAATCACACTTACGCCGACGGTGTGGTCAGACCCTCGAGGCGAGAGTTTCGGTTGGAATCTCTTGGTGGTAGCGTCGAGGCCTTACGACGTTGGTTTGAGTATGGACTGGGCAATCATAGTTCATACACAAATTGACGGTATTAGGCAAAAAGGTTGTGGTTTAACTACGACGTCAGGATGGGTTTTCCTTGGTCGGAAAAAAGGAAACCCCAGGAAACACAGGATAAACCCATGCTCAGGAGGGTGCGACCGATCACTCTTGAGTCGGTCAACCATACCCTCGTGGCAGCAGTCGTTTTGAGATCTAGTTCTAACAGGAATTGGAGACCTCTAGAGTTTGAGGATGACGATCACGTCCTTATACAGGTCTCACCTAGACGAGGTTTACGGAGATGTGGCCAAGGCGGCAAGTTATCCCCGAGGTTCAACGGACCTTTTCTAGGTCCCCAGCTAGGTAGGCGGGGTGGTTTACCGCTGACCCATCCACCTCAGTTGCACCAGGTGCACGACGTCTTCCACGTATCTCAACTGAAGAGATACGTGCTCGACCCTTCACATATCATCGACCATGAGGAGCTAGACGATGACAATGAGGTGACTTCTACGGAGGTTCCTTTGGGGATCGAGGATCGACAGGAGCGGATCCTAGGAGGATGGTCAATTCCTCTTGTGCACTTTCTTTGGCAGCACGGGAACATCCAGGTGAGCACATGGGAGCAGAAGGCTCAGATGCGTGCTCAGTACCGCCTATGTATCCCTAAGTTTGTGGTGAAGCTTTACGGGGACATAAATCCCTATGGTGGGAGTAATGTAAAGACCCGTAAATTCCAAGGAATTTTTTTTCTTAATTTTCTTTGGAATTTTACAAGAACTCAGTTTCTGATGGCACCTGATTCCGAGGCCCGGTGTGCCCGGAATCATTTTTCGATGTTTGGCTCGGGGACGTTCAGTGAACGGACGAGTGGGTTTTTCTAACTTTTGAACCGGTACTCGGAATCTAATTCTGAGGGCACTGATGGAATCGCAGCGTCGGTAATTGCTTAGAAATGCCTCTTCCGGAGTTGAGTTTGCTCAGGTGTTGTTTTTAATTTTTGGGCTTAAAGTTAAGAAATAAAATAAATTGTACGACAAACTTTATTTTATTTCACTTAAGCTGCTTGGAAGCCACTTGAAGCCACTTAATGCAGATTAAGCTGAGTTGATGCGGATAGGGTGCTATCCAGAAATATCCGACCCTCTTGGTAGGATATTTGTGAGGTGGGGCCCACACGAGCCCCACCGTTTCTTTCCGCTAAGTAACGCACCCGCAAAAAACCATCATTATGAAAGTCAACTGACGCGTTTTCTTAATTTCTTAACGCACCAATTAATTGGGAGGTTTTATTCATTGAATTAATTGGGCGGTTTTATTCGTTGAATTAATTCGATGAATTAATTTAATCGTTTCTTAACCTGTTTTCAATCCGTTGGCATAATAATAAAATAAGACCAACGCACGACTTCTGTAAAAATGCTATTTGAGAGGTTTTGACAACTTTGTGCCTTCATCCTCCTTCGCGAAGAATGCGAAGAACGCGAAGAACGCGAAGAACGCGAAGAATGCCATCACCCTCGGAGATTGATGATGCTTCTTCCGAGACGTTCTTCCCCGCAACGATCTTCAATCACCAACTGCTTGAGGTAGGAGATTTCAGGTTTCTTTTAAATATTCTTTGTGGTTTATAAAAGCACATGGATTTAATCGATATAATTAAATCTTCATGTTCTTGAACCTCAGAGTTCGTCGATGCGTCACCGTATTCCGCGACGACGCGACGCCCTTCCGCGACGACGCGACGCCCTTCCGCGACGCGACGATCGCCTCCTTCTACGGCGATCAAATCAGCGAAGAACGCGCGTGCGACGACTTGACGAGGTAGGGGTTTGTTGTGAAATAATATATATCCCCGTGATTGTTTCTTTTAAAACAAGAACATGGGTCAAGTGCAATTTTAAATTATTAAATTTTTTTTGATACGTTTGTCATGTGTTATTTATCTTCTCGTTTGTGTCATCTAACGCGGAGGGTGCGGGCCAAACAAACACGGCCCGACGACCCTCCGTCGTTCTTCATTGTTGTGTGGATTTGGCGGGCGACGACAAAACGTGCCGCAAAGGCAATTTGATGTTTCCGCAAAGAAGAACGGGTCCCGGGAGGAGCAGCGGCGCAGACGGGAAGGAAAACAGACCACCGGAGGAACTCCGGTGGCCCGCGGAAGCCACCGGCGGCGCGGGTCGCCGGCGCGGCTGAAGCCACGGCGGCAGCGGCCAGCGGACCCGCGGCCACGCGGGTCCGGCCCTCACGCGGGATGTAGCAAAAGCCGCGTCCGCTGATCTCCAGCCCGGCCCCACGTGGGGTCGCGGCTCTTCCAACCCGTGGGGGCAGCGCCCCGCGGCTGCCTCGGTCGGCCGCTCGGCCGAGCCGAGCCGGGCCGGTCCGACCGGCCGGGCCGCGCCCTGGCCGGACCGGAACGGGTCCAGCCGGGTCGGACCGGGTCGGGTTGACCCAGTTTGGCCGACCCAGGGGGGTCGGGTCGGGTCGGCCCGGGCCCAGACCCCCCGTCATCGGACCGTTTTCGGTCTTTTTCCCGTAACTGGATCTACGGGCCTTCGAACAACGTGCCGTAAAACGCAACGGGATCCTTGGATCGAGACGGTCGTTTCAGTATATCGCACTTAAGGTTTCGGAATACTTTGGGTTCGGCCGGGTTGGTTCGTACACGTAACCAAGCGGGCCCTCGGAGCAGAAACGCTCATATCTTGAGCTCCGGACGTCCGATTGACGTGCCATCGACTTTGTTTCTTTCCTCTAAGTGAGTCGGATCTTTTGGCTCACTCCGCCCGAGGTTTGGACGCAGGTGGAGTGCGGTCGAGTTGGTTTTGTCTTAAAAACCAACCGGGCCCCTGGAACAAAAAAGCCAATAACTCACAGACAGGGGGTCCGATTGACGCGCCGACTGTCTCGTTGAATTGCTCTTGAAGAGACGGAACTTTTGGAATACTTCGCCCGAGTTTTGGTTGCTGTTGGATAGTGGCCGGGTTGGATTGTACACGAAATCCAACCGGGCCCCAGGAACAGAAAATCTGATATCTTTCAGACCGGACGTCCGTTTGACGAACCGTCAGCGGCGTTGGTGATCACGTTGAGAAACGGTCCCTTTGAGTATACCCTATGGGAGTTCGATATACAGTTGAGATACGGCCGGTTTGGTTCGCACATGAAACCAACCGGGCCCCTGGGATGAAAAGGCTAGTAACTCACAGACCGGGCGTCCGATTGACGCGCCGTCTGTTGTGTTGAGACCCCTGTGACGAGGCGGTCCCTTGTGATACTTCTTTGTGGAACCTTGTGATACTTGTAGTATCGACCAGCAGCTCATGGAGCGGACCCTCCCAGAGACGAGCCTGCGGAATACGGAGACCGTGTAGCCAGCTGAGACTCGATGACTGCTGATCGAACGACTCGGTGTGTTATGGATATCCTAGGGAGGTGCGCTTGGTTGTAGCGGCACAGGGGAGCGCTTGGTTGTAGCGGCAGACCCACGACGGAGGTGTGCTTGGTTGTAGCGGCACAGGGGAGCGTTTGGTTGTAGCGGCAGACCCACGACGGAGGTGCGCTTGGTTGTAGCAGCACAAGGGAGCGCTTGGTTGTAGCGGAAGACCCACGATGGAGGTGCGCTTGGTTGTAGCAGCACAGGAGAGCACTTGGTTGTAGCGGCAGACCCACGACGGAGGTGCGCCTGGTTGTAGCGGAATGGGGAAGCGCTTGGTTGTAGCAGCACGCTCACAGTACTCGACAGGCGGAGTACCTCAGCAGTCTTAGGTTAGTGAGCAGTACCTCGGAGTCGTGACAGGACCACTGTACACTCTAGAGACGGAGCTCTTTAGCAGTTACGGTTTCGATAATGAAAATCCTGGTTTGAGCTGAGACTTTTGGTCCTTGTGTTTCCTCATGATTGAGATGGGTTACTTGATAACTTCGGTATATGTATGGGCATATACCTGGGTAGTGGTTATCCGTTGATTTCACAATCCTTGTGTTTCCTCATGATTGAGATGGGTTACTTGATAACTTAGGTATATGTATGGGCATATACCTAAGTAGAGGTTATCTGTTGAGATCTTATTTGTGGTTATCCTTGTTGGTTTTTGTGAGACCTTGAGGGTATCGGGGTCCCTACTGAGTATCGTTACACTCACCCCTGCACGGGCTATGCCCGCACCTCGTTGTGTTGGTTGCAGACGACGGCAGTACTGACGGAGGCTGAGTGTTCGAGGACTGGACGGTACCCGGAGGTGGACTACATGATGAGTCAGTATCTGGAGGTGGACTTCGCGACGAGACGACACACGGAGGAGGTTGACGGGCGAGGGCGTTGTGGAGGCTATTTGTACCTACCCTTCAGGTAGGATCCGTGGTGGACGATCCAAGAGCTGTGCCATCTGTACCTACCCTTCAGGTAGGATCTGAGGAGGATGACCCAGGAGCTGCTTCCTTCCTTCCATCTGTTGTTTTTTTGTTGTACTTGTTCAGTTGTAGTTGTACTTTCTTTTGGGTTTGTATTCTGGACCATTTACTTTTCAGAACTTCTCTTGTACTTAGTGTTTACTTTTTCCTCTTGCTTACTCTGTGGTGCTTGTGTTCTTTTATAAAGGCAATGTCTTCCCAGTTATCGGGATTTATGCCTTTGGTGCTAGTTGTCAGCCCCTGGCCTATGGAAGTCGGGCTTGGGGTAGTCACGGCACGGACCCCGAGGACGGGTCATGAAATTCTATATTCATGTTCTATATGGTCTTGTTTTCTACAACTAACATATTTGCCCAAACTTTTCAATAAAATTCCATCCATGATTCTACTCATATTTTTTATTGGTATGAAGATCAATATCCTTCCCTAAAAAAATTTTATCAGTTGAGATTATTTAAATCTCCATTTATCTCTTTAGGTACACAAAACCAAGAGATAATGAAACTCTTAAGTTTCTATTTCAAATTTGTCTACACATCTAATAATTTATCCCTATCTAACAAAGTCCCATATTGATAATACATTTAAAAGACTTTATTTTTCGACAATAGTTAAATGAATGGTTATTAATTCTTAGTTAATGATAAAATCTAGAAGCCTACCATGCATGTCTTGTGATGTTGTTATTATAGGAACCAATGTATTTATTTTATATTTAATTATCTTTAAATTTTCTCTCCCTATCTTAGTTTAAAGAGTTTAATGAATTTTTTTATTGGAAAATAAATTTATAAAATCCCCCCATAAATGGATACTATTTCATCGAAATTCCTTATGCTGTTTATTAAGGTCCATTATTTATATACCTAAAAATATAAATAATAAATAGATAAAAAAATTTCATTCTTTATTCAATGGAAAACATAAAATATATTTTATATTTTTAATCAAATGATTGGAAATTTGTGGATTGAGAAACCCACTAAAGGTGTCTTTATTTATATATAAAGGGCATAATGAATAATTATTAATTCACTTGTTTGGGATCATTTAATTAATCATGTTATTATTTCTATCTTGAGAAATTTGGGAGTGCATCTACATGATATTTCTTACAATAAAACATATCATATTTTTCCCAACTATGATAATATTCACATTATTTATTGAATTAATTATTAACCTGATTTCTCATTGTTATAGACATTTAATAAACCCAAAAATTGAGTCTGATTGTCCATAAAAATTAATCAGAATATGTGTTCACATGATAAGGAAAATCAGTCCTAAGATTCCTAAATTATGACACAATCATTTTAACTAATGATATTTTAAGTTCATCATACATCAATTTTCATTCATAATTGGTTGGTTTAGTTTATATCTTAATATTATTTCTACGCTAATCCCCAAAAATAATTAAAATGTTCTCTAATACCAACTAAGACCACCTGATCACACCGCACATACATATTACCATATTTCAAATTAATATTTGTTGCATCTCATAATAAATCATTCCATTGAACTGGTAGTTTTTTTATATGATATTATTTTCCAAAAAAATAATTTTTATAAAATTATGAAAATTTATCCATTTTCACACTACACTTGACCACCTTCTTAATATATAATATGTTATACTCTTCTTTTTATATTGTGGAACTGAATAATTTAAAAATGTGCGCTCAGATTCTCAGTAAAGGGTGAACATAAGACATATGATTTGAAGATCATATATATGAAAAATATGAAAAGGTTGGTATTATTTAAATGTCAAGGTTAGTGAACATAGTATAATAAAATCATTCCCAATAAAACATAGAACATAGAACATTATTCATTAAATATGTATTTTTTCGTAACAGAAAACTTGAGTCCTATGTGTCTGAAAAAATGATTAAATCACAATGGGTAATATTAATATGATAGAGATATGTTCCATAACATAATAGTGTTCCATAAATATAATCATATAATTCCTAACATATTTCAAGGTTAAACACCAAGACGTTCATATAATAAAGGATTAGACTAACCACCCATGAACCGTAATATTTTGGACATGAGTTAACCACTTGTGTAACATAAACATTTAGGTATGGGCTATCCACCCATGTCCCATAATCTTTTGGACTTGGGTTAACCACCTATTTCCCATCTTGATCGCATGATATAAAAAATATTACTCAATTAATTGCTTAGATTTAACTAACTAATCAATAACATAATTATTTACCAATCAAAGGTCTCAAAACGAATTCGAAATCATTTATAACCCCAATATATCTTAATTAAAAATTTATAAATAATTGGGATTCATTATAATTTACAAAAAAACATGATCAAGATCCATCTAGATAAAAACTGAATGTTTTAAATACATCATATACATAGTGAATCCAATGAAAATTAAAATATATTGTCATAAATGAAAAAGTTTAATATATTATAATATTATAATGAAAAATAAGTTAAAATTCCCGTTACATTTTTATAACTTTTATTTTAAAATAATATAATATATAAAACAAAGGGAATATAAAATATATTTGAAAACCACGAAAACATGTAAATAAATATTCTCAAAAACCAAAAAATACAATATGAAAATGTATTCATCTGGATATTTTATAAAAATTATTCCTTTCAGACTTTTTAAATGAAATCAATATAAAATGATTTTAGTGGAATATAACTATTGTTGAAAATTTATAGAAGACAGTCATTTTATTATTTTTTAATGAGAGTCAATTCCAAAAAACAATTATCATAAGAAACAATAAGATTATAGGGAATGGAATTAATAACTCAAAATAAAAAATATAAACACTAAGTAGAAGGATTCTTGATCAAAAAAGAATATATAAGTTCAACTCCACTTATAAGCATCCTTTTGGTTGAATTGTGAAACAAATAGAGGTGAAATGGTAAGAAAAGATATTAAGACTGGAAATAATGAGAGGGGGAAACATATAGGGTTTTATAAATAATGAATATAAAATTACCCTAAATATAAATTATGTTATAATTTTTTTCTTTATATGTTAGATTTGAAAGAAACCATTACAACCTTGGTGACATTTGAATTAAAATTCCATAAAAGATATAACTTTTGATAGACATATAGGTCCATTGAGTGTCATGATATATGTGATAAAGAGGAATCTATGGAAATTATATACACAAAAAAATAATATATGGATATGAATAATATTGTTGTATTAATCCAATAACTATGAGTTTTAAGATCCCAAGTCACATTCCGAATGATTCTATTGATTTATGAGTTTTCTGATACAAAATTGTTTTATTGAAAAATTGAGAAAAATTGATAAGTATTGGGTGACTACATGATGACATGAATAGAACACATGGATAAGTACCAATCATTCTTGTGAACCTTTTCATTTTGAGCCTTTGGTTAATATCATGTTATGGTTGATTGATCGTAACTAGAGATCAAGAAACTACATGAGTAACATGAGTTAATTCATATAAATAAGGTAAAAAATATTCTATGTCTAATGTTAAAACACATATGAATTTGATCGACCATGGCTACTTTGATTGACAACATGATGAATCCAACTAACCGCATGAAGTGTTGAGTTATAGTAACATGAGTTTACATCAACCATGAGTGAATGATCTTCCCTAGTTCATGTTCACAATCAAAATAGATAGATTTGGAATATAACAATATCTTTAAAATTATTTAATACATATCATTCCAAAAATGATAATTCATTGTTAAATTATTTTTAAGAAGACCCTTTTAAATACAAGGAATACTTTCTTATTAAAAGTGATTGTTAGTGCTTGTTTTACTCAAGAATTTTTATTTAACCTCAATTATGATACTCTATTTTCTAGGAAAAATTTGATAAAATAATATTTGGTTTTAACTGACTACAACTCTCATTGCCAATTATAATGGCTAATCATATAATGAGGATAACATTAATGACCAACTTAATCTAATTAGAGACTGAGCTACCTCAAACATCACATGTTATCTTCAATCTTTCTGCTTTCTTTTCATATTGAGTTATACATGATCTTCCTATACATTTTCTTATCAATTTTATTATACTATAAATAAGAGTACTATAAAAATAATTTCTTTTATTTCCATATTTTATCCCATAAATAACTATGGAACATACTTGATATAGCATAGACTACCATATGTGTAGTTTTTTTGTAAAACTAGAACGTGTTTGTAAATTTTTAGTTAATATTTAATAATTTTTTAATAAATTTATTATAATAATATTGAGAGGAATATTCTCTAGTTTGGAGATAAAATCCTTTTTAATTTTACTATGTCTTTTATTTTTTATCTACAATTGTTTTAAATTTTCTCAAATACCATTTTATTCGTAGTAAGTGTTTTTAAAATTTGAATAATATAATTCTTGATGTTGGTAGATTATTGTCACATATAATGTTATTTATTAACTGGGTTTTGATCATAACTTTTAGAAAATATTTTAAAATAGAAAATTATATAAATATAGTAGTCTTTCTATGTGGTCTATTATTTTAAATTTGTGGGTATAATATTTATATTTTTTAAAATATAAAGTTGTATATTTGATTCTCAATTCATCTACCCCCATCCCTATTAGGAATTATTATATAACCATCATTTTTTATCAAAGGGATTCTTTTATCTTAGAATTTCTATTTATACTATCATAATTTACTTTTTAACCTAAAAAAGTTATGAGGGGAAGATATTTAATTTTTTTTAATTGCTTAGGTATTATATACGATAAACCTAAAGGTTATGATACGATTAAAACTAAAAATTTCATTGTATCTAATTATGAATAGTGGAAGATATAAATTAAAATTAATTTAGAATGTATTGGATTTTATATTTGTGGAATTATATAGGTTAAATATAAAAAACTCAATACTCCAAGAAAGGATTGGGAATATCTAAATTGAGAATATTGTAATTATAACCACAAATTAATGAATGTGTCATTTTTTTCTTTTCCTAAATATAAGAATAATATAATATTTATATGTGCTACTTCATATGAAATTTCTGATACTTTAGTTATTTCTCAAATAATAATTTCTATTGTTAAGGGAATTAGATTAAGTACATATACCATGGAGTCTGATTCTTTCATGTTGAAATATGAATAGCTTATTTTAAAAAAATTATAAGAGATTTAATGTAATCATTAACAATATAAAGGTTCTTGGACAACATATAGATGATAAATTTCATGTTTTGATATTTCTATGATTATTATATAATAAGTAGTGAAGAAAACTTTTTTATAGAATGTGATGACATTATAAATCTATAGAAAAATAAATGATTTTCAATATAATGGTATATAAAGAGGAACTAAAACAAAACATTGAAAATGATGAACTTAAGTAAATAATTGTATCATTTAATACATTTGAGTAAAAATAAAAATATTTGTGAAGAATGATAACTCAATTGAAATTGAATCTCATTATGAGATTGGTGAAGAAATGGATCATCTATCTTGATGATTTAAAATGTAATACAAAATTAATAAATACCTCAAAAAGATGATTTATAGAGGATCTTATTATAGAATAAGAATCTATAAGAATGTTTGGAGAAAGGTTTGTTCATCTAGAAAAATTACCTACTAGGATGAAAGTACATTAGAATTTTTTATCGTAAGGTGATGTATAGAAATAATTATGATAATAAGAAAAAAAACAAATGATAAAAATAAAGGTAATTCACATTGTAAGAATGAGAGGGTGTAGATTTTCTATCCCTATAAGTCCCCATAAAGTCTTTTATTGGGATTTTATAGATGAGTAACATTGCAAGTCAAATTTATTGGGAAAAAATTATGCAATATCTAGGGGTATCTCTATTAGGTTCTTATCTTTGTCCCGTCAATTCCATGTATTTAGCCTAGTTCATGTGGGCCTATAGGAATTATGAGTTTACTATAATCCCAATTAAAAAATTGGATTATCCAAGATTTAATAAAAATGTAAAATCCTTTAGCATTTCGATTCATCTATGTATAGCTCCAATGATTCTGATTTTGATAGGAATTATGAAAGTGAGAATATAAATTTTTACATTTTGGTCACAACATTTGAGGTAAAAAATACCATCTTTATTTCTATTTTTTCTGATAATGATGTAGTATATGAAACTAAAATTAATAATCAAGTAATATTTTAATATTGTTATATGTTTTAAGACAACATTAATGAGCTTAAACATAAATATAATAATTTTAAAAATGAGAAATCATTATTTTACATTACTAAAAATGAAATTTCAATTGAAAAAATAAAATAATTCAAATCCATTAAAACAAAATTAATATTTGAATTTATAACATGGTTAATTGGGAAGATATTTATAATAACTTGAAAAATTGAATATAACACTGAACATGATTATGATACATTAGAACCCACCAAAAAATAATAATAGAAGTGAATATACATCTAGATAGAAAAAAAATTCATATAAGATCTAATGTTTCTCAAGCTCAAAGAATAAAACATTAATATATAATACTAAACTAAATTCTAGTAATGAAAATTGTTTTCATTATTTTTTACATAATAAAAAAGTTATATTTAATTTTGTAAATTCTATAATCAATAAGAATGTAAACCCTATTTTGATTCCGAAAAATTTATTTGTTCACATCTTTGGACCCATTATTGTACATGTACCAAAATAATTTATTGACTTATTTTTATTGAATGTTTTTTTAAAAGAGATACTAAAAGGTAAATTATTTCTAGAATACATATTTTATAGTCATATGAAATTATATTAATAATGTTTTAAGATATTAGTGAATGTTTATGGTAGACAAGTAACTTTTGTTCACATTAAAAATGGAAAGATAATAGGCCCTAGAAGAAAGGGTAACTCTGAAACAAATATTGTTTTTAAATATTTTTATCATAAAAATATTGTTTAATTAGTATATCTCAATTACCTAATGAATGATATCAATATTAATTTTAAAATAATTGTTATTTTATTTATGATTCCAAGCATGTTTTTGTTTGAACTACATTATGAAATTGCATTATTTATCTTGTTAATGTGGATTCGTTACTTTCTAAAATTTATTATCAATTATGGGATTCTAATAATGAATTAGGGATATTGCATAAGTGTCTAGGTCACTATAATTTATACTCTCTTAGTAAGCTAACTATAACATGATTAGTCATGGATTGACTTAAACTATAATTCCCAACATACAACATGTGTAATCCATGTCAAAATAGAAATAATGGAAAAATTATTGCAATTTTAATAATGAGGTGAAAACATATAAAATCTAAAAATGGTTAACATGGATTTTTTTACCTTCTATAATATAAATTCTAGTTGAAAACAATAATTATATATTATTATTGATGATCATTCGATATACACATGGTTATTTATCATGGATCAAAAAAATTATGTTTGCTTGTGTTTTGTAAAATATGATAAGTCTACAGAAAACTGTAGTAGACATACTATAAAAAACATATGTAGTTATCATATACATGAATGTTAGAATCAATCCATGGAAATTTTATGTTCACAACATGTCTATTAACATAAAAGTTGTTCACCTAGTATATCTCAACTAAATGGGGATATTGGAAGATTAAAAAAAATCTTTAAGAAATTTCTCAAATTCTGATTATTGAATATGACTTACCTATGTATATTTTGAGGGGATGTTATTATTAAAACATGATATATAATTAATAAGGTTTATATAACATATATCTTAAATAATACTCTTTATGAATTATGAAATTGAAGGAAAACAATAGTAAATATTTCCAGGGATTTTAGAAGTAAATAATTTATTCTAAATAACAAATAGAATTTGGAAAAAAAACACCATTGAGTTATAAAAGAATTTTCTTATGTCATCAAAACACTAGAAAAGTATATGATGATTTTAACAAACATTATAATGTTTAGAAAATATATATACATCTATAATTTGATGAGACATGGCCACATGAACCCAAAAAATATATTGAAATAACTAAGGAGGATATATCAAATTTGAATGTTAATAACACATCTAAGACCACTAAACACACTATTGATCTATTTGATAAGTCACCCAAAAAACAATATTTACCAAATTTTCCTTGACGAATTCATTGAAAACCATGAAATTATATTCCCATGACCATTCTGACCCATAAGTATCAACCTGTGTTATTGTAGTTTGTTATCATGAAAAAAGTACTCAAACCAAATACTCATTTAGAAAGCAATTTGAACATCAATACTTATTTTATTTTCTTAAACCAATAAACATCAATAAAATAATAAATGAATAATATTGGGTAATAATTTTTATTTTAGAGTTAAATGAAATTGAAAAATGAAATTTTAGATACTTGTAGAATTCCAAAAGGATACCTAACTATTTTAATTATGTGGGATATATAATCATGGTTAATGAATATGAAACAATTCTTAAAAAAAATTTATATTGGTTTAACAAATACATAGTCAATAAATGTTAGATATTTTGAAAAGAAATCACTACTAGTAGTACATGAAGATATCAGAATGTTTTTTTTCTTAGGTCAACCATCTAAATTTCACAATACATCAAATGGATGTCAAGAGATCATTATTTAATGCTTAGATTATAGTGTATTTTTTTGGTTAAATTCCACCATGTTTTTCAAAATCCACATTTACCAAATCATTAGTATAAAATTTCAACAACACTCTCTTGATTAAAAGATTCTCCTTGAAAAAAGTATGATAAGATCTGATCATCTATTATTTAACATGAAGTTTCAAATGTTATATGTGATCTTATAATATTTATTAAAACTACTTCAAAATATATTTTAGTTTCTCAAATCTGTGTTTACGATATTATTTCTAGTTTATCTAAAAAAAATTTTTTACAGAATTTTATATACTAATGAAAAATGAATTTGAAATGAGTTTAATGGGTGAGTTAATGTTATTCGTTGGATTTCTTATCGGCCAAAACTGAGATGGACTTGGTTTAAATCAAAGTAAATTTATAAAATAAATTTAAAACATTTTATCATGGATAGAACTAAATGAAGTGATACTCTAATTAGTATATGTTGTAAAATATATTTGGATGAAATTGTGAAACCAGTTTACCAAATTGACCTCAAATGTATGATTGATAGTTTATTATTCATAATAACTAGAATAACAAATGTAATGTTTAATATGTTTATTTGTGTATGTTTTGAAGAAAACCCAAAGGAGTATCATTTTAATGCGGTTAAAATAATTTTAAAATACCTTAAAAATTCAACCAATATTGTATTTTTTATTCTAAAAGATATATATTTGAATTGGTTAGTTATTTTGTTAATGAATTTGGTGTTTTTATGTTTTATTGAAAAAAGAACCACTAAAACATGTAACTTTTTCGGAATTTCAATTGTGGCTTTGTGTAATAAAAAAAAATTGTTACATTCTATATCAAAAATTCTTAGTAAAAAGATGAAAGAAATAGTTGTGTGAAATTTATATAGAAGAAAAATTCGTTAAGAGACTATAGATATCAATTTGGAATTTTCTATATGAATATTGAAAAAAATGATATATTAAATTTTTTAAAAACTTTTTTCTCAATCTTGGACTGAACATATTGATATAATATATCACTTTTGGAGAGATCATATTCAAAAATCTTATCACACTCTTGAGTCCCTTTTAATTGAACATTATCTAATTGATATTATTAAAAAACCAATAAATTTAAAAAGATGAATTATATTTGATAATAAATAGGTATGATAAATTATTCATAGTTTTTTAATGTTATAATTATATCTTATATTCTGTCTCAGTTTAATACCTTCAATTTTAACTTATATAACTGATTGATTATTTTTATGATTTTGATAATTTCATTAGTGAGTTTTTTGTATTTTACACTTAATCTTGTAGATTTATGGTTTCTAAGGGTCAAAAGTGACAATAACATTATAATATTACATAAGTATTATGATAATATAAGGTATTTAAATTGATCATTTGGTTGATTGATAAAACAGTAAAACCAATTGTGATGTTCTACTTGTGTGCTAGTTCATGATATTATGCATTCTCAAGTTGTTTCTGGGATAATTGTCAGTCATTCTTCCATGCTCTCTCAAACTTATATTATACTCATGGTAAGTATATATAAAATATATATTTTTTTATTTATACTATTTATTTTCAGACGTGTTAATATCTTTCAATCCATAAATGATTTAAATTACTGAAAATCAAAATTGAAATAGTCACCTCTTCTTATCTCTTCCAAAACCAAAACACTCTTCCTCCTGAACATCTAAAATCTAATTGAATAGGGTACATTCCAAGGAAAAGATTAATTTTATTTCATCAGATTATTAGATTCATTCAAAAAATGAAATGTGAGATCAAGTGTATTTTGTTATCTCATAACTAACATCTTTTAAATCAGTTAGTGTTACCTGAAAAGAAGATCAATGTTGAGTGTTGAAGTCCATAATGTATTTTTTCGGACTTTTATATAGAATCAAGTAAATATCGAGAATTTTAATGAAATTAATGGTTTTTATCCAATGTTAGTGAAATATTTATATATGAAATTCAAATTATATGTAGGATAGAAAAAGGATTATATAAAAAACTTTCAATGGGTAGAATTTATATTTTCATCCAATAAATGGGATAAGTATTTAAAATTGAATCATAATAGATATTTGGGTGATTGTAATAGTCATTTTCATATGGTCGATGTGATTATTATGTATGAAAAGGCTCCACTAGAAGAAATTTTATATGTAAATCCTCGAAGACCTTATGTTTTTTATTTGAATAAAGATTAAAGATTATTTTTCATGTTTTTTCATCACCAGACCTTTCCTAGGAAATGGGACTTCATCACTATGAGGAATCTAGGTTTTTACTATTAATATTTGATAAATAATTTTTAATATATTAGTTTTGATAGATATTTTATGAGTCACAATGATGATATTTGTAATTTTTTCCCTCTTTTTCCTCTTTTTCATATCACATGTTAATCTCTTCTTTATTCGTATAAAATGAAATTACTCCTAGGGGTAAAAATATTAAGCTCCAAGAGAGATTTTCATTAACCAGACTATTGAAAAGATAATGAAGATTGATTTTTATCCCAAGAATAATATTTTAGCTCATAATAGTGGTTATATTTTTAAAAAATTCATCCTTAGTATTGATTTTTTAATGGAAAAGTATGTAGCTAATCTAGTTTTTAAACCATATAAAAATTTATAAAGAATAATAAGTTATACAAAGATGTGTATATGTTAATGTGTATACAGAATAAGTGTTTGGTGATAGTGTGGGATCATAAATTTCTTTATGAGATTAGGTGATTGATTTATATGAGGAATCCATGATTGATTTTAACGAAGAAATAATTCAAAAACCATATGATCCTATAAAAGTTTCTTCACCTTCATCTCTACCAAGCACTATATCACAAATTGTGTCACATGGACCTCAAAATATAGAAATACATTTCATTACCAAGAATAATTGGTTGGTTTTTTTTTATGAGAATATTGATCCTTCTTTGATAAATTTCATTTGATACATTGTATTTCTGTATGATGATGTTAACTCTTGTGAGGAGGGTATTCCCTCATTTAGAGAAAATTATATTAGTGAGGAAGTGGATGAGATGATTGTGAATGTGTTTCCTCTAGTGGAAAATAAATGGGGATAGTCACCTATTATTAATACTCCTATGTTCATAGGATATTTTTCTTCTAGGAGTTTCATTAGAATTGAGTAATCTATATCTGATGGAGATGATGAGGATTATCATGAAGGTAGTAAACTTTTCCATGGTGGACATGACATTACTATAGATTCTATCATTCTTAATGATACACATTCTATTAAATGATAATTTATATATAGAATAAATATTAATGAAACTATTGGTCAACCCTCTCCAAGACCTAGATTCATGGATACAAAAAGAAAAACTAAAAAGTGGAACAATATCTTGTTGATATTTTTGGTAAAACAACAATAAAGCATATCAGAGTTGGAAATTTGGTTTAGTGGAAGAATAATAACTAGTGAGATAATTTTTTTAAACTAATGTTGTATACATTAATGCTAATTAAGTTATTTTTTCCTCATAGAAGAGTGAATCAAGTCCATTGGTGTATGATCTTGGATTTGCTGATATACCATCCCCTACGGAATAGGTTTTAGTAACTCCTCCTTCGCCATATTCATAGTTATTTTCTAAATAATATTTCTATGTATTCATAGAATACATTATTAATGTCCTAGAATAATTATTTCAAGAATTTAGCGATTCAGTTTAACTTACTAGAGAAGAATAAATTACCAGAATTATGTCTCATATTTTTATTCACATTTATACTATTCATTTCTATAAGATAATAATATATATAGAGATTTACAGTTTTATAGGTCATTTGGGAGAAATAAAAAATAAATTAGAAGATGTGATGGGAAATATTAATCATAGATTCATTAATTTCATTGTTCAAGCATCATATTCTTCTTCTCTGCCTCCCACTATAGCTTTTTCTCTAGTTGCTCTTATTTATCTGGATGAGGTTCTATTTGAAAATATTCTAAAATATGACAGAAATGTTATTTTGTATGATTTGGATAAAATAAGGGAAATAAAAATCATTATTTTTCAGAATCAGGATATTAATACCTGTTTGATGGGAAGGGATGAATAATAGTAAGATGCAAGAGAGAATGAGATTATAAAACAGTCCATCGATCATTATTTCAAATAAATATTTAAGAAAATTTACCTAATGAATCATTTTAAAATATTTTTTAGTGTACTAAATTCCTTCATCCATTAGGAATTTCAAATAGAATGTGGGTTAATTATATAAAATTACACATATTTTTTGATATCTTTATGAAAGATACATGCCAAATTTTTCCAATTATAATGAAAGGAACCTTATATTTGAATTATTTTAATCATCATATAAATATATATATCTATAATTCAAAAACCTTCATAATTTCCACTTTATCGTTACTTATACCTTCCAATGATCTTATCTCAATAAAACTCTATTTTTTTGTTTGTTGGACATAACCCATTAAATGAAGATTAACCTTTGAGAAAAAAATTAAAGTCACTTCAAATTTTATCTCTTACTATTCTCAACCTTGGATTCCACCTGATTCTAAATATCATACCGCTCAAAAGAAATAAAAATCTCATATTTATACTAAAACAGTGAGAGAGGATGATTCCTTATATTCTAATTAGTCTACTTGATAGGGCCATAGTGAATATGTATGAAAATTATTCTACATGAATAATATTTTTTATTCTTATTATTGTATATATTCTATTTATTCATTTCATCCATATTTTATGATAATCTCAAATTGGGGAGAACTATAATAAGTTAGTAGTTTATAATTTGTATCAAATTAGAAAATATTTATGTTTTGAGATATTTTTCCCCTTAAAAGTTTCTCTTGATAGGATTTTTGATCATCAAAAGGGGGTGATTATTTTATTAAACCAGAAGATAATTATTTTAATTTTCATAAATCATTTTTCACATATTTTAAATTAATTATGTATTATGTGGTAGAAAATTTTTATGGAAAATTATAGAAGCTTTTTTATGTATAGATCGAGAACATGGAGAAGTGGAATGACCACATGATTAAATCTCAATAAATCATGATTATCACACAACCACTTGTTGATATTTTGAGAGATATCAAGTAATATTTCATCATCAATAAATAAATATTGTATGAAAAAATAAACAACTAGTTAAAATATTAGTCAAGTATTGGAAAAATATTATATCTATGAAGTGAACAAAATCTTAAATATTATATTCCATTGATAGTTGGATCAACTTCATGAAAAATCCAACAGGCTGCAAGATGTGCTATGTTTCCAGGAGATAAGTCTTCATCAACTATGAGTGACTAAGACATCAGGATTAATGCTCAAAATCACAATAAATAGTTTTGTAATTTAATAATATTTTTCAGAATAGGTAATAACTATTAGTATAATAATTATCATTCCTTAATAGATACTTTAATAATAAGCCTATTTGAAATAAATGGAAGTCTCACTCAAGAAAAGTGAGGGCGGGTACTTTTTTACTCTCAGATTTTCAATTCACCAATAAAATGATACAATATTTTTTAGGGAAACATTAAAAAAACTAATAATAATATTTAATTGGATACAAAAATAATTTCTGATCCTATTATATAATTATTCTAGTAGTTGAATCCTTTTATTCAATCAAATCTAATTAAATATTTAGCTACATAAAATTTCACATGATTTCCTCACTCTATCTATTTCCTTTTCATATTGAGTTGTGATTGAGTTTTTATACATTTACACAAGAATTCTATTCTATTGTAAAGAGTATTATTATGATATTATCTCGTTCACTTCTCTGTGTATTTTATCCTATAAATAACTATGGTGGAGTCCTAGTATAATCAAGACAACATTATGTGTAGTTGTTTTTATATAACTTGATCATGGTTATGGAATGTTTTTAATGTTTTAATAACATGTTTTTAGGAGGATAATTATAAACTGGACTAGACTAATCTCTATATTGGAGCTAGACACTTTTTTAATTATGTAGTTTATTTAATTTTTTATCACTGGGTTTTTTAAATTTACTTGAAAACCATTTATTCTTAGTATGTGTTTTTAAACTATGAATGGAAGAGATATTTTAATAGTTATAATTCTAAAGTGATATGTTTTATATGTTTTATTTTAGTAGATAATTTTTTAAGGAAATGTAGAGTTAGTTATTATAACTTGGTATTGAAAAGAAAACTAAAATATCAAATTATATACATCCAATAGTCTTTCTAATTGTTCCAGTATGTAAAATTAATGTGATTTAAATTTATAACTCTCAAAACATAAATTTTTATATTAAATTTTAAATCCACCCACATAGAATAATTATCTAATCAATATATATATATATAGATGAATTAAAATTAATATGTGAATCCATAATATTAACTGTAAACATATATGAATTATCATTATCATCATTAATGAATTCCTTACTTATTGAATTGGGTTCCTTTAGAAAGAAGGATTTACGCATGATTTTTGGAACCAAAAGCAACCAAAAATATTAGATGTAATTAGAATAGGGAATATAGGTAGGTATTGAAGAGTAAATTTATCTAAAATTGTTTTTTAGGATTTGTAGAGGATGGGTCCTTTTATAGGTGAGCTTTGAGTGGCATTTTCGTAAATACTCATCCTTTAATGTATAAGGTTTTCAATTTAAAAAGGAATATTTCCATAGTTAAAAATTAATAGATAACGGATGATGAAAGGTTTTCTATTATCTCATTCATATTTTTCTATTATTGTTATATGATATTTTAGATCATTAGCTTTACATAAACTCATTTACCACATTTTACCTTTATAATGGTGACTTAATTTTTAACTTAGTAACTGTTTTTAAGCCTAAAATTGATGTTGATCATATTTACTAATTTCAACACACATTTTTTAAATATAAAATCCATTTTATAATATTTAATTTCTTAAACTAATAAAAATTAATATAAATATAAGAACACATAACACATAAAAATGATTTTTAGGAAAAATATATTTTTGAGAAACATAAAATTGTTATTATTATTTTGTTAAGTATGAAGAAAAATATTTAGATGATATTTTAATATATATATATGTGTGTGTGTGTGTGTGTGTATATATATTCTGTAAAATTTACTAATAGAATTTGTTAATAGTGTTTACATTTGTTTGTTAATATAAATTATACATTACACACACAAAACAATTACTTGAAAAAATATGTTATTTTAACATGAAAGGAAGTTATTATTATTTCTAACAAACCAATAATCCTTCTATGTTTTTTAATTTATTTGTATATAAGAAATTTCAGTACATTTCATTATAATTCATACATGAAATTATAGATATTTAACTTTTTTAAATATAATATATAATAAAAATATGTTTTAGATAAATTTTATTTCTATGGAAATTAGTAATTTAACTTGTATTATTTATATTTGTATAATTATTTCATAAAAGATAATTATTTACATTAATAATCATTCATTTTCATTAAACAATTTTATTAAAATAGTTCATTAAGATTAATAAGTTTAACATAAATACATATATTATAAAAAATCATTAGAATAAAATTATTTCCTAAAAAGTAGGATTAATATCATTTAATTTTAGTAAAAATTTATTTATTTTATTTCAAATAATGTATTTACAATAAATATTTCTATTTTTTTACATCAAAAAAATTAGATAGATATATATTTATATTATATACTTATAATCCTAATTTTTTTATATGTTTATAGGTATTATACCCAATTATTATATTACCAAAATAATAGTCAAATAATGACAATATTACCCCCATTACATCCTAAAAACTCACACTATCATAACATTAAAAATAAGGCATTTAATTCTAATTTTTGTTTATTTTTTTATTTTATAAAATGGTTTCCCCTTTTGTGATGTTTTCTTCATTGTAGGTTTAGTTTACTTAAATTTATTCTCAAGGATGAATATGGTCCATGGAATTTCTTAATTATAGAGAATTAATATTTTATATTTAATTTCCACATTAAATTATTCACATTAAGGGATTTAATTATTCTTGGTATGTATTACATAGTTTCATGTACCTTTTTTGTAATGTTAAATTATGAGTGTATAAATTTTCAATACCCCTAAAATTGTGATTCATAAAAATATTAAATGTCACTAACCATGAGAACATGGTTTTCCTTTCTTTTCAGGATCCTATGTGATTATAACTCTATGGTTAAGAGATCTTGGTCGCTAAGAGGGTCAAGGAGGGTGACCACTTGGGAAGTTTCCCAAGGTGTGTGTTAATGAGAAAAGACAATTAAAAACATTTTTTGGCATATGGGGACATTCATTAGTATAATGATCTGTTAATATATAAGGGTGGGTCATAGGGGTGAACAACAAGTTCATGTTGGGAAGCTTGTGGTGCCTGGTTGTCCTAGACCCAATGACAATATTAAAAATCTAGTTTTCATGTGCTATTAGTGAGGCCTAGTTATTACTATGTTATTAGAAGCAGTACCAATCCAAAATTCTAGGGGTTCTACCTATGTTAAAATATAAGTTCCACATTAAGGATGTTATGCATCTTAAAAGAATAACTATTACAGACCATGTCGACATGGTGTTCCTTCCTTTTCATAATACTATAGGATTTGAAATCTATATTTAAGAAAGATTGAAATAGATTTGTTCTTGGATGGGTAACATCCTAGGTTTTTTCTAGGTGTGTGTGAATGAGGATAAAGAACATTGAACGATCATATATTATCATATGGATATATTTATTAGTCTAATAAGTGATATCAATGAATAATATATTATGGTTTGTTTGGAATGAATCCAAGGTATTATAGGAGACCGATGATGTCATATTGTCTGATTCACAACTAGAGGATTAAAAGTATAAATAAATTATATTTTAGCTAATATCTAACCTAAAGTGAAGTAGAATAGCCTGGGTTTTAGGCATGGGGTCAACAATAAGAGGGTTTTTTATTAATTGGTAGGGTAACGACACTAGAAAAGAGACACATAAAACTACTAAATGTTACTAAATATGTCAATAAGTTGCACCATTATTTTCATGAGACTATTAGATTAAAAATCAATATTTAATCTAGTTTTCCCAGGAGTAGTGTCAGGATGGGAGACATCATGGGAAAACTCTCAAGGTATCACTAGTGCATAAAACGTTTTTTACGTCGGTTATTTTTAATTTTTTACGTCGGTTTCTAGCCAACGTTAATACGTGCGACGTTATAAATAAGGTTTTTGACGTCGGTTATTTAAAAACCGACGTCAAAAACATAAAATCGCAATGTTTATCACGTCGGTTATTTTAGAACCAATGTGATAAAGGGCCTGGAGAATGGTTTATCACGTCGGTTATTGAATAACCGACGTGATAAACGGCCTGGATAATGGTTTATCACGTCTATTCTTAAACAACCGACATGATAAACAGGGGTGAGGGGGTTTATCACGTCCGTTCTATAAGAACCGACGTGATAAACCGGGCTGAGCGTGGTTTATCACGTCGGTTCATATAAAACCGACGTGAAAAACCAGGGGAGGTGGGTTTATCACGTCGGTTATTGTATTACCACCGTGATAAACCGGAGGGAGGCAGTTTATCACGTCGTTTATTCAATAACCGACGTGATAAACCATTGTCCAGACCGTTTAGCACGTCGGTTATTCAATAACTGACGTGCTAAACCATTCTCCAGGCCCTTTATCACGTCGGTTATTAAATAACCGACGTGATAAACCATTCTCCAGGCCTTTTATCACATCGGTTATTAAATAATCGACGTGATAAACCATTCTGCAGACCTTTTATCACATCGGTTATTAAATAATCGATGTGATAAAACCAAATTTTTTTAAACAGAATGCAGTGATCTTCTCTCCACCAGAATCAACCAGAAAACAAATCAAGAAATCGTACCACAAAAACAGAAGTATATCAAAATTAAGCATGTACATAGATAACATTTAAAACTTACCCACTAGACAGCATCCACCCTCATTTATACCCTATGGACAGCCCTCCCCCACCCCGTTGGAGCCCTCACCCTCATGTATACCCCCTGGACAGCCATCCCCCACCCCATTGGAGCTCCCACCCTCATGTATACCCCTTGGACAACCCTCCCCCGCCCCATTGGAGCCCCCACCACACTCCTGGACTGCCCCCCGACCCCCCGACACCCCCAAACACCCCTCGACAACCCCCCACCCACCTGAACAGCACCTCCTCACCCCCTCACCCCACTTGACATCCCCCACCACACTCCTGGACAACCCCACCCCCCCCCCCCCCCACCCCTGGACAGCACTCCCACACCCCTGGACTGGCTTCCCACACCCTTAGACATCCCTTCCACCCCACAGGACTATCCCCCCACCCCACCGGACAGCCCTCCCAGACCGCTGGACACCCCCAACCCCACTGAACACACCCCCACACCCTTGGAACCCCTCCCCCACAGACCCAAATACATACCAGAAGAACCATCAAAAGTAGACCATAACAAGAAGTAGAGAAAAATTAAACATTCACTTATATAACATTCAAAACTTACACTGTCAACTTCAAAAAAACTATATCAAACCTAAATAACTACCAAATACATAATTGAAATGACAATATTCAAAATTACATTTTACATTACAAACAACTAAAATTCAATCAAACTTGTAAAATAATTTGACCACTCCACTTGTACGTGTTTGATGTCTTCAGCAGTATAGGGTTGAGGGTCATCAAAAAGCTACAAATGAAAAAGAAGATAGTTAACGTGTGTAATGAATAAATCAAATTGAAATATTATGGAAAAGTTTAAGAGAAAATCGTACCAGGTTAAAATTCACAAATGTCCCAGTTGTTATTATTTCATACATAAATCTTAACATATAATATCCGCATTCGATGAGGCCTTGTTGTTCATGAAAATTCTGTTTTGAATGAGTGTAAATTCAATATATTATTTTTATGTAATAAATCAAAAAGTACAAATTATAAATGGAAATTTACCTTCGCATTTACATATTTGATCTTTGCATTTCTTTTCTTTGTGTTTCTTCGAAAGTAGACCCATTCACTGTTAGAAAATAATAAGAATGGGGTAAATTTAAAATTCATTATATTATATAAAACTATTGAGAAATTGAAACTTACTTTTCCAATATATTCTTAAAACTTGCCCGCACATCACCATGAACAGAGCATATCCAATAAAGAGCTTTCTCGCTTGGGCAAAAATCCCTAACATCCAATGATTACTGATAAAAGGAAATTTAATGTTAGTGGTTTTTTATGTTAAAATATAATTAACTGTTTGAGAGAAATGTGTTTCATACCTCTCACAAAAAGGAATCATCCAACATTGTTGGATTATATTCTTTTCAAATCTTTCAGCAATATAAACCATTCTTTGTTCCTCAGTCAATGCACATGCTTCAGGAGAAATCAATTGCGGGTCCATGAATCCATATACTTCTGTCAGTTCATTCCTCTCACAAATTTTATAAATATACCTAATAAAAAACATATATAAGTATACATTTTTAATAAATTTAACGCAGGTAAAAGGTGTTAAGACTTACATGGAAAAAATTTGCACCACGTTGATGCCCAACTTATCTCTAGTAACAAGCTCCATGATATCAGATTTTGTAATCCCCACACTTATTTCACGTCCATAAACATGAGATTCCATTGGAAACTCATAAAAACCCAACAAAAAATGTGAATATCTTGACAATCTGTCAAGACCACTGGAATATGTATCTGATGTCATAGCTTGTTGTCTTTGTTGTGGTCTATACAGTATTTCATTACCTTTGAAGTATTCCTGTGAAAAAAAAATTGAGAATTATAGTAGTTTTCAAATGATAAAACAACTTTAATAAAAAAATAAAATAAAAGATATAACATTCATACCTCTACGGTAATGAGTCGAAGAAGTCTGGATGGCCAAACTAAAAAATGGCCGATACTCTGTCCAACTGTCGCCACCTCATCTGTAGGTATTGGTACCGTAGATGATCTATCTATAATATCTTGTACAGTGACCCTCTGATTCTCTGCCTCAAATTGTTGATGATGAACTGTATCTCCTATACAATATACCAACCCGTATGCTACTATATGATGTTGAGAATTGTCAACATACAACTCGCAATATATAGGAAGTTGCGGCAGAGGCGTAGGATAAAAAATGGGGTCCGCAGGCTGAGGTGGGGGAGTGGGAGCTACTGGCGGAGGTGGAGGATAAATAATGGGGTCTGCAGGGGGAGGTGGAGGAGTGGGAGCTGCAGTCTGAAATTGTTTTTTTCATTTCTGCAAACATAGATTGCACCGACTCTCTAATCTTGTCTCCCATCATCGCATTAATATTTTGAACTTCAGCCTCCAAGGATTATATTTTTTTTATAAACCCCCTCAATGTTAGAAGTTGAAGAACTTGGAAAAACTTTTCTTACCGATACACCTGTCGGATATCCTCTTACACGACCAGGATGTTCGGGCCTTCCCAATGCTGCAAATAAAATATCTTCCCTCCCAGTAGCTGTAAATGTCCCCTCTGAACTCTACTCCTCAAGAGAGTCATGTATTAATTAATTGAACATTTCTATAATGATTGAAACTTATATGAAGAAAAAAGTTAACTTAAATAAATTAAATAGATATCTTACAATCCTCTCAGCTACGATTCTCGATTCTTCCGAAAGATATTGCCCTTTTTTCCCTTCCGAGCTCTCTTCCATTTTTCATGTCTAGATGGAGGGGATGGAGGGGCCACCTCTCCAGAGCTTGAAGACTCATCTCTTAGTTGTTGAAATTTTTCCACTATCATTTTTTCTTCCAATAATGTATTCCCTCCCCGAGATAAACTATGAGGGTATACATTTTTAGATTGGATCTCCTGATGAGCTTTCCTTGTTTGCTTTAATTTAAGAATAAGAAATCATTAACAAAACATTAATAAAATCATTTATATAAAAAAGTTTATAAAAGTTTACATTGCCCTTACCAGAAATGACTCTTTTTTTATACTTTCAAAGAACTGTCTCCATGTGTCTTCATCTATAAAAGGATATATACGACATGGATTGTCATGACTCCTATGACCATAAATGAAATTAGATGAGAGGGTTGATTTGAAATCCCTCCATCTCCTGGAAGCCAACGATAAGCATTTCTTCCTGACTCCTTCAGTGTCAGGAATATTAAATGTCATCTGATAAAGAAGAGGTTAAACATATTATATATACTAGAAACATTAAAATAATGGTAAAACAATGACAAAAGATCTTACCAAAATAGTCTCCCACAACTGAGAGATAATCGCTTTATCCACACCTCTCCAATCATCATACAGAATGCTTACTTTGGTCTTAGCCTGAGTTGCAACAAAACTCTTAAAATCTTTGGCATTCGGACCTCTAGGAATATCATCATCATCAAACTCAACTACTATCCTCTGATCCTGCGTACGGGCAAGTGATAATTTTGGTAAACGTGTGCACCCACATTTACCAACCTTTGAACTCTTTGTCGTAATAGGAGCATGTGAATGTTCATCCCCAGAGGTATGACCAGCAATATGCTCCTCTCTAGAATCATGTGGTTGATCATCTGAATGATCTGTCATTATCCTTCAAATCAAAAAAAACAAACGTCAGTTCACAAATATACAAATTCAAATATTTTAATACTACTATAATCAAAAAATAGAAAAGTGTACTAGGTTACATAATAATAAACATTGGTAATATGGTAAGCATGTTAAACAATGGTAAAGATGGCAAAGATGGTCAAGATGGTCAAGATGGTCAAGATGGTAAAAAATAGAAAAAAAGGTAAACCTGGTAAACATTGTAAACATGGTAAAGTAATTGTCAGTTAACAAATATACAAATTCAAATATTTTAATACTACTGTAATCAGAAAATAGAAAAGTGTACTAAGTTACATAATAGTAAACATTGGTAATATGGTAAGCATGTTAAACAATGGTAAAGATGGCAAAGATGGCAAAGATGGTCAAGATGGTAAAAATGGTAAAAATGGTAAACATTGTAAACATGGTAAAGTAATTGTCAGTGAACAAAAATAAGCATTTTAAAATTCATGTAATGGTTCTAAACATGATAAAGTAAACTAAACAAACTTAAAACAAACAAAAACATATACTTATTTTATTTTAAAACATGTTTTAATAAATAAAAAACTTACAATATCTAACATTTATGGAAAAAATAAATGTAAACAAGAAATAAACATATGTTACCTGTAATTTTAGGAATGTACAGATGGATTTTTTTCCCAAATTCCTTCGTCGTGATCGTTCCTTATGTCAAGAACTATGTCTTCAACATGATCGTCATTATGTTCTATTAATATTTCCATGGAAGTAGGGATCTCACATAAATCAGCATATTCATCAAGTTCATCCTCACCAACATATTGTTTTTTCCCTTGTAAAACAACAGCCCACTGCATATCTAATTGATATACTACATAAAAATTTTGTTTTCATGTGTTGCTATTATAAAAGAATCAGATGTGTCTTCCAATCTATTCAGATTAACAAGTGTCATTCCAAATTCATTGTGTCTGACACTGTTGTTACCATTAAACCATTTACAGTTAAAAACGGGAACTTTAATTTTAAATTAATCAACCTCCCATATGTCTTCAATCACTCCATAATATGCATTTGACGCAGAAATTGGGTTTTTGTCCTTAGCACTCGAAAAATGAATTTCTTCTGCAAACACCAATACACCACTACTCTGAACTGCACTTCTGTTGTCCTGATCTTTTGTATGAAATGTAGAACCATTAATGTCCTAACCAGACCATGTTATCACATTTAAACATGGACCACCCACTATCCATTTTAATGTCTCTGATACATCTTATCTACCAAGGAAAGTCTTTTTAATCCATGACAAAAAAGTTTTGTTGTGCTCATTCAAAATCCACATTTCTTTCTTCTTTGGATGACATTGTTTCAACTCATTAATAAGCAATGTGATATATGGTTGAGCATCAGCTATGTTATTCAAGATGTATGATTCTAACTTTTTCATCTGTTCAGCTGACAATGATTTGACTTTCAAGCCGTGAATCCCCTTTCCCTCATTATTAACTCATTCATGGCGAGATGGAGGAAAACCTATGTGTTGCGCCGTAGCCAAGTAGCTCATACAAAACTCTGCTACCTCCTTAGAAATATACTTTTCAATAATGGAGGCTTCAGGTCGATATAGATTTTTAACATACCCCTTTAATATTTTCATATACCTTTTAAAAGGATACATCCAACGAAGATATACAGGTCCACAAAGCTTTATTTCTCAAACCAGATGAATCATTAAATGCACCATTATATCAAAAAAAAGTTGGAGGAAAATACATTTCTAATTGAAAAGGTATAAAAATTGCATCCTTTTCCAAAATGTTCAAAGCATTCACATCAATCGCCTTGTTACAAATTGAATTGAAAAAATAACACAACTTCATTATAGTCTTTCTGACACGAATGGTAAATATTCCACGCAATTCAACTGGTACAATTTGTTGCATCTTGATGTGACAATCATGTGATTTCATACCTATCAACTTCAAGTCCTTCAATGAGACAAAATTTTTTACATTAGAGGAATAACCTTGAGGCACTTTGGTATCATGAAGACCCTGATAGAAGCTAATTTTCTCCCTCTTCGATAATGTATGACAAGCCGGGGGAAGAAATGTTCGTCTTCTTTTAGGAGTGGTAGCTAACTCCAAACGTATTCCCATTGATAGTAAGTCTAATATTGCATTCAACCCATCTTTAGTCTTTCCTTTAATATCCTACAATGTTCCAATCAAAGAATCATATATATTCTTCTCCACGTACATGACATCAATATTATGTTTAACTTCATGATACCTCCAATATGGTAGCTCAAAAAAAAATTGACCATTTCTTCCAAATATGTCTATCATTACCAGATTTCTGTGTCTTTCCCAATCTCACGTCAAGGTTTTTCACCCTCTCAAAATACAGATCAGGGGATAAAGGTTTTGGAGCAGTATCAAATTCATGTGAGCCATTAAATGCCTTTTTTAGTCTTCTATAAGGGTGTTCCATAGGCAAAAACTTTCGATGACCCATGTACATTGTTTTCCTCCCATGATGTAATTGACAATAGGATGTCTGTTGTTCGCAAATTGGACATGCTTTATGCCCTTTAGCACTGTATCCAGACAAATTTCCATACGCTGGGAAGTCATCTATAGTGAACAGAAGCACTACATGCAGTTGAAAATATTCCATTTTATAAGAATCATACATCCTAATACCATCAGCCTATAACAGTTTCAAAGCATCAATCAACGGTGAAAAGTAAACATCAATATCATTACCGGGTTGCTTTGGACCAGAGATCATTGTACTCAACATGAAATATTTGCGCTTCATACAAACGTCATGAGAGAGGTTGTAAATTACCAATAAAACTGGACATGAACTATGTGTGCTACTGAGTGTTCTGTATGGATTCATTCCATCTGTGCACAACCCTAGTCTGAGATTTCTTATTTCATTTCCAAATGTAGAATACTGCGCATCAATTTTCATCCATTGTGGACAATCAGCTGGATGACGTATTTTTCCATCACATACCCGCTCTTCAGCATGCCATCTTAACCTTTTTGCATCATGTGAATTAGCAAATAAACGTTTGAAACGATTAATTATAGGAAGATACCAAAATACCTTTGAAGGGAGCTTTGTAATCTCTACATCACCCTGTGATTTTTCTTTCACCTTATACCGTGATGTCCCACATTTTGGAAACTCTGACAGAAATTCATATTCCTTCCTATATATAATGCAGTCATTCGGACAGGAATGTATTTTCTTGTATCCCAATCCCATCGGGCATAATATTTTCTTGGCTTTGTAATGTGAATCTGGAAGATCGTTATCTTTTGGAAGAATGACTTTCATCAATTGTAGCAGCTCTGTAAAACATCTGTCACTCCATCCATGCTTTGACTTCGGGTTAATCAATCTTAACACCGCCGACAAAACCATAAAATCTGTACAACCGGGATATAATGGTTTTTCAGCATCACCATATAGACGTGCAACTGTTGGTTCTATCTCAATTTTTTCTTCTACAATATCGCGAATCATTTCTTCAATTCCATCGGAGTTACCATCTTGTGAATCATCATCATCAGTGACATTCCATCCAGTTTCACCATGCCAAATCCAAGGGCTGTAACTTGGATTAAAACCATGACATATTAGATGATCTTTTGTCTCTCTACTTTTCAACTTCTTCATATTCAAACATTTCAGGCATGGACAGAAAAAAATGTCACTACTTGGAACATTTCGTTTTGCAAATTCCAAAAAGGCATCAATACCTTCCTCAAATTCATTGCTCATTCGATGTGTCGTAATCCAACTTCGACTCGTTATTACCTATAACAAATATCAACAAAAAATATATATTTTTAAGATAAGACAAATACATGTTTATATGAAAAAAATCATAATTTTAATGTAAAAAAATTTAAAATATAAAACAAATCTATAGGTATTTAAAAAAATATGCTTGAATATTATTTTTAAAACAAAATATAGTTAGATATAAAGTACTCAACACTTTCAAGTGCCAAAATCTTGAAAGTAGTAGTAGTTTTCATAAGTACCCAACACCAAATAGCTATACATCGTAAGTTTCATGTTATAAATATGAATATAGACCATTTGTTTTATGTTTAATAATATTGTCATATTATCTGATCATTCTGATTATATATTAGAATTACTATATCCTTTTGATCCGATATATAATCTAAGGACATTAATATTTCTTTAGAAAAATTAATGTTAATATCATGGTAATGTAAAAAAAAGTATATGTCGAACTATATATATGTAATACCAATAAAAAAATACATATGTGTTTGGCCTGGGTTTCACACATAAAACAACTCATCTCACAGGTTAAATTTTTGAATCATCCTACATAATACTTATTTTTATAACTTAGGGAATGAAAATAATAAAAGTTTTGATTTACGATACTCATTATGGGTAAACATGATATATATAAATATAATATCTAATCTCATAAAAAGATATCCATGGGGGTATAAGAGCATACACAAAGCACATGATCAAAAAGATAAGTGAAACAGTTCAATATAATCATAGATCATAAAACCTGAGTCCAAGTATAACAATTTTAGCATAACATAAGACATGATTTATATGATAGTGGGAACATGATTTAGAAAAACCTTATTCACAAGATCACAACATTGGTTTGTGGAATAACATAAGAGTGTGGCACAAACATAATCATATAAGTCATAACATATGTCAAGTGAAAACATAGTTTCATTCACCTCATATTGGGATATGTTAATCACCTTTCCTATAATTTATTATAATATTTCTTACAAGACACATCACATAACACATTGGACATGGTATAACCATATGTATCCCATATTGATCTATGATATATAATGCATTGTCGAATGCATTAGAAGGATATTATGGACCCAAATGTCACATAATGACTAACCATATATATGGGTGAATCGTGATCATCAAATCATTTATAACACCTTCGTAGATCAATTAACTAAAAAAAATGAAATGGGGGTCATAATTTTTTTTACAAAACATAATAATTATTAATACATAAAAATGTGTTTGGATGGTAAGATAAGATAATATACCTAATTCAATCTAATTATCGTTAAATTATTTCTACCTAGATAGAAAAGACCTTTATAAAAAATATAATTTAACTTGAGAATGAAAAGAAAGTACCCTTTACCTTTTTTATAATGAAAAATCTGAAAAGGATGATAATAATATTTAGGTATTATAATTTTTTTATTAATTATTAATAATAAAAGAAATCACCTCACTTGGTTTTGTTGAAAATCGTACATACCATCATATTCAAGAAATCAGATACAGTTTGCATGAAAAGGTCCATCATTTTTAGGAGATGACTGAAAGAAGAAATGTATTATCAGACTCACCATGAGTCCAGAATGAAATATTTGATTGTAATAGTTATGAATTGATTTTTTTATGAATGCAGATGAAAACAGATGATGGTTTTCTGATCTAGTAGTTCTAAAAATCATAATTTTTTGAAAAAAAATTATGATGTAAGAATGTTGAATGAAATTTTAAGGATAGGTATTACCGATTGTACCTGGTCCAATTTCTTTCATGAAAATCATTTTTTGGAAAATCATATTGAAAATATGATTTTAAGAAAATAAGTACTACCAATCTTCATCCAGAAAGACACATTCCAGCTAAGTAGGAAATAATAATGTTGCTGGAAGAATGGAACGTTACAATACCACCCATTATTTTTCAGATTTTGCTAAAGCTAATCCTCAATGTTTTAAAATTAATTATTCTTTCTAAATTATTGAATAATTTGAATGGTTGTGAAGTCAAATATCTATGTTCTCATGGTCATAGTAATATTTTTATCAGATATTGATTTATTTAGATACTTAAGAGGTTACTCGTAATGAAGTTGCTGGTATTCAGATAGATCAATATAGCGATCATATTGGAGTTGTTACTGATTCGTATTTCAGAATAAAATATGAAGTATAAGTGGTTTAAGAAGCTTTAATGAATTTACTTTTTCATTGTACTATAGAATCGTAAAGCGTATATTAGAATGAAAATCTAGAATAAGAGTTAAAAATAATCTTATCAAAAATACACCTGCTTGAATGTTGCGAGTTGAATGTTGTGAGTTGAATGTTGCGAGTTGAATGGACATAATAACCATTTGCAATAACAAAAAATTCCACGAGATTCAAAAACGAATGAAAAGCACATCAAGAATCGAAACAAAAACGAACGAAATAAATTCGTGGAAGGCTTACTTGAATGTTGCGAGTTGAGATGATAGATCCGAGAGGAGTGAAGAAGATAAACAATGAAGCCAAAATGAGTTTAACGCAGGTCGATCGACGAGCCGATTAGGGTTTACCGCGCGAGAGAGAGACGAGCCGGCGGACTGTCAATCGAAAAATCTTAAATGACAGTCCACGGGCTTTAATTTTTAAAATGTTTTATAATGTCAGTTATTATATAACCGACGTTATAAACTATTTTTTAACTTTATAATGTCGGTTATCTTAAAACCGGCGTAAAAAATCTCCCGCGCTTTGGTTTTTTACATCGGTTATTTTATAACCGACGTAAAAAACGAGATATCTACGGGTTTTTTACGTCGGTTATTTTATAAACAACGTAAAAAAACCCCTCGTGCTTTGGTTTTTTACGTCGGTTATAAGATAACCGATGTAAAAAACCAATGCGCGGGGGGTTTTTTACGTCGGTTTCCAAATAACCGACGTAAAAAAACTCGATATCTACGCGTTTTTTACATCGGTTATTTTATAACCGACGTAAAAAACCAAAGCGCGGTGGGTTTTTTACGTCGGTTACCAAATAACCGACGTAAAAAAACCCCCCACGCATTGGTTTTTTACATCCCTTATAAGATAACCGACGTAAAAACCCAACAGGCGCGATTTGTAACGTCGGTTATTAAAATAACCGACGTTAAAAATCTACTCGCCGCATTTTTACATCGGTTATATATAACCGACGTAAAAAATGGTGACGTAAAAAACGATTTCTGCACTAGTGTATCTGTGATTGAGAAAAATCACACTAAAAGAACATATGTTTTCCATTGGGTATAGTTATTATTCTAATGATCTATTTAGGTGCATGGGTGGGCCCCATGGGGGAAGACACATCAATGTAGGATAACAGGTGGTTCTTAGTAAGACTCTACCCAATGCCTATATTAAATAGGTGGTATTAATGTGCTGTCAAAAGGTCTCAATTGTTACATAATTATTACTTATTTGATTCATTTTAATGATACTCTTCTCTGAGAATGGAACGATTCATGAGGTCATTATAAAACACACATGAATATTAAATTATATAATCGAATGGGTATGTTTCATTTGCGGGGGTGAGGGGTGTCTAATCATCTAATGTATATTCAATTGTGTGGGGGTTGTCATATGACACACACTCAATATACATAAATACATAGGGAGATTAGGTGAGCATAAAGACATGGATTTTGGAACATAATATATTGTTGGACTCCTTTTAATATTTCACACCTAAACAAGCCTTGTTTGAGTCATTTTATATTTGATATGTCAACTAAGATTGTGATTTTAAATAGTAACAGAAATTAGTATTTGAATTTTTATAATAATCTTGTTATTATATATGTAAGAATTGATATGATCGTTTTCTCAGATTCATTTGGAATTAATTTAATAAATATAATGGGGTTAAATAAATTCATTAAGTCACTATTAACGGGTTGTATAATTTAATTTATTCTAATTACATAAGATATTGCTATTAATTTGATGCAATAATAAATAATAAGATACTGTTGAAATTTAATATGAAGCTATGTTGTTGTTTTTTAATGATGATGAATTATTCACTATGTGAGGATTTTTAATTAATATATGTTGATTTTTTAAGGATTATGGTAACATTATAAAATATTTTTTATAGTAAAACAATTATATCATTAAAAGTATTATTGATTTTTATTAGTGAAATTTTGATAGAAAAAATAACTTTCTAAAATTCATTATGATTACTTGAAATGTCATCAGTATATTTATATAAGAGCAAGGGTTATAAATAATTAATTGAAAGTAATGAGATGAAGATTGTGATTTTTCATATAAAAATATTATCCTAGGATCTATGATTGTGATTAATAATTTTTGAATGATTTTTTTCATATAATTAATAGAACAATAGTTATTTATGAAAAACCCCATGTAATTATTAATGATATTGATTAGGTAGAAAAAAATGGAGTAAACATGATAATATATATTTATGAATATTTTACAATGACAAGTAAATTATGGAAATCTAGTGAGGAATATTATTTTCATAAAAAATGAATTTCATAAAACTATATATTTTTTATTGATAAATATATTACCATTTAGAAAAGTATATCCATGATTGATTCCTGGGATTTTAAAGCGTGACATATAATTTATAATAATATAATTATGATTGGTTTTATTATCCTTAGATACTAATGTGGAGTAATCTATTAAATAAATGTGTGTGTTTAATATTGGAAGGGAATATATATTTTTTCAATATCTTAGAACCATTTTATGATTTGGTAGATATGGTGTTAAGCCTGAATTATCCAATACCAATAATTTAATAATTCTTAGATTCAAAAGAGATAAGAGTATGCAGATTCATTAAAAATGTTGAATCAATAATGTGGTTTATTAAGAGAATTATTGATATGAAGACATGATTAATTGTTTAATAATATTCTTTAACATTTATGTATTCGTGTGATTTGTGGATATATACAGAGATGAAGTACATATTTGGGTTCCCTTTTAATCTCAATCCCCTGATAGGGTTAATATGATACTACAATGATGTTAACCTTATTCCCACTAACAATAGTAGAGACTAACAGTGAATTATTTGTGTATCTATCCATACTCACCCATTCCTCTAGGATAAAGTATAATAATGATACATGAGAATGAGTTATAAAATGATTTACCTATCTGTTTAAGTTCTTTACATCCCATTGTTCAGGGATCAAGGTGGATGAAGATTCATAGTATCATTATGGGTTCTCACCCATAGGTCATGGTTGAGGTAGACTATATATCCAAATTTGGATACACCCATATACCAAGGTTAATTTAAATTAGACATTCAGTTATGGATATATTAGGATATGAGTATTGACAAATAACTATAGTTTCTAAAAATAGTGCATTTAGGGTGACTCATTAGGTGGAAAACATTGGATGGTATATAAGATGAGATTATATTTTATAATATGTTTTTTCTTTCAATACTACTATCCACATGTATGGTGGATGAGTCTCAATATTTGATGAGTGGTGTATGGTGATTCTACAGATAGATAAGGAAATAATACGTTTACTTTTCTCTAAAGGGTATGATTGTAGCATAGTGGGGCATAATATATAGGTATTGACACAATTATTTGGGATATATATTTCTATATTATAGATTAATGGTACTGGATGCTTCGGTAAATGTTAATCACTAATGTGGTGTAGTTTATGACGGTCCTTTTGATTTTTATATTTTAAACATGTGAAGGATACATTTGTAAACATATGTAAACATTATTATTTGGTTATTTTGGAAAAAATTTAGTTATGTGTAGATTGATAATTATTTATCATGAATATAAATTTGATTGATGATGTAATGTTATGGTACGAGTTTTTTCTACAATTTTTTTTATTGAAGATTCTCATTGATACTTGTTGTTCATGGGTTCAAATAACTGTTTGGGATTACTATATTGTGATTTAACCCTCACCCATAATTTTTAATCATGAATTATTCACTCTTGTGTCTATGAATATTATTAAATGAATATAGTGGACTGCCTTTAAGGTAGGTGTTAGATGGTGGGAAAGATTGATTATGTTGTGTAGTTTTCATTATAAAAAAACATCTTCATGTATTCCATTATCATACTTACATCTACTCAATATGTGCTTCTTGTATATGGTGTAACATTTTATTACCTCACAATTCATTATGGATATATATTTTATTTATGAATTTGTTATATTATATAGTTGATATTCATTTATACTTCATTGGATGATGTTTCATGATACCAAGTGATTTCTTTTGCCCAGAGGTAGTTCCACCCATCTTATTATATGGTTATCTAAAATTTTCTCATAATACCCTAAAAATTAGAGGTAGTATTCTGGATTTTAGTTACCTATTTAATAGGACATAATATATTTGTTTCAAAGAATTTGGATAGAGATGATAGATAATACTATGAAATAACTGGTTTAAATATCTATAAGTAACATTACTAAGTTACTCTAGTTCATTCTGTCATAATAAATGAATTTTTAAGTTTTATGGATGGTTGATGGATTACTTATAAATAATATTATCAGTGAATCAAGACTAAGAAGTATTACTAAAATAATTCCTTTGCGTAAATGTGGGAATCATTCATCTTTTATATTATTGTCATTATTCTATTTTTTTTTCATGTTTGGCCAAACTTTAGGTAAATTATTTACACCAAACAGATAGATGATAAATCGATTCCCATGTCAAATGATATGATCTTGAAATTAGATGTTTTCATAGAGATAGTTAAATGTAATTATGTTGATTGAGATGCTATATTAAACAGTAATGTTTTTTATGATAATATAATATAGAGATGAAAAATAAAATGTTATGGTGTAACTTATGATAATGATTTCTTTGATATCTAATAACACTAAAATGATATTATTTCTATGTGTTTATGTTGATTTATTATTATATGATAGAATAATTATTATATATCTTGGGAATTTATTTATTGTTTTCGTTGTAAGTTTGTTTGAATTTTGAATTCCTTCTTGTGATAAATTTTGAATTCAATGAACACCTGTGAAAAGTTGAAATTGTATGCCACTGTGTTTTCTCTAATATGAGTGTCACTGATTTTCAATTTTGAAATGATTGATATTTTTATATCTTATATTAACAAAATATTATATTTAATTATGGGATATTTTCTCATAGTGGCATATATATTAATGAGGAATTCAATCACAAAGTTATTAATCATGAATAAAAAACATATAAAACTTTTAAAGTAGAAGTAAATATGGAAATTAATCATAGCATTAAAAATTGAGACATAACAAATGAGTTAGAAAAATGTAATTATTTTTAATTCATGGATTTACCATTGATTTTAGTCCCTATTATTATTTCAAATATATGGTGATGTTTTGTGGAATGCTCATAAAAATATGATATATAATTATTTCGATAGTTTTCTTGTCATTATTCTTTTTATCTAGTGTTATTTTGTGGTTTTAAATACACATATTATAGTCATTTAAATTTCTATAGGACAATTTACAATAAATTTGGTCAAATGGTTCCAAATAAACTATCAACCATTTTATATAATAGTTGTATGTTCTATGGTGTGAATAAGAGACCCCATTAATTGAAGATTATATAATGGAGTGAGGAGAGTAGAATGAATCATTACTTATTGATGTAAATATGTGACTAAGAAAATAAATTTTTATTATTTTTTTATAATATTTTTAATAAGTTATATTGTTGTGAAAACGTTACTTTTTAGATTTTTTGTGTGGCGGTAGTTGGAAATTTGGTTATTGATGATATGTGTAGTGAAATGATGTGGTGTTTATATAATTATATTAATTTATTTTATAATGATTATTTGATACTATAATAAAGAATCATTCAGTGAGTATTCATTTATGTTATTAACCTAGAGTTATTATTTGATGATGGGAATAATTTCTAGACATATACAATCTTAGTGTTATGAGTTTATTCTGTATAGTCAGTCAATGAATCCCAAAGTTGATAAAGGGTTAGAAAGATCATATCATGTGATATTGTGATAAGATATAAAATTATGGGTTTTTATATAATGTAAATAGATATTGATGAACAGTGAAATTTATTTCTTATGATTATTTTATTTTTCATAACCTTCTATAATTGAATTATTCGGAATAATATTTTTATTTATTCTGGTTAGATAAAAACCCATACTTTCTATCCAATAGAGTTTTGTTCATTGGACCATTATAAAGGTATTCGTTATATTTTATTATTCAATCACTACAACAATGTCATTATTTAGTGGTGGGTTTTTATCAGTGGTTTAGTAAACGACTGATCATAAAAAATGAAAATATTTAGAGGTGGTTCTTTTAAAAACACCACTAAATTTTATGTTTTATTTCAAAAAGTCACATATCCCCCAACTGTGACTCCCCCTCCCCCATGAGCTCCCCCGATCACCCCCCTAACATCGAGCCCTTGCACTACCCCCCAATGTTGAGCCTTAGTATTGTCGTTCTTCCACCCTCACTAGTGCTCATGTGTCTTCTAACCCCCCATGACCTCATTATAACTTTGGTCACTTCCACAAACTAGTTTCCCATCCCTTTTCCCATGCCTGATCTATCACCCCCTCCCTCTCCCTCCCATACGTCGGTTCCATCGCTCGACCCCATACTGGATGAACGATTATCCTTAATCCCCCTTATCTATCACCCTAGTGGTAATCCTTACCTTATATTTATTTTTTTCTCCTCCCTTCTTCTATTTCCCCCTCTCTCAATTTTTCACACTTGAAATAACTCCTATGAATGTCTAATTATGTTTATGTTGGTTGTCTACATAAAGGAGGTTGGTTATTGGCCAAATTGTTTTGTCGCCTTATTATATACATCATATCAGTCTCAAAGTATAAGGTGTTTATATTTCATACTTATAATGGATTTTATGGGTACTTATCTTTTGTTTATATTATTTAGACCATAGATTTATTCTTTGAATCCAATATTTTCAATGCATTTGTTTGGGAAGTCAACTATAATGATCCTAAAATTTAAAATTTAAATATTTCATATAATTTAGACTAATATGAGGATGAATGTTTTTGATTATTTTATTAATTTAGTAGTCCTAACAACATGTTTTTTTGTTTAAAGAAGTTATTTAATATAATTTATATTCTATATAGAAAATAATAAGTTAGATTACCGAAAATTTTTAATATATATCATTATCTTAAACATCATTCTTAAATGAGAATGAAATTTATGGATAGAAATTGGTATTTTAAAATTATTATTATTATTGTTTTATTAATATTTTTTGAGAATGGAAATTTATAGAAAATTATTTTAAAAAAACTAAAAAATTAAGGTTTTCTAGTAGATGAAGCATGATAGATTTAAGTTAATTACATTACATAAGGCAACTCTCATTCCACAATTTAACCTTACTTTTCTCTTATATGTGTAAGTCCCATAGTTCTTCCCCAATATTTAGTAACTCTACTTGTATTAATTTGAATTTATCAATTTTAAATTTCATCTTGTTTCATGCATTCCAAAGTATGTATTTTTTAATCTCTATCTTAATAGCCATAGATAAAAAAATTGAAATTCCTTCTTTAGCATGAACTACATTTGAGATTAATTTACCTCTTCATAAATAAATGATGAAAATACATATCTAGATCTGTATTCCTCACCTCTTGAGTCATTTACATACCATATAGAGATGAATTTATTTTCTACACAACCACATATCAACCTTGGAGATTAGCATAATAGTATCTTGATAATGTATATGTGCGCATCACACACTACCTAATTTGTTGTATCACACACTCATGTGTATCCTACATTTTATAATGAAAATGATAATGGAAAAAGATAAAATAATAATTCACCATTTTAGACTACTAATATTATATATATTTTTTCTTTCCCTTATAATATTTTCCTTTTACAAGAACTACAAAATTAAATTACCTTCTTCTCCTTTTGTATGACCAGTAGTACAAAAACCTCTTATTACTATTTAATGTAGAAAACCTATAATTCTAATGATTTCTTTTCATTTCTTACACAAGTTCATGAATTTTCTTCTTTTAGTTAAAACGAAATTCCACAAAACTCTCTTATTGTTCCATCATATCTTTATTAAAATTGGGTGAAACACAAACTATATTGGTTCTTCATTATGTTAGACACACAAATCACATAAAATAGACAAACTATATTAGGTCCAATAATCTCTTATATTCCCAAAGTATATGTTTTATGATATATTTATTTTGATTTGTCATGTAGTCTTTATCAATAAATATTTAAGACCTTATTCTTTTAAATAATTTATTATAGAGTAACCAATATCCAGTACATATTTGAATTTAAAATTTATATTCTTACAAAATAAATCCTTAAACTAATCTTCAAACTTGTCCTATTTGACTTTGAGTCTCCACATCAATCAAGAACTCTTTGATACCATTAATGAGTATTAATTATGTCACTAATTTTCATTGAGAGTATATTAAGTAAATAACAAAACTATGACCCTTGATCAATTTGAAACATGAGTTTTTCTCTTGGCAATGGTTGGAACCATGTTGTGTTTGGAAAAATTTCAGTTCAACAATAACGAACCACATAGAACACACTATTAAAGGTACATTTACATATTTGGGTTGAGTAGAAACTTTTTTTATCCTATGTTCGTCTGAATCCAAATAATTTAGTTATGAGTTATTTTCATATATGATGTAGAAACTCTCAAAGTTCTCATTCATTATTAATTCACTTAATATTCTATATCATTACTAATAAAAATTATAATTACATAAAAATAATATAGATGATATAATGACTTAAATATTAATATAAAAATAAATAGTATCTATATCTTATCTATCTCAGGGTTCAAAATTGATATCCATGTAATGTATTATTATATAATGGGGAATATCCGTATTCATTAATTATCACATACCAAGTGGTTGTTAAAAATAATTGTGTATTTTCTAATGGTTGTGTAATTTTTCTCTTGCTTCTATATTACATAATACTATCCTTGTTGACTTCCTTTTTTTATTTTATATATTTATTACTTATAAGACTCTTCTTATAAATACATGGGTTGTCTTTCTTCATTTAAATTTATCTATTTTCTTATTTATTAATAATTTTGTTTTTATTTTAATAATGTGTTGACACATTGTGAGATATATAGATAAATATTGAGTCACATTACAAACCAACACACCTCAGTAGGGTATGTGTTTGGAGGATTATTTAGATTTTTCAATTTCCAATCGATCAATTGAAGGAAGAATAAGATGTCCATATCAATAATGTAAATTTATATGATTGTTAAATGGTGATAATGTTTATCAAAATTTCATATTGATGAAATTCCCTACTCAGTATTTGCATCAGATTTGGCATGGAGAATCGAACATTACAGATATTTTGAGAACTAATATCAATCAACCGAAGGAGAGACCAAATTCATTGACAATATAAAATGAAATGCAAAACCTTATAAATGATCCATTAATCCTTGAAAGAAAAAAACATCACCACAAAAACATTTCAGAACAACTCGTTGTGGGAGCTACAAATTGAAACATTAAAAATGATGTTTTTAGGAATATATGAAAACATGTTCATGATTGTAATAAATCAATGGTTCTTCCTCATTAATCAATGGAGAAAAATGTAATAGAGTACTTCTCTGACTAGACAAATTTGTTGTGTGGTTTGTTTGATGGTGGAAATCAAGATCTGTATAGGGGATGTTTGAAATATTCTAAAACATTTGTTTCGGCTAAAGTAATACCATGTAAAATTCCTATGTGGAATTACAAATAAGATGATTTCCATTATGTTGAAATTGATTCATGATTCATTTTCTGATACTAATAACCATGTGTAAATTAAGATATGAAAAAAGGTGTTAAATCATTGGTATGAATTATAAAAAAATACATGCATGTCCCAATGATTGTATGCTTTATTTGGGAGAGGATTCAAGAAAACAATATTGGAAAATATATTCCTCTTATATATGGTAGTCAATGGGTGATGTTAGAAGTATGAATCAATATAATAATTTTAATAATATATAAAGGAACACACCTGCAAATATTTTTCAATACATTTCACTAAATCCTCGATTTCAAAGATTATTAATGTCATCGATAACCATTAAGTATATGATGTCACATTATCTACATAATAACAATGATGGGTTATTGTGATATCCAAGAGCTTCAAAATCACGGAATACATATTATTTATTACATCCATATTTCTTATCTAATCTTATAAATATGAAATTGGTATTTTCTACCAATGGATTCAACCAATTTGGTACTTTGAGAACCATTTATAGAATTTGTTTGATTGTTTGGATCCTTTACATTCTACCTATTTGGATGTGTATGCAACAAACATCATTTATCAATTTGATTATTTTTCCTAAAAAATTTCATTAAAATTATTTTTATGTATAATTTTATCTTCTAATTTAATAATTATATGAGTTATGAAGTAATGGTGTTGACACGTATGATGCATCATCTCAAAAAAATGATCCAAATGCAAGGTGATGAAATGTGGTCCATTAGTGACTTCCATGGGCATGAGAATTTAGCTGGTTGGAATACATAAAAGGGTTTTTTCTTATCCTATTTGTAACATTAATTTTTAGCCTTAACAAATACCTTATAGTAAAAAAAATTCTTATTGTGTCATCAAAGATTTTTCAGTGCATCTCATATATTTAGGTTGAACAAGTCAAAATCCAATAGTCCAATTGATCACAGACCACCTCTTAAGGTGTTGATAGGATATAAAATATTGGTAAAAGATGGAAATTTTGAAACATAATTTGAGAAGGTACTTCATTTGAATGATTGTGGGAAATGAAGTTGAAGCGAATTGTTAAGTGAAATCTGAACGAAACCATGGAAACAAATTATATTATTCAAATATCTATATTGGGAATTTATTTTGTTGCAGCATAATCTTGATGTCATGCATATTAAGAATAATGATTCTAACTATTTGATATTAACATTTCATAATTATAATAGAAAATAGTAGCACCACTTTAATGCTTATATTGACATAAAAATAGTGAACATAACATGTAATCTCTGGACAGATGATAATAGATAGTATGCTTCGACAATATTTTCAACAAAAATTGGGATAGTGATACATTCCATAGAATTTTAAAACAACCGAATGTATATGAGGGGATTCCAAGTAACTTTTCATGACATGTTTTCTTATAGAATTATTTGTTATTTTTATTTTAAAAGTCACGATTCACATATTTTTTTAAATTGGTTTCTACAATTAGATTTTTTTTCATTATTACCTGAAAATATTAATGTTGTTGTTCTCCATTTTTTCGCATTCTTAAAACAACTATGTGAGAGAACTCTAAAACTATTTGAAATTGAAAACCTTTTGGATAGATTTTTATTGACACATTGTGAAATGTAGATTATATTTCCTCTATATTTTTTATTTTCATGATTCATTTAACTATGCATTTGATCGAGGAAGCTAAATTTGGAGGCCCCATGCAATATAAATGGATGTATCCAACTGAGAGGTACATTAATTGTCACTATTTATTCTAATTTAATAAATTATTATCATATTATTAAATACACAATTATGTTTTATTTATATTATTTCACAAATATCATGTGCGTTTGAAATCATACATGAAGAATAAAGCTCAACCTGAAGGCTCTTTTTCTAAAATCCATTTGGAAGAGAAGGGTATTACCTTTTGTTATAGATTCTTTGAGGATATTGAGACAAGATTAAGTCAATATGAACATGTCGATGACATGTCAAATAAATCTCAACTACATGAGAAATAAAAATTATTTCATTTAATTGGATGATTAGTTGGGAGGAGCTCAAATATTCACTATTATAAATCTTTTCTTTACCAAAAAAAAACCAATCCCAATGGTCTGAAAAAATAATTGGGACATGGATTTCTAAATAAAGTTTTTCCAATTGTTTTTAAAATCATTTAGGATATACTGGTCATATTCTAATGGTTTAGAATAACTATTGGGGTAGGAGTTTAAAAATCAGTCCATCCCAATGGTTTTTAAAAAATGTAGGGATACACTGGTAATATTCTAATGGGTTTGAATAACCACTGGGATATGAGTTTTAATATCAGTCTATTCAAACGGGTTTTAAATCCCATTTGGATAGAACTAACATACTAATGGTTTTTAAAAACCGTTGGCATAGTTTTCCCATAAATATAGCATCTAACCCCCCCCCCCCTCTCCATTCCAAAGTCAATTCTTTTCTGTCCTACCCAAGTGTTTCAATCTACACAGCAAGTGACCACACCTCCTCTTCCAGTAAGAGATCCATCATTATTTAAATCATTTGGTTTCTTCCACTTATATTTTGAGAGTTAAAGTTATATATTCTTCCTAAATTTATTTTGGATTTTTATATACCATGTTTATTTTATTTCATCGTCCATTAAAATCTCTCGTCATTTAGGGTTTTCAATTTATTATTCGGGAATGTGGAATTGGCATGTTCCAAATACTTCAGCCTACACATTGTAAATGAATCTCCCTTTTTAAACTGCTTCCACCATCTCTAATTTTTCTATTCATGATACAATATATCATTATCTTGGTGAAAATAAATTTTCCCCCATTAATCATGTTCACATTTATATTTTGAGGTATTTTATCTTAGATACTAATTCATTTCTTCGAAAAGGGAGTTCCAAGAATTACTTTTTGAAATTTTCATTTAGTGGTTTCATTTTTAATAAATTATTATAAAATTCATTTTATAAGAAATACTATTGTATTTATTTCTATATTGTGAGGAATATATGACATAAAATCATATAAAATTTTCTTAAAGGAAAACAATTATTAATGTATTTATACAACTTGACCATTTGGGACTATCTTGACACAAATTTCCCATTTTTATTTTCATTGGTCCCCAAACATTGAAAAATATCCTTATTGCCCTTGATTTTTTTAATATTACCAATATTCTCTATCCGGTATGTATTTTTCACTTTTTTTAATTTCAATGTTATCCATATATTTTTGACACCTGGTTCAATAGCATGTCTATAAATTTTTATGTTTTCTCGATGGTCCCCACCTATAGTTTCACTGTTTTCTTATATTTGGGTGAATTAATTGCACTATTGTCATAATTCTTCAATGAGACCATTCGATATGAATTCAAATGATTGATTACATAATGGTAAGTGAGATAAAAAATGAATTTGGGTGAAGAGATATTTACAAGTTACATGGGCTAAGTGACATGTGTGAGACTTGTGGGTGAAGGGACCTGTGTGATGCACTTAAGAGAAGGGACGTGTGTGAGGAACTTGATAGTAAATCATGAATTTTCTAAATTCATGTCCAAGGCTACACAACCCAGTTGATATGGAATTAACCCAACTATGACCCATGATATCCATTACTCAATGATGTATTAAAATAATTTCATTGGTACTAATAAAATATTATATTACTACATCCATTCTTCCAATGGATTTAAAAACAATTTATATTTTAGTTGAAGAGGTTGATGCATTCATCTATGAGATACAGGATATTTTTTACAGTGATATTTACTATTATATGACCCCACACTTCTAAACCTTGTGAAGGATATGAAGAGGTGAAATTTCTTATCCAATGGGAGAAAAATTACTGTTATATGACCTTAGAGTTATATTGATGTTCTCATCCTATAGTGTGGTGTCTCTTCAAAATATTTTCATGCAATAGAGTAAGGTAAATCTAACACATTGGGGTGTACCATGAAGTCCATCAACCATTCAATAACCCATCTTTCAGGATTTATTTCATTTTCGTTGATCACCTATTTCATTCTAGTTCATGACACCAAGATGGATACATTTTAAATAACACACTCTATAAAAAATATCATTGATCACCAATAATAAAATTATACCATTCATTATAAATATATCATTAATTATAAAATAAAATGATCACTAAAAATTTAAACATAATTCCAACTGTTTTTTCATAATTTTTGAATAGATATCATTGTTTATTCAATGATTATACATCATATGAACCATGTTTCACATAATCTCCCATTTTAATCCTTGTTATGTTGACTGACAAAAATAACCAAAATTTAAATTAATTGGACATACACTAACTTAATTATATTATACCAAACCGATCAAACTAGGCTTGAAAATTAATGAGCTAAAAATAAAAACCCTTTAAACATTTAAAACTAACCTAAATTACAAATTTTATCTATATAATAACCAAATAGACTTCACTAAATGAACTAAATTGAATTTAAATTACATTATCTGACCCAATTTTACTTGAGTAGAACAGTACTACACTAAATTAAATGAAACTGAACTAATCTAAAAACAAGTGAAATCAAATGAACATAACATAAAAAAATTCTATAGTAATGATAAAAAAATGATCTACCTTGAACAATATTTAATAAAACCCTAACATACATGTATCAACCCAATCCAAAAAACCCCAAACCCAAAAAACATAAATCGATGGGAACTAAACTCATCATAAACAAACTGAACTGACAAAAACTAATCTGAATCAAATATAAGATGTTTACTGAGATGTAGTAATATTTTATATGTGAAATTATTGAATATGTATAACATTTTTATATAGTTAATAGATAATTATAAAAAATAGAAATTATAAAAAAAATTGTTTTTTATTATGATTAGTAATTACTCATTGATATAATTGAATTCATATCATGGTTTTATATTTATAGTATTTATTATGTATATAGTATTTTTTTCATATATATTATGATTTTTAGATGGACTAGTGTGTCATTAATGATTACATATAATGTGAACAATTCTCCATTCCTTAAATATACCAAAAACGCTCAGCCAGAGGAAAGCCCCTGAACATTTATTAATAAAAGAAAAGCATAGTAGGTACAGAAAGGTCAGAACAACTACATACCATAGAGATCATACTCATCATCACCCTCTTTAGAAACTACATCTTCTACGTTATCAGTTTCCCACTCTGAACTTTCATATTGTTTAAGAACCTTGGCATATTTCCTTCTAAGATTTAGCTTCTCCAAGGACAGAAATTTCTTTGAGGATTGCATAGCCCAGCTTTCCCTCCCCAGATAAGATCTTGTGGAAATTGGATTTGGAAGATAAGAATAATCTTTCTTCGCTCTACCCCGTGGTGGGGAAGTCTGAGCACCTACCTCCCCTTGCTGCTTCAACCTTACACCATGAACAACGTTACTGTAAGAAGGTCGTACCACACCATTATTCTTTTCCTTGTCACTATCCGAGATATCACCCCACGCTCCCAATATTTTCACATCCTGATAACCATCCTCCCACAAATATTCAGTCACCAACTCTGACTGCAAGGAATTGCAAGCCATCTCCTGTAATTTGGTCCCATTTCCAATATCCCCCACATCCTCAACCACAGACTGCCCATAACTCACCATAGCAGTAGCAGCACGGCTCACCCCCTACAAAAGAGATGGATCATGCTGCTCCCCCACTAATGCAAAGCCATTACCATCCTCCTGCTATACATGACTGTTATCAACTACTAATGCAAGACATTGTGGCTGATCCACAAGGTCCTGCACCTCTTTCCCTGCTGCAGCAAGCTGTAGGAGGCCACCTTCTTCCCTTGCATCATCCTCGTTGTCATTCCATTCTTCCTCATTTTCTAGTTCCATAAATATATTCCCAGTAGAGACCATGAATCTCCTTCCTCCAGCATCCACTTCCTACCCATCCATAGTATCAACATTTTCAATGCCAAGATCATGCTTCAAATGATCAAAGACCTACTTAACCGTCGGGTCCTGGGGCCTATGCTTCACCGTCTTCATGAAATTACCATTCAATGTGTTCTCAGTACCAGACTTGTCAACCCCAGCCGCAGCAGTAACAAGTTCTCCCACCTGGATGCCCAAAATTTCTTCAGCAGGGCAAACATGAGTCACCTCGGCACCATTCCAGGTCATCCCCTGCTTCCGCACTATTGACGTTGGCTCATCTCCCACTGCATTTCCAGCCATAGGTTCACGAACCAGCCTCTTCATGAGAGCTGATGCCCCTGTCTCCTCCATTTCTGCACTGCCATGTGTAGGCTCTCCCATCCCAGCAGATTGCACAGCAAAAACTTCACAACCAACACACCCCACACCCTCCTCAGCAGTCAACCTACCTCCCGCCACATCCCCTCGTACTATCAAACCATCCCCAAAATAACCCACTCTCAAGTCCCTCTCCATACCAGTAGCAACGCACCCTCCTCTGTGATTCTGCCCCATCAATTTTGAGTAACCATTCAGCCCCCCCCCCTGTTGCGACAGTTCAATGCCAGATGTCCACACCGGTTGCAAGACACACAATAATGCATCCACGACTCAAAAATCACATCTTGCTTCCAGCGAAACTCTTGCTCATCTGTAATCCAAACGCATCGGACCAGAAACCCTGTAGCATCAACTTCGATGCAAACTCTCGGGCAGATAGGATGAAAAACAGAATCAGTATGCCAATCATAGCAAAGATACCTACCAATCATGTTCCCAATTGCACACAAGATAGAAGGATTCTGAAACGAGAGAGGAAATCCCGGAAGACTTACCCAGACCGCGAAAGTCAAAGGGTCACGCTGCATGTGAAAGTCAAAAGTCCAGTGGAATGGGTAGAAAGACGATCCATTTCATCTTTTAGGGGCTTGGGACCATGTGTAGATTAAATCCTCCTCTGATCCAAAGCGGATCATGAAGTTCTTTTGGTCAAGAAAACCGACGAACGCACGCTCCTGCAGCTTCCAAGACTCAGAGATGAATCGATCAAAGGATTCGATCAACGTCCACTGGAGACGAAAGCAGGCCACCATTGTAATCTTGCAAAGATCGGATGCACCATTAATCTCCACTGGAAGCAATGAAAGCTGGGGAGCCTCTTGGAAGAGAACGGAGACCTTCGGTGAAATGGAGATTCTCGGGAAGGGCAGTATGGAGCCAATATCCAACAGATTCTCCTCCAGCAGACAAAATCTCAAGTCTCCCCCCTCCGATCAGGAGGGGGGAGCCGAAACCGGTGGCATTAGACATAGGGCATCGGTCAGGAGGGAGAAGTAGAAGATGATTCTATCTCCATATTTCCCTACATCTTCTCAATTCCTTAAATATATTTTGTATTAAACTTCAATATTATTTTATTTATTTCATGAGATGACATAAAAACCATTTTTTATAGATTTGATAGATGTTGTATATTTGAATTGGGTCGAATTTCATGTTATTTCCAAAAGATGATAGAGATATTTCAGATTTTTCATTTTACAATGATTCAAATAGTGGTCAAAAACATTATTTGTGTGACAATTTTGTTAGAAGTCCTTAGTTGGGATATGAATAAGCTATATTCCATATAGCTAAATAGGGATATCAAATAAACAACAATGTGTGTATCACAATGGGGAAAAAAGGAATCTCATAATGCTGATGATCCAAATGAGAGGACTGGATTGGATAAATTTTTATATGACCAGTTTCTATTTATTATTCATCATGAGAAGAAACAGATTTCAAACAAATATTATTTCGATACGAGCACACAAGATATGTCTAATGAAAAAGATAATGTTGAAAGGGTAAAAAAATGGATTGATGCTTCCATGACTCCAATATATATGTGATGTGGTAAAATGGAAAATCTATAATTTTTAATCCAATTGTTTCATGGGAAAACAATATATGAGAATACTAATACTACCATCCATTCCATTCATACATTCTGGAAGGAATTATATCTAGAAAATTTAGATGTTCCCTCAAACCACTATATTTAATTAAAGTTTGTTTGGGAAAATGGATTTTCAAAAAAAAAATTATTGATTGCCAGAAATATTATAGCTTATTCTGGGAGGAAACTGCTGAATGAAATGAATGTATTAAATGTGGCACAACCCAATGGAAGCCAAAAGTTGATGGAACTCCATATCATGTTCCACAGAATGTAATGTGTCACTTTCCATTGATCCCTTGATGCCAAAATCTTTTCATGTCTGATGAGATATCAATGATAATGAAATTGAATGATATCGAGATAAAGAAGAATAATGATGGGTTGGTTCACCCTAAATACGGGTTTTCAAGGAAGATATTTCATGTCTAATATCCATATTTTTCATCTGACATGTGTAATGTGAGTCTAGGTCTTTCATGTTACAGATTTAATCCATTTGGGCATATTCTTACTTCACAATAGAACATGGCCAATTTTCATATACATTTATAACCTTCCCACATGGTTGTGTATGAAAATACCTATATTTTTCATGAGTATATTCATATATCTCTCTTTTGATCCTAGAAATTATATAGATGTATACATCAATCTTTTTATTAATGATTTGTAACATCTTTTGGATGTGAGTGTGCATATATATGATTCAGGTTTGAAAGAAAATTTTCATACGCGTATTGTGTAGAAGTGGATGATCAAAGATTTTTTTTCTTATTTAATGATTTTTGGAGTGGAATGTTGTATAAACTTTCATGTTCTATTTTTATGAATTAAACATGATATAGAAGACTAAAATATAACCATAGTTTCAAATTTATGTGACATCTATGATTGTTTCTAATGGACTATCCATATAAAAATAATTATTGAATATATGAAAATATCATGGAGACCAATAATCCACTTTAGTGTATTTCTAGAACATATGTTCTTAATGAATTTTAAGATTTTAGTTTCTTATTTTGAAATGTTCAAATGAAATCTATAAAAATGAATAATGCTTCCACATCAACAAGTTACATTTGGAATAAGAGGAGTATATTCTTTTATTTATCTTATTGTATAACTATTTTTTACATCATTTCTAAGAAGTAATACACATTGAAATGAATATATGTGAAATGTTTCTTTCAATTATTCTAAATGTCAAGGGAAAGGACAAAAATGATTTATGGTCTCATTTTTACTTTGTGGATAAGGGAATAATACCATAATTGCATCTTGTTTGTATTAGTGAAAATAAATGTCAAATTCCATGTTATTCTTATGTGATCACACCTTTAGAAAAATTATATTTTTTGAAGTAAAACAGTCTATTAATGTTCCTGAAGTATATTCAAGAAACATATCTAATCATGTAAATACAATAGTGTTGGAGATAACATATTTGAAGGCACGTGATTATCATGTCCTACTATATGAATTGATTCTAATAGAAATCGGTCATATTTTTTGAATAATATAATGGGGGTAGTTATTCAGTTTTTACATTTGATTAGATATCATTTTTATAAGAGGTTCCCCAAGTATTTATTATAAAAAATAATGGTAGAGGCAGCATTATTGTTGTGTTAGTTAGAGTAAATATTTCCTCCATCATTTTTTACATGAATGATGCATCAGACTATACATCATCCAACTCAAATGCTTCTCAGAGGACCTTGTTCATTTAGTTGGATGTATCCAACTGAAAAAAATATGTACCCATTAAAGTATTTTGTCCAAAATAGTCATCATCTTAAGTGTTCTATCATGAATGGTTACATGGCTCAAGAATGTACGAAATTCTTCTAAATATATTTGTACAATATAACTACAAAAATGAAAAGACCAATGAGAAATGAAGAAGAACAATATGATCAATTTCAAACTTTTTTTCCATCACTTCCTCAAACATGAGGAATTGCAAGATCATATAAATTGAATACATTAAGCCTTGAAGAGTGGGAGATGGCACATCGCGTGGATTTTATCAACTGTGATTTGTTCGATGACTACATCATGTATGTAAATTGAACATGTATATCATATCTCATATAATATAATTTTACATATCTACTAAACTATTTCTATTTTTAACTACATGTAACAAAAATTAATGATAAAAAGAAAGCATCATTCTTTATATTTTAAATGGAGAGACAATATTCCTAGAAAATAGTTTTCTACTTGGTTGAAATTTATGGTAGAAATATTACTATAATAAATTAATGAAATAAATATTTATTTAAGTTTAATATTAATTTATATTATACGTATTAGTTTTTCCAGAAGAGTCTATATTTAAGGAAATAATATCTTTGGATTTTGATCCTAAAACCGTGGTTTGTGACTGTAAATCAATTTTCATTAATTTGTAAATATTTATTGTCACTAAATGAGAAAAGAATCCAAGAACACAACATTATGGTGTAATGTTAACTATCATAACAGACTAGTATTCAAGTGCATTGGATAGTTTCTCTCAATTTGAAATTATGGGATATTATGGATTAGTTTAAAAAATAATAATGTTGGATTATTACACTCAAGGATGAGTCATTATGATGAAATTATAGGGCTTTTATTCAATGAGGATGTAGTTCACATTTATTTATGGTTTATGATTTATAGTAATTGACATGACTCATAGTCTTTCTATAGATGTACCATATGTATTGTCATCAATGGATAAAATTTATTTTTAAGTCAAAGATCATCATTTAATTAAATTTTGTGTCATTATTAAAGTAATTAAAATATCTATTTTTTATGTTGGTGATGATGGAATTGACACCATCCCTACTCTAACTACCCTAATACTTTTATTAATTTTGATTACACCAATAACGTAATTGAAAAAGTTTATTATGAACCTGAATTTGTGGTGGGAAATATACAGAATCATCCATCTGTGTTCTTAGTTCTCTTTTTTTTGCTCGAATTCGGTTGGTAAGGTTGGTAATATTCAAATTTATTTACTATTGATTACAAATATTTCATATCTTACTTGACTTTCATGTGAATTTTTTTTATTTATTGGTTTCAATATTCATTGAATTTAATTTTCTAATATTTAATTGAACACTATTCAAACCTACAAAAATAATCACAAGTAAGATAATTAATTTAGAACAAATAACCTAGGGAATTTAATTGAACATATTAAACTTATTAATATGAAAATCAGAACAAATTAAAATAATGACCTATCCAAAAAATTGGAATAATTACATAACCCAAAATATGAACCAAATGGCCTAAGATAAATAAAAATGATCAAATTACCCAATAAATTATCAAAATTGAACCAAATGAGGAAATATAAATAAATACAGAAAATGACCAAATCAATTGAAAAAAAATAAACCAAATGACATAATATGAAAAAATGTACATATGACCTAACCAAAAATGAATTGGATTGAAGTGAAAATAAAAGAAAACAATATCATATAAATTATAAACATGTACAATTGAATTTATTGTTTATTATTATAACATTTATTCTATTTTGATATTATTCCCACTAAATTTATAATTATTTTTTTTTATTTCACAACATATCCTATTATTGTCTCATATTTTTTATTATTTGGGTTACACATTATATATCAATTTATAAATATTTTTTTCTTCAAATTATGGAAATGAAACCTATTAAAGATATGTGAAGAAAAAATATAGCGTACAACTACCATCGAATAGACGAGATGTGTAACGTATAGGTCCATCTTACCATCGAACCGGTGGCCGGACCCGTAGGTCACATGGCCTCAAATGTGTCTCCTCATACGCCAGAGGCTGTCGACTAGCAGTGAGGGTCTCAGGAGGTGATAGTGGGAAGACTATACCCTCATATCAGAGTAACAGAACGGTATTATCAGAGTAAATATTATTAAGTAGCGAAATTAGTAAACAGTTAAAAGGCAGAAGAAAAAGAGAGGTAATAACCATTTTATGAAAGGCGGCAAATGCCAGTTTACAATGCATGCATTTATAGATGACGATACAATTGTGAAAGCCCGAAACAATACAACATGCTTTACAAAAAATACAAAAGAAAAGAAATATAATCCTGACGGCGATCCCCTGAGCATCCCAAGCTCCCGCTTGGTCCTTTGATCCTAACTCCTCAGGTACAAACAGCATAGCACACAACCTAGGTCCTGCAAGAAAGAAGGTCTACTCAGGTACCCCAGTTCAATGGTAGTACGAGTAGGGTGTGAGATATAATTCTTTGTAGGCCGGCACCACCGGTGTCTAACCCAATCCAGACAGTTTATAATAATAAAACAGTGAGCAGGTATGGAGAAATAAGTAAGCATAATTACATAAGTAAATAACACCCATCCAAGTTCCCAAGGGACACCTGATGGTTATACCAGCTTCGGCTCATTACCGGTAAAGTAACCTGATCATGTCACCATATATATATATATTCATTTAGATCATAGATGGAGTGGGTTAAGAATGCATCCCACCCATTAATAAGGAAATAGCGGGCATGAGGTAGGAATGCCTCCCATCCCTATAAGTCAACTGGCAGGGGGTAAGAATGCCTCCCTTCCATCAAATTCATTCAACCGGTATGGGGTATAACTGCTTCACATTTGTCACAATCATAATACTAGCATGGGGTATAAGTGTTTCCCATCTTTCATAATCATAATACTGGAATGAGGTATAACTTCCTCCCATCCAGACATGTAATCATCAACAGAAGTCAACTAGTAAGGGGTAAGAATGCCTCCCTTCTAGAAATCTAATCATCAACTGGAGTCAACTGGAATGGGGTAAGAATGCCTCCCTTCGAGACGTGTACTGTCACACTGGCATGGGGTATAAATGCCTCCCATCCAATCACGTATCTATCAATAGGTGGCCTCAGTATGCACTCAACTTTATTATTATTCATTATATGGCATCAGCATGTGTGTACTCACATTACAAACATGTCGATAGTATACTGCTTATAGAAATACCTCATATGAATTGAAAGAATCATTTCACATACACATAAGAGAACACACTCATGTTCATACATAAGAAAACCCATTTTAATTATCTATAACAAGATATTCAGATATTTATTTTACTAACATAAGTCGTGTTCATTACGTTATCCCAAGGCGTGGTCGTATGACTCTAGTATGCCCCTTCCTAGTTTCACTACTCCATATTAAAGGATACGCTTATCTTTCTATAACCCTTTGATACCTTCTAGATGTAACAAGTCATTTATTCTTAAGTCATCCCACTATGGTTATCATCTTACTCAATTTTCCTAAACATGGAAAATTGACCCAAACGCTAGTATCACATTCATTTCATTCCTTTTGTCTCAATAAATCATGTTCACATACAAGAAACAATGAGGAACCACAAAAATACAGTTGGATAGCATAAAAAGTCTGTCACTACTTTTTATCTTTAAGACAACGCACCTCGGATTGAGGAGTTTTATTATTTAATCATGAGTTTAGTTAGCAGGCAGCCATTCTTATCTTATTCCTGCAATTCACACTATTTTCCCAAAATCATTTATTCAAAAATTACATGAAAAATTAAAATAATAAGACTTTGAATAAATAACTCTTTACTACTTTAAATTAAATTAAAGGGAAAGAAGAGGGACCCTACCTCAAGGTGGATCCATCCGTCCACTCCGAATTTTGGCGGTTTCTAACTAAGAGCCAATGTTGCTCCCCCACAAGCATATACATCTTCACACACAAGAAATGACACCTTAAAAAACTTAAACAGCCCATTATAGGTGTTTCAAAACCAATTGGGCGGAAAACCATTACCTCGAACCAAATCCAGAAACCAAAACCGCTCATATCCACCTTGCCTTCAGGGGCGGATTCCCAAACTCAAACCCAAGGGTCCCGAGACAACCTTGGCACAACCCTAGAATAAAGGAAAGAAAAGAATCAAGAAACCCCCAATACCTAGGGTTCGGCCAAATCCCACGGGTTGACGGATAGGCCGTTATCTGGCTAGAAAAAAAGAGGAGAGGAGAGAGAGAACCTTACCATGGAGCATCAGAGAGGAAACCAGGAGAAAATCTGAAGAAAACGGAGGAAGGAGGAGGTCATAGGAGGAGGGCATCACGTGGCTCAAGGGGATCACCTCCATGTTTCGTGTGTCCTAAGTGAGATTGAGGGGGAGTCTTGTAGTATATTATCTTATTTATTTTATTTTAAATTCATTTTAAATATTTCAAAACCCCAAAACAGGGCACGACGCACGGCTTGGGCCACATGTTTTGGTAAACCGTGCACCAACCGTGGGTCCCCCATTGGACACCCAAGACACCCCGCATGGGCTGGCCACACGGTTTGGGGATACCATGTGCAGGCTGTGCGGAATCCTCTGTCTCCCTAATTTAAGCCACATGGTTTGGGCCGCACGGTTTGAGAAACTGTGCGCCCACCATGCACCTTCTGCTGACCTTAAAAACTAGGGTCCAGTACTTCCAAAACTTGCCGACTCACTTGGGAAACTCTTCGGTCCTTCACCCAAGCACAAAACCAAAACAAAAAATCATTTCACCTTTCATAATTCCATTCTGAAGCTCATTTTTAAAAACAACATGTTCAGTAATCGAAATAGTTCAGATTCCTTCGGGTTTTAGTCTGGTTCAAAACGTGGGTCATTACAACCTTCCCACCATAGAACTTCTCATCCCCCAAAATCCTTTGGGAACAACATATACATCACCCAACCTGCAAGGGTCGTAAATCATTGCTCAAATGATCACATTGTGTTCACAAACGTCTAACAAACCCTTAAGCATTCATTAAACCCTATGGTGCTTAAGCCACTAAAACTCGAGCCAATGCTCGTTTCCCAAACGAAACACCAAGATGGATCTTCTCGATCCCACCTACCCTAAGACACGAACCCGTAGTCATCTCGCCAAGCATTCAGTCATGGGCACTTCTTACATTAGATTTTTAATGTTAAGAAACCAACTCCAAACTAAGTTCCAGACCACCGTTGGAATTAACATTCAAAGCACTCCTGAAGCGTTCCCACGATGCTCCTCGCATGATTTGAAATAGATAGAACGGTCGATTCCTCATCGAACACAAGGCCCAAGATGAGCCGGTTGTTCATACCAGGCACTGGCCGACACAAACCACACTCACTTCTACCTGACGACAAGCTAGAGAATGGTTTTTCACCGACCGTTGATATTAAACAAGAACCCCAAGTCAAGCCTTCTCCAGCTGTCTATTTACAAGAATTCTTGGCTTAAATGGCCTATGTATTTCAAATAAAACCATAATTCCTTTCTATAAGGCACCTTACGTTTATCACAAACATGTTCACCAAAGTCTACACCCAACGTCCGATGATGTTTCCAAGATTAAACCATAAAAGAAACCATGCATCCTGCTTGTAATGCCGAAAAATAACCATCCGATCAAACCCAATGGCTTAAAAACATTAGTGCAGATAAGACCAACGATCTCTTAGTTCATCTTGGATGAGGACAAGATAAGGGACTTGTTCGTCACTAAATAGAATACAGTAAGAGGTTTGAACGGATTCCAGTTATTCATACCAGACTACTGAAAGGAAGAACAGTCGAACCTCAACTGGTCGACCTCAAGGAAGGAACTCGGATTCAACTACCGACACATCCACACGTTTTAAACTCGCATGTCTCACAGGCATTCAGGCACGTCCGACCCATTTCTAAATGCATTACAAGAATCATTCATTCCATGTGAAAAGGACACATTTACCAGATTCGACGCGATGTGCTCCCAGTCTTAGGAGTGTCCTAATCGCCGAAGGGAAAAGGTGATAACCTAGCCAAGCACAAGCACACTAGTACACAAACACCGTAAACGATCGTGTGACTCTTTTCCGCCACAATCACATCACCAAATAAACGAAGAAGATCCAAAACAAGGAAACTAGCGTGTCAAAACACACGAGTCATTTTAAATCCATCCCGAACATTGGGATGAAAAAATTCTTTAATGTCGGCCCACTCTACTGAGGAGATGACCCAAAGCCAAAAAGAAAGTCAAAACCCAACGACCACCCATATGAACAAGGTTGTCATTATAAAAACAAGATTCCAACAAGGGACAATAGCACCCAAATGGCACCTCACTTCAGAAACCAACGGTACTTGCAAGGCATTAAAATGATAAGGGTGCTGCCAACCATGGGCTATCCCCTTACGAAGATCAAACATCGACCCTAATGCCAGGACACGCGAAACAAAGTCGCTAGGCTCAAAATCCAATCATCAAAACACCACTAAGGAAACAACGCCCATGAGAAACACCTACGGTCCCGTTCCAAGGAAAATCGACGAGAATCTCAAAACTACCTCTTACACTAGGGTTTCAACGCAACACCATGGTTTTTCATTACCAAGCCATTAACATTTTACCCCACATAAACTATAACCATTTAAATACTTCAACCACACATCAAGAAAACATGCAGTTTCACAAAACTTCCTTTTCAAAGAATTTAAACATTAAAATACATCCCTTCTTTATCAATCAAAATAGAAAAACAAAACCATCTAAACAAAAGGGCGACCTCAGAGGGTCCCATTTTATCCATCATGGGTTCTCTAAAAAGAAACCCCAAAACAGTTACTCAAATTCTTTTAAAAAAATTCAACACCCCAACCTGGTTATCTCATGCAACACTTTCCAACTGACCTACTCGGGTCTAGTTGCACATTTAACGGTTAGCCAAAACCCTTAAATTTTGAAAATATGCAACATTTTCCATTTAATCATTTCATGATACTACAAGCCTTTGCATTTAATACAGGTTTCCATTTCCTAATTAATGTAGTGCCCATACACTTCATGGATTGAAAATTGACTCCCCTTTTTATCAAAACCTGATTCCAACCCAGAATTTAACATGCTCACAAGCAACAGCCCATGTATATGGGTGGCCATTTACCAACCTATAAAGCACCCATTCACTTTATAAATTGGAATTTGGCTTCCCTTTTTAATAAAAACCAACATAAATTAGCATTTTAAATTTACACACCTTTACAATCGCATCAATAGCCCTACAAATGCATTTATCATGCTCAGAATGGTTTTAATATACGTGTTACCCCTTCCCTATTTTAAGGCACCCATACACCTTACAATTGAAAATTGGTTTCCATTCATTTGCAACCCAGGTACAACCAAAGCAAGACATTCCTTCATAAGAAGTAAACAAAAAACATGCTTTATCACAAAATCATGTTATAACACATAAGCATGGAATATAATCACATAAGCATATTATACAGGCAAGCTAAGATGAAACTACATGGCATGGCACATGCCTGACATGTTAATTCCTATATACATAATATGATTAATGGAATGCATCTTTCTTGCCATATCAGGAAAAGGGTAAAATTCAAGGAATTTTATAAACCATAATCATCATAAAATACAATGGTCACTCAAAGTGAAATCATATCAACTGTAATAGCAGACAACAAGAACAATAATTCCCAACCCTATCCCCTTTGTCATTTCTCGTACATGGGGTGATCAGTCCCAAGAACGGATATTATCCAAGCACCAACACTTTCCTAATCTCTTGTCTACCAACCCAAAAGAATAAGGATAAAAGAAAAGAAATGTCTCTGATACCACTTTGTAACTTCGAGGCCCATCTTACCATCGAACCGGTGGCCGGACCAGTAGGTCACATGGCCTCAAGCGCATCTCCACATATACCAGAGGCTATCGACTAGCAGCGAGGGTCTCAGGAGGTGATAGTGGGGAGACTATAACCTCATATCAGAGTAACACAATGGTATTATGAGAGTAAATATTATTCTAAAGTGGAAGAAGTAATCAATTGACAGGCAGAATCAAAAGACAGTTAATAACCATTTAATAAAAGGCGGCAAATGCCAGTTTACAATGCATGCATGTACAGATGACGATACAGTTATGAAAGCAAGAAATAATAAAACATATTTACAAATCATAAAAAAGAAAAGATATAAAATCCTGAGGATGATTCCCTAAGAATCCCATTCTCCTGCTTGGTCCTTTTCTCCTAACTCCTCAGGTACAAACAGCATAGCACACAACCTAGGTTCTGCAAGCAAGAAGGCTTACTCGGGTACCCCAGTGCAATGGCGGTCCGAGTATGTTGTGAGATATAAATCTCCGTAGGTCAGCACCACTAGTGTCTAACCCAATCCAGATAGTGTATAATAATAAAACAGTGAGCAAGTATGGAGAAATAAGTAAGTATAATTACATAAGTAAATAACACCCGTCCAGGTTCCCAAGGAACACCTGGCGGTTATACCAGCATCAGATCGTTGCTGATAAAGTAACATGATCATGTCACCATATATATATATATGTAAACACATTCATATCATTGATGGCGTGGGGTAATAATGTGTCACGCCCATTAATAAGGAAATATTGGGCATGAGGTAAGAATGCCTCTCGTCCCTATAAGTCAACTAGAAAGGGGTAAGAATGCCTCCCTTCCATCACATTAATTCAACTGGTATGGGGTATAACTGCTTCCCATCTGTTACAATCATAATAATAGCATGGGGTATAACTGCCTCCTATCCAGACATGTAATCATCAACAGAAGACAACTGTAAAGGTTTAAGAATTCCTCCCTTCCAGACATATAATCATCAATTGAAGTCAATTGGCAAGGGTTATAACTACCTCCCATCCAGACATGTACCGTCACACAAGCATGGGGTATAACTAACTCCCATCCAACCACGTATCTGTCACTAGGTGGCCTCATCATGCACTCACCTTTATTATTATTCATTATGTGGAATCAACATGTGCGCTCTCACAATACAAACATGTCAATAGTATACTGCTTATGGAAGTACCTCATAACCATTCAAAGAATCATATCACATATGCATAAGAGAACACACTCACGTTCATATTTAAGGCAACCCATCCTAATTATCTAAAACAAGACATTAACATATTTATTTTACTAACATTAGTAGTGATCATTACATTATCCCAAGGCGTGGTGGTACCACCCTAGTCTGCTCCTTCCTAGTTTCACCATTCCATATTAAAGGATATGTTTATCTTTCTTTAACCCTTTGATACCTTCTAGAGGTAAAAATTTATTTAGACTTAAGTCATCCCACTATGGTTATTATCTTACTCAATTTTCATAAATGTGGAAAATTTACCCAAACACAAGTATCCCAGCCATTTTATTCTTTTTGTCTCAACAAAGAAAGTTCACATAGAAGAAACAAAGAGGCACCACAGCAATCTAACAGGCAAGCATTAAAAGTCTATCAATGTTTTTTATATTGAAAACAACGCATCTCTGAATGAGGGGTTTGGTTATTAAATTGTGAGTTTAGTTAGCAGGCAACCATTCTTATCTTGTTCCTGTAATTCACACTGTTTTCAAAGAAGCATTTATTCAAGAGTAACTTGCACAATTCGGATACTAAGACCATGCAGAAATAACTCTTTACTACATTACTTTAAATTAAAGGGAAAGTAGAGGGACCCTACCACAATGTGGATCTATCCATCCACTCCGACTGATGGAACTTTCTAACTAAGAGCCACTGCTGCTCCCCCATGGGCATATTCATCTTAACACACAAGCAATGACACCTTAAAACACTTAATGAAACCATTATAGGTGCTGTAAAACCAATTGGGGGGACAACCCTTACCTCGAACCAAATCTGGCAACCAAAACCGCTCATATCCACCTGGCCTTCAGCGGCGGATGCCCAAAGTCAAACCCAAGGGTCCTGAGACAACCTTGGCACAACCCTAGAATGAAGGAAAGACATGAATCAAGAAACCCCCAATACCTAAGGTTCGGTTGAATCCTGCAGAACGACAGATACGCCATAATCTAGTCAGAAAACAACAGGAGAGGAGAGAGAGAACCTTACCACAGAGTATCAGAGAAGAATCAAAGAGAAAATCTGAAGAAAACAGAGGAAGGGGGAGACAGTAGGAGGAGGGCGTCGCGCGTCTGAAGGGGAGACCCTCCCTGTGTCGTGCGGCCTGAGTGAGAGTGAGCGAGAGTCTTGTAGTTTAGTTTTTTATTTATTTTATTTTAAATTCATTTTAAATATTTCAGAAACACAAAATTGGGAAAGGCCCACGGCTTGGGCCGCACGTTTTTGCAAACCGTGCGCCAAGCGTGCGTGCCCCACTCGACACCCCAGACACCCTGCATGGTCTGGCCGCACGGTTTGGGGAAACCATGCATAGTCCATGCAGACTCCTCTATCTCCTTGATTTAAGCAACACAGTTTGGGCCACACAGTTTGAGAAATTGTGTTCCCACCGTGCGCCTTCTTCTGACCTTAAAAACTCGGTTCCGAAACTTCTGAAACTTTCCGAGTCACTTTGGAAACTCTTCGGGCCTTCACCCATGCACAAAACCAAAAAAACAAATCATTTCAACTTTCTTAATTCCTTTCTGATCCTCGGTTTTAAAAACAACCCGTTCAGTAAACAAAAAAGTTCATATTTATTCAGGTTTTTGTCTGGATCAAAACGCGGGTCATTTCAAGATGGGTGTTCCTCAATTAGTGCATGTTGTGAGTATTTTATTTCAAATATATATATATATATGTACCAATAAAATATAATTTCATGTGATTAATTTTGATTTAAACTTGTATGTAGGATACACCACCTAGCCATCAGTTATTGTATGAGCATCCTAGTGGTATCAGTACTCGGGCCAGTGATGCAAGGTGAGTGGTACTAGAGCTAGGAACTCTGGTCAGTGTACCCCATTAGACCCTATCCCTCCCGCTGACTTATTATCTATGACACATTCTAATCTCACATTGTCATTAGGAAAACATGGTATATTTAGGTCAGCCATGTTTTTCACCAGCATTTACATCTAAGCTCCACACCCATATTTCCAAAAATAGATGGTGATCAGTACTCTTCATCCATATCATTAATTTGGAAATCCATCCCATCATCATCTTTTCTATACACTTCATTTTTTCTGAGTATCTATATTACTTCTTCTTCAGCTCCTTCTCTATCTATACAGGGTGATGTTCCTTCTATGACTATGGATCCAGATGCTCCCATTAACTTGACCAGTGTAGATAAATTTATATAACATAAATGAATATTTTTACCATAGTTTTTTTATTATAATATTTGTAGATTTAAAAATTCATTTTATTCTATAATGCCTAAATATACTGATAGGTGGAATGGGTGTAAACACAACCATGTGGTGTGGAACTATCACACACAGTTGATTCAATAATACAATAAAAACCACCAAATCATCGGCAATGTTGGGTGAGAATATACTCATTTATTGGGTGACACATTCCGTGTACTTTGACATCATTATCGTCATTCCAATATCCTAGAGAAACATTCTGAGTGAAGTAAAAGATAACACTTGGTCATATATATAGTTAAATAAATCCATTTGATTTAATATTATATTATAATTGTATTTATGTGAATTAATATTTTTGTGCCATCTGCTTTTTTATTTTTTTAATGGTGACGGTGCGAGGTGAACATGAATCATGGAATTAAGGCATCTATGGAGAGTCTATAAGCATGATTTTTATATTTGACGACGTTCTAAAGTTGGCACAGATTTAGATGCAACACCTTTCATGGGGGATTTTCCTGTTGAACATTATCGCAAAATAATAACTCATTGTATGATTACCATGTTCAAGGTATTAATAAAATTTGAGGTTTTTAAATGAAAAATATTCATTTTTTCATATCAAATTTATTTTTTATTATGGAAATTTTAATGAATTTTTAGGCATAAAACATTAGTTCTAAGAAATACCTCTATACTTTGGGATGGAATATGATGCCAAACCATGAGATAAAAAAAAGTACGACAGTAATTTATAATTTTTTATAGGACTTGAAATTTCAATTATGGTTTCCACATTCAATGTCATTGCAGAGGGAGGTTCTTAATATTGAAGGATGTGTTCCTTGAGAGAAACTATTCTTCTCGAGAAGAAAGAGAAAGGATTGAACTATGGTAAACTAAACTACACAACAACATATTTTATGTTATACATTATTTATTTTAAAATTTATTATATATTTTTTTAACATAGTTGTATATTTATATATGTAATATACTTCTTTTGTGGATCTTGATACCCAGGAACCTGAAAATTTTGGTATAAATGATCACTTATATCATGTTTTGGGAGATGAGCACCATGGTTGATTAAGTTGTCGACTTCGGAAGAGTATATTCTCAATGAGGTATTGGCCCACTTCAGGTACTAGTTGTATTACCACTACGACGGAAAATTCTAATTCATGGGAAGAAAAGGTTGAGGAAAAGGGAAAAATAATGATAAAAGTTCAAAAAGTTGGAATAACATGCTAAAATAGAAAATGCTGAATTTATGAAATTGAAGAATGTTTTATATCCATCACTTACTTTGGAGAGCACTGTGGATTTTAATTAATATATTTCATCTATCTATTCTTTAAATAGTACATCGAGTAGTTGAATTAGTGGTTTTCAAGATGATGACAATCCAATAGATGATGATGGTGGGGATGATGGTGAGGAGGAGGCTGAGGATGAGGATTAGTCCAAGGATAAGGCTGAGGTGGAGGACAAGGTGGAGTATGTGGTAGAGGATGAGGATGGGGACAAGGTTGATGTTGAGTTCGGGGAAGTGGATGAGGCCAAGGATGAGGTTGATGATGTGGACTAGGATAAAGATTCAGCCGATGATGACGTTGATGATAGTGAGGTGACGAGAGACGGATTGATCCATTACATTTTTTGATAGATATTTTTGACATTTTAGATTTTATGGTTTTTTGTGACTAAAAATTTGTGATATTTGTTATTTTTTATCATTAAAAAAATGAATCTATTAACTTGTTTTATTATCAATGTTTTTGTATAAGTTTTTTATATTTGAGGATGCTTTATTGGTTTCATTGTAAGCCCAGTTTTTGGAGGATGTTTCTTTGGTTTCATTATATGTTGAGGATGTTTTTTTGGTATTTTGATTACTGTGGGAGGTTAGTTTCATTATTTATTATATTCTATTTTTATTTCTAGTTGTTTTGATTGAAGATGAATTATGTTTTGATGTTTTAATTATGGTTGTTTTGCGGGAGGTGAATTATGTTCTGATTGTAGGTAGTTTTGAGGCGCATTATCGGTGTTGGAGTTCACAAGTATGTCTAATATTTCCCGTTGTGTTGTTCTAAATGAATAGTTTTACCCAAAAATGTTATTTTTCTAAATATTAACCTCACCAAATCCTTTTTTCATTTACAACATGTGTTTACATGAGTTATCATGAAATTATTTCATTTTTACTTTTTTTCTTCCATACATTTTTTATGCAGAGTTACTCTAATGACATCAATCTTTTTCAAATTTCATGGTCAAATCTTGTTGGCCGTTTTATGGAGTCTGGTGATCAAAATAGATCCCTCCAATATTATAAGGTATGTTTTAACTGATGTTTTCCTTCTAGGTAGTTATTATTATTATTATTATTATTATTATTATTATTATTATTATTATTAATATTATTATTATTATTATTATTATTATTTGAGGCACATATCTGTCAATTCATCATATTTAAACATCCAGAATATTTTTTCCCTTTTTTATTTCATTATACATAATAAATGAATAATTTTTTTGAAGTTTCTCAAATTAATATTTGTATTCTATAATGAGTTACAATATATAATGTATATTTTTACAAATTGATCACTTCCACCTGCACCCCCATTTTTTGACTTTTTTACCTTTCCTGTTTTTATTTATGTTTCATGCATACCTATTTTATACATTTAAGAAGTTTAAACATTGAAACTCAAATTTCTTTATGCATACCTAATCCTTTGAAATGTCTATAAGGTATGTCATGGTTACATTTTGTACCTACATGTTGCTAATAACTTACTTTAATGGGAAATTTGTAAACCTTTTACAGGTCTAGGAATGAAAAATGAGGCAATATTTTGTTACTAGTGTGATATTCAAACAAAACCTGAACATTGTATGATATATTGTTGATAATATAATGTGGACCAACTTTTGGGAGAGTGTGTTGCCGATGCTGATTATCTAAATTTATTCCCTAAACACATCAAACCAAGTAAGGGTGGTCATATGCAGTGGTGTTTAGGAAACTTCAATGAAAAATAAACTCATAGAATATTCAAGCCTTTGTAAATCAATTACTCTATACTGATTTATGACTTATGCATATATTTATGTTTCATAGTTGTTTGATTTCATACAATTATCTTTCAAAATTTATAATAATTTTTAAAAAAATTTAACAGGTATCACTAAATCATATGAAAATTTCACTAAAAAATATTTTTTTTATGAACTCATGCTTCAGTTTCCCAGACTACCCATGTATTGAATAATATGAATCTAATGTCACCGGTTCTTCCTCCACCTCATTCCCACTGTCATGGTCTATTTTCATTTTTCAAACAAATTTAATGACTCCATGTCTCCATAATTTTTCAGTTTCCATGGAAAAGTATAAAATTTGAGCTCAACAGGACACTTTATTCAAGTCAATGTTTTATCCACAATTCTAATTGTGTCTGTTTTGACCAGTTATATCAGAATATAAAACAAATGGGAGAACAATGATAAAACTGATGAGGAATGGTTTTTGAAATCCCCCGTTAAATTGAAATTTTTTAAATTATGGTGGTTGAAATCTATTTAATTGTATTCTATTGTGTGTTATATTTTTTGGATTTGTAACTAATTTTCACTCACTTCATAATGATACTCAATAAGAGATCCTAAAGTCACCAACTATGGGTGTAAGGTATATTTTGGTCATATGATTTCTAACATCACCCTACTCCCATAGAAATACAATTTCAATCCCAAATAAATTCTACTAACAGAAACCCACATACAAGATAGTCCAATTGCACACAACACATCATGTATAGATTTATATATAAGGGGCCACATACCTCATCATAGACATAACATTTAATCTAGTCTAATTAATCATTATCTCATCCCATCCCAATAATCACCATTGATAAAAAAATTTATCTCATGAAAAAATAATAAAATCGTTTAAAAAATTAATCTAAATTTATGAAAACATTAATATATTCAACTATTATTAATCAAGGAAACTAATTAAGAAACCAAGTGAATTTAAAAAGTGGCTAAAGGTGTGAAAAAATTCTATTGCATTCCATTGATATTATTATTAAAAAAAATACATATGATTTTTCACCAAAAGTAATTATTTATTTAATCCAATAATAATTGAACCCATAAATAAAATTCCTATGAATAATACAACTATCATAAAAGTGAAAGATGGTATGTGTTCCAATTTTTTTGAACTCCTCGAACCATATACAAAACCCAATTATTCTAATCTGATTACACCATTTATAAATGAAATCTTGAAAAGTAAATAGTTAGAAAACCAAAAAGAAGTTGAATAGAGGATGATGTAAATAAAATGGATAGAAAGAATGGTTTTTCATCAAGTCATCATGAAGTATTCCTCTATGATCATTATAAAAAAAGTGTAAATAATAGAGGATATAAAAATAGAAGATCTTAAAAATTCCCTCTCCATAGCCCCTTTTGTTTAAAAACCAAAGGGGTTACAATGATTATATTATTGCCGCCTTTTAAAAACTAAGACCTCACATGTTTCATAGTGGGAAAGTTGAAACATGGAATGAAATATTAACGAAAAGATACTATGTTATAATAATATATAGAAACACCAAGTCTATTTCTATTCAAAAACCACAAAATTTACATTTGAATCACATAATAAACAAAAAAACTACCTTTTGGGATATCCCAATGCTAGAAATATTATCTAAATATCAAATTTAAAAACACCATCTACACTTACTTTAAGAAAGTAGATATATTTTATGGATCCCCTAACCTGTGTTGATGAAAATCATTACAATCTCATTAACTTACATATTATCATTCCTAATAAGTACCTTTAGATATCCATTAACCATTATTGTTCCATTGGAATCCAATGCCCTAACTTTCTCCATTTCTAAACTTGATACCATCATGTTATCATGTCACCAATCCAACCAAATTGGATTTTCACTAAAAAATTTCGGACTAATCATTATCACTTGTCATTTTTTATAACATAAATGAAAACCCAATTAAATATTACAACTATCAGTAACATATGTAAAGTTTCGGTCAAACTATCATTCATTCCTAGAAAACATTCATGGCCTTCCCTCTACATTCCTAGAATCATTGTCCCGCTCATGTTGTCTCAAAATTAATTTTTTTTAGGCTCACTCAACCACCTAAGCTATAGTGACACGTGATCTTTTAAAAAATTGATATATTATTTTTGATGACATTAAAAAATCACCTTGTTAACTACACCATATATTAACATCCTATCCAAATGAAAAGTTATAAAACTCTACTATTATATTCAAAATAGTGGTTATAATCCCTCCAATAGTACTAGAATATCCAAAACAGTTGTCGTAATTTTTTTTTATTAAATTAAACACTAATAAATAATTTTATACATATATTATTTAAAATAATTGCCTTTAAATCCTCAGATATAGTTATAATTTGGAAAAGATTATGAATAATATGTTCCCTAATACTTCACAAATAATACAGTCCAAAATTTCATATAGTTGGGTTAAGGACACTCACTCAATCAAAACTCCGAAAACCACTCATTGATATGATGGTTGTAATATCACAACTAATATATAATGATGTTATTTTTTTTATAAATACAACATGAGAAACCAATACACATAACCCCAAAATAATTCCATTGGATCTAAATATACATAACATCACAAAACCCTAATTCCAAAATTGTCATCCATTACTCATTGGAATCATAATTTTTCCACAAAGAAATTATAATACCATAAATAATTTCCCAAAACTCATTTCCATGAGGTTACGGAATTATCAATATAGAGATAATTTACCCACTTGTATCTAAGTGCCAATGAAAAACATCCTCATCACATAAAATATATTTATTAGATATTTTTCTCTTGATATTTACTAAATGTTTTCAATGGTATTGGTTATAGTATAAATTAACCTAGGGTATCGCCCCACCATAAGACTTCCCAAATAACTACTCCCCAATTACTTCCTTAACCAAAAATTATCATCGCATAAGTTTAATTTCTCATGTATTGTGTTTGTTTAATCACAATAAACCCATTTCTCAATTTATATAAGGGATTAGGACGTCAAGGTGCCCCATGATACGACTTCTCAACATTACAAGAGAAATACCACCATTACTACTATGACATTATGATCCTCGCACTGATTTTCTTCCATCAATTCAAACACTACCACCATCTATAGATCATAATTCATCCAGTTAGAATACATAAAACTCTAAATAATACATTTGAATAAATTTAGAAAACCTCTCTACTTTCCCACTATATATGTCAAAAATCCTTCCCCATAATGATACAAAATATTCATCAATAAAAATAAAATTTATTTTAACCATAGACCTAATAAAAAGTAAGAGGGGTTGATTTAGGGTGTTCAATTATTATAATCCTTCTATAAATATTGTAAAATTGTTAGTAAGAACACCGGGAACATGTCAATATCCATGAAAACAAAATATCTACATGTAGAATTTAAATGAAAGGACATGAATATTTTAATTTCATTTCGGAAATAGTATTATGAAAAGAAAAAACACTGATAATGTATCAATTTATAGGGGAATAACACTACTCAAAATATGTTTCTCAAATTTTTAGGAATGAATCACTAATTATCCATGGGACACTCCCTCTTCATTTCAATCTATACACGACATTGAGATAAAGAGTAAAAGAAAATACCGTAAGTGAAAAACTTATAATATCTATGATATTACCATCAATTTAAATATTAAATACACCACAATATATAATAAAATGAATCAATATTGGTAAAACATGACAAACATTAAAGGGGTCTCTCATAGGTGAGTAATCAAATAAGAAAAAATATATACTCTAACTGAAATTCAGAAACTATATATGTGTCTAGAATGAATCAGTATATATGGATTGATATAAAATTTGACCTCATGTGGCATGTTGTACTTTCCATTGTGTTGATTTTCATAATGATAGCATGAATAATTTGATAATAATTAATTCTAAATATACGAATTCATCATATATTTTTTAGAATATTGTCTATATTTTTTTGAATTGTGAACAATTTATTTTGTAATATTTTCAAGTGTTTTTTTAGTTTTTAAAATTTTTTATATAGTATTGTAGTGGTTTTGGAGATTTTTGTGCCATTTGTAATTTAGGGGACAATTTTGTATGAAATGTTAAAGATCATGGGAGTTTTTTGTCTTAAATTGTGCATAATTGTGTACTAAGAGTTTATAAACTATTAGTATAGTTTTGAGAAATTGAATATTCCATTAGTTATCAATAATCAATTCGTAGAACTCAATACCAATGGTTTAAGAACCATCTGTATAAATGATATATAATAACATTCCAATAGTTTTCAAACCATTTTTAGTCATCTATACCAATGATTATAAAAAATATATTGGTATACATTAATTTATATTCATGTATACCAATGGATGATAAATAACCATTGGTATAGACTTATTCCAACACCATATCACCCAACGGGTTTCCATCCTATACCAATGGTTTGAAACCATTGGTATAACCAATGTTTCTACTAGTGGTTATACTAGCAGAAATAGAAGTATTATTGGCACATAGATATGTGCTTCTGAATAGTGAAAATATATGTTCATTTTATAAAGAGATCAAGATACAATAAAATAGGTGAATGAGAATATGAACATGAAATGAGAAGTATATAACAAAATATGTTAATAAAGAGCTTGTATAATGGTTTATATGACGTTTAAGTTCATAAATATTTCAATCAATGTGAATATTAGGTTGAAACATATATTTTGTAAATATCATAATATATATTACTTTTTTTCGATCATGAATACTAATACTCGAGATGATTTGTTAAAATATTTGAAGTATCTGGCTCGAGGTCCTCTAAAACAAGATAAAAAGTTTTATACTTACAATGTGGATGGATTTAAATTTCAAATAGTAGATCGGGAAGCGAATTTTAAAAAACAAAATAGTCATATATTTACATTTTTCAAATTGGGATACTATGGAAAGTTGACTAATATTATATAATTAAACTTCTATTTCCATTTTTCAGTTGTTTAATTCAAATTCAATTGGGTTGATATTATTAGTGGTGTTAAAAGAGATACATTGTAATTTACTTCTATGATCATCTCTAACTTAGTGGATGTCAGTGACCATGAATTAGATGATTCGCATATCTTATAATCACAAACAAAATTGGAATATTATGTGTAACATGTCATAGATGAAGGATTGAGTGTAGTTGTTCACGTAAAATGAAGAGACATGTATTATATGGGTGATGAAGTGTAATATTTTACCTTTGACATTAAATATCATCAACAAATTGAAGAAAACTTATTTTTCCATTATGATATTGAAAATGTTAGACTTGTAAGGGTGGATGAAGTAGATTAAGTAATGATAGAGCAGGAAAATGACATGATTGAGGAAAAAATGATTGAATGTGAAGTCGTCCTTTCATTTATCATCCACATACATTATATGTGCAGTAATTTATTATAATAGCTATGTATATATTTGTTTTAGTACTTTACATCTGTTATAATATATCATTTATTTTCTTCATGAAATTTTTGAAATATATGTTATGAAATTAATTTTATTTTATTAAATGATAGGAATTCCATGTAAGAAGAATTTTACTGATCTTAGATGACTCTTAGTCCACGTTACCTCAAATATACTGAAAATGATTATCCATTGGTCTCCCTCCTTAAAAAATCAGAGACACCCTCTACCTACCCCCTAAACTGCCTCTCAAATCCACTATTCTGTCAACTTTTAGAACACACTTCTTTAGTATCCCATCTATAGCTGTGATAGAGCCACCCCATTTAGCAGGATCAGTAGTGAAAGATAAGGATTTCACTCTAGTTATGTTTTTGGGACATTGGAGGGAGATAGTTATACTAAAAATATTTTATATGAATAAATATATTGAAAACTTATTATAATTTTAACTATTTTTTCATGAAAGATGAAAACACTACTACTACATAGAGAAATATGTACAATTAAAATGTCTCTAATCTGAAAGAACTGAAGATCTTTATCCTATTTTACTGTTACAGGGTCCCCTATGATATTCCATCGATGGTTGGTAGTGAGTAGGTAAATCACACAATAAAAAAATAATTTAGTGCACAAACATCTATTAGTTTTATGTTTAAATTTTAAAATAAAAAAGAATTTGAATTTCTGAATAATATTTATCTAGGTTCATGTAGTTATAAGTGGAGAAAGAAATGTTGAGGGTGTCAATCTGTGTTTATTGGTATGGTACATGGAGTTGTGAATGTAGAACAAAAATCATTGTAACTTTTTATTATTTTATTTTTATTTTTATTTTTTGGGTTATTTTTAGGGACTTTTGCACTATATTTCTTGAAATATGTTAGATACTTAATGTTATTAATGTGGTACATCCGAATCTCATTGATTAATTATAGTTGGGTATCAATTTTTTGGGGGTTTTTTACTATATAAAAAAATAGTTGTTTTTTAAAAATTGATATATAGTGGTGTTTTAAACTACCACCATATATGATAAATGATTTTTTAGTGGTAGTTTAAACTATTTATTGAAATGGTCTTTTTTTGCTTATAGGGGGTCTTTTGTGTTTTGGAAGTGGTTAGGCTTCCCAAAAAACACATGAAATATTGTGGCAGTTACAAACTACTACTATTCCCAAGTCATATTTCAGAAGTTAAACCATCGTAAAAAAAACACACTAGTAAATAAACATTTTCAACGGTTTATTGAAACCACTGAAAAATGAAAAAAAAAGACATGAGTTGACTTCTAACTCTAACAATAGTAGTTTTTTTTATAACTTTCATAGAACCAAATATTGGTAGTTTATACCACAACCAAAAAAAACCAAGGTGGCCTTTTGTAAAATTTTTTGTATTTAATGTACAAACTAGTTGATGGGAACTCTATGATAGGTCTTGTGTTTTCATTATTGTTTTAAATTTTAAAAGTTATGAGGTTTTTCCATTGTTTAGATCATGTAAAATTCCAATTAGTGGTTTTTTACTGAAATATAAGGATGAATTTTTAGGTTAAATTGATGAGTTTAGCACTATGTTTTAATATGGTCAAGGTAGTAAAGTTGTATTATGTTTGGATTCATTATCTATTGGTTGTCATTGAGTTGTGTGGTTTTCTTATGGGAAACATTTGATGTGGAAATATTTCTTAGTCTGATGTACTTATGTGGATACTTTAAATATTATCTTCAAAGGTGGGTATCTTAATTCGTCTTCTTAAAGATGAATGGTGAATTTATAGAAGTTGTGTGTATTTTTATTATAAAAATTTTACACATTTTAATACTGACATCGAGATTATGGAAAACATAAATTTCATGAATTGTGATGGTGGAGTACTGTGAATGTGAATTTTATTTTTATCAGTAAAGTGATAGTGTTAACACATAAAAACCTATGAATTATATACATTTTATTACAATATTTAATTTTATAGGTAGGAAATTTCATCAGCATTTCATATTTAGTAGTTAAGTTGGCATCAGATAGATTATCACGATGATTCAATAAAATTTTACAAATATTATAAAATGTATTATTGATATTATAGACTTTTTTTGGTAAATTACAACTATACGGCATATTTCCCATCGTTTTCCATTTTCTTAGTAAAAAATAATATGGAAGTTCCCTTCTTTTAGAGTGAAAGGCACAGAGGATGGTATGTGTTGATGTTGGTGCCAACGGTGAATTTTCTTTTCAATGATTAGATGTTTAAGGATTGATAGAATGTAATATTAATGGATTTATTATAATAAATACATCACTTTTACTTAAAATTGGGAACTTGATTTAGCTTTATTTTATCGATTAACACTCATTTTATTTAATGGGGGATTCTACATCACCCAGATGAACATCACATTGAGTTTTAAATGGAAATATGAATATTGGTTTCAAAGGGGTAAATTAGTAATTTCAACTTAAATGGATTTTCATATTATAAAAAATAATCTATAATTGAGTCTAGTGTAGGGGTTTTCATTTAGGATATTATTTTAGAAAAAAAAAATTGGACGTCTTAATTTTTCACATCAGTGGTGAGAATATTTATAGAATATAAAATATTTATTATACTATTTTTTTGACTTAAATTACACTTTATATTCATAAATTAAAGAATAATTTGTAGATAACTATGGTGGGGTAATTATCTTATAATGGATTTCACCGCTAAAATTAGAGGCATCACCAAATAATTAAGAACAATTAATACATTGGTATGGTTCATTGATTATGATTCAATATTTTGATAAATTATAAACCATTAAAATCTCTTTTCATGTTACAGATTTTAATGACTTATTCCTTATAAAACATTGATGTAAGTTAGTATGGAAATAAAATAATATGTATAATTGAATTTTATTTTTTAAAATTAGTTGAATGGGTTTTGAATAAAATTAAATAGAAGTTTGACATACGAAATCATATGTCAATGTTTTGATGTCATAGAGCTTAAAAAAACAAAGTATGTTTTATATATTTTAATCATTTTATATTTACACTCTTAATGAAATAATAATATTTTTAATTAAATATTGTAATTATGAACTATTATAGATAAAATTTTTAGTAATAAAAATATATTGTTATAGTTGGATAATTTTAATGATTCAATCAGGTTAAACTATTTTAGATATATTCATTATTCGGTGGGAAAAATATAACTGCAATTGTATTTTTGAAATATGATTCTAGGATTTTGAGAAATTATAGAGGTAAGTTTTGGTATTGTTTTTATATAACTAAAATAAATTCTTCATCCTAATGAATCATATTATGAAATATATATCACTAAAAATCCCTTGAAGTGAAAAAAGCTAATGGGGTTGGATTCACATTAAAGAGATTCTGGTTTTGAGAGAAAATATAGAAATAATTTTAAATTATCACACAATATACAATTGATTTGATATAAAAATAGGATAACATTGATGAATAATTGATAGGATATATTCATTATCCATAAACTTTGAAGATTAGTTAGTTACAATTTACTTACTATGAGAGAATATTTCTCTCTATATGTCCACCAATAAAATTTAGGATAGGTTTCTGATAGTATTTAAAAGGTATGTTTGTGGTGGAATAATAGGAATTCTCGTGTCATTAATTGGATAGTGGGTAGCCTTCCACAAATTCTTAATTAGTGGATCATGGAAAAATTCCATGTTACATAGTGTAGAGACTAAAAAAGCATTAGATCTTTAGATTGAATAAATATTTCATTGAAAAGTATCCAAGTAGAGGAAAACATGGTCTATTAAATTCATCTATATCAATCATATAGTTTTAAGATTTTAAGTATACTAAAAAAGGGTGATGTGTGTAGGACATCGTGTTATCAAATATGAATCGTCTAATCATTCTATAATATGGTTTCCATTAATTGGTGTGGAGTTTCATAAGGTTTTAATGATTATTGTACATCCAATATCAATTTTATGATAAAATAGATATGTTCATATCTTGAGAGTATAATGTTTCTCACCTTATGAGGTGTATACAAGTTCAAGGGGTTCCACATGGAATCCCATCATTTATTTAGAACACCTGGGTGTGTTGGGTGAAAAGGACCTGATATTTGGTAAATAAAAATTTTATTTTACTCCTCTCAACATATTAGTTCTAATGAACCTATTTTATTCATTATTTATATCTTTAAGAAGTTAATAAATCTAATATTATAAAAATAATTGTGGATATATTTTTTAAAAAATAATAATAATTTGGTTATCGTATAAAAAAGTTAATTGATGAATAAATTTCTACCAATCATCCTAAAATAATTTAATTAAAGTTAATTGCTATAAATGATAGTGTTAATCACTAACAGTGGGGTGTTAAATTTACTATGGGTTAATTATATATGATATTATTCTTAACTAACAGTAATTTCACATAATGGGATACAATAGAAATTAAATAAATACCATTGTTAATGAATATGGTGATGTATTTACTCAATTAATCAAGATAATTAATTTATTTTAATAAATAAAATATTATGATAATATGATAAAATATTATTGATAGTAAAAAATTAAATTTTAAAAATTAATAATGGGTTTCCTATGTTATTGTTAGACAATAAAAATAGTTTATTATTTTTATTATTTTTAAATGAGTTTTTAGTTTTGAATTTATGTAAAATAAATGGTTATAAATAATGCATTGAAGGTTAATATACTATGGTTGTGATTACTGATATAAATAATATTATCATAGGATCTATAATAATGATTACCTTTTTATGAATGAATTCAATTATTTACTTATGTGAAAGGAAATAGTTTTAAAATGTGACATAGAATTCTCAATTGTATTGATAAGGTTGAACCTCCATGGAATAAGTTTGATAATTCATATTTTTATTTATTTATGTATAACTATTATTTAAATTAATAAATGTAGATTAAGGGACTAAATTATGTAATTTTACATAATATTAAAACTCTCACAAGTCAATAATGAAATGAAATTAAGTTATTAATAAATGTAATTAAATACACACTTAAGACAAGGTATCTTTTTTTTTGTGACCGAGGTTTTCCCACAGTCTAGAAAAATTTAATTTTTTAGCCTCAAGGTCTTGGGTCACCTAGAGGGATAGAATGATAAATTTACACCGCAAAATTTCTATGGAAAAAAAATTATTTTATATTTGATTTTGGGGTGTTTTGTTCACTCATGCGATATGTTTAGTGGGAACACAGAGAAATAATACTTTTAAGTTATATTTATCATTTATTTATTAAATAAATAATTCTCCCTTGATCATGAATTTATATATATTATAAAAGGAGGAACCAGTGTGAATTTACACATGATTGTTTTTTTCAATAAGAGTTCCATTAACTAGAAAAGGAAAAATAATTTTATAGGGGATGGGGTTCGGCTTTGTTTGTCCCCATTTTGAGACGTTCTCTAAAAATTCCATCAGGTAGACCCACTAACACAAACCATTTCTCTATAAATTTTTTATTAATAGTCCTTGGGGTGGAATATAACTTAATTAAACTGGAGTAGGTAAACTAAAGAATAGATAACCCACCCCGATTCTTGGTCGTAACAATAATAATAAAAACTTGATGTTGGATCCCCAAAACATCAGTGAATCTAGAATGAAGTAGGGAATGTAATTTAATTTTTGGTCAACTATTTAAAATTATTATTTATTTTTTTTGATATTTTTATTTATTTTTTGTATCTCGTAGCCTTTTACTGAGTGGATTTTGGTCATAATGATTTAATTTTCAAATTTTTTATTTCTTATCAGAACATATCATTATAGAATAAAAATCCTTAGTGGTTGAATGGATTAAAGCCATTACATTACATATACCATGATATACCACCCACCTCTTAGTGTGGTAAATGTATGTTGTCTATGGCCAAAAATTGTTCGTTAGATATTGGACACTCGATCACGTTTTCAACCTTATACTCACTCTCGCTCCCTATTTTTCATTTGGGTGCTGGATTTATGGACATAATAGTGTATGGATGATGTAAATGGTACCTCCAAGGTCAAAGGATGCTGGGGAAATTGAATCTATTGAGTGGTGATGAGAAAGGGTTTGTTCTAGTAGGTATTATTGAATCAGAGGACTAGAGTAGTGATATGGGGATATTTTCAAGATATCAAATTTTGGTGAGGATTTGAGGGAGGAAAATGACACCCATTGAAGGTGTGGAGGTGGAGATGTGGTTGAATAGTTGAATTTTGTGTAGGGTTGAACATGATGTCAATGGAAGAGAATTAATTTCTATATGGATATGATTTTTGGATCCCTATTTAGAAATGACATAGTTAGTTATCTAAAAACCCATCTTATAAAATAATTTGGTGGCGTATGGGGTTATATAACTATATTAAATATCACATGAGGTGTAACCCTTGTATATATAATTTTTAACCTATGGAATGAGGATTTTCATGTATAGAAGTAAATGGTTATCCAACCTATGAAATTTATATGGTCTGTTCTTGGGAATACACACAATCTCTAGACTACGTGACATGACATGGGCCCCTATATATTCCCAGGAAATCACATTTTTTTTAAATACATTGTAAAAATTTGAAATTTACATGTAGACTAAGAACACTTGACTCGAGTTTCAATAGAGAAAACAAGTAACCATTAATTCTCATATATCATGTTTTATAGAAGTCATGGCATTCATATAAGGACAAATCAATTAAAGGTATGATGGAGGTATATTCCTAGAAGATCTTGAGTCCCACACATAATAATGGTTATAATTGGTTTTATGGAGTTATAATAATAAATTAAACTGCAAAAGTCAGTCAAATATTATACATCTTCTTTTTATAACATTCTTTTCATAATACCTTAATCTATATGAGGTTGGTATTATTCAGAAACAAAGACATCTTGTATATGGATAGTAATTTTGGGGCAAATTTTTAAGGTATTTACAGGATTATAGTGCTCAAGATTTTTGAGAAAGATAGTAGATAGGGTGCCAATTTGTAATTTAGGGTATAGAGAACTATTGGAATTACATAAACATTTAATAATATATATTATAATCATTTCATGTAGAACAAAGGAACCTTGTATTTGAAGATAAGGTGTGATTGGGTGTAAATAAACTCAAATAATAACATTTATATAATATTTGGATATATTTTATATCCTATATCCTATTTAAACCATTTTAAACCCATTTTAACCTTAATCCTGATAACATAATTTCTTATGATGATACCATAATTATAAGACCAAAACTAAAAACGATCATTAACATAATTTTAAAATTAATATTAAAAATTGGTAATACATTTTATATGATTAAATTTCTATATGATTTTTTAATAAAATTTAATTTAATAACAAAAAAATATGAAAAATAATTTTTAGGAAAATATTCGATTTGAGTGTAAAACTTATTTTAACCTGAAATTAAGTAATAAATTGTTTTCCATGAATTTGTTTTGTTAAAAAATAAAAATGGATGTTTTTATACTTTATTATTAATCCAAAACAAAATATTATCATCCAACCATTACATTAAAATCAATTACAAAAAAATATTTTTTAATTTGAATATAATATAACTTGTCATCTCAAAAGTCAATATTGGTTTAACAAATTCAAAATAATGTTTTCAAATAAATTATTTAAATCCATAAAAACATATATATAAAAAAATAATCAGACTATAGGATAATGGAATGTTTTTTATATATTTTTAAGTTTTACCCAATTGTTTTAACCCATTTTTACCAATTCCACTCTCATCAATGAAAAGAAATGGCTGTTTTTCAAAAATCGTTATGTTTTACTATTCGCTAAAAAACATTCCTTTTATAAAAATCCCAAAAATTCACACTAATATAGTTTTGATATTATGATATAAAAAATTATTTCCTTTTGTTAAAATATCATTTCTAAATATTCCTTAACTTAATTAAATTATCTACACATAAAAATAAAAAAATGACGTTTTACAAAAAAAATAATTGTTAGAGAATAAAATAAATACATTCAAATTCCTTTCCAAATAAATATAATAAAATTAATGTTAATTAATTAAATGTAATATAGAATTTAATTATTTCATAATATTAATTTATTAATAGTGATATGTTTAACCTATTTTGATTAAAATACATTACACATATAAAAATAGTTTTATGAAAAATATATCTTTTACATTCAAAATATTTTATCTTCATTTATAACCAATGAAAATTTTATTTTACATTTTATTTCTCGAAAAATATTCTATATATGCAATTAAAAATATTCTTTTTACTATTCATAATTTCCATCCTAATTCAAAATATATTTGATGTACATTTTAGTTCATTATAGATAGGAATTTTTTACATCACAAGCTATATAATATCTAAATTAAATAAAATGAATTCTATAATATTGGATTGTTATATTATACACCTTAAAGAAATATAATCATTGAAATTTTAAGTCATTATTATTAAAATCAATTGATTTTTTAAACAAAAAATTCAATTCCATTGAGTCGAAGATAAAACATAATATAATGAAAGGAAAAAACATTCTTAATAGATAAAAAATCATTTTCTAAAAATAAAATGGATTAATAAAACTTCTTTTGGAAATGATAACACTAGAAATATGATTTTTGAATTTAATAAAGCATAATAGGTTTTTTAGATAAGAAGAAACTTTATGGGAAGTAAATATATCGATATGGAGGAAAAAATAACACCCAGGTAATAATAAAGAGTTATTGAGAAAATGGTCATGAGAATGTTAATGACCAAAAAACCATAAATATGTAGGTAATAAATATGTCCATATATTCATCAGATATGAATTTAATGGGATGAAGTATTTATTTCTATATCCATTTACTATAGTGGAGGGATTATTTTATTATCATGATATAGAGCATGAGGAAATATACTAGTTTTATATTAATTTAATAAGATCAATTTGAATCTTTGGTTTTTCTTAGATCAATTTAAGCTATTATGTCACATATTACTCTAATAAATGAATATTTAAGATGATTTTTTCATCCCTCAAGAATTAAAATTAAATTTTAACATATTATAAGATCAATAATTGGATATCTTTTTATTCCTCCAAAAATAATACATTAGACAACACCAGAAATTTTTTAATAAAGGAGAAGATAATATTCAATGTGTATGAATATCAAATATTTCAATAATAACACCCAAATATTCTCAAATTTCATTCTATAAATAACTAATGATAAAACTATTTAGAAGCATAAAATTTAAAAATTCAAAACCCCAATATCATAAAGATTTTATCACATTATCTTACAAGATTATTTTAAAATTTATCTAAAAACTACATTTATCGGTCCTAAAGTCATTATACTTTAGATGTATATTACCTATCATGTTATCTCAATAATATATGAATATTTTCCTCAAATAACCTGAATCACCCTAAATTGATAATGAAATATTACATGCTTCCAAAAGATAATTCAACATTTATTCATCAAATAAACTCTCATCTTAGACAAAAATATTTTTGTTTACCTTCATCATATAATGTCCCCAATATATTGAACTTATTCAAAATATATGTTTTTGACTTATTCAAAAAATAACTTTTTAATCACATGCTTATCTCAATGTTAAAACATGTATTCCAAAAAAGTAATAACCATTTATCCAAATATACCATAATTACTTCAAGGGCAATGATACTATTTTCCCTAATGTTTATGAATGTATTTAGAAATATTTCATAAAACATAAAATAATTATTTCTCATGTAATATTTTCACTATTAACCTTAAAAAACAATGGGTTATATTACTATTAATGTCTCCCAAAATATGTGATATCATATTAAAATAACATCACATAAAACCTTAATGGGGTATTTATGACTTTAATATGATGATAAACTTTAAACATATCAACCCATAATTTTGACCTCAACACATAAATTCTCAACATACAATAACATCCAAATATCTAAATTTATCTAATCATTTCCTTTGATACCAACTATATGGACCCATCCATACTAAGTTTCATAATATTTAGTGTTTATAGAATCATTCACTTCCTTACATTTAATATATCTTTACGGTTTAGAGTTTTGGAGAAATATGTCAAAATACTAAAATTATTAATCCATACAATAGAAAGTGGAAACTTCCACTATGTATACATTTCTTCAAAAATATAAAAATTAATATGAAACATGATTTCATTTCAAGGAACTCATTTTTACTTTAAACTTCAATTTTTTTTCTTGATCATCCTTAAACCCTATGAAAAATCATTTAATAGCATCGGATGAGAACAAAATTATCAATAAGGGACATAAATGGAACCAATTTGTTAATGTGGTGAAAAAATGAAAGCCATTAAAATTATAACATTTTCAACATTATGATTTGAGTGTATAAAATAAATCATATCAATATGAGAAACTCCCTTTCCTCAATGAAAAACATTTAAACCCATTGAATGTTAATAAAATCCTTTGTAGGAATCTTAGAGAATATTTATCTTAGAGTATCATATTTATAACATGTGTTTAATCATTTCTATAATAACTAAAGCCCAGTTGAATCTATAGGTGAGACCACACTATTTAACTCCCAAATTATTTACATTGAAGACAAGTAACATTACCCATTTCATTAGAGAGTTATAATTGGCTCGCCCACCATTTAAAATTTCTCGGGTTCACATTCCATATATGTAGTGTTGGGATCACCTATCGTCATAAATAATGAAAATGAACAATATCACAAATAAAACATTTTATTCTTGAATCTTTTCATCATAAAATCAATGAAATCCCCATTTGATCCAATATATAAAACATTTTTTGGATAACTAATACTCTTTTGTTTTAAAACACCATTTTCAATCATTAAATGCCTAGAAAAATGGAAGAAGTTTTTTTATTTGAATAAAACATGGAATATTATAAAATAATCACGGCATGAAATAATAGTTCTGATGTACGAAAAATTCAACAATGTCGTATATGTTAAAATAAAATATTCCTTTATTCCTTTTATAAATAATTTCAAAACATTCTATATAAAATATGTAAAAACACTTCTTTTCAAAAAATATTTCACTAAATAAAATCATGACATAAAATCTACTTTATAATTAATTTATTTACATATAATTACATTAATAATATAATTTTGTGAATATTAACATGGAATAAAATTATTTCTAAAATTAATCTTTAACATATTTAAAATGGGGTTTTTAAGGTATAGTGTCCCTTAAGAGTTATATAACATTTGAAAAAATGAATCATTGAAGGAAATAACGTTTAATATATTTTAAAGCACTATAATTTATGTTAATAATGATAAAATATATCTATATGGTATTTTATAGACCACAAAAATAAAAAACATGTGTTCAAAAAATCTCAAATATCAAATAAAGATGATTGAGACTAGAAAGTCACTTATCTAAATTTTGACTCATAATGTACATTCTTTATATTAATGAATAATAATATTATATTAAATATTTTCATTATTAATTAAATTTTTCATGTCAATTCTAATAAATTTTTCATTTTTATATCATTTTTAACATGTTTTTAGTTACTTTTTCATGTAAGCATAATAAAATGTTTAGAGGATGTTTGGTTTGTAATCCCAAAATAACTTAAATAGGATAACCATGGTGAAAAATGTAATAATTTCATAATCCCTATAATATTAATCATCAATAAAAAGTAATTTTTGGTATTTATTCTTTTAAAACAACCATGAAATATGTTTACGAATAATTTATTATGTTACAATCATAGCGACGGTGGGTCGTACGTACTCATGAGTACCATTACTATTTTTCAAAGAACATGAGGGAAATAAGGTATTTATTATTTTATATTTATATAATTATTATAATCTCATAAATATCATTTCATAACATTAAATTACATTTTTATGTCATTCATGTGTTGCGGTGATTAAAAATGACTCACATCGCTTTGTGGAGATGGAAGTTCACTGTACACAACAACGATGGTTTGATTTCCCATATTATGGAATATGATATTGACAAAATTTATTCTATAAAAACAATAACATATTATCATATGGTATATAATTATTTTATTATATCATATTGGTTAGAATAGTTTTGTTGGAGGTAGGAGAATAAATGAAATTAAAATATTTGGTTGAAATTTATATATCTTCTTCTGACAAAATAATTTTTCTTAAACATTAATCAAAATAATGTTTACATTATTCACAAAATAATAGCTTTAGGATGTGTTTAGGAATTTTGGGGACAGTTCTGGTAACATAATTTATAAATAAGTATAATAAAAATATGTGAGTAAGAGAATACATGTGGGTTTCCCATTATATTTGAGGGAGAGGACACATATGGAATTACATAAAAGGCTAAATAATATATATATATATATATATATATAATCAAGTAAAGTTGAACCAAGGGAAAATTATATTAAGATATATGTTATTATAGGGTCTATATAAAATCAAAAAAACACATTTAGATAAGTTTTGGATATATTTTAATCCTTGTATTATATTTCAACCACATTAGACTCATTTTAACCTTAATTGTTATAACTTAAATATTCACAATTATAACATACGTTTTAACCATTATAACATAATTATATGAAAAAAAATAAAATGTAACATCTATTAAGAATTTAAATACTTATTTCATTATTGGAATACATTTTATCATATTAAATTTCTATATGTTTAATAAATTACTTTTAATATAAGAATGAAAAACTCTTGAAAGATAGTTTTTAGGAAAATACATGATTTAAGAGAAAATATAATTTTTCCCTAAATTCCAATAATAAATTATTTTCAATGAATTATTTTGGTTATATAATAAAATATCTTGTCTTTTAAAATTTTTCAACAATACAAAATTGAATGGACTCTTCCAACCATACGATTAAATATAAACACCCAAAAATAGTTTTTAATTTGAATAAAATATAACTTGTCGTTTAAAAAGTCAATCTTGGGTTCCCATATTCAAAATAATATTTAAAAATACATTATTAAACTCTTTGAAAAAGGATTTTTTTTTAAAATACTAATAGAATCGGATAATGTAATGTTATAGAGTTATTTTAAAATTTTACTCAATTATTTTTATAAAGTTTTTATTATTTTAAATATATAGTGGTGAAAAATATTTACTATCATAATATTAAAAGAGTAATATTTACCAAATATGAACCTCATGATTCATAATATAGAATAAATTTTCCAATATTAAATTTATATATGTGTTATAAAATTATTTAATCTAAAAAACAAAAAAAAATTATGTTAGAAAAGTGTGAAATTTAGTCAAAATATGAACTCATACAAAAAACAAGGATAAAACTAGCATATATTTATTTAATTAGATTAATAATAAATATATTAGATTTATTATTTTCTAAGATTAAATTAAATTTATAATGGGACTTACCAATGAATTGAAATGACTATTTGAAAAAAATTGTTATTTTTATTATTCAATATAAAATAAATTTTTTCATAAAAATACCGAAATTTATCTCTATAATGATTTTTACATGAAGATATAAAAATTAATTTCCTTTTTATATAATATTATTTTCTTATTTTCGAGAAATTAATTCTATTCTCCAAGAATAAAAATTGATAAAAACAATGTTTATAGAAAATTTATTTTTAAATCATAATATGACCTTATTCTCATTCCTTTTATAATAACCAAGAATAAATGAGTGTTAATTAATTAAATTTAATATATAATATAAATATTTTATTTTAACTATTTATCAAAAGGGATAAATTTATCTTATTAAGATTAAAATGCATTAAAACCATAAAAATAGTTTTATGAAAAATATATCTTTTTCCATCAATAGATTTTATCTTTAATTTTAACCAATTTTTAATCAATTCATAATTGATTATACATTTTATATAAGTAAAATTGTTCTATATATGTAATTTATAATATATTTATTCATAATCATAATTTAAAAACATTTTTCCATGTCATAACTGTCTCATTTAAATAATAATATTTTTCTACTATATCGTGGTTCATTTAAACTCAATATTTTTTATCTAACACGCTATTGAATATATTAATTAAATAATGAAAATTCAAAAATATTTTTTAGTTATCGTTCAATTTCTCCCCTACAATACAATGTTTTAGTTCCTTTATATCCATAAATGTTTCAAGGTTTTGTTATACATTATATCAAGAAACGATTCGAACCTTACATAGTATAATCATCATTTGTACCCCCCCCCCCCCCACACATAATGGGGAGTGTGTCCTCCATTTTTTAAAGTTAGTAATCATCTATGAGAAAAATTTTGTTTTCATTAATCCTTATAACTACAAATTATTTGATCATCTCTTCCCCTTGAAGAGGTGTGGGTTCTCTATATAGATCAGTACTCCCTCAGCTGACGATAATACTTTAGGGAGGAGAAAGTTACCTCACAAAAATTACCAATGGTTTTCATATAATATTTGGGGAATGGGTGGTTTTTTAAAATATTTAAGTTATCATTGGTCATTTAATCCATTTTATCACCATGATTTCTGTTCAATAAATTATATATATTTGGGTTTCCATTTTTAAGTTGTATGGATTTTTAGGCACTCGTGGGGTCTCAAGTATCTTGTAAGATATTAATATTCCTGGGGATGAGTTACAAAGACTACTATACATATATAATACATGTTTATCTTTAACATATATCATATTAGACCCCCTTTGGTTCTCTATATTTCACCCTCGGTCCTAGGATTTTAATTCTCTTATTGTAACATAATTACTTTATTTTTTATAGTATCTTTCTAGACATATTTATACTCTAAAATTATTGGGCCTACTACCCAAAGTCCATTAAACTATATGTGAAGGCTTATATAAGACTCATAAATGTTACACTTTACTTTATCACAACACATTAATAGTTAGGTAAAAAATCTTCAATGGTTTCTCCACATAAATGATTCACGCTTTAGCTCAATATACTCAAAATTGATGACATGTGTATGATCGTGCATATAACACTGAAGCTAAAAGCCATAAAACACATAATAAATTCCTCACTGCCATATAGGAATATGTAATTTTTATGTCACTATGTAAATTTTCATAGTAATATATAATGGTCCAAAAAAACTTGTTCATAGCTTCCCTTAATTTCACAGTAGTAGATTTCCTAGTTGACGAGTCACCCAAAAGAAAAATAAGTCTCCCACAGTGAACTTCATTGGGCACCCCCTCTTGTCAACATATGATACATGCCTTCTCCGAGCTGTTACTTACCTATTCTAGCTTTACTACACTCTAATGGAGGTCTCTTATACAATACACGGCCCCACTACTACTATCTCACCATCCTCATGCCAAAATTACGGTGAGTTAAACGGCCCACCATAAAGAGCCTCAAAAGGTGTCTTCTAAATTGAAGCATAGAAACTGTTATAGTACAGTAAATAAAAATTCATTTGGTAATAATAAGATCCAATAAAGTGTAACATTTATGCATATAATATCCACTAAATTCTTGATCATTTGTTCCAAATGTATACTTTTCTCTAAATAATAACTTGTTCTTAGTTTTATCTGGATATCTTAAGCATTCTGTAATCTCTTCTAAACATGTGATTATATTTGAACATATTTTTGAGAAACAATTCTATGATTAACTATATATAGTTGTAAAATATCTGATACATACATCCTCCTCAAATAATATACTTAAAGGCTATTTTGAATCATCAATAAATGTGTCTCTTTTATCATTCAATAGAATATCACCAAAATTAAATCTTGAATCCTCAAGATCATTGTAAAAATCCTAGAATCCATTCATTATGCGTAAATACAATCAAGGAAGTCCTTTGGTGAAAACAAGAAACATATACCCAAATAAGATGTACTATTAATCAACAAACATTTTATTATTTATTCCTAAAACCACATAAATTTTTATTTACTTATAATATAATATCCTATGTTTAATAAATATAGTAATATGTTTTTATGTTAGTTTTATTAACAAAACATCACATACTTCCATCAAATGGGATACACAATCATCGCTCTTTTGTATAGAGTACTACTGCATCGCAAACCGATGTCCTTCATTCTACCATTACCACATTTCAAGGTTTGTAGTAATGATGGATTTATAGTTTTTATATTGTATTTTTTGTATTTATTATTTAATTATTAATATGTCATTTTTATAAAACACATAACATCATTTTTTCCAATTTGTGTGAATATGATAAATTTGTTTGTGTGTTTAGTGGACTACCACCTCATGATTCAATTTTATTAATTCACTATTTACATGAAATATATTATGGATGGTTTTAATAAAAATATATTTATATGATTTAAGAATTATTCTATATTTATATTATATCATATAATTTTATTTCTTTTAATATGAGAAGATAATTAAAATATTGTTAATTTATAGGTATGGCATACTGTCTCCATTAATGGTATATCTCATTACCTATTTAAATATTTTAGAGTATATTATAAATAAATATATAAAAAACAAATATATGATATTTATATCATTTATATAATTATGTGGATGATTAAATCATGATATATTTAAAAGGACCATGAATAACAAGTCAAAATATGTACGAAAAACAAAGCTATTATTACATGAAAAGTAACTTTAACATAGAACTGTTAATAAATGAGTAACATAATGGAATGATTAAGTCATATATTATATTATATATATGAATATTATTATATTATATATGTATAATAACATTATATTTATCATAAATGAGTTTTTAATGAGTATGATGGGAGTCCAGATTTAAGGTAAGGGATTTTCATCCAATGTTTTAATTTTGTGAGACATATGCCATATTCACCACCCTTTCGTCAATTTGGTGTTTATAATGAATATTAATTTAATTTATTATTATTATGCATACAATTTTTTGTATTTATATATCCATTTTAGGATTTGTATTTAATTGGGTTTTCTATTCAATTCTAACAAAGAGGTAACATATTTTTTTCTCAATTTGTCTTCTTTGTGACACATCTTATGTTGTACACATATATTTTTTTTATAAAGATAATATAATAACCCTTTGAAAAGTAATATTATTAATAACATTATTTTCATGATATTTTATGTTCCATGTGATGTTATTCTTTCATAGGGTTTTTTATTCAATGTTTACAAAGTGGTAAGAGTCAGTTACTACAATGTCATCGTTCATCAGGATTGTTTACGATTATCCTCCCACTAACGAATTATTATGATCCATCACAAAAAAAATGTCATTAATTTATTATACTTTTGTTAGGACCAATATGGGCCTATATACCCTGAGAGGGGGGGTGAATCAGGGTATGGATATTCTTTTTCAAAGTTCTTTCTACCCCACTGGATCTTGACCTCTTTGTTGCAAGGGTCACTTTGTTTGCACTTGTGTAATTACTGTGATCACTTGTCTCCTTTACCTGATGATGTTGCTTTGAATGCAATGCAGGGAAGTAAGCAGGAAGACACATAGATTTTTACTTGGTTCACCGCTAAGGGCTACGTCCAAGGAGCATACGCCGACAATTTGTCGGTTCGTACCAAATTCCAATAGACTTCACTAGCTGTAGATTACAATGTTCGGGCTAGATCACTTCTATGCCCAAGCTCACTGCCTATACAAGGTTTAGGGTTAGCTCACTACTTTCCCAAGGGTCACTCTCTGTTTCTCTCTCTCTGGCTCACTGCCGGTGGAGAGGATCACCTTCTTCCTCTTCCTAAGCTCACTGCTCTTAGAAGGGAATCAACTCACAGTTTATAGACCTGTAGGTCTCTTCATTTCCATTAAGGAATGCATCTTTCTCTATATGTAGATGCTCTGTTGAAGTTCAACTTTCATCCGTAGAGGAATACCACTTTGCCTCTGAAAACTGGGCAATTCCCTTGGAAAGACCTTCGCAAAGCACCCTACAATGCGAGGCTCCCAATTTCGCGAAGCTCAAACAAGCCTTCGCGAAGCTCCTGCCTTTTCGCGAAGCTCACTTGCGAAGCACCCTCGCGAAGCTCTCTCGCGATGCTCAATCCGTCGCAAAGTGAAGACCCTCGCGAAGCGAAGTAAGCCAACGCGGAGCTCGCAGGTTTCGTGGAGCTACAATAGCCGCCGTGAAGCACCTCTTTCGCGAAGCACACTGGCTCTGCGAGCCACCTTCGCAAATCGAGAGCAAAGTATTTTCTCTGAAAATTTTCTCTTCTTCGTTCGAAGGGGTCGGCCTCTATTTATAGGCGATTCCACCGACCCTCATCCCTTCCATGTGAAGTCAACGCCACTTCATCTCAAATCATGAAGCTCCAAAGTTTCTGCTGGAATTCTGTCCAAATCGCGAAGCTCCACGATAATCTTCTGTTCGCGGAGCTTGACGTAGTCGCGATGAATCACCGTCAACTTACCTTTGCGGCTCGCGCCTTCGCCGCAAAGCTCCCTCGCGAAGCCCAACATTCCTTCGCGCCTTCGCCGCGAAGCTCTCTCGCAAAGCCCTTCTCTGCTGCGATGCGCTTCAGCCTCTGCCGTTCGCGAAGCTTGACGTAATCGCGAAGCATCACCGCCTCCATTCTTCTGGTCTTCTCGATTTCCAAACCATGCATCCTATCTTCACAAAATTCATGCCTTTTCCATATGAAATTATGCTCTTCATGGAAATCCACTTTTCGCGATGTTCACCAAACTCCAAATTTTGGACCCCAAAAATTTGGCAAACACTGGGAAACGGCGCCACCTTGTACTGCTCTTTTGTACCGCCTCCAGACCGTCCTTTCCTTTGTCATAGTTCTTTTTCAACATGGAATGTCAAAAACTTCTCGAGAACTCGACAAATATCCATGAAAAACCTGCTTTGTCAACAAACACAATCAACCCAAAAATGCTGCAATGTTACCTTGAGGGATTTTTTCCCAACAATCCCCCCCTTTGGGTTTGTTGACAACTCTTCACAAATCTGCTCAGGATGATTTTCTGCACTTTGATACCTCACTGAGTCTTCTTCCAGCTGCTACCACCATTCGCCTCTTGCGATTATGATAGTGTTCAAGGATTCACTTAACACGTACTCTAAGCCCACATGAGCAATGCTCGGCGTGAGAAACAAGAGTAGCATGAAAATTTCATCAATGAGTCACTTCATGTCAGACCCCAGTTGTCGATTCCACCCTGATACCAATTCTTAAAATAAAACCAGTTGTTGAACCACACTGATACCAATTGGTGAATTCTTAAGTTGATACCAATTGTTGATAGCTGGACACTGTCTCACACCATTCCAACACCATTGTTCTGCTTTTATCACGATCCTCGGCTGTCGTGATATCTATGCTTTGATCGATCACTTCTAGCATCGTCAGATTTTATACTCTCCCCCTTGCTTATTGCTCCCCCTTTCTGGCTGCTCCACCTGTCAGCTTCTCCCTGTATCAATTATGATTTATCAAATCTCCGCACTGTCTCCCCCTTGAACAATCACAATTTTCGCCCCCATTATCCAACACTTTTCTCCCCCTTTGTCAACGAACCCAAAGGGCACTCCTTTGTAGTCTATAACATAGTAGAGAACACATATCAGCACATTAGGGAAAACACATCATACCTCGGGGAGAGGGGGTGGGGGTGTGGGGGTCCCACATCCACACTATTTCAAGTGCGGGAATCGACTGAACTCCCAGAGCCAGTCGATGCCTCTCAAAAGCTTCCTTGGGTAAGGCCTTTGTCAGAATGTCTGCAACCTGTAGCTCTGTAGGTACATACTCCAACTTCAAGATCCCCTGCTCAACTTTCTCCTTGATAAAATGATACTTTATCTCAACGTGCTTTGTCCTTGAATGATGTACGGGATTTTTGCTAAGATTTATAGCACTTGATTTGTCGCACTGGATTCCAATTGGAGACTTCACTTTAACTCCCAAATCATCAAGCTGCTGCTTCATCCACAATAACTGTGTGCAGGCTTGAGTGGACGCAATATACTCAGCTTCTGCGGTGCTCAATGAAATGAAATCGTGCTTCTTTCTTATCCAAGAAATACACAATCCACCAAGATAGAATGCACCACCTGACGTTGATTTTCTATCATCTGCTGAACCAGCCCAGTCTGCATCAGTATATCCCAATAACTCTGTCTGAGATTTGTCAGTATATGTCAAGCCGAAATCCACTGTGCCCTGGATATACCGAAGTATTCTTTTCACTGCAAGCATGTGGCTTTCCTTGGGATTTCTCTGATATCTCGCTGCTTGGCATGTGGCAAAAACAATATCAGGCCTTGTTGCGGTCAAGTACAACAGACTTCCAATGATTTGCCTGTATTCTATGATATTAATTGCCTTGCCATCGTCATATTTTGATGATTTCATCCGGGTAGAAACCAGAGTCTTCATCTCCTTGTAATTTTCTATTCCAAATCATCCTTGGCATATTTGGATTGAGAAATGAGTGTGTCATTCCTGCCTTGTGTAACGCTGAAAACCAAGCTTCTTCAAATACTGATATAGCCTTCAGTACCATGCTCTTGGAGCTTGTTTCATCACATATAACACCTTCTTCATCCTGGAAACTTTGTTCTCATCCTCATGAATGAGAAAACCATCTGGTTGTTCAATATACACCTCTTCTTCCATAATCCCATTCAAGAATCCTGATTTGATGTCCATCTGGAATACTTTGAACTTTCTTTGCACTGCGATGGCTAGGAATAATATTATTGTCTCCAGCCTTGCAACCAGTGCAAATGTCTCATCATTGGTGTCTTCTTCTGAATCATTATCAGCCACTTCTTCTCTCCCTGTGTTACTTACTTCCTCATCACTTTCTTCAGGAATTTGTTCACTAACTCATTTTTCAGTGGAATCATTCTTTTCAACTACTTCTCGCAACTTCTTAGTATCCTGAAAATAGTCATCTGATACCATATTGTTAGAGCAAATAGATAATCATGAAAACCTGTGTGTTGCTATTTTTCCACCAATCATTCTTCTTGAGCATAAACATTCATCCTTCATATCATATTGAGATCATGCATCTAATTAGGATATAGAATGCTCCCCCTGTGTTATGCAACTATTCCAGTTGTTAGGCCCAATAGTTTAGACCCATAACACGTCTTTTCCTCTTGCATCATTTGTTCTCATCATCCACTCAGATTTGAGCCATTAACAAAATATCTAAGCCTATTGAGTTGAAACTTGGTGTAGGAAACAAGAGATAAAGTTAATGACACAATAACTTCCTATTGTGCTCTGTTGCTCCCTTTCTTCTTCAACTATAGTATCTGATTTGAATCAATAGAAACTCTAGAGCATATCACTTCTACACTTCTCATCCTTAGATGCCACTTCCCCGTGGATCTTATCTCCCTAAAACCTGAAACACATGCATCATCAGTTAATAGCATTTTTATACATAGGGAGAGGGGATTTCTTCTGGACTCCTCAAGATGAAGATTGTGGTTGATCCTGATGGGTCAACCCTTTTATTCTTTCTTGGAGGGCATCACACTCCATTCTTGCTTCCTCCAACTGCCTAGCCAACTTCAATTGTTCTGGCCATATGACTAGGCATTCATTGTCTACATTCTGAGCCTTTTTCTGATATGTAGATTTGGTAGGCTCGGCCTTTCTCACCGCTTAGGGTATAAACCCGCTAGTACACATTTCCTTCTTTGAGGTTCTACCAAAATTCCATTTTCCTTGATTCCTTCTTTAGGTAGGAATCTCTCCACTTGCCATCTTCCCCTACTTCTTCCACCATTGCAAGGATCTTGCTCTTTTATTCACTTCTCGCTGAGAAGCACGAAATGCAGATTTTTCAATGCATTCTTTGTTAGTCATTCTCTTATAAGATGTCTTAGTCACTACACTCTTTTTTCTGGTGGTGAGTCTTCTATTGAACGTCCATTCTTCTTACTCACAGCTATAGCATTTCCTCCCTTTTCTTCCATATTTGTTCATGTTCATTCTTAGAGGGCGGTTGTGAGTGTGACTGAGGAGGTGACTGATACATTTCTTGTTCAGCTCCATGTGATTCCCCTGAGGCTCTACGCCTATTTTCCAATTTACCACTTTGTCTTCCAGTGTACGATTTCTCATTAGACACCACTGGAGTGAGGAATCTCATTTGACGTTCCTTTTCCTTCCCTGCCTTCTTCTTGCTGCAATGTCTTGCCAAATTCCCAAAATCAGAACATATGAAACATCTTACATCAAGGACATACCTCATTTCATCACTTCTCTGCTGAGATGTTGATGCAACTTGAGATCCTCTTTTGATATTGGGCTCCTGAGCTTCCTGACACATACTCATTGTGTGTCCCTTTATTCCACAGAAATAGCATCTGATGAATGTTTTCCTTGGAGAGACTCTCCTCTCTGATTTCTCCTGATGCTTCCTCTTCTTCTTGGATTTATTACAGTTTTTATTTTCACTTCTTGAAATGTATTCTAGAGCCTCTGAACAGAAGCTTGATGTGTGGCCATGAATCCCACAGAAATAACACATGTCACCAATACTTTTGGTAACAGTCCTCTTAGGCCTACCTCCAGCACCTATAGGATTTCTTTCACATCTGGAACTGTTCGCAACTCTCTTTCTATCATGAACGGAAGGGGATTCATCAAACCCAATACCAGCTTTTCCCAAACTGTATGGTCTTTGAGCGGAGAAAATTTGTCCCTGCCTCTTTTCAGAAATAGCAAATTTTCTTTTCATTTCATCATCACCAGTCGAAGGATGATCAAATAGCAAGTGCAGTGCATCCTTAAACTTGGGCTTATCTTTGGATTTAGACTTCTCTATTTCCTGCTTGACTGATTCTAGCTCTTCTACCAACTTTTGAATCTTCATATCCCTTGATTCAAGTTGGACATCAAGTTCTTCCTTGAGAAGATTCACTCTACTCACCTCATCTTCCATTTCATGCTTCAGCTTATCAACCATGTCATTTTTCTCCTTTACCTTCAATTTTTCTTGAGCGACAGAGTCAGAGAAACACACATTCTCTTGTTGTAGCCTTTGATTCCTATGAACTTCTGTAGACAACTATACTACTAGATCATTATTTATGGATTTAAGATTCTGTGCTTCATCTGACTTTTGACTCTCTTCATAATCACCATCCTTTTGTTTTCCTTTCATTCTATCCATCTTCTGCAGCTCTTCAGCATGTGAATCATTCTTCTCTGTTAGGTCAGTAACTATATCAATAAGCCTTTGATTTAATCCTTTTAGCTTGTTGACCTCAATCTCCAATCCCTTGATCTGGATATCTTTAGATTTGGCTTCTTCAGTGTTTCCAACGTCACTTGGAATATTAGGTTCTTCGATACTTTTGAATTGATCTTTCACTTTTCCATTCAAGCCATCGATCTCCCTTTTCTGTTCTTCAATCTTAATCTTATACTCACTAACCGATTCTGAGTTCTCTCGTGTTGATAACTTGAGTTTCTCAATTTCTTTCATCAAATCAGACTTCTCTTCTTCCTGCTGCTGCATATAGAGTTTGGCATCGAGAACAACTTTGTTGGATTTCTTTGTTTTTTCTCTCCAAACATCTATCTCCTCAAGAGCAGCCTCCAACTCAGCTCGCATATCTATTCTTCCTTCAATTTCTTCTTCTGTTTCAGCATCACTTTGATGCTCATGTACTTCACTCATTCGAACATCATGATTGAGTGAATCAATCCTTTCCCTATCAGATTCATCCAGACCTTCCTTCAGTAAACTATTTGATTCTTTTAATTAAATCACACTTTTTTCATACATACTTCCACACTGAGGAGTACCACATGACTTCTGCTTCTTCTTGGATGTTTTTCCATTTTCCATGGCTCACCGAGACAAGAGCAGACTAATTCTTTAAACACACAGATCAACTACACCAAGTCGGAGAAAAACAAATCTGATAAAAGCAACCTATCCCTCTGATACCAAATTTTAGGACCAATATGGGCCTATATACCCTGAGAGGGGGGTGAATCAGGGTATGGATATTCTTTTTCAAAGTTCTTTCTACCCCACTGGATCTTGACCTCTTTGTTATAAGGGTCACTTTGTTTGCACTTGTGTGATTACTGTGATCACTTGTCTCCTTTACCTGATGATGTTGCTTAGAATGCAATGCAGGGAAGTAAGCAGGAAGACACAGAGGTTTTTACTTGGTTCACCGCTAAGGGCTACGTCCAAGGAGCATACACCGACAATTTGTCGGTTCGTACCAAATTCCACTAGACATCACTAGTTGTGGATTACAATGTTCAGGCTAGATCACTTCTATGCCCAGGCTCACTGCCTATACAAGGTTTAGGGTTAGCTCACTACTTTCCCAAGGGTCACTCCCTGTTTCTCTCTCTCTCTGGCTCACTGCCGGTGGAGAGGATCACCTTCTTCCTCTTCCTAAGCTCACTGCTCTTGAAGGGAATCAACTCACAGTTTATAGACCTGTAGGTCTCTTCATTTCCATTAAAGAATGCATCTTTCTCTATATGTAGATGCTCTGTTGAAGTTCAACTTTCATCCATAGATGAATAACACTTTGCCTCTGAACACTGGGCAATTCCCTTGGAAAGACCTTCGCAAAGCACCCTACAATGCGAGGCTCCCAATTTCGCGAAGCTCAAACAAGCCTTCACGAAGCTCCTGCCTTTTCGCGAAGCTCACTCGCGAAGCACCCTCACGAAGATCTCTCGCGATGCTCAAGCCGTCGCAAAGAAACGACCCTCGCGAAGCTAAGTAAGCCAATGCGGAGCTCGCAGGTTTCGCGGAGCTACAATAGCCGCCGCGAAGCACCTCTTTCGCGAAGCACACTGTCTCCGCGAAACACCTTCGCAAATCGAGAGCAAAGTATTTTCTCTGAAAATTATCTCTTCTTCGTTCGAAGGGGTCGGCTTCTATTTATAGGCGATTCCACCGACCCTCATCCCTTCCACGCGAAGTCAACGCCACGTCATCTCAAATCACGAAGCTCCAAAGTTTATGCTGGAATTCTGTCCAAATCGCGAAGCTCCACGGCAATCTTCCGTTCGCGGAGCTTGACGTAGTCGCGATGAATCACCGTCAACTTACCTTCTTGGCTCGTGCCTTCGCCGCAAAGCTCCCTCGCGAAGCCCAACATTCCTTCGCGCCTTCGCCGCGAATCTCTCTCGCAAATCCCTTCTCTGCCGCGATGCGCTTCAGCCTCTGTCGTTCGTGAAGCTTGACGTAATCGCGAAGCATCACCACCTCCATTCTTCTGGTCTTCACGATTTCCAAACCATGCATCCTATTTTTGATAAATTCATGCCTTTGCCATATGAAATTATGCTCTTCATGGAAATCCACTTTTCGCGATGCTCACCAAACTCCAAATTTTGGACCCCAAAAATTTGGCAAACACTGGGAAACGGCGCTACCTTGTACTGCTCTATTGTACCGCCTCCAGATCGTCCTTTCCTTTGTCATAGTTCTTTGTCAACATGGAATGTCAACAACTTCTCAAGAACTCGACAAATATCCATGAAAAACCTGCTTTGTAAACAAACACAATCAACCCAAAAATGCTGCAATGTTACCTTGAGGGATTTTTGCCCAACAACTATATTAATTTATTATATATTCATTTAATGCTACACTTTTCTCCATTCTTTGGATATTCATATAATTATGAAAATATTTTGAATAAATTTCTACTTTATTTCTATATTCAATCATAAATATTTTTTCACACAAAACAATGTTTTACAAAAATGTTTTCAATTTTTTTATATTCTCTTATTATTTGTAAAATAAATTTTATCCCAAGTTTATCAATTTTTAAAAAATGGTTTTTAAAGGAATCTCATTGCCTTTTTTTGATCAAGTATTTTTTGACTTCTATTTACACTGTAAAAAGAATGTTTATATACATATATATGTCATGTATGGAAATATCTACCCTCATAACCAATCCATTTGATGAATAATCCTTTATACATTTACAATAGTATTTTCAAAAGTAAATATTTCCTTAAATATTTTTGAAATAATTTTATTTTACATGATTTTCAATGAATATAATTTTTAAAATAAATTATGTTTTAAGAAGTGTTTAGAATGGTTTCAAGAGAATCCTTTATAATTTTTTAAGGTTATATTCAATGAAAAATGTTTTCAAAATGTTTTATCATTTCAGTATATTTTTTCAACTATGAAAATATATTTTACACAATAAATGTTTTAAATTATTTTTTAAATATTACATTATAAGTTTTCAAAAAAAATTGCAAATAAAATGTTTGTGAAAATATTTTATTTTTTAAAAAGTAATTTTCTATGAAATTTTATTTTCCATAAAAAAATTTCAAAATGATATTTACAAATCCGTATCCAAATAAGATTGAATACTTTTATATATTCTATTACTTACTTGAGATATAATCAAAGATCACCATTATCATTCCTTTTTAGAATGTTTTATGTTTAATATGACATGTTTTTTATGAAATCTAATTTTATTCCATGGGTTATACCATGTTAATATTCTTATTAAATCAGCTTCTTTACAAGATTTATTCTATCATTTATGTTTTATGAAACATTTCAAATTTCCACATGTTATAAAATAACGAAATTATTAGGATTCCCTTTTCATTTTGGGGGTAATGATATCATGTTTGTGAAAACAATACCTTTTTATGGTTCATGAAATGATGATTTTTTTTCTTGTGTCACACACATATATGAATTCATTTTGTGATGTGTAAAATCTATATGTAACATTAATTCATTGGGAAATGATTTATATCTCATGATATAGACATGACTGGAATGGTAAGTGATATCAGTTCAGTAGTGTAGGGTTAGAATGAGGAGTGATCTTAGTTCAATAAAACCGGGCTGCAAAAGGCGAGTGAACTCTATTCAATAAAGTATTTTGTCCATTTTGAAGGTATAACATCCCAGGTTTTTAAAGAACAATAATTGTTTTTTCAATATTTATGAATAAGATAATAATTTTAGGTTAAGGAGACTCTTTTTTCAATAGCATACTCGGCCTACAACAACAGGCTTCTCTGATATATTACATTGCACACAGTAGTGAGTTATAATGAAAAATAATACAACATTAATATTATTATTTTAAATGGTAGTTAATGCATAGTAGTTGTATTTTTTTAATGAACAGAACTTACTATAATATGATTACACATGTTTGTTAAATGTTTTTACATTTATTCAATTAATTTTAGATGCTTAAAATGAGAATAAATTCAATTTTACGCATTAAATGGTCTAATTTTTTAAAAGGTATTTTTACCGCCTGTTGATGGGGAACCCTTTTTAAATATTTTTTTTGAAAATTTTATAAGTTATATTTGATATAATAAACTTATTCATTAGAATCTGGAAAAAAATATATTATTTTAATTATTGGTATTTTCTGAAAAAATTAATATTTTAATGAATCGGGAAAAATATTAGATTTTAATTCAAAATAGTATTTTCATCTAATTTATTTATATAGTTATATTATCCTTTTAATAGGTTTTAAATTTTAATTGGATTAATTTTTTATTATTTAATCAAATTTTTTCATTTGAATTAATTTGACATTTAAATTTGACATAAACACATGTCAATCGTATGATAGTTTTTACTTCTTAAAAACCAACTTTCTGGTTTTGACAACAGGAATTAATTTAAAATTTATTAATAAAAATTATGTGTTTTTAATTTTTTAAAATGATTCTATATTTGGAATCATGATTTATAAATTATATAAATAGGTACCTTTACTTTTGTACATTATTAATAGTAACTTCAATAATTATTTTTATTTACCACGGTTAACTGGTAAATTAGGTAAATAAGGGTAAAATACTATAATGATACAATAGAACCCTAATAATTGTCCAAATCTTATTGGATGATTCATCGGTTCCCGAAAAAATGTTTAGGATGAACTTTCTGTATTTGGGAGCCCCTAGGGTGTCAAAATGACATGTTATAATAATTAATTTAAAGTAAAGAGAAATATTACATAAACACGTATATTTTTACTAAAATAATTTTAATATACATTTATATAACTAATCTATTTAACTCTAAATAGACATTAGATAAAAATATTTCTTACATCATGGTATTTTATTTAGTATTTTTAGACATTAAATAAATTTATATATTTATGACAAAATGACGAGGTAGTTATTACCTTATTAAAGAACGTTCAATGTAATAATATTATATATATTAGAATAAATTTAATTTGAAAATTTTATGCCATCATAGAATTTTTGGCATAATTATGAAATTTTATAGCAGTTCTAATGTAGTTTTTTAGAAACAATAAAGATATTATGACTTTAACCAAAATCAATTACTAAATAGTGTCAAAATTTACATAAATGAGTTTTTAAAAAAAATATTATTTTATTAAATGATATAAAAGTCGTAAAAATATAATATTTTTACAACTGACATAGATAATATTAAAAAATTTATTAATGATCGACATTAGGTTCTCTTCTAAATTTATAGTAACTATATGAATCAAATAGTGTAAAAAATCTAGAAGACACGGTATGAGTTAATTTATTTAACTAAGGCTTAAAGCCAAAAGATATGGTTAAATTTGTGGCCTAAATTTTTCTATACCCTATTTTTTCGAGGATTTTGACCCATACACTTATAATCCTCTAAATATATCACATTGTTGCTTTTATAATTCCAAAATAAATTTATAATAATATTTTATGACATTTTTAATGTGCCCATCCTGCCTCTAATAAATGGCCCCACCTCAACCAACTTAATAACACCTCTCAATCCCGTTGGATCATCCAAATTCTACTCAAATAAGCTCCAAAAATCCCCCTTCCATTTATAATCCTTACATTGGGCATTAGTAAATTCAAAAAACCATTTTGGCTCAAATAAAATGTAGTTACTTGATTTAGACGTAACATCTTTTCTCAAGATCCTTTTATTTAATTTTTCCATTCTCCAACCCCTATCCTATTCTTATTCCATTATTTTATAACAACACCAATATCATTAATATACTAGGATGTTTTTATTCTAATGGTTCTACCTCCACTAACACACCTCTATCAAATGTATACAGAACATATTGTTTCTTTATATGGTGACCTACTACCTCATGAAATGATGATTGGTCAATTTTCTCCTACAACTTCTCATGGTAGGAATTATGATAGTACTGTATTTATATATGATATATATTTTATTTAAATTTTCTCTATGATTATGTAATTTTTATTTCAACATACCATTATGCTTGCAATAATGTGTAAATATGATAATTTCAGTTGAGAAAGTGTGGAATATCGCGTCTTTAAAGTGATATTACCAGTTTTTTTCCATACATGGAATGTATAAAGGATGGAATTAATGAAAATATGTAACATATATATAGTGGATACTATATGATAATTATAATATACATATTTATCATTTAGTTTTCATTCCATTAATATGAAAATGAAATAAAATTACTCTTCATGTGTGCGTGTGACCTACCATCTCCATGAACGATGCACTTCATTTATTTTCTCCAAATTTTAAGGATAATTATAAATACATATATACTGTATATATATGATATTTAAATCCTGAATAATTTGTTGGAGATAATGGAATTTTTACCACATGGACAATTTGTAGTCATAACATATTCATTGTTGACTCTTGTATCGAACATCAAAAAAACATCTGAGATGAACTCAAATAGTTAACAAATTTATATAACATGGTAATAAGTAATATAAAATTAATAATAAAGTTGAAAAGGTTTCTGATGCATGTATAAATTAAACTGTGTTTATTATTCAGGATTATAAATAATGAATGAGACAAGATGGACTCAGGGTAAGGCACTTTGTTTCAATCTACATTCACAGTAGAATATTTCGATAATAAACATTACAATATTTATACTCTGTATAAAAAAACCCCATTGAATTTTAATTTCATTAAAAATAAATAATTTTCTATGAATCATTTTAGTAAATCACAAATAAATTTTTTAACATATGCAGTGATAATGACATCTCGGCCAATGTAACTGTTATTTGTTATTTGGATTCATTTATAAGCCTTAATGTCTTTAAAAGGAAAAAAGAAATCCCTTATTTCACTTTTTGGTATTTAGATATTAAAAATGAGTTTGAATGTGGATTAAATATTTCAATATCTTGGAATGATTTCTGGTGATTTCAAATGAAATTTTATGATTCCAATGTTGAAAAATGAAATTATTTTTGTTTTATAATAATATAATATTACGTAGACATTTTATGGGTGGTTACATGATAAAAAAATGATAGGTGGTTACTTGATAAAAAAATAAATGTGGTTCTCTGATAATCCATGGATGAGAAGTTGCGTTAAAACCTCAAATGAATTTGGTATAGAAGTCGATTGTATGGCTATTCCATTTGTAATAATGATATGTGTGGAAGTCGATTGAATGGTTATTCCATTTATGTATTTTTATGTCCCAAGTCACCTTTTATATGTTATATCTAATTTCTATGGGTTTAATGGTAATCAATTGGTTACAAAAAGGGTAATAAATGAGATTATATAATGTGATTAGTATTTAATACATCAAAATGGTAAAATTTGTTACTCATAAATTAATCATGTTTTACAAGTTTTCACAAGGCCAAAAAATTTTCCTTCTTTGTGTATCTCGTACTGATACTGTTATACTCATCCCAAGATTTGAATTTATTTTAATTGGATTTTAATGAATAATAAATTCATGGATGGGATCCAAGAAAAGTTGTGATGTTTAAACATGAAATGAAACAACTTTTCTTTTAATAGTTTTTGTTTTATGAAAAAATGGATAGTGTGTATACTTTTCTGCTTTTTAATATTTGAGATGTCATATTACAGTTATGTCCTATTTCTCTAATGCTCTGAACCAAAAAATATCACCAATGTAAAGTAAATTCAAATAATTGATTTATATCAATATTAAGTAATGTTTAATGTTGGGGCCTTATAGTTGGTATAAGGGGTCGGTTCAGATATTATTTGGAGTTAGAATATTGATAATAGAATATCCAAAAAGACTTTTAATTTATGGTAAAAATCAAATGATATATCATTTGAATATTTCAGATTTCTTCATCTAAAATACAATTGTTCAAAATGATTTCCCAATAAGGAAATAAGGAAATTCTGCTGGGAAGGAATGCATATGGAGATAACCTTCCAAATCAACATCCTGTGATGGTTAGAATTGGAACTGAGCAGTTTGTTATAGTGATGGATCAGTTGAATCAGGTGATAAAGATGGTGGTGTCCATGCATGAGATCAACCAGAACAACTACAGAGGAATATGTCGATAGAGGAGAATTTCATGAGGCAACATTACCCATAATTCAAAGGATCATCTTACCCTTTGAAATCTAAAGTGTGGATTCCTGCACTGGAAATGATTTTTCATGTAATGGGGTATTCATACAATAAAAAGGTTAGTGTTTTGGTTTATCATTTTGAAGATGAAGTAGATCAATGGTGTTCAATGATTAAAAATATCAGAGTAAGTGAATATAATGATCTCACTAAATGGGATTAATTTAAGAATATCTTCCTTAAGAATTATTTTCTTAAGTATTTTTGACATATAATAGAAAAGTAATTCTTGGAATTGAGACCAAAGGAGGAAGATTTTGTAGCTTCATATGAAGAAAATTTTACATGTTTGTTAATGTATGTCCCAAACTTTATTCGAGATATTGATATTAAGATAAATTGGTTTTACTGAATATTAAAGTTGAAATATAGATTGGTGTCCGCTTCACATAAGTTCAAAAGCTATAAGAAACTTTTTTGATGTTCTGATAAAGTAAAAATAGAGTTTTATAATGATCATGTCTTTCATGAGAGAAAATAAAAGAAGTGATCCAATTGGCCGAAAATGGGAAGGAATTCATCAAAGAATCCTGGAGGTTAGAAATATAAATTTCCAACTTGTGAGAAGTGTGGTAAAATGAATCATGGATAATTCCTCTCAATGTTTGGGAAGTTCATATGATGTGGTAAGACTGGTCATATTACTGATAAATATAAATAACATGATCTAAAAGTAAATGAAATCCTAGAAGTTAGATGTTTTATTTCAACTGAGATAGGACATTATTCCAATGTGTGTCCAAATTAGATTACCCCGAGTAGAAATGAGAAAGATCAAATGTATAAGGGAATGTAAAAGTCATTTACTATTATGTCTGATTTGGGATTATCAAATAATGGGGTGACAGTTATTTTATTATTTTTTTAAAAATTATTCTGACACTCTCTTTCACTATGGATCTCAACATTCCTTCATTTCTGAGTGCTTTTCAAATAAATTGGAAATATCACCATATGAATGTGATATATAATTTTTGGTAAAATAATCTAGATGGAAGTATTAAAACAACTGTGATTTATAGGAATCTACCTATTATCATCTCTTGGATGGTATTTCCTGAAAATCATGGTGAACTTCCCATAGTGAAATTTGATATAATTTTGGGTATTGATTGGCTTTTAGTTTATCATGCTATTATATATTTCAAAACTAATTTTTTTTATTCAATGATTTAATACATTTGATAACAGACCATGAAATTGGGAAATTGATTAAATATATCAATGAATGTTATCTGGCTCAAGTTATTTTAATGAAAGAAATAGTGTTGATTAGTGAAATTCTAGAAGTAAATGAATTCACATATGTTTTTCAAAAAAAATTTAATGGAATTGTTCTTACTAGGGAGGTTGAATTTAATCTTTATTTGGTGCATAATGAAAAGACTATTTATAAACCCCTTAATCAAATAGATCATATAGAACTGGTGGAATTAAAAAAAAAAGTTTCATTAATTACTTGATAAAGGTTTCAATTGACATATCACTTCACCAGGGGGTGATCTAGTTTTATTTGTGAAAAATAAATATTGTTATTTGATACTATGTATTGATTATAGTGCCCTAAATTACATCACTATTAAGAACAAGTATCATTTACCTCATATTGAGGATTTGTTTGATCCGCTCCAGGGAACTCGATGGTTTTCAAATATTGATATGAGTTCTGGGTACTATCAACTGAATGTGAAAATGGATAACATTCCAAAGACAGATTTCCGAATGAGATATGGGCATTATGAGTTTTTTGTTATTCTATTGGTGTTATTTAATTCAACTACTATATTTATGAAACACATGAATGGGTTCTTTCTTCAGTTTCTAGATAAGTTTGTGGCTGTGTTTTTAGATAAATCTCTGGTATATTCTAAATGTGAATAGGAACCTAAAAGACCCTTAATGATTGTTTTTCAAACCTTAAAATAAAAGATACTATGTGGAAAGTTTAGTAAGTGTGAATTTGGGTTGAAAAAAATTTAATCCATGGAAATATTGTTTCTAAATATGGAATAAATATTGACACTTCTAAAAGAAATTTTCATGAAGATTTTCCAAGACCTACCAATATCACAGAGATTTATAGTGTTCATGGATAAGAATCTTATTACCAAAGGTTTGTTGAAAACTTTTCTCCGTTATCTAGACCACTCACATATTTAACATGTAAGGGGTTTAAGTTCATCTGTAAAAAATAATTTTATGATTGTTTTAAATAACAGAATGGATGTTTGGTAAATGCTCAAGATGTGGCCCTTCCTACCTTGAATGGTGAGTTTTTTATCTATATTGATGCTTCATCTGAAGGATTTGGTTATGTTCTAATGTAGTATAATCAGGTAATTTCTTATGTTGTATTTCATTTGAAAACATAGGAGTTAAATTACCCTACCAATGATTTGGAATTATCTTCTACTGTTTTTGCATTAAAGATTTGAAGAATCATTTGAATGGTGTAAAGTGTGAAATATATAATGATCACAAACTTTTGAAGTATGTATTCACTCAAAAAAGAATTAAACATGAGATAGAGGATATAGATAGAATTAATCAAATATTATGATTCCATGATTCCATACCATCCATGAAAAGAAAATAAAGTGTTTGATGATTTGATTTGAATAATTAATGATACTTCAACCATGTTATATTTAGTACAAAATACATTGGTTAAGGATTTGACGAATTTTTTCATGGAAGTGGTTGGGGCAGTAAATTCCCCTGTATTGTTTCAATGTTAGTGAAATCATCTTCATCAGATAGAATTAAGAAAGATATTAATGAAGATATATAGTTGTAGAAAATGGTAGAATTGGTTCAGAAAGATAATTTGACTAAATTTAATATTGATAATGACTGTCTTTTGATATTGGGGAAGAGAATATGTATTCCATGTGATTCATAGTTGAAAAAATATTTGTTGTTTGAAGCTCTTACTTTTGGGTTTTCAGTTCTTCCGGGAAGCACTAATATATAAAGAGACCTTTGAGAGAATTATTGGGGGGATGAAATGAAAAGTGATATTACTAAATTAACCATGAAATGTTTGATGTTTCAACAGGTGAATGTGGAATGACAGTTGTTGAAGCGGACTATATAGCCTTTTCTTGTGTCGTAATGGACATAGGAAATTATATTCGTGAAATTCAAAGTGGTATTACCAAATACATTTCATGTCAATAATGCAATCTAGGTTGTCATTGATTGATTGACTAAATAACCTCATTTTCTTCCTATTCGAGATATTCTGTCTCTAGATTAGCTTTATCAATTTTATATTAATGAGATAGTAAGGTAACATGTTGTTCCCCATACCATTGTATCGGACCATGATCTCTTTTCCACTTCGGCCTTGTGGAATGTCCATCACTAGTCTTTGGGTACCAAATTAAATTTTAGTATAGCTTTTCATCCTCAATAAGTTTGGTAGTCAGAATGAAAAATTCCAACATTGTAAGATATGATATGTTCTTGTTCAATAGATTATGAAGGATGTTAGGATCAACATAATTATTTGGTTGAGTTTTCTTATAATAATCGTTTTCATTCTAGTATATATATGGAACCATTTGAGGATTCATATAATAATTGGTGTAGAAGTCAATTTTTTTGGGATGAAGTAGGTGAAAGAATGTTGATGGGACCATAATTGGCATAAGTGATGCAAAATAATGTTTAGTTGATTCAAAAGAACATGAGGACAGCTCAGAGTATGTAGAAATGTTATATATATAATTAGTGGAACTATATTTCTATAGAGGTAGGTGATCATGTCTTTTTCAAAGCCCCACTATAGAAGAGTGTGATTCATTTTGGTAAGAAAGTGATGTTGAGTCTTTGGTTCAATAGACCCTATTAAAATCTAGATAAATTTGGATTAGATCTGTGTTAAGGGTATTTTCATCCGATTTTTCCCAGGTACACAATGTTTTTCATGTTTCATTGTTATGAAAGTATATTTCAGATCCATCTCTTGTTTTGAGTCTAGAGGTTGGCCAGTTGGAAGAGAATATTTCATATGAGAGGCAACCAACACAGGTTCATGAATGCTAAGAGAAAGTGTTACGGAATAAGGTGATCCATTAGGTAATGGTTTTGTGAAAAAAAACTATATGGTCGAAGGGGTAATGTGGGAATATTAAAAAGATATGAGAGAGAAATGGCCCCACTTATTAGGTAAGTAAATAAATTTACAAAGATGAAATTTCTAAAATAGAGAAGGATGCAACATTAAAGGTATTTATACAATAATTTATTTTCAAATATTTTAATAATTATGAATAAGATATTAATTTTCTATTAAATGGGACTCTTTTTTCGATATGGTACTTAACACAGAACAACGAGTTTCTTCAAAATCTTGAGTTTCCACAACATTAAGTTATACCAAAAATAAAAAAAAATTATTTTAAATAGTAGTTAACTTATAGCCTTTGTATTGGTGGGAATGAATATAACTAACTATAATATGATTACTCAAGTATTTTAAATTTTTTTACATTTGTCCAATGAATTTTAGAGTCTCAAAATGATAATAAATACAATTTTATGCATTAAATACTCTAATATTTTTAAAAGGTAATTTTTTTCCTTTTTATGGAAATCTCTTTTCATATATAGTTTTTGACCATTTATAAGTTATATTTAAAATTAAAAACTTATTATTTATAAAATGGACATAAATACTAATTTTGGTAGAAGTTTTTGTTTTTTCTGGTAAAATTCATATTTTAATGAATATTGAGAAATACTACTTTTCAATTCAAAATATCATTTTTATAAAATTTATTTATTTAGTTACGTTATCCATTTAATTGGTTTTAAATTATAGTTGTATTATTATTTTCTATCATTTAATAAAAAAAATTCAATGGAAGTAATTTCACATTTAAATTTGACCTAAACACATGCCAATGTTATAATAGTGTTTAATTTTTAGAAACCTCCTTTTTGGTTTTGAAAATGGGGATTAATATTAAATTCATTAATACAATTTCTTTGTTTTGAATATGAAAAAATGGATTCCATATTTGGATTAAAAAGGTCCAAATTATGTAAATAAGTTGCTTTTATTTTTTGACATTATAAATAGTAACTTCAGAAATTATTTTTATTTTCCACAGTTAAAGGGTAAATTAGGTAAATAATTGTAAAAATAATATTATAATAATATGAAACAACCATTACATGTGTCCCCATCTTATTGGATGAGCCATTGGTGACCAAAAACTCCTTCTGCATAATGTTTTTCATTTAGAAGCCATATGGGTGTGATAATAACATGTTATAATAATTAATTTAAAGTAAAGGGAAATATAACCTAAACATGTATATTTTTAGTAAAAACATTTAATATAGGGTTATATAACTGATAATATTTACTATTATTATTCATAAAAAATATAAAAATATTTCCCTAATATTGGTATTTTATTTATAGTTTTAATACATTATATATATAAATTTATTTATGACATAATTATGATGTTGTGATTACATAATTAATGATATATTCAATAATAAATTTATACTAGTACTTGAAGTCTTTCCTAATGTTCCCCTTCCCCCTCTTATAAAAGGCCACCACCTCTACCCACTTACTCAAACCTCTCAAGCCCCTTGGATAATAAATATTCTTCTCAAATAGGATTCCAATATCCATTCCTACCTCCTAGAAGTCCTACCATGGTAAGAATGAAATTCAAGAAAGCCTTTTGGCTAAAATCGGAAGGATTTACCCGATTTAGAGGTAACTCCTTCTCTCAAGATCTTTTCATTTATTTTTACAGTTCTCAAAATCCCTAATATAATTTTATTCTATTATTTTATAAAAAACATGAATCCTAAATATATTAGGTTGTTTTTATGATATTTTTTCAACATACACTTACAAAAACATCCATATAATAGATATAGAACATATTGTTTCTGTGTACGGTAAACTACAATCTCACGAAATGATGATTGTTCAGTTTTCTCCTACCACCTCTCATGGTGGACCTGATGATGGAACTGTATATATATATGATATATATTATATTTATATTGTATTTATATTTTCTGTATGCTTGTGTAATTTTTATTATAACAAACATTTATTCTTTCCATAATATTTAAATATGAATATTTCATTTGAGGATGTGTGGACAACCACCCCCTCAAAGTGATATAACTCATTAATTCCATATATGGAATGTATAAAGGATCGATTTTTTGCACATATATAACATATAATATATATATATATACTATAATGGAATGAAAATATACTGATTTATCATTTAGTTTTCATTCCTTTAATATAAAAATGAAATAAAAGTAGTGTTCATGTACATGTATGGCCTACGGTCTCCATGAACGATGCATTTCATTTCATGTCTCCAAATTTTATTGATTTTTATAAGTACATATATGATATATATATATATATATATATGATATTTAAATAATGAATATTATTATGTAGATAATGTAATTTTTACCACATGGACAATTTGTAGTCATAACAAGTTCATTTTTTACTCATATACTAAACATCAACAAAACATCTGATATAAACTCAAATAATTAACTAATTTCTATAACATGGTAATAAGTATTATAAAAAGAGTAATAAACCTAAAAACTTCATTAAAGAAATTATAAATTAACCTATGTTTGTTATTCAGGAATGTGAAAAATGTATGATATATATTAGACTCGAGGTAAGGGACTTTGTCTTAGTCTCCTTTCATTGAGGCACATTTCAATAATATACACTACCATAATTAAACTATGTATAAAAAACCCCTTTGACTCTTAATTTCATTGAAAAATAATCATTTTCTATGAATCATTTAACTAAATGGAAAAAAGGAATCTTTTTAACGTATGCGGCAACAATTACCTCTCTGTCGTCGTAACCGTTATTTGATATTTGGCTCCCTATGTAAGGCTTAATATTGTTAAAAGTAAAAAAAGAAGATCCCTTATTTCATCTTTTGGATATTTTGGTTTTGAAAATCTTTTTGAAAGAGGACTGACTATTTAAATATCTTGAAGTGATTTCTAAAGATTGAAAATGAATTTTTATGAGTAAAATGTCGATAAATGGAATCATTTATGTTTTATGATTATATAATGGTAATCAGACATTTGATTATTGGTTACATGATAAACTAATGATAGTTGGTTATGTGATAAACCAATGATGGGTGGTTCCATGATAACCCAAGGATAGTTGGTAATGTTATAACCTCCAATGCATTGGGTATGGATGTAACTTGTATAGAAATTCCATTTGAAATAATGATATGTGTGGAAGTCGACCATATGGTTATACCATTTATGTATGATTATGTCCCAAGTGAAATTTTATATATAATATCTTTTTTATTTGGGTTTTATTCGAATATTTTGGTTACAAAAAGGGTACTAATTATCTTATATTTAGTGATTAGAATTTACTACTTTATATAGGTGAAAATTTTTACTTTATGATGCAGTATTCGTGGTTTTCATGTTTTCACAAGGATAATTGTTTTTTATTATTTATGATTCCTTCACTAATCTTGTTAGGATGATCCAAAGTTGCGATTTTTTTTCACAATATTATATAAGAGAATAGGGTCATGTGTGGGATCAAGAAAACGTTCTGATGTTTAAAGATGAAATGAAACCATGTATCTTTTAATAGTTTTGTTTTAAGAAAAAATAAATAGCATGTAGACGTGTCTACTTTTTAATATTTCATATTTAATGTAATAGTTATGGAATTATTCACTATATTAATAAGCCTGAAAATTTTCTCAAGGTGAAATAAAGTAAAATTATAGACATATCTCATGATTAACTAATTTTCAAGGTCGGGGCCTTATAGATGGTCTTGGCGGCGTGCCTTCACAAATATGGGAATAAATTTCTATGATTATTTTTTTCAAAAAATTCTATTTGTTATACCAATGTTTTTCTCTCATGACTCAGGTTATTTTATTCCCTTGTGATTCATGTCATATTTTCTTCTAATAATTGGTCCATGACTCATGTGTATGTTCATTGATATGTAAGGTAGTATCTTCAAATTTTATTCTCTTGTTCTCATACCCTTATATACATGTTATGCTTTTGTTTCTCCTTCATTTACCATTACCAAGGATCTTAGATCACTCTTTCTTATTTTTCGTTCGCTATGTTATGAATACAGGTTTTATAATGTAGTACTAAATGGGAATATTTTTGTTGGAATCATTGAAGATCATTCACCATGTCAGAATATTTTATTTCATGTTCCCAATGACACAAAACTATTATGTTCATCAGACATGTACGTTTTTCATGTTCAGAATATTCGTCTAAATAATGTAACATACATGTATGTTATTACAGGGTCATTATTGATTGTATCAAATAAAAGATTTAGTTTACCATTGTAATATAGTATAAAAAAACTCTAATGAGATCCCTAGAGATATTTATAAGGATATATATAGTCATGTCTCTAAGGATAAATGTAAGGATGAGTCAAAGTTTATAAAAATTCTCATCGATTTTTTGTAAAGGATTTAGAGGGTGGTTTCCCAGTAATTGCATCCCTATCAAGATATTAAAAGTGGATGTGTCTCACCCAGAGAGGTAGAAGGGGGTAACAACCCCAAAAACATTGTATTAAGATAGACTCGGTCAGAAACATTTTCATAACAATGAGTCCTTCCACAGACCTAGTTTGACACTCTGAGGGAATATGATTTGGAAATTCACATACTCATTATGAACTATTGAGTAGGATTTAAATATAATATGACTTTGAATAATCTACAATGATCCTATGGGGTCATAGATTAAATATGGTATCATTATTTAGACAACCTATATGTGATTTCACATGATTATTTAATTTCAAACTATGATCATTGTTGCTCACACTAGGATTTTTACTTTTAGTAAGTGTCTTGAACTAGAAGGACCTAGGTTAACATTTAATGTGGTCGATGATTTTATAATGAGTATCCAAATGGAATGATAACTAGGGTAAATAATTTTTTCATTATTCCTATTTTTTTTTTGAAACATGAATAATAACGTGTACCTTAACCAACTCTTAGACTCACCAAATAAATGAATAAATGAGTTCTCTGATAGTTTGGTCAATGAAGACCATAGAAGAAATAATATTCAGATTTCAATGTGTGAAGAATGTGGAAAGAATCACCAAAATATAATTTCTAGAGGAATGGGAAGATATTTTGAGTATGTAAAATAATGGCACAAAGAATTTAACTAAAAATAGAAAACTAAAATAAAATTAGTTCACATATTTGAAGGGAATATTGGACTCTGGAAGATATCATAGACTATTGAATGATTTAAATGTGCAATGTAAGGTAACTATGAAAATTTATTTCCTAAATGGAAATATTTTTAATAGAATAAGAAAGGTTGTATGATTAATTGTTATATTACTGAGGATGAAGATACAACACGTTACATGTGAAAAGAAAAAAAAAGTGTAAATAAAAAGAAAACCCAAGATTAGTTAATTGATTGTGAATGAAGTGTTATAAATAAATTAGTTATGTATATTTATTGAAATATTTTATTATCTAAATTATGAAATATGTAAGGATTGGTCATTATAAATTTTTCAATGAGGATATGAAAGAGCATGTTGAATGGTAATCAGGACCCAGAAAACTGATTTAATGGAAAAGTTGTATATCATTTAAAAAACATGACTAAGTGATGGTAACCCTTAATTTGTTCTTGTTGTTGATAAAATTGTGTTTAATTGGAATAAATATATAGTTTATAAGAATAAATTAAATTTTTCATACTTATTTCCTTTGTAATAGTTTAATGATATGTTGACAAAGTGGTTTATGCTATCCTAAATAGATTTTACAAAAAAATTGGATTATGGAATATATCTAATAATTTTTTAAGAATTAATATATTTAATATATTTATATTTTAATTGATGTTATAACTATGTTTCAATAAAATATATAAATAAGGTAATTTCATGTTTGGTATGTGATAATCAAGATATACTTTACGGTGTATTTTGGTTTAATGATTAGTTGGTTTTTGAAATTTTTTGTTTTTTTAATTATATTTTATTCTAATATTTAGGAAAGTTCATAAAGTTAAACTTCTTTTAAATATATAAAATGAATAATAGGATGATTTTTTAAATATTGATGTATAACTTCACCGTAATAAGTTTCATCCATATTGGATAACCACTATTATGTTTTAACAACATATAAGAATAATAACTATTATGGATCTTCAGATACCTTTCTTATTTAGGTATAAAAAATTCACCATAATTTAAATGGGTATGAAATACGGTTGAAATTTGATCAATGAACAACTAAAGGGTAATATTTTTTTGAAAGCAAGTATGTATATCTTGTCATGAACGGTCTTCAATATTGGGAAAATGAACATGGAATTGAATATTCTTTTTGTATTCCTTTTTTATGATATCAATGACCTTGTTCATGCCTCTTTGGTTAATGGTTTTTTATCGTTAAATTTCTAGGGATCAACCACTTACTTATGATTAGTGATCTTTGTCTCTATATATAATTATTTAGGCTTTTCCCCAGTGTCCAAATTTTCACATCCCACTTATGTTATGCTACGTGGAAACCTAGTTATTATTTACATTAGGTAACATTTATGAATCCAACATTCTGATTTTATAGGATGATTCAATTTTCATATTTATAACATGGGTTTCTATGAAAGTATCTTTAAATTATTAAATCATTACAGACCCACACGAATTTTGAGTGTGAAATTCACTTTAAATGGGGTAGAATATAACACCGTGAGTTTTTAGGAATTAATTTTTTAAAATAAATGAATATTCGATGATGAATTTCATTTCATACTACAAAAATTTTAAATTTATTAATATGAAATATCAATTAATGTTTCCACTAAAGACACCACTGAGTGTATATTATGCTATATAAAACACGGAGCTTAGCTTGCATTATACAAAGCACTAACATTAAATGGACCATGACATATTATTAAAATATTATTATTGTTATCACCTAACCTATAGAATGGTGGGTATGAAAGGGATAAAATAAATTATAAAAATATATATTTTTCATGTATATAAAATGAATTATTTGGTAAAAAAATTAGTTAGAAATGAATATAAGAACTATTTGAAAATAATAAAATTTCCTTTCTGAAAAACTATTTTACTATACACAATCATGTTTTATATCAATAAATTAAACACCCAATAATTGATGTATAATTTTAATTAAATTTATTTATTAAATATTCAATAAAAATTTTAAAATTTATCTTATCTATTTTTTTGACAAGTGAAATGAATAAATCAATTTTTACGCATAAAAATATGTATTTTTATCAAAGAAAGATTAACCGCCATTTAATATTGAACTTATTTTAAATATAATTTTGTAATATATAATAAATTAAATATAAAAATTAAAATTAATTTTTGAAATAATATTTTCAAATTTATCTTAGGATTAATATTCTTCCCTTTTTAAGAAAATATTCAATATTTTGTGGATAGAAAAAATTACTGATTTTCAATAGAAAAATTACTTTTCATTTAATTTATTTATTATGTAAAATTGTATTTTAATTTTATTTTAATGTAATATTAGATAAATTTTATATATATTAAACCAATATAAGTCATTGGATTCAATTTTATATTGATACTAGATATAAAAATATTTCAATCATTTGAACTTTTGATCATTAAAAATCCATTCTCTTGTCTTGCCTATAGGACTAGTTTTAAATTAATTTTTACCACTTCTGTGACTAAATTTTTTGAAAATGGGTTCCATTTTAAAATTATAAAAATTATAAAATTTATAATAATTCAAACATTATCATTCACCATAATTATTAGTGAAAATATTTAAAATTAATCATGGTGATTTGTAGAAGAATGATATTACTAAGGGACTGAATGTTAAACTTAAAGGGAAAAATTACCTTGAAACTATTCCAAAAGCAATTGGATGGCCATATTACTTTTATATTCTTTATTTTCTCCAAAATGGTTCATTATTTTTTGAATTAAATTTAATATATACTTACCAATTTTGTTTAACATTTTCATTTTAGAAATAATTTCACTCTTCGAATATAAAAGGGAACTCACCAGTCTAACATATTGATACCTCTCAAGAAATTTTCCTCTCCCAAACCCAACAAAAATGAACACACAAATTTCATAAACTAATCCTAGAAGATATAAATTATAATAAATATAACAAATGATTTTTTTGTTCAAAATATAAAGAGATGCCCATATATGAGGTAACGTTCATTAATAAATATTTTTTGATGTGTTTATTCCTCAAACTCCTTAAATTATTCCTACATAATTATTATATAATACCATCAGTATCTTAAATATATTAAGATTTTTTTATGTTAATGGTAATACCTAAAAATTAAAAAACATCAATCAAATGGGATACACAACAATCATTCATGTGTACAGCAAACTATTTTCTTGTGAAATGATGCCATTTTTTATTTCTTTAACACCTTTAAAGATTATTAATATTATTAAATTTATATTTTATATATGAATTTTATTATTTTATTATGATTCTTTATTATTTTATAAAAAATCCTTTATAAAATCTATTTATTGGGAATAAAATAATGGTGTTCATGTGTATGACAGAATATAACCTAGAGAAAGGTTTTAATGCATTCCAAATTTACATTCATTGTATTTAGGATGGTTTTAATTAAAATATTGGATATATATGATATTAAAATATCTTTTAATGATAATATATCATATAATTTTATTTCTTTTAATCCAACAAAAAAATGAAAATTGTGTTTATGTAAATGTACGGCCTACCATCCCCATAAATGGCGTATCTCATTTCCTATTTCTATCTTTCACATTTTATAATTAAAAAATATATATTGAATATATATATATGTGAAATTTTTATCATTAAAGTTATTAATAAATCATTATATAGGTAAGAGGACCATGAATAAAAAGGAAAAACATATATGAAAAACTAAGAGGTTGTTACCTGAAACATAATATTAACATTGAAATTTCAATAAAAAGGTAATATAAAGTCATAATTAAATAATATTTTGTAACACCCTAATATTCCATGGTACGATTCTTCTTAATAATTCCATAGATTTCGCTCCACACTACACTATGTTCGAGTGCACCATGACCTATCAAAATATCCGTTTAAAAAGATATTATGAATAGTATTAACCACATTTTTATATTTATATATATCCCATATCATTTTTACATTCATCTTATGTGTTTTTTAGAAATATTATAAAGACAAATTCAATTTTTTTATAAAATAAGTGCATTTCAAAAGAGGCGATATTTATAAATTTTAATGGAGAAACCTATTAAAATAAATTATTTGACAATTTCATATATTCAATTTGATGAAATAAAAAAAATTAAAAGATGGACATAAAAATTTTGTTTGGATGAATTTTTGGTACTTTTCTGATAACTTTCATATCTTGATGAATAGTGAAAAATACTAAATTTTAATTGAAATCAACTTTTTCAATTGAAATAATTTAATCTTATAAATTATAAATTTTAATAGTTTTAAAGTATAATTAGATTATTTTTTATCATTTAATTTATTTCAGGTCATCAGAAGTAATTTTACATTTAAATTGTACACTAACACATGTCAATATTTTGATAGATTTCACTTCTTAAAAACTAGAATTCTTATTTTGACAATGGGAATTATTTTAAAATTAATTTATTCTAATTATTTGTTTTGAATTTGGAAAAATGGTTTCTATATTTGGAATTAGAAGGACCAAATTTTTCAAATAGGTACCTTTTATTTTTTGATATTATGATTAGTAACTTCAGTAATTATTTTTAGTTATAATGGTTAAATGTAAATGAGGTAAATAAGGGTAAAAATAATATTATAATAATATAAATCCACCCTAACACATGTCCAAATCTAATTGGATGATATATGACTGACCATTATCATCCTTAGGCCGAATTTTTGGAATTTGCGAGCCACTTGTGTGTGAAAATGACATTTCTGAATATTTAATTTAAATAAAATGGAAATATAACATTAACATGTATCTTTTACTAAGTCACTATTAATATGGGGTTATATAACTGATCTCTATGAATATAAATAGTAATTAGAAATATAAAAATATTTCCTACATAATTATATATTATTTATAATTTGTAGACATTAAATAAATATATTTAATTATGACAAAATGATGATGCAATGATTACCTTATTCATGAACGATTCAAATAAATGAATTTTTAAATATTAAAATAAATAATATTATAACATTTTGATGTCATCAACTAATTCTATGGAAGACTTTAGCATAGTATGGATGAGTTAATTAATCTATTTCTAAGGAATCATTTGTAATGACATTATCAAAAATCAATAACTAAATAGTGCCAAAATATTAATAAATGAGTTTTCAAAACAAGTACTATTTTAATAAATGATATAATAGTCCTAAAAATCAAATATTCATAAAATTTATTATATAGTGTTTAAAATTTCATTAATTATCCACTTTCAGTTCTCTTGTAATTTTAATGTATCTATATTAAATATATTGTATAAAAATTCAAGAAGACATTGTTAAAGATAACTTATTTAGCTAATGGTTAACGTGAAAAGAAAAGGTTAAATTCCCAACCTAAACTTGTCTAAAACCTATTGGTTGAAATAATTTTCACACATATTCATATTACCCTATAAATAAATCACTCTTAATATATTAGAAACTGAAAATACATTTATAATTAATTAATATTTAAATATTTTCCTAAAGTGACCCTACCTCTCTCATAAAAGGTAACTTCTCCTTCTCTTTAATTCACACCTAAAAAGCCCTTTGGTTCAAAAAAAACCCTGCCAAATATCCAACCATATTCCCTCACATCATTCTAGATTCCACCCTTTGGGCAGAAAACCAAATTAAGTAGTCATTTTGTTCAAATCAAATGGAGGCACCCCAAGAAGAGGTACTCATTTTATCCCTTCATTCAAAGTTCTTTTCTTCTTCGAATTCAAATTTATCTATTTTTCCATACTAAAATAATTTCTCCAATACCTTCTTATTCTGATATTTTATTAAAACTATGGGAAAACCACATTCCTCATTTTTCCTATATTATGAAAAACAATATCACTAAGTGTGCGTACGTATGACTTACCATCTCCACGTCATAGTGTAAATTGTTTTTCATGTACACATTTTTAATATTGGTATAATGATGAATATAATATATGTAAATAATAAATATAACATGGTATTGTTTCTGTAAAATTCATATTCCATCCCAATCCATACCATTTAACCATTAATAAAATGATATCCTCGCTCGTGCGTACGTACGACCTACCGTCTCCACTATGTGGGGAATTAATTCTCGACATTAACCACTCAAGAATGATTATAAAAATACATATATATTATAAATAATTTTGAAATATATTACACATTAAGGCTTTTTTAATAATATATATATATATTTGTTTCATTCTCTTACTTCCATACGATAAGAAAATGGAAACAGTGTTTATGCGTACGTTTGGCCTACCAACTCAATGAATGGTAAATTCCATTTAATAAATATTTATATATCTATAATATATACTCATATTATGAATTTATATGAAATATAAATCATTTTATACATTATCAAAGTATGTAAATCATGATCTATTTAATATGATCAAAAATAACAATTCATAACACATGTAATAAACAAAGCTATTATTTACTGTAATTTTGGATTAACATGGAAATGTTAATAATAGGGTAATATAAATTCAAAAAAGAATCATATATTATATCATTAATATTATTATTATTTTGATAAAAGAAAATATTATGTTCAAAAACATTATACAGGTGATTCAGACATATAATGTGAGTATCAGACTTAATGTCAGGGTTAATTCCTCAATCTCGTTATTATACGATATTGTTTATGTGTATGTATTTAGTGGGAAATATTTATCATCCATGTCCATGTTCAATAAAAATGGTTTCAAAATTAATCTTTTACGGTTTTATGTAAGGGTATCTTTAGAAAGATCATCATTATAAACGTTTTAAAGATTTATTTTTCAAAATATATTTATTTAATGTCCATGTTATAAAATGATTTTAAGGATTTATTTCTATGGATATTATTGTTTTAAAATGTAAATTATTTTCCAAATTATCATAGTGGTATGGGACACATTGATTCAAAATTCTATTTTAAATGAATTATGTTATAAATTATGTGTCTTTTAAGTTATTTCATGAAAAAGAGATATTCCACTCAATGATTTTTACTGGTTGTTTTAAACTATGTAACCATACATTATTGGATATTATTATTGATTTAGGTTGATTTATTATAATACAATATTCCATATATTATTGAATTTTTTATGATATGTTTCACTGTAGATGTGTTAATTTTATACCATTCTTGGATTATAGAATATGTATTGATATTCAAATTCTAGTTTTAATATGAATGTTTATGTTGGTTATGTTTTATCCATTTCATAAGAGGAATGCATTGGACTTTTTATGGGTCAGGAGGGACCCACTATAGCCCCTCGATGCATCGGTAGTCTCATGAGACAATTATTTTAGGGTTTTGGATAATTTCTTACCTAAATAGGTATGGTGTCTTGGACAAATCCTTGATAGTATGTTTAAGATGTCCCGAATTATGCACCTCATTATGAGATTAATTATTGATTTTACATGTGATTATTTAACCTGAAAAATATCCATGAAGATGTTTAAATGTAATTATATGATTTATTCGTGCCACGTTATGCTTAAGATAATATTTTAATAGGGTTTTTTTCAGTTTTATACCATGCCTTAATATTTTGTGCTTATTTATGATAGATTCTCTTATATTACTTATCATTACCAAGCATCTGATCTCAAACCTTTTTTATGTTTTGTTTTACTAGGATGCCAAGAAGTGTTTTAGGATTGATATGAAGTGTTAGGATAGTTGAATAAAGGAATTATCCAAAGATTATCTAAACATTGTTTTATGTTATAAATTGTAATTTAAATTACTTGTATGTAATCTATTTGATAGGACTGTTAAAATCATTAGTCCTTCAAGATGTGATTCCTTGTAATCATGCTAATGTATAAACATAATTCACTATCTTCAGGCTTCTAGGTTTGTGGCATTATATTTGGTATCAGAATAATTTTTGCAACAACCATTGAAATATATTTAGACAACGTAGATTAGCGATCATACCCCTAAGATAGACTTTGATGTTATGTATAGAAGAACCCCCTAGAATTTTTCTAAAGTAGATATTATATGAATATTACAAGAAATATATCCCTTTCTGGATACTACAAGTGGAATTGGTTTTGGCATAGATGTACCTGGGGTTGAATACTCCGAGAAGGTGTTCGGAGTATGACTTGGGGGGACCTAGTACAATAAAATGGGCCTTAATGCACACCTGATTTGACACTCCTAAGGAATATGCATAGGATAAATCATACATTCATTATAATCCATTATGTCTGATTTATGAGTAAATATATTCTCAAAAGAATTTTATTTATGATTATGCATTAAATATGTATAAATATTTCAATTCATGTTATGTATTTTACTAGTGTATAATTATGAATGAGGATTCAAAACCTAATATAGTGTATTATTTTGTATAGAAATAGTTTCAAGTGGATTAAATAGAAACTTTATTAATTCACGTAATCTTTTTAGGCATTTCCATCATATGAAAGTTAATTATAGTGGAGTTAGCGATGAAACTATTGATGAACATCTTATAACTGTACTGGGACAGATGAATCAGTTATGAATAAACACCTTACCTATATGGGCCACCCTGATCCACAACATGGTGGATCAATGTTAGACCTATTCATGCATAAACAACCTCTAACATTTAATGGTACTACAAATCCATTTATATTTGAACAATGGATAAGTTTTTTGGAGAAAATATTTCTTACTCTAGGGAGTAATGAAAGGGAAAATATTGTCATGGGTGTTTATCATCTCTTGGTAGATCTAGATCAATGGAGGTCATTTATTCAATACATGGGGGATGATGAAGAATTATAAAATAGGGAATAGATGGAGTTTTGAGAACTTTTCTTAGAGAAGTACTTTCCTCGTGTATAAAGAGTAGATATGGAAATTCAATTTTTGAGTCTTTGGAAAAAAGAGGATTAGAATATTTCAAATTATGAGGCTAACATCACATGGTTAGCGAGGCATGATGCATACAACATATGTTACCTAATAAATAAAAATTATTGATTCTTTGATGGGTTAAAACCATTTCTATGATGGGATCTAGTCTCAACATCATTTAAATAGTAAGAATATATTATCTAGTGTGCTATCATGATGGAAAATGAATTATCTAAGTATCACAATATTAATTTAAAGTAAGAGAAGAAGATAGAGGTAGAGAAGGAGACATATAAGGGGAAAATTGAAAGAAATATTTTCCCTTATGTGAAAATTGTGGGAAGAAACACCTTGGTTCATTCCTGAAATAAATCGGAGTTTGTTATAAATGTGGAGGAAAATGTCATCACGATCATGATTATAAGGGAAATAAATAAGTTTTTCAATGATATAATTTTAAAGATATGGGAAATTATAAAAATTATAATCCAAATCATCAAGGAAATAAAAATCATAAGAGGGAAATGTGTCAATTTTATGTTTATGTTGTTACTATAGTTGAAGTTGAGTATTAAATGTATTTGTGTTTTTGGAATCAAAAATTATATTATGGTTATAATAAAAATGAGATAAATATAAGTATATTACTATATTACTTTTTTTTTCTTAATGTTTTAATATGACGAAGGTAATCATATATTTATTATGTGATAATAAGATGAACATTACGTTGTTTGGAGAATCCAATTTTTCAATTGATTTTGGAAATTTAGAGACCTTTTAGATAGAAATTATTTTGAAGTATTTTAGATAAATCTAAATACTGGAATGGATTATGTTGAAAATTTTATAGTATTTTTTATGGTTGAAACATTTCATATGATTATTTTTTAGAATGTTATAGTTTTAATAAAATGACAACCCGTAGGTTGGGAAATAACCCGTCGCGTCCGGCAAGGCCGCAAGAATAGAACCTGCAACTGAAGGGCGCCAAGGGTAGACCACTAAACATTGGCATAAAGAATGTCCCTATTCAATATAATATAGTTTTTTTATTTAAATTGTATAAATTTATATTTGGGACCTTATATGATTAAGATAAATTGAATATTTTTTAGTTTTATCTTTAGAAGAGAAAGATGAGTTTGTGGTAGGAAGTAGTTAAAGGATGAAACTATACATGTAAATTACATATGCTTCCTTATGTTATCAGTATATGATGTAAATTAATTCTATAAAACTAGTGAAAGGATCATAAAACCAAAAAAAAATCCTAGTACTGTATTTTTCATTGAATAAAATGATCCCTTAGATCATCACTAATTTATAACATTCTGGTTGTTAACTTTCTCCTAAAAATATTCTCTACCACTCTCCATCAGAACTTTATGGTTGCATTTTCTATAATTTTCATGTTTTCCTACATAAACCCAAGTATTTTATATTTCAAGTAACCTTCTTAATTCTATTAATTTATTTTAAAGTAGATGATCTATCGACCTTTTTTTCCATGTGGGATTTCAATAAAGGGTTTTGAATAATCAATCCATAGTTAACAAACCCATATTTTAAAATTTGGAGGGAAAAATAAATTGAAGTAGGGGATACTGTAACACCCCCAAGAATCCATGGTATACTTCTTCTTAATAATTCAATAGCTTCTGCAATACGCAATGCCGAGTTCGGGTGCGCCATGACATATCACACTAGCCATTTAAAAAGCGGTTATAAACAGTATTAACCAGATTCATAAATTTTTTATATATCCCCTATAATTATAACATACATATTATGTGTTTATTAGACATAATATAAGGATAAATTCCATTTTTCAGATAAAAAAAGTATTGTTCGAAACATGTAGTTTGTCTGCATTTTAATGGTAAATCATTTTTAAATATAATATTTGACACTTTTAAATATTCAATTTGAAAAAATTAAATTCTTCTTTATAATATAGACATAAATTTTTTGTTTGGATGAATTTTTGGAACATTTTTATTACATTCATATTTTGATGAATAGTGAAAATAATAAATTTCAATTGAAAATAACTTTTTAAATAGAAATAATCTATAGTGTTAAAGTATTCATTTGAGTGGTTATAAAGTATAATTAGATTATATTTTTATCATTTAATTTAATTTAGGTCATTGGAATTAATTTCACATTTAAATTAGACATAAAAAAATGTCAATCGTTTGATAATTTTTACTTCTTAAAACCCCATTTTTTATTTTTTACAATGGAAATTAAATTTAAATTAATTTTTACCAATTAGGTTATATGAATTTGAAAAAATGGATTCCATATTTTTATTTTGATGGTACAAATTTAGTAAATAGGTACCTTTTATTTTTCGACATTATGAATTGTTAATTCAGTAATTATTTTTATTTACCATTACTAAGGGGTAAATTAGGTAATTATAAATAAATATAGTATTATAGTAAAATAAAACTACCCTAAAACATGTAATAATCATATTTTATGAGATTTTTTCTACCATGAGAATCTTTAGGATGAATAATTGGAATTTGGGTGCCACTTGGGTGTGAAAATGAAATTTTAGAATATTTAATTTAATGTATAGGAAAATATAACATAAACATGTATTTTAACTAAATTAATTTTAATATAGGGATATAAAATTGATCTATATTACTATAAATATTCATTAAAAATATAAAAATATTTCCTACATCATGGTACATTATTTATAATTTTATTACATTAAATAAATATATTTACTTATGATGCAATAATGATGTAGTGATTTCCTAATTAATTAAAGATTCAAATAAATGAATTTATAAATATTAAAATAAATGTTATTTGAACATTTTTATGACATAAACGAATTTTTTGGAAGAAATTTAGGTATTAGGGATGATTTAATCCCTTTTTTTGAAGTAATCAAGTTTTTATGACTTTAACAAAAATTAGTTACTAAATAGTTTCCAAATTGACATATTGAGTTTTTTAAAAAATACTATTTTACTAAATGATATAATAGTTCTAAAAATATAAGATTCTTCCACCTGACATTGATAGTGTTAGGAATGTCATTAATGATCCACTCTGGGTAATATTGGATTTTTTAGTAAATATATTTTACATATTTTATAAATATACCATAAGACATGCTAAGAGTTAAAATATTTTACTAATGGTTAAAACCAAAAGATAAGTTTACATTCATAATTTCATATTTTCTAAAACCTGTTGTTTGAGAAAATTTATACCCATCCTCTTCTTATCCAATAACAAAATCACTTTGGATCAATATGAAAATTAAATTAAATTTATAACAAATAAATATTTCAATCATTTCCTAAAGTGCCCATCACCAATCTTATAAACAAGAACTTCCCCTTCTCCATTATTCTCACCTCCAAAGCCCTTTTGATCATAAAACCCCTAAAAATATCCTATAAACTTCCCAAACTTCATTCCAGTGGCCAACCATTGGGAATGAAACCAAAATAAGTGGTCATTTTGTGCAAATCAAAAGGAGACACCTGAAGAAGAGGTAATCATTTTATCCCTTCTTGAAAAGTTGTTTTCTTCTTCAACTTCCTCTTTCTCTATTTTTTTTCAAACTAAAACAATAACTATATTACCTTAAACATTATGATATTTTATTATAAATATGGTACAACCATATTTCTTCTATTATCCATCTTACTAAAACAATTTCACTATGTGTGTGTACGTATGGCTTACTGTCTCCACGTCATGGTGTAAATTGTTTTCCATGCACACATTATTTTTTTGGGTATAATGATGAATATAATGGATCTAAATAATAAATATAAAATTATATTTTTTCTTTAAAACTCTTCTACCATCCAATTTCATGCCATTAAACCATTAAGAAAATGATATTGTCGCTTGTGCATATATATGTCCTACCGTCTCCATGATATGATGTGATTCATTATCCACATTAACCATTGAATAATGATTATGAAAATTATATATATATATATATATATATATATATATTGTGAATAATTATGAAATAATATGACAAAATAAGGCAACTAAAATATTATATATATATATATATGTATGTACATATATGTCATTCAAATACTTCCATTCGACAAGAAAATGGAAACAGTGTTCATATGTACATACGAGCGACGTCTCCATGAAAATTTTATACTATTTCTTATATATATCTATCATGTATATTTATATTAGGTATATATATGATATATAAATCATATTACCCATTATGGAAGTAATTAAATCGTGATCTATGTAATATGATCAATAATAACAAGTCAAAACACATATGATAAAAAAAGAGATTATTAACAAAAATGTTTCATTAACATGGAATTGTTAATAAATGGGTAATATAAAGTCATAAATATAAGAACATGGTTCGATTCTTGAGATACGGGTTTCTTCTTTTCCTTTTCCTTAAATGTTTTTGAGAAAATGAGGGAAATGTTGGAAAAATCCTAAATTTATGGGTACATGTCGTGTACTTTTGTACACACGTCGTGTACTTTGGCTGTGTGGGTTGAGAATACAGGGCGTGTAGGCTTGTCGGTGATTAATGGTGTAAAAAATAACTACACACCATGTACTTAGTAATACATGTCATGTAATTAGTCGGCAGATGAATAGTAAGGTAGTGGAAAGTATCCGCTAGAGGAATAGTTAAAAAGGATTGTATGTACCGTGTACTTGAGAGTACACAATGGGTAGTTATGTTTTTTCATTAAAAATATGCAGTAGCCTCCTCATTTGAAAAAGGAGGTAGAGGGATCAACATGAGCAGTGGGAGAAGAGGTCGAGACTTGGAGGAGCTCTCAATTGCTCACAGGGACTCTGATTCTTCTGTCGTCGGTCTCATTTAAACCGCACGGGTAAGGTCTTCCCTCTTCATGAATATTTCCTTCCAATTATTTCCCTAATAGAAGTTATTTAGGATTGAAAGGGTAATCGTTTATCTCAGATCTACGTAGTTTTTTGTTTTTTTGGGAGGCGCCTTTCATGTATATCGATCAGAGGAGAACGAGGTGGGTGTTCTTGTGTTTAATTCCAACTATCGAGTGATTTTATGTATCGTTGCGCCCCGCGCCCATGTTTGGGGTGTCGTATGGCAGAGACTTTGCCTATTTAGATACCTAGAATTTCATAGTTATTCTATTGAATAAGTATAATCTACTGTTTGATATCTTTTCTTTAGTCTAGGGCCACCCCTAGGATACGTTTCCTTTGTTTAGCCATTTGGCCAGGATACCCATTGGTATGCCGTGATTATAGCATGTTTTGAGTTTTCTTGAGAGTAAACATATATAAATTGATTTTTTATGAATTTTTCTTGGCCTGGTTAATTTATTTTCAAATGGAATGCCTGATGTAAGTGTTTTTTTAGCCTGATAGAAATGTTTCTTATGACTGTGGGCAGTAGCTTCCGTGCCTGAGGGTGATAACTCGTATGCCTGAGGGAAATATTTTTTATGCTTGAGGGAAGTCACCTGAGGGATTCATTTCTGCATGCCTATGGGTAAGTACATGCATGTATGGGAAAAACATTACTTTCAAATATTCATTTGGTTATTTCTTATGTTGTACCTGCCAGGATAAAGTACAGGCTTGGTATTATTATTATCTTCTACTTGTTGGATTTCCTATTGTCGTTTCTGTTGTGGCAAAGGTATAAGAGATTTTCAGTCGAGTCTGAGTCTCAGAAAACTTAGAATTCAATTATATTGAATTGTTAAATGATTATTAAAATGTAAATGTAACTAGTTGGGATGGTTACTCTTGTGTACATTCTAGTTTACTGCATTTCATTATTGCACACCGCTATTTCACTCTTTCAATGACAGTTGGGCATTTGATGTTGGTGGTTGCCTACTGAGATTTTCATCTCAGACCCGGTTTGGGTCATGTCTTGGGACTGAACATATTATATTTTTGTAGGAGTAGATAAGGTAAAGGGTCCCTATAAAGGTACATGATTGTTGTAGAGGAGTGGGAGAGCTTGGGACCAAGCATAGTCTTGTGATGCTGATGCATTCCTGTTACACTGCTTTGGTTTTGTTTTGCTATACATTTTACCTTGAGCTGTATTGTATCATATTGTATTGTATCTTATTTTGTCTTCTTCATTAGAATTAGAGACACGGTGCATTATCCTATATATGACTATTGGTTATCTTTTACTTCAGTTCTTTTGTCCATTTCAGGTTTATATTGTTTACCGATTCCACTTTTGAATTTTTTATATTTTTCCACTACACTACACTTTGAAAAATGAGGGCATAGTTTCCCCACTATTTTTCATAGGCCCTCACTGCTAGTAGTCAGCCTCTAGCATTTGTGGAAATTCTCTTGAGTTCATGCGACTAACCAGGTTCAGGGCACTCGTTGTGTGGCACCTAGATCTGGAACGTTACAAAGTGGTATCAAAGGAGTTTATTTTCTTCTTGACATTCTTTTTTAAGTTTATAAATAGGGATTGGACAGAATAGGTACATGGTAATAAGATGTTCCTAGGAGTAGCTACCCCATGAACAGGGAAAACCTAATTTACCTCAGGTTGCAATTTTTCTGGTTTTCCAATTACTACATTTGATGTGATTTCACCATTGGGTGACACACTTGTGGTGTGCTGTTTATATTTTTATACTTGGGATCAATTAAGTTGCAACCCAATGAGATGAGAGTATTCCATCTCATGCATCATTTATGCACATGTTACAATCACATTTCATGCATAGTTTCCATGCCATGTAGGTGCATTAGAAATTTCAAGTTGTTGTGATAGATGTTGTGCTAGGAACTCCATACTATTATGATAGATGCCATGATAAAAAAGGTGTTGTTTGATAGGGTATTTTTTAGTAAGGTTTTGTTTGAATTAATTCAAACCTTTGGTTCTTCAGGTGTTATAGGCCCTCATTGACTGGAATTGGGTGGATCATTGACTTGTTACCTTGTCTATAACATGTATAAGATGAAAAAATTTGATTCATGGGATTTATGGGCCCTCACGGATCGGAATTTGGAACTTTGGTGTTTGTTTTAGTGTTTTTCTGGGCTCCAGAGTAGTTTCTGTTTGGGAAGAGACAGTTTTTTTTAATTACACATTGTGTACCTTATGTACACTTGGTGTAGTCTCTAACCATGTCATAGGCCATGTGGGCAGAGACATGGGATAGGGAAGTTCTTGTGGGAACACGTCATGTATCAGATGTACATGTCGTGTCGGCTTGACCCTGTTTCTGCCGTGTGACAAAAGACGTGGATGGATAAAGCTTAGGATTTACACACCTTGTCCGTATGGAATAATCTTTGTAGTGTTAGTCGAGTATCTAGTCGTTTCACTAACAACACGGGTAGTTGAAACCTAAGCAGTACACGATGTGTCCATCTGGAACACGCCGTGTAGTGTGAGCAGAGAGTTCGGCCATGTCACGAACAACACGGGCTAGTGAGGTTCGTCTAGTACATGCAGGGTTTGGAATTAAAACGCCATGTAGTCTCATTCTAATTATAGTCATGTGTCTTAGGTGTGTAGAAATCACTTGGGAAGGTGTGAGAGAATTCAAGTACACGCTGTGTGTTGAGAAAACAGGTCATGTTTTTGGGGTGTTACATGGCCAGTTTTGGCAGGAGTGCATGCCCATGTTAAAGGATTAAAGGAACACACCATGTATTATTTATACATTCCATGTATTCTTGTAAAACATGATGTATTTTTTTCTCTTGTTCCCTTCTTATGCTTCCAGTTTTTAGTCCTTGATGATCTTGATCTATGGTGTGCATTTGAATTTGTAGAGTCATTCCGCCCAGACGACCACGAGTTGTTCACCCAAAAAGTTGAGATGATTATACTACAGATATGGTAGGCAATGGGCTACTGATGGATCCTCCAGCAGTGCCAAATGCGGTGTTAGCCGTTATACCGGATTCAGGCGCGAATGCCCAGTTCTGTGAAGGATTCATGTGGTTCATGAAGACCTTTTAGGGAGCCCTGCCGGTTTCCACATCTATAGTAGATTGGCCACATATATTCCAGCTGAAACATCCACCTAAATATTCAGGGGATGGCGGACCATAGGCTGCAGAGTCATGGTTTGATTCTATGTATAAGACCTTAGAGAGTCTGGAGATGCCTCTTGGGAGGAGGGTCCAACTTGCTACTTACATGTTGCGTGATTCCGTGAAGAGATGGTGGGATGTTACCACCAAGACTATGCATCACCGAGACATGGCATGGGAAAATTTTCAGGTAGTCTTCTATGAATTTTTCTTTCCAGAGACATTAAGGGAAGATCAGGCTCGACAGTTCATGAATCCATAGCAGGGTGTCATGTCAGTGATGGACTATTTATCCCACTTCACCAAGCTTAAATGTTTTCCAACTGTTCTGGTGGGTGATGAAAGGTTGAAGGATAGACACATTGAGGATGTCCTTCTATATGACATCCGAGCTCTTCTAAATTTTTTCAGGTTTCCTATAGTCCATTCTATTGTGAACCAGGCATTGATTATTGAGCGGAACCTGTGGGAAGATAGTGGTGTGGACCAGGGCAATTCAGCACCGGTCTCTAGTACTATTTCTACCGGTAAGAGGAATATGCAGATGGATTTCTCTCACGGTGGCAGTACTATCCAGAAGAATTCTTTAAGTGGCTAGGTAATGTGCTACCATTATGGTAAAGAGGGGCACAAGAGACCTCAGTGTTCATGTGACCCTGGGGAGTGCAGATCTTGCAGCAAGAGGGGTCATCATTGTAAAGACCCGAAATTTTCAAGGAAATTTTTTTCTTAATTATATGGAATTTTACAAGTATGTGGCTTGTTAAGGAAATTGATTTCGCGACCGGGTGTTCCCGGAATCAATTTCTGAAGTTTTTTTCGAGTACGTTTAGTAAACATACATGCGGATTTTTTTATCTTTTGAACTGGTGCTTGTAATTGAAATCTGAGGGCACTGATGAACTCGCAGTGCCGATATTTTCGTAAGGGGACCTTTACCGCAGTTGTGTTTTATGTGGGTTGAAAGTTAATTATTAAGTTTTAATCATAAATTAAATAAAATTGTGTCGTACAAAATTTTATTTTGAGAGTTGGTTATTTCCTCCCATCGGGAAGTTATTGGTGGGTCCCACACCCACATAACTATTCATGTGTGGATATTTGTGAGGTGGGGCCACCCGAGCCCCAACCTTTCATCTCCCAATAACACTTTTCAACTCCCTTCAACCACTTGTTTAATTCTTTACAACTCCCTCATTTAATTGGGTGGAGCCTCTACACATTCCCCCTCCCTCACTACATTTGATTTTTTCCAACCCATATCAATTAATTAAAGAGTTTGAATTAATTTTAATGCATGGCAAGTTTATTAAAATAAGGGAAATCCTTATTTTAATTTTTTCTTGGAAAATATTGTGATAGGAAATCCATGGAGAATTAAAAGAGAGCATTAACCTTCCACGAAGAAAGCTAACTCCACGAAGAACAGTGATGTGCCTTTATTTCTCCTCTCTACAACAAGTGAGGACATGCCGCTTCCTCCTCGAATGCTCCCAGACGTCTTCTACAAATCATCTTTTCGCGACTCTGCTCTTGAAACCGAGGTAGGGTTTGTTTCAATTTTAATTGAATAAAATTGTTCTTCATCCCTCTTTCAAATCATGTTTTACCTTTGTCCATTTGATACCACCTAACATGGAGGGCACGGGCCAAACGAACACGACCCGACGACCCTCCAATTGTTCTTGGATCCTTTAGCAGTGGTAATGAGAGGCGTTGGTGACGAACGAAAGCGGTGTCCGTGCACTGGCCGTGTGCGGAAGAACTGGGGCCTGCAACCATGGGCCGCTCGGCTGGCAAAGAACTAACCGGCTAAAGACAGTCGGGCCGAAGGAGGACCGGGGCGCCACAAGGTGCGCCGCACTACGGAAGACCGCGGCCCGTGTTCTGCGGGCCGCTCCGCGAGAAAACCGTCTGGCAGGATGCCTGCCGGGCTGAGGAGAACCGTGGTGCCAGGAGGGTAACACGCTGGATGAACCGCGGCCCGCTAGAGCGGGCCGCTTGCGCCAACAAGGCCGGCCGGCTTCAACCGGCCAGTTTGGGAGGGCAGCGCCGCTTGGCACCGCCGGTTCAGGTAGCCGGGGGGGCGTGCCCTCCTCAGACCAGTCGGCCCATTCAGACCAAGCTACTTTCAATGGGGTCACGCCCTACAAGGCCGAGCCGCACCACGTCTGGCTGCGCCGTGCTGGTCTGGGCCACGCTGTGCCCCGTCGGGCCGAGCCGCGCCCCGTCGGACCGAGCCGCGCCCTCTCGGGCTGGGATGCACACTCTCGGCCCATGTCGTGCCTGCCATCAGGCTGTACCGCGTTTCTTTAGGTCGGGCTGACACCCCATGTAGGGTCGAACCCACTGAACCGGGTCGGGCCGACCCTCCAGCCCACTAGAACAAACGGGTCGGGCCTATACGCTTAAATGCGAATATCTTCACGACCGTGCGTCCGATCGATGCACCGTCTATGGCACTGGGACCCTCATGATGTGGAGGTCGTTTTGTGATACTCTATGTATGTTTTGGAAAACTTTGGAAAATGGCCGGGTTTGGAATGAGTGTATTTCCAACCGGAACCCCGGAGAAAAAATGCTAATAACTCACAGACCGGGTGTCTGATTGATGATCCGTCTATCGCGTTGGGTTCCTTTTAACGAGGTTGAACTTCGGGATAAATCAACTCTGGGATTCGTGACAGTTGATGTATCGACCCCTTGGCTCGGGGAGTGGACCCTCTCGAAATCGAGCGTGTTGTGTGCGGGAACCCTAGAGCTGGCTATGACTGCAACGACTACCGTACTGGAATCCTCCATGGGTTCGATGATAATGGAAAATGAATTGGAATCCTCCATGGGTTCGACGACGACGAAAACTGTACTGGAATCCTCTGTGGGTTTGACAGTGATGACTACCATACTTCAATCATTAGTGGGTCTGATATTTTGACTTCTGTTCTAGTATTCTACGTGGGTTCGACAGAGTATCTAGTCTAGTATCTTATGTGGGTCTGATAGCTTAGTTGGAATAATATCCTACGTGGGTCCGCCAGCTTAGATGAATCAGTTACTGCATCCTATCATCTTTATCACGTTACAAAAGATGTATACCTATGTGAGTTGAGTCTTGAAATTCAATCATTATCATCGATGTGATTGACTTCTTTCTTGTGTGTACTGGATTGTGCCTAGGCTCGAGAGTTGGAGCCGAACAGAGATAGATTACTTAGGTATATGTATGGGAATATACTTAAGTAGAGTTGGTTGATACTTCTTTATTGTATATTTATTTTGTGTTTTATCCTTTGTGGATTTTGGGAGATCTTCGGGGGTCTCGGGGTCCCTACTGAGTATTGTTATACTCACCCCTACACGGGCTATGCCTGCACTACATTGTGTTAGAGGCAGACGGTGGACAACACTAATCGTGGTAGATACTTGTGGAGTTGGATGACACAAAGAGGTGGCCCACTTGGCGGGTCGTACACGGAGCGGACGGAAGGACCCAAGGTACGGATGAGACCAACTATACCCAAACTTCAGGTGGGATTCCTGGAGGATGACTAGTGGTTTCTATTTTTCTTTACTACTATTGTACTAGCTTTTCAGTTGTACTATACTTTTAGTTGGGTTTGTATTCTGGCCCATTTTCCTTTCAATACTTACTTTTGTATTCAGTATCACTTTGTGATTTCTTCTATTGTGTACTCTAATTTTTTGTTTACTTTTATAAAATAAATTACTTCCCCTTTATCGGGATTTACACGTTTAGTTCTTGTCGCCAGCCCCTGGCCTATGGTAGGCGGGATTTGGGTAGGCACGGCACGGGCTCTGAGGACGGGTCGTGGAAAATTGGTATCGATGGAGTCGATTCTACAACAGAACTCAGGACTCTGATCATTCCTTTCTTTGAAGCAATAGTGTTAAGAGTATTGAGTGTGGTTTTCAGTCCAGGGATTCAAGTGTTGGTGTGGCGGCTGACGTATCCATACACCAGGACCCTGACCCCTGATTTCCGACTCACTGCACAAAAACACTGATTGCTTGTGTGTTTCAAAAGTTTTCATTGTGATTACTTTGTGTCAACTCCCCATGTATACTATTTTGACCGTGGCACACATGTTTCTTTTTAGGATGGCCCCACAAATGCAGCCATCCAGGGTTCCAAGTCGCGTACGAGATGGCATCCCACCGAGCGACGAGGCCTCCGTGCAGGTCCCCATCGCAGCGGAGGCACCAGCGGTACCACTACCCACTGAGCCACCGATACTACCAACACCAGTAGCAGAGAGTTCACGCCTCCTGAGTGCATTGCACGAGTGTTATCGACAGAGGCCACTTAAGTTCCACGGAGAGACGGACCCCCAGCCAGTTGAGGATTGGCTAGAGGCTGTCATCAGAGTCTTCAGATTGGTAGGGACACCAGCCGACCTTATGGTGATCCTTGCCACGAGTCTCATGCACGCAGCAACAGGTATATAGTGGAGCTTGATGATCAAGGTGCACGACGAGGCATCTCTACTTTGGACAGACATTGAGATTCTCTATCTCTTGGAGTTTGTTCTAGCCACCCTTCATGCGGTGCCGATTCAGGAGTTACTTCACCTTCGACAGGGCAGTATGACAGTAGCTCAGTACTCAGTGAGGTATACTGACCTATCGCACTACTCCACAGACATGGTACTAGACCCATTAATCATGTCCCAAACCATTTAGAAGGGACTGAGGCACAAGATCAGGGCTTCGATGACCACCCTCAGCATTCTGACGCAGGCGGGAGTGATGGAGAGAGCCCTTCTTGTGGAGATCTTTCTCGTTGAGCCGACACAATCGGTGAGACCCACCATAGGGTGACACGTAGCAGAGTCTTCTGCATCCGGCAGTAGAAAGATATCGTAGAGGTCCAAGAGGACCAGGACATCAGGAGAGCGACCTCAGGATACAAGTTTGGTTGTGCGGGGCACCTGAAACAAAGCCAGCTATACGAGGAGCAGGCAGTGCTATGCATGCGGTGGGTAGGGTCACATGGCTTGGGACTGCCCGACCCACCATGCAGATGAGAAACAGACAGTGGAGGGACCTCCTAGGCAGAGGCACAGGTATGACCGTGGTGGTCTGCAGGGAGAAGGCGGATGAGGCAGAGGAGCTGGTCGAGCAGTTGGTGGTGGATGACGTTTTGAGGTTCTACCACCACCACCACCAGGAGGTCCACCCTGACCATAGGGAGCTGGAGGAAAGAGGCATGCTCATCTCCAGGAAGTGGAGGATTACGACCACGGTGCACCTGAGATGATTTGAGGTACTATCTGTGTCTACTCTACCCTTGCTGCAGTACTTATAGACATAGGTGCGAGTCATTATTTCATTGCTGCTTCCCTTGTTTGGTGCTCAGAGATTCTGACGAAGCTGTTGACTCGATCCTTATGATTAGAGACTCCTATGAGAGAAGACTTGATGATTACGCACTGGTGCTGGTAGTGTGAGCTTACTCTAGGAGGTGAGATCTTCGGTTGGGATCTTCTTGTAGCAGCGTCGAGGCCTTACGATGTCATCTTGGGTATGGACTGGTTATCTACAGTCCATGCTCAGATTGACTGTATTAGGCACAAAGTGTGGTGTGTTCATATGGATGGGAGTAGGTTCACCCTCACCAGCGAGAAGGTTGCCTTTTCAGTGCATGATGGACTTACGTAGAGGAGAGGGCATTCCATCACACATCAGTTGGCTAGTATCATCCTCGGAGCCGTTGATGTGCGGAGTCCGAGTTTTCCTGTTGTGGTGGATCAGTATGCAAACATTTTTTCTGACGACGTTCCAGGACTACCTCTTCATAGAGAGGTAGACCTATACATAGACATGTCCCTTAAGAACTCACCAATATCTAACCCAGCATATCGGATGGCTCCTGCTGAGCTACGTGAGCTGCGGGTACAGTTTGAGGACTTTCAGAGAATAGGATTCATCTGACCTAGTGTTTCACCCTGGGTATCTCCGATTTTATTCGCCAAGAAGGCAGATGGGAGCATGTGACTGTGTGCCAACTACTTTCACCTCAATAAGGTGACCGTGATGAACAAGTACCCACTCCTATGGATTGATGAACTCTTTGATTAGCTCAAGGGATCACGATGGTTCTCGAAGATAGACCTCAGGCCAGGCTATCATCAGCTCAGAGTTCGATATGAGGATGTGCAGAAGAAGGCCTTCAGGTGTAGGTATGGCCACTATGAGTTCTTGGTTATTCCCTTCGGCGTAACCAACACTCCAACAGTGTTCATGAGTCTCATGAGCAAGATCTTCTAGACTAACTCGATCGTTTTGTCATTGTCTTCATCGATGACATACTGATTTACTCAACTAATGAGGAAGGGCACGCCTACCACATGAGGGTTGTACTAGATACACTCCTAGAGAACCATCTTTATGGTAAGCTCACGATGTTCCAGTTCTGGATTCGAGAGGTTCACTTCTTGGGATATGTCATCTCGGAGGCAGGAGTTGCAGTGGATCTAGTGAAGATCGATGCAGTGCTTGCTTGGGAGCCACCTAGGAGCATGACAGAGGTGTGGAGTTTCCTAGGTCTGGCTGGATACTATCAGAGATTTTTTCCCTAACTTCTCCAGAGTTGCAGCACCACTTTCAGGCTTGATGAAGAAGGGGAAACCTTTCGTGTGGTCATATAGATGTTAGTAGAGCTTTCGAGAGATGATACAGGGGTTGACTAGTGCACCCATCTTGAGGATACTAGAAGAGGGCATTGGGTATGTAGATTACTGTGATGCATCGGGGACCGTACTCGAGAGTGTCCTAATACAGGAGATAGAAGTGATATCGTATGGTTCACAGTATTTGAGACAGCACAAGAAGAACTATTCTACCCATGATCTAGAGTTATCGGTAGTGGTCTTTTCCTTGAAGATGTGGCAGCACTATCTGATTGGCGGGTGCTTTATAGTCTACTCTGACCACTAGAGTCTTAGGTACAAATTTCCGTAGAAGGACCTGAACCTGAGACAGCGGAAATGGATTGAGTTTCTCCAGGACTATGACTTTAAGATAGTCTATACTCCTCGGAAGGGGAACGTTGTAGCTGATGCTCTCAGCAGGATAGCTGGAATTCAACTACTAGGAGAGGCGACGGAGGAGCTAGCCACATTGAAGATATCCTTTGTGGATAGAGATGGATCAGCCTTTCTTCAGTCACTCATAGTCACTCCTCAACTCCTTCTGTGCGTTAGAGAGGCACAGTGAGGGGATACTGACCGCGAGACCCGACGTGCTCAGATATCATTAGGGCAAGTGCCTGATGGATTTTCTGAAGGAGGGAAGCACGTCATCCTTTTTAGGGGACGAACTGTGGTACCAGTTGCACTGCAGGAGGAGGTGCTGAGGGAGTTCAACACTTCCCCTCTAGCGGTACATCCAGGAGTGGCGAAGATGTATCAGGACCTCAGACAATAGCACTGGTGGTCAGGTATGAAGAAGGTTGTAGAAGAGTTCGTTTCACGATGCCTCTCTTGTTATCAAGTGAAGGCGGAGCACCAGGTACCAGCAGGCTTGGTACTTCCCTTAGAGTTCATAGAGTAGATGTGGGATGGGATTTCCCTAGATTTAATGACGGGGCTTCCACATACATCCAGAAGGCCCGACTCTATCTGGGTGATTGTTGACCGACTAACTATGTTGTCCCACTTCTTTCTGATCATAGATCATGGCTCAATATAGATCTTGGGACGCTTCTATATTCAAAAGATCATAAGACATGACAGTGTGACATCGACTATCATTTCCGATCAAGATTCTCAATTTACTTCCCGGCTTTGGAAGGGGTTCCAGGAGGCATTTGGGACGTAGTTGTATCTTCGCACTGCCTTCCATCCTCAAATGGATGGCCAGACTGAGAGGACCATACAGACACTCGAGGACATGGTCTGTGCATGTGTTCGTGACTTTGGTTGCAGCTAGGAGGATCACCTACCTTTTTTGGAGTTTGCGTACAATAATAGGTATCACTCCTCCATCGGGATGGAACCATACGAGGCATTGTACGTCCAACCTTGAATATCCCCTCTATGCTGGACTGACCTTGAAAAGTCAGCACTTGTATGTCCAGAGATGTTTCATGCTACGACGGAGAAGGTGCAGATCATCCAGGAGCAGATGAAGACTGCACAGAGCAGACAGAAGTCCAATACTGATAGGAGGCAGAGACCACTCGAGTTTGAGGATGGCGACCATGTCTTCTTATGGGTCTCACCTCGACGGGGTATATAGAGATTTGTCAAGGGTGGCATGTTATCTCCGCATTTATCGGACCATTCTAGGTCCCCAGAAGAGTAGGCAAGGTGGCTTACCGCCTGGACCTTCCACCTTAGTTGCATCGGGTGCATGATGTCTTCCACGTATCTCAACTGAGGATATACGTGCACGACCTGAACCACATCATCAATCACGGGGAGCTGGACATAGATGATGGGGAGATGTTTTCGGAGGTCTCGGTGGAGATTGAGGATCGATAGGAGCGGGTCCTACGTGGATGGTCGATTCCTCTTGTGTGCATTTGTTGCCAGCACGGGAACCTCCAGGAGAGCACTTGGGAGTGGGAGGAATAGATGTGACCCCAGTGTCCCATTTTGATTTCCAAGTGTGTGTTGTAGCTTTATGGGGACGTCATTCCCTAAGGTGGGAGTAATGTAAAAACCCGGAATTTTGAAGGAATTTTTTTTTCTTAATTCTATGGAATTTTACGAGTCTGTCGCTTCTGAAGGCACTTGATTCTGAGGCCCGGTGTGCCCGGAATCAATTTCTGAAGTTTCGTTCGTGTATGTTCAGTAAATGTACATGTGGGTTTTTCTATATTTTGAACCAGTGCTCGGAATTGAAATATGAGGGCACCGATTAACTCACAGTGCTGGTATTCTCTTAAGGGGACCTTTACTGCAGTTGTGTTTTATGCGGGTTGAAAGTTAATTTTTGGAGTTTAATATTAAATTAAATAAAATTATGTGGTACACAATTTCATTTTGAGAGTTGGTTATTTCCTCCCATGGGGGAGTTATTGGTGGGGCCCACACCGACATAACTTCCCACGTGTAGATATTTGTTAGGTGGGTCCCACACAAGCCCCGGCCTTTCATCTCCCCATAATGCTTTCCAACTCCCTTAAACCCCTTGTTTAATTATTGAAAACCCTCTCATTTAATTGGTTGGAGCCTCTCCGCATTCCACCTCCCTCACTCAATTTAATTTTTACCAACCCATCTGAATTAATTAAACAACTCTTCAATTAATTAATTAAAGAGTTTGAATTAATTTAAATGCATGGAATGTTTATTAAAATAAGGGAAAGCCTTATTTTAATTTTGTCTTGGAAAATATTATGCTGGGAAATCCTTGGAGAATTAAAAGAGAGCTTTAACCTTCCACAAAGAACACAGACTCCACAAAGAACGGTGATGTGCCTTTCTTTATCTTCTCCACAACAAGTGAGGAGATTCCGTTTCCTCCTTGGACGCACCCCGACATCGTCTACAAATCCTCTTTCTATGACTCCGCTCTTGAAACTGAGGTAGGGGTTTGTTTCAATTTTAATTGAATAAAATTGTTCTTCGTCCCTCATTTAAATCATGTTTTACGTTTGGCCATTTGATAACGCCTAACGCGAAGGGCTCGGACCAAATGAACACGGCCCGATGACCCTTTGATTATTCTTGGATCCTTTGGCATAGAAAATGACTGGCGGTGGTGAAGAACAGAAGCGGTGGCAGTGCGCCGGCCGTGTGCGGAATAACTGCGGCCGGCAACCGCGGGCCGCTCAGCCGACAAAGAACTGGTGGGCTAAAGCCAGCCTGGTTGAAGGAGGATCGTGACGCCAAGCTGCAGAAGTCCACGGCCTGCGTTCCACGGGCCGCATGGCGGGAAACCCGCCGACCAGGCTGAGGAGAACTATGGTGCGAGGAGGGCACCACGCTGGACGAACCACAGCCCGCTCGAGTGGGCCTCTTGCGCCGAGATGGTCGGTCGGCTTCGGCCGACCGGTTGGGGATGGCGGTGCCGCGTAGCGCCGCCAGTTCGGGTAGTCGAGGGTCCACGTGCCCCTCGGTCCACCCAGCCTGTTTAGGCCAAGCTGCTCATCCATCCGTTCGGGCCGCGCTCTACCGGGCCGGGCCACGCTGCGTCGGGCTGGGCCGCACTGTGACGGGCCGAGCCGCACCATGCCCCGTCGGGCCGAGTTGCGCCCTCTCGAGTCGGGTCGTGCCATCTCGGGATAGGCCATGCCCTCTTGGTCCAGGCCATGCCCCTTCTGGCTGGGCCGCTTTTCTTTAGGCCAGGCTAACACCCCCTGTAGTGTCAGACCCGTCGAACTGGGTCGGGCCGACCTGCCAGCCCACTAGGCCTAACGGGTCAGGCCCGTACGGTTAAATGCGAATATCTTCACGACTGTGCATCTGATCAATGCACCGTCTGCGAAACTGGGACCCTCATGACGTGTCGGTCCTTTTTGAATACTCTATGTGAGTTTTGGACAACTTTGGGAAATGGCCGGGTTTGGAACGAGTATATTTCAACCAGGCCCCCGGAGAAAAATTCTAATAACTCAGAGACCAGGTGTCTGATTGACGTGTCATCTATCGTGTTGGGTTCCTTTTGACGAGATGGATCTTTGGGATACATCAAATCTAGACTTCATTAATGTTGATGTATCAAACCCTTGGCTCGAGGAGCAGACCCTCCCAGAATCGAGCGTGATGTGTGTGAGAACCCTATAGATAGATACAACTGCAAGGACTACCGTACTGGAATCCTCCGTGGGTTTGACGAAGATGGAAATGTTTTGGAATCCTCCATGGGTTCGATGACGATGACAGTTGTTCTGGAATCCATTGTGGGTTCGACAGTGATGACTACCATACTTGAATCCTCAGTGGGTCTGATGGTTTGAATTTTGTTCTAGTATCCTACATGGCTCCGACAGAGTAGCTGGTCTAGTATCCTACATGGGTATGAAAACTTACCTGGACTAGTAGCCTGCGTGGGTCCGCCAGCATAGATGAATCAGTGACTGCATCTGATCAACTTTATCACTTTACGAAATATGTATAACTATGTGAGCTGAGTCTTTACTTTCAATCATTATCATCGATGTGATTGACTTCTTTCCTGGGTGGACTGGGTTGTGCTTGGGCTCGAGAGTTGGAGTCGAACTGAGATTGATGACTTAGGTATATGTATGGGAATATACCTAAGTAGAGTTGGTTGATACTTTGTGATTGTATCTTTCCTTTGTGGTTTATCCTTCGTGAATTCTTGGAGAACTTCGGGGGTCTCGGGTCCCTATTGAGTATTGTTATACTCACCCCTACACAGGCTATGCTTGCACTATGTTTTGTTGGATGCAGATGATGGACAACACTAATCGTGGTAGAGACTTGTGGAGCTGGATGGTACCCAGAGGCGGACCACATGGTGGGTTGTACACGGAGCAGACGGACGGACCCGAGGTACCGAGGAGACCATCTGTACCCACACATCAAGTGGTATTCCAAGAGGACGACTAGTGGTTGTTGTTTTCATTTACTACTTGTGTACTATCTTTTGAGTTGTGTTGTACTTTCAGTTGGGTTTGTATTCTGGACCATTTACCTTTCAACACTTACTTTTGCATTCAATATCCCTTTGTTCTTTCTTCTATTGCGTACTCTGATGTATTTTTTACTTTTATAAAGTTAATTCCTTCCCTTTTCATCAGGATTTACACCTTTGGTGCTAGTCTCCATCCCCTGGCCTATGGAAGGAGGTCTTGGGGTAGTCACACCATGGGCTCCGAGGACAGGTCGTGACAATCTTCATCATTTTTGCAGGGTGTTTCCACCAATGACTAGTGAGAAGGGTTCTTTGCAGACTCTGTGTACAGGATTAGGGCCAACAGCTTCTTACCAGTCAGGGAATTGGAATATGTCAAGATGTTCAGTCCAAGGTGGTGGTCATGGCCATGGTAGCCAGACATTAGTATCTTAGAGACAGTAGGGTGGGTCAGCTCAGAGTAGTCAGGCTGTGTCGCAGGGTCGCGGCACTGGGCAGACATATGCAGTGTAGCAGACCTAGTAGGAGTAGGATCCCAAACCTTCTACTGTCAGAGGTACTATTCTAGTTGCTTCTTTTTTATCTTCTCTAATTTTATATACTGGTGCTACACATAGCTTTATATCTGTTCCCATTGTGGAGAGCCTTGGGCTTTGTGTTTCTTCTTCTTCAGATATCATTATTCTAGGCACTCCGTTGGGAATTAGAACGGCAGGTGTGCGTCAGTTCAAGGAGTGCCCCCTAGAGGATGGTGGGTGTCACTTTCTATGGGACCTTTATGTTTTAGAGATGATATCCTATGAATTCATTCTCGGGATGGACTGGTTGGTACCCTTTCAATCCTTTGTAGATCGCAATCATTGCAGGGTGAGTTTCACGTCACCAGAGTGAAGAGAGTTTCTATACAATGGCGAATGGGATGTCCAAGCGAACCAAGCTAGACCCGAGCACCATCGGCGAGGTGGAGTGATATCACATATTGTGAGTTTATATCTGGATAACTAAGGAACTTGTCAGAAGGATTTCTCTCCAGTGGTTAATCATTTCAGGGATGTCTTCCCAGATGACTTTTCAGGTCTACCTCCATAGTGAGAGGTGGATTTCCCTATTGAGCTGGTGCCAGGAGTGGCACCAGTGTCCATTCCCCTTTATAGGATGGATACACCAGAATTATAGGATCTCAAGAGGAAATTAGAGGAGTTACTAGCCAAGGGTTTCATCCGACCCAGTATTTCTCCCAAGGGTTCGCATGTACTTCTCGCTAAGAAGGAAGATGGTACCCTCAGACTTTTTGTGGATTATTGGAAATTGAACTAGTTGAAGGTTAAGAACTGATATCCCTTACCAAGGATTGATGATCTTTTTGATCAAATTCTAGGAGCACAAGTATTCACGAATATTTAATTGAGATCTGGATATCATTAGTTGTGCATTAGACTATCAGACATATCTCTTACATCCGTTTAGAGAAGATATGGTCTATACGAGTACTTGGTCATTCCGTTCATACTTACAAATGTGCCATCAGTTTTCCTGGCTCTGATGAATCATGTGTTCCACCCATATCTTGATTATTTTTTGGTATTCTTCATGGTCAATATCTTGGTTTACTCTCACACTCAATATGACCATGGAACTCATCTTGAGATCGTACTGAGTACACTTAGAGAGCATCAGTAATATGTGAAGCTCTCAAAGTGCCACTTTTGGATGGACCATATTCACATCCTAGTTCATATTATCTCAGAAGCAGGAGTTACGGTTGACCCATAGAAAGTGAGAGTAGTAGTTTCATGTGAGCAGCCGAAGAACATGTTTGAAATACAAAGTTTCTTAGGGCTGGATAGTTACTATAGGTGATTTATATAGGACTTATCAAGCTTAACAATTCCATTGACGGGTTTGACGAAGAATAGTATGAAGTTTGTTGGGTCAGAAGCTTGCGAGATAGCCTTTTAAGAGGTGAAGGTAAGGATGACATCGGTACCAGTCCTGATACTTTCAGATCAAGGGAAGAGCTATATAGTTTACTTTGATGTATCAAGTATTGTTCTGGGAGAGGTTTTCATGTAGGGTGATCGAGTAGCTGCATACAGGTCTTGGCATTTGAGGCCACATGAGAGGAATTACCCGACGCATGATTTCAAGTTGGCTAAAGTTGTTCATGTGTGATGCTATTGGAGACATTATCTCTTGGGAGAACATTTTGTGATGTTTATGGACAACAAATGTCTTAAATTCCTCTTTAACCATCGTGACATGAATTTGAGACAGCGAAGGTGGGTTGAATACCTCCAGTCCTTCAATTTTGAGCTTGCCTATACACCTGGTAAGGGTAATGCAGTAGCTCATGCACTGAGTAGGAGGACTTAGATACAGGCAGTGTAGGAGGCCAGTAGTGAGTGGCAGCTAATGGCTTTGTTCTCTAAGATGCATTTGGAGGTGCATGATATTCAGGGGAAATCCTATCTTTCATCCTTAGCTGTGACTTCTACCCTCCTGTATAGATTAAGGATGATACAACTATTAGAATAAAAAAGGAATAGTTCTACAGGAGTCGGTGGAAAGTGAGTACCCTCCTCCTAGTTGGAAGATAGGAGATGACGAGGTATTGCGGATCCATGGATGAGTGTAGGTTACAGGGGATATATATGAGGAGTTGATGCGGGAGTTTCATGCTTCAGTGTGGGCAGTGCATCCTGGGGTTACCAAAATGTACTGTGATATGATACTTCAGTATTGGTGGTTGGGTATGAAAAGAAAGGTAGCTGGTTTTGTTACGAGATGTTCCACATGTCAGCTGGTGAAGGCGGAGCAACAGAGGCCAGTCTGGTTGTTAGAACAGTTACCCATTCCAGAGTGGAAATGGGATGATTTCATGATGGACTTCATGACTGGGATGTCGAGGTCACCTCGAGGCAATGATGACATATGGGTTGTTGTGGATAGACATACGAAGGTAGCTCACTTTTTTCTGATCAATTAGACCTTCAGTGTTGACGAACACATTAAATTTTATATCCGAGAGGTAGTAACTCTTCATGGGGTCCCTCGTTCTATTGTTTCATATAGGAATGCCCATTTTATTTTTCATTTCTAGCAGAGTTTTTAGTGGGAATTGGGTACTCAGGTGCTTCTGAGCCAAACTTACCACCCTCAGACCGATGGTCAGTCAGTTCATACAATAAAGGAGCTAGAGGACATGTTGTGTGCATGCGTCATGGAATTTCTGGGGCTCTTGGGAGAAGCACATACCCCTAGTCGAGTTTTCATACAATAATAGTTTTCAAAAAACTATTGAGATGGCACCATATGATGATTTATATGGTAGGTCATTCCGATCACACTTGTTCTTTTTGGAGGTAGGTGAGGCAGCTTTACTGGTACCACGTCTCATACAGGAGACTTAAGAGTTGGTCTAGTTGATTCAAAAGCGGATGGATATTGTAAAGTCTTGTCAGAAATATTATGTTGGTCGTCATAGATGACCCTTGGAGTTCGCAGTCGGGGATTAGGTTTTCATGCTTGTTTCACTGAGGTTGGGACATAGGCAGATCATGAGATAGGGTAAAATTTCACCGATGTATGTAGGGTAATTTGAGATTATGGAGAGAGTCGGGCTGGTTTCCTATCTATTGTAGTTACCACAGATGTACTAGGCCTTGCACGACATCTTCCACATATCTCAGTTGTTCCGTTATCACTCATACCCATCTCATGTTTTTCAGCCCGATGAGGTTGAACTTCTGGTTGATGCACCCTTTGATAAGCCTCTGATTCATATTGTTGATCGGAGCATGAAGGTTCTCAAATTCTAGTCAGTTCCTATCGTATGGGTGATATGGCTGCATGACCAATTGCAGAACGAAACCTAGGAGTGGGAGACCGATGTACGTGTTCAGTGGCCATAATTTTTCCCATCTTTATCTTCACCACCCTTAGAAGGGCTATTCGAGGATGAATTTCTTTAAGGGTGAATTATTGTAATAACCTAGTTCTTATTCTTGAGGTACGAGTTTCTTCTTTTCATTTTCCTTAAGTGTTTTTGAGAAAATGATGAAAATGTGGGAAAAATCTTAAATTTATGGGTACACACAGTGTAATTTTGTACACACGTCGTGTACTTTGGCTATGTTGGATGAGAATATAGGGCATGTAGGCTTTTCGGGGATTAAGGGTGTAAAAACTAACTGCACATTGTGTACTTAGTAATACATGACGTGTAATTTGTCAGTAGATGAATAGTGAAGCAGTGTAAAGTAGCCGCCAGAGGAACAGTTAAAAAGAATACTACATGCCATGTACTTCAGAGTACATTCCGTGTAGTTATGTTTTTTTTTGTTAAAAATAGGCAGTAGCCACCTCATTCAATGGAGGAGGAAGAGGTATCATTAAAAGTAGCAAGAGAGGAGGCCGAGACTTGGAGGAGCTCCCAATCACTCAAGAAGACTCTGATTCTTCCGTCACCTGTCTCATTTAAACCGTGCGGGTAAGGTCTTCCCTCTTCTTCAATAAATCCTTCCATTTATTTCCATAAGGGATGTTATTTAGGTTTGAATAGGTAATCGTTTGTCATAGATCTACTTCCTTATTGTGTTTTTTGGAGGCTCCATTCATGTATATCGGTTATAGGAGATCGAGGAAGGTGGTATTGTGTTTAATTCCAACTGTCGAGTGATTTTATGTACCGTTGTGCGACACCTCCATGTTCGTGGTGTTGTATAACTGAGACTTTAACTATTGAGATACCTAGAATTTCATAGGTAATCTAATGAATAAGTATAAACTGATGTTTGAGATCGATTATTTGATCTAGGAACACCCTGAGGGTGCGTTTCCTTTATTTAGCCATTTGTCTAGGACAACCATGGGTATTCCATGATTATAGCATGTGTTGAGTTTTCTTGAGATAAAACATATATAAATTTCTTTATTATGCATTGGTCTCAGCCTAGTTACTGCCTTTTCCTATGGAATTACTAAGGACAGTGTTTTGCTTAGCCTGAGGGGAACGTTTCTTATTCCAGTGGGAAGTAGCTTCTATGCCTGAGGGAAGTATCTCATATGCATGAGGGAAATATTCCTTATTCCTGAGGGAAATCACCCGAGCGTTTTGTTTCTACTTGCCTGAGGGTAAAGACTTTCATGTATGGGGACAATTTTTACTTTGAGTATACATTGTGGTGATTTATTATGTTGTACCAGCCTAGATAAAGCACAGACTTGGTATTATTATTATATTTTACTTGTTGGATATCCTGTTGTGGTTTTTGTTGTGGCACTGGTATAGGAGATTGTCGGTCGAGGCAGAGTCTCAGAATACTCAGAATTCAATTATATTGAATTTTTAAATGATTATTAATATGTAAATTTAACTGATAGGGATGGGTACATTTGATTACTTCCTATTTTACTGTATTTCATTATTGCACACCACTGTTGAACTTTTTCACCAATAGTTGGGAACGGGCCTTTGGTGGTTGCCTAATATAATTTATTTTTCACACCCTATTTGGGTCATGTCTTAGGCCTAAACAGATTATATTGTTGCAGGTGTCGATGAGGGAATGAGTCCCTACATAGGTAAATGATTGTTGGAGAGGTGTAGGAGAGCATGTGACTAAGCTTAGGCATGCGATGCTATTGTGTTCCTATTGCACTACTTTGGTTTTGTTCTTCTATACTTTGTACCTAGTTCTGTATTGTATCAGATTTCATTGTATCCTATTTTGGATACTTCCTTAGAATTATAAAAATGTTGCATTATCATATATATGATGGTTGGTTATATTTTACTTCAGTTCTGTTTTCCATTTCAGGTCTATATTTTTTACTGCTTCCGTTTTAGTTGGTTAATATATTTTTTTACCACTGCACTACACTTTGAAAAATGAGGGAATAGTTTTCCATCTATTATTCCAAGGCCCTCGCTGCTAGTCGGTAGTCTCTCGTGTTTGGGGAAATGTGCTTGAGGTCATGTGACCAACCGAGTTTGGGGAACCCGTTGTGCGGCACCTGGATCAGGGACATTACAATAAAAATCATATATTAAAGAGCATTTTGGGTAAAATCGTTTCATTTGTCGTTCGTGTTTTGACTTTTAATTATTCATATGATTAATTAGATCATGATTACTTAATTACAGAATATAAAATATGATTTATATATAATATATATTCAGAATATACATATATATAATAGATCGATAAATGGAAAGAAATACACCGTTCATGGAGACAGTAGGTCGTACGTACGCATGAACGTTGTTTTCGTTTCCTTATTTAGTTGAATGGAATTAAGTAGATGACCTAAATATATATATATATATATATACATAAATCCAGTAGATTTATAATGTCATATATTTCATTATTATTGCTTATATATACTTTATAATCATTCTTAAATGGTTAACATGGAGAATGAATCTCATCGCGTCGTAGAGATGGTAGTCTTTACGTACGCACGAGCGATGATATCGTTACCATAATTATTGAATTGAATTGGATAGGATGATAAAATATATCATAATCAGTATGATGTTATAATAACTATGTATAGTTATTCTTAACACCATTATACCCAGCCAAGTAAGGTGGTGTTGGAAAAACAGATTACACCACGGCGTGGAGACGGTATTTCGTACGTACGCACGTGCGATGATTTCGTTTTCTGTATGATGGATAGATGGTGAAATAGGGTTGTTTCACAATTATAATAACATATCAGTATATGAGTGATACTGATGTTATTACTTCATAATTAAACAACTAATGATGAAGAAGTAGAAGAAGAAATAAAGATGAAAGAATTGGTAATAGACATTACCTCTTCTTTGAAGCGCCTCTTTGAGACCTCCTCTTAGGGAACTAAAATTGGTCTTTAAATAAGACCAGTACCTGTAGGATGTTTTTAGGGAAGTGGAGAAGAGAATTTGGCAGGGGTTGGCCGAGCTTGAAGGCTCAAATTGGTGTGATGAAGGGAGGGAGGAGAGGGGTACCTTTGGAAATCTTAAAAATATTAATTTATAATAAATCTAACCCCACTTAAAAACCGCCAAAAAATGACTCATATTATAATATTAGATGAGATAGGGTTGTAATCTCATCAACAAATAAAATTTAGAAATGTTTTGATTTTATTTTAAACCTTATCATTTTGATTTATCCTTATTTAATCTATTTAATTTTATTTTTGGTAATAAAATTATAAATTTTAAATGGTTAAAAATAATCACTTATATGTTGTTAATTTTCCATAATTGGATACTTTAAAATATTTTCGACTATATAAATTTCAATTTATAATTTTTAAATATTTTTTTTGATTTTTATACAATTTAATAATATGTTATTTTTATAAAATAACAATAGTGTCAATTTTGACACTATTCATTTATTTGAATTTAAATAAAATATATACAGAATATATGTTCGAACTAAAAGCGTTAATAGATTCATAAAATTTCATATGTATCTATAAAATTAGTGTAGCACATTAAATAGTTCATATAATATTTAGTTTATTATTTTTAAAACCATTTATTTGGTTTATCTCTTAATAAAATAATTACTACATCATTTTTGAATAATTATTTAATATATTTATTTGTTGCATAAAAATTAAAACTAAAATCATATGATGAATATAAATCTATTACCTTTCACAATAATACTTTACTCGAATTTATCATCTTAAATTCGCAATATTTAAATTGTTATATTTATTAAATTATGTAGGTGACAACTTTGGCATTATTTAAAATAAAATAATATAAGTGTCATAATCGATTTTATAAGGAACAAAATGGTCAAATATTTGACCATTGGATGATTATGGTTTACATTTACATGACCAATAAGATTTTTTCAGGGTTTTGTGCCTTTTATAAAAACTATTTTCTTGATTTTTCACTAGGTAAACAATTTTCTACATCACTATTATGTCACAATTAATGATAATTATTTAATCGCTAAAAATTATAAATAAATTCATATGATGTAGATAATTTTATTATATTTCTAGATACTATTCATGTTCTATGTTTCAAGAAATTTATCACTAAATTAAAATTAATATACTTATAAGGTTTAAGAGAGAGACATGTTGTCACTTTCTTTGGTTTTAATAATAATTAAGGTATTTTCAGGGACAAAAGTCCATTAAATGATTATAATCTGACCCTTAGGTGATATGGGTCAACTTTTAGTCATCCAATAGGATTTTGACAGGTTTTAGGGTAATTTTATAATCTTATATTTACCCTTAATTAACTGATTTACCTTTAACTACGGTAAATAAAATTTATCGTAGTTACTATTCATAATGCCCAAAAATAAGAAGTAACCTATTAACATAATTTGGACCCACTGACTCCAAATATGGAATCCATTTTTCAAAATTCAAAACACATAAGTTTCAGTAATTAATTTAAAATTAATCTCGTTGTCGAAAGAAAACGGGTTTTTGATTAAAACATTGCAAAAGATTGAATTGATTTAACCTACGAATTCAAGGTAAAATCAATGATAATGACATACATTGTATTAAATGGTAAAAATATATTATATTTATACTTTAAAACCATTCAATATTATAATTTAACCACATAAATTATTATGATGAAAAAGGTTGTTTTTAATTAAAATATAGCGTGTTTTTACTATTGATTAAAATATGAAAGTTATCAGAAAAATATCAAAACTTTATCCAATGTAATTTTTTATATCATGATTCAAAAGAAGAAGTTTATTTTTTGAAATTGAACTTATAAACATGTCAAAAGTAGATTTAATGTGGGTGCGCCATCAAAAGGCGGCAAAACTGTATTTTTGAAAAATACTTATTTTACCCGAAAACTTTATTTTGGTCTTATACCATGTTCCATAAAATGTGTAAGATGAATAATAATGTTATAAAATTAAAAAAAAAAAAATACTATTCATGACGGCTAGTTCATAACAATATTATAATAATATATCGTTGTTTAGTAAAACCCAGTATTGCGTACAACACACGCTATCGAGGAAGGTCGTGATTGTGTGTAATGCAAGCCAAGTTAGGGTTGCATGTAGTGCATGACTCTTTTGTTGTTGGGTATAACAAAATACATTGAATATATATATATATATATACTCAATTTTTCATAGAATAACTACTATCAAACAAACCTGAAATTGTGTGTAACACGATCCAAGAATAGTGTTGCGTATACTGCAAGCTAATATGGTGTTGCGTATAGCGCGAGATAATATTGGTGTAGCGTACAACAGATGATATGAATGAAATTAAACCGAATATATCTTATAAAATCTCGGGTTGTTACATTCTACCCCCCTTAACATGAATTTCGCCCTCGAAATTCGTCGGGGTTATAAATCGTTTACTATTCATAGAAACCCACATCGTAAAAAGGAATACTAAAACATAACTTTAAAAAAGAAAGTTAGAAACGTAACGGTCACCCAAGGTAACTCAACATTGGGTTTCCACATAGGGGAGTATAGGTGAAAATATGGATATGGAGGAAAAATCTAACCATCATGTTCTGATGGAGAGTGGTAGAGAACATGGCTATGAAATAGCCAACAATCAAAAAGCCACGGAGTTACGACGATCTAAGGTACCATATGATTCATCAGATATAAGAGAACTAGAACAACATTTTTGGTTTTCAGGATCATTTCTCTAATGTTAAAGAATTTTCGAATCAAAATAAATACTTACTTGATTTTTGTACAATTTCACTGTTGTTCCTGCCTCGAGCAATTTCCACTTCATCTCTTAAAGAAATGAAGTTGAATTTTCCATTCATGAAGTGTTAGCAGATCATGTGATAGAATGATGAGTCATTCCATCTGTTTCAAACAAAAGGTTAGAAAAATTTATCAAATATACATAAGTCCATCTGTGGTGTGGTTAATCGTATACGATTCAAAAAATGAACTTATTCTTCATATATCATACCGCTTAATAAAATAAAACTAGTTTATACTAACCAGGGACTTCATGTAGGCCAGTGGTAGTCAATAAAGGCCAGTCGCACTTCGGTTGTGGGTTCGATTCCCGCAACCTTGTCCGACGCGACGGGTTGTTGCCCGTCCTGCAGGTTATCCTTTTTCTAAAACAATACTATTATAACAAAAATTTATATCCTTAAACAATACTATCCATTCCAAACTTTAGGATTATCCAAAATACTTCTTTCCAAACTCATTTTATAAAGATAACAATTACTAAAAAGGTCATATAACAAGCACATGAATACCATCATTTTTCCCTCATATATCTTGTTGGTCACATTCCAGTCATGTGAATACCTTAATCATGTATTCTCTTGAAAAATGAATACCCATTGAATCTTAGTGAAAACATGAGTGCTGTCAAAAGTTAACCCTTTCCACATACCAAAATCCTCAAAATTCTATATACTCAAACCATGATATCACTTAGTCCTTATATCAATCATGAGCTCATGAATACTGTCAAACATTTCATTTTCTCTTTATCCCTTCGTTATGTGCATATCATCTGCTTTCCAAAATATTTGAATCACTTTTCATGGTTACCTGTACAATAAAATTATTGAAAACCACAATATACTGATACAAAAATATTCTAATACCCCATAAAAGTACCTCAACAAAATTATTCTTGAATACCAATACATAAACACTTCAATCCATCCTCTTCAATGATTGTCCTGGAATATGTCCTTCCTTGATTTTAGAAGATACTTTTTAGGTCAGGGCATTGAGTTTGGTAATGCCCATGTTCTCTACAAATAAGACATTGAACACCATAACAGTCTGTCACTCTATGACCCTTTTCTCCACACAGATAACATATGTCCCTCCATTTGAGGTATTCCTCAAGGTTCTTCTTCCCTTCTTTAGAAATCTCAAACTTCCTTTCTTGATGCTCCTCAACATGAGAACATGCATAAAACCTATCTTCCTCTTTTTTGATGAATTAGGCATAACACTAAATTTCACCTTGTTAATCATATATCGCGATGACTGATTCGACATAATCACAATATCTTTCTCTCTATGCATTACCCAATTTCGTTGCTCATATTCACCAATTTGTCCATTGGATTCAATGTTAACCTAATTCCTTCTGGTTCCCTCCATTGACTAAAACACAAAAAGAATTCTGTGAGAGGAAAAAATCATACAAGGAAAATAACATAATCAAGGGGGATTACCTTAAATATCTAACATCTTAGGTTAAATTCTATGATCGTTACCGTAGTTCTAGGACTATATAATATATGTGTAATTATCCTTAGGGAAATCCCTAGACATACCTTAGAAATATCTCTAGGGATATCCCTAAAGTTTTCGCATCCTAGTTTCCCATGGTTGACTAAACCTTTCCTCTGATACCAACTGTAGAGACCTGAAGCTTGACGTACATGGACATTACATTACTTTTTCGGAATACTTAATACATAAAAAAACAGACACACAAGGACCGTAATAGTTTAGTGTCTTTGGAAACTCGGAATATAAACTTCTAATCATGTTGAAATATCTTCAACATCTCCCATAACGATCTCCCCCTTTTTGGTTCCTTACCTAAAACCTTTCTTTATTTCCTGTGGAAAATAAAACATAAAAAGGGTGAGCTCGAATTCTCGGTAAGGGAAAACATGGATAACATAAAACAATCCATAAACATTTGAAATCAAAAACTTGAACATGAAATCTAAACATTAAAACCTTGAAAAAAGACATAAATCATGGAAGTAAGTAAGCCATATATCATAAGGGAACATCAATCACGATAAAATAGGATGGGAATAGAACATGTAATTTTGGAAACCATTAAGCACATGATATGATTTCCATAGTATCCAAGACATTGCTACCAAGACCATCTTAGTGGACAAAGTCCCTTTCAGAATCGAGTTCACTCCTTGTTTTAGTCCTGTAATACTGAACCGGATTAACTTACTGTTCCAGGCATGACTATCTCATGAGATATAAATCTTTACCCAATTCATTGGAGGGAGATATAGGTCCCACCCATCTCATAATGAAATCATTCTTACTTGTGCCACAAAATAAACATACATTATTCATAATAACCCAACGAATAAAATGGGTTTCATAAACATCATCCCATCATCATATAATCCATATAAAAGAAATGGATATCATTTCATAATAAGAAAAGTGAAACCATTTAAATCATAGAGACATTCCACTTGAAACATACACATATGAAATAATGGCATCTTAGATGGAAAATGGTTTAGATAAAACACTTAAAATGAATTCTTGAGGAAAATATCCTTTCTTCTTCAAAATCATTTTCTTTTCACAAAATTCCATGAAATTTTAAAGTAAAATAGATTTTTTTTAAAATAGAAATGAATATTTTTGTAGTAAGCTTTATGAAAATAAGGCTTTATAAAACCGTAAAAATCCTTTCATGCCGTATAAGTTAAAAAAAACATTCTCCTCGTACTTTTGTCGAAAAAGTCAAAAAGTACCTCGTATGGAAAAAAAAGAAAAGATTCATTGCATACCTTATAGTAAAAGTCAAAAGTGGGTAAAAAGGACATTAAACATACTTTTAGAACACATGGACATGGATTATAACAATAACCCCAGTAAATACTTACTTATAAGAAATCTCGAATAAAAAATGATATTTGCAAAATTATCCCTTACCTTATGTCTGATATGCTTCGTATGTATCCGAACCTCATGTATAATGATTTAAATAATGTCATTGACTTATTACAGAATCATATTCATTTATTGATATCATATATGGTTCACTTATGACTTTATATTACCCGTTCTTTTGTAAATTCCATGTTAATTAGCGTTTTTGGTAAAAATCATTTCATTTGTCGTTCGTGTTTTGACTTTTAATTATTCATATGATTAATTAGATCATGATTACTTAATTCCAGAATATAAAACATGATTTATATATAATATATATTCAGAAGATACATATATATAATAGATTGATAAATGGAAATAAATAGACCGTTCATGGAGACGGTAGGTCGTACGTACGCATGAACGCTGTTTTCGTTTCCTTACTGAGTTGAATGGAATGAAGTAGATGACATAAATATATATATATACATAAATTAAGTAGCTTTATAATTTTATATATTTCATTATTATTGCTTATATATACATTATAATCATTCTTAAATGCTTAACATGGAGAATGAATCTCATCGCGTTGTGGAGACGGTAGTCCGTACGTACGCACGAGCGATGATATCGTTCCCATAATTATTGAATTGAATTGGATAGGATAATACAATATATCATAATCAGTATGATGTTATAATAACTATGTATAGTTATTGTTTACACCATTATACCCATCCAAGTAAGGTGATGTTGGAAAAATAGATTACACCACGGCGTGGAGACGGTATTCCGTACGTACGCACGCGTGGTGATTTCATTTTCCGTAGGATGGATAGATGGTGAAGTAGGTTTGTTTCATACTTATAAGAACATATCATTATATGAGTGATACTGATGTTATTACTTCATAATGAAACAACTAAAGAAGAAGAAGTAGAAGAAGAAATAAAGTTGAATGAATCGGTAACAGACATTACCTCTTCTTTGAAGCGCCTCTTTGAGACCTCCTCTTAGGGCACTAAAATTGGTCTTTTAAGAAGACCAAGTCCTCTAGGATGTTTCTAGGGAAGTTGAGAAGAGAATTTTTCAGGGTTTGGCCGAGATTGAAGGCTCAAATTGGTGTGAGGAAGGGAGGGAGGAGGTTCCCTTTTATAAGGGAGGAGAGGGGTACCTTTGGAAATCTTAAAAATATTAATTTATAATAAATATAACCCCACTTAAAAACCTCCAAAAATGACTCATATTCAAATATTAGATGAGATAGGGTTGTAATATCATCAAAAAATAAAATTTATACATGTTTTGATTTTATTTTAATCCTTATCATTTTGATTTATCCTTATTTAATCTATTTAATTTTATTTGTGGTAATAAAATTCTAAATTTTAAATGGTTAAAAATAATCACTTATGTGTTGTTAATTTTCCAAAATTTGATACTTTATAATATTTTAGACTACATAAATTCCAATTTATAATTTTTAAATATTTTTGTGATTTTTAAACAATTTAATAATATTTTATTTTCATAAAATAACAATAGTGACACTATTCATTTATTTGAATTTAAATAAAATATATATAGAATATATGTTCGAACTAAAAGATTTAATAGGTTAATAAAAGGTCATATGTTTCTATAAAATTAGTGGAGCACATTAAATGGTTCATATAATATTTAGTTTATTATTTTTAAAACCATTTATTTGGTTTATCTCTTAATAAAATAATTAATACATCATTTTTGTATAATTATTTAATATACTTATTTGTTGCATAAAAATGAAAACTAAAATCATATGATGACGATAAATCTATTACCATTCACAATAATAATTTTACTCGAATTTATCATCTTAAAATTACAATATTTAAATTGTTATATTTATTAAATTATGAAGGTGTCAACTTTGGCATCATTTAAAATAAAATAATATAAGTGTCATAATCACTTTTATAAGGCTCAAAATTGTCAAATATTTGACCATTAGATGATTATGGTTTACATTTACATGACCAATATGTTTTGGTCATGTAAGAACCCGGTTCTTATTTTTGAGGTACGGGCTTCTTCCTTTTCCTTTTCCTTAAGTGTTTTTGGAGAAAATATGGAAAATGGAAAAGAATGCTAAATTTTGGAACTACACGCCGTGTACTTTATCCACACGCCATGTACTTTTGGCCGTGTTGGGATGAGTACACGGGGCGTGTAGCCTTGTCGGCGACGAGGGGTATAGGAACCGACTACACGCCGTGTACTGGTACCTTACACGCCATGTAGTCAGTCGGCAGGCCTGAATAGTAAGGCGGTGGAGTCGCCGCCAGCTGGGCGGCAGTATACACTGTGTACTCAAGAGTACATGCCGTTTACTCTTGTTAGCAGGTGAACAGTGTCGGTGCCGTCAAAATGAACAGTTAAATGAATGGAGTACACGTCGTGTACTTTGAAGTACACGCTGTGTACTTTTTTTCGGCTTAAAATAGGCAGTAGCCTCCTCATTTGGCAGAGGAGGCGTTTGAGCCGTTTTGGAGCCAAAGGAGGAGGCAGAATCTTTGAAGATCCACCGGGCATTCGTCTGGAATCCGTTTCAGCTTCGGACGATCTCGTTGGAACCGCATGGGTAAGCCCTCTCCTCTCCTGGTACCATTCTTTCCAATTCTTCTCCCAACGTAAGTTATTTACGTTTGAATGGGTTTTGTTCTTTATCAGATCTATGCCATTCTTGGGCATTTTTGGAGCCGGCATTCGGGTATAGCATTCGATGGCATATAAGTTAGGTGTCTTGGTGTTTATTTTCCAACTATCGTGTGTTTTTGTGCGTTTTCGTGCCACGAACCCATGTTGGGGTGTCGTGTGTCTGAGGTCGTTGCTATATTTAATGCCTAGAATTGCATAGGTGATAAAATTGTGATAATAAAATGCTGTTTGGGATTGTTACTTGGATCTGGAACCACCCCGGGGGTGTGATTCTCTGTTTAGCCGTTTGGCCAGGATACCCTAGGGTATGCCTTCAATGTAGTAATTGTTTGAATTTCCTTGACATGAATTGCTTGTTTACTGCATTTTGATATGTTGGGCATGGCCCGGTTACCTATATTAGCCTGAGGGCGTGACTATATTATCCTGAGGGTGTGACTATATTAGCCTGAGGGCATGACTATATGAGCCTGAAGGCGTGACTGTATTTTCCTGAGGGTTGTCATTATTCCACCTGAGGGCAACCTTTCGTGCCTGAGGGATTGAATTCTGTGCCTAAGGGAGAAACTTCATATGCCTGAGGGAGAGAATTCTGTTATAATGCCTGAGGGCGAGATTCTGTATAGCCTGAGTGCGTGGTACACTATATTAGCCTGAGGTTGAGATACTGGTTGTCCTAGGGGCGTGGTGCTATTGAGCATAGAACAATACTAAATTAAATAAATAATTTGAATAATAAAATGGAAATTTAATTGTTAAGTTAGTTACTTTTGAGTACTGCTTACATTATTTCATTTTACTATTGCACACTGTTGTTGCATGCTTACATGCAGTTGGGCATGGGCCTTTGGTGGGTGCTTACTGAGATATATTTCTCACACCCTGTTTGGGTCATGCTTTTCGGCCCAAACCGATTACATTTCCGTAGGTGTGGATAGGGGAAAGAGTCCCTATATAGGTACTTCACTGTTGCTGAGGAGTAGGAGGGCATGGGACCGAGCCTAGGATCGCGATGCTGCTGCTAGCTGTTTTTCTTTCTTTACTGTACTCTATTTTTCTGTTGTACTATATTGATTTATAACATGTTCTGGATGTTTTATTAGAATTTGAAACATGTAGAATCATCATTCATATAATGTTAGTTATATCCAATGCTGTAGTTTATTTCAGTTGTTTGTGTTTACTGCTTCCACTGTTTTTTGTAGGTTTATTTCAGCATTTCGTTGTGCTACACTTTGACAAATGAGGGCATAGTTTCCCCACTATCATACATGGTCCCTCGCTTCTAGTCGGCAGCCTCTGGCGTTTGGGGAAATGCACTTGAGGTCATGTGGCGAGCCGGGCTCGGGGCACCCATTGCGTGGCACCCGGGTCCGGGGCGTTACAAAGTTGTATCAAAGGGGTTTCTTTTCTTTGACTTACTATTTAGAGTCGTAGTCAGGGATAGGACAGAACGGTAGTTGGTAATAAGTTGTGCCATGGCGTAGCTAACCCGTGTACAGGGAAAAGCCAGTCTACCTCATATTTTGCATTATTTGATTTGAAATTTTACGGTTGATATGTTTTCACCGTTGGGTGACGCACTTGGACTGTGCTGTTTATATTTTATCTGTGGGTTCTATTTAGTTGCAACCCGATGAGATGAGGGTATGCTGTCTCATGCATCATATAGTCACATGCTAGATATCACATTCCATGCATAGTTTCCATGCCATATAGGTGAATTAGAAATTCACATGTTGTTGTGATATTTGTTGTGCTAGAAAAGCATGCTGTTGTGATAACTGCTTGATAAATACCTACCTTGTTATATGGTATTTTTGTTTGATCTTGTTTATAGAGTGGACTCCAAACTTTGGTTTTTGGGAAGTATGGGCCCCCATTGACCGGAATTTGGTGGGTCATTGACTGGTTATTGGTTATAACACAAATAAGATGTAAAACTTTGATTTGTGGGGTGTATGGGACCCCACGAGCCGGAATTTGACACTTAGGTGTTGTTTTTCAGTATTTTCTGGGTTTCAGAGAAGTTTCTGAGGCATACTATCCGGAAACCCAGTATACACACCGTGTAGTATTTTTATACACACCGTGTGTGTTCTTCTGTTCGGGAAGAAACATAACCTTTTTGAGTACACGCCGTGTACCCTGAGTACACGTCGTGTAGTCTCTTCTCGTGTCACAAACCGTGTGGGCGGCGACACGGGGTAAGGAAGGCTTGGGTAAACCACGCCGTGTAGTTTTTTACACGTCGTGTATTGTTGACCCGGAGTCCGGCCGTGTAACTAACAACACGGGCCGGTGTCACCTCTTCCAGAACACGCTGTGTACCTTTGGGACACGCCGTGTAGTCTTGTCCAAGGACAGACCGTGTGGAGTTAGCTGTGTGGCTGGGAAACGGGATGGTGTACATGCCGTGTTCGGCTGTAACACGCTGTGTAGAGTAAATCCGAGTAGTCGAATGTGTCACAGACGACACGGGCAGTTGGAAAATAACACCGTACACGCCATGTAGATATTATACACGCCGTGTAGTTTTTTTGAACGGAATCTGTGTGGCTTATCCGTGTAAAAGGACCCGGGAAGGGGAAGGGAAGTCAAGTACACGTCGTGTAGTCATTGTACATTCCGTGTAGTCTTGTTTTTACAATTTTGAAACGCCTTATTTCTTTTGTTCCTTTGTGGTTCCTTCTTTTCAGTCTTAATAATTTTGAATTTGAGATGTGATTTTGACCTTGTAGAGTCATGCCGCCAAGACGACCGCGAGTTTTTCGCCAAGAGAGCTGTGGCGATTATACTTCGGAGATGGTGGGCCATGGGCTACCAGTTGATCCACCAACAGAGCCATATGCGGCACCAGCTGTTATACCAGACACGGGCGCAGAGGCGCAGTTCCGTGAAGGCTTATTGCGGTTCATGAAGACCTTTCAGGGAGCACCGCAGGCTGCCACATCTATGGCTGAGCTGATGCGTATCTTTCAGGAGCAGTATCCGCCTACGTTTTCAGGGGATGGCGGACCACAGGCTGCAGAGTCTTGGCTAGGATCGATGTAGACTATTTTCAAGCATCTTGAGACGCCTCCAGGGCGGAGGGTCAAGCTTGCGACTTACATGCTGCATGATTCCGCCAAGAGGTGGTGGGATGTTACCACCCAGTCAGAGCATCACAGGGACATGGCGTGGGAAGATTTTCAGGTAGACTTCTATGACTTCTTCTTCACTGAGACGCTGAGGGAAGATAGAGCTCGAGAGTTCATGAATCTGCAGCAGGGTGCCATGTCAGTGATGGAATATTCTGCTCATTTTACGGAGCTTTAGCGCTTTTCACCCGTGATGGTGGGTGATGAGATGCTGAGAGCCAGACGTTTTGAGGATGGTCTTCAGTATGGCATTCGAGTGCTGGTGAATGTTTTCAGGTTACCTACTGTACATGCGATTATGAACCAGACATTGATTACAAAGAGGAACCTGCGAGAATCTGGTGTTGTGGGCCAGGGTAGTTCGACACCAATTATTGGTACTATTTCTACTGGAAAGTGGAAGAGACAGATGGACTTCTCTCAGGGTGGCAGTACCAGCAAGGCAGTCTCTTCAGGTGGCCCGATCAGGTGCTTCCAGTGTTGCAGAGAGGGGCACAAGAAGCCGTAGTGTCCACGAGACCCAGTGGAGTACCGAGCTTGCAGCAAGATGGGTCACCTGCAGCGCTTTTGTAGGGCGTATCCACCGATGGCTAGTGAGAGGGGTTCTTTACAGACTCCATGTGCGGGAGCAGGACCAGTGGCTTCTTACTAGTCAGGGAACTAGAATGCGTCAGGGCGTGCATGCAGAGATGGTGGTCATGGCCGTGGTATCCAGACACTAGGATCACAGAGGCAGCAGGGCGGGACAGCTCAGGGTAGCCAGGCTGTGTCGTAGGGCCACGGCACTGGGCAGGCATATACAGTGCAACAGACCCAGTAGGATCAGGATCCCGGACCTTCGACAGTCAGAGGTACTATTCTAGTAGCTTCTGTCTTGTCTTCAGTACTTTTTGATACGGGTGTTATTCATAGTTTTATATCTGTACCCATTGTGTAGAGCCTCGGGCTCAGTGTTTCTACTTCTTCTGCTATCTTGACGTTAGACACTCCATTGGGGACTAGGACGGTTGGTGTGCGTCAGTGCAAGGAGTGCCCCCTTGAGGTTGGTGGGTGTCACTTCCTATGGGACCTCTATGTCCTGGAGATGACAATCTATGACTTCATTCTCGGAATGGACTGGTAGGTTCCCTTTCGAGCCTTTGTAGACTACTATCGTCGCAGGGTGCGTTTCACGTCACCAGAGGGCAGGGAGTTTCTATACAAGGTCGAGTGGGATGTTCAGGCGAGTAGAGCTAGACCAGAGCATCATTAGAGAGGTGGAGTCAGAGCCCAGATTGTGAGCTTATATCTGGATGACCAGGGGACTTGTCAGACGGATTTCCCTCCAGTTGTTGATCGTTTCAGGGATGTCTTCCCAGACAACTTTTCAGGTCTACCTCTAGTGCGTGAGGTGGATTTCTCTATTCAGATTGTGCCAGGAGCAGCACCGGTGTCCATTCCTTCTTATATGATGGCCACGCCTGAGTTGCAGGAGCTCAAGAGGCAGTTAGAGGAGCTACAGGTGAAGGGTTTTATCCAACCTAGTACTTCTCCTTGGGGTTCTTCGGTCCTTTTTGCGAAGAAGGTGGATGGTACCCATAGGGTTTGTGTGGATTATCGAAATCTGAACCAGTTGACGGTTAAGAACCGATATCCCTTGCCGAGGATTGATTATCTGTTTGATCAGCTTCGTGGATCACGAGTGTTCTCGAAGATTGACCTGAGATCCGGATATCATCAGCTATGTGTTAGACCATCTGATATACCTCTCACAGCTTTCAGGAGCAGGTATGGTCTATATGAGTATACGGTTATGCCGTTCGGACTCACGAACGCGACAGGAGTTTTCATGGCTCTGATGAATCGTGTGTTCCATCCGTATCTTGATTCATTTATGGTAGTATTCGTGGACGACATCTTGGTGTACTCTCACACTCGACACGACCATGCCACCCATCTTGATATCGTATTGAGTACACTGAGAGAGCATCGCCTCTATGCTAAGCTCTCGAAGTGACACTTTTGGATGGACCAGATTCACTTCCTAGGTCATATCATCTCAGGGTAAGGAGTTGCAGTGGACCCAGATAAGGTGAGAGTAGTATTTTCCTAGGAGCAGCCCAAGAACGTGTTTGAGATACGAAGTTTCTTAGGGCTGGCTGGTTACTACATGTGTTTCATACAGTACTTCTCCCACTTAGCAGCACCGTTGACTGGTCTAACTAAGAAGGGTGTGAAGTTTGTTTGGTCAGAAGCTTGTGAGACAACTTTTCAGGACCTAAAGGGAAGGCTGACATCAGCATCGATCCTGATACTCCCAGAGCATGGGATGAGCTATATAGTTTACTGTGATGCGTCAGGTATTGGGATGGGAGTCGTTTTGATGTAGGGCGACCGAGTTGTGGCATACGGGTCTCAGCAGTTGAGGCCACATGAGAGGAATTACCCGACACATGATCTCGAGTTGGAAGCAGTTGTGCATGTGTTGCGCTGTTGGAGGAACTATCTATTGGGGGAGCATTTTCTGGTTTTCACCAACCTCAAAATCCTCAAGTATATCTTTACTCAGTGTGACCTGAATCTGAGGCAGAGAAGGTGGGTTGAGTACCTGCAGTCCTTCGATTTTGAGCTTGCCTATACACCAGGTAAAGGTAATGCAGTAGCTGATGCACTGAGCAGGAAGATGTAGATACAGGCAGTGCAAGAGGCCAGTGGTGAGTGGCAGCTTATGGATTTGTTCTCTGAGATGCATTTGGAGGTGCATGACAGTCAGGGGCAAACTTATCTTTCCTCATGAGCTGTGACTTCTACCCTCCTGGACAGAGTGAGGATAAGGCAGCTATCTGATTCAGAAGGCCTAGTTCTACAGTAATCAGTGGCAAGTGAGGACCCTCCTCCCGGTTGGGCAATAGGCGACGACGAGATTTTGCGTTTCCATGGACGAGTATGGGTTCCAGAGGATATACGCGAGGAGCTGATGCGGGAGTTTCATGCTTCAACTTGGGTTGTTCATCCCGGGGTTACCAAGATGTACCGAGACTTGAGACGTCAGTACTGGTGGCTGGGTATGAAGAGAGAGATAGCTGGTTTGTTATGAGATGTTCCACCTGTCAGCAGGTGAAGGCAGAGAATCAGAGACCAGCTGGGCTGTTACAACAGTTGCCCATTCCGGAGTGGGAATGGGATGATGTCACGATGGATTTCGTGACGGGATTTTCAAGGTCACCTCGAGGCAATGACACTGTATGGGTTGTTGTGGACAGACTTACGAAGTTAGATCACTTCTTGTCGATCAAGGAGGCCTTTGTGTGCACGAGCTCGGAAGGTTGTATATCCGAGAGATCGTACATCTTCATGGGGTCCCTCGTTCTATCGTTTCAGATAGGGATGCCCGCTTCACGTCTCATTTCTGGAAGAGTTTTCAGAGGGCACTGGGTACACATGTGCTTCTGAGCACAACATACAACCCTCAGACAGTTGGCCAGTCGGAGCGGACGATACAGGTGCTAGAGGAAATGTTGTGTGTATGCATCTTAGACTATGGGGCTCTTGGGAGAAGCATATACCCTTAGTTCAGTTCACCTATAACAATAGTTTTCAGGCGACTATTGAGATGGCATCATACGAGGCTTTGTATGGTAGGCCATGTCGATCACCTTTGTGCTGGTTAGAGGCAGGAGAGGCAGCTTTACTGGGGCCACAACTCGTGTAGGAGACATCTGAGCAGGTCCAGTTGATTCAGAAGCAGATGGCTACAGCGCAGTCTCGTCAAAAGTCTTATGCTAATCGCCGCAGACGACCTTTGGAGTTCGTGGTCGGGGATCAAGTTTTTCTACGTGTTTCGCCGAGGCTAGGACACAAACGGATCAGGAGACAGGGTAAGCTTTCGCCGAGGTATGTGGGCCATTTGAGATTCTGGAGAGATTCGGGATGGTTGTTTATCGGTTGCAGTTACCGTAGCGGAACCGAGCCATGCACGACATCTTCCACGTGTCTCAGTTGCGTCGCTACCATTAAGACCCGTCTCAAACCTTTCAGCCAAAGGAGGTTGAGCTTCAGCATGATGCGTCCTTTAAGGAGCATCCGATCCACATCATTGACAGGAGCACGAAGGTTCTCTGAGGCCGGTCAGTTCCTCTCGTACGGGTGCTATGGCAGCATGGCCGAGTGCAGGATGAGACCTGGGAGCGGGAGGTCGATGTACGTGCTCAGTGGCTAGAGCTGTTCTGAGCTTTATCTTCGACACCCTTGGAAGGGCAATTCCAGGATGAATTGCTATAAGGGGGGAAGTTTGTAAGAACCCGGTTCTTATTTTTGAGTTACGAGCTTCTTCCTTTTCCTTTTCCTTAAGTGTTTTTGGAGAAAATATGGAAATGGAAAAGAATTCTAAATTTTGGAACTACACGCTGTGTACTTTATCCACACACCGTGTACTTTTGGCCGTGTTGGGTTGAGTACACAGGGCGTATAGCCTTGTCGGTGACGAGGGGTGTAGGAACCGACTACACGCCGTGTAGTGGTACCTTACACGCCATGTAGTCAGTCGGAAGGCTTGAATAGTAAGGTGGTGGAGTCGCCGCCAGCTGGGCAGAAGTACACGTCGTGTACTCAAGAGTACATGTCGTGTACTCTTGTCGGCAGGTGAACAGTGCCGATGCCACCAAATGAACAGTTAAATGAAGGGAGTACACACCGTGTACTTTGAAGTACACGCTGTGTACTTTGTTTTTTCAGCTTAAAACAGGCAGTAGCCTCCTCATTTGGCAGAGGAAGCATTAGAGCCGTTTTGGAGCCAAAGGAGGAGGCAAAATCTTCGAAGATCCACCGGGCGTTCGTCCGGAATTCGTTTCGGCTTCGGACGATCTCGTTGGAACCGCACGGGTATGCCCTCTCCTCTCCTAGTATTGTTCTTACCAATTCTTCTCCCAATGTAAGTTATTTACATTTGAATGGGTTTTTTTCTTTTTCATATCTACGCTGTTCTTGGGAGTTTCTGGAGCCGGCGTTCAGGTATAGCGTTCGTTGGCATATAAGGTTGGTGGCTTGGTGTTTATTTTCCAATTGTCGTGCGTTTTTGGGCTACAATTACTACATTAAAGGCATACCCTCGGGTATCCTGGCCAAACGGCTAAACAGATAAATTGCTTGTTTACTGCATTTTGATATATTGGGCATGGCCCAGTTACCTATATTAGCCTGGGGGCGTGACTATATTATCTTGAGGGTGTGACTATATTAGCCTGAGGGTGTGACTATATTAGCCTGAGGGCGTGACTGTATTAGCCCGAGGGCTGTCATTATTCCGCCTGAGGGAAACCTTTCGTGCCTGAGGGCTTAACTTCTATGCCTGAGGGAGACACTTCGTATACTTGAGGGAGAGAATTCTGTTACAATGCCTGAGGGTGAGATTCTGTATAGCCTAAGGGCGTGGTACACTATATTAGCCTGAGGGAGAGATACTGGTTGGCCTGAGAGTGTGGTGCTGTTGAGCACAGAACGATACTAAATTAAATAAATTAAATGAATAATAAAATGGAAATTTAATTGTTAAGTTAGTTACTTTTGAGTACTGCTTAATTTATTGCATTTTACTATTACACACTATTGTTGCATGCTTACACGCAGTTAGGCACGGGCCTTTGGTGGGTGCCTACTGAGATATATTTCTCACACCCTGTTTGGGTCATGCTTTTTGGCCCAAACAGATTACGTTTCCACAGGTGTGGATAGGGGAAAGAGTCCCTATATAGGTACTTGACTATTGCTGAGGAGTAGGAGGGCATGGGACCGAGCCTAGGCTCGCGATGCTGCTGCTAGCTGTTTTTCTTGCTTTACTGTACTCTGTTTTTCTGTTGTACTATATTGATGTATAACATGTTCTCGATGTTTTCATAGAATTTGAAACATGTAGCATCATCATTCATATACTGTTGGTTATATCCACTGCTGTAGTTTATTTCAGTTGTGTGTGTTTACTGCTTCCACTATTTGTTGTATGTTTATTTTAGCATTCCGCTGCACTACACTTTGACAAATGAGGGCATAGTTTCCCCACTATCAGACCTGGGCCCTCGCTGCTAGTCGGTAGCCTCTGGCATTTGGGGAAATGCACATGAGGTCACGTAGAAAACCGGGCTTGGGGCACCCGTTGTGTGGCACCCGGGTCCGGGACGTTACAGGTCAGGGTTTTGTGCCTTTTATAAAAACTATATTCTTGATTTTTCACTAGATAAACAATTTTTTTCATCACTATTGTGTCACAATTAATGATAATTATTTAATCCCTAAAAATTATAAATAAATTCATATGATGTAGATAATTTCATTAGCTTTCTGGAGACTATTCATGTTCGAAGTTTCATGAAGTTTATCACTAAATTAAAATTAATATACTTATAAGATTTAAGAGAGTGACATGTTGTCACTTTCTTTGGTTTTAATAATAATTAAGTTATTTTCATGGAAAAAAGTCCATTAAATGATTCTAATCCGACCCTTAGGTGATATGGGTCAACTTTTAGTCATCCAATAGGATTTTGAGAGGTGTTAGGGTAATTTTATAATCTTATATTTACCCTTAATTACCTGATTTACCTTTAACTATGGTAAATAAAATTTACCATAGTTACTATTCATAATGCCCAAAAAAAAGTAGCCTATTAACATAATTTTGACCCACTTATTCCAAATATGGAATCCATTTTTCAAAATTCAAAATACATAAGTTGCATTAATTAATTTAAAATTAATCCCGTTGTCGAAAGAAAACAGATTTTTGATTAAAACATTGCAAAAGATTGAATTGATATAACCTACAAATTCAAGGTAAAATCTATGATAATGACATAAATTGTATTAAATGGTAAAAATATATTCTATTTATACTTTTAAACCATTCAATATTATAATTTAACCACATAAATTATTATGATGAAAAAAGTTGTTTTTAATTAAAATATAGCGTGTTTTTACTATTGATTAAAATATAAAAGTTATCAGAAAAATATCAAAACTTTATCCAATGTAAAGTTTTATATCCTGATTCAAAATAAGAATTTTATTTTGTAAAATTGAACTTATAAACATGTCAAAACTAGATTTAACGTGGGTACTCCATCAAAAGGTGGCAAAACTGTATTTTTGAAAAATACTTATTTTACCTGAAAAATTTATTTTGTTCTTATACCATGTTCTAGAAAATGTGTAAGATGAATAAAAATGTAATAAAATTCAAAATTTAAGTTAATACTATTCATGACAGCAAGTTCATAATTATATTATAATAATATATCGTGGTTTAGTAAAACCCAGTATTGCGTACAACACACGCTATTGAGGAAGGTCACGATTGCGTGTAATGCAAGCCAAGTTAGGGTTGCGTGTAGAGAACGACTCTTTTTTTGTAGAGTATAACAAAATACATTGAATATATATATATAATCAATGTTTTGTAGAATAACTACTATCAAACAAATATGAAATTGTGTGTAACACGATCCAAGAATAGTGTTGCGTATAGCGTAAGATAATCTTGGTGTAGCGTACAACAGATGATATGATGGAAATTAAAAGGAATATATCTTATAAAATCTCGGGTTGTTACAGACACTTTAACTAGATCAACATTTTAAAAGTTTTAATGATTTATTTTTCTAAATTATTTTAATTAATGTCCATTTTAAGGCTTTATTTATATGGACATGATTGTTTTAAAATGTTAATTACTTTCAAAAGATTCAAAGTGTTATGGGAAACGTTGATTCAAAAATCTATTTCAATTGAATTGATTTATAAATTGTATTACATTAAAATGATTTCATGAAAAAGGGATATTTTCTCAAATAGTGTTACTGATTGTTTTAAACTATGTCAACATCCTTTGTTGGATATTGTTATTGATTGAGGTTGATTTATTACAATACAATCTTCCATATTGTATTCAATGGTTTATGATATTTTATATGATGGATGTGCTATTTTTATACTATTTATGGCTTATATTTGATGTATATACATTCATATGATTGTTTTAATATGAATTTTTATGTTGGTTATGTTTTACCCCTTTCAAAAGAGGAATGCATTGGACATTGTAAGTGTTGGGCGAGGGCCGATATAGCCCCTCGATGCATCAGTAGTCTCTAGAGTCAAATATTTTTGGGTTTCGACTAATTTCTTTCCAAATTCGGTATGGTTTCTTGGTCTAAACATTTATGGTATGTTTAATATTCCTTGCATTATGCACTCCCCCATTTTGAGATTAGTTATTTATTTAACATGTGATTATTTGACTAGTGGAATATTCATGTGAATGTTTAAATATATATTTTTTTATTTTTTATTTCTATATAATGTTGTTTATAATGTTTTAAAAGGATTTTGTTTTAGTTTTATACCATTCTATAAAAGATTGTGGTTATTTATGCTAGCTTTCACTATATTGTTTATCCTTAATGAGCATCTGATCTCACCCCTTTCTTATGTATTATTTTCCGAAGATGACAAGAAGTGTTTTATTGTTGATTTGAAGGGTTAATAGAGGGTAATAATGGAGTTATAAAAGGTCTATATTTTATATGTTTTATGTTCAAATTTTAATGTAAACTTCATGTATGAAATTTATTTTCTAGGACTGTTAATCTAATCGGCCCTTCGGGACATGATTCCTCAAAATCATGCAAAAATAATGCACCATCTATTATCTTTTGGGGTTTTGGAATTTCATATGTGGAATTAAATTTAATAATATTTTTGTTTTACAGTGGAATAATAATCTAATATTTATTATACAGTTGGTTTGAATGAGTATGTTGTGACTTAAGATGTTAGGTAAGTGATTTCCAATAGACTTTTTACTTCTGTGAGACACATGTCATATTACCCCCCTATTTCTTCTATGTGGTGTATATACAACCCATGAATGTAATTTATAATTATTATAATAAAAATGGTTTAAGTTTACATATCTTTTTGAGGATATCTCTTTCATGTTCTAACGGTTTCAAAGTTTCCAACGTGGTAAGGGAATTTTGTCTCAATTTTCCTTCTTTGAGACACATGATGTGTTATGAACCTATTTTATTTTATAAGAAGTATATACTAACTCATTTAATAGACACATCATGAATAACATATGTTTAATGATATTTTATTCTTTATATGTTTTGTTATCCCATTGGTATTAAGATTCAGTGTTACCAAATTCATAAGAGATTATTGCTACATTCTCATAATTCATCAGGGCTATTATAAATTAATCTTCCATATATGAAGTCCTATAATTCATATATAAGTATCTCACATAAATTTTTATATAACATTGTTTTTAATTATATTATCACTTAAGGATACAATTTTTACACTCTTTGTTTCTTAGGACAATTAATAAAAAAAATTAATAAAATATGACATTATTTCTCTCTTTAGTAAAAAATATATCTTCTCTGAAACCATGTTTTATAATAATTTTTTCCTAATTTCCCATATTATTATCCAAAAATTTCTAAAATATAGTCTTACACATTATTTACCTTTTACAAAATGGTTTTAATATAATATCCTTTTGATTTTTTGAGAATGTCTCTTTTGGATTCTATCAAAAATATTAAAGGAATCCTTGTTAACCTGTATACTTCATGTACATAATTCTTTGATTTAATGAAATGTCTATTCATTGTATCTTCCTTCATATGTTTTATAGAATATTTTAAAAATAAATTTTTTTCTAAATATTTTGGGAAACAAATTATTTTTAGTTTTTTCAAATGAATTAATGTTAAAATAAATTATGTTTAATGTTTTTAAAATAGTATTCAAATATTCCTTTATATTTTTTCAAAAAAATCAATGAAAATTATTTTAAATATTTATTATGATTTAAATAACTTTTTCCAAAGAGGAATGTTTATTTTCCAGAAGAAATATTTTAATTTGTTTTAAACGATAATTTAAATTTTTTCAATGTTATTTTCAATGAAAATGATTTCTGACCTGTTTTTTGTCAAAAAAAAGTGATTTTAAATGAAATTTTATTTACCTTATGATATTTTTCAAATAATATTTCCAAATCCTTATCCATCTAATATGGAATTATTTTATATATTTTATGCCTTACTGGGGATATGATTAATGGAAACAATTCTCATTCATTCAATTAATGGTATATTTTTAAGATGATTAGTTGTTTATAAAACATATTTCTCCTCCATGGGTTATACAACTACTAGTTCAAATTATTATTATAACTCACAATATAAAATAAATATTTCTACAATACTTTTTTCTTTTCTCAATTTCAAGAATAACATTAGAAAGAATATTTTCAAAAGAAAATGGCTCATTGATGGTGAAAGAAATGAAAAATTGTACAATTCCCTTCAAAGATGTAGGGAAGTGTGTAGGCCTCTGGCCTTCTTAAGAGACTAGGATAACCTCATTGATATTGATGAAGGTATTAATAATCATTCCATCTCTTATATTGATAATATTTTTAATCGATATGACATTAATAAATGCATATTAACTGATATCATTAATGTTTTTTTGAATGAAAGGGATAAATACTTTCTGTATAGAATCCCTCTAAATCATTAAATTCATGACAAAACCTTTAGTTAAATTCTTAAATGTTATCCAAGACTCTATGGATTCAATAGTTGATTTTATTATAAATATTAGGTTGTGATCCAATATGATGTTTGATGATTTATCAAGACTTTCTTTTCTAACAGTATTCTATCTCATGAGATGAACCCCAAATTCCTCACACTAATTACTAAAGTGGATAATGCTTGTGAGATTCCCCATTTTAGATCCATTTACCTTATCCACTCTATTTACAAGATCATTATAAATAAAATTTCCAATAAACTCTCTTCTATCATCAATAAAATTGTTTATTGAAACTAATATGGTTTTGTTAAAGGAAGGTTCATCCAAGAATTTATTTTCCTTGCCTCAGAATTCAACACCATGTTGAATAAAAAAATAGAGGCATGAATGTATCCATCAAACATGTTATTTTGAAATATTTTCATACCATTGAATGGAGTTTTATTTTAATAGTTCTAAGGAACATCAGATTTAATGGCTCTTTCATCAATATAATTAAAACCCTATTCAATTCGGAAAGTATCCTAATCATTGATAATGAAACTCCTAGGTGTTATTTCAGATGATCCAAATGGTTTAGATAGGGATAACCCCGCTCACGATTCTTTTCTCGATTTTTTAGGACTATATAACAAGATTACTCACCCAACTAGAGGATCAAAACAAGCTTAAATTAATTCATTCCTTCATAAATTTGAATGCCCCCACACGTCTATTTTATGCATATGACATCATCCTTATTTGGCAAGGTTACAAGAATAACATTAATAACCACAAAAGTACCCTCTCACACTATAAACATGTTTCTGGAAAAACCATCAGTTGAAGAAAATACTACATATTTGTAGGAAATAAATTTCCTCCTAATAGGAAAATTAATATTATCAATGTTTTAGGAATTACGAATGGGTCCCTCCCCTTCACATATCTTGATGTTCCCATATTCTATGAAAGACCCAAATCTAGTTAATTTTCTACCATTTTTTGACCAAATTCACCACCAATTATCCTCACGGAAGGGTAAGTCCTTCTAAATGGCTATTAGGATATGTCTTGTCACATCCATGATTGTCTCCAAAATGGTCTATTCCAGGTTGATTTATAAATGTCCAAATATTCTCTTAAAGAAAGTAAATGTTTCTATAAATAACTTTGTGTGGAGTGGAAGTAGTCTTAAAATGAATATGGTAACTATTCCCTGGTCTACCTGTTGCAATGCTTTGGATAATGGTGGTCTCGACATCAAAATATAAAAATTTTCAATGATTATTTATAGGACAGACCCACTTGGAATCTTATTCATGATAAATATCCCTCCCTAAAATTCCTTAAAAACCGCTTTCTTGAACAATAAAAAAAAATTAAATATCAAATATATGAGTTTCTCTATCTAGCCTTCCATTTGGAAGGATTCTTCCAACATCATGTCTAATTCTAGATGGATGGTGAACAAAGAATCCACCTTGAACTTATGGATTAACAACTGGACAGGTCCTCCTCTTATCTATATGGTATCCCAACTCAGTTTTATGAACACTCTTATAATACCATTAAAAATAAGGTAAACTCTAAAAACTATATCTTACTGGAAATTATTTTGTATGTCATTACCAACAATCACTTTCCCCCACTGATGATTTTTTAATATGGGTCCTTCTCATAATGGAATTCTTGACTCAAAATGTTATTATGAATATCTTTTTAATAACGCTAACAATTATTTGAGTTAGCTAAAAAATTAATGAATTATGGCATAAACCCTCAAGATTCACTATTATTTGGCATATTTCACAAAAAATGGGTCCCAGCTGACATTTTTCTTCTATATTTGGGGATTAAAATTTCCTTTAAATGCCTTTTTTGTTTTCAACATTGGCAAGACATTAATCACCTATTTATTTCTTGGGATATAGACATTGCCCTTTGCAATTATGTCTCTGATATTTTTGTGTGCAGATGGTTACTTTATGATTCTATCAACTCTCAAATTTAGTATTATTTGGATATGAAATCCTCTTATAAAATCAAAAATCTCTTCAGAACAACTATAGTAGATATTCTCCATGTAATTTTGTATGATATAAATGATTATATTCATAATAATTAAACATTTAGTTTTATTTGAGGTAAAATTAGAACACTAATTTACATTTGGGAAGCCTCCTCAATTCAGAAGAACCATTCTAGAAACATTGTTAGTGACCTTTGGATCCTCCATCAGCTATGGGTGAAGGGGATTTATCCATATACAGGACACACATTTGATGTTTTCTAGCAATAATCATATCCCAGATAGATAAAAGTTTATGATGATGGTTCTCCTAAAGGTAACCCCGAACCCTCAAGACACAGTGTTATCTACAGAAACCACTATGGGAAGACACATGGATGCTTTTATGGGAGGTGTGGTGTCACCTTATCTTTGGAAGCAGAAATTATGCATGTGATTCATGCTATCTCTTTATAGAAGCAGCTTGGATGGAGCAATATCGGGATCAAAAGTGATTCGAAGGCTATTGTGCAAACCATCTAGATTAGAGTTGCTCACCTTTCCTAGACACTTACATAACGTTGTAAGGACTATCTATATTCTCTCATGTATACCAGCTATATTTTCACTCATACCAATCATGAAGAGAACAAGGTAGAAGATGGACTTACTAATATGGGATTCAAGAATGATATTGTCTGGCTGAATGAACTCCCTTCTGATTTATTTTCTCTTTCTGATAGGTACTACAAAAAAACATCATCTTTCAAACGTATGTAACTTACCTATTTAATTCAATTTTTTTTCTTTGTCTAAAACAACAAATTTTAAAAAATATATCTCTCATTAGATATACATGAATGGAACGGGAAGTTATATCAGTTTAGTAGCACATGGTTGGAATGAAGAGTTAACTAAATTTGGTAATATAGGGATAGAATGTCAAGTGAACTTGGTTCAGTAATACAAGGTTTAAATAGTGAGTAAACACAATTCAGTAATATAGGGCTAGAATGAATTTTAAATTTAGTTCGGTAAAACTGGGTTGGAAAAAGGAGTGATTTCAGTTCAATAGTACATGGCTAGAATAGGGAGTGACCCTTGATTAATAAAGGATTTATTCTTTTATGATGGTCTTGGTAATGAGCCTTGACTAATACGAAATTATTTTTTATGATTGTATGTATTCCATGAATTCCATTTCTTATGCCAAGTTTATTCTCCCATGACTCATTAACTTTGATTCTCTTCTAAATCATATCTTCTAATCTTCCCATATTTATGATATGAAACTTTTGTATGATATTTGATATATAGGGTATGACTTTAATATTTAATTCTCATGTTCTCATACCATTATTTTCATGTTATTCTAATATAATTTCATTATTTACCCTTACTAATCATCTAAACTCACCCTTTCTTATTTTTCCTTTCCCTAGGTTGTGAAGAATGTTTTTAAGTACGAGTTCTAAATGAAATAATCCTTTTAGGAAACATTGAATATATTTTACAATGTTATAAGATTATGTTACATGTTTTCAAATACACTAAACTATTACAGTCCATGGGCATGTACTTTTTTAATATGATGAATATTTATCTAAAATGATGCAATATACTTATATGTTATTGCTTGTTTTCTATAGTCCCGAGTAAACCTATCAAAAATTATATCGTTATGTCATCCAACATGCACATATATTTCAGAATTATATGTATCAAACAACTAGAATACTGATATTTAGCCATTACTCTATGGTAGTTAAGTGATCTCAAGACAAAATTATAAATTTAACGCATCATACATAGCCCCCAAAACTAATATTCGGTTTTTTAGTACAAATTTGTAGACTTCAGATGCACCACCAATTTCAATTCATTCGATTATCTCATCAGATCCTCAATAAAAACTGTTGTCATAACTAATTTACCATGAACATAAATCACATCATCATATGAGTAACACATTTTAAAAAAAATCACCCCACCATGAATTCCCACATCACTACTCACTTAGTATTTGACTATCTGATTACTTTCTACTAGTCTATAAAAGAAGATGTCATCACTAAGGGAAAACATTTAAATACATCATGATCATAATATGTATTCACTAGATCCTCATCTATAAAACCCTTCAAAATTCATTCCTTTTTTGAAGTTCTCTCTTCAAGTTCCCATGTCTTCAGTGTTTTCCTACTAAGAGAATATGCAATGACATTACCCTTTCCCAGAGCAGAGTTTGTCTCAATGTTGATTTTTTAAAAATACTCCCCACAATGTGTATTCAATATATTAAAATCTCATACAATATATTTTTGTCTGTGTAAATGATAAATCTCTCAAAAATGAGTTAATCTCAAGAAGACATCAGGGCATAGACCTGAACCTCTAACTTTAATACTTCAGTTGGGTAGTTCGGCTCAAGGAGTCACAACTAATGTGACAAATATTTGAAAACATGATCTGATTGTATCAATAAAAATCCTTACCCAACATCTGATGCATCATATTATACTAAATAACTAATATCATGCTCTACATGAATCCAAATTATTTTTTCTAAATCATCACTTTAGCTTAAGGAAGAATTTTTCACACTGATCAGAATACTAAAAAATCACCCCAATTTTAGTTATCTCAATTAACTATGATTCCAAATGGTAGAATCCCTTGATGATTTAATTATTGTACCCTGCAAATTATATGAAATTTTTGATCTCAAACATGTTCCTTGGATGTCCCCAATACATCACAACCTCTTCCTTATTCAAATATTTGAGATACCAATCTCAAAAATCAAGTTCCTAGGAACCATACCTCATAAATCCAAAAATTACATTTCAAAAAAATTAATAAATTTTACATTCTCAAAGTGTACTCGATATAATCTCAAGGATCCAATCATGTTTATCAAATATATTTGAATATATCAGGATATCATCTAAGAATACAATGAATAAGAGGATAAGGTATGGATGGAAATTAATATTTAAGGGAGTCAAGAACATATATAGAGATTTTTTTAACCAAAACAGCTTTAAAATATACTCATACAATCTACATCGACTCTTAAACATTTTCTTGGTATTATCCTAATCTCAAGCCGATAGTTGATTACATCCTACCTTAAGTTAAATATTGGAAAACCACTAGGATCCCATTGACATATCAAATAGTTAATTAATTCTTGGTAAAGGGTATATATTCTTCACTATTAACTGATTGTGCTTCAAGAAGTCCACATAGAGCTGTAGAATATCATCTTCCTTATTGGAAAAAAATCATTGTAAAACCCATGGTGGTGAGATTTGTTGGATAGATATGATCACCTCTAAATCCTATATTTAATCCTTCTAATTTTTCAACTCAGTAAGTTTCATACAGTAAGAAGGAATCAATATTAGTTATTCCCTGGGTATGAGATCAATCTTGAATGAAATTTCCTCTATCTGGAGGAAGGCCTAATAATTTTTATAGGAAGACCTCATAATTTCAATCCACCACTAAAGTGAGGATATAGTTGGACACTACTTATTAATCTATAAGTTATAATCCCACTACTTTCTTCCTGATAGATCAAACATAACATTTTCATGGTGCCATCCTACCGACTCTAAGATCGCACTCATCTTTAAACATGAACCTATCTCCTCTTGGCGTGGTGAGATCCTATATATCTGGTAATAGTCAATATGATCATGATAGCTAGAAAACATGACCATTTTAAATATTAGATTGAAAATAGTCATCTCTATGATAATGATTTCCCATAGATATTTATATGTGGAAAAAACAATAGGGCATTCAGTGCATTTATGGGGTTGGACAACTCTCTTTCATATAGGGGTGTCAAGTGAGAGTAGCTTAAAGGATAACATAACTGGTAAATCTATGCCAGAAACAACTTCATAAGATATTAAATAATGTTAAAGTATTATATTAAATAAATATTTAGATTGTGTATAGGTAATCAATATCATTCTTCTAACTCGAGAAAGTTATTCTCCACTTGCATCAAGAATCACATCTGTCACATAAATCCTACATGTCTCTAAAGAAATGCCTTGCCTCCATGGTTCATGACTCGCAAGAGTCTCCATAGTTTTTGAGATCATAGACTTTTACTAAGGTCTGCATATATATATCCTTGTGTCACAGAATTTGTCTTCCTGACACCCCTTTGAGGTCCTTCCCGCAAGGCCCTCGAATATAACCATTGATGATGTCCCATCATACCATATCCAGGACACTTGACCTAAGGCATTAGGAAACTTTTTTGATAATGTACACTCTATAGTGACCCTAATTTCTATACATAGATATTACATATTAATATGTGAATACTAATTTCATTTTAAAAAAACCATTCATGTGGACCATAAATATTTAATGACTTTGGGAACATGGATACCTAAACAACTTGTTCGTAAGTGAACTACATCAGCTCTCACTATGTTATTTATAACTACCACCATTATTAGATATATCAAACATAATACCATTATCTATAACTAGTGAAACAGAAACATAATAATGTGTGTGATCAAATGTAGAGACTTTGTTTTTTTGTAAATATGACATTGTAATATTCCTAGGAATATTTTTGGATTCATGTGTTGGGATGACGCCTGATTTTTATGCAAAATAATCCATCAATTAGTTTTATAAAAATATAAATATATTTTATATCATGGATGTGAAGTTTTTATAAATAATTGAATATATACTAAATAGCTTCTTTCATTGGAAATCTAATATGATTGGTGAATTTGGAACTTGGGGTTTACCATAGGTGTGACCTAAAATTTATCCGTGCGGGATGTTTAGAGGTTTTCATAGGATGGTGCATTGGATAAATTAATTAATTATATAAATCTATTTAATAATATTTCCTATAAACTAATAAATGTTTTCTTATTTGAAAAATAGTAGATCACCTTTAAGTATAAAATGTTGGTATTACCGTAAGCATGACATATCCTTTATTGCAATCATATGTCTTCCTTGAGATCCAACGTGTCCAAAATAATTTAATAAATAGAAATATTTTTTTAAAATATTTAATTCAAGAGACTAACCTAAATATTCTCTATAAATATGTTGTAATTAAATTTATCTAGGGTTAGTCCCATAACCATGTGATGATTTTGATATGATCTCGAATTACCTTCATTGAAAAATTATATTTATAGAATGACAGACGAAGAGATTGAGAATAATCATCTGATGGATAACGAACACAGCAAGATCATAACCATCATTAATATATAATGTGATCTTCACCAGCGATATATCCATAATTGTGGTAGCACTCATTAATTCCCCCCTTATTAAATCATTAATGATTGTAATATTATCTTCTTTTGATTTTACGATTCTATGTTATTCGCATGAGCCATGTAGATTAATTAAATTTTATTTAATTATTTTTCTTCATGATTGATCCTTGTTCTCACCATGGATATGTCAAATCTATAACTATTTTCCAGAAATTATTTGTCATTGATTTTTATAGATTTTTCTTTGTGTCTCTCCCACAATGTTCTTCATGTTCATCACTATTGGCCTAATGGATCATAGTTTGACATTTTTGGGGAGTGTTAAAACATGATTGAACCCCCATAATTGTGATTGTTCTGTCCAAAATGAGTGGGATGGTGATTTTTGAATTGATAGGATTTTTTTTGTGGGTCTGGTTTGAGATCATGTATGTGATTGAGGAGTGATGAGAACAGAAGATGATTAATGGTGCTTTGGGATCGAATCAAGGATCCTCGTCTTCAAGATTTATGCATGGGAATGATGTGTGGTGTGAAAATTTATATTCCATGCAGAGGCTAATCATGGGTACTTATAGGGTAGTTTTCTCATCATATACATGATGGTGTTCATACATGGTCAATTCAGAGGGTGTTATTGTTATTTTTAATAATAATAATGAAATTAAGGGTAAACATTTTGAATATAGAATGAAACACCTTGATCATATCTTCCATGTACATGTATGTTTGGGGTTTAATTGTATTTAATACACCCAAGTTATGATAAATTATTATTATAAATGATAGTAATAATTTCGATAAAGAAATAGGATTTGAGTTGGTGTGGGACTTAGGCGTGAAGCTTACTTCCTCCATGGGTTCTTAAATTTTTTTATAATTGATAATAACTAATATTACTAATAATAATTAATTAAACCAATAAATAAATAATAGAGACATAGGAAAATCCAACATGAATGATAGGGTGTGTGTAGAATGAAAGATATTTCCTCATCAAATTTGATAATATTATAATTATATTATTATTCAAATTATTATTATCTTTTTAATCAAAACCCCATTTTGGTCACAACTTCTCTATTCATAATTTGATTGACAAGACCTCATGTCATTGTGAACCTGATGTTGAGATGTTCATTTAAATACAGTTATTAGATATTTAATTTAGGTCTGTGGCATGGTTCCATGAAACCCCCAATAATATAATAATATGTTGTTTTGTTATAAAATATAGTATTTGGTGTAGCATCATCGTACGTTGTCAGAATAATGAACCTTCTATGAAATGTTTATCCTAATATTGAGGTTTAAAGTTAGAAAACAATATTGGGTATTTAATTTTGACTTGTTTCTTGGGACCTTGAAAATTTGTTCAAGCATAATGCGATGAAATTTTATTTTCACCGAGATCCTAATTAAAGAAAGTGAATATAATATATTAGGTGTTTTTTCATTAGGATCACAATGGAATGATCTTTTTGTCTATTTTTTATAACATATAATATGGTTTACATTTTATTCAATTAGAAATATGGTGAATTTTTTGCGTTCGTTATGATTTTTTTCAGAGACATCAAGTACTTTAGGAGTGAATTGGAACATCTATGGGGAACACAAGCATTGTGTAGTGTCCATGTATGGTCTCGTATGAGCTAGAGTCACATGATGTGTGGACCCCCCCCCCCATAAACACTGAGTATTTCCCTCTAGATCTTCTATTTCACATATATTCATAATTTTCTATCTGATTTTGGACCATAAGTCACTGATCCTGAGTTTTTTTCATATAGTATTTGATTGTTTCCTTTTTTGTGTATTTTGAGGGATGATGAATGATTTTATAGAAATGTAAATTCTCTAGGTGATGATTGATGATGGAAGTGATAATTCATGATCATCATAGATATTTGAGTGGAACCCTCCTGCTAACTCATGGCATGGTTCCTCTATTTATCCAAACAGGGGACCCTCCTACATGATAGTGCATGGGACCTATATACCATTACAATGTCACCCTATTAAGGAGTTAGGTTATGGGTCATCTATCTATCCATAGAGCATCAACCTCCTATTGGGACAGGGCATGAGTCTTCCATCAACCGTTAGAGTTCCAACCACATATATTGACAGGGAATCGTTTCTTTATCAATACATAGGGTGGAAATGCCTGTCTAGAACAATTTATGGATCCTCTATAAACCATTAGACATTCACAATCATTGGGAGTCAGGTTATGGGTCCTCTATCTATCTGCTGAGTAGAACCCAATTGTTGGGACACGATATGGGTCCTCTATCGACTATTAGAGTAGAACCCACCTATTATGTTAGGGAACAGTTCCTCTCTATAATATGCGTTACTCTCCCCCCCCCCCCCACCATATTGTATTAATCTGTGGGTCCTTGATCTACTGGGATGTACCCATTTCGCAATAGGACACAATTCTTCTATTTGTTGAGTGGAATCCACTGATAGACTAGGGAACAGGTCCCCAATATTCTAAGTTAAATCCCCCCGCCTATTGGATTAGGATTTGGTATTCTATATGAATATTATTCCCCCTTGACTTTGAGTCAAAATATAGAGGTATGGTTCCTCCACACTATTAGTTCGTGAGATAGACATGTGAGATGATGGGCATTAATGATACACCTCTGGGGCTACAGGCAGTCACATTGTTCTTAGATTAGATATGGAGATGGAGATCCCCTTTCTCAATTTTTTTGTATTATTTTTGATAATATATTGTTTTTTCATTATTTTTCTTGTCTCGTATACTAATTGACATATAATATTTTTGGTGAGGTGAATACTTCTATCATGTATTCTATTGGTACCAATTTAGTTTCTGAGGCATCCTATTGGGTATATATATACTCACTCATGCATAGTCATTTCTCACTCATTTCATTTCATATAAAGAATATGTACAAGTCATAGGTGGAATTTATGGATCATAGTGATAATGTGACTCATTTTTTCATGTAGATTTTTTGGGGCATAAAGATCAGAAGATATACTCTCTCATATTTATTTATTCCCAATATTCTATTTGGTTGTGGAATCTTTTTTAGTTGGGTCAGTATCATTCTCCTTTACATTTAAGATTATTTTTTATTCCTTTTTTTATTACCTAGAGGTTATAACATTCATAGTTATTACTCTAGATGATTCTTTCTTTTCAATTTATTCCTTTGTACTTGATCATGGAGACAGTTGGGTGTGTGCATACATGTTCATTAGGAAAAGGCCTTCCATGTTTTTTCTACCTTCTAGTTCTTACTTCCATCCCCTAGCCTATGTAGGTGGGATTGGGGTAGTTATGTCCTTTCCTTCCATCAGCTTAGCAGGAACGGCTTGGTTGGGTCTTGCCAAATGTGTATCAAATAGAATACCTAGTCTAAAGTGTTATGACACTACTTGGGTGTGAGGACTGGGTTTTTCCTTTGGTCGGTGTTTACTATTAAACCCATGATGAGGATTTAGTTGGGACTTAGGGAAACAATGTTAGAGTTTTTTGAGTGTGTATTTTAGGATAGAGAACCCATTGTTGGTGCAGTGGCCAACATTTTCAAATAGTATGACTCTAACTAACTTCATATCAAATAAGAATAAATAGACATTGATTGTAGGTATCAATTGTACATGAATCATATAGTATTGATTCCTTTTACTACCCTTCTTGAGTCATGTCCCTAGATATTATATTTTTCCATGATATATTTGATAATTTTGATGATGACTTAGTGATGAAATATAGCTAGTATTTTGAGAAAATTTCATAGTGATGACTTGATTTGTGGTAAGTAATTTTATGAGGTACCCATGTAAGAAGAGTTTAATTTAGGTGGGAATCAATAAGTTCAACAAAAAATTTAGTTGAGAATGTATACTTCTAAAACTAGGAATACAATCTTCTGGTTCTTGATAATTCAATGGCTCTAGTCAGAAAACATAATGGTACGTGCATGTTTATCATGTTATGAGAGTCTAGTGATGGGGAATACTGAGTTTATAAAATGAAGAAAATCCACAAGAAGTATAAGTTTGAATTGAGGTAGGGTTATAGATTTTTTGTCTTGTGTAGAGCCTGACTGATCTGATGGTTGCGTTGGTGACTGGTCCTCTCCATGGAAAATATGTTTTCATTGTACATACTAAAAGATTAGTTTCCTATATTGAGTAGGAATCATGAGGTTTAGAGATACAGATATCATTGGATTTGTGACGAGGAATACCCTCTTCTCAGTTGTAAGAGGATCATCTTGAGCATGTTGCATGAATATACCACTTGTATAGTACCCCTATTAATGGTGGTCTTGGTGGAAAGACATTTCTAGGGTGACATAATGAATTAGTAGTTCACTATGTTTTTCTTGTTCGATGTGGATTCAGAAATTCAAAGAATAGGGATACTCCCCCACTAATAAATGTTGTTATGACGTGATATTAAAATATGTGGGTGAGTTATTGTCCAAAAAAAGCTGATAGTATGAGTTAGGGTGTATTATTTCCTTGGACTTGTGTGTTTGAGTCCATTTTGTTGTGATAAGGTTTCAGAAGGAACCCTTTTTGTCATAAGGATATCAAGGGAATTGATAGATTCATGTTGTAGAATCTTTTGGATCAGTGAAATAAAGAGATTTTTGGGGAATGAGATGTGTCCTCACTACTCCATAAGGAGTTAAATAACATAGTTGTACCCCACATTTCCACAGATGAAGAAATTATTTGAGAACTAGCGATAGAAGTTGAGGTATTTCTTCTCACCCCTTATTCTAGAGGCACAATGATAGTTTATCAAGGATTACCCATTTCTTGCCATGGTGTAAAAAAATTTGTGAAGTGAGAGATATATACTCATAAAAAATCTCCCCTTAGTGGAAGTGGAACCATATGATTATTTTCTTAATATGGATTGGTCATCTACCATCAATACTCGTATTATTTCTACCAGTGACTATGGTAGTGCATCTATTTTCTGGGATAGAGTTCCCTTCATTGATACGGATTGATCCATAAGTAGGAAAATATGATCACATTCATAGGAGGTTACATATGATAAATTGGTTGGATAGTATTTCCCTTGTATTAGTAGAAGTTTTGATCTCTTAACGTCCTATAATGAAGGTAGGGGTTTATGATGCATTTCTTGATGACGTTCTGGGTTTACCTATCCACTGTGTGATAAACCCCTTAAAATATTTTATCAGTGATGGAACAATAATTGTGTTATCATATCATATTACCTAGTATAGTTTTGAGAGTAAATGGTGTGGTTAGAGGAGTCTACTGATATAGAGATTCATATAACCTAGTGTTTTTTCTTAGAAACCCAATATTTTTCTCCTGGTGGGTGGATGTGATCTCAATGTCATGTGTGGATTGAAATCACCTAATATAGGTTTTTTTTTAAAGAATATTATCCACCCCTGGTGATAGATGATATCTCTCACAAGAGGATTTTGGTAGAGAGGTTATTGTAGTTTGATGTCAGGATGATTTATCACCAATTCCTGGTTTGAGAGGTGGATGTACTGAGCACAAATTTATATAACTGATGTGGTTTCATTGATATCTTGAAGTAAACTTTAGTGTGTTGAAAACTTGGGAAAAAGATCACATTACTGATGATATGGATCATTAACCATTCATGGATTATTTAATAGTAGTCTTCTCTGATGGTATACTCATATCATCGGTGTTAGGGTTGGATCACACAAGACATATGAGGATGGTGCTAGACATGATCTGGGAGTTTTAGATGCATTGAATCTCCCATAGAATAAATTCTAAATTCAATGAACCACTTCAATAGATATTTATTATTAGACATGTGACTGATATTTGGACTTAAAGTGGTTGACGAAGCATGATCGTCATGTCTAATCAGGGTGTGGTCATGGAAGACGATGATCACAATGAGATTTTACATATTCTGTTGTTGAGAGAGGTGAAGGAGAAGTTGACCTAATACTAGTTATACATGGTTCTTATTGTTCTCCTCATTTCATATCTAAAGATGTATTTTCATGAATTTTTATATGATATACACCTCAGTAAGATGGGCTGTGAGAGTATAATTTCATTTTTCAATGAACTTGTTGCATTGAGAACTAGTAAAGAAATTCCCTTCGTGGGAATTTTTTTTCCTTGGGTTCATTTTTTTATCAATATAGGAAACCATCAGGGGGAGCTCATAGGATTGGTAGAACCAATTTAGAGCATATTATATATACATTTTCCATCGTTTTTTCATTTTGGGGATGATTTTTTTTTAAATATAGTTATAATGTAGATACTCTTGGTTTTTAATGATTTTTTAATATACTAAAGAATATTTTTGGACCAACGCACTGAGACGACATGTGATTCTAATGCTCTATGAGCTCAGAATCAATTTTATAAAAAAATAAAATATATTTCATATTACACATGCATAGTTTTTTGGGAAATAATGAAATATTTTATGACCAGATTATTCTATCTGAAAAATGAGATGACAGTTGAATATACCACATGGGGTTTATCCTAGGTGCAACTTAAGGTTGGTCGATGTGGAATATTCAAGTGAGGAAACTATTGGTGTGTGCATTGAATAAATTAATAAATCTAATAAATTTAATCGATAACCCTAAAATAAATAATTAAAAAATAGACTGGGATGAGAATTATGAGACTACCATGGAGTCTAGAATGTAGATTTTACCCTAGGCATGACATAACCTTGATCACCGTTGAGTGTTTGGATTGGGCACCATCATGTGTTATATAATTAAATAAATTGATATATATATTTATTTATTTCTCTATGAAATGGATTAAAGACAATATCCTCAATAAATATTTCATTATAAAATTTCACCATGGTTGGTCGCGTAACCGTATGAGTATTTTTTGAGGTTCTCTAATTGCCTTTGTTGTATGATCAGGATTACATAAAAATGGATGATCAAATCATGGATAATTGTGAGACAAACAACAAATGAAGTTAGATCATCGCCTTCATCATTATTGGATGTGTTCTTAATCAACGATCAATCTATAATCAAGTTAGGACTCTCAAATTATGGTTTCTACCCCATTTAATAAAATATTTGAAACATGGATTGTTATCTGATTTTGATTCTATGATTAATTCTCCTTCTCATTAGCTCCGTAGATGAATTAAATTTGTTTAATTCATTTTATTCTTATTTTTTCATTTTATTACCATCTATATTCATGAACTATTATCATTTTCCATGAATTCTTGGTCATCTATATTTTTTATCTTTTTCATGTGTTTCCCCCCATTTTCAATGTTCTTCATTTTTTTCCCAAAGGATCATGAATAGACATTTTCGGGGTGTGTATGAGCGTGGTTGGTCCCATGGAATAATGATGGTTGTGAAAACAATGAGAGGTATGGTTATTTTAAAATTACATGAACTTGTACCATGATTGTGGATTCATGATTGAGGATGTGATCGAGGAGAGATTAAAATTTCAGTTGATTAGAGGTGGTTGGAGATCAAATCAGTGATCTATATTTTCCCATTTAATGGGTGGAGATGATTTGTTGTACAAAATGTTTAATTCAGAGTGTTGTCCACACATGGGGTCTCATGGAGGAGGATTCCAGATGTAGACATAGTGAGGGTTGTGTGTTTTCAATATGGTGTGTGTTATTATTATTGGTATTAATAATAATATATAAATAAAAGAAAAGCATTCTTAATAGAGGAGGAGACACCTAGAGTCCCAGGTTCATTATTCACGTATGATTTAGGGTTCATGAATTTATTTCCCACATGTAATGATATTTATTTATTATAAATGATAATAATAATGATGATGGAAAAATAATGGTGGTGGTTTGGAACCTAGGTGTGAAGACTATTGCTAGAGTGTGTTTTTGAATATTTTTATATTTGATAATACTTAATATTATCAATATTGATTAATTAAAAAAACATAAATAATTATGCCAAGGGAGTGTGTCCAGCTTGAAGGAGGGGTAGCATGAAAGATATTTCTTCATCCCATTTGATATGATTATTATAATATTTTTATAATTAATATTATAATATTTTTTATAAAAAGCCCATTTGGGCTGTAATTTCTCCATATGGCATCAGAAAGATGATCTACTAGTTGTAGTGTGACCCTAATATTAAGATGGTCATTTGAAGACTAATGTGGGATATTTAATTTGCTCATGTGGTTTGGTTTAATGAAGCTCCCAATAATAATATTATAATTTTTTAGTTGTTATGAAATCTAATATCTTACAAACCATATTTATATGGTGTCCGAATGATGAACTGACTATCAATTTGAGACCCTGATATTGAGGTGGATGTTTCAAGACTGATATCCTATATTTCATTTAGACTCATGGCTCGGGCCCATGAAATATTATTTGATCATGGTGTGGTAAAATTCATTTTTTCACCATGTTTCCAATTTTAGAAATTTAATAGACTCTATCTTTCATTTTTTTCACAATGATCCCACTAGTGTGATCTATTTGTCCATTTAGGGATGTTTACAAATACATATCAGTGGTTTTACATTTTATCATGTTGGAACAATGATGATAAACTTGTGTTCATCAGGATTTCGGACAGAAACATCATGAACTCTATAAGTACACATGAATGTATAGGGGTATATGGGTAAGGCTCAGTACCAGGGTATGGCCAATTATGAGGTGGGGTATTAGGTCATGTGTATCCCCCTGTTAATGTTATTTTTTTCCTCCAGAACATCTATCTCTTATATATATATTTTTTGAATTGTATTTTAGATAGAGAGTACCCTATATTGAGTGTTTTTTATGTAGAACATGATACTGACCTTACTAATGGATTTGGAGATACGATGAGAGATGTACCGTACATGATTCTTCCTTAGGTTAAGCTCAACAATGACCGTGATTGGGTAGAATCAACTAAGATATTAGAGTGTAAAAATTATGATGAAACATGTAATAGGTCCTTTATCTATCCATATAGAGTAACACACTTTATAATACAAGTAATGGTTCCTCTATTAACCATTTGAGTGGCACCCTCCTATGGAGCTAGGGTATGGATACTCTATCTATCCACAACATTGTTTACTCTACTTGGGATAGGGAATGGGTCATCTATTGACCATTAGAGTGGAAACCTCTTATTGATATAAGGTATGATTCCTCTATATATCCATAGAGTCTAAAACTTATACTTGCAAAGGGCATAGGTCACATATTAACAATTAGAGTGGAACCCTCCTTTGGAGTTACAGTATGGATCCTAGGTTTATCCACTCTTTGTAACACTCCTACACTAACATGGAATGGGTCCTCTATCGACAATTACAGTTTCACCATCCTATAGAGTTATGGAATGGGTCCCCTACCTTCTGAGTGGTACCCCCTCCCCCATCACCCTATTGAATTGGTACTCTATCTACTATGTAGTCCCCAAATCATAATGCGGCGTGGGTCCTCTATCTACTGAGGGGTACCCCCTAATCATCTCAGGTGAGGTTTCTAAATGTGTTGAGTGGAACACCCCCTATCAGCATAGGGAATGGTTCTTCTACATAGATATTCTTTCCCCTCGAGTGTGAGGCTTGGTGGTGTGGTCTGGGTCTTCCACATGTTTACATGGTTGGATATTAACATGAGAGGTTGGTCACTAATGATGGACATTTGGAGCTATAGGCGAAATCATTCTCCAAAGCTAGGATATGAAGATGGAGATCCCCTTTTTCTATTATTTGGGCTTCATTTCGAGAATATCTAGGTATTGTATGGTTGTTGTCTCATATACTGATTGAAATACCATAATTTTGATGAGATGAATACTTATTTCATGCCTTCTATCGCTCCATCTTTGGTTTTGGGGGTGTCCTACTAGGTATGTCAATACTCACCCATACATGCAATTTCCCTGAATTTGTCATGTCTTATACAAATGATGTATATGACATAGTATAATTTCCAAATCATAGTGATAAATGGGTTCATTTGAGAACATATGTTTTTGAGGTATTAGATATCCAGATTCTGGCTCTCTCGCCTTTCTTTATTTTCTTTTTTGTTCTAGGTTGTAGCATATATTTTTTGGGCATTTTTGTCCTCATTACTTTTCATATTACACTTGTGTACACTTAAGTATTTACTAAAGTTTATTAGCTATATTTTTGTTACTATAGATGTTACTTTATTTTCTTTTTATTCCTATGAACATCTTCATAGAGATTGTTGGGTGCATGTGAATATGTACATTAGGTAAAGTCCTCCCATGTTTGTTATGTCCTTTAGAACTTTTTTTCATCCCATGGCCTATGGATGTGGGCTTGGGGTAGTTACAACTTGACCATCCATAAGCCAAGAAGGCCCTAGTGGGTTGGGTCATGAGATCAAATCCTCAGTAAAGGTAAAAAATGGAGATACCAATGATCGCATAGGTATAACATGATCATAAGGGTATGATATCTTGAGATAAACATTTAAAGTCAAACCTTATATATCATATATCATAATCTCGAGTCATGGAGTAAATCTTAGATTTCTATATGACATTAATCAATGAAATCAAATATCTTAGGCTGTTAGGGGATAATGATTCTATAAGACATGGAATTGTGTCATACACCTAAGAATAAAAAATAATTTACATAATAGTCAAGACTGATTTTATATTCTATCTTTTTAGATTAGGTTAACTCCTCAAACCATCTAAGTATTCTTTTATCACTCATAATAATATCATAGTAGAAATATTACCTTACAAAACTAGATTAAATCTCTTCTCCAGTCATGTTTATATCATGTGATTTCCTTTTTTACAGTATTCATTGGAGGGGTATATAATTCTTGGCCCACAACTCACATAATGAAATTCAATTACTTGTGTTCCACAAGATCATAAATTGTTCAACATATCATAACCACTGAAAATGAAATGGAATTCATAAAATTTTCATCATGGAATAACCCGTGTAAAAGAAAAGGGTTTCATAATTTAATTGACATGGGGAAATGAAACTTTTTTTATTGAATCATTATTAAATTTTCATCATCATAATACATCCAAATAAATAGAGTGGATGGAATCACAAGACTATATCCCTATTAAATAATATGTAACATCATGGATGTTATCATTGGTGGATATTTTATTTTAAACAATAATGGAACATTTTGTGAGAAAAATAGAATTTCAACATTGAAATCACTTATTTAAAAACTAAAATTTACCAAAATATTAAGGAAAACAATTTACATTTAATATAACCTTAAAAATATCTAATGGAATCTTAAAATATTCTATTGGTCATGATGGTTTGGAATTCTGATCAATTCTTATAAGATAAAAAGAAATCATTTCTTTCATACTTTTGTCAAATATTAAAAAAAGTACACAGTTCCAAAAAAGTTAGAATATTCCTTTAAAAATTTCAAAATTCTAATCATAGTTAAAAAAACAATTAAAAAGTCATAATTTAATATTAAAAAAAATTCTTCAATTCATTTTTAGAAAACATGGTTATGGAATAAAAATGATTTTAGACTGAATAAATAAATAAATATAGTTTTCCATAAGAACATGATTTTGGTATCTAGATGTCTTAAATAAAGAAAATAAAAGGAAAACCATAAATATTTTAAAATATCAAAAGGAGCATAATATTTATGAGATTATTGATTGTTATACCCTATAATTTCATCATCATAAACTTTATCTTAAATAATTATGATAAACAATGAGATTTTAACATAAATCACTTACCTCAGGTCGAATTTCCTTCATTAAAGTTTGAACCTCTTGTAAAATAAATATAATATTACTATAAATATATTCTAGAACCATAATCATATATATATATGTATATAGAACCATATATGATTTACTTATAACTTTTTATCACAATTTTATTAATAATTCATTTTTATATTCACTATTAATTGTGATAATTACTCCATTTTTTATATATGTCATGGTTTGATAGTTTTGGTCCTTGTACATTCATTATATTTTCAGAATATCCATAATATTAATATTGATATAAATGTAATATTTTTCATTATATATATATATATATATTCAATTTTATCTATAAAATTTATAGATATAAAAATGAAATATATTGTTCATGGTTATAATAGGTTGTATATATGCTTGAATTTTATTTTCAATTATTAATATATAGAAAAAAATACATTTAAATAATAATTTTCCTTTTTAAAATAATTATTATATCATATAAATCATATACCTTTATTAAAACGAAAGTTATTATCATATTCATAAAATAAAAATGAAAATCATATCATATCACACTAGTAGAAATACCACCTATACCAACACTGTATTCCCAATGGGTTAAAAAAAGTTTGAATAAGGATACATTACCAATGGTTATAGAAAACTGTAGGTACATAAGGTTTGTTAAAAAAATTTACTAACGTTTTGATAAACATGTTGGTATATATTTCCTTTTTACAACAATTTATGTCAACTATTGGTATAGTGTACCACTATCCCACTATCCTACGGGATTTTACAAACCATTTGGGATAGAAAATCACAAAATACCATATAGATAGAAACCTCCATAACACATCTCTAACATTTTCCCTAAACAAGATCTCCACGCTGCTGCGAACCTTGCATCCCAAACGGATCTCGAGGGTGCTATCTCTACTTTCCTACCGGCTATCTATCTTTTATTCAATTAATTATTGTTCTTCCACTTCTAATTGGTACATACACATTCATTTATTTTAGATTTCTTATTTTGGTTTTGCTGTAATGTACTATACATTATGGTCCCCATTTTAATTTGATTCCACATGGAATGATTTGATCAATAAATATTTCATCTAAACTGGTATACAATGAACTACTGTTATTTTCATTCATTTCCTTGTACATTCATGTACTGAGTTTGGGAAAAAATTACAAGATATATGATATTTCCTATATGTCATATAAGGAAAATGGTCAAGCTTCATATGTATTACTTCTGTCATTATTTTATGTCACAAACATATACGGAACTTATTGTTATTATAATATTTAATACACATCATATTAATAAAATTCGCATGGAAAATTATTCTAAATACACACTTATCACCATTAGAGTATAGTATATGATGTGTATTACATGAACATTAATCCCAGTGCTTGAAAAGACACTTCACATAAATAGAAGCTTCTCAGGAAAAAAGATATAATTATCTTTCAAAAAACACCTTTTTGGCATGAATCCCATCTAATGATCTTTAAAATCATTTCTATAACTATAGAGGTAATTTTTCATTCATCTATATTAGGAAATGAAATTTATAAGAATATAATCACACCTATCACCCAAAATACTATATCCCTTAAAAAAATGCATGAGGACCTCTCATATTAATTCATTATCACGGATAATAGATCTTGTATGCCTCTATCAACAATTACATAATGGATCATTTAGTTGAAAATTCGGAATTTTAATTATTCATTATTTGAAGGAAATTTTCTAAAATCATAATCTACTAAAAAGGGATGTTTTTAAAACATAATAAAAAATGGGACTATAGGGATTATAATAAATGATGTTATTTTGTGGAGTCACTGAAATGGTCCAACAACATGTTATTGGTTGATTATTCAACAATGATGTCAAATTAATAGTGAAATAAGTTTCACTATTAAAATAAACAAACAATGTTTATCTTGAAAATAAAATTTTTCGTGGAAAATTAATGAACATTAATACATGACCAATAATAATAATGACTTTATTGGAAAAATAAAATAATGATTCTTACATCATTATTGAATCAATTTATTATAAAAAGAACATCCACACCATATTTTTTGGTGATCATTGATGAAGTAAGTTCTCAAAATATCTACAGATCATTGGTTCTCTATATACATCATTCCATCTCCATCTCTCTTATAATAATGACTTTATGGAATCAAATCATCATGAGAGTTCAAAAATATTATGTATTTTTGACACATAGGTCACTCTCAGGTCTATAAATTATGATGTATACATGATAGTCCCTGCCGATAGCTGCACTATTTTTTAGGCTTCAGGTTAATTAAATCAAAAATTCTAATAACTCTTTAATGGATCCTTTATATATGAATTCAAATTACTAATTACATAACTGGAAGTGAGTTCTCAAAGTAATTTGGGTGAAGGGATATGTGTGAGTCACATGGGCTACGTGACATGTGTGAGGCCTTTTAGTGATGTAACCTATGCGATGCACCTAAGAGAAGTGACCTGTCTGAGGCACTTTGTAAACATTATATTTTTGAAAAAATATTTTAATAAATATAATTATAATGTAAATTATAGATTTGGGAAATGGAGTTTGAAATGGTATTTAAAAAATAATGTGGATTTTTCTAGATAATTTTTTTATTTGATTTTGGTCCAGGGTCCATGTGTGTGTAGGATGACATATGGTTTTATTTATAATTTATTTATACAAAGTGATTTTGATTAGTTTTCAATGGAAAGATCACTACTTAATACCAGGGATATACCAACATAAATATCCTAACAATTTTAAAAAACTATTGGGATAGGTTCCATATTCCAATGGTTAAATAAAATCATGGTTTTTTGGGTTAAACATTAGTTATCATTTTCTAATTACTTCCATATTTGTTTTCAAAAAAAGGAAATGAAACCTATTGAAGAGATGCGATGAAAAAGGATAAAAACAACAATATTCACATAGACGAGATGAGAATTCTTCCACTAATTCCTGTTGTGAGTATTTTATTTCAAATATATATTTTGAAATAATATATAACATCATATGATTAATTTTTTCTTAGACATTTTTTTAGGATCCACCACTGAGGTGACAGTTATTTGACAAGTATACTAGTATTTTTCCCATTACTCAGGCATGTGGTATGAGGGAGGGTGGTATGAGAGATAGGCGATCTAGTCAGTGAACCCGATTAGACCCTTCCCCTCCCACTAAGGTACCATTTATCACCCATTCTGATCCTGGTGTCTCATTAGGGACACACGTGATATTTAGGCTTCCAATTTTTTCACCACCCTTTTTATCTATGCCTCCTCATCCTTCTATACCATATCCGATGTTGATTCCCACACCTCATCCATGTCATGCATTTTCTCGCCCTCTATTACCTCTTCTTTTACTTCTACTTTCTTCTCCATGTGCTTATATATTCCATATTCTTTGACTCCTACTCCACCATAGTATGTTCCTCCATAGCATATAATAAGAACCACTCCACCTGTAGATGGTGTTCCTTCAATTTTTACTTATCAAATAGTGCCAATTGATCAGACTGCTAAATGTATATTTATACCATTAAGTAGTTCCAATTAATACCATTATTTATTTTCATTATAACAAGTATTGATATAATATTTTTTTCATTCATAACAGATACATCTACTAATATGAGTCGGGGTTAGGGGAGTACATGCATGCGTGTGGTGTGGAACTACCACACACAGTTAGTGGTGGACTATAATGAAGACAATTAAATGACTGAAAAAATAGGGTAGCAATGTCCGTTTTTTTGGAGACTTTTTCGAAATACTCAGACATCATTCTAGTTAACCCTCTCTCATGGAGACAATTTCCAAATGAAGTCAAGGATAATCCTTGGGCACAGATATGGGAAAAATAATCAGTTTTATTTAATGTAATATATTATTATTGAATTTATTTTAATTAATATTTTGGTGTCATCTTCGGTTTAATTTGTATGATGGTGAGGGTGTATGGTCAGCATGTCTAAAGAAGATAGGTGATCTTAGAGAGCCTATAATCATGAGTTTATAGTGGAGGGAATGCTATATTTGGCATAGAGTTATAGGTGGTACCTATCATGGATGATTTTTCAATAGAATAGTATTAGAAAATGATTACTCATTGGATGACTATCAAGATTATGGTATTAATCACATTTTAGGTATTTAAATTATAATTTTCATGTTTTTCATTAATATTATATTTTTTATTATTGAATTTTATTTAGTAATCATCCAGAAAAAAATATTGATACTAAAAAATACCTCCACAAATTGGGATGTACTATGATGTTAGATCATGAGAGGAACCATGCATGATAGTTGTTTATAATTTTTATTTAGGTCGTGCACTTTCTATTTGTCCCTACATAATTTATTATATTTATAATGTTTTTATATAATTTCAGTTATGAGATTAGTTATTGGTAGCCTATTTTTAATTATGGCTTCTGACAATCAATGTCATTATAGAGGCAGTAATTGAATATTGAAGTGTGTGTGCCTCTAGGAAAACTATTTTGATCAAGTAGAAGGAATAAAGATGGAAGTTCGGTTAATGAATAGAAATAGCATCATATTGTAGGTTTTACATTGTTGATTTAAAATTTTAATATCTATTTTGTAAATTTATAATCTATTTATATTTGTAACATGCTACTTTGGACGCCCTTGATGCCCTGGTACTTGATAATTTTGGGCCATATGATCACTTACATCAAGTGTTGAGGAATGAGCACCACAGCAGAGTATGATACCGACCTGGAAAGATTATAGTCCCGAAAAGGTATTGGCCCTCTTTATGTGCCAGTTGTAGTGCCATAAAGTTGGAACAGGTTAAGGAATAAGAAAAGGAGGATGAAAAAAGTGCAACATGGGTAGAAGAACGTTATGCTAGGGAAAACACTAAATTTATGAAACTGATGATAGTTGTATGTCCATAACTTCCACCAAAGGTCATCATAACTTGTGATGAATATATGTCATAAATGTATTCAATATATAGTGCACCGGGTGGTAGTTCTATTGGTCGTCGAGATGATTTAATTCTTGAGGATTATGATGGTGAGGAAGAGGTAGAGGATGCGGTTGATGTCGAGGACGAGCACAAGGAGTAGGATAAGGCAGAGGAAGGGGCGAGGAGGAGGTCGAGGATGAGGGTAATGAGGAGGGAGTGAATGATGATGGGGACAGGGATGAGAACGAGGATGAGGCTAAGGATGATATTAGAGATAGTGATGGTGATGAGGGACAAATGGACCAGTTACATTTTTTACTGATATTATTGACATTCGATGTTTGATTATTTGTCATTACTGAATGTATGTGTTATTAGGTATGATACATTATCTTTTTTTCTTTACCTATAAATAATGAAGATTTACATGATATGTAGGTATGGATTTTGTGGATTCTCTTTTTAGGTAGTGGTCTGGATTTTTTAGGAATCATTATCTTATATATTTGGGTTCTATTTGAGGAACAATATTCCACCCTTCGTACAGTATTTAGGTATGTGTTTGGAGTATGGTTTGAGGTGATTTTTCTCAGAATATTCCCCATTAACATTGTCATTAATACATGAATAGATTTTAGGGATCCACCAAATATATTCAATCATTCTAGGTTTCTTCATTCGACCTATAACACATAATAATAATAAGATGTTCAATTCATGAAAAGTGTTATTCATACAGCATGTTTGATTCATGGATTCCTCATAATCCACCTTGTGAATGTCCATCATTACCATATGTAAAGAGGACTACTTCCTATAAAAAAAGTTTATCATTATGAGAAGTCCATATATATGATATAACTCACCCAATAGCATCCAATAGAAGGTTCATAATCTACTCACTATATTCAAAATGACATATTCTCTCCATGACAGTATTGTACTGCATGTCTCTATCATATTTCAGGATAAACCACATTTTTATGTAGTCCTATAATTCATGGTAAAATTCACATTCCTGGAATAAGTAATTTATATCATCTTTTTCTATGAAAAAATGTTTTAGTTAGAGACACGTTGATATCCAGATTTTTTGATTTTGTTATCTGTGGAAAATTTTCATTTTCAAATCCTCCATAGAAGGAGAGAGTATGATGAATGTATAAAAAAGATTTTAATTTTCTAATACATATTGGTGGCCTATTGGAACCACCTTATTCCTTATTGTATAAATCCTTGTCATTGAAGTTCCCATGCATGTTTTGTTTCCATATGTGGGTGTCACAACCAAAAAATTGTACCTCTCGATTTTCATACTAATTTGGGTGGGAAAATGACCATCAAAACTAGAGATTTGTGAACCTATAAGAACCAATCTCAATAATAAACATACAAACATTATTAGTAAATATAAATTAAAAAATATTTTATTCACTTAATCAACTATAAATTCATTGGATGGATATATGATCCCAAAACTTTAAGTAGTCCACTATACAAACAGTATAGTTCCTATTGGAAAAAAAATACACCAATTTAATAATCCAAATGAAACAATATATTCATATAAATTTTTTGAATTTAAAAATTAAAAAATAGGTGACATACTTTAATATGAACATCATGAAATGACTATACTCTAAACCATCCATGTCTTCTTTATACAATATATATGAAATCCACATTGAATCAAATTGATTCCAATAATCTCTAATGAAATCATTTCCCTAATATTTATTCAAAAAAATATAATGTAAAAAATGAATAATGGAATAAATATGGTAAAGGGGTTGGAATGGAATACTAAGGATTTTAGTAATCAAAACCCACCCACCAAAATCAAGATCCAAAAGGGAAGAGGGGATTTAATGGAAATAAGTGAGGGAATTATCACCCTAAAAATTGACTCTCTTTGTTCAACTCCTACATTAAAAATGGGGGAGTCTAAAACTAAAATGAATATTCTTTCCCTGATAAAAGAAATATTTTTTTTCAACAATGAAGCATGACTATAAGTGTCATGGGGAAATAATTGCAACATAGGCTCTCATTCTATTTTATGATGACTGTCATTATGAAACTCATCTTTTAGAGTGTTAATATAAAATCATGTCCACCAAATATTGTGTGAATATGATATCAATGAGGTATCCCTAATAATGTTATTTTGAAATAGTTATCATGTAGAATTTACTCTTACATAACACATCAAAATTTAATCCACTTGTATTAGCTTAATGTTCTCATGTAGATTTTATTCTCTAGAGAGATTATGCGTTGATCCCATAAACTAATAGAGAAATCATCTGTTAATTCTATAGGCATAAACTATTGGATTCTCAACCCCATGTCACGTTACCCCTTAATTCATCATGACATACAACATGATCGAAAAATTAAAATATCATTTGAATTTATCAACCTGTAAGTATTTAGTACCTTATAAATTTCATAATTAAATTCATATCATCTTTATGAATCCTATTCAGTACACCTATTATAACTTTATCCTATATCTTTTATTAATTCAAACCGGATTCATAATAAGTTGGAGGAGATGTCATAAGAGATCAAACTCCCTGTATATTTTCCAATGAGGCCATCATTAATTATCTTGAAATATTTTTTTCCAATACCTCCAAAATCAATTGTTTTAATACACTCCATCCATGAAAAAATGACCATCTTCTTTTCAAAAAATGAACTAGTCCATATGATGTAACAAATAATCCTTTGAATCTCTTTTATGAGATTTCTATCCCATCTACTAAAATCCAATATCATTATTTTCTCATGATTTTAAATGAGGGGTAATTGGTGAATGAAAAATCAATCCAATTAAACAAATTTTTCACTGAAAAGTTAACATTCAATCCCCATTAGGAATCCACAATTTTTTAAAATGATAATTTTTAATTCCTTTCTCCATTTTCATATATAATTACATGTGAGTATTATTAGTCAATATTAAATCACACTGAATTCATCTAAAATCACCCAGGCCTATGAATTAAATTATGAAATCATATTTTGTGTTCTATATTTTGTATATTAGTTATATTCTATATGCCATATTAGTCATATTCTGTTTGAATTCATTTCTAAATTCATATTCTATATTCCATATTTTTCAATTATCCATATTTTGTATGACATATTCTGAATTCAACTATGTATTCCATATTATTTATGTTTTATACATAATTCAATTCATTCGGTGTTGAATTTTTAAATTTAATACACTGTACATAGATCAGAATACTGTATGTATTCAAAATTCTATATAACACATTCCAATTTATGTATTCAATTCTCTATGTATTCTATTAATAATTCATAATTCAATCCTATATATATTCAATTCAGAATTCAATGTGGAATTTTTTATTGCACAAGTTAATTGCATTATGAATTCTATTTTCCAAAGGAAGGCTATGCAATTCTGAATTCAATTCTGTATTCTATTCTATATGTATTGTATTCAACTCAATTTTGAGTTCTGTATTCTGTATTCTGATTTCTGGTTTCTAACATGCACCACAATGTATTCAATTCTGTACGTAACTGGACAGGGGGAGCAAGGTCAGCCTACTGTTGTGAATTCTAGATAAGAAGGCTATACAAATGGTTTTATACCATTATTATATGTTTGAAAACTAACTTTATAATAACATTTTACCTGAAAACATTGGAATAGTCTACACCAATGGTTAGTACACCATTGTAATAGACCCTGAACTCAATCATTTCAAATAGATTCTTATAAAACATTGGTATAAAGGCTAATCCAACAGTTACTAAACCATTGGTATAGAAACTGAACTCAATATTTTACCAATGGTTTACCAAAACAATTGGTAAAGAATTATTGCAACTATTTTCAAACCATTGTAATACACCTAAAATTTAAAATATACAACGATTAAAAAAAGTTGGTAAACATTTATACCAACGGATAGTAGAAACTGTTGGTATAATATGCATTCCAAAGCTAAATACCAACAGTTATTCAATAACCATTGTCATATGTCTATCCACACGCCTTAGAAGACAACAGTTTAGAAAACAGTTGCTATAGTTTATACCAATGGTTTTCCAGCATTTAGAAATGGTTTAAACCCATTGGTATATAACTTATTTCTAGTAGTCTCACATTGTGGAGGTGGTAGTCCACATGTACGGACAAGTGACAGTATCGTTTCCCAACGGATTGGATGGAAATAATAATGATATTATTAGAAATAAATTATTTAATTATTTCATAAATATCATATATAAAAATTAAACCCATCACAAAACCCATCCAAAAAATAATGGGTATGAATAGTGAATTTTATATCTATGTGGAGATGGTAAGCAGTAGATACACAGGAGCGATACATTCACTTTAAATTTGATGGAGAATAGTATAAATAAAGGCGATTTAATAATTATAATTACAATTAATTATATTTAGTAAATTTAATTTATTAATTAATAAATAATATAGCATATTTATATGAGGTAATTTAAGAATTAAAAAGATACTGGTCAATTAAGAAAATTATGTCTTTTTGAATAAGATCTATGTGATCCCAAATTAAAAACCATGGGGTTGATCTTTTTTGGAATAGTAGAACCTAAAAAAGTTCATATTTTAGTTTAGAAGATAAATTTTCACGTTTTTTTAGAAAGAGGACTCAATGTGGTGTGAAGAAGAGAATGTATAGGTTCCCTTCTATAGGTTAGGGGAGGGGTAATCTTGGAATTTATTATAATTTTGAAATATAACCAAGTACTTATCATGAAAAAATGACAAAAAAAGGACAGAGATCCAATTTTAGGATAGGATTCACTTGAAATCAGATATATTAAAAAAATGTATACTTTTAAATGGTGTTTCAAACCCTATCTTCTGTTTTAAACCTTTAGTTTAACTATTTTATCATTAACAATGGTAACATATTTTTAACTTTTAAATGATTATAATTTTACATATATGGTAAAAATTAAAACATGAGTGGGAAAGAAATTAAATTTTTGACCAAATATAACCCTTATTTCCATATTTTAATATTTTTATTATTTAATTAAAAAATTAACAAAATACTATTATGGTAAAATATCACTAATTTCGATTTTGACAATATTCATTTAATTTGACTTAAAATAAAAAATTAAAAAATTTAATTATAATATAATCATTAAAAATTACAATAATATTTCCTATTCATATAAAAATATCATGTAACACTATTACTCAAACATGTTATATTAATTTTAATATATTTAATATCATTTATTTAATTTTTATATAAATTGATGAAGTATTTGGTTGGTGTTGCATAAGAATTTATGGTAAATAAATAATAAATATAAATAAAAATATAATAAAATCATCAAAATAATTAAATTATACTAAAAATAAAAATTAATATTTATTTATAACTTACTTTTTTCCCAATCTGGACACATAAGAGATATTTAAATCTAAAAGATTGGCATTTTGTAACTCTCATTAATTTTAATATATATAGGAAATTTCCTTTCAGAATTTTCCCATAAATATTAAATTTCAATAATAAGGTCATGGGGGTCTAATTTCCAATTTCCAAAAAAATAATATGAAAAATGGAGACCTTAACATTTAGTCTTAACATCGTTTAACCTAATTTACATTTTCCGCGGGTAAAATTTTCTAGGGTTACTATTAATAATAAATAATATTTATGGGGTAACATTTACCATATATGGGCCTCTTGTTTCGAAATATGAACTCCATTTATCAAAATTATATTTCAAAATGTGTTCGAAACTCATTTTTAAATAACTGTGCAAAATAAAATGAGAACCACATTTTAGAAAAATAAAATTTTTAGGCAAAAAACTAGGTTTATTCAAATTTCAGCATCCAAAAAATATAATATGAATTTTAAAACATTAAATTGAATATATAATATATTAATTTAATTTAAATTAGTCTCAAATTTTGATTTATTTAATTTATTTTGATAAAACTTGTTTGTGTGCATAAAATAATTTCAATGAAATGCATTTCATAACTATAATTTTTTTATAAATATTCGACCATAAAATTGACTACAATCAATGTAATTGGATTATTAATAAAATATAATTACTATTTATAATTTAAAATAAAATTATAATAAAAAGGAACACTATAAAATATTGAAAAAAAATACACAGTTTTCAATAAAAATAAGTGTTTTTACTATTCATCAAAAAATCAATCTTTTTAAAAAAAATACGAAAATTTCATCCTAATATAATTTTAAAATGATCAAATAAATAATTATATCCTTTTATAAAATACTATTTATATATTCTCAAGAAATTATTTGTAATATTTTCTCATAAGAATAATTAAAAATTATTTATAAAGAAAATATTCTTTTGAATTATAAAATGACATTATTAAAAAATTGAGTGCATATTTTCTCAACATTAATAAATACATTAATATTTAGTTGGACTATTATATATTTAATAATATTTAGGACCCTATATATACTCACTAATTTAATATCATGGTAATAAATTTTATTTTTAAATATTAATATTTTCTTATTCATTTAACCAAGGTGTTTCATGTCTTGTATACTATCGAAGATACTCTTATTTTAAAATATTTGGGTGTTACATTCCCCAAAACATATATAAATTCCACCCTTAAACTTTTTATCTATCATTGAAAGTTTAATATTTTAAAATTCCCTTTTCAAAACCCATGACATATAAATCAAAAATAAAACTTCCCTTAATTATGGAATTAGAAAAAATAAAGGTTACCTTAATTAACACATAATCAACTTCCTAGAATAGAAGAACATTGTTGGGAAGTTAAATAATGTACATGTGTAAGATACCAACCTTTATAGTGATAAATTTTTCTCATTTTGACATATTATTTTACCCTTGTTTTAGTATGACTTTGGTTGACTCCTATCTTGTGGGTGTTTGGGTGATTTTTTGTGATTTTGGGGTCTTTTGGGGCATTACATAGTTGGTGTACAGTTTTCCCAAAGCGTGCAACCTCCCCCAGATAGTGTGCATCCCAGACAGAGGTCAATTTCATTGTTATTTCATATTTTATCAAACAATTCACAACTTATAAGAAATCATGAAACTCAAGAAGTATGGGTGAATGGTTTTAAGAATTTTGTGGCTCCACCCAGGACACCATGTGCACAAAAAATTAAAATCCAAAAATTTTAATTTAAAATTGATTAACCCACTTTTTTATTCTCATTCTCCCACACTAAACATAAAACATTTTACATTTATATTAGATGTTATGGAGAGGGTTAAAAGGCTTCATGAATGTTTTCCATTATGACTCAAAGATCCAGTGGAAGGATCAACCCCTAGTAAGTGTACCCTTCCTATTTTTGTTTCCTCTCTCTCCTGTATCTATTTCCCATATTAAAGGGATGGGTTTTTTCCCCTATTTTCAATGATTTAGATATATGTTATGATGGATCTTCTTTAATTGGATGTTTTGAAAATGTTTTTATTCTAGATATGTTCCATAGTTGTTATTATTAATGTTCAAAATCAAAGTGAGGGTTGTGGAATATAGAGCTTACATTGATGATGTTGAGGTAGGTGGTCCAATTTCAATTTCCCATATACTTGACTATGATTCATGTTTTGTATTTTTACCAATTCCTTTCCACATTAGGAAATTAAAATTTAAATTAAATTAAAAAAATTGATTTTCCAACGTGATTATTAGACCCTCTACAGATCTCATTGGTATCATTAGAGATGATGAGACTGGATCGACGGTAAGCCATGGGTTGTGTCAAGTATCATTAAATAAATATAATGAAATTTAAAAAATATGGAATAATGGGCATATGGAATTGAAATAAATTTTTTATTCATTTTTAATAAATGGGATTATGAAATTGGTTGAATAATGCGTCATAAAAATGGTTGATAAAGGGGTTATTAATGTCTAACCATGGTATGTGATATTTGTGAATGTTGTGAGAAATGTGTTTTGGGCTTGGTTATACTTTACAAATACCCATGGGGTTCAACACTATATCTCTAGACCCTTATGATATATATAAAGTTATTTTTGTGCGATCACTAAGTTGTGGATTAGGGACTACTTCTCCAAAAACCCTTTATGTTCCAAACTACATCACTAGGACCCTATGGTATTTATGTGAAATCAGAATTAAAGGAATAATAAGATCCCATGAATTAATGATCTTTGAAATTCCTATGTTTTATGGTTCAATCTATATAATTGGATGAAGAAGGCTGTATCGGTTCAGTTGTCACTATAAACATGGGGGTCTATGTGGTTAGTTAAATAATAATAAATGTAAAAAATAATTTATCATTCATACTTTGTTCTTTATAAAACGACAAACATCTTTAATAATGCATATTTATTTAGACACTGTTAGTGGTGTCCTGCAGAGTTTCACTCACACCCTATTCAAACTGCTAGATCGGTACCCAAATAGATTTCATCTTTACATGACATTATAATTGAAATATCCTTGCATTAGGTGGCTGAGTTAAAATTCAGGATGGGTCATGGATGGGCGGACCAGACATGATGTTGGGAACCTCTTTGGAGATATCAATGTGTCTTTATTTTAGGATTTCAATAGAAACATTATACTCATTACGGATTTTCATATCTACTTCTTTGGTTTATGTTCATTTTTACATGTTTTGGGATTATCGTGTGATGTTGGTCTTTATTGATTATGGTATTATCTATGTTATTGTTTATTATCATTTATATGTTGTTTATTGATTTTCATTATATAGTTTCTTTATTAAAATGGTTGTAGTCTCCCCATAATAAATATTTTTCCCTCAGTGTTAGTCGAAATCCCCTTGAATATTGGGAGGGGTGTAGGAGGTCATGTGATCAAATGGATCGGGATACCGAAATGTGGAACTCAGTTCGGAACTTCACAAAGTTGTATAAAAGGTTTTTATTAACATTTATGTTGTAATGCTATTTAGGAAAGGTCGATAGGATACTAGTATGAGTTGGGCATTAGTCATGTGCTCATTCATATTTGTATTTAAACTATGTGCAAGGGAAATCCCAAGTACCCATAGTGGTGTTCTTGTCTTGCTGTTGTTGTTATAGTTGTATGTTATTTCACCTCAGGTGATGCACCTTTTCTATGATATAATTTTTTCTAGATTTTACTCCTATCCCATCATGGCGCATAATTTGAGTAAACATGCACCATTATAGACACTAAATATTTTATATGACATGAATCATTTTTAGGAAAAAATCTAATAGATTATTATAAGTGGGTTTTGGAAAAAATGGAAATGATTTTCTTATTTTGAGTTATTTAAAATGAAATGATTCATAATAAGTCATTCATTATTGTAAATGATCCTTAATGTGGTAAATTAAAATGGATAAAATAATTCCTATTGAAAAAATTTGAAATATGAATGTTTCTACCTTTTCTATCCATGACCTGGGTGAGGCACGGTTGAGTGTAGTGATAATGATAATTTTTCGATCGTGTAGCATAGTATGGGGGATAACTTGTTAAAGATTCATGTGATTCCATATTATATAAATTTTATAATGAGGTATTTTGTTTATAATACTTGTGTTTTGAATTTTAGAAAAATGTATCCATTTTGAATTGTGTTGATAGGATGATAGGAAGACATGTTTGCAAATATGCCTCTAGCGGTGGAACTAGTGGCTCTGATAGTTCAAAGTGAATGTGTGGGAGATTAGTTCTGTGAGAACTTTTAGATCATTGTTATTCTGGTTGAATAAGAGTCATGGTGGGATTTTTATAATATGCCTAACCTGAAATTGGAGTTCTAGTTGCATCACCCTCTGATCATCACTAGAGAGGTTGTACGTGAGGTAGTTGAGTTATGGATTGAGTATATACACAAAATTCATTCCTGTTTTAGAGAATCCTATAGAGAAGATAGTTAAATTGGATACATAATTATTTTGAGGACCATCAATGGATTGGTTATATATTTAGACTTGTTATGAGTACATATATGACAATGTAAGTAAAAACATTCAGGAGATGTTCCTGGAACATTTTTAGTCATAGATAGTTAGGGAGGAAAGGGAAGATGAGTTTATGAGGTTAACCAAGGGGAGTATGTCCCTGATGGGCTATGGTTTTTCAGAACACCAATTCATTTCAATTTTTCCCATTGTTGGTAGGATATTAGAAAACATCAAGAAAACATTTTTAGTATGGGATTAAATGTGATATTATGTACTAGGTTATCATCTTTTGGCTGAATATGTTTTATGAAGAGTTGAATTAACATCTAATTTATATAGTAAACCTAAACAATGCTTCCAATGGATTGAAGGTAGTTTCTATTGGATGACATACATCCTCCTAGAGTATGGAGCCTCATTATGATAATTTCAACTAGAGAGTTGAAAAATAGAGTGTCGAGGGACAAGGATTAGTTACTCAGATTATTAGATGAGTATATAGTCACCAATGTTATAGGTCAGGTAAAATTCATAGATAATCTCTATACCAACCAGTGTAGTGTTGAGCCAATGGACGAACGAGTCACTTATAGAAACCATTGACTAATAATCATTGATGGTGGAGTTAGGCCAAATCAGAGTAATGGAAGGGGGCCTTCTACCCCATTTTAGTAAATCATTTTGAGTTTTTTTGGTAATGGAGGTTGAGGCGGTGTACGTGGAATGTTAGGGAAAGGGTTCTACAATTAGAAGAGTAGTTAAACTTATGGTACTCATACTATAGCATATGGTAGATAGAAAAGATATTTTCATGTTGTTCAGCCTACATTTGTGGATAGTAAGGTTTATCCATCAATAGTCATAGGTGTTATTTTTTGTATCATTTACACATTATATAACATTTTTTGATTCGGGAGCCTCGGATTATTTTATATATTATCAATATGTGAATGGATTGAATCCGACAGTGGAATTTTTGAGTGGGGCTATATTGATCACCACTCCACCGGTAGTGTAGTTGAGGTACATCTATTTTTTTATATTGTAGGTTATATAACATGAGGTTATACATATCAGTATGTTAAGGATGAGCCTCAATGACTTGGTGGTTTACTACATCCATTATTCAATATATAACTGGAGTAAGACAATGTTACCATGGAATTTTTGGTGTTTCTTTTGAGGATCCTTAATAATAATTATTTTATTTGGGTGATTGTGGGTTAGATGAAAATGGTAGACCAATTCTTTCTTATATAGTATACTTTTCCCATGGATTAATTAGGGGATATGTATGTTAGGGATGTATTCTATTTGTATGTGGAGACAGAGTGCATATTTTGAAAATATGATTCAAATTTTACTTCATCTTTATAGAATTTATTACATAAGTAATTGGGTACCCATGTGTTTCTGAGTACATATACTCACCCATAGATATATGGGAAATTAGAGTGAACTATCTTTGTGCTAGAGGACATGTTGTGAGGATGCATCCTTGATTTTGGTGGGTATTGGGAGAAACACTTAGTGCTAAATGAGTTCACCTATAACAATAGTTATATGGAGACTATTAAAATGGAAACATATGAGGTACTTTAGGGATATACTTATAGATAGCCTCTATGTTGTATAGAGGATGGTGAGTCAGAGTTGTTGGGACCAAGTCTCATGCAGGAGATAACCGAGCAGGATTAGATGATTTAGAAACCTAAGGATAAAACTCATAGTATATAGAATTATATGTTGATTATAATTTTCAATACCTTTATATTAGCGGTTTTTATTATTTATTCCTTTAGGTTTTGTTGATATTGGGTCACCATAGGACTCTAAGGTATGTCTTGATGGCCCCCGGGTTAATTTCACCATCTAACATCATTGGAAGAAATATATTGGTGTCATATCGATTGGAACTTCCATAGAGGTATTGAGTTGTGAATTATGTCTTTCAAATGTCACATATTTGGTAGTATCACTTTGACCATTATCATGTGATCTATATTAATGATATTGGTCATGATATTGATTTATCCCTTTTGAAGTATCAGATTCATATTTTTGATCATAGTGAGAAGTTATAGCATCAAAATAATGTAACAATAGTCCATGTTCCCTAGAATCATGGTCATTTTTAGAAGGAAGAATTGGAGGGGGGAGAATATAAGTATCCCCAATGTCCTGGACCAATTCCACATTGGCTTAGTGATTCTTAGGGGTACAACTTGAATAATATTTCTTATAAGGTAGTGAGATTTTAATATCCCAACTATTGTAAATATGTATTGTATTTTTTTCAGGTATTAATTTACCCTTTTGGGTTTTAAATTTGTTGAGTCTTTTCTTGGTTTCATTCGAGTGAGTTTTGGTGATTTTGGAGGGTTTTTGGGTAGTGCACGGTTGGTATATAGTTTTCCCAAATTGTGTACCCTCCACCTAGAAACTGTACAACCAATATAGAGGTTAATTTCCAAATTGGTTCATATTTCTCCAAAACATTAACCACTTAATAGGAAACAGACACCCTAGATAGTAGTGGTGTATAGTTATGAACATTGTTTTAAAAACGTTGAGGCCCCACCCAGAAAACATTCTGTGTGGAAAAGTAAATCCCTAATTTTTTAAAAAAATCAACAACCTTGATATTTTTCCCATCATCCCCAGTAAACCGAAAACATTTAATTTGATTTTTTGAGGTTCCATAGCGGGTTATATTTCTCCTTGAACATCTCCATTTTCAAATTGAAGATTTTGTGGAAATATTGACACCCATTGGTGAGTGTTATATTCCTCATTTTTTTTTATCTCTCTCATTTCCCTTTCCTATCGGAGAAGGGTTATTTTTTCCTCTACTCAAAAAGGAATACATGTAGGGTTTTATGTATCTTGGTCATAGGTTTTTATCCTAGATATATTCTATTGTGGTGGTTTTTAATTTTTTAAAGAAAATTAAGTGTTTTGGTTTTGATAATGTTCATCAATGATATTGAGGTTACTAGCCTATTTGTTATTTCACAGAGAATTAATTATGATTCACGTGTCCTAGATGTATTGTTTACTTGCCACATTTGGAAATAAAAATTTAAATTAAATTTACTAATTGAATTACCCATGTGATTATGAGACACTCGATATATCCCATTTTAATATTTGGTAATAATGAGAGTGGCTCGATGGCATACCATGCGATGTACAGAATATCATTGAATAAAAATTATGAAATTAAAAAAAGTAAAAATGATTATACATAACTAAATTAAATACTTAATGCATGGTTGATAAATGGTATTGTGAAATTGGTTGTATCAATGTTTTAAAAATGGTTGATAAATTCATTATGAATGTGGAACCATGGTATCTGATATTTTTGGATGATGTAATCAACTTATTTTGGGTTAGGGGCAACTGAGCCAAATACCCATGGGGTGTCAGAATTATACTTTATGCCCCCCATTTGTTGGTGTGAAATCATCATTATATGAAGAATAAAACCCATGAGAGAAAGACCTGTGAAATTTATATGGTGTATATTTTAGACTCCATTAAAGGCTAAAGGGGGTATGAGTGGTTTAGTAATCACCATGAAACTGAGGGCCTATGTGGTTTATCAAAAAATATTAAATGTGAAAATTGTTTAATTCATCAATTTTTACATTATTCTTTATATAACTTATATATGTTTATAGGAATGATATTTCATTAAACATCAGTGGTGGTGACCTATTGAGTTTATTCACACCCTAATCGTTCTTCTGAATCATTACCCAAACTACCTTCATGTTTACAAGACAGGATAAGGGAAAGATCTATATGTTAGGTGGTTTGGTTGATATTTGATATGGGTCATCGATGAGGAAACTATACATGATGTCAGAACTATCTTGGGAGATTTTATTGTGTATTTATTTTGGGTTTTCATTAGAAACTTGACACTTATTATGGAATGACATATCTACTTCCTTGGTTAATTGTAATTTTTCGTTTTTTTAGGATTATCAAGTGTTGAAGTTCTTTATCGATTATGGTATTATCCAAGTAATTTTTTATTATCATTTTCATATTTTTTATTTATTTTCTATATTGTCAAGCTTTTACAAAGAGGGTATATTCTCCCCATGTAACATATTAGATCCTTGTTGCTAGTCATAATACATTGGTATATATGGAGGCATGCTTGAGGTCATGTTATGAACAAGCTCGGGGCAGTGGTTTGTGGAAATCGAGTTGGGATGTCAAAAAATGGAAGATAAAACTAACTACCAAGTACTAATAGAGAGTGATAAAGATAATGGTCAAGATAAATTTATTGACCAGAATACCATAATTCTATGATGATTGAAAAGGCCATTGATTCATTAGAAATGAAGGAAAGGTTATAAAATTTTATTTCAGGATCCTTTTTCTAAACATGATGAATTTATTTACAATCTTGACTAAAGACATGAGTAAATATACATACTTGACTAGTGAAGTTTCATCATTTAATAAATTTCCATAATAATATAATAATTTACTATGAACGATGAGTGAGATGAATATTTCATGCTAGAATCACTCAAAACAACTTCAAATAGAACACATATTTTCATAAAATGATAATATGTTATTCTTGTAATAATTCTTATCCCAATCCAAAATTGTTAACACAAACTATGAAAATTAAAAAAATGATTTAATATTCTTACGAATGATTAATAAATTAATATACAAAATAAAATATTAATACCCAAAGTTCAATCTAAATAATTCCATAAATAACTATCCTTAAAACTCATTATAATATTCCTGACTAAGGTAGAAACCAAATAATATAATTATATAATCACATATTATTTCATGTTAAATTTACCATTTAGATCTAAATAAAGTTTGTCACTATTAAATCCTGATAAAAAAATTATATATCATAATTATATAATATCTAAATATATGATAATAATTTCTATAAATAATATGAATCGTCCTAAAATAATAAATTCTTCTAAAATATAATTCAACCATTATTCCGCAAATAAAATCATGTGATATTATGTTTACATTAATAAAATATTTATCCCCAAAGTCAAATTAATATTTTTTACTCAATACATTTAATTTAAAAATATATACTAACTAGGAAATCAGATAGTCTAGTGGTAGGAACTACACCCTGACCTCCCATCGGTTCTGGGTTTAAGCCCCACAGACTTACCTGATGGGACGAGTTTCCACCTAGAATGTGTGTTATCCTTTTATTATGAAAAAAATCATGTAACAATCATATTAATAATAAACCTTGAATATATAATGTTCACCAAAATATAATGAACATCCTGTGAAATAATAATAATCATTAAATCACTTTTTATCCTCTGATGTTTTCTTTACATATTATTATATCTATAAAATAACATAATCTTAATTGACTATTATTACCTCAACACCAGTAACATATTAATGTTTATCTTTTACTCACTAATTTTTTTTCTATAAAATATCTCACTTCCATTAAATAACTTATATTAATTATTGAAACTATTCAACATTTTCTTTCAAATCCTAAAATAAAAACTACTATATAAAATTTATAAGATGTTTAATGATTCTTATATCTAATAAAAAATTGATAAAAAGTACTACTACGACATAGTTCTCAATTTCTAATACATAAAAACTTAAATAATTACACTTAAATAGTTTTAATAACATATACACCAAGGAATAAATCCATGGATTAGGTAATTGACTCGAATAATGAAAATTTTTCCCATTTATAAAACATTTAACTACAAATGGTAAATTACAATTAACTTAATCTTCCTCCATTCAACTATTTACTTTATTCTCATATGTCAATTTCTCTATGCCATTATTTTATAAAAATAAAAAAAATACTCCCATTCCTTTAATAAAATCACTAAATTGATTCTTCCCACATTATCAACATACAAGAATTGAGATATTTATTCCTTTATAATCTCCATCACATGAGATCTCTGTGAAATTCGTCATTATCATCTTTTAAGATCCCATGAGTTAGTTAACATATAATTTTTTAATCATATTTCATTAAATCAATTGAAGAACTATAATGTCTTTAACGCTTTTCATTATCCCATTTGGATATTCATCATATTATTTTCTATCATTTTTAAAATCTGTGTAGTTTGTTCTTCTTATAGTCGTTGACTAAAACCAAATATTATGTTGTGAGAAACAATAATAATAGTGAGAAATCATAAAATATAATTCATATGAAATATAAAACATCAAACACTATATTTAATCAAAGAAACCTTATAATTATCCATTATCATCCATGGACATATATATTCAAACCCTTTATAATGGTTTGTGATGAAAATATAATGTAACCCATATATATCCATCTGGAATGTCAAAAAAAGTTCATTAGGGAAAAACTCAACTAGAAATATAATGATGGATTATAGGTACTCAATAAACTCTTTTTAGGGTTATTAACTCTAAACGCACATATTTCTAAACCATGTCTACTTATAGTGTCTAAATATAGATTTAGTTTTAGGAAACCCAGATATTCTCTTCCTTACCAAAACATAAGATGTAATCATATGCTTAAACGTATCACCTAGTGTTTTCTCAAAATTTGTCTAATAATAATATATAAATATTTAATACAACATTCCTCTTATACCAACTATAGAAACCCTATATTTTCTTACATATATATATTATATCTTAATATTTGAATATTGATTTCCTTTTAGAAAAGCAGGCCTGAGAACCATAACCGTTTAGTGCTTTCAAAACATGGATACATAAAAAACAGGTTCATAAGTGAAATACATCATATTGAAAAATGTTATCCATTCATGTTCCTATTATTATACATATCATAGTTTATACCTTTTATTATAAACATAGAAAATTAAATATAAGAAACGGTGATCTCAGATGCTCAGTAAGTGTATACAAGGGGGATATCAATGACCACACACGCATAACATGTACATAAGGGTATGATAACATGAGCTTAACATTTTAAAAGTTTTCCCTTCAAATAATATATCAGAATATTTATTCATGGATTAAATCTCGGTTTCTCATAATATATGAATCATAAAGATATAAAAAACATGAGTCAGGAGAGCATAACCTTAGCATAAAACATTCTATTTGTGGTATAAAACTAAGTACGAATAATCATTTCCTTAGAAGTGAAGAGTCAATTATAAGACCATAATAGTGGATTTGGATCCCTCCCCAAACCATAGTAGTAGTATTGGTTAACTTTAAATAATTTCATAGTGAAAAATTTCCCTTACTACATAGGTTTCACTCACCATTCTATCCCAGTTTGTCTAATGAGATATACTTATTTTCCTAGTAAATTAGTGGGATGTAAAATTCCAAGATCAACCATTACATAATTCAAATCATAAATATTTGTTACACATGATCATAAATCACTTATCATATAATAAAAATTGAAAATTAAATAGTTTTCATAAACATTTCATCATAGAATAACATGTGGAAAATAAATGGGTTTCATAACTTAATTATCCCATGGGAAAGAAATGGGTTCCATATAATAATTAATAAATCACCATCATCATAATCCATCAAAATAATTAAATTGGAAAGAATGAATGTATAATTTACCTAGTAAATCATATGTATCATCATGGATTTTATCATGGATGAGAATTTATTTTAAAATATTTATGGAACATATCTTGAGGAAAAAGAGTTTTCACTTTCAAATCATATAATTAAGACATAAAAATTTTAAAAATATAAAATAAATTGATTTCTATGAAAATAAAATTGAAAATTATTATGGTATAATCAAATCATTGAGTTTCCATGATGTTGGTAAGTTCAGATCATATAATATAAGTTAAAAAGAAAACATTCATTTTAAACTTTTGTAAAAGGTAAAAACATACATCATTTGGAAAACATAAGTAGAATTAATTTTAAACCATTTTTTAAACATTTAATCACGATTAAAAATGACTTCAAATATTAAAAATAAAATATTTAAATAATTATTGAAAATATTTTTAGAAAACAAGGATATGGAATATAAATGTCTTTAAACTAGAGAGAGAAATTAAGTCAGTTTTCCTTAAGACATTATTTTTGGTCCCTTGAGTTATTAAAGATAGAAAAATGAAAGGAAACCATATTATATATTAATTTAAAAACATAGGATTGAAACTAAGGACATTATTTATATTTATATAAGGTAACTTCATCATCAGAAACATTGTCACAAATAATCCTGATAAAAAATTAGATCGTAACATAAATGACTTAACTTAACTCTCACATCCTTCGTACATGCTAAAATCTCTGGTAAAACAATAATACTTATATTTTAAATATATTATATAACCATAATAATATTTATAAAACATTATATTATTTACTTATAACCTTTTATCAACCATTTGTTAATAATTCATTAATAAAATCGATATTCATGGTGATAATTGTTGGGTATTTCATGTATGTTTGGTTTTTCATTCTCGGTACATGTAATTTTATCTTGGATAAATAACATAAATAATTTTAATGAGTATATTAATATAATATATATTCATTATATAAATATTTTTATTCATCCATAAAAGTTATAAGAGTAAAATCAATTACACATTTCAAAGAGACGGTAGGCCGTATGCAAGCATAAACCATATTTTCACTTTCTAACAGATGGAATGAAAGAAGGGTAAATAATTATCAAAAATTAAAATATCATTATTATAATATATATATATATATAATATTTTCATTAAATCCATCCTTATTATCATCCATATCAAATATAAATAAAAAACAAATTGCATCACTTTGTGGAGGACGTAGTCAACATGTAAACCCGGTAGACTTTGTTGTATCTCAATGGATTGGAAGGTAATAAGGTAGATAATATAGTATCATTATATGATTAAAATTAATTAATTAATGTTAAATATTGACATTAATCCCATCATAATACCCAAACATAAAATATTTTGAGGAAAAATGAATTGCATTGAAACGTGGAGATGGTAAGACATATGTATGCACGAGAAATACTTCCAGTTGACATTTGATGGAGAAGAGTGTGAATAAAGGTGATTAAATAATCATAAAAAATTTAATTATATTTAGTATAATATAGTTTTAATTTAATTAAAAATATAATACATTAATATAAGGTTAAAGAATAATAAAAAATAAATAGATCACTTAACATGGTTTCCTCTTCATTAAATGTACTACTTTGGATATCCTATTAATGAAAATAGTTTTGGTACTTTTTAAATAATTTGACATATAAAATTTATATATAGGTCTTTAGAAGATAATTTTCTAGGTTTTGGTTAATATATAAGGCTCAATGTGGTATGAAGAAAAGAAAGTAGATGTTCCCTTTACAAAGTGATGGGAGGGAAGATCTTGGAATTTGTTGAAAGATTAAAATAGAATAAATACCTTATCTTTCACGAATGACCCAAAAAATAATACTAATTAGATGATAAAATAATATGGGGTAGGAATAACATCAACTATTAAATTTCTGATAGTTTTACGTGGTTTTTTAAACTTTATCTTTTATTTCAATCCCTTAGTTGACCTTTTTTATCATTAAGCGTGGTAATGTATTCTTCACTTTTACATGGTTATAATTTTACATATAAGGTGAAAATTTAATAATAAATGTAAAAGGGGTAAAATTTTAGACAAAATAAATTCCTCATATTCATATTTTATTTTTTAAAAAAAATTTAAAAAATATTATTTTTATAAAATATCATTAATGTCGATTTTGGAACTATTCATGTATATTGAATTAAAATATATAAATAAAAATATTTATTTTTAATATATAATTTTAAGACAAAACTAATATATCATATATATTTTAAAAATTCATTTAACGAAAAAAATAAATCAAATTTTATTACTTTTAATATTTTTATAATAGTTTATTTAATTTTTCTATTAATTCAAAAATATTATATCCTCGTTTCATAATAATTTAAGGTAAATATATAATTAATAAAAATTATAAATAAATTTAAACAATTAAAATAATTTAATTATTCTCAATATATAAATTTATATGCATTCATAACTTTCTTTTTTCCTTATACGAAAACATAATAGATATTTGAAACTAATAGAGTGACATGTTGTAACATTCTTTGATTGAAATTTTAAAAATGTTATTTTTATATACAAGAATACTGTTAATAGTTAGTTTTTGAGCCTAATGTTATAATATTAATATTTACTTCATCCAATAATAAATAATATGAAAAATTCTGATATTAACATTTAGTTTTAACCTAGTTTTAACCAGGTTTTCCCTTTACCGATGTGATAATTTTACCACAGATACTATTCACAATACTTGAAAATAAATAAAAGAAATTTAAAAAAATCAGGACAAATGATTCCAAATATAGAATCCATTTTTGACAATTAAATTTCCACATATTTATGAAACACATTTTAAAATATGTTCCCAAAATGAAACGAAAACCACTTATTAGAAAAAGGAATTTTTGACGCATGAAATTTGGATTATTCTTATTCAATGCATAGAAAAATATTAAACAAATTTTAAATTATTATATTTAATATATTATATAAAAATATAATTAAAATAATTACCTAAAATTGATATATTAATATTTTTATTATAAAATGTGTTTGTGGGTGTAAAAATAGTTTTTTTAGAAAAATACCTTCAGTATGTTTAAAAACATTTTATATCAAATTCTACCCTAACATTAATTTCAATGAAATTAATTATAATATTCAGTATATATTACAACTATTATTTAATTTAAATAAATTTAAAACAAAATGGAACTTTGTAAATTCCAAAAATAAAATAAAGTTTTCAATAAAAATAAAAAATTGTACTATTCACTGAAAAATCAATATTTTCTACAAAATATAAAAATTTTATCCTAAGAGATTTTTGAAATGGTGAATTAAAAATGATATATAGTTTTAATCATAAACTATTTCTATAAGTTTAAAAAAATAATTATAATTGTTTCGACCAAAAATAAAAAAAAATTAAATAAAATAAGTTTTTGATGCATAAAATGCATTTATTAATAAAATGAGAGCTTATTTCCTAAGAATTAATCAATATATTAGTATTGAGTATGGACTATACATATTTCATAATATTATTTATCCTATTAAACCCCTCTAATTTAATGGCTTGGCAATAATCATCATGTTTAAATAATACTATTATATTCTTATTTTATGCTTATTGTTGAGTGTCTTGTATACTAACAAACAAAGTATTATTTTAAAATATCATAGTGTTACATAATTTTCCATATTTAAATTAATGGAGAACAAAATACACCATAATTGGGCTAAAGAAACTATATTATTACTCGATCTCATATCTTTACATTTTGCAACTCATCAACTTTCGTCTTCATGATACCAAAAGAAGCACCCACTGAAGAATCTGATGCTCTTCCAACTTATTAACCACGATTTGAAAGGATTTATAACTCTCTGTAATCCTATATAAAATTATAAAATGATAGGTATTTATGATTCATCTCTATATATTTCATCAGGTCAAAGACCCTAACACGATTTTTGAGCTCTTGATGAAGGCCATTATTGACCTTACTATTCTTTTATGCCTTTTTCCAATCCAAAAGTGGACTGAATCATAATAACTTGATGAAAAAATATGATTAAATAAAAACAAACATTATCTCTTTCTAAATCTCTATAAACTCTTGTGCATTGTTCAGATTCAGTGTGGTCAGAATGAAAACCATGAAGAACAGCTCTTTGAAGGCCTCCCATGTAAGACCATGTTACATGTATTCCTATCCTATGAGGCCCCACCACCTCTTGATGGATCCTTGAAGCATAAATTCATCCAAATTCACCCCCTTGTCACCAATATTCACCACTATTTCAAATATACCTTCATTTATTTCAATATAGTCCTCAGCATCTTGTGGACCATCTGTTCTTGTGAATACTCATAGATGGTGGAGATGAAAGTCATTAGAATTATAAATCATCATTATTTATTCCACTCCATCCTAGCTAGGCGTGATATATATGTCTTTTAGATGGGATGAGTATATAACCAAAACCACAATATTTAGTATGGTTGCATGATCATTTGTATCCCCATGCATATCCTATGGTGAAACTATTTAATCATCCCCAACTTGAGCATTCGGAAATCCATGAGGTGGTTTTTTCAAATACCGAAGTAATTCCTAGAATTCCTATAATGATATTGTTATAAGAAAAAAAGAACTAGTTATAAGTTACACATAATGGATTTCTATCATGATTCCAAATATTATACATATCCTACAGGATAAAAACACAAAAGGTGTTATCCCCCTAGTTCTATCCATATATCAAGATCCATCTTCCATACCTATACATTAGTCACCATCACATTTTTATAAAACATAATAGCATGCACAATTTTAAATTAGTAATGAAAGAAATTGTGTATCACAATATTAGGGTATATATATATCAAAATTAAACATAATTCATGGATTTTAATTAAACAACTACTATCCATCACATAATCAGTATATATATGACTTTTTTTCCAATGATTCTACATATGATATATACACACACCAAAATACCATAAAATTTTAATAGAAATACCATTTACAATAACTCAATGGTTTGTTACATATGAGTTATCCATGAACATAGAAAATCCCCAACATTAGTAACACAAATACTATCTATTTTCTATCATATCCCCAAAATAAAATAAAATAACCCTTGGAAATTCCGTACCATTTTGTTACACTACTACTTGAATAACTGGATCCCATCCAAAATTCCACATAAGCTCCTAAATTCCATCCCATACACAGGGGGCTTTCAAATAGAAGAGAGGGTCTAAAGTAACTTGGGAAAAAATAACATAGGTAATCATATCCATTAATAGGTAAATAAAAAAATTTAATTAAGACAAGAAAACTACATAGTGGGAGAAAACCATGAATAATTGTTATAAAAGATTTCATTTCTGGTTAAAAAATAATAAACCAATAGTCCCAAATGTGTAATTTCAACATGTATGTGAAATAAAATTTAAAATAGATAAAAAAATATAATTTCTCTAGTAACCATCCAACATTTATACCTATACCACATTCATATCCCAATTCCATGCTCCTCAACAACCTACTGCATATACCCTTTCCCTTCCCTTGTCCCTAATCATGATGTCTACACATGCATCAAGATGCTTCTATAGGATGTAAGTATAAAACCAGTAGGGCACTACCAATGCATCCATGAAACAAGTACACATTAATAAGATTTTATTACATGATAATTGGAAAATTAAAAATAAATAGGAAATAATCACTTTTTAGCATTCGTAAAAAAACCAAACCTCCACAAAACCTAGTTATAATTGATTCATCTCCTTTCCAAAAAAGAGTTCATAATATAAACTTTGATCATGGGTAGACTACAAGGTATCCTCTAGTATCAATGAACAAACACAACTCCAACGATCCTTAGGTTAGGCCACTGGGTCATCAAGACCTATTTCTATCACAGGTCAAGCCAAAAGACCATTATACCTGATCTTCACCTTTGTTCTGGCCACATGGTCATAAAATCCTAGTGCATTATTAGGAAATTACACATGCTATTTTTACCTAGGGAATATCTCTAGTAAGGCCTCTTTTTCATCGTACCCCTTCCATGTATCCCAATCAATAGTATTTAATGTCAAAAGTCACACATGCTCTACTCTAGAGATAACCAGATCCATGATGGAAGACCCATCATTTTATACAATAATAAAATAACCCAAATTCCATATATCTATACATAATATGGAATAACACATGTTGGTAAAACATATCAAATAATGAAAATTTATTAGTAGCCCAAAAGTCGCACATGCGATCAAACATCAAACATGTTTCTCATGGGGTATACAAGAACACACTTATGATCAAGCTCAATCACGGGTTTCAAATAACAAAAGAACATGCTATCATATCTTGATAATATAAATATAAAGGGCCTTTTTATGCTAATAATCTTTCTATATCAAGATATTTTATGTCAACATCATGATTCCCCAACATTCAATTCTTAAATTCTACCTACGTACCAACAAGATCAACCTCACATGCTAATGGATATTAGAAACAATTCCAACTGAATATGAAAAGGGTCCTGGATATGATTGAAGAGGATGATGTGATGTAGGATTCTAATACAATCAACTAACCTTATGATATCCTCCATCAATGGTGGTTCTATATCCCATGATAGAAAAGATGATAATTATATAGATCTATCCACTTGTCCATTAATAATCCAGAAATAACTATTAGATCAAACAATGTTCTAAATATATGAATACTAAAACCCTAATATATTATTAATTCCAAGTGAGAATATGATATTAGGTACATTGGAATAATGGAGATAAAATGTTCACATACACAAAAATTTGTTGGACCAATGGCTTGGAAACCAATGGGAGTGGTGAATGAAGGGATGAAATTTTCCAGAAATAACCATGGGTGTCCCTGTATTTTATATAACTAAGAATAAGAGAATAAAGAGATATTTTAAGATATTTTGGTTATAAAATACAATTTTTAGATTAATTAATACCTCATTCATGGTTTGGTCACACAATTCACTAAATTGTGGACCAATTCTTGGAGGTGTTCTACTACATCATATAACCTGTATAGTTTGGACACATGGTTTGGTAAACCATGCACCCATCATTATTTTCACCTCTATCCCATGAAATATTATTTCTAGGGAAATTTCCCAAGATAAGTTCTATATTTTAACCAACCATACTCCAACCACTGTTATTCTCAAAAAATGTTGTATGGTTTCTTAATGAGAATGATATGGTTCCCCCATGACCATGCTTAAACTATTAACTAAGAATAAGACCACCAATCCCATCAAAAAAGAAGAATTATATACCAAAGGATTCACCCAAGAAAATTATATCTAAAAACTACAGACAAAAGGGATAAAATGTGACATAAATTACTTGAAATATTTTGACCCCATAACATCTAGTTGAGATCAAGGAACTATTTTTTATACCTCACTAAATCTCATACACATTAATACTAGTATAATCAATTTCCATAATACTATGTAATTTTTTAAGATTGATGATTCCAGTAGAGATCCTCGCATGATACCTTTTACGAGAGACACTACTGGTGGAGATCATTTCTTTTATCACATTGGTTAGTGGCGTGAATTTTTAATGGGTGAGAAAGATATTTATAACTTCCCTCATGTTTTTATGAGATACCATTTCATAAAAATTAGTTTGTATTCAATGGTTTATGGATATTTTTAGGTAATATAAATTATAAGAATATGGTTTTAGATTCAACCCTAATGGTGATTAGGAACCTCAATCCAAGAAATTATTCTGCGTAACACCTTTATATTTTTTGATGTATTTCTATATAAATAAATTTTATTTAATTGATAGCTTGTTTTACACATAATATTGATTTTAAAAGAACTTTTTCATAATACTAAAATATAATATATGAGAATTATATCATAGGAATTCCATTGGATAGTATATATTGGACTATCTAAATTATGAAAATATATACAGTTTACACATGTTTAAGATGAATTCATTAGTTATAAATTTATTATAAATGAAAATAAAAACTCTTTATGATACCAAAATAGGTTACCGTCAAACCTGGCACTCAACCTATTTCATCACATACTCGAAGTGTGTTCTTGATCCCCATAGGTTGGCGAAAAGCACCATGTAATTTAACAACAAACCATAGTGAATTATTTCTCCCAACAGGAACAACCATGTGAAATATATATAGATAGATCATAAAGGGACAATGGAAATCTATTAAATATATTCCATAACAATAATAAAACCGAGGAAAAAAACTGATAAGTATCCAAACCCCTAAAAGAAAAAATCCAACTTCAAAGTACCTAAACCAAACTTCTACTCCATGTGATGGTGTCAAATAACTCGCAACATCTCACCACCAGCTGCCCAACCAACTGACATGAAACTTCACCACCTCAGTACATCACCTTACCATTCCTTGAAACGGATGACTTGCAATGTTTTACACACCACCGAGGATGTGAGAAGGGTGGGATGTATTACTCAATAGGATCCCACCCAGGTTTCCTATAACAAGTCCATATATAACAATTCTGGTATTCTAATTTCAAATAATACATGGAATGATAAATAGTAAATCAGTTTTATAAAAAAACATGTAAAAATTTTCCTATTTTCACACTTCTAAACCAAAATGTGGAATATCAATTTAATAGCACATAATTCATTTCATTTATCACAATAATAAAATCGCATAACAAGGCTAAATAAATAATGCCAAGAAAAACAAAACATAAGCACAAGTATTATAACCAAGGATCACTAAAATTTAGACTAGTATACTACTCATTGAATGAACAATTAATTGTACAATACATCTCCTAGAACACAGGATTAGGAAGAAGACGAATACTCCATGAGTAAATCCCTCACCCCCAACAATGTCAATATTAATCCCCAAGGAAAATGAGCATAGGAAATGTAGGAAATCCCCATGAGAAAACCTTTTGATAATCACAGTCAAATTTATTATGGACTCAAAATAAACCTTTTACCTTAGTACCCATGGTAATCCAGGTTCTCATCTTAAAAATTCATTCCAATCCCTTGAAACCCATTTCAAATACATTTATTAAATCCATTTCAATGCTTTGAAAATTCCCTTTTTTATTCTATTTGTCAAAAAACAGGGGAAACCAATTTTTCATTAAAAACTCTGTTTAGCACACACAAAATAATCATGCTAATTAGTTTTATAAATTAGTTTATAAAATAATGAAAATAAATTTCATCAACATATGCTAGGTATGGAACCACCTACCTCGAAACTCAATTCACAAATTCTTATAATGGGATCAACCAATAACAAAAACTCAAAGATTCCAATGAAGGACCCAAAATACAATCCACCCATCATAGGATTGATCCAATTGTGAAAGAGGGTTGTAAGAGAAGAGTAAATACCACATACCTCAAGAAAGGATGCACAACGCACCACAACCAACAATGGAACGACCTCCAAAACTAGATCACACAACATATCTTTGAAGAAGAAATTAAAAAATATAAATTTAGATAAAAAATTTCTATAAAGTAACCCAATGGTGTTTTCACGATCTAGGGAAATGAAGAAGTATAAATATCTCACCCCGAGACACGCATCATAAATACAATGGAGATCAAATGCCAAAAAAATAAATCTAAAAGGATAAGAGTCTCTCAAAATCACATTGGTATTTCCCTAGGTTGAGGGAAATGATTTTTGGAGGAACAACCAAAACACAAAAAGCAACATGTCTATTTTAAAAATTAAATGTGGGTCATTACAAAATGTGTAACCAGATTACATAATGTGTAGCTTCAAAAGCCTCATATATGTTAGAAAACCAATGCCTCTGACTAAAATAAATCATTTTAATAAATCAGGATGTGTAATGGATATTCATATCGTGTAACCTTTCATATAATGAATCATTTCATGAAATTTATCTAGAAAATCTTACACGTCTTGTAACCTAGTAACACGGTGTGGAATCCCCCTGTAGCCTGATAGAAAATCAAGTTACAGTGGTGAGTCCAACAAATCTGGGAATTCACCATTATAGGTATCCTCTAAAATATTTCTCCTCCATATACCACCAATGAAAATGGGTAAACCATGATGAGGTTAATTATGTATCTGATGGATTGGGAATGGGACGTTACAAACTCTCCATAATAAAGATTTCTTTCGAAAGGAAGTCATGTGGAAGATGTAATCCCTAGAAAATGATGACACCATTTTTCCCTCATCAAAAAATCTTGTTCTGATGTCTCATCAGAATATGATTCTTATTTCTGTAGTACTCTGACCAACAGAATCGACATCCCATATAAGGCTTTTACTATAGATTCAATGATCCCAAATGGTTTCTCAAAAACAAAAACATCTTTTTTCCAAATTAATTTCTTCGCAACTCAAAATGTGAGTGGGATCAGGATGATATTCATTGAGTTGAGGTATATGGGAAACATCATGAATTCCTATCAACTAAACCTTCAATACTAACTGATAAGAAACCTTCCAGAGTCGCTCAGTGATTTAAAATGACCCAACATATCTGAGAGGCAACTTTACCTATCTTCCATGTCTTTAGTGACATAACTAATGATAAACATTCATGAAATTCAAATCACCAATGGAAAATCCAAAGGAAGATGACTCTGATCTTCATACAACCACTATAAACTATATGTTGTAACCAGATGCTAATGTTCATCCTGAATCATTTCTAACATCTCCTAGACCAAGATTGGTCCATCTAATGACACTTTGGCCACCTTCATCCATCGAGGAGGTGATCTGCATAGGTGATCATACAACACCTCTGAGGTAGACATTATTATCGAATAATTATAAATATTATTGTAAAAAAACTCAACCTATTCCATATGGTTATCCCATGATCCACCAAAATCCATGACACATGCACGATGCATGTATTCTAAGATCTGAATCACACGCTCTGTCTAACCATCTGTCAGTGGATGGTAAGTTGTGCTTTACTGGACTAGAATTTCAATTACCTCTTGGAGAATCCTCAAGAACCTCAGGGTAATCCTATTATCCCTATCCATAACAATGGAATAAGGAATCTTGGGTATCCACATGATCTCATCCACACACAACTTACCTAGATCTTAAACCTTAGTGGTATCTTTGATCAGAATGAAATGAGAAGACTTCAATAACCAATCAAAAAATACCTAGAAATTTTTCTTCCCTAGAGGAGTCTGTGGTAATCAAACAAAAAACCATGTATACTTCATCCCATTTCCAAAAAGGCCTTGGAAGAGGTTGAAGAAAACTAGAGGGTTTCAAGTGCTCTTCCATTATCTATTGGTAGGTATAACAGCGAGACACCCAGTCTGTGATGTCACACTTCATACCCATCCACCAGAATCATCATATCATTTCAGTATACATCTTCATATTTCTTGTATTAATGGCCCATGAAGAGTTCTTAAATTTAAACAAGATAAAACTTCTAAAAAATTTCGGGATGACAACCTGTTTTCCAAAATGGATCATCCCTTATGAAGAGAGAGACCTTCTAGAAATGGTCTATTTGCCATAAAGGATTTCTTGAAATTGTTTAAACTCATAATCCTGCTACTGACTTTGAAAAATAGACTCCACGATATAAGATGATAACTAAACACTAGTCAATACCATAAATGAAACATCCTCCTCAAAATCCAAGTGAAAATGAAAAAAAATCCCCATAAGGTTCCGCTCCTCCTTCAATTCTAGAACAACCTATGATTATATATTCCATTGAAGAGAATCTGCATCGAAAATCCCCATTCATGGGGTATAGGTGATATTAATGTCATATTTCTGAGGCTATTATACCCATTATATTTATATGGGATTCATGTATTTATGAGAAAATATCTTATCCAAACTCTTATGATTAGAGAAGACTGTGAACCTCTCCTAAAAAATATTTTGCTACAAACATTTATGTGCATGCATAACTTGCAGCATGATCTAAATCATGAGTGTGGTAATTCTTCTCATATCATCAAAGCTGATGAGACTCATATATTACCACATGTTCATCCTAAAATCACATCCAAAACCATCCCCACAAGCATCCCAAAACACCACTTACCCCTTACCATAATTAGGTAAGATCAGAATAGGTGATGATGTCATAACTCATTTTAGTTCATCAAAAGTAGACAAACACTTTTTATCCACATGAATTTCAAATATTCTCTAGTAATCTCATTCAATGGTGACACCATCTTAGAGAAATCTTTGATAACACATCAGTAGAATCCAATAAGAAAAAAGAAACTCCATATCTCAAAGACATTATGTGGTTCCTTCCAAAGAAATACATCCTTCACCTTCACTATATCAACTCATAAGTTGTGTTCAGAATTTTCCTCCCAAATTAACTTCACTTCTTGAATTAGGAATCTTTATTTTTAAATATTTCCATACAAATGGTGACATATCATAATTCCTAGGACTAATCATAGATAGTGTCCCTTCTAATGTTCATATTTCGTGTAAACCATAATATCATCCAAGAAAAATATCATAATAGGTTGACATATTAATAGAATATTAGATTCATCAAATCTATAAAAACTACCAGAGTATTAGTCAGAACAAAATGCATCACATGTTATTCATAATGGCCATACCTACTCTTAAAAGTTGTATTTAGTATATTAGACTCCAAAACATGAAGACGATGATAACCCTAATGATGACAAATCATTGAAAACCACTTTTCTCCCTTTAACCGATCAAACAAATAATCCAAATAAGGAAAATGATACTTATTCTAAATTTTCACTCATTACAACTTTCAATAATCCACACTCAACAAAAGTTAACCATATTATTTCTTTTCTAGTAGTACTGGTTCTACCCTAGGTAAAATACTAGATAGAAAAAAAACATTTTTCCAAAAGGTCATCCAATTGAATCTTCAACTCTTTCAGCTTCGTTGGTTTCATAAGATATAAATGTGACGATATTGGGTGTATACTGAGCACCAGCTAAACTGTGAACTCTACCTCACTCTTTAGAGGGAGATTGGATAATTAATCTGGGAAAACATCAGAAATTTCCTAAAATACTATGGGAAGATCAACCATAAAAGAAACATCATCAGGTTTAAATGAAAAAGTGGGTAAAATATCTTAATCTGTTGGTAAGAAGTCCCCACATAATCATACCTTGTGTCCCACTCCCCCTAAAATAGATGATATCCCCCGTCTTTATTTATAAATGAAACAAACCAATGATAACAATCAACCTTTTCTTGATGAGTGGAAAGCCAATCCATGCCGGTTATGAAGTCAAATAGATCCAGATCATGAACGAAAGAATCCTATACCAAATCAGTATCAACTATCATTAATGAACAATGTCCCTTAAACTCCTACTATTTCCTCATTCAATGTGTTTCTCTAACTCTATTATGAATGTATTATGCTCTGTTTAATGTTCAATCATAAAAAAAATACAGATATAAATTAGTGGGAGGAAACAATATCGAATACAGAAATTGCTACTGAATATGAAATATGGATAGTACCTCTCACTGTTTATAGACCAACATCAACTTCCGATGGACACTCATATACTACGTGAAAGTGATTCACTTTTGAGGCCTATGTCGAGAGCCTAGTAGTTCTTGATGAACTTGAATAACCCCGTAGTATCCTTTGGAGAAGAAGATCCCTTCCAAAAATGAGGCGTAGTCATAGCTTGAAAAATGCATTGTAAGTAACTAACATGTCCATAGTTATTCCATGTATTCGAATATATAGAAAAATATCATCTTGTGTGTCATACCTTTTAACACTTATAGCATGAAATAGTATCACTTCTAGATATAGAAAATGGTGTGGAGGAGGCTAGGTTCTAAGACCCACCTCCACCACTTCAACGATGATCCTATCGCTTCCAATTCTTCTAATGTATACCACTAAAGCATCCACTTGATGGAAGAGAAGAGGTTTTAAATCCAACCTAAACTTACATATTCATTAGTACCGTCATAGATATATCTACTATCTCATCATAGGAATAATGTTTCATCCTAAACATATGTAATATGATATTCGATTTCAAACCCTACAGGTACTTCTATGCCTTCAGCTAGTCATTGTTCACCATGTTTAGAGAGAAGCAGACAATATCCAAAAAACAATTAGAGTACATAGACACCATATTCACTCTATAATTTAAATAAAAGGGCTCAATATACTTTTCCTGCACCAGGGACTCTGGGAAAAATTTCTAGAAGAGTACGGTTTTGAAACACTTCCAATCCATGTCCATGTTTCTATTTGCATAGACCATAGAATCCCACCATTACTTTCTAGAACCCTCAATACTAAATATTTCACACTTAATCGTGATATTCATAGTTTTCTCAAGGAAGTAAAATATTTTATCAAAATTATAAATCAAATCCTATACCTCTTGATGTTCATTCGTTTAATTAATGGGTAGTGCCTTGTGACACAAGAACTCATGTGATCAATATCTCATTCCTCTAGATCCTAGTTATACCTCAACAAACGTGTTCTAAACTCATGTTAAATTCTGATCAACAACACAAAATTATCATAGGATAGTCCTTATGATATTTTGAACCATTGGCATATTCTCTTAATGAGCATCTACTACACCCTCCTAAGGAACTCGTGGAAGATGTCTCTGAGCTATGTTGTTGCACACCGAAACAAAATAATGATTATACAACAAAAACATTCTTAGTTTAAACCAAAAAAAACTATAACTAGAAAATGAGATTTAAAACAAAACTGAAACTCGTGACACATATCCCAAATTCATGTGGAAACTTGAGCCTCTTCAAGACATGACTTGGCTAGGAGCTTATCCCAGTATACCTCTCAAGTATGGAAAATCCTATCTCATATATAACAGACGTCCCAAGACAAGGAATCTTGATGATAGACATCTGCTGAAACCAAATTGTAATGGAAAAACCATGTTTAAACTCAAACATGGAACCTGAAGCATTTCGTCACTTACTAAAAGGGAATTCTCGATCCCCTTGGGCTGGCAACAAGCACCCGAGCATCGAACAACAAAATAAAAGGAATGATTTTTTCCAACCTGAACATCAACATGGGATATGTATAAACTGATAAATAATGGGTTGTAGAAAGATAATATATAATCCATGCTAGTTAGAAAATAGAGGGAAAAACAACATAAAAGTATCTGAAACTCCAAATGAAAAGTCTAACTGGAATGGGCCAAAACCAAACAGTTACTCCATGTGATGGCATGGATGAATTAACAATATCTCACCATTAGATACACAACCAACTGTCATGAAACCTATCTACCTTATTATGACCCATTTTTTCCCTAAAACTGAAGAAATACAAAGGTCTACACAGCATCCAAGAGGTGTGCAGGGTGTGAGCTAACAGGCTCAATAGGATTCCACCCAAGTGTTCCAAAATCCTATATTATCCCCGCATGTCATTTATAATATACAACATTGCATCTTGAGAAAATTAAAATAACAAGAAAGTTGTGAGATCATTTTCTCAATAAGGGTAATCAATAAAGTATGATCTGATATAAATAAACATAAAAAATAAGGATCATTTCATATCCATTAAAACATAAACTTGTGTATAATCTGGTAGGAATACAAGTCGGTCAAATAGATCAACATTAATGATCACCTAGAAATGAAACATAACCACATATATTATACTAGTAAAATAATCAAAAAGTATATCAATTAATAATCTCTTAATGATTTAATAAATGATTATGGACACCTGAAACATACATTTTAGGGCTTTTAGAGTACATATAAAAATAAATGGTTAAGGCCTCATCTAAATCCTTATCTGAAAATAAATGGTTAATGCCTTAGCAAAGTCCATATCTAGATTGCCTCATGAGACGTACGGTTTCATTTAAAAGATATAGATGGCCCAAAACATCACCTAATTTGTTCAATTAATTCCACATATTAATGGGTTGAAACGTAAATAATATATATATATATATATATATTAAATTCAAATAGCATTCCTTAATTAGAAAACATAATCACTAACCATTCTGAGTAATATGTTGAATGGTATCAAGTTTTCACATCCACTGTCAATATGATCATAAATCATTTAATAAAATATGATATCATAAATTTTCCATCCTAATACATATAAATATTAAATATAGTGTGTTTAAATATATTAAATTACTCTAATAAAATTATCGAGGAATTTTTTAGAGAAATACTATTTTATATTGAAAAGAAGAGTTCTTTTTGAAAAATTATTGATATTTTTCATAAAATCTGATTGTAAACATATATATCCAAAAAAAGAGAGCAATGAAATTATGTTTTAGAAACAAATTAGGTCCTACTAAAATGAAATCAAGTAAATATTAATTTTACAAAACATTATAAATAGGCTACTTTAGTGCAGTTTAATAGAATATATAAAAAAGTCTTTAAAAAAATAAAATTCATAATTTTTTGTATAAAATTAGAAATAAAAATTTATAGTTTTTAATTATAAAAATATATAATTTATAAAAATATTTTTGTCTTAAAATATATTATGGATTGTACTAGAAAATGTGTATAAAATTGGGATGTACCCTTAATTTGGGCATTCTTATCGAGAGTAATTGAAAAAGGAACCTTATAAAACATGTGTTTCCCCATAAAAAAGATGAATTGATATGGGTATAAGGGATAGGATAATGTTGATATAATTTTTTATAATTATATAAAAACAAATAATAATTTCATTTTGTGTAGGGATAGATAATTCATAACTCAAATAAAAAATGGAGGTTCAGGGAGAATCCCGTACAACTTTATTAAGAATCATACCATATGCCACATAAATTTATTGAACATAAAAAAATAAACATTTAATACCATTAAAATAAATCTATTCATGATTTTAAACTTAAAAGGGAAGTATACAGACACTCCAGAAAAATATTGTTGAATACAGTAAATCTCATAGAAATAAAAGTGAGATGAGGAAAACCCTTACCTTATGTTTGAAAGTGTTCTCCACTATTAATTAATGTCCTGGATAATGAAATTAGATTCATTAATAATTTAATGAAGAACCTATTAAAAAATTATTTTATTTTTGATAATTTTATTAAGTTCATTTACAGCTCTTTTGAATATCTATAAGATTTAATGTCATCATTTGGGAGTTTCTTTTTCATTGGTTTTCATGATTGGTTAACTTGTATACAAGTACAAAAACTCATGTAAAATGGAACTACTTATCCAGATTGAAATTATATGTTATTAATGAAATTACAAGGGATTTATTAGTCTAATAAATAATTATTTATATATTAGTATTATTCATTAGATAAATAATTAATGATTATCATTTTGATTATTTTGGCGTATTTTTTATCATCACAAATTATTTTGGTCTTATGAATTGATATTATGTATATATACTAGTTATAGAACATTAAATAAGTTGTATTAAATATATTAAAGTATTATTTAACCAAAAATGGTTTTATTACAATCCTTGAATTCTTAATTAAAGAACAAAAATTCATTTTCCATAAATACAGAAAATCAACACCTTCTGGACGATGTTTTTATTTTTAGAGTAAAAAGAGGAAGAGAAGATAATTGATGGTTGATATTTCATTGAAATAATAAAATTATAGTACATAAATGAAAATGGATTTATTATGTCACTTTTTACCAATGAGGTGTGGGAAGTGCAATAAAATAAATGAAATTGAAATAGAGAGAGAGATAGAGATAGAGCATGTTTTACCTCTTGAGTGTTGTAACCTTGAGAACCTCTTTAAGGTACTTGGAAATGGTCTTTTGGGGAGACCAATAAGATCATAACATTGGGGATATGTTTGGGAGATTAAATGGGAAAAATACAGTCAATAATTAATTCTTTTTAGGTCTGAGGATATGGGGTGGTGAGGGTATTTATATTGGAGGAGAAGGGTATTTTTGATAATTTGTATCATTAGTTTATTATTTTGGATGAATACCATGAATAGTATTGATTCTTATTAATAAATAAAGTAATTAGTACATGTCATTTCGAAAAAATGGGTTATTACCTATTCTATACATCATCCATGACTCAGTCATTCATTTATTTACATATAATGTTAAATACCATAAATTACTCAATTTCATGATTCACCAAAAATTTAACTCTTTTAAAAAATACCAAAAAATGACCTAAATAGTTTTTTATGTGTATAATTATAAAAATTGACCCAAAATTATGAAAATAATTTTTTAAATATGATTAAATTAAATTTTAAATAAAATCATCATTTATTTGATAAATATTAATTTTAAAACTACAACTGATTTTATGACACTTTAAAAAATAATGTAGGTGTCATAAAACTATTTTATGATAATAAAAAAACAAAATATTAAATAATAACACTATTTTTTGAAATTAATTTTTTTAAAACCTTATATTAATTATTATATTTTAAATAAACATTTACACGTTACAAAAATATCAAAAAAAAGTTTGTCATTTTTAAAACATATATTTATTTAATACATGATATAAAAATATCATGTTTTCATTTATAATGTAGCTGAATTTTATTTAAACATTCATAGGTGAGGTTACTATTTAATATGCTGGATAATAAGTCAGGTTACAATTCCTAATGGTCATATTAATATTCCAATGGTCACATTACTATTCATCAAAAAGAAACTTATCAGAAAAAGACCAAAAATTTAACCACAGTAATTTTTGAGGTTACTATTTAAAACATTAATTTTAATTTTTTAATAAATACGTAATAAAAGTTTCAGTATTTAGTTTCAAAAAATTGAATAATTAAAATTGGTAAAATTTAATTTTATAAAAATAAATCATTTAGGATTAAAATTGGTTCTATTCTTATCGTAAGCCTATATAACTTGTTTAATGAATTTAAAATAATTTTATTGAGTATATATAATATATAAATTTTATTAATATCCTTCTCTAATAGTGATAAATTTATTTTAATACTCAAAAAAACATTGTGGGCATAAAAATAGTTTTTTATAAAAATTAATCCTTTATTTTCAACTATATTTATTTATAATTAATCGGTAAAAATGGATTAATTTTTTAAAAAAAAACTTTATTCTATGCTTTTATAATTTATATAATATAATTCATTCCCACCATTCCAAAAATATAAGAGACAACTATTATAATTAAATAATAATATATAATCATTTATTAAGACCGTAATCTATCAAATAATATAAATTTTAAAAAATATATACCATAAAATATTGTGTTGTTATAAACATAATTTTTTGTCATAATTAATTTTAAAAATAATAAATATTTGTTACCATGGTTAAGGTTAAAATAGGATTACCAGGGGTTAAACTAAATATATAACGATTAAAATTACATAAAAATGTATAGTTTCTATTGGAAGGACATATTTAGACCCTATATCATCTAATATTCATAAATATCCCATTTTCTAAAAATATTCCATTAGTAATATATTAATATATAATATTCTTTTTAGAAATTCCAAGTGTGCCCTCTCCCTCACTTATAAAAAGACACCACCTCTCATATTATATTCACACATCAAAATCCTTTTGGTACAGCCAATACCTACCCTAATAACTTCCTTATATTGATCCCTAGGTCCTAGAGGATCTATTTTTATCATTAAACAAACCCAGAAAAGATTAAGTTTTAAACATAAATATATTATCCGATAAAACATGTATAGTTATTATCCATGGATTTTCATTTTATTTATTCTTACAAATCCATCAAATAATATCAAAAAATGATGAAGTAATATAAAAATTATATTATATATACTCATATGTATTTATTATAATTTAATATCTTATATCCTTGTCCACTTCCATTCAATGAAAAACGAAAGTGTCATTCGAGTGTACGGCGAAATTCCCCCTCACGAACCGGTGTAATTAATTATTCATCACCATCTGTCACTGATGGTTATAATGATTGATCTAATGTATATATACTATATTCAAGACATATTTATCATTATATTAATGTATCATGTATTATATTTTCTAAAATTTCCATCCATTGAATAATGATAACGCTATTCATGGGTACGTGTGAACTACCACCTCCACGAAGTGATATGATCTGTTTTCCATCCCCACATCTCACCAAATATATATACACATATATATTTAATGAAATAATATGGTATTTAAGATATTATTATCATTATGTAAATATAATGTAATAATTACCTTCTTTCTATCATGACTATGGAAAAATGGAAATGATACACATGTGTTTGTACAACTTGTTATCTCTATGAATATAACATTGTTAGTTTTTCCAAAACATATTTCATGGTTGGTTTTAAAATTATAATTTATTTATAAAATTTATAATTATTTCATAATTATTACTAAAAATATGATGTAACTATGTACCCTTTTATCATAGTCAATTAACAAAAGTCATTTTCAGCATATGAACCAAATATCATCAAAACAACTGATGTGAACATAATTAATTAAGGAAATGAATATATAATTGTAATACAAAATTAACTGAATAATAAAAATTAATGTGGTTTTTAATAAAGTAAAAAATTCCCAAAAGTTTAATATTATGGGAGATAAAGAACATATGTGGGGATTCGTACTCAAGGTAAGTGATTTCATCTCAATTTATAGTCATTTGATATATATTTGGTATTATGAACCTATATAATTTTTTTTGCTTTATATAATACTACATTGATGTATTTAAAATAAATATTTTTTTATTCATAAATATTAATGATTCAATTCATTTAATTATTTCAAGGGGATTGTTAAAAATAAAATATGATCTTATGTCCCTTTTGATCGGGTATATTTTTCTTCCCTATCTATAACTTTTAAAATAGTTTTTAAACTGTAATATTTATTTTCTCAAATTAATTATTAAGGAAATTTAATTTTAACCGTGAATTTTTAAAAATTTTAAATTAATAATTCTAATTTTTTCAAAAGAAATAATTTTCAACACTTTTTACAAAAGACAAGAGGGTTACTTTTTAATGTATATTGTGTTAATAGATATTACCACATCTATAACCATTTTAAACCCTTTAGATTATTCTATACTATTTTAATAATTTGTAAAAGTAAAATCTATATGAATACATATTTTAAATGTTTCCTTAATATCCTTTAAAATAATTAATTTTACTTTTAAATATACTTTTTTGATGAATTGATGTTCATCTCTCATCTCTTGATTTATTTTGTGGTCATTAACATTATCTTGATACATTCACATTATTTTTATCATTAAAAATTTAATTTAACTTAAATATCCATATTATTTGTAACATGTATATTATTATTAGGTAAACCATAGACCATTCTCACATATGGGGTTTTACTATGGATGTTATTTGATTGACTGGGGAAATTATTGATATTACGTATTCTTAATTAAATGTAGAAATTTGTTGATAAGGAATATAGTTCATAAATTAAATTGATCATTTAATATATTATGAATTCATTGGACATGTATTCATAGTTGTAACCAAAATTATTTATCTCCTCGATGCATTAACAATTCTCATGATATAAATCATTAATCTAGAATTAAATGGGTTTATGGTGTATACCTACAAATTGATTAAACTATATTGGAATAAGGTGTTGATGGTGTAGATATAATTATTCCAAAAATCAAGATGTCTAGTATTAATAATTTCATTAATTGATAATTCGGTAATTATTATCCGTGAGATTACTACATTGATATTGTCCATGGATGTATTTCATGCCCAAATTATTAATTAAATGGATTTTGTTTTTTTTTATTTTCCATACCATATTGATTCATAATATATTATATTGTATATAACATGTAATAAGAATCTAATATCACCCTTTATTAGTTTTCTATTTACCAATACATGAGTAATTATAATATGAATAATATAATGAATGAAAGAATGATTTTATTAATTCTATTTTATATTTCTAGGGTAATATAGAAAATGTGATTTTTTATGGTTAATTAAGACCACTAAAATGATCATTCCATAATGATGAGATATTTTTTATCTTATTCAAATTTTAAAAAGGTAGGCATTGGATTTGGGATACTAGATTTTTTCTTGTTACATCATTGGTTTCGGCTACTTGGGCGTAGCCCATTGTGGTGAACTGAGTATATTTTTTTGTAATATATTTAATTCCTATATTTTTTTCTTTAGAATGTGAATATTTATTATATAGGTTTAAGGAATCCTTACCAATGTGCAGAAAAGGTCATTAAATCAAATGAAAAAAATGATACCCTTATTTATCCATCCCCTTTTTGGTTGTCTCGGGGTGTTATATGTGGTATCAGATCACATGTTTTATGAGTTAAATATTTATTCAGTTGTCTAATAATATAGGGAACATCATTAATTATAGGGGAGTCTCACAATTTTATGGATGTAACTATAATATCTATAATAATAGAATGTGATGTCTACAATAATATCTTAGGATTGATGTTCTATTTGATAGATTCATTGGGATAATATTTAGTGATGAACAAGATTGTATATGAATTCTGTTGATAAACAATTTCATGATTCATATTATAAAACACATAATTCTCTTTCTAGATCCTTGATATATCATATCTATATGAAATTAATGAATTTAAAAAATATTTATGGCTATATGGGAGAAATTTTCTAATATATGTGAAGGGATGACAATGTGATGGAGTCTAAGCTTCAATTGGTGCATAATGGGTTTTAAGATCTTAAAATGTCACTTGATGACGATACTAATAGTTTCTTCAAATGAATCATTGATTTTTTTGGCTATATTTGAGGACTTGTAATGGAGATACAAGATGATGAAATTTTTAAGAAGATCACATGATGACTTCCACTTTCATATTATCTAAATGTTTCCTATATTACAAAAATTGATTTGTTTATATTTTCTCCTGATCATCATAGTTAGCAGTTTGGTTGAATAGAAAATATGGTTAATCCAAAAACATCATTAATACATGCAAGTAAGGATATGACTTTAAAAAATGTCAAAAAAATATGACATTACTAAAGGTCATAATGATAAAGATAAATTGTATGATGAATTATTATCTCTTATTACTAAAATTCTCAGAAAATTGAAATGTAATAATTGATGGTAGGATAATTTTATAATTCATCAGTTTAAAAGATTTTCTCACATAACTTTGAGAAATATAATAAACTTTTATGAATATGAGAGTCTATAAGAAACAAATCAAAAGCCTCAGGGGTGATATCCTGTATGTAATGATTGTATAATAATAAATACAATTGGAAGAATGTTTCAAAGGAAGATATTTGTAAGAAAAGAATATGTTGTTGAAAAAAAATCTATAGAAATTTTAAATATAGTTAATATCAAATAAAGAAAATGCTCTATTACTGACTATTGAAAATGGGTAACCAGGAAAAGGATGTGAAGAAGAACCTCAATGTGGATGTATAAGGATCTCTTATCAAGGTTCACATTAAAAGGAAGAAAATAGGAATTTTGGTGGTTTCTGATAGAATCCTTAGAGTTGTAAGTCATATTTATGTTAAAATTGATCTTTTGAAGGAGGAACAAGAAAAAAACTCAAAAAAAAATGAAGTTACATATGGTTATGTATAATTTAAATTTAGAATAGAATAAAAACATAAGATTATTATGAATATTAATACCATACTATATGAGATTATATAGATACATATTTTTCTTACATGATTGATACATATATTTTATGATAAATAACAAAATAATAATATATTACAATATCCAAAGGTTTATTATCATGGGAGAATTTGTCTCATACATCAATTGTTCATAATAAAACATTAAAATTATTTCATTGCTTTTTCATGAAACTTCTATATATCTCATGATATCCTTATTACAAGTAATAACATAAGGATGTATGTCCATGTAATTGAGATATAAAAGCTTATTATGAGGAGGAATAGCATGGGAGGAATAAAAGACACAATTTAATAGTACATGGTTGAGAAAAATCATCGTCATCATAATAATTGGGGAATCATTTGAAAATGGAATGTAATGTTGAATATAAATAAAAATTATACATTATAACAAAGTTTTCAAACACCTCAACATGTCAATGAAAAATATAGAATGATTTTCATGCAAAACATATGTGCATAAATCATAACATCATAATTTTGAACAAATATAGTATCATATTCACACATAATATACATATTATCATGCGATATATCACATTTTCTAAATCTTTTTAGAGATATATAATTAAAATCCCACCCTTCACATAATAAAATATTTATAATCATGAATTCCACCTAGAAAGAGAATATATAAAATTCATGTTCATTATATAAACACACCGAAATGATTGTATTTCAAAAAAGATTCATAAAAAATAAATTCTTGAATAATGTTATGGGATCCCAAATTAATAAGTTAAATCATATTTTGTCTTGAAACATCACCATTATTTAGTGGATATGAAAAAATTGAAGATGAGTCATTGCTATGTTTTGGAAATTAAAGACTCTTTATTAAATCATTACAATTTTTTATAAAACATTAAAATTGGGTGTAAACATGTATATCCTAATAAATAAAATGGAAATAATATTGAAAGGAAATTTTAATTACAAAAGAGGAACATTAATAATAAAAATAATTTAAAAGAGGAGATAACCCAAAAATATGGAGATGGGTTTGAGAATAACCTTACCTAAAATCTCATTATGTTTCATCTCATTAACACCTCCTATGTAATAAACTTTTGTTTTTTAACACATGAATCCAAAATATATTTATATTTATTTATGCCATTATTTCTCCACTATAACTATCGGATTATAGTTTATAGTACTCTTTGTCAAACATGAATTGTTTTGATGGAATACTTTCATAAAATTATATTGTTTTGATTTTATTTTTTGTGGTAATTTATATTTAAGTAAAATTAATTCCATAATATTATAATACAAGTAATTGAATATTTATATATTATATATAATTATTATTATCCATCCATGAAGGTGGTGATAATAAGAGAGTAGGTATTATCCTCTTAGGTGGTTAACTGATCTTTGACAATACATTATTGAAAGTGGAGGAAGAGAATTATGACATAAAATATGTAATATATATACTCATTAATTTAGGTTTAAAATATCAATATAATGTTTACATACAACTCAATTAACCTCATTTTATTTGGGTTTAAAAGTTATATAGAAAAAACATAAAGTGACGAGGAAAATAAGAAGAAATATTGATGAAACCTTACACACTTCTCTGTGTTTTGGATTTTATATTACATTAAACTCCTTGAATGATTGTATTAAGTTTACTTCAAGATATCCATAAGGATTATAAAGGACTTAAGATAAGTGATATGGGTAGATTTTTATCTTTGGTATGATTAATTGTTGTTTTTTTCATGGGTAGGTAGAGGGGGGTTTGTAGTCATAGAGTGTTGTATTTTTAAGTTTAAATGATAAATAAATTTTTATATCCTAGTTGAACCATTAAATAGTAATATTTCTAACATTGGAAAATTTATTTTTCTTAAAATAAAATTATTTTAGGACTTTAAAGTTGTGGAAAATTTGATTTTATTAGTTTAATCAAATTTAAAGGTCAAAAATAATAAATCAAATATTTAAAGTGACAGTATAGAGCTTTAGACATTGAAAATTAATTTTCATATTTGGATGTTCTGTTTATTGTTTTAAATTGCCAACATATCTTACTAAAATTCATTTTTTTTAGATAAATAATTTAATATTTATTAAACCATTATTACAACATTTTTATTTCATAAAACATGTATCATTTTAAAATTATGTTTTAGTATTCATGAAAATATTTATGTTTCTTGGAAAATTATGAAAAATTCACCCTTTAGAAATTTCAATGTGTTAATTCTAAAAATAAAATTAATTTTATTAAATTAATTTGATAACCTTGGTAATTTTAATTATTAACATAAAAATTATTATTTTTATGAAATATATTAATATTTAGTTTAATAAAAATGTTCTTATAGTTTCTTTTATTTTTAATCTTGATATTTATTTTATGGAATTAAAATATTTAAGTTGTATTAAACTACTCATGGTAAATACTATATTGTCAAATTTTATTGTTTTGGGGTCAAATTACTCTTCTAACAGTTAGATTACTACTCTCAATGATCATATTACTATTCAAAATTGTATGGTTTCAATTCCAATGGTCAAGTTACTATTCTAGTTTTCAGATTACCTACAGCAAACACCCTTATATTCCTTCATTGAATATTCAAAAAAATTCTTCCAAAGGTTATATATTATACATTTCTAACATATTTTTTGGTTTTTTAATATTTTGTTTTTTTTATAGTGTTGTTCATGGGGAGATAAATCTTTTTTATTGGGATAATGAAAATTTTCCTATTATAAATTTAATATTTTCAATTTTATACGACATTCTAATACTTGGATTTTTCATGGGTTTAGATGTCTAATACTACAAAAATATACATTAATGAAATACATTTTAATTTTTTTCTATGTTTTTTATGTCTATAATATTATATAATATAATATAACACATATTTATTCCAAAAAAATATCATTTATAAAGTCTAGGCTTTTACAATATACAACTATTTTAAAATTCTGCCCTCTAAATTTAAACTCGTATTCTTGATTGAGAACAGATGAGGGTACTTTTTTTTATTATGTCCAAAGGTTCCCATGTCACCTATTAATATTTATGGTTTTGTAAAAATACTTTTACTAGTTTATTTGTATTCTTGTAGATAACATTGTCTCTATTTTCCATGATCTTCATAGGCTACTCCTCATAAGATATTTTACTCTCCAATTTTACCACCATTGGATTCAATACATGTAATTGCTCATGTCTATACTTCCTCGGGAGAAATATGTGTCACACATCATAAACATGATCCATGTTAGTAGAAGTTCTAGCTGATATTATATAGTTGATATGAAATCAAGGATCTTAATCAGACCAATGTGCCTTATGATAAGAATTCATTTATTTCCAAACCTTATGAATATCTTCCACATTGATATTTTAACTAATAATTGTTTCTCTAACATCAATCTCCAATTTCCATAAACGTTTTTCAGTGTTTCTCTTCTTTAAAATATGTATCAATATTATGTATTACTAGATGGATTGGACCTTCTTGGTCATTTCTTGTACAAGATTTGGTCCAAGTCTATTATGATAAAAAATATATACCAATATGTCGGATTTATTCATTTATTCTCATATAGAGATTTATATGGGTAAATTCAAATACTCGAGTATAAGTTTTTGTTATATGTGAACTCAACCAATGGGAGATATCAATTATATCCTCGTTTAAATTATAATGAGTTCACTCTTAGGATGTCCCCGAGTTTCTAAATGATCCTTTTAGATTGGCCATTAGTTTGAGTTTTATAGGTCGTGATAAAGTTCAATTATGTATTCAAATAATTAGAGATACTTGTCTATAATTTATTAGGTAATTATTGTTCATTATTATATACAATTGAAATTAGTTCCTCAAGAAGACTCACCACTTCCATTATATATATATTATCATGTTGATCAGGAGAAAAAAGATTCTAAATAGTGATGAAGTGGGTAGTCTTAGTTAGTCAATCCATTATAACCCATATAACATTGAATCTTTTGGATGTTTATGGGATATTAGTGATAAAATATATGGTGATTTTATCCCATTTTAATATCAATACGGGAAATAGTTTCATCATCCCGTTTGACTTGGATATATTTTCTTTTACTATATATGATACCAAGAAATACTTGGAGTACTCAGTGATCTCTTTCTTCAAGTTGTTCCCCCAAAATATCTATAATAGGTCACAATTCATTTTATTAATTCAAGGATGGATAGAGAATGATTATCCTTGTGAATTATCCAGTAACTCTTCCCTTATCTCAATTGATAAATTCACCCAAAGTATACTTCCAAAATGAATAAAACCATATTTATAATTTTTTAATTCATGCATCTTCCCTTATTTTTCTTTTATCGCTTTATTTTAAATCTCCAAATCATATCATTTTAACTCCTTGATATACTCTTGAATATATGGTTGGGAAAACATTTGGTAAAGGTGGGATATTTTCCATGTTGTTATTATTTTTAGATCCATCCTTTTCTACAGCCATAAAGATGTGTATTCTAAATCTGCAACATGGATAATGTAGCAGGTTTTTTTATGCTACATACATCACCTACATTTTTCTCCTTTAAATTATGGTAGTGAATAGAGAACTCATAGTACTTTATCAGATCCAACCATATTCATTTATTATTGTTGATATTTTCTATGTGAATATATACTTTAGACTCTCGTGATCTCTATATATGTCACACTTATAACCGTAGATGTAGTTCCACCAAATCTTCAAAGTAGAGATCACAGTAGCTAACTCTAGATCATATGTATTGTAGTTTTTCTAAAGTATTTTCAACTATTGTGAGCTGTATCCTATCACTTTATCATTATACCTGAGTAAATCACATAATAATCATTAAAGGATCACTGTAAAACATAATTCCTTCTCCACGTGAGCGTAGTGTGATTACAAATGAAATGATTAGACTCTTCTTTATCTACTTAAATCATTCCTCACATTATTATATCTTGATATAATTTACCCTTTTACATGTAAAAATAGTATGTGGGATAGATAATCATGATAAATTTTCCAAAAAATGTCGATAGTACACATCTATTCAAAGAAAACTATGGATTTCCATGACACTTTAGGGTTTAGATCATTCTTTAATTGCCTTTATTTTTAAAGGGTCGACAAAAATTACAAAACATTTGATCAAGTTCCCAAAGAATGTGAATTGATGAATCCAAAATTCACTCTTTATGAACTTAACATACATTCTCACTTTTCTTAATATCACCAGCAGAATCCTTAGACACTACTTATATTCCTTATGAACTATGGAGTTAATGATAGTATTGTCACTGAAAAATTCAAGGTAGACTCTAAAGACTAAATTAATAAAATAGATATATATTTCAGGGAAATTAGTTAGTACAAATGGAATATATGTGAACACATAGTGTTCACATCTCATATGAAAGGTTACCTTCTAAACATCTTACTTCTTAAACTTTACCTGATTATATTCTGATTGAAGATCCACTATTGATAAGTACTAAGATCCTTGTAGTTGATTAAACAAGTGGTAAATACTTAGTAGGGGATTCATGTTATCTATGGTGATCTTGTTGAGCTCTCAATAATATATGCATAGCCACATAGATCCATTATTATTATTGGTAAAGAGAATTGGCACACCACAAGGTGATGTACTATGTAATATGAACCTTTTTCAAATGTTAAATAGTTATTTCATTAACTCTTCCATTTTAATTGGGGTCATCCTTTAGAGACTTATCGATACATTTGTGTCTCCAGATATGAGTTTTATTGATAACTCTAAATAATAATATGGGAGAAGTATAGAAAAATCCTTTGGAAATACATCAAATATTCCTTTAAAATGTATATTTCCAGAATGTTGATGCTTTCCTTTGACACTTCCATTTTTGAAAGATATGATTCTTCCTTAGGTATCAACACCCACATAGTTGATGGATTTTCTAAAGTAGATTCATGATCTTACGTCCATTTTTTATAGGATCATGGAATGGTCTAGAATATTGAATGTTATTTCATATCATGATATTTTTTGTGGTGTGTATATATATATAACAAAATCTAATTCATTCTTAGTGTGTCCTCAAATTCCACAAAGTGATGGATTATGAGATTAATTATAATAATATACCCATATATTCTAACATTAGGATAGTTTAAAACATAGGTCTCACTAATCCCACAACTATCTGTTTTTATAGATATCTCTACTTCAAGGTATCAAGTTTATGATTCAATCGTTCAAGAAAACATGAAAGATATAACGACATGCATGGAAATTGAATAAAGTAAAACTTTTAGCATTACTAAGTGAATAATAATTATACCTTGTATGACATAATTTTCATTCCTTACTTCATATATGGTGATTGAATAATCATTTCTTTTTCTCCCTTGGATTTTGTGGTTGTGTACAATGATAACCCTTTACATCTCATGGTTTAGTGAACTATATTTAATAGTACCCTTTCTCCTTGTTGTTCAATCATTAATCCATAGATGGTCCATTTGAATGTGTCATAATTTTCACCACATTGGATGGATGATTCATGTCTCCTTGACATTCATGGTCGTTCAAGCCTTCTCTCACACACATAAATATTTTTATCATAAATTTGGGGAAATTATCATGATGATTCATTCCACATAATTGGCATGTGGGTGGTTGGATCTTCTTTCCTCTTTTTCCATTTGATATTCCATCTTGAAACAATATTATTAATTTCTTATCTCCATATCCATAGGACTATTCTCTGAACTATATATATACTTCGAGAGCACATCAAACAAATTATCCATAACTCTAAAATTCATTAATAGTTATATACTTTTGAGGGACTGGTTTTAAACCAAAAAATAATATATTTATTTTTCAATCATTATTGATAAAAAAACCAAAGAGTATCTTTAAATCCTTGGGAAAATTTAATCATAATTCATGATACATTGAATCTCATTTTCATAAATTCTTAAAATTAACTATTCATCGTTGTTTTAAAGGTTAGATATAAATACATATTAAGTTATATTTTCTTAAATTTTTCCCACTCCATTTCATATATTTCATATTTTGGATTTGTATTCTTTATCGATTTCCACTGTTGATCAAATTCTATATCTAAATGATAGATGACCAGAGCCACCTTCTCCTTATTAGAAAATTGATGCAAATAAAATATATTTTCCACTAATTATACCCATTTCTTCATGAGAACTGGTCCATAATTTCCACTGAACTTCGTTGTTCATTGATTTATAAAGCACTCAATGTCAAGTTTTTTCTTATTAGGTGGAGGAATTCATTCCATATTTTTTATGTTATTGTTCCTATCCAAATACATTTGGAAATCATTTCACTAAGATCTAAACTCCACCTCCCAATTAATTTGTAATTTTATTAGAATAATATTTGTATGGCCCCAACATGGGTTTGGGTATGGTTTCTTCTAGTTCTCAGCATTTTCAAAAATAAAAAATGTCTGGAAAAAAACATATGCAATTAAATAATAAAGAATTTTTTTGTGTGAAAATCAATTATATAGTCAAATTTAAATGATTTCCTATGTATAGAAATTAATTATTATCAGATAATGATTCTCACATCATTTACATAAACCATTTCTATAATTAAAAAAATAATTAATTTTGTCATATATTTTTCATAATGATTTTTATAAAACTTATGATTAACCGAATCATATCCTCCAGGAGTGTAAAACTAGGTGTACAATAAGGAATCATTATTATACACCAATTACTGGTCGATTTAATACCCAATAAGCTATTTTGGGGTTATTTCCACATGGAATATTTTTTCAAGATCCACACCAACATGTTGTTTCTAGAAAAGTCTTTCACTTAATATAAACCATATTCTTATATAATTTTCCAAAATTTGAGGATGTTTACCTATACATAGACCTATCCTTTTTAATTTCACTAAAACTTTATAATACTAATCCCTAAATTAAATAAACCATTATCTAATACCAAATATAAATACACATACTTTTTTTAAATTACATTTACAGTGTTTTTAATATAAATAAAATAATATTAATACATTTTAGGATCTAAAGGTTTAGAATCTTGGTAAAATTAATAGTATACATCACATGTACATAATAAAACATTAGTATTATTTCATTACTTTTTTATAGTACTTATAAATCTCTATTATTATCCTTCGTACATGTATTCACCTAAGGATAAAAATTAATGAAAGGAGTTAGCTAAAAGGCTAATAAGAGAAGGAATAACAAGGTAGGAATAAGAGATAATAATAAATAGTACATGGGTGAGCATAATCATCATAATCATCTCATAATAATATTATAATAATCATAATCTGTGAAAAATATTTAAAAAATTCATGAAATTTTGAATATTAATAACAATGATGTATCATAACATAGAGTTCAAATACCATATATTGTTATGAACAAATCTTACATTATGTTCATGTTTAGCATATGAGAATAAATCATAACATCGTAAAAATTAACCCAAATAGAATCATTTCTGAGAATAATACACATAATCTCATGATATATATCACATTACTGAATGTGTTGGAGGGATATATATTTCTTGTATCACTCGATAGGTCATTAAATTCTCATCATAAAGCATTTCAAGTGGGAAGAGAACATATCACAATAATTTCCATCAAATAAACCCACAGAAGAGAATGGGATTCATAATGCTTTCATAGAGAATAAATTAATGAATAATTTTTTGAGATAACAAATGAATATGGTAAATCATATTTTGGAAAATACCATAATCATTCTGCAGTGTTGATGAAACAATTTAGAAGTAGTTAATATGATATTTTTGAAATTAAATTATCTTCAAAAAAAATTATGTGGATTAGAAAAAAATTTGATATAGTAGAAATATTTATATCCCCATAAATAAAAAAGATATAAATGTGAAAGTACATAAAAGGAATATATATAATAAAAATAAATTTAAAGATAATATAACTCGAAAGATGTTGTTGGGTTCGATAATCCCCTTACCTTAAATCATGTAATGTTTCATTTCATTTACACATCGTTTATAATAAAAATATGTTTCTTAACACATTAAAATATAAGTGTATTATATACACTTATGTCACTATTGATATATTATAAGAGAATAAAATAAATTTAGTAAAATATGTTTATATTATATATAATTCTAGTTATCCATCAATGAAGTTGGTGATAAGCATAGATTTGACAATGTTATTAAAATGGGCTAACCATTCATTGACAGGACATTATCGAAAGAGGAGGAAGATAAGTATGACATACAATATGTCATAAACATAATCATTAATTTATTTTAAACATCAAATATACTTTTAAAATAATAAAAAATTAATATTTTAATATTTGGGTTTGAAAGGATCATAGAAAAAATAGGAAGAAAAGAGGAAAATGAGAAGAAAAGTTGATGAAACCTTACCCTCTTCTCGATGTTGCTTCTTTTCTACAAAACCAAAATCCTATAATGCTTGGATGGTATACTCTTCAAAAATGATAAGGATTATAAGAGGATTAATATGGTATATTTAGGTATATATTTTTCTTTGTTGAGTGTAATTAGGGAGGGGGAGGGGGGTTTTATAGTGGTAGAGAGGTGTCTTTTCAATTTATAATAATGATTAAATTATTATATCAAAGTTAAGAATTTCAATATAAATATTTTTTATATTAATTAATATATATTAATATAAAAAATTTATATTAGGACATTAAAAAACTTTATAATTAAAATTTATTAGTTTAATAAAAATGAAGTGTGGAAAATGAAAATGAAAATTTTTATTTATAGGGACACTTTAGACTTTTAGACTTTGGAAATTACTTTTTTTGTTTCAAAATTGTGTTTATTATTTTTAAAAGACTCATTTATATTATTATAAAGATTTTTAGTCGATATAACCAATTTAATATTGATCGTATGAGTATTACATCACTATTTTTTCATAGAACACATGGAATTTGGAAAACTGTATTTTTATTATTCACGTAAAAATTTATGTTTGATAGAAAATTTTGAAAAAATCACCATTGGAATGTTTCAGGATCCTAATTCTAAATTTTTTAGCCATTTTAATAAATACATTATTACATGGTTAATTTTAATTATTAATATAAAAATTATGTTTTTTATGAAATACACTAAAATGATGTTTTTTTAAAATCTGAATATGGTTTCTTTGAGTTTAAAATATTTATATTTAATTTGTAGAATTTAAATGTTTATATTTTATTAAATTAATGTTGATAATTATTATTTATATCAATTATGTTTTTTTGAGATCAAATTTCTTTTCTAACGGTCAAGTTATTATTTTCAACAGTCGTGACATTATTCATAATAGTTAGGATATTATTCCAATAATATTGTTATGATTCCAATGTTCTCATTACATCCTATAAATACCATTTAATTTATTCAGTAAAATTTTACTACAATTTCTCCCAATTTTCTATAATTTTCTTTTTTAAAAATGTATATTTGGTTTATTTTCCATTGTGTTTCTCATGTGGTGATAATTTTGATGTCCCGACCTAGGTGCCACATACCAGTGCCTAGATATAGTTATCCAAATAACAAGAAGAGAACATCCCCATTCCCTAGATTTTGTAGACAAGACGTGAGGGTCAAATATATAACATGGGGAGACTATTACCTCTTTATCAAAGCATTGAAATAATGAAGATAAATAAACAGTAACCGAATGATATAACCAATAAGAAGAATAATACCACAAAAAATATATACTTATATCGTATGATACACCAAAACATGTATTCTATATCCAAAATGAAGTAGTATATATGTTATTCCACATATTTTTCAATTTTTAATATAAAAACCCAAAATAAAGACACGCTGACAACTCCCAAGTGGGTCCCGACATCATGTTTTGTCCCCTCATCCATGGTCCATCAAAACTCAACCATCTATTATATGGATCATTCCTTTATCCTATCCGGAAACCATGAAGTCTATTTGGGTTCCGATCAGGTATCCCGAGTAGGTTTTTAGAATAACTCAGTAGGACACCACCAACGACATCTAAAACAATATATAGTCTATAACATGTTTGCATTTTCATAAATAATAACATGAAATAAGTAAAGTAAATAGTATCCACATTTCATTATTCTTTAATAAACCACGTCAATCCCTATATTATTGATGACACTAAACCCATCAATTCTGACTTTTTCCCATGTCGGAGTCTAAACCATGTGTCATTGGGAATCACAATTCATTATATCAAGGGCTTTCATTAATCATTTAATTCCAATTTCATATCAGGGATACATGGAAATCTAGTCTAATATCAATTTTTTGGGGATGAAATGTCAGATCTATCACCCCATGCGTATATAGAGCATCTTTCCCAATCCCACACCTTAGTGTTAACACTTAAGGGTATTGGAGCATTTATTCCTATCCCACAATCATTATCACTTATGGGTATTTGGAGCATCAATCATTGTCCCACACTTTTTATCACATATATCACAATATATATAATATTTGGTTAATATCTATTACCCTGCTTCTCAAACATTCACATATATCATATATATCACATTTATCAAGGTTAATCATCATTACCCATATTATCAAAACAATCATCATCGTGGTTCTTCACTTTAATCACATTGAATAATATGAACAATTTTGCATTAAACAGTTTATCAATAGTTATTCATGACCTATCATGGTCACTCCAAAAAACACATTAATTCCAATTGTCAATCAATACAATAATAACATTAATAAACCAATTTCATAGTCACATAATTCATCAATTTCAAAATTCTAAATATTCCAAAAAATTTATAATCGCAACATTTAACAATTTTATAATCAGTTTTCAAATCAATTGGTCAATTCAATTTAGATTGAAATTTCCCAGCTAGCCAATTCAGATTTAGAATTACAAACATGAAATTATAATCATTACTATTGTAATTGGTAATTAGACTACCAACGTCAAGGTTTTTGATGGAAGTTCTCCAAACAATAAGTCCCCAAATTGAAACTGAATTTTCATGATCAAAATAGAACATAAGATCAAGGAACAAAACCTACAATCAAGATAAAACATATAAACATTCATTAAAATCTAGATCTAAACCATCTCCAATAGAGGTATACTTATCCCTCTTCATCTTTAAAGGGATATGTGGAGAGATAAATTCAAATTGGGAAGAAATCACTTAACAAAAGTGAGATAATCCTCCAAAAAGAATCATTGAATCATCGAGAATCTATTTATTGGATCTTTAAAATCATTATGATATCTAAAAAATCAAAGGAATTAGTTTAGTTCTGAGTGGGGTTAGCTGGGGTTAATTCCAAGGGGTTCAAGATTTTTTTATAAATTCTCATAGGATTAAAAACCCATATTCATGGTTTCTTAGGATGGGGTGAATAGTTTTCCAAAACGAGTGACTTAAAAGTTTACCTCATCTTAGGGTTTAATGGTTTCTACTAAGATAGATCATGGTTTGAAACAAAACCCATTGTATCAAGGGTGAAGAGTTTTCAGGATTGGGTGAATGGTTTTGGATAACCGTGCAACCACCATTCACTACCAAAACACCCCCCAACATTCAAAATTCTCTTAAACTCTACTAAGAAAATACTTGAGCAAATTATAATCAGAATGAGTAAAAGAGTACATTAAAATGAGAATGAAACATCACCAAAATAGTCTAGAACATAAAATTTATTCACCTTATAAAATCTCATTCACAAGATATACTACCAATCATATATAAGAATCCAAGGTAAAAATACTGGGCCAATGATCCCACATTTCTACTTCTCCCTCCCATGTTTCTTCTTAAACACATCAATGTTTCCATGTTACTTGAACAATCGGCACGGTCTTTCCTCGCAACACTTCTTCACTGTGATCAATACCACGTATCATATTTTCATTAAAGGACACATCAGTATGAAGCTCAATGTCATCAATTTCAATCAGATGAGAAGGGTCTAGATGATACTATTGATGTTGTAACATGTTAATAATGTCATGCATAAAACAATACCTTTATGGAAAATCAAATTTGCACACTATCGATCTGATTCTCTCCAAAATATCAAAAGTTCCAACAAACCATGGAACCAAATTGACCTATCTATGAATCCTTCAATGACACAATCATTGAGACACCTTAAGAAACACATGATCACCCACTATAAACTCAATGGGTCATCGAAATCTATTATAATGTGACATCTTCCTACTCTGAGATATATTAAAACAATTATGAATCAACAAGACCTTCTACAATGTCTCATGCATGATACATTCTCCCAAAAACACTAACTCAACTACCTTTATCCATAATAGTGGTGATCTATATAACCAACCATAAAGATCCTCATATGGTTCCATCTAAATAGTTTTATGATAACTGTTGTTATAGGAGAACTCAAAAAAAGTGCTAGGTTCCTCTACCAAGACCCAAAAATGTCCAGGATTCATACCTATAAAGTATCATCTAAAAATTGTATGGTATATTCTCACAACCCATATTTATGGTTGTGGAAAACCATATTCAAAAGTACATATGTACCCAGAGACTTATTAAAACCATTCTAGAAGTGTAAAGTGAAACATGAGTCATATTCTGAAACTATACTTTATAGAACTCCTTGTATATGACCGATCTCCCAAACATACAAGTATTCCATCTTATCAACTAAGAAATTCTCCTAAATATGTATGTAATGTCCTAATTTCCTCAATCATTCCACAACCACCTAAATAACATCATTCTTACAAGCCATCCTTGGGAGACTTACCATAAAATCCATGTTAACTCCATCCCATTTCCATTATGTAATGGTTAATGGTTGTAGTAAACCACTGGGTTGTTGATGCTTTTCCTTCACCTATTGATAGGTGTAGCATCGTTTCATGAACCGTACAATCTCATTTTTTAGGCCCAGACATCAATACTATCGAATTAGGTCATGGTAAATTTTGGTCAAACAGGGATTCACCTCCAAATTCAAATCATGAAACTAACACAATAAACTTATTGTATACACATAGGCACAACAATAGGATTTTTTATATAGATAATCTCATCCTCATTTATTATCTAGTTGGAATTTGACTCCCCACCTTCAAGTATTTCCCTCATGGAAATACACTATGGATCCTCATACCACCTCCCCCTAATCTAACTCAAAATTGTAGACTATACTGATACATATATAAGAGTTAACTTCTTCTATCCCTCTGTAATTGAAACATGCAACTCTACAAGTAAGGTCATCATTTTCCACTCTGAAGTAGACTCCTAAAATACCTAAGTCTAAGTTTTACTACTCAATTAGTGGGAAATAGTGTTTACATTCTTTGGAATATATCCTAGATCAAAAAAATACATCATATACTCGACCTGTTAATGATTATGTATTTTTAAGTCTTACTGAGAAACACCTATTCATTATTCTGTTATGATCGGTATACACAGTAAAAATGTCACCAAATTGACAATACTGACAATACATTAAGGAATAAACTACTAGACCTAACTCAAGGTCATGAATAGTGTTTTTTATTAATTTATCCTCACCTACCATGACCCATGCACCATAACTCGGTCCACTTGTATCAACAGTACTTCAAGTCATAACCCAGATGCATCACAAAAGATCGTATACTCCTCACCTAGCTCGAGTAGGATCAAGATCAGTGCAGGTATTTTCGGCTTCTTCAACTCCACAAAATCATTCTCACATGATCTAGGCAATTAAATATTTATCCCATTTTTTGTAAAGCCTGAAAGAGGTGGGTCCATTCCGGAAAATTTTTGGATGAACCTTAAAAAATACCCTACCAAATCTATAAAATTATAGATATCAAAGACATTATTGGGATGATCCTAATAAAAAAAAATTGGACCTTCTCTGGATCCACTAACACACCTTCCTCTAAGATGATTTGACCCAACAAATGGACCTAGTTGATCAATAATGGAAATATATATATCATGGAATATAGATGATTCACTCACATTATACCCACAACAATGTCAATATGATGCTCATGATCTTCATGAATCTTGGGGAAAATCAGGATTTCATCCAAAAACACAACAACAAAATTATCCAGGTATGGGTGGAAGATTTTTTTCCTCAAGGAAATAAACATCATTGGAACATTCATCAGCCCAAAGAACATCACAATGAACTCATACATGCCAAACCTAATTCTAAAACTAGTCTGTGGTATATCAAAATGTAAAACTCTCAACTGATGATGCGCTTATCTAAAGTAAATATTAGTTAAAATACAAGCTCCTATCAATTAATCAAATAGATCATCGATATATAGAAGATGATATTTTTTCTTCACTATCATTTGGTTCACCTTCTAGTAAACAACAAATAAGGGAATGTTTCCCTAAGACTTATTAAAAAAAGACTTAATTAAACCAATTTTATATACTCAAATGGATAAATCTCTTATGCATCAACACTCATATATGACTATTCATCTCTTGAAGCTCTTTTGGTTCCATTTATCTGGTGGAATATATTATTTTTCAGCTATAAGAATGATCTCATTCATAAAATCTATATCCCTCTTAAGTGGGATGCCTAAGAAGTCCTCAAGAAACAAGTCTTGTAATTGATCCAATACAAGTGGAAAGATAGATTGATTCACACCCCCATTATCCAAAAACATACTTTAAAACTTGGTGGTGTGCTCCCACAGTTGCTGATGAGATGGACCTGCACATTCCACATTGATAACTCACACTCCATTTTGAACATAATTGTCACCATTATGAGATGTAAAGGTCACACTTGTGCTCAAATTATCTATATGGGATCAGTATGATACCATGTATTCTATACCCAAGATCAATTAATGTCTTAAATTTCAGGTGTTTTGTTATCCTAATAGAAACAATACTCCCCATCCACAGAAGAACACCCCTTTCATAAATAGAATTATTTCAACCATACTCCCAATGGTGTGTCGATCATCATAACCCCAGTAAAAAACTCCACCATCAGACTCCACCAATTCACATGTTGTGAATATATAATATATTTTCAGGATACTATATTAAATATATGACAATAAATCATAGAATCTAAAATAATAGTACCTCTAACTATTGATGATCCAGCTTCATTATTCACATGTGCATGTTGAAATGAATTAAAATATCCTTAACCTCCTCTTGATGTTGTAGTCTAAATACCTTATGTCATACATCTTTTCTCATACATGTGATCTTTCCAAAAAGTACCACATCCACAGCCTCTACCGCCATAGGTAGTATAACTCTAACATTCGAATAATTGTTGGGTAGAATACCCCCTTCCAGTAATCTGATTCTTTATATCTCCTACCTCATTACCCACCTATCATGGGTTCATGCATAATTGATTTATATTCCATAAACTATAGAAATTTTGTCACTCTACGAGCGTTGGGGGGTACTTTCTACCAATGTGACCTTACCTACCGCACTGGTGGAAGAGTATTCGATTACTTCCTATAGTAACTTATCATTCCCCCTGGACACTCTTATTGTTATATCCCTAGTTTAAATTATAACACAGACACTTCATAATCTCAAAATTTTTACCCATGTTAATCTAGTAGATACCACCCACATTTCATAGTAATCATCATTCAAGTTCCCCTCAAAAATGAGATCCTGGTTTACTACATCAGAAAACTCTTTCGGGAAAAATATGATAACCTGGGACTTAATCTCAAATTTAACCACATTATGAAAACATTTTTCCAAAGTTACCTCATCTCACACCAATGCTGGAATAGAGAACAAAAAATTTATAAGGCAGCCAACATGGTCCATCACAGATATACACCCATGGGTCAACCTCATAAACTTAGTTGCCTCTCCACCCTATGAGTCTTAGTGTAAAATATCTCCATTAAATTATCCTAAATGTCCTTCCAGTATATATTCTCCAACTATCCATATTGATTTTGGATGTCCCACCAATTCATCAATTAACCATGTAATATATAAGCATCTAGTTTTATTCTATTCTCTTATGGAGTCTCTTATTGTCAAAGATTATATGAATGGACTCAATCTTGAACTCCCCAACCTTCAGTCCACCCTCTGTAGTGAAAGTTAGAGAGTTTTGCATCTAAATACCTTTTGTAAAACTATGAACACTCTTCACAACCCACCCTGGGTCACTTTCCATAAAAAAAATGTGAGAAAATTTTTCAAGGAACTCCTCTCTAGATTCCTCACATGGAACTATTGGAGCCACTGCTTCCATTATAGAATAATCATTTCCATCCATGTCATTAAGTAATCCTATCAATATGTGTCATTGTGGATGTATAACTCTACAATTCCAAACAAATATCTTAAGACACATAAGACAACATTAACACATTTCAACAATATTTATTTATATAAATATGTAACAAGTCATCCCCATTATTTCACAAGATGGTCGAAACTAAGGCACTATCAAAACCCTCATCCATCCCTCATTTATGTTATGGTAAATATATGGTAAAATATATTCACATTTCAATGTATCTCATTAGAATCCCATTTATCCAAAACAATTCACTACATTTAGTATCATTTCCAATTTCCAATTTCATATTAGGCATTTTTTCATTTCAATTACTGAAGAAAACTTACTTTAATTAAAACACCTCACCAAATTCATGATTTTTTTGTGCATTCCTATAATGATTAGATTCATAATAAATATCGACTACATAAAATTATTCATGTATACCCAACTCTCATATCATACAAGTCCATGAATAGAATATTGTAAAATAATAGAAATAATAAAATCCCATAACAAGTGCAACACCAAAGGTGAAATAACATCCAACTATAACAAAAAACATCAATAACAAAAAACCCACCTTGACTATTATGTTTTTTCCCACACATGGGTTAGCTACTCCTATGCTCAATCTCATGCCCAAGGCTGAAATCATCCTAATCTCCTATATATATTTCCTAATGAGTGATAAAAATAAAATGAATAAAAACATCATTTTACACCACTTTGGGACATCCCAACCCAGGTTCCACATATTGGTGCCCCGAGATGATTGGCCATATGACCTCAAATGAGACTCCTCATATTCTAGAGGCTACCGAAAAGTAGTGAGGGACAAATTTATGACATGAGGAAAATATACCCTCTTTATCAAATTAGTACAAAAAGGTAAATAAATAAACAATAACCAAATTATATAACTAGTAACCATAATAATACCACAGGTAATACAGACCAACATCTGATGATTAACCAAAATAGGGAAACAAGAAACCAACAAAAATAGTAGATATTTCACACCATATATGTGTCATGTGTCAATGTTTAAAACATAAAATAAAGACACAATGATAACTCCCATGAATGTCCTCACATCATGTCTGATTTCGTCATCCATGCTTCATCCCAACTCAACCATCAATCATATGGCTCTTTTCTTTATCCTGTCCTGATAACATGAAGACTATTCCTGTAGCGATAAACAAACCCATGTAGGTTGTGAGTAAAACTAGGTGGGCCACCATGAATGGTGCCTAAAACAATATCTAGTCTATAAAAGTGTATTTGGTTGTATAAATAAAAAATTGAACAAATAAATTAAATAGTTTCCACATTTCATTAATTTTTTAGTTATCCACAACATCACTTAGGTTCATAATGACACCTAAATCATCAATACATGATACATACCTTTCCAGAGTCATAACCATATGTACTAGGGAATAAAAATTCATTATATCAATGGATTTCATCAATCATTTAATTCCAATTTCATTTCAAGGATACTTGGAACTCTGGTAAAATGACAATATTATGGGCCCATTACTTCATGTATAACACCCCATTGGTATTTAAAGAATCAATACATATCCCACACCTCTTTCTTATTATATATTGGTATTTGGGTCATCATTCCATGTCCGACATTCATTATCACATATGGTTATTTGGATCATCATTCCTTTTCCCACACTCGTTATCACGTATATCCCAATTTATATATATACCACGGTTAAACATTTATAAACATCTTCTCAAGAATTCATATATATCACATATATCACATTTATCTGGGATAATCATCATTAACCCCTTACCAAAACAAACATCATCATTGTTCTTAACATTGACCACTTGGAATAATATGAAAAATACACCATTAAAACATTTATCAACATTTATTCATAACCCATCAAGGTTAGTCCTACCAAACCATTAATTCAAATAATCAGTAAACCATGTAATCTGATTAATTAACTAATTTCATAGTCATATAATTCAACAATTTCATAATCCTCAATAATCCAAAATATTTCATAATCACAGCATTTCCCAATTTCATAATCAAGGGTTAAATCAATTGGTCAAATCAATTTAGATTACTATCTTCAAACATGGCCATTTTATTTTTACAATTATATAGAAAAAATTATAGTCTAGACTGTGTGGAAAGATAATTAGAAAACCAAACTCATGGTCACTAATGAAATTTCTATAAAATGTAAATCCCAAAATTAAAACGGAAAGATAAAGATCACTATAGAGAGAAAGATCTGGTGCCCAAACCTAATATCAACATAAAAAAATTCAAAATCCATAAACAACTAGATATAAACTATATCCATGGTAATACAACCTTTCTATCTTCATTTGGAAAGATATATAATAGAGAGAAATCAAAATGGGGAAAAAATTACTTATCAATTGAGAGATAATCCTTCAAAATAATCTTTTATTCGTTAAAATCGGAGTTTGTGTAGAGTTGGAAGCATTTATGGTGCTCCAAAAATCATTGTATTTAGGTTAGGTCTTAGTGGGGTAGAATATTAGTTAATAATGGGGGTTTTAATTGTTTTTTATAAATATACAGAGGAATAAAAATCTATATTCACAGTTCATTGGGTTGGGTTTGTGGTTTTGAAAAATATGCCCCCTAACCGTGTGCCTTTTCTTAAGGGTAAATAGTTTCTATTAAGATGGTTCATAGTTTACCAATCATTTCCCCAACTATAAAAACCCTACTATCTCAAGGGTGTACTATTTTCTTGTCTATATTTATGGTGTGGTAAACCCATGCACTAATCAAGGACTGCCCAACCCCCCCCCCCCCACACACACACACACATTCAAAATTCTCCCGAATTCTATGAAGGAAAGCCTCGACCAAAGTATACTCAATACAAGGGTAATTTTTACCAAAAATGATCATGATACATCTCCATAAAGTTCATAATCTTACAATGATTATAATATATTTGGATGATAAAAATTTTATCATTCTAGTTTTTATATTTTCTATTTTTATCCATTGAAATATTTTAAATTTTCATTAGTTTTATAACTAACTAAAGTAATGATATTCATTAATTAAATAAAAAATTATTGGATTCTTAGTGTGTTTTATTGTATAATATTATACAATATAATATAACACATGTTTTTTTAGGAAGAAAATATAATTTTTAAAGTCTGGGTCATTTCAAAGAGGCTTAAGAATATTGAATATCTTAAAGAAGAAGTTTTGAAACATAGAAGGAAGGTTAATTCAAAAGTAAAATCAAGTGCACCCAAAAATAAGCTATGATTTGGAAGTATCACTAATGAATAACTTTTATAATGGTCCATGTGAGATGAAGAGGGTATTGATTAAATTATGAGTGATCAAGGGCATGAATTCTTGGATAAAATTGGAGTAGGATATGGTGGTGAGATGTTAATGGATAAATAACTGATTATCAAGAATAAAAGATTGAATAATGTAGAATATGTCAGTATTAACAAGGATTATGAAGGAGTTTCATTTAATACTTTTTTAAATAATTTAAAATCTCCTGTTAGACGTAATCTATAACCATCAAGGAATAATAAAAAATCTATAAGGTTCTCAATGGAATAAAACATGTGGAGGAATTAAAGAAAAATAATATTTTCCATAATAATGTGTAAGTTTTTTTTGTTATATAGGACACACCATGTCCTATTATAATGTGGCTAAAATATATTTAAGAGGATAAGATCATTGAATTATTATAGAAAAGAATTAGATCTTATCCTACTTCCCAAATAATAAATTATTTAATTAATATTTTTTCAACATTATAAATTTGGTCATAAATCCATTGACTACTAGAAAAGATGACACATAAACAATCATAAATAATGAAGTTAGAGTTATCATTATGGATATCTAAATCAAATAAAGAAATAAAAACCCCACCAAATAAATTTTGGAAATAAGTATTCATTTCTGGAAGAAGATATTGAATTTGATTAAAATCACTATGCATAATAGGATGATGTAAGACCCTTATATGTATTAATATAGTAGGTAATCTCCTAGAAATAAAATAATAAGATAAATAAGGATAATATAGATAAAAAATATCTTGAAGCTACATAGAACATCAGCCCCTAGATACAAGATAGTGGATGTTCATTCCATATATCCAAAAATGACAATCTTCTGAAAATTTAGAAATAAAGGGTAAATTTAACCATTAATTTTGGAAATTATGTTGTTTTATAAATAAATTGAAGTGTAAATGCCTTTTATACTAAAAACAAGATCAATAATAAAGAATTTCTCTCTATGGATGGTATCAAACACAACCTTTTATGTGTGATTAAACTTTGTGACTTTGGTCTTATGGTTTTATTTGACCAAAAGGGATTCCTAATCAAAATACAATCAGGGAACTTCCTTATAAAAAAAATAAAAGGAAATATTTACCTGGTGTATAGTCCTGATAATACATGTCTTCATACCATTGGAGAAGAAAATAATCATCGATATATGATATTAATCCACATACATTAGCAAAGAATGGAGTGTTTTTCAAAACTCAAATCTATATTTGAAATCCAAATTCTTAAGATGTAACAAGAAAATACATGTGAGGAGTTACTGTGTAGATAAATGGTCTGATACCTATATTAACAACAGAACAAAATGGATTTTGATTTTCTTGACTTGGTCCATACTAATGTTTTTATTAAAATTAATGTTACTAGAACATATAGGGAAATATATTTCAATATTTTCATCAATTTTAATAGAAGTATAACCTATTCCATGTTTATATAAAGGAATATAAAACTATTTAAATTAAAAAATAGGTATATTAGTAGAGTTAAAAATGAGACTAGTCATACTATCAAAATATTATGATATGATAATGGAAGCAAATATATATCCATAAAATTTCAGAATTACTTGTAAAAACATGACATAAAACATGTAGTGTCTTTTGTAAGAACCCATTTGTAAAATGGTGTTTAGAGTGGAGAAATATAATAGTGAATAGTATATAGAAAACTAAGATTATACAATGTGGAATCTCTCACAATTTTTGGAAATAGTAAATTCAAGTATAAGTGTAGACATAGAATCTAGTTTTTTTATCCCTATTGAAGAGATAATATTATATGGGTTGTAGTGGAGAAGGAATCCCTCACATAGAAATTTTAATGTGTTCGGGAGAAGATTTTTCTTCCAAAAAATAGGTAAATCGTTTCATGTATGGTGATGTAGCCGATGAAATAATTTTCATAAGCTAATAATCAATGTATATGTCATATAAAGTATTCAACAAAAGGTTGGGTAGTATTTTTTAAATCCATTATGTGAATGTGATTGAAGACAAAAATTGAATAATCTTATAAGAAAAAACCTTTATGTTTACTATGAATATGAAAAATAGTAAAGTGTAAATGATAAAAATTATGAAGTAGTAAAATATTTTTTATACAATAAAAATTATGATGAAAATTTTGAAGAGGAATTTATAGGTTAAGAAGATCAACCGACACCTCAGAGGAGAACCATATGAGTATAAGTTGCACCATCAATACTGATAGGATAAATATATATACTAAAATAAACAAGGATAATAACATTTTTTGATAAAAATTCTCCACTATTCATAATATAACCAACCTCATTTGAATAATCATAAAAATATAAGTCCTGGGTTAAAGCCAGGAATGATTAATTTGATCAAATTGAGAAAAAAAAGGTATGGATCTTTTCAATAGGATAGAACATCACAACATCATTACAAAAGTGTAAATTCAAGAATAAATTTGATGATAAAGTAAACATTTTTTGAAACAAGGAATTCGTGGTGTATAAATGCTAAGCACAAATATAAACAGTTGATATTAAAGAAACATTTTCACCAATAGATCATCTATAATTGATCCAATTGTTCTTGCATATGGTTATCAAAAATAAATGAAAAATTAATCAAATTGATTAGAAAATAATATTATTTAATTTTTTTCATAATAAATAATTCTATATCAAATATATTACGTGATTTCTGATTGGAGATGATGAAACAAAGGTATGTCGGTTAAATAATGACTTGTATAGGCTGAAGTAGGCACCGCATGCATGGAATGTGCAACTGGATTCATATCTAAAGAAGTTTTATTTCAAAATAGGTTATTTTTTCATAATATATATGTGAAAATATCCAAGTAAGAACTATTCATGGGTCGTATGTATGAATATAATGTCATCTTAATCAAAAAAAGAATACATTAGTGGGATATTTCTCTAATATTATGTGAACATAGTTCGAAGTTCCTATGATTTGGGATCAAACATATTTTCTCAGAATACAGGTGATTTAGAATTTGGGATACACATTCATATCTCAAACTAAGTATACTAAGAATACCTGAATATATATGAAAATTTTGACTCAAATACAATGTCAACACTGATTACGGTTAGAATTAATATGTGAAAACATGAAGATGTGAAATCTATAGACCCCAACTTGTATAGAATAAAAATTGAGAGTCCTTTATATTTAACTACTACTTGGATAGATATTTTATACAATATAAGTTTTTCTTCGCTCCGAAGGAACAATATCTAATTTTAGTGAAACAAATCATGAGATATATTATAGGAACTCTATATTATAGATGGATTTATATAGTAATAAAGAATAATGATTTGTTAGAATAATCTAATGTAGACTATGATAGAGGTACAGAAGTATTAAATTCAATAAATGTTGGGTATTTATTCTTTGGTGAAAATTGTGAAGGGAATATTTGTAAGAAATAAGAGATAATAGCTCTTAGCATAGAAGAATACAGATATATTTTAATTACAATGTTATTTACACAATTTATATGGATGAAGAAACAATTGGAAGATATTGTTGATAAATTTTAATATCCAATGGATATTTTATATGATATAAATGGTTATATAGAACTCACAATGAATATTATGCAACAATATCACCCCAAACATATTGAAATAAGGTATTGTTGTATCGATGAGAATGTTGAGAATAAATTTATTTACATAGAGTTTGTTTGAACTTATTAGTAAGGGTAAAATATCATGACTAAGATATTAGTCTCTTTTGTGATTGAAAAGCATCGGTTTAAGTTAAAACTTCAACCAACTCTCTCATCTTGAGGATTTCTAGTCATCACTATTCCCCATTAAATATATTTCATTAATTGTTTTTTATTAGTTTGAAGGTTCTATAACTTTGGTTTTTGTCAACTAGGGAGAATTTTTTTTAAATAAAATTATTTTCTATCAATGTGAGGTTATTGATCTACCAAGTACTCTCTTATTATGGAGGATTTTTTGGTTTTGAAGTCATGGTGGTGTACTATATATGGGGAATGTATGGAAGGTATGTGAGCACATATACATGGGGATATTCTAGAATATCTTTTTGTATATAATTATCACCTAAAAACTTGTTTTCAATATCTATATTTAACAACATAGACTTTGAGTTATAGATGTGATATTTTTCCTAAATCTAGTAAATATACAACATATTCATGCATTCTCATGAGTCATATTTGGTTATATGTTCATATGGAAGAGAGGCTCACGATTGTCATTGGTCTAAATGGTTTACTTTTTTTAAGAGATAAGTAAGATGGTCAGATCAATAAATACACATTGTTCATTTCATTAAGATTATATGAGTTGATTATGAGGTTTACTATTTGAAGAGGTTTTCTATGTTATTAAAAGTTTTCTAGAGGTAGTTTTCTAAAGTGGTGTGTGTAAGTGGATTCACACATGTGAAACACGTGACATATTCTCAGTTGGTTTTAGGAAATGAGGTTAAATGAAAGAGATCTGGTGTATTAGTTAGGTGGTTAGTATCATGTGAAACAAGTTCATATGAATATCCAATCATGATTTGGGTTATGATCAAGATAAAATTTAAAGGATTTTCATGCCTAGGGTTATGTGACTAGAGTTTTGAAAGATATTATTTGAAAACTAGTTTCCTAGAATAGTCTTTGATGATTTTTATACTCAAACAAGTATTTATTTGTGTGAACAAAAAGCATTAAACCTTCATTTATTGTGAATTTAACATCCAAGGATCATAAAATAGGAATCATGATGCAATAAGGGTCTTGTTTTTAACCCTAAAATGTTAAAGATAATGTTCCTATAATAAATTGGTTGTGGCCAAAATCTATGATCCAAAAAAAATAGTGAGACATAGAGGATTTTAAAACATCGTCACATCATTGATGTATGCTCTTGAGGTTCATCCCTTTCTGGTAAAACACGTAAAATTTAATATGATCTATGTTTACCTATTACTTTTATTAAATAATGTGTGTATTGAACATATATATTTAATGAATCCCTAGAATTTAGGGAAAATAAACCTTGGTTAAATGGAAATAAAATTAAAACCATAATTCACCACTCCACTCCCAGGGTATGAAAAGGTACTAAATTTTTACTAACAATGATCTGCCACCTAATGAAAATTTGAATAATTATATTTAAATCCATTAAAATAATATGTGAATTATAGAATATAATATTTTATTTTATCAAGATTTAATCTTAAACTTCAACAATAATACTCATTTTCACTTAACCATATAAAATATCAAATTAAGAGATATTATTATTCTAAAAAAATTACAGCATCCATTAAGAAATGTATACATGATAAAACGTTTCAAGGGATTATATAATGATGCACAATTATTATGCAAGGTTTCCAAACCATGCACCAAATCATTTATCTGTCTTGGTCTCAAATCCAACATTAAATGATTTCCTTCCATGATCCATTGAACATTCACATAAGCATTAAACTCACAATTTTAAAAAAAATTCCTCCCAAAACATATAATTAATGAAATATATTAAAAATAAAAATAATCTTTATTTCACAATCATCTCTATATTAAAAATGAGAATCCACATTTATTTAGAAAACATTAATAAGGTGGAAATGTATTAACATCCTACAGATTCAACACTCACTTTCAAAATATCACATTCTAAAATAAAATTTCAATTAGAGTACTCCCCACCGTAATAGTGTCACAAAATATTAATGGATCCATAAATAGTACATCCATTACACATTTTTCTTATATAGAAAATATTCTTTAACCTCAAAATTTTTCATTATTTAAAAAGGGATTCAGTAAAGTAAAAACAATATGATTTAAAGATAATATAGTTTATAAACGTTTTCTATTTCACAAATCCATTAAATTTATGTAATAATAAGTTTTAATTTGAAATAAATATAACAAACCATTTAATTAAATTATATTGTAACGAATATATTTTCAACCATAGTGAATCAAATGTAGGGATAATTTTAAAATAATAAATTCATATAAAATTTATGAGGTTTGGGACTATTTGAGTGTAGTGAACTGACCTAAGAAGCCCAAATTTGGTGTCTATTACTAATTACATAGGCATTAATTTAAGGATTAAATACACTAAGGACCAAAGAGTTTATTAGTCTTGGTAAACATGATACATGGATGGGTCCTTTTTTATAGAAGAACACACTAATTACAACACACTTTTTTTCTTATTATTTTACTTTCTAGCATAACTACTTTATTCATCTAGTGTATCCTTGAATGTGTTGCGTAGTACACTTCTTCAATTCCTGGGTAAAGGAAAAAAAATAAGGGTGATCTCAAATGCTCAGCAATGTTATGTAAATCAAAGAGGAAGCAATAATTAATCAATAGAAATAAATAAATATGGCATGCTGAATAAATGAACACAATATCAAATTAAACAACTAGATAAAGAATAATCAATATGGATTTGTAAGAAACTGAAAACACATGCCAAATAATAAAAAAAACATGAACAAAATGTATCCATAGATATGTCGATGAAAAATCTCATGGATATTAATAACTGGGTCTAAATGAGGTAAATGCTTAATTATTTTACATCATTTCTCATAAACATGCAAACATCTACCATATTATCCATTCATAAAATGGTTTAAATTAAGGGTAGAAACCCACATAATTTGTCAAAATTATTTTTCTCCTGAGAATTTTTCGATGCATCGAAGGGGCTATATAATGTTCTGGCCCTAGCCGTCATTTCGATCCAAAGCATTCATCACATTGAATAACAAAAATGAAAATCCTTCCTTATAAAATAACAATATTGAATGAGAAATATGGATTTATAAATAATTCCCCCATAAATCAAATAATTTTCAAATAAAACATCTTATATAAAATGATATACAGTTTTGGAAATAGTAATATCCATGATAAATGATATGGAAAATCATGGGAATTTCAAAGCCATATAAAATTTAATATCACAAGGGACCAAAAAAGAAATAAAGGAAGTTAATATAAATACTATACATGTCCAAATAAAAAAAACCATTGAGATAAATGATATGGATGGTATCAAAATATCCCATGTGGAGTAAAAATAGAGGGTTATTTTCGTTGATGAAATAATAGAATAACTTAAAAAATATTCTTTATGAAAATATCCATTGATTTGAAAAACCTATTAAAATTATATTTCCCTACAAATACCTGTTATAAATATTTTATTTAAAAATAAATATTTTATTCTTTAAATGGATTATTTAAATAAATGACATTAGATAATTCTATACATGTTATACGACGTAAAATAATGCATTCCCTTTATAAGGTAAAAAGGATTTGAAAAATGTCTTGTTTAGAAAACTACGAGAATATTCTATTGAAAATATTAATAAATAGAATTAAGGGGTAAAATTTAATTTTATAAAAAAAACTTTTAAGGGTTAAAAACGTTTTTTGGAAACATTTTTTGAAGACATGATTTTTAGAAGAAGATGGGTTCTCTGACTAAATTGAAAAATGAATTCGCGTTTTCATAAAAACATTTTCGAAAACATTTGACTAAAAAAGAGTGTAAAAATGGTACTAATACATGATAAAGGTCATTAAGAACCATTATAGATTAAAATTAAATGGTTTACGACACAAATATCCAATAATTTCCTCAAAATGATATTCAAGTACTAATAATATCGAAAAAAATGAGATTGTGAAATAAACCCTTAAAAAGATGATAATGTTAAAGTGAGACTCAACCAATGAATTTATTATTCATATAAAGTTTAAATATATATATAAGGAATTTTTAATTAAAAAAAATATAGAGAAATTTTATTAAATAAATAATCTTATAATATTAATGATAATGAGGAAGTAACATAACTCAATGAAAAGAAATTGATTTATGAAATTTTATTCCACTGGGTAACTTTTAACTCAAATACCCTTAAAATAAATTATTAAAATTAAAACTCAAAATACAATAAATAACTAATTATTCATGATATTTCATTTCAATGTAGAATTATGTACACCATATAAAATAAATTAGGTGTACAACAATTAAGTGTGCCTCATGGAAAAAAATGAAACAATAATCTATTACCTTGTGTTTTCTTCTCGGTGGACGTCATTTAACATAATAATATATAATAGTATTAAACAAATAAATAACTTATTTAAGAACCATATAAATACTTATTATATCCTATATTATCATCTGATAATATCTTATTACTCTTTTTTAATAACCTTACATTATTTTACCTATTTCGGGTGATAATTGCCTTTTTTCTCGGGTAAGTTTTGACTTGTTATTTATTGTTATTATTTAATATATCATCATTTTGTAATCTTCATAATGTAAAATATGATTTAATTATAATATATATCCCTTTATATATTTATCTAGAATAATCTATAATTTTTTAGTTGATTAATGAAATGCACCATTCATTAAGACGGTAGTTTGTACATATGAATGAACGCTACCTTTATTTCATTATCCTCTTATTAAGGAATAAAAAGTAAATTATATATATATATATCAATTTACTTTATAATTACATTAACCTATATATTTCATATATTTCATATATTTTTATCAAAATTTATCCATAATACATTCCATGAATAGTGTAAACGAATCACATCACTTTGAGGGGTGATATTCGACACTTCTTCAAACGATGTTTTCGTATTAACAAAAAATGGAATGTATTAAAAATATGTGTTAAAAAGGATTTAAAATTTATCAATAATAACAAATATAAAATATATCATTTATAAATATATTTTCCATCAAAATTTCTATCCCTAAAAGGTGAAAAAGGAAACAAAATCACTCATCAATTCGTGAGGCGGTAGTCTACAGTGCACAAACGGTAAGTTTGTTAGACATTAGATGTATGTGTGTGTTATTGTAAGAATAAACATACATAAAACAACATAAAATTATATTGGGGATACTTGGTTCATCATGTAATCATTATTTAAAAATAATTTTTATGGGCGAAGGAGTAAATGAAAGAAATGGGATCGTTGAAAACTGTTAGCTTTAAAATCAGATAACTTCTTTTGGTTATACCAAATGGATTTCATGGAAGTATTTATGACCACAGTGATTATTAAAGTTAAATTATATATATTTCGGTAATATATTTGGGAATATAATTACCAAACCTATTTGTTTTTATAGGTGTGAGGAGGTGGAAAAATTAGTGTCCTTTTATAATGAAGGAGTAGTAACACTATAGTAATGTTTTGACAATGCAATTCCTTCCTTGATTTTCATGTTCACATTGGATGAAATTTTTGACCCAATTCACTAAATTAGATTATATGGTAGATATATTTCTATTATATATCTTTTTGAAAATTTTATAGGTCTGTTTGGGCCTTAAGGATAATGTTTAGTCCATTATTAATCTTAATTTAACCTTATTCATTGTAATTAATTTTAATCACATTCAATAATTGTTTTGGTAAAAAAATGTTAGAAAAATTAAAAAATCTAAATTATTATTATTCCTAATATAGAAACCATTTTTACTAATTCAAATCATATAATTTGATGAAATTTATTTAAATTTAAACCTATGTGGGGGAAGACAATGTGGGGTTTTAAAGTCAAAATGTATAAAGTTTGATAAGTTTTTACCTTAAATTTCAATATGAAATAGATAAAAATGACCAAAATTGTATATATTTTTTTATATTTGATATAATTTTACTTTTAAACAAATTCAAAATATAATTTAACATGATAAATAAATTTGACAAAAAAAGATGTTTTGAATTAAAATTCAGTATTTTTAATTTTTCATTAAAAAATCAAAACTTCACAGAAAAGTACAACAAATTCACCCTAACATAGTTTTGATTTTTATATTTCAAAAATTATGTTCATTTTAAAAATAAAAATTAAAAAAAAGTTCCAAAATTCATATTTAAAATTTGTTCTCCATTAAAAGGGGGTAAAATTTTAGTGTAAAATATGTTTTGATCTTATCTTATGAATATCAAACCCGATGGTTGAATATAAAAAATATTTTATTAAATATATAACAAATATATTGAATTAAAATAATTAAATAATTTTAATTAATTATGTTTATTTAGAAAAAACTCATTTTTATGCATATAAATAATAGTATTTCTTTTTTATATCCAATTGAATCTTATTTTTTATTTCTCATTAATTGGAAACCAATGAGTTAATTTTATATTTATATAGACCATAGATTTTCATAGGTTAGCTAACAAAATTAATAACTACCAACATAACATCTATGTTATACCATGTAATATTAAATCATAATATTTTAATAATATATCATTATTTGGTGAAACATGTTCTTTCGTATAACACAAGATATTGAAGAATGTTTCTCTTAGAATGTGATGTTAGCTAAATTAGTGTGGTGTGCTTTAAAAGATGCATAATATATTATATTTATTTAGTATATTTAATATATTTTAAATTAATGTGTTATTATATTCCCTTTTAGCATTTGGGGTTGTGTGTCATAAAAACTATTGAATACAAAGTTGTACTTTAGTATTTAGGGGTGTTACATTCTAACCAACTTAATTAAATTAAAATTGTGAAATATAAACTCAATAATGGTAATAGATTTTTTGGTACTCCCTATGTTGAAATATCACATCGTGAGAAGGGTTCATAAAACATCCTCTTGAAAAGAGATAACGGGAAGTACAAAAGTTATATGGACTACCATGTAACTAGATCTCTAAGAAGGAAAACATTAATAGAATGTAAAGATACATGCTTAGAAGAAAATATTAAATATTTAATGGAGTGAATGAATTTATCAATAACAAACAAGTTAATGGTCAATAGAATGTTGAGGGCCTCAAATCCAAAAAACATTGATTATTTAAGAGACCATCGATTTGAAAAAAATTAAGGTATAATGACAATATTTTATTTCTAAGTCATTTTCATAACATTGGGTAAATATTTTACAAACAAAGAATATAAGTAAATATTCTTACATGTTAGGTTTCAATTCCATGTGAACAATTCTAACTTCTTGTTATACTTCGATCAAATTCTAATTCATGCCATTATTCCCAAGAAATTAATTATTAATAAAGGTTTTTTATGCCTAAAGCTATAAAATAAAATTTTTAAGGGTCATCAAGCCTGTAAAACAGTGAAAAGTCTAACTGTTTATCTCTAACTATTTTCCAAAACCAATATGGTTAATATATTATTCTCTAATCATAAAAATTGATATTTTTAATTAATCATTAATATTTATTCATCAAATTTTATAACTAATAATAATGAAAAATTAACTAGGAAATTTGATATGTCAGTGGTTGGAATAAAACCCTTATCATACTTTAGTAATGGGTTCAAGACCTATGTATTTTCCATAGGTGATAGGTTTTCACCCTACATATATGTTTTCCTTTTCTAAAACCATATTCATATAACTTCCAATGTAAATCTAATGGACATCATTGCAATTTAATCATTAAATAGACTCTTGACTGAAGATTTAAATACAACCAAAAAAACATAATACTTCCTCCATTAATTTCCTATGTACATCCTTCCATGAACTAGGGATTATCCTTTAAAAGTGTAAACTGGCATGGGTAATTCCTAGGATCCTAATATTTAAGGCAATAAACCACAAATGGATCCTTAGGGTGTGTTTCATTTCCTTTCATCATACTCTACATTTGTCCTCATAAGTCCTTTTCTTTATCTCATTATTTATGACATATAAAGAGTTTCCTTATTCCATTGAGACACATTACTTGGTTTCTCATTCCAAACTTCTCACATGTCAGAAGTCAACCCTTCTTCTCTTTATGTTCTCCATAACTCGAGCTCTTAAAAACCTCCTTCCTTCTCTAATTTGGTTTGTTTGAGACTTGGTAAAGTGGTGTGTTGTTAATCGTATTTTTTTAAAAATGATTTGGCATAAACATGACAACCTTGACTCTAGACAACACCTGATTTTTTTCTCATTTTCAGCACATTTTACATTATGTTAGATATTAACTTGAATCCTTCAAGTTCCATCAATTGACTAAAACCAAAAATATTATTGTGAGAAACAATTGTTATACTTAGAAAAAATATATAATCTTTTATAAGATACATAAATCATTGTACCTTATTTTTTTATCTAAAACACCTTGGGTTTAACCATGATCATTCATTATCATTATCTATTGAAATTCATCATAATGGTTTGTAAATAAAATGTGTATTGTCCTAATAATAACCCCCATGAGTGTCAAACCATGAGTACAGTAAGGCATGTTTTCATGTAATAGGTTATCTCGAGTCAACACTATTGAAATAAGAGGTATTTGTGATGGGTGATTTAAGATAGGATCACGTCGCAAATAGGCTTTAGCGACGGGGGCCCGTCGCAAATAGCCCACTGCAGAAAACAGAGTCGAAAATAACCCTCTGATTATATATATTATATATATAAATAATCCTTTTTCGACGGACCATCGCAAATACTATTTGTGACTAGAAAATGCTCTTTCACAACTAAGCCTTCGATTATATACATTATATATATATATATATATATAACTTTTTCGATGGGCCCGTCGCAAATAAAATTTGTGACGGGACCATCACAAATAGTATTAATAAAAATTTATATTTAGATTATTTACGAAAGGCTCCCATCACAAAAGGTCCCATCACATATACTAATTTTGGGGGAAACCATTTTTTGGGGATTGATGGCTTCTCTTTTGTCTGACGGCTCATTTACCTGCAAATTTCTCTCACTGAAATCACAATCAAGAATCTTCTCATACGTACGCATATTCATTCTCTTTCATATGAGAATGTATAAGACTACATCCGAGCAGATTATTCATTTCATTTTTGTGTGAGAAACTTGCATGTAAATGTGCTGTCAGACAAAAGATCCACCTTTTCGTCGATAAATAATCTTCGTGAATTGTTACCACTAGAACACATTATAAAAAATTTGGTCCTACAAATGAATATTCAAACTCATGCATACGTAGAAGCATACTTTTCATAATGTTTTGAGTCAGTGAAAGTTGAAAGGAGAAGAGTCATCATGAAAAAGGAGTGATGTCAATCCACTAAAAATTGTGCCAAGTTATTACAAGTTATTACTTTTCATAATTGTAACTATTTTTTCCATTTTTTTTACTATTTTTCTATTTTTTAGTATTTATTACTATTTATTATTATTTATTACTATTTATTACTATTTATTACTTTTTATTACTATTTATCATTATTTATTACTATTTATTACTATTTATTCCTATATATTACTATTTATTCCTATTTATTCCTATTTATTCCTATTTATTCCTATTTATTCCTATTTATTCCTATTTATTCCGACTTATTCCTAATTATTAATAATTATTCCTATTTATTACCAATTGTTACTAATTATTTCTAATTATCCTTAATTATTCCTAAATATTCCTATTTATTGTTATTTATTTCTATTTATTTCTATTTATTTCTATTTATTTCTATTTATTTCTATTTATTTCTATTTATTTCTATTTATTTCTATTTATTCATATTATTCCTATGTATTCCTATGTATTCCTCTTTATTCCAGTTTATTCCTATTTATTAATATTTTTTGCTATTTATTCCTATCTACTACTATTTATTGCTATTTGTTGTTATCTATTCCTATTTATTGCTATTTATTACTAATTATTATTATTTTTGACTATTTATTCCAATTTATGACTATCTATTCTTAATTATTCCTAATTATTACTATTTATTTCAATTTATTACTATTTATTCCTATTTATTACTATTTATTCTTAATTATTTCTATTTACTATTTATTTCTATTTTTCCTATTTATTCTTATTTATTCCTATTTATTCCTATTTATTCTTATTTATCCATATTTATTACTATTTATTCTTAATTTATTCTAATTTATTGCTATTTATTCTTAATTATTCCCAATTATTACAAGTTATTACTATTTATTAGTATTTATTCCTAATTATACCATTTTATTCCAAATTATAACCAATTACTAATAATTATCACTAATTAACATCAATTACTACTAATTATTACTATTTATTACTATTTATTACTAAAATACATATAACAAAACAATTTACATCAAATTTAATTACAACTAATCAACAATAATTAAAATTAACATAATAAATAAATAAATACTACATTTAATAAAATATAAATACCTTTAAACTTGATCTCCTATATATGTAAGTGCCTTCCAACTTCTCTATAAAAAGAAATTTAACTGAGAGGAATTTTTACTCTAAAATTCGAGTTTAGTGAGAGAGAGGAAGTGAGAAATGAGAGGAAGGGAAAGAAAAATGAAGGGGGTACATATAGGATAGATTAGTTGCGACGGGTATATTAGCGACGAGATTCCAGTCGCTAATAGTAATTTTTGCGACGGGACCCGTCGCAAATGTCTTTGATCGCATTAATTATGGGATACGGTTAAAAGGTTATTTGCGATGGGTCCCGTCGCAAAAGGTGACCTGCCGACACACATTTTGCGAGGGGTCTATTAGTGATGAGAATACCATCACCAATAGTACATTTTTGTGATTGGACCTATCGCAAATACCTTCGATCGCATTAATTGCGGGTGGTGGTTAAAAGGCTATTTATGATGGGGCATGTCGCAAAAAGTAACCTGCTGACACACCTTTTGCGACGAGACAACATCCCGTCGCAAAAACCCATTTACTGCTACAGGTATTTACGACGGGACCCTTAGTAAATACCCTCCGACCGACACACTACTTGGGACAGGGGGATCCCACCGTCACAAATAACCCTCACGCGCTTTGGCGCGCATCCCGTACCAAAGCACGCATTACCTTTTGCGACTGGACCCCAAATCTCATCGCAAAAGACTGTTTTCCCATAGTGCAAGCTCATAACATCTTGTCTAAGTTATTAATACTTGGTACATTTGTGTGAGAACCACATCCACTTGTTGTATCAAGACATGGATGTAATGCTAAAAAAACCACATTATCTCTTCCATACCAAAATTATATGTTGTTCTTTTATACTTATCATCAAGTTATACCATAAATTTATGTTCTCTAAACTAAGTTTTTCTAAATCAATTTCCTATGGTTTATACTGAACATCCTTTAATACCAACTGTATTGACCCAAACCTAGAATCCTAGACTCAATGTCTGCTACTAATTACATTGGCATGATTATAAGGAATCAAGCCCAAAAAGACTGAATATTTTAGTATTGTTTGTATACAAGTAACATATATGAGTATTTTATGACAAAAGAAAAAAAAATTGCGAAACAATTTTTTTTCTTCTTATTTCCCTCTATAGGATAAAAAAATTAATCATCTTTATTATCCCTTCATGTATTTCTTAGTACATTTATTTTATTCCTAGGGAGAGGAAACAAAATAAGGGTGTGACCGAATTCTTAGTAAGGTTAAGTAAATCATAGCAGAAGAAATAATGAATCAATGAGAATAAATAAATATGGAAACTTGAATAATTCACCCTTTATCTTCATGGATCTAATGAATAGAGTTTTCAAGAAATATGTTCATGAATTTTTAGTGGTATTTATTGATGATATCTTGGTATACTCCAAAAGATACAAAGATCATAAAAATCACATATAAACTATTCTAAAGACTCTTATAAGAAATGAATTATATAGGAAGATTAGCAAGTGTGAATTATGGATTTAGTAGATTTCTTTTCTTGCTGATATCGCCTCTAAGGATTGATCTATGTTGATACTTATTATCCAAAAACCATACAAGAATGGAGAGAACCGAGGAGTATATTCTAGGTATATAGTTTTATTTGTTTAGGATGTTATTATCCATGTTTCATCTATAATTTTACCCGATTGGGTAACCAATTAACCAATCTCACACTTAAAGGGGTTAATTTTTTTTGGAAAAAATTGTGTGATGAACTTTTTAAAGAACTGAAGAGAAGATTATTCAGTTCTTCTATCTTGAATCTACCATAAGAGAATGATGGGTTTGTTATTTATCGTGATTCTTCAAAGAAAGGACTTAGTTGTTTCCTTATACATAATGATAGAGTTATTTCCTATACATCATGACAGCTAAAAATTCATGAACGAAAATATACTACTCATGATATTGAGATAGCTATTTTAATCGTTTCTTTGAAGATATAGAGACACTATCTCTATGGTAAAAAATGTGAGATATATATTGATCACAAGAGTTTGAAGAATATTTTCTCAATGAAAGAACTCAACATGAGGAAAATATGATGTCTTGAACTACTCAAAGATTATGATTACAATATACACAACCACCTAGGGATGAAAAATATAGTGGAAGATGCTTTGATTAGAAAGGATCATGGAGTTTTCAACAAGATGAGATTTGAAAGGGATCCAATGTTCAAGGACCTAGTAAAGATGCATTTGGGAATAATCCGAGAAGTTGAAACATCAATACATTTTTAAACAGTTTCCAAACCATATTTACTAGAAAGGATAAAAATTTCGCAGACTAATGATGAAGAGTTTCAAAAGAAAATTAATGTTTTTAATGATGGTATATTGATTGAATCTGTATATAAAGATGTAAATTTACAATTTAGGATGTGGCTTTGTGATCCCGATATAACTGATCTAAAATGGGAATTGTTGGATGATGCTCATAGCTCCAATTTCTATATACACCGTGGTAACACAAAGTTGTATAGAGATTTTAAGGAACATTTTTTGTGGGAGAAAATACAGAGGGAGATTGCTGATTATGTGTCAAGATGTATGGTTTTTCAATAGGTGAAGGATGGAAGACAATGGTATTACCCAAATTTACCTAATATTATATGGTTAAGAGGTCTCTTGTAGTTTAGCTAGTGTTTTCGAATCCTCGGAGACCTAATATGTAACCAAAAAACACATAAATTTTATGGATTTTTTTGTCTATGAAGTGGCAAAAATGGGTTTATATTAGTTGGGTTTAATTATACACTATGATACACAAGTAAATTCAATTTAAAATAATGAGTTGATCCTAGGTTATCACTTGGGGTGGATTAGATGCATTCCTTTTTCAACTATTTCAACTTCTTATTTTTGAGAGGGGTTCATTTAAGAAAATAAAACTACATCATCACTTACTGGTTTAATACCTACACACTTTAATACTAATCACCTATACAATGGAAGGATAAATTTTATGAGCACTTCAAGCTAAACGTTCGCATTAGCACTTGAAGTTTTTGGCCATAAATTCAACAAGGATGAAAGAGTTTAATGTTCTTCAAAAAAATCTCAATTAAAAGAAGTGATTAGAAAATAATAGAGTGATAAATAACATCCAATCCAGCCCCTTTTTACTCCCTTGGATCAACCCATGAGTTATTCATCCCTCTGTTGATTCTATGTTTTCAACGGAAGCAGAAAGTAGACTCATGAGGGTGGAATTTGAGAAGTAAAAAAAGATAATGAAATAAAAATCACTCCACCATTGTGTGATAATTTCACAAGGTTTGGTGTGAATAAATTTACACCTTGCACCAAGAGTATCAATTGATATGAATGAAAACAAAAAAAGTGTATTAGAATAAATTTTATTAAGAAACTAAGGTGAATTAAAACACTTACATGAGAAAGACAAACTCAGGGAAACAAATTTGCAGCATAACATTACAATTGAAAAAAGCACCAAAACTCTCCAACTCCTCCACCACCACTGCCTTAAATATGAATTTTTAAAGCCTTGGGTATAGCTTTCAATTTTCAATGTCTCTTTAATTAATTTTGGTAGTCAATAAGTGGGTGGAAAGTTTAGGGAGAGTTGATTTTTCAACCCTTGACCCGGAAGTGGAAGCCATCTTGCATTCACCGAACACACTCATCTAAATGACCTTCTAGATGGCTGAATTAGAGTTGTCTATCAAAGAAGAAAACTGAGCTCGGGATATCTCCTAACCTCATGTAATCCTTCATCCCAAATGGATTTTTTTTGCGATATATTATCTAAATGGTGAGGTGTTTTTCTAGGCTGCAGAATCTGGCCTAGAATTTTATTTCCAACTTGGGCCACCTGGAACATACTTTAAACATCTGATTTATCTCTCGTAACTTCTAAATTAAATATAAAAAATTATTTCCTCTATCTTAAGTTAATATTTAAGAGTCATTGGGCTTGGATCTTGTCCTGTATAGTAGTTTTATTGGGATTTTGTTCAATTCACTTCACCCATAATGTTGTTTGTTCAAGGCCAACATTGGTGGTCTTACAATATGAATCTTAAAGTACTACAAATGTATGAATTGTTCCCAATTTAATAAGAAACCTGAAAATAAAATATGAAAATAATATCAAAACCATTTTTTATTTTAGGATGTGTTAAAAAAATGTACAATGTAATAGTTCATTTTAAGAGGGAATTACATACATAATATGAATCAATGATCAAAGTGTAAAATGCACTAAAATAGTGTTTATAAATAATAATGCACATGAATATTTTATATATTAACAATGAATATTATCCTCATTCAGTGGCTTATCACATCCCCCAACTTGAGTTTTTTAAGTCCCGAGAAAAATGTATCTCAAAAATAAGAAATTCAAATTCCCTTTTCCAAAAAATGTTTAATACACAATGATCACCAAAAACACTTATACCAAACAATCATAAAACCCATCAAAATATGTTAATACAAGATAGTTTCATAAGAATATCCCAAGTCCAATCTCATTCCATTGTTCAAATTCATTGTCATATTTCATCCAACATCTTGAAGATGTGTTGTGTATTACAATAGACATGGGGTTTAATTTTTATTCAAGGGGAAAATGATTGAAGCCCTAGGTGGGATCATATTTCAATATTAATATGAGTATTCATTTTTTATTATATATATATATATTTTTGTTTTTCTTTCAATTTTTCCACGGTAATTGAAATTGAACTCAATCGAGTCAACCCATGTAGCAAGACATTATTGATGACACCCAGGCTCAAAGACCTTAGGGCTCCAAGTGAATCCCACATACTCCAGAATCATCTTGAGTTAACTCATAAAACAACAAAGTCAAATTACCACAAATAGAGTTAAAAGTACTTACTATGGGCCAGAAAACAATGGATTCATGATCCCTAAGTGCTAAAATCTATGCATTAGGTCATTTAATTCCTCTACTCGCACATTTATTGATTTTTTTGTTGTTGTTTGAATACTCATATTAAAACTAAAATGACCACCAAACCTATGCTATTTATTTTTTGGACCCCATTAACTAAATCTAATACCCCACTATCTAAAGGACGTGTGTTCTGATTATTTTTTTTATTTTCATGAAAATATAAACATTGCAATATCACATTAGACAGCCACACTTTCCAAAATCTATGCTCATTAAATATAAATGGATTAAAATCAGAATCAGAGCATGCTAAATTATTTTATATTCAATTTCAAAGTTTTCAATATGTATTATCATGTTCAACGTTAAAATAACTTGTCCTTCCATTAAGGAACATTTTTTTAACTCTTTTTTTTTCTTGAAAAAATATTTTTTTATTTCATCTCCCCCCCCCAACTTAAAATAACATTGTCCCTAGTGTTTGAATAAAGGAAAATATAGATGGGGTTAGAGGTATAATGTAGGAGTTATAAAAGTAATTTGATTAAATAAACATGGAACAAAGTCACCTAGTTTTTTATGTTGATTTTCATAACGTTCATGATTATTTCTTTCATATCCATGTAACTAATGAACTCCCATTGGCAGATGGAATAAAATTTTGGAAGTTATGGATATAATTTATTTCTCTATAAAACTCTTTGACCTCGATATCCTATACTTCTCACTCACAAACTAAATAAGAAACCATGGAAACCCTGAGAGGTTCCCTAAATTAATAACATACAAAGAAAAAAAATACCTACCCATTTATTTTAGCATACCAAAGACTGATACAACTATGATGTAGAAATATATATATATATATATATATATAATTCAAATGTAACTATATATAAAAAATTATAGAATAAAGAGTCACTATAAGCCATAGGTCAGTGGAAAGTGTGTGTCCCTGTCTCCTTAGGTTCCGGGTTCAAGTCCCCATGGATTCATCAGTTATGAGGGGGTTTTCCCTAAGACCTACGACGTGCCCTTTTATATTTTTTTAAATATTATTTTTTTGTAATTTTATTTTAAACTAAAATCCCATAAAAATAACATAATATAAACTAGTATACATTGTCTTCTTTTTAAATTTCTGGGCAAGGTATTACTCAAGGATCAAACCACGTGACATAGATGAAAATGGATCTCCTCTATCATACCCATTAATACTCATAAAAGAAGTATAGGTCAACAGTATATGATATTGTCATATTTATAATTAAGTATTTTATTAATATAAAATTGATATATTAATCTTATTTGAAAAAGATGATTCAAAATGATTGGATCCATGAAAACCACAGGTTCCCTCCCATGCAGCACTTTTTTTTATCATCGCTAGCTTGAATTAGACCCCTAATTGTTTAATTATTTTCCTTATCTATGGTTGTTTCACACAAGTCTTCATATACTTCATGTTTTTTGAAATGTTTCAATGAATGGTTTGACTCTTTGATCATTAACATTAAAGGATTGACCATTGGTGGGATCTTGAATTTTTATAGCCCCATAGGGGTACACCTTAAGCACTATGTGTGGACCTTACCATCTAGACCTCAACATTCCCAGGTATAAATTAAGATTATAACTATACAAAAGAATAGTTTTACCCAGTATAATGTGTTTGGTTTTATGATTTCGAGTTTGGTAGGCTTGTAATTTAGCTTTATTTATCCTTGAATTTTTATAAGCCTCCATCCTAAGTTCCTCAAGTTCATTAAGATCTGATTTCATTTTTATTTCAGTCAATGATAGGTCATAATTCATTTTCTTAATTGACCAAAAGGCCATATGTTTAATCTCCACTAGAAAATGGAATGATAAATAATAAACCAACATATATGGGTACATTCCTAAAATGGTTTTATATGAGGTTCTATATACCAAAATAGCATCTAAGAGTTTTCTCAACCAATATTTCCGTGATAGATTAACCGTTATCTCAGGAATTTGATTGATATCTTGATTGGCTAACTCTGCTTGACCATTGGTCTGCGGGTGGTAAGCAGTGGAATCTTTTTGAAAAATCCCATACTTTTCCATGAGTGATGACAATGGATGATTGTAAAATTGAGTTCCATGATCAATAATGATAGCCCTAGGAATTCCAAATCTATAGGGGATACTTTCCTTGAAAAATATAATCACAGTTTAATGATTAATGAATTTTTTAGAAATGGCATCAACTAATTTAGATACATAATTGACAACTAAATGGAAGTACAGATATCCCCTATAACTTGGGAAGGGATCCATGAAATCGATTCCCCAACATTCAAAGATTTCAATCACTAGGATTGGAGTGAGAGGAATATGATACCTTTTTGTGATGGACCCTACTTTTTGACACCTAGGACAGATTTGAAAAAATGTGTAGGAGTCCCTTTACAGGGTGGAACAAAAGATACCACGCTGAAGAACCATATCAAAAGTTTATTTGGAGTAAAAGTGACCTCCACATGCCTCACACTGAAAGAATTTAAGGACACAATCTAGTTCAGATTTTGGGAAAAACCACTTAATGAATTGGTAAAGGTATAAATTATAGAAGAAAAAAATAATCAAACACATAGTTCCAAACATAAGAAAGGAATTTTCATCGTGCTTGAGTCCCTATGAATTTTGTAATGACTCATGTAACTAAGAAGTTGGCTATGTCGGCATACTAAGGGCAGTCACTCACATAGTATGGGTGTTCATCAGGGAATGAATCTGACACATAAAGGTGATTTGAGTTGTCTGTGAATTCCATCCTAGAGATGTGATCAGCTACAACATTTTAAACACCCTTTTATCCACAATGGTTAAATAAAACTCTTGAAGAAGAAAACCCCACCTAATCAATCATTCCTTGGTATCCTGTTTTTGGAAAATGTATTTCAGGGATGAATGGTCATTGAAGACAATGATGGGGGATCCTAAGAGGTAAGAACAAAAATTTTCTAAGGAAAACACAACATCATGTAACTCCTTCTCAGTGGTTGTGTAGGTGATTTGTGAATCATTTAATGATTTTCATGCATAAGAAATGACACATGGATTTTTCTCACATCATTTTCCTAAGATAGCTCCTACAACGAAGTCACTTGAATCACACATGATCTCAAATGGATGTTTCCAATTTATAGATTTCAGGATAGGTGGAGAGATAAGAGCTTACTTTAGTGTAGAGAACAATTCCTTGTAGCTTTTTGTCCATAAAAATGGAGCATCATTCACCGATAGAGCACAGAGTGGTCGAGAAATAGAGATGAAATTCCTAATGAACCTTCTATAGAAACCAACATTTCCTAAGAAGGACCTCTCTTACTTAACAATTTTATGATAGGGATGGTGAAGAATGATATCGATCATAGATTTATCAACTTTAATCCCTCTACTAGATACCAAATGGCCTATTTTAAGTCCTTCTATTACCATGAAATGGAATTTTTTTCTAATTTATGATGAGATTCTTATCCTCGCATCTGGAAAATAACCTTTCAACATTCAGAAGGCATCCCTCAAATGTATCCCCTAATATGGATAATTCATCCATGAATACCATGAAAAAATCCCCCACCATGTCTGAGAAGAATCCCATCATGCATTGATGGAAGGTACCAGGGGAATTACATAACACAAAGGGTATGCGTTTGAAGGAAAAAGTGTTGAATGGAAAAGTGAGGGTTATTTTCTCTTGATCCTATAAGGAGACCTCAATCTGATTATACCCAGAGAATCCATCAATGAAGAAATATAATTGATGACCCATCACTCACTTGAGGACTTGATCAATAAAGGGAAAGGGAAAATGTTCTTTATTGGTATAAGAGTTGATCTTCCTATAGTCTATAAAGACTCTCCATCCACTATTTACCCTTTCATAGAGAAGGTCTCCATCCTCATTGGTAATCACAATAATTACAGATTTCTTTGGGACAACATTAATTGGGCTTACCCACTCACTCTCATCTATGGGATATATGATACCCGCTTTTAATAACATAATAGGGTCTTTCCTTACCACATCCATTATATTTGGATTGATTATCCGTTGAGGTTGACGACATTGATTTGATTCAGATTCCAAAACAATCCTATGAGTTCTAGTTAGTGGGCTAATCCCATGAATATCAGTATGTTTCCATCCAATTGATTTTGTATGCTTTATTAGGACATCTATAAGCAACATCTCTTGATTAGCTCCAAGAGAGGATGAAATGACAACTGGAGAGCATCGGTTGTCCCCTAAGAACACATACTTGAGTGATGAAGGTAAAACCATAAATTCAAGGTCAGATTGGATGTCACTTTCCAAGAAAGGATGATACTTTGTATTGAACTCTGTTTCTTTGTTCATATTTCTTGAAAAAATTGGTTCCTTGTGAATAGAATTTTCATCCACTAAATTAGCCAGAGTGGTTCCATGAATGGGTATGGACTCAATGTTATTTATTTCACCCGTGGTATCATTGATTAGTGATTCTATAAAATCATCAACTGAGCTATCTGAAAGACATTCCAGATAAGGAGAAAAACTTCCCTCTTGTGAAGAAATAAAATCACTCTCTTCTAGACTTAAACATCCTTCAGTAATTCCTTGATGTTCCACAAGTTCACTATTAACACTACCAATTCAATTAACCTCATAGATCTCTTTATTATCCCCAATATGTGATTTTCCATTATAGATGTTCAAGTCTAGAATCATGTTTCTAAAGGTTATTGTCATGTTCCCTTTTTGGTCTCGAATGACTAAGTTGATTTTTTCTAAGAAGGGACGAACAAGGATGATTGGGGTTTGCTCCCTAGGGCATAATATTGGGTAATTGTAAAGGACAATGAAGTCATCTAGGGAAATGAAATTTTTATCTTTCACTAAAACATTCTTTAAGATTCCCTTAAGAACTCGAGCACTACGATCACCAAGTTGAAACATGACTGATATGGGTTGGAGTTCTTTGACCCCTAACTAACTATACATGGAATAAGTAATGTGATTTAAACTAGAAACTAGGTCACACAAGGCTTTGAAAACTCTGTTCATTCCTATTTCAACATTGATGTAAGGGCATCGTAGGTCTTTCATCTTTAGTGGAAGGGTTTCTTGGATTATTGTGCTAAAATTTGCTGCCAGAAGGACTTGGTTCTTATGTGAGAATTTCCTTTTAAACATGAAGAGGCCCTTAATGTATTTTTGTTATGTAGGATTTGTTTGAATAGCATCACGGAGTGTAATTTTCATCTTGACTTTTGAGAATATTTCCAACAATGTTTCAATCAATTCAGGACTGGTTTTCCCCCTCATGCATTTAGGGAAGGGAGTAGATTGTTTGATTGGTTGGTTTGGTTTCGTTCCTTCACATTCTCATTGGTTTTTTCAGAATCTATGGGTGGTTATTCATCATGTGCGTGCTTTGTGGAAGCTTTTACTGGTTCTCTAATGTCTTGTTCAGGTTTCTCAATGGATTCCCCACTTCTTAAAATAGTTGCTGCTTTGAGTTGTTCATGAATGGTTTGTGTGTAACTGGATTCTCCGCTTAATGTTGAGAATGGTACTATCTGAGTAGGCATGGGAACCTTCCCAATTTTAATTATTTCTAGTTCATGATTAAGGTTTGAGGATTCTGAGTTCATTTTCTCCATTTTTTACACAACTTCTCAAGGATTGGAAGAGGGAAAGATTGATTAGGGGATTGTGTTGGTTGGTTTATCCCAGGAGGATACTTTGGTTGTTGGATTGGTTATTGCATGGGATGCTATATGGGTTATTGTTATTGGAATGGATGGTATTGGTATTAGACTGGTTGTGGTTGGAAGTGGTTATGGTTTTGGAAATTTTGTGTATGGTAGGGGTTTTGTCCTTGTGGTTGGCTAGGTTGTTGGTTATCTTTATAGTTGAAGCTTAGGTGGTCATTATACCATGGTCTGAATGTGTTTTGGTTTTAGTGATTTTGGAATTTTAGGGAATCAACATCTATTGGTGTTCCTCCTAGATGAGCATCTTTAATTGAAGGGATGGTTGGGCAGTTTTTGGTCTTGTGTTCATGTTTGTCACAAATTGTGAAAATAGGGTCAACTGTTTGAATTTCATGGACCTTCCTAAGATCGATCTCTTCTACCTTCCTAGTGAGTGCAGAAAGTTTCACCCTAAGGCTGTCCTCCTCCCTATGTTTGTGAATTCCTCCAAATTTGGTTGGCTTCTCATAGTAAGTTTATTCCCCCCCATGTTTGGTTTTTTTCGGCCAGTCCTTCTAAATACTCATTAGCATCATTTTGGGATTCCTTTTTAAATGTCCCATTACACATCATGTCGATGAATTGTTTGGTCCCTAGACCCAACCCTTTATAGAAAATTATAACGATTTCAAGAATAGACCAAACATGGTGCAAAACCATGTTTAGGTTGTTTTAGAACCTCTCACATGTTTCATAAAATGACTCCCCTTATTTTTCAAAAATGTTTTGGATTCTCTTTTTAAGTTCAATTGTTTTGTGATGAGGGAAGTATTTTTTTTGTAGAATTACATTTTAAATTAGTCCCAAGAGTTTATGGATGATGGAATCAAATGTTTTAGACCATTTTTAGCTTGATACTTTAAAGAAAAAGTAAATAGACTCATCTTAGCATATTCTAGTTGATTTTGGGGACACATGGTTTCTACAATGTCATTGAACTCCTTAACATGATGGTAGGGCATCTCGGACTCCATTCCAAGGAATGTGGGAAGGTGGTTTAGGATATGGGGTTTAAATATGTCTTTGGAATCTCCTAGTTAATTGTGTCTAATGCATGTGGGGTAAATGCTCTAGATAGGTGTGAGTTAGTCATTCATGGTTTGATCGACTACATTCCCCATGTTTGGGGATGCCTCATTTGAATTTCTATTTTGGTTCCCACTCAGGTTTATGAGTTGGTTTATTTGAAGACCTTCCATTAAAATGGGGTTAATTTTTTATTCAAGAGTATTATAAATACTAGGATCTAATGTAAAGAGTTTCCTTGGTGTACTTGACTCCCAAACCATAGGACTTTCCACCCTAACTAGACAGTTTGATTGGTCACGAGTGTAGGCAGACATGAACCAACAAAGAAGAAAGGGAAAAGATAAGGGAATTTTGATGAGAATAGAATAAATTGGGGAGAATAGAATGGGTGTTGAGATAACATACATAGGTCCCTAGAAATAGTGACAAAAATTTGGTAATGCCCAAATTTACCAATGATTTTAGGGTTAAGAGATCACTTATAGTTTAGCTTGGGTTGGTGAATCCTCAACGACCTAAAAAGTATCCTAAAAACACATAAATTATATAGATTGGTTTTGTCTGTGAATTAGAGAACATGGTTTTATATTATATGGGTTTAATTTAACACTAATAAACTTAAGTGAATTAAATTTAAAATAATGATTTGATCCTAGGTTATCACTTGGGGTGGATTGGATGCATTCCTTTTTCAACTATTTCAATTACTTATATTGGAGATGGGTTCATTTAAGAGGATCAAAAAACATCCCCACTTAATTGTTTAATACCAAAACTAATTAATACTAATCACCTATACAATATAAGGATAAAAGTTTTGAGCACTTCAAGGTAAAGGTTCATATTATCACTTGGAGTGTGTGGCCTTAAATTCAACAGGGACGAAGGAGTTTAAAGATCTTCAAACAAAATTATCAATTAAAATAAGTGATTATAAATTAATGGATTGAGAAATAACATCCAATACATCCCCTTTATACTACCTTGTATCAAACCATGAGAGTGTTATCCTTCTATTTATTCTATGGTTTCAATGAAAGCGGAAAGTAGACTCGTGAGGGAGGAATTGGAGAAGTAAAAAAAGACATTGAAATAACAATCATTCCACCATTGTGTGATAATTTCACATGGTTTTGTGTGAATAAATTCTCACCATGAACCAATAGTATCAACTTGATATTAATAATAACAAAATAAGAGTATAATAAGAAATTATATTAATAAACTAAGGTGAATTGAACAACATACATGAGAAAGACAAATCCAAGGCAACAAATTCACAACATAGCATTACAATTGAACAAAGCACCAATGATCCCCAACTCTTCCACAATAAATGCCTTTGATAGGAATTTTGGAATTATTGGGTATATCATACAATTTTACAAGCCTCCTAAATTAATTTTTGTAGGCCATAAGTGGGTGGAAAGTTGAGGGAGAGCTGATTTTTTTACCTCTGACCCAAAGTGAAATCCATATTGAATTCACTGTACATACGCATCTAAATAACCTTCCAAATGGCCTTAATAAAGTATTCTAGAGAATAGGAAAATGTATCTTCTAATGTCTCCTAAATTCTTGTAAAATTTCTACCAAAAATAAATTTTTTTTTGCGATATATTATTGAAATGGTGGGATATTTTTCTAGGCCGCAGAATTTGGCCCAAAATTTTATCTCCAACTAGATCCATCTATAAATCCCTTAAAACATATAAATTATCCCTTGTAAATGTTTTATTAAAAGATAAAAATTATTTTCTTTATCTTCAGTTAAGTATTATTAATCATTGGTCTTGTATCTTGGCACATACAGTTGTTTTATTGGGTTGTTGTTCAGTTCACTTCATTGAGAATGTTGGTTGTTCAAGGACAACTTTGGTGGTCTTCCAATATGAATTTTCAAGTACTAAAAAACTATTAATTGTTCCTAATGTAATTAGAAACATGAAAATTAAATATGAAATTAAAATCAAGACCATTTTTTATTTTAGGAGGTGTTCAGAAATGTAGCATGTAATAGTTCATTTTCAGAGGGAATTATAAACATAATGTGTATTAATGTTAAGTGTGTAAAATGTAGTAAAATAGTGTTTATGAATAATAAAGAACATGAATATTTTATATATTAACAATGAATATTAGCCTCATTCAGTGGATAATAAGACAAAATCCTGTTTGAGTCATGCAACCTCTTCCCGTACATGAGTGGAAATGGAATGATATTACGATGGACTTTGTCATGGGGCTACCAAAGACTCCTAGAAAGAATGATGCAATATGGGTCATTGTTGATCGTCTTACCATGTCAGTGCATTTTCATTCTATAATATAAGTTTAACTACTTGAATTTTTGGGAAGACTATATATTAATGAAGTTGTAAGACATCATGGTGTACCCCTATTGATTGTTTCTGATTGTGATCCATGTTTTACATCATGATTTTGGAAAAAACATCAGAAATCCCAATATACTGAACATCGTTTAAGAACTGCATATCACCCTCAAACTGATGGACAATCAAAATAGACTATTCAAACCTTAGAAGACTTGTTGAGATCTTCCTCACATGACTTTAAATGTATGTGGGATTAGTATTTTCCTTTGGTAGAATTTTCCTATAACAATATCTTCTATTAAAGTATTCAGATGGCACAATATAAATAGTTATATGAAAGGAGATGTCACACACTAACTTTTTGGGATGATGTTGGTGAAAGAAAACTTTTAGGGTCATTAATTGTTAAGGAAATTGTCGAAAAGGTGAGGAGTATCAAAAACCCACAGCAAAGCATCTCAAAGTAGACAAAAGATATATGTTGATAACCGAAGCAAGGATTTCAAATTTCAAGTAGGAGGTCATGTTTTCTTGAAGGTATCTCTATGGAAGGGTGTTATGTGATCCAGTAAGAAGGGTAAATTAAGTCCCAGGTACATCGAACCTTTGCAAATTCTATAACAAATTAGAGTTGTAGATTACTTTTTGGCAATGCCGCCAAGTCTCTGCAAAGTTCATTATGTGTTCCACATATCACTGCTTTGAAAATAATTGCATGACTCAACGCATGTACTCACCTATGAAGAAATATAATTAGAACCTAATATGTCTTATTGTGAAGATCCTATCAGGATTCTTGATACCAGAGAACAAGTTACAAGAAACTGGACAACTTGTTTGGTAAAAGTTCTATGGAGGAACCATAAAATGTAAGAGGCAACGTGGGAACTTGAGGAACTTATGCTGAATAACCACCCGAATCTTTTTAAGCTGTAATATTATAGAAATTTCGAGGATGAAATTATTTTATGGAAGTGATAATGTAACACCCCAATATTCTACGGTACGTTTCTCTTTATGTAATATAATATAGTGCGATGTATGCAACAATGAGTTCAACCGCATCTTGACCTATCAAACTAGCCATTTTAAAAGAAGTTATGAATATTAATACCCGTAGTTTGAAATTTTATAAATTTTATTATTCAAAATGGACTTCATTTTTGGATTTGTAATATCAAAATTATCTTAGGGTGAATTTTTGGTATTTTTCTGAAAACATTCAATTTTTGATGAATACTGAAAAATACTACGTTATTGTTTAAAACCGGCATTTTATTTAAGTAATTATTTTAAAATTTATATTTATTTTAATTTCAAAATAGATACATAAGACCTATATTAATACAATTTAGTTCCTTAAATTCATTTTATAATAAGATTAGATAAATAAAATATTATTGAACTTTTTACCATCTTTTACCCACCTTCTCGGCACATTTGCATATTTGCATAAAACGTAACTTTTCCACTTCGATGAATTTAATTTAAAAAATCTGAGAGACACAGTTGACATCATGAAGTAAAATTTGGTTCAATCGGATGAAAATAATTTTTGGCGAATAGTAACTTTTGATTTTTATTTTCCACAATTAAAAGTAAATAGGGTAATTAAAGGTAAAAAATGATATTATAATTACCCTTACACATGTCATGATTTTATTGTATAAGCTTTTTTAGAACAAAATAAATCTTAATAATAACATATGATCCTATTTTATCCACTTGAATTTGATTAGGACATTTATTATTATTTTATTTAAACAAGAGCTAAAACTATAAAATTCAATGTTTAATAACTAAACCATTTGTAATATAGGGTTATAAATAAGATGAATTTGACTATAAATATTAATTAAAAATATAAAGATATTTCCCACATCATCGTATTTTATTTCTAATTTTTAGACATTAACTAATTTAATTTATTTCTGAAACAATGATGATGCTGTAATTACCCTATTGATGAAAAATTAGAATAATTGATATTATAAATATTAAAATAAATGTAAATTGAAACTTTTGATGCATTAAACTAAAATTATAGGTTAATATTACATGTTATTATTGATTAAATAAATATTTTTCAACGTTATACAGTTGTTATGAATTTTAGAAAAACCAAATACTAAATAGTGTCCAAATTGACAAAAATGAGTTTTTCAAACAAATACTATTATATTAAATGATATAATATTCCTAAAAATATAAATGTTGTCTAAAAGACATATATATGGTCATATTTGTCAATAATTAACCACTTGGAGTTCTCTAGTATTTTCATAGTATGTTTAATAACCATTTATTTTATAATACAAGAAGACTTGGTAAGAGTTAAACTATTTAACTAAGAGTTAAATCTAAAAGATAAGGTCAATATGGTGACCTCAAATTTTATAAAACAAATTGGTTTAGTTTTTTTTTTGACCCAAACACAAATTATCCTTAAAATAAATCCTTTTTGAGCCATTATTAATCGAAATTGGATTTATAATAAAATAATATTTCAATCTTTTCCTAAGGTGCCCCTCACATCTTTTATAAAAGGGAACTCCCCCTTCACTCAAATTCACACATACAAAGACTTTTTGTTCAGAAAAACCCTACTCAAATATCCTCACAACTAACCAAAATTCAACCTAGAGGACTTAATTTGATCAGAAATCCAACCTAAGGATCCCTTTTGATCAAATCAAAAGAAAGCACCTGATGAAGATGTAATAATATCATCACCTCTTTCAATGTTTTTTCTTCTTCCACATCCTCTTTACTTGTTGTTTCCATACCAAAATAATAAATCTATTACCTTATACATATTGTGATGTTATTATAAATATTTTATATCCCAACTCATTATTCTATCCATCCTATGAATGACAAAGTCACAATATGTGTGTACGTACGGCTTACCATCTCCACGTCGTGGTGTAGTTTTTTATTCAACACTTCATTATATGGATGGGTATAATAATGAGTATAATTGATGTAAATAATTAATATAACATGTTAATTATTTTTTATATATGATATATAATCCAATTACATATTATTTCACCACCAAAAGAATGGTATTGTCGCTCATGCATACGTACGGATTACCGTCTCCATGAATGCAATGAGATTCATCCCCCATCGTAACCATTCAAGAAAATTTTCATTTTATGATTAAAAATAATTTTTAATAAATTAATATCATTTTGGATATGAATCAAATACATCCTATCAATAACAAACATGAATGTTGTAACAAAACATATAATGGAAAATGAATTAGTTATCATCTGAAACAATGATACTACTGAAATATTATTAAAAAGGCAATATTAAAAGATCATTTATGATATCATATTTATGTATGTGGTTAATGTATAATTTAATAAAAATTATTTTACTAATATAAAGGAGGTTATCGTACCCTCTACGAAGGAAAATTACATGGCAAGAGTTAATTTTACAATCTCAATATTTATCTGAGATTGTTTATACATAAGTATCTACCAGGACTTCTTTATCATCCACACCAATTATTATTAAAAATGTATTTCAAAACATTTTTTAATATTTCCTAGAATATGGGTTAAATACATTTAAACCCTTGTTTGAATTTTTATAAAAAAATTTCAAAGAATCTTTCCATCATTTTCCAAACAAGGTACTTTATGACATTTTCGACAAATTACGATAAGAATGTTTTTTAACTTATACGATGGGTGTGGAATTTTCCCCCATTATAACACCTTCAAAGATTCCCTTAAAATATTATAAAATATTTTCAAAATAAATGTTTTCGTTTATAATTATGTGACATTAAATTATTTCAAATTAGAAAAAGATATTTCTCTCAAATAGATTTGATTTCATCAATGTCAACATCCTTCGATGTATTTTACATTTGTTTGAAGTTTATTTATTATGATTAAATCTTTCATATTGTATTGAAGGTTTTGTGATATGTTTTACTTTTGATGTGTTTTTTTTATAACATTCATGGATTATGGTAAAAGTATAAACATGTCATATCCTAGATTTAATACAAATATTTAAGTTGTGTTTTAATCTTTCAATATAAGGAATGCATTGGACTAAATAACTGACTGGTGGAGTCCGCTATAGCTCCTCAATGCATTGACGTGTCTCATGAGACAAACTATTGTCTTGGAACATGTCCTTGACTAAATATTTATTTTCAGTGTTTGCACGATTCCTTGACTATGTGGTTATGATGTCTGGTATTATGCATTACATCATTATGAAATTAGTTATTGATATTACATGTGCTTATTAGACTAGTCGAATATCTGTGTGAATAAGTAAATTGCATTATTTTATTTATCATTACCATATTATGCTGAAGTATAATTTTAAAAGAATTTAGATTTAGTGTTATACATTTCCTTAAATGTTTATGCTTACTTATGATAGTTTCCACTATATTGTTATCCTTACTGAGCATCTGAGATCACCCCTTTCTTATGTTTCTTTTTCCTAGGACGTGAAGAAGAATATTATCATTGACCTAAAGGGATAGGATAATCGATATGTGTGTGTTCAAAGGGGAAACAATTTTGTTGTTGTTTTTATTTTATGATGTAATAGAAAACTTATGTATGTATCTAGTACTTACAAGTCTACTAAACTAATGGATCTTTACAGACTTGATCTCTTTTGATCATGCCAATGTTATGTGATAATGCACCGACTCAGGGTAATGAGGGTCGGGCGTTTACAAGTAATGATTTTACGATTCATGATATTATTCTTATGAATATGACTCTATACACAATTAATCCTATTTGATCTAATTGTACCTTTTTTATCTCACAAAGTCCATGATTATAGATTTTATATGAAGATTGATAGTATTAGGATATGTTTTTAAATATGAATAAGAAGGAGAAAATGAGATTTCATAATATAAAATTATTAATTGATTTTTATTGAAATCCTATTGGGATCTTATAGTCACACTGAATGGGGTTTAATCAACATGAATCAATTTTATTGAATTATTTCCCTTTTAATTTTCTATCAAAACATTCAAACCGATACATCAGTTAAAATTAATTGATCTAGTTATTAATTCCAACCAAATAACACCACATGCAAAATAATAAATTAAATATGATATAAGTACCCAATATTTTTAAAAAGTTTTATTCCAATGTGAGTATGTACTCCATGATGTATTTAGGTTGAGTAAGATATATATATTTTCACAAAAACAATCAATTTATTATATGTGTTAAAGGTATTATACTTAACCCCTATGTAATCTCCCAAAAAATCCAATATATTGTCTAGACTTCTTAAAAATCTCCCAATTTATTATTTTTATTGGATTCCAGCATTTTAAAACGGATTTATATAAATAAATATTAAATATTATCATTAATGTACTCTGGGATGTCACAAAATCAACTCTTAATAACTTCTTTCTCAATCAGATTCTTCATCATCTAAGATATAATCTGCTATTATAGCATGCTTTTTGGTACCTTCATCTCAACTAAATTTTCTTATTCTTTTTCAAGAGTCTCAATAGACATAATATATATTTTTGAAGCAGTAGTGTTGTATTTTTTGAATTATATATTTCTCCTTCTTCTTTTGGATTATATTATATTTGTTTTTCAAAAGAAATGTCTACACTCAGACTTCTTCTTTTTCCATCATAAAGAATATTCACTATCTAGAATATAATTAGGTTCAATCTCACTCTCTTTCTTTTATAAATATTGTCTTCAGTTGAGTACATAATCATGTTATTTTTCTCTGATTTCACTCATTACCTTCTAATAAATAATATCTTTATATATTTATCTTCTTAAGATAACACATGGTTCTAATCCCAGTGATCTCATATCCTTATCATTATATTAAGCTTCTTAAATTGACCTTCCAAAAATACTATAACTATTTATCACCCTCCATATATACGGGATCATATAGCGAATCGAGTTTTTCTTGAGTGACAATTAGATCATTTTTTAGTTTTTGGTGTTCTATGACCTCTCTAAGGGTAAACCACTACCTATAACATTGTATAAGACCTCATAAAAATTTTATGACTATTAAATTGAACCCAAGGTGTAATGTTTACCCCTGGGCTGAGCGATGTTAAAATTTGGAATGTTTTAGGACCTTGATAACAATAAATTAATTAAAAAATATTATGTTTAGCCTAATTATGTGTATTTATGATAAAATGGCTATATCTATAAAATGTGGTCTCAAATGGAAAGTTGGGACTACTATTGTTTCTGTAATTTGGTCTTTGACTTATAAATGATATAAAATTCATTCTAATTTTAGTTCATGAGGTCATATGGAGACCCTTTTTAACTCCCCAAGATTCCATGGTACATTTCCATTTGAATAATGCAATAGCTTGCATTGTACACAACTTCGAGTTCTAGCACACCAAATCCAATCAAACTAGCCATTTAAAAAAAGTAGGTATGAATAGTAATACATACTCTTCTAAAGTTTATAACTTTTAATTTTATAAATGGACAATATTTTTGGATTCGGAATTTCAAAATTAGCTTAGGGTGAATTTTTGGTATTTTTTTGAATACTTTTAATTTTTGATTAATAGTGAAAAACATTGTGTCATTGTTTGAAACTGACTTTTTATTTAAATATTTTTTAAAAAATTTAAATTTATTTTAAAGTGAAAATAGATAAATAATACATATATTAATCCAATTTATTTCATTGTAGTCATTTTATAATAATAATAGATATATAAAATTTCATTGATCTTTTTAACGTCTTTTACCCACCATCTAGGAACATTTTCAAATCTATATAAAATGTAATTTTACAGCTTCTGTGAATTTTATATCAAAAATACGAGGGACAAAGTTGACATATTAAAGTAAAATGTTGTTCAATAGGATGAATATAATTTTTTGTGAATAGTAACTTTTGAATTTTATTTACCCCGAATAAAAGTAAATTACATAATTAAAGGTAAAATTAATGTTATAATTACCCCCAACACATGTCCTAATTCTATTGGATAAGTTTATTTCGACCAAAATCAACCTTAGGACAAAAATAATATCTTTTTTGATCCGTATGGGTTGTATAAGATAATTTATTATATTTTATTTAAAGAAGTGTTAAAGTGTTAAATTGAAATTTTAATAACTAAACCATTTTTAATATTCGGTTATACATAAGATAAATTCAACTATAAATATTCATTAGAAATCTGAAAATATTTCCTACATAATGGTGTTATATTTATAATTTTTAGACATTAAATAATTAATTTTATATATGACACAATAATGATTCAGTAAGTACCTTATTAATGAACGATTAAAATAATTGATATTATAAATATTAAAATAAATGTAAATTGTAACTTTTGATGCCATAGAAGAATTTTATAGGTTTATATTACTTGTTAATGTTGATTCAATGTATTCTTCTCAAAGTAACCAAGCCTTTATAACTTTCCCAAATACCATATACTAAATAGTGTCAAAATTGACATAAATGAGTTTTTAAAACAAATACTATAATATTAAATAATATAATAATCCTAAAAATATAATATTCAGACAGAAGGCTTATATAATATTATATATGTCATTAATGAACCACTTTAGGTTCTATTGGAATTTTATTGTATGTTTATTAACCATGTAATATAAAAATACAAGAAGACAAGGTAAATGTTATACTATTTAACTATGAGTTAAATCTATAAGATAAGGTTAATAGGGTGACCTAAACTTTTATAAAACCTATTGGTTGAGAATATATCAACTCATTTACACCTTATACTCTAACTAAATCTATTTTAAGATATTAGAAATTGAAAATGATTTTATAATTTATTAATATTTCAAGCTCTTTCTAAATGGCCCCTACCAATCTTATAAAAGGGTACTACCTTTTTCTCAAATTTACACCTCAAAATCCATTTGGATTTCCCAAACCCTAATACAATCTCCTCCCAACTACCAATACTTCAACCTATAGGCCTTACTTTTATCATAAATCCAACCTAAGTATCCCTTTTTTTCAAATCAAAAGTAAGCACACAAAGAAGATGTAATTATTTCATTACCTATTTCAATGTTCTTTTCTTCTAACACTTCCTCTTTATTTGTTGTTTACATACCAAAATAATAACTCTAATACCTTATAAATACTATGATATTATTATAAATATGGTACAAACATATTCATTATTCTATCCATCCTATGAATGACAAAGTCACCATACATGCGTACTTACGACTTACCGTCTCCACGTCGTGGTGTAGTTTGTTATTCTACACTTCATTATTTGGATAAGAACAATAATGATGTATAATTGATGTAAATAATAAATATGACATGTTAATGAATCTTTATATATAATATATCATCCAATAAAATAATATTTCACCATTAATATAATGATATTGTCGCTCGTGCGTACGTACGGATTACCGTCTCCACGACGCGAGAAGATTTTATTCCCCATTGTAACAATTCAAGAATAATTTTCATTTTATGATTAAAAAAATAATTTTTAAGGACTTAATATCATTCTGTATATGAATCAAATACATCATATCCATAAAAAACACGACTTATATAACAAATCATATAAAGGAAAATGAATCAGTTAACACCCGAAACAGTTATACTACTTGAATATTATTAACAATGAAATATTAAAGGATCATATATGATATCATATTTATGTATAAAGTTCTCGTATAATTTAATAAAAATTATATAACTATTATAAAGGAGGTTAACTTACCCATAACTGAGTAAAATTACATGTTAAGGGTTTATTTTACAATCTCATCATTATATGAGGTTGATTATACGTAAGCATATACTGGGACTTCTTTATCATCCACATCAGTGATTCTTAAAAATGTATTTGGAAACATTTTTACTATTTCCTAGAATATTTGTTAAGGTCATTAATTCCCCTATTTTATATTGTATAAATCTATTTGAAAGGAATATTTCTGTCTTTTTCTAAACAAGTTACTTTATTACCTTTTCGAAAAAATTAAGGAAAAATGTTATTCTACTTATACGGAAGATACGACTATTTTCCACCATTATAACACCTTTAAAACTTCCCTTAAAAAAATATATGAATAATTTCAAAATAATTGTTTTATTTTATAGTTATAAAACTTTTAAATTATTTCAAAGTTGAAAGAGATATTTCTCCCAAATAGTTTTGGGATTGATTTCATCTATGTCAACATCTATTATTGGATTTTATGTTTAATTGAAGTTGATTTATTATGATAAAATAGTCCCTATTATATTGATAGTTTTATTATATGTTTGATTGTGGATGTACTATTTTTATATCATTCGTAGTATATGGTTAAATTATTAACATTTTGTATGTCAGTTTAATACAAATGTTTATGTTATGTTTCAGCTTTTTCAAATGAGTAATGAATTGGATGTATTATGTAGTGGGTGGGGCCCGATATAGCCCCTCAATGCATTGGTAGGTCTCATGAGATAAACTAGAGTCTTTCCACAAGGAATTGAAAAATTTATAGGGTCTTGGAACGAGGCCATGACTTTTTGGTAAAGATGTCCAGCATTATGCATTCCATCATATGAGATTAGTTATTGATGTTACATGTGATTATTTTTCTAGTATAATATCCATCATAGAAAGTAATTGGAATTATTTGATTTATCCTTGCCATATTATGCTAAATTTTGTGATTAAAATGATGGTGTTTTAATCTTATATATTGGATTAAGTTTTTATGTTTATTTATGATAATTTCCTATACATTGTTATCATTTTTTAGCATCTATCCTCACCCATTTATTATGTTTTATTTATCCCAGGATGCGAGAAAGTATATTATGATTGACCTACAAGGATAAGCTAAGGGATTTTAGTGTTTTCAAAGGAGACATAATGTTTCTTTTTGATTTCATAATGAAAAGTAAAACTTATGTATGTATCTAGTACTTCCAAGGCTACTAAGATGATCGGTCTTTCAAGACATGATCTCTTGTGATCATGCCAATTTTATATAATAATGCACAAACTTTGGGTAACAGGGGTTAGGGAATTACATTTGGTATTGTAGGAACTTTATTACTATCCATGGAAACTAGATTTAGAAAAACTCTGATTATAAAGCATTACCCTAAGATAAGCTTTGAGTATTAGTATAGAAGAACATCCAAATATTTTGGTAATGTAGATATGATGTGGGTTTTCCAATAAATACATCTCTGACTGGATACTACAAGGGTATGTGGTTCTGGAAATGATGTACCTAGGAGTGAAAACTCCAACAAGGAGTTTCGGGCTTGACATGGGGTATCCTGGTACATGACAACATGCCTTACTGCGCACCTGGTTTGACACTCCTTGGGGATATGCTTAGGATAATTTAAATTTTCTTTAAAATCCATTATGAATGATTTATGAGTAAATACTTCCCAAAAGAAAACATTTTTATTATTATAGATTATATGCATAAATTATTCAATTTATGTTAAGTATTTTATAAGTTTGGTGTTATTAATTGGGATTCATAAAATAATCTAGTGTATTCCATTATTTAGAAATGGTTCTTAGTGAAATGAATGGAAACCATATCAATGCATGTAATCCATATAGGTATTTTCCTCCTACTCGTGATAATTATAGTGGATTGGTGGTGCAACTGGTGCTAAACATATTATAACCACAATGGGACAACTCACTCAGGTTATGAATAATAAGCTTACCCATATAGAGTACCATGATCCACAATGCGGGGGATCAATGTTAGACCAATTCATAAGGTTGAAACCAGCAACATTCAATGGGACTACAAATCCATTTGTAGCTGAGAAATAGATAAGTACCTTAGAGAAAATATTTCATGATTTGGGGAGTAGTGAAAGGGAAAAAGGCTTCATGGCAGTTTATTGCCTCAAAGGAGATGAAGATCAATGGTGGTCTTTAATTCAAAATAAAATAGGATTATGAAAAAGTATAAAATATGGAATGGAGGGAGATTAAAGAGAATTTCTTAAAAAATACTTTCCTTGTGAACATCGAGCAGATATAGAAAGGAAATTTCTGAGTCTGAGGTAAAAAGAGGATGAGAATGTCGCAAAGTATGAGGTTAGGTTTACAGGGTTAGAAAGGCGTGATATAGATTATATAAGTATCCCAAGAAGTAAGATTTATCTTTTCTTTGATGGGTTAATTACATTTCTCCTTCGATCATTAGTCTCTCGATCCTTCTTTTCAAACGACGATATAGTCTCATGTGCTATCCAGACAGAAAATAAATTATATATGTCTTATAACTTCAAAGAGAAGAAAGATAAGAAAGGATCTGTTGAACACTCTGGAAAAGGAAATAAGGGGAAGAATAGAAATCTTGAATTTACATACTATAGTAATTATGGGAAGAAACACATTGATACATGCCTAAAGGGGATTGGAGTTTGTTACAAGTGTGTAGAAAAAGGAAACCAAGCACATGACTTCTAGGGGAAGAAATAGGTTGTTGATTTTCAATGATACAATTGGAATGAAATGGGGAATTATAGAAAAGAATTTCCTAATAATCAAGAAAACATACCTTAGAAAATTCCAAGGGAGAAAAGAAAATATTATGCAATCACAATTGATAAGGTTGAAGCTCCTAATGACATGGTGGCTAGTACTTTAATCATTTCCTCAAAATTATCAAATGCTTTATTTTATTTTGGATCATCACATTCTTTTATATTTTTCAAGTTTTCCCAGAAAATTATATATTTCCAATTTGACTTATTAAGGGAGTTATCAGTCAAAACACCTAAGGGAAGTATTATTGCAATGAAGTTTTGTCAATAAGTTACCATTATGTCATATAAACATGCATTATCTGATAATCATATTGCTATACCCTTGATTGAATTTGATATAATCCTCATTATGGATTGGATTTCAGACCATGATATGAAAATTTATTGTAAAAAGAAGGAGGTTACAATTTTTGATGATGATAAGCAATATCTTATCTTTATAGAAAAAACATCGCCATCTAATTATCATCTAGATCCACCTCCAGTATCTCTACTAAATTCAATTATTGGGGAGAAATGGAGTGAAATAACTATGGGTGAGGAAAGTAATGTTAAAATATAGGAAGTACCTATTGTTCAAGAATATGTTGATGTGATTCCAAAGGATTTACCTGGAAATCCTCCAGATTAGGAAATTGAGTATTTCGTTGACTTAATTATTGGTTCAGGCCCTATATCAAATACCACTTATAGAATGTCCCCTCTGGAATTAGTGGAACTAAATAAGCAAGTAGAATAATTGAGTAATAATGGGTTTATTCGACCTAATATTTCTCCATGGGGGTCCCCTAATCTTTTTGTTAAGAATAAAGATGGATCTTTGAGGTTGTGCATTGACTACAGGGAGATTAATGCTATAACAATAAAGAACAAGAATCCCCTACCTCGCATTGATGATTTATTTGATGAACTTCATGGAGATCAAAATTTTCCAAATATTGACCTTCCATCTAGATACCATCAATTGTGCATGAAGATGGAAGAAATTACAAAGACAGCATTTCGAACCATGTATGGGCATTATGAGTTTATAGTAATTCCTTTTGGACTGACTAATACACCCTCTATTTTTATGGATCTAATGAATATATTTTTCAAGGAATATCTTGATGACTTTTTAGTGTTATTTATTAATGATATCTTGGTATACTACAAAAGATATGATGATCATGAAAATCACTTGAGCAGTATTCTAAAGACTCTAAAAAGAAATGAATTATATGGGATGTTTAGAAACTGTGAATTCTGGATTTAAGAAATTTTATTTCTTGACCTTATTATCTCTAATGATGGAATCACTATTGATTTACCAAATACTAGGGCATTCCACGAATGGCCAACACTGATGAGTTAAACTAAGGTACATCGACTTATTGGTTTAGCAGGTTACTCTCGATGTTTCTTCCAAACATTTTCCTGATTGGCTAACCCATTAACTAAAATCACACGTAAAGGGGTTAAATTTGTTTGGAAAAAAGTGTGAAGAATGTTTCGAATAATTGAAGATAATATTAGTCAATTCTCCAGTCTTGACTCTACCATTGGTGAATGATGGTTTTTTTCTTTATAGTGATGCTTAAAAGAAGCGACTTGGTTGTGTAATTATGAAAAATGATATAGTTATTGCCTATGAATCAAGACAGCTTAAAATTCATGAACAAAACTACCATACTCATGATCTTGATTTAGCAGCTGTAATCCTTGCTCTGAAGATATTGATACACTATCTCTATAGTCAAAATGTGAGATACATACTAATCACCAGAGTTTGAAGAATATTTTCTCATAGAAATAAATTAACATGAGACAAAGAAGATGTCCATAACTAATCAAATATTATTATTGCACAATACACTACCACCCGAGGAAGGAAAATAAGATGGAAGATGCTTTGAGTAAAAAGGATCAATAAGTTATGAACAAGATGAGAGTCAAAAGGGGTCCTATGTTCATGGATCTAGTGATGATGGATATGAGAATAATAATGGAAGTGGAAACATAAATACTTTTTCAAATGGTTTCCAAACCATCTTTACAAGAAAGGATAAAATGTTCTCAGACTGATGATGTAGAGTTTCAAAAGAAAATTAAAGTTTTGAATGATGGTAGATTGTTCGACATCATATACGAAGATGTAATTTTGAAATTTATGACGAGAATTAGTGTTCCCGATTATGTGGCCTTAAAAACACATGTTTTCCCACATATTTTTAATTAATTTTTAATTATTTAATTAGTTATTTTTGTAATTTTTACTATGTAAGTGCTCTTTTTTACTTTTATGGCCAAATTTATTAATTAATCAATTTTTTCAAATAAAATTTTATTTTTAACTTATAAATAATTATTATTTTTACTTTAATTTTATAGTCTACTGAATTTTTATTTTGTTTGGTGTTGTTTTCTACATATTTAATAATTTACCATTAATTAGTTAATTAATTAATTTTTATTTTTACATAAATAATGAAGTTTTAATTTATCATTTCTTATATTAAATTTTAATTAATTGAAATAACATAATCTAATTATAATTTTCCTTTTAGCAATTCAATAATTATAAATTTATGTTTTCAAACTCTTTAAATAATTATTTAACAATAGAATAATTAAATGACTAATTTTATTTAACATTCTAATGTGATTATTTTTAATAATTTAATTTGGTTATTTGAATATTTAGATTAAATCTTATTTCTTTTTATATTAACTATGTATGGTTTAATAGTTTTGGAATTTGAGTTTTAGTATAATTTCATTTTTAGTTTAATATTTTGAAGTTAATAATAATTTAACTTCAGTTTAAATGGTTTTATAAGTTTATTAATGTTTATGAGAACCTGAATTTTTAATTGTTTGAGTTAATTTTTAATTTTAATTTATCATTTTGTTTAGATTTTATTTATGTTTTAAATTATTTTACTCCACTATTTATTTTGTAGTGTCACGGTGGCACCATCTTGATCTCACAGTCTCATCCATTCAAGGTGGCACTGTAATTTTAGCCACGTAACCTCGTGGTACCATTACTCTTGTCACCATAATCCTATTATGGTGCCACATCAACCATTTATCTCCTCACGGTCTCTTTCCCATGCCACCAATTTATTCCATTTCTATTCCACTGTTTTGCCTTACGGTGCCACCATATCAATCTTCTAGGATCGTATCCCCAACAACCATATTCTCTTCAAGGACTCACATTCTCCTTCATGGTGCTTTAGTGAACCATTTCCACCATGACTCTCACACTGCTTTCTTATCGTGGCTCTATATCATCTCTACCACAATAGTTCTACAGCATTAGTTCATCATCATTCCAGCCACCGTATCAATATTTTGGCATGTATTACCAAAACACATCATTGCAAATACCACAAACCGAAAAAAAATCAATAATCAAACTAAATCAAACTCAATTTTGAAGCCCAATTCCAATTATTCTCACAGATTTAAAAAAGTCACAACAATCGAAAAAACTAAATCTGGTGAATATGTTTTTTACTAAAACAGGTGCCACAGGCAGAGGATTTAGGTTCGAGCCATTAGCCACCGAAGATTATTTTTGGGGTCATGTTGATGATAAGAGTAATACCTATGTAGCCATCGAGCATTCTCTATGCAAAAGAAGACCAATATCTCTCTTGTTCTTTGTGCCACTTGGAAGAACCAATTCCGCTGTGAATGAGTGATGAACCGAAACACTACCACTGAGGATGAGCTGGAGTGTTGTGTTGCACTGTTGGTGTTCGTTGTGTGAGAAATCAAGTAGGGGGTGGTGTTGTGCGAGGAGGCAGAGCCGATCTGCCATCGATCGCTGCACATAGCCAGAGAGAGGAGTCTTGGTGGAGGCTTCCTCCGGAAGCTACCCGATACCCCTTCCCCATTCAGTGCCGAAATTGGGGGGAGGGATTAACCGAATTAAAATAATAATAACAATATATATAATAACAATTATTAAATAATAATAAATATAATATAAAATATTTATTCATAAATAATTATTCATAAAATAAAATTAAGATATAAAATCGGTAAATAAGATAGAATTTATTTATAACGAAAATGATATTAATTTATAAATAATAATAAATAAATATAAATTACATTTATCAATTAATATTTTTATAATAAAGTTAATAAATTATATAAGATTTTTAATAATTATAATTATACTTAGAAAAATAATTAATTCAGGATAATTGATTGTTAATAACATTAACACTAATTAAATAACATAATTGATAATTAAAAATTAAAAACATAATAATTTTATTTAATTAAATATTTAATAATAAATTATTTACTATAATAATTATATTTAATTATGTAAATAATAATTATCTACATAATTATTTATTTATTAACTTTAATTAATAAGTAACATAACTTTTATTTTAAAAAATAACTTTCATATTTTAATTAACATAATTTCGTGTTTTAATTATTTTGTTTATTTCATGTTATTTAGGTTCATGCAAAAGCCTAAAAAGCATCATGGTTCTTTCAACTAACTAAATGGGACTTAGTTACAAGGGAAAAATTACCACGTCGTGTCAGTCATGAAAAAACGAACATGTGATGTGCATAAATGAAGGAAATATGAAGTCGGTGGAAAGATGTGATGATGAGCAGTAGGTGACAGTTGATATATTATGCAGAGAAGTAGTTAAATGTAAAAAAGGTATTCATTTGATAAATTTGATCATACACCTCCAAGTATAGGAGAACTTGGAGGAAAATCATGGATCACTTTTCAGAGAACCACTTCGAGGAGACCCATGGGCCAGGAGCTGCAACGATTCTAGCTAGTAGAGGGAGATATCATCCTCTATTTTCACTCAAATCTCATTCATTGTTATTTAATGATTATATTTTACATAATAGAGATAACTATAGGCTAAATCCTATAGTTCAGGAGGTAAGTGATGCTTTGAAAGTTATATTTAAATTCTTCCTTTTCACTTAATCATTTCAATGAATTTATAATTTATCGATGATATCAATTTTTAATTAATTAAATTTATTTTTACCACTAGGACTTAATTTTCAAGGTTCTACTATCAGTTAGTGACATTTATTGTGGATACATATTTGAAAATAAATAATAAATTCACAATACTTTAGGATATATGGCATGTTTGACCAGTTGTCATTTTTGAATCAAACTTTTCACAATTTATTTATCTCGGAGTGGTGAACTCCAAAATTGATTTTCTCATGTGACATAACTCCTTACGAGGGAGTTAATTCATTCTTTTTATGGTGGTACACTACATTAACTTTTAAGTGAATTGGAATACTTTAAAACTAGTATAATGGAAGCTTTTTCCCTGGTGTTTACTTGATTTTTCATTTATCAGCATTCGATATCTTTGTTTCTCAATGATTTCAACTGTTTCATACTTCAATTTAGTTTAGATGGAAGTTTTGAAATGTTCAGTCACTTTACCGCTTAGTAAGTACATAAAAATAAAAGTAAAAATATGTAAAATATTAAAACTACTCCACTTCTTACAACAGTGGGGTCTTCGGATAGTTTTTATAAGAATATTAGTCTTAATCACCTTCCTTGTGGTTTCGACCCTGCTTACCACATATATAGTAGTTAGTAGGATTATAAATTTTAAACTTTGATTGGATTCAATGACAGTCATTATCATGTTTTTTTCATCGTTGTCAGGGAAGGCATGAGACAATATTTTTCTAAAAAAACTAAAAAAACCACATGTAACAAAATCTAAAAAAAATGGAAAATTTGAAAACTATAAAAAACATCTACTTCTTCCTTGTTGAATTGTTACTATTTTATTACTGTTGAATATTGTATGTTGTTGTTTTCATGAGCACAAGAACTTCTGGTTTTATATTAGAGGCTCTAAACCATGAATTAGACAAACATCTTACTACTCTTAGGAAAAAGAAACAAAAATATGAAATGGAGAACATGGACAATAGGGTTCCTGATCCTAAAAACTTTCAAAATCAACTAGAACTTTTAGATGAAAATGAAAGTCCTAGGATGAGGGAATTCCAACTTTATCAAGTATCAAGAAATCCTTCTTACATTAGTTTTTCTCATAGAGCCTGAAACTATGATCTTAAATAGTCACACATTTCACTGTTGCATGCATATAATGGACTGTCTAATGAGGACTCTCTAGCCATAGTTAGAGATTTATATTATATTATGCAATAACTACCTCTTCTATTTCTCACAAAGAATGAGCTATGAATTAATTTATTTTCCTTTTTTAAAGGGAATGCTAGGAATTGGATTTTGAGAATAGATGAGAACAGTTTTGAAAATTGGGATCAAGTCTACAATTCATTCATTTTGAAATTTTATCCCTAAATACTTAAGGGTGATGTGAGAACAAAAATAACTAGTTTTTATCAAGAGGATGGAGAAGATTTTCATGAATCTTGGGATCAATTTAAGGATCTACTTAGGTAGTGTTCCCATCATTAACTCATATCCCACATTCTCATGGATACTTTCTATGAAGGGCTGTTATCCTCTGGATAGAATCTAGTTGACCAAGATACTAGGGGTAACACACTGATAAGACAGATGAAGTTGTGAGAAATTTTTTTAATAATCTTACAATGAATTCATAACATTAGAATTGATGAAAAAAATATTCAATAGAAATGTTAACACAAACACTGGTTAAATTAATGAAACTCAAGCTCAACTTGTTAAAATCACCAACCAATTACAATCTTTAATGAACCCGAACTCAAAGAAAACAGTTAACCAACATGGATTTCAAAACTAAAACCAATATTTAAGTGAATAGTGTGTCTAGTGTGGTATGTTTGGGAATACTAAGAACTTATGTCTTATCTTTGATATGTCATCCCAACAGTAAGGAAATTCTAATTTTGTTATCAATGGTCCTATAATGCCTCTTAATGAAGATCGATTTTTAGAAAACTGCAATAAAGGCTATAGAAACCATCCAAATTTATCATGGAAATATCAAGGACTAAATAAGAAATCCACTTCCCCTAACTATCATAATCAACCAAGACCAAATTTTCCAAATCAACAAAGGGGTGAGACTTCAAATACACAAGGAAACAATGAGAATCAAATGTTTTCTAAGCTTGATCTAATCTTGAATCATCTAACCAAACATCAATATCAATATGAGTAAGATAAAATGAAAACTGATGTTATAATTCCAAACATGGAAACACTGCTTGGTCAAATTGCTAAATATTTTTCTTTTAGAGAAAAAGGTATACGTCCATGTACCACGGAGCTTAACCCTAGATAGAATTACATGGATGCAGTAACTAGAAGTGGGATTACTATGCAAACAGTTGTTTGAAAAGACCCTGAAAATTCCCAAAATGATAATCTACTTCAATCTGGTAATAATAATTTTCTTTGTTCACATGACGAAAATTCAAAAAAAAGACTTGAAAATAATCAAAAGCTCAATTTATAATTTGAAGTACAAGCTGAAAATTCATCTAAAAATTAAAATCATAAAGTAAAAGAAAAATTTGAGGAATATGTGAGGGATATTCCAACTATCCTTCATATTTTATCCCCACCCATCCCATTCCTTGAGAAGCAGAAACCTCTAAGTAACACCAGGGCTGAACTTCTTCATTTTCTTGGACACCTTTAAAAACTTCAAGTAAACATTCATTTCATTCAATCCTTAATTCAAGTCCCATCTTATTTGAAATCTCATAAGAAAATTGTTTCAAACAAAAAGGACCTGTAAGAATTTGCTACTTACAGCCTCACTGAAGAGTGAAGTGTTGTGCTTAAAAGGAAAATCCAACCTAATTTGAAAGACCCTGGTTGTTTTGTTATTCCTTTCACATTAGAAAATTCTGATCAGCTTAACTGTTTGTGTGAATAATGTGCTAGTATTAACCTGCTCCCATATTCATTGTATGGATAGTTAAGGTTGGATGACCTTCAACCCACCACAGTCAAAGTGCAGTTAGCTGATAGATTTTTCACTATTCATGTTGGTAGGGTAGATGACTTTCTAGTTTGGGTAGGGAAGTTGTTTCTGCATGCAGACATTATAGTATTAGATATGGAGTGTGATCAAGAGGTTCCCATCATCTTGGGTTGGCCCTTCTTCTCCACAGGTGGTGTTGTTATTTATATTTCAAAGGGTCAATTAATTTTCAAAATTGGTGACCAATAAGAATAGATCAATGTCTTTAAAAAATTTAAAGGATTAACTTTTTCTGAAAACTATTCAATGGTAGAGTCCTTAGAAGATGAAAACTCAATTTGAAACTCTAAAGAATATTAAAATCGATCCTCTACTGAATAAAATAATTTAGAAGGAGAAAATCATGTCAAATTTGTCCTAGAAATTGAGAATTCTGTTCAAACACTGAATCTAGAATATTCTATAGAACATGACTGCTATCTAGTTTCTGTTGTAGAAGAGTCCTCTGTTTCTGAACTTAGGAGATTTTGGAGTGAATTTTAAGGTTTTTCTGTTAACAGCAACCTTGATGATGACATTGATTAATTTGAGGGAAAATTATAAGACAACTTGATGATTCTACTCTAATAAACTTGTTGAATTCTGATCTAGAATGTCTGGATAGTGTGTTGTCCACTTTGGGCAGCAACACTATTGTTTCTGAATCTGAGCATGAAATTGAAAATATTTCATCATTAAATACTCCTTACAATGATATGTTGAATATCATTGACCTACTAGGACTAGAATTCTTCCTTCTGATGTAGAAGCACCCATTCTTGAACTGAAACCAATCCCTGCCCATTTGAAATATTCATTATTGGGTGAGAATTCCACTTTGCATGTCCTCATTTCTTTTGAATTGAATGAAAATCAAGAACAAATACAATTGAGTATATTGAAGAAATTTAAATCTTTCATAGGTTGTACAATATCTGATATAATGGTTATTATTCATTCATTCTGCATGTATAAAATACCTATGGTTTCTGACCATAAGCCTAGGGTAGAGTGTCAAAGAAGATTGAATCCAAACATGAAATAAGTATTAAGAGGGGAATTGATGAAACTGTTGGACACTGGTGTAATATATCCCATCTCTGATAGTGCTTCGGTCAGCCCTTTCCAGGTTGACCCCATGAAGGGTGGATTCAATGTAGTAAAAAATAAAAAAAAATTAACAGATCCAAGTTAGTAAATCCACAAAATGGAGAGTCTATATTGATTATATGAAGCTTAATGCATCTACTAGGAAGGATCATTTTCCAATTCCCTTCATTGATCAAATTCCTGATAGGATTGCTGGAAATGAATTTTTCTGTTTTAGGGATGTGTATTTTGGTTACAACCAGATTCTTGTTGCTTCATAAGATCAAGAAAAGGCCACTTTCACATTCCCCTTTGGGACATTTTCTTACAGGTGAATTCCCTTTCGGTTGTGTGGAGCTCCAGCCACCTTTCAAAGGTGTATGATGGCTATCTTTTCGGATATGATTAAAAGAATCACTGAGGTTTTCATGGATGATTTCTTCATTATGGGTAGAACTTTTGATACTTGTCTTGGAAATCCTGAGTTAGTCTTATAAAGATTCATTGAAACCAACCTTGTTCTCAATTAGAAGAAGTGTCAATTCATGGTCACAGAAGGAATAGTTCGTGGTCATAAAGTGTCAAAGAGAGTTTTGGAAGTTGATACTGAAAAGATAGAATTCATTCAAAAACATCCACCTCCTAAAAATGTTAAAGGTGTTAGAAGTTTCCTAGGGAATGCCATTTTTTACCGAAGATTCATAAAAGACTTTTCCAAAATTACTAAACCCTTGGGTTCTCTGCTAGTAAAGGATGAAAACTTTGATAAAAACTATTTGAAATCATTTAATCTGTTAAAATAAAAACTCACTACATCACCCATTATCAATGATCCTAATTAGAAGTTACCTTTTGAACTTATGTGTGATCCCAGTGATTTGGTTGTAGGTGTTGTCCTTGGATAGAGGAAAGATAAGAAGTTTCATGTGGTTTATTATGCTATTAGACTACTTTATGAGGCCCAAAATAATTACAACACCACTAAAAAAGAATTTCAAGCTGTTTTTTTTTCTCTGGAGAAGTTTAGACAGTATTTTTTAGGCTCAAAAGTCATTATTTTCAACGATCATTTTTCTTTAAAGTACATTCTTGTCAAAGTAAGAAACTAAATCCAAGCTAATTAGATGGATTATGTTGCTACAAGAGTATGATTTATAGATTATGTATAAGTAAGGAGATGAAAATTCAGTTGATTACCACCCATCTAGGCTTCCTCTTACTCAATCGTAAGATTCTAGGGAAATAAAATCTTCCTTTCCTGATGAAAAGTTGTTCACTGTATCAATCAGGCAATCTGCATGGTGTGCAGATTTTTCCAACTTCATGGAAGCAAGTTTCTTTCCTAGAAATATGTCCAATAACCAAAGAAAGAAATTAATTTATGATCGTAAATACTATCTATGGGATAATACCCTCCTATTTAAGATATGTGATGATGGTATTCTTAGGAGATGTGTGCTTGAGGAAGAGATTTTTCCTATTTTAGAGAGTTTCCACTCATCACCCTAGGGAGGTCACCATGGTGGTGAAAGGACTGCTCAGAAATTTTTACAATTTGGTTTCTATTGGCCTACTCGTTTTAAGGATGCTAGGAGCTTTGTGGTTGGTTGTGACAAGTGCTAGAGGTTAGGATATGCGGGTTGGAAGCAGGAGTTACCCTAAAAAGGTATTCTGGAAGTAGAGATTTTTTAGGTCTTGGGTTTCGATTTCATGGGTCCATTTCCATAATCTCATAGAGATGAGTATATTATTTTTGGTGTAGATTATGTGTCAAAATAGGTTGAGGCAGTGGCACTGCACAACAATCAAGCAAACACTGTAATAAGGTTCGTTAAAAAGAACATGTTTACTAGATTTGGAGTTCACAAAGAAATTATTTCTAATAATGGAACACATTTTAAGAACATTAAATATAAATATTTGAGGGGAAAATGTGGTTTTGTTCATAAAATAGGTACTCATTATCATCCACAGTCCATTGGAAAAGTGGAGATTTCAAATAGAGAACTGAACCAAATACTTGAAAAAATTGTGTCAAACTCTTGGAAAGATTGATCTCTTAAATTATATGAAGCATTGTGGAATATAGAATGACTTTCAAGACCCCAAAAGGTTTGTCTCATTACAAGATTTTATTTGGGAAATGTTGTAATTTACCTGTGAAGTTTCAATACAAGTCTTTTTGGGCACTTAAGGCTCTGAAAATTGATTTTAAGAGTGATGGTGAGATGATATTACTTGAGTTAAGTTAACTCGATGAGATTATGATAGAGAGTTATGATAAATCATGGATTTATAAAGGGAGGTCTAAAATCTATCACGATTCAATCATCCAAACCAAATAATTTATACCTGGACAGAAGGTCCTCCTATTTTATTCTATACTCAAACTCTTTCCTGGAATTTTTTTTGTCAAAGTGGTCTAGACCATTTTCTGTAGTGAGAGTACTGAAAAATGGATCTGTTGAAATTGTAGGTGAAGAGAAAAAACCCATGTTGGTTAATGTGCAGAGAGTGAATCATTATTTTGAGGGACAGTCAAAGGGATTGGCTATCTTCATTGTGCTTTAAAACACATCTTAAATAAAGTCTAACTAAAGACTTTAAATTCAGTGTTGCATGGGATTCAAACAATGTTATTTCTTTTGTTTTTACTTTCTTTGTTCTTATTTTACATTGAATAAAGTGTTTCTGTGTTGTCATCTATATTCTATATCTTTGTGGAATTTTTCTTCCTGGTTTACATGTTGTGTGTTTTTTGGATGTTGTTTCGGTGTTAATAAAAATGTGGAATTCCCATATTGAAGGATTAATGAAAAAATATTAAGTCAGGGAAGAACTTACTTTAAATTTCTATTTCATTATTCCTCTCATTACTACATAAAAAAATTGCATGTTTTGTTTGTAAAATTATGCATATGTTTAAAATTTTGCTCGTATTGGAATGAAAGTCCGTTATATGTCACTATATAAATAAAAATTCTGAATCTACATCACTGCTAAAAATTGAATTTCATTGTTATTAAAATCTTTTCACTGCTAGAAACTATGTGTGGGGGGTATATGCTACTATTTTTTATCTTCTCTAGGTTGGGTTTTTTAGCATGAACATTGTCTACTGTATTGAATATCCAACTAAATAAATACGGGTAAATTTTCCTTCACCCTAATACACAATGCACTTACACCCCACATTATACTTTTCATAAGTATTGAAAACTATTAACTAGACTTAAATGATAATGTGTGTACTTGCATGTGGACCTGCTGTTATGTTATTTGTTGTGGAAAACAATATTTTTGAATTTCAAAGAGACCCTTTATACATGTCATGAATCTACTAAATTAAAAAACTTTTTTTAAATTTAACTATCAAATTTTACTTCTCCATATTTGGAAGTAATCATTGTGGAAAAAGATGGGTTTTAAGTGTTGGGGAGGGGTTCATTTCTTTACTATGATAAATTGTACTTAATTGAGAGTCTGTCAATTCCCACTGAAACTTAAAACTTTTTGTCAAAAAATAGGTAAAATAATTCAAATTACTTTCATAACTTTAGGATTTACACTATAATCAATATGTTTTTCCTTTTAATTGTGCATGTTTGGTAGTAGAGAGCTACTTTGTAACCGAAATTAATGTGTTTGGATGATTGCTGAGTGATCTTACATAGAGATTTAATTGAAATTTTCTCTAGGAACTACTATTGAGAGTGATTCGGGAACCTCTTAGTGGAGTTCTGATCATAACCCTTGGAACTGAAAGGTTGAATTGATCCTAGGGGACACGCATTTTTATTATTTTATTCAAATTAATCACATTAAGGAGCCAATGTAAATGATTTTTATAGTAATCTTTTGAAACTGGAGTAGTCTGGGCATTTGGGATCCCAAAGTGAATCTTTGAGACCCTAGATTCTAGGTGCATTTCTTTTTACTATAAACCCTCGGTACACTTTGAATAAATGTGTATTCGTAGTGCATAGCATATGATACATTGCTTGGGTAAATTAAAAAAAAGTGTCTAGGGTCAAAAATGAATTCATTAAGGTGAGTGGAATTATGAACACCAGATGATGAAGGGGTATATGGGATTATATGGGAGTCTTTTATATTGTATAATTAAGGTGAATCACAAAAAAAAATTTGGAACCTATGAGATGTTCAAAGTGTAAAGCTTTTCTGGTTAAGTTATTAATCCCTCTAATATATTTCCTCTTGTCATTCTTAGAATTATAACTTGAGTTTGTATCGAAATTAGTCACATAGTAAGTTTACAAATGAGGCGGGATAGTTTTATTGCTTGACGATTCATTGCTCTCTTGACTACCAGTGAGAATTTGATTATTGGCAAGGTTTCATTAAAATAATTCATTTTCTAAAATCCAATTGACACTTTAGTCCTCTATTTTTAATTGCATAACATGTTACAGTTTGAGTTATATCATAAATACTATAATATGTTTTTCAAAGAAAATAAAACATGGTAATGTTTGAGGACAAACAATGAGTAAATGTGGAGGAATTTGAAGTGACCTTAAAAACACATGTTTTTTTCACATCTTTTTAAATAATTTTTAATGATTTAATTAGTTATTTTTCTACTTTTTACTAAAAAAGTGCTCTTTTGTATTTTTATAGTTAAATTTATTAAGTAATAAAATTTTGTAATTAAAATTTTATTTGTATCTTATAAATAATTAATTTATTTCTTACTTTAATATTATAGTCTAATAAATTTTTATTTAGTTTGGGGTTTTTGTCTATATATTTAATCATTTACCATTAATTAATTAATTAATTAATTATTCTTTGTACATAGATAATGAAGTTTTAATTTAGTATTTCTTGTATTAAATTTTAAATAATTGAAAAAACATATTCTAATTATAAGTTTCCTTTTAGAAAATAATTAATTATAAATTTACGTTTTTAAACTATTTATATAATTATTTAATAACAGAATAATTAAATTACAACTTTTATATAATTTTATAAAGTATTTATTTTTAATAATTAAATTTGGTTATATGAATATTTAATTTAAATCCGATTTCTTTTTATATTAACTATAAATGATGTAATTGTTTCTTTATTTAAGTTTTAGTATAATTCTAATTTTAATTTAATATTTTAATGTTAATAATAATTTAACATGAGTTTAAATGGTTTTATAAGATTATTAATTTTTATGAGTACATGAATTTTAATTTTTTAGTTAATTTTTTGTTTTAATAAATCATATTGTTTAGATTTTATTTATGTTTTAATTTATTTTACTCCTCTATTTATTTTTATTATGTCACGGTGGAACCATCATGATCTCACGGTCTCATCACCATAATTTTATCTACTGTTACCATGTGGTACCATTAATCTTGCCACTATAATCCTATTACGGTGCCATAGCCACTGTATCTCTCCTCACAATCTCTTTCCCCTGCCACCTGTTTATTCCTTTCTCTTTTCTACTATTTCGTCTTACGGTGCCACAACATCAATCTTCTGGCACCGTATCACCTACGGTTTTATTCTCTTTATAGTCTGACATTCTCATTCACGATGCTTCAATGAACCCTTTCCACCATAACTCTCATACATTTTCCTATCATGGCTCTGTATCATCTCTACCACAACAGTTCTACAGCACCAGTTCATCATCATTCCATCCACCCTATCAACAGTCCAGCCAACATTACCACAACACATCATCGCAAATACCAAAAACCAAACCCAAATCAAGACTGAAATTAAATCAAGCAAAATTTTGAAGCCCAATTCCAATTCCGCGCACACATTGAACTATATCACAATAATCGGAAAATCCAAATCTGGGGAATTTGTTGTTTACCGAAATAGGTACCACAGGCAGAGGATTTGGGTCAATGTTGTTCACCGCTGAAGAAGATTTTTCTTGTCGGGTCGCTGATAGGAGGAAGACCGAAGTGTCCGTCGAGGGTCTGTTGTGCAGAGAATACCGATATCTCCCTTGTGCTTTAAGCCACTTGGAAGAACCTTTTCCATTGTGGATGAGCGATGAACAGAAACACAACTATTTAGGTGGAGCCGGAGTGCCAAGTCGCACTGTTTGTGTTCATTTCATGAGGAATCAAGCAGGGGGTGGCACTGTGCGAGGAGGCCGAGCCGATCCGCCGTCGATTGTTACGCACAACAAGAGAGAGGAGCCACGGTGGAGCCTTCCTCCGAAAGCTACCTAATACCTCTTCCCCCTTCAGTGCTGAATTTGCGGGGAGGGATTAACCTAATTTTAAAAAATAAAAACAATATATATAATTACAATAATTAAATAATAATAAACATATGATTAAATAATTTAAAATAATTAATTAATCATTAAATAAAATTAAGATATAAAATCAGTTAATAAAATAGAATTTATTTATAACTTAAATGATATTAACTTATAAATAATAATAACATAATATAAATTAACTTTATAAATTAATATTTTTATAATAAATTAAATAAATTAAATAAGATATTTAATAATAATAATCTTTCTCAGAAAAATAATTAAGTCATGATAATTAATTTTTAATAACATTATCGCTAATTAAATAACTTAATTGATAAGAATAAATTCAAAACTTAATAATTTTATTTAATTAAAGATTTAATAATAAATTAATTACTATAATAATAATATTTAATTAAGTAAATAATTATAATCAACATAAGTATTTTTTAATTAACTTTTACTAATAAGTAATATAACTTTTATTTAAAAAATAATAACTTTTATCTTTTAATTAATCTTATTTTGAGTTTTAATTATTTTTTTTGTTTCATGTTTTGCTGGTTGATGCAAAAGCCTAAAAGGAATCCAGGTTCTTTCAACTAACTCAGTGGGAGTTAGTTACAAGGGAAAAATTAGCACGACATGCCAATCATGAAAAACCACACGTGTGTGTCACATAAATGAAGGATATATGAAGCCGTTGGAAAGATGTGGTGATGAGCAGTAGGTGACAGTTGATATATTAAGCAGAAGAGCAATCAAATGAAAAAAATGCATTCATTCGATAAATTTGATCATACACATCCATGAAAAGGAGAACCTGGGGGAGAATCTTGGAGCACTTTGGAAAGAACCACTTCCTAGAGACCCGAGGGCTAGGAGCAGCAGCGATTCGAGCTGGTAGAGGGGGATCTCTTCCTCTATTTTCTTTCAAATCTGTTTCTTTGTAATTGAATGAATTTATTTTACTTAATAAAGATAATGTTAGGCTAAATATTATTGTTTTGGGAGATAGTGAAGTTCAACATGTTACCTTTAAATTCTTCATTTCCACTTAATATTTTCAAATAATTGAGAATTGATCAACGCGATAAATTTTGAATTCATTCAATTAATTTTTACCACTAGGAAATAATTAGGAAAGTTCCACTATCACTTAGTCAGATTTATCATGGATACATCATTCAAAATAAATAATAAATTCACAATAAGCTGTTGTTATTTTTGAATCAAACTTTTCACAATTGATTTATCTTGGAGTGGTGAACTCTAAAATCAATCTTCTTGTGTGACTTAACTCCTGGCGAGGGAGGTAATTCTTTCTCTTATAATACATTAAATTTTAAGGAAATTGTAATACTTTAAAACCATTATAATGGATGTTTTTCCACATGTGTTTACTTTATTGTTCGTTTATCAGTGTTCAATATCTCTGTATCTCAAAGATTCTAACTATTTCTCCCTTCAATTTAGTTTATATATAGTTTTGAAATATTCAGTCACATTACTTATTAGTAAGTACATAAAAATAAAAGTAAAAAATATAAAAAATAGTAAAACTACTCCACTACTGGCAACAGTGGGGTCTTCAGATAGCTTTTAGAAGAATAGTGGTCTTAATCACCTTCCATGTGCATTCGACCCTGCTTGCCACATATACTGTAGTTAGTAGGATTATAAATTTTAAACATTGAACACCTTCAACAACAGTCGGAACCACCCGATATACATGATTTAAAAAGGAAATTGTTGGATGATGCTCTAGATCCAATTTCCCTATACACCCTAGTAGCACTAAGATGTATAGATATTTGAAGGAAAATTTTTGGTGGGACAATAGGAAGAGGGAGATTGTTGATTATGTGTCAAGATGTACGGGTTTTCAATAGGTGAAGGTTGCAAGACAACATCCTAGAGGATTCATGCAACATCTTCTCATACCTGAGTGGAAATGGGATGAATTACGATGGACTTTTTCATGGGGCTACCAATGACTCTAGAAGGAATGATGCAATATGGGTCATTGTTGATCTTCTTACTGAGTCAACAAAATTTCTTGCTATAAGATAGGATTTACCACTTGAACGTTTATCAGGACAATATATTAATGATGTTTTAAAAATTCATGGTGTACCCCTATTGATTGTTTCTGGTCGTGATCCCCATTTTAAATCAAGATTTTGGAAAAGTCTTCAGAAATCCCAAGATATTGAACTTCATTTGAGAACTGCCGACCACCATTAAATTGATGGATAATCAGAACGGACTATTCAAACATTATAAGACATGTTGAGATCTTTCTCACTTGACTTTCAAGTTATGTGGGATCAGTATTTACTGTTGGTAGAATTTTCCAATAACAACAGCTTCCATTCAAGTAATCAGATGGCACAATATGACATTTTATATAAAAAGAGATGTCGCAAACCAAATGTTTAGGATGACGTTGGTGAATGAAAACTAGTTATACTATAACATGTTGAGGAAATAATGGAAAAATTGAAGATTATCCAAACCCACATCAAAGTTGCTCAAAGTAGGAAAAATAAATTTGCTGATAACCGAAGGAAGGATTTGGAATTTCAAGTAGGATGTCATGTTTTCTTGAAGGTATCTCCATGGAAGGGAGTAATATGATTTGGTGAGAAGGGTAAATTGAGTACCTGTTACAACGGACCTTTCGAAATTCTAGAACGAATTAGAGTTGTAGCTTACCATTTTTCAATGCTGCCAAGTCACTCTAAATTTCAAGATGTGTTTCATGTATCATTGTTGAGAAAATACATGCCTAACCCAATGCATGTACTCACCTATGAAGAAATAGAACTGGAACTAGATTTGTCTTATTTGTGAAGAGCGCATCAGAATTATTGATACTATAGAACAAGTGTTGAGAAAATGGATGACTCATCTAGTAAAAGTTCTTTAGAGAAACCATAAAATGGAAAAGGCTATGTGGGAACCTAAGGAACTTATGATGAATAACCACCCTAATATATGTATGCCCTAGTATTCTAGAAATTTCGAGGACAAAATTATTCAATGGATGGAAGAATGTAACACCCTCAACTTCCACAATACATTTCTCTTTAAATAATACAATATCTTGTGTTGTACGCAACTTCAAGTTCTAGCACACCATGACCAATCAAACTAGTCGTTTAAAAAAAGTAGATATGAATAGTAACACCCACTTTTTGACATTTTATAAATTTTATTTTTCAAAATGGACTTCATTTTTGGATTTGGAATATTAAAATTAGCTTAGGTTGAATTTTTTGGTATTTTTCTAAAAACATTCCATTTTTGATGAATAGTGAAAAACATTGTGTTATTGTTTAAAACTGAATTTTAATTTAAATATTTATTTTTAAATTAAAATATATTTTAAATTAAAAATAGATACATAATACCTATATTGATCCAATTTAATTCATTGGAGTCATTTTATAATAATATTGGATATATAAAATTTTATTGAACTTTTTAACAACTTTTACCCACCTTCCACGCACATTTGCAAATCTACATAAAATGTAATTTTACTATTTTTGTGAATTGAATTTAAAAAATCCAAGAGACACGGTTGAAATAAGTAAGTAATATGTATTTCAATAGGATGAAAATAATTTTTTGTGAATAGTAACTTTTGATTTTTATTTACCACGGTTAAAAGCAAATTGGGTAATTAAAGGTCTAATTAATGTTAAAATTACCCAAAAAATGTTCTAATTCTATTGGATAAGTGTTTTATGAAAAAAAATCAAACTTATTACAAAAAGAAGATCCTGTTTGATCCATTTGTGTTATATTAGGACATTTATTATATTTTATTTAAAGAGGTGTTAAAAATGTTAAATTCAAATTTTAATAACACAACCATTTTTAATATATGTTTATACGTAAGAAAAATTCAACTATAAATATTCATTATAAAGATAAAACTATTTCCCACATCATGGTATTTTATTTATAATTTTTAAACTTTAAATAATTAAATTTATTTATGAAACAATGATGATGCAGTAATTACCTTATCAGAGAAATATTAAAATAATTGATATTATAAATATTAAAATATCTGTAAATTGAAACTTTTGATGCCATGCAGGAAATTTATAGGTGAATATGACATGTTTGGGTTTATTCAATGTATTTTTTTCTATATAGCCAAGTTTTTATAACTTTCAAAAAAACCAAATACTAAGTAGATTCAAAATTGCCATAAATGACTTTTTAAAACAAATACTATATTATCAAAATATATAATATTCCTAAAAATATAATATTCCACCAAAGTACTAAGATCAGGATAAATATTTCATTAATAAACCAATTTAGGTTTTCTTGGAATTTTATAGTATGTTTATTAACCATGTAATATAAAAATACCAGAAGACATGGTAAATGATAAATTATTTAACTAAGAGTTAAATATAAAAGATATGGATTATATGGTGAACTAAACATGTCTAAAACCTATTGGTGGAGAATATTTCGACCCAACCCCACCTTAGCCTATAAAGAAATCTATTTGGAGATATTTGAAACTGAAAATGATTTTATAATAAATTAATATTTCAAGCTCTTCCTAAAGTGCCTCTAACCTCTCTTATAAAAGGGTACTAACTTTCTCTCAAATTTAAACCTCCAAATCCATTTGGCTCAGACAAAACCTACTCAAATATCATCCAAATTTTCCTCAATTCAACCTAGAGTCCATAAATTAATCATAATTCCACCCTATGGGGCCCCTTTGTTCAAATCAAAAGGAAGCACCAGAAGAAGAGGTAATTATTTAATCATATCATTCAATGTTATTTTCTTTTTACACTTCCTCTTTCTTTATTGTTTCCATACAAAAATAATAACCCCAGTACCTTATATATACTATGATGTTATTATAAATATGGTACAATCATATTAATTATTCTATCCATCCTATGAATGATAAAGTCACCATACGTGTGTACGTAGGGCTAACCATCTCCAAATTCTGTATATATAATATACTATCCAATCGCATATGATTTAATATAATGATATTGTCACTCGTGTATATGTATGGCTTACCGTCTCCAAGACGCGATAAGATTTCATTCCCCATCGTAACCATTCAAGAAGAATTTTCATTTGATGATTAAAAAAATAATTTTTATGAACATAATATTATAACGTATATGAATCTAATACATCCTATCCATAAAACACGTGACTTATATAATAAAACATGTAAAGGAAAACTAATCAGTTAACACCTGAAACAATGATACTGATGAAATATTATTAACAAAAATATATTATAGGATCATATATGATGTCATATTTTTGTATGAGGTTCTTGTATAATTTAATAAAAATTATTTAAATACTATACATGAGGTTAACGTACCCTCGACTAAGGAAAAGTACAAGGTAAGGGTTAATTTTTCAATCTTTTCATTATTCGTGGTTGTTTATACAGAAGTATCTACTAGGACTTCTTTATCATCCACATCCGTGTTTCTTAAAAATGTATTTCAAAACTTTTTACTATTTCCTAAATTATGGGTTAAAGTCATTTATACCCTATTTTTAATTTTTATAAAAATGTTTGAAAGGAATCGTTCCATCGTTTTCCAAACAAGGTACATTTTTACCTTTTCAACAAATTAAAGAAAGAATGTTTTTTTAATTTATATGGAATATGTAGCTATTTTCCACCGTTATAACACCTTTGAAGCTTCCCTTACAAGATTATATGAATATTTTCAAAATAGATGTTTTCTTTTATAATTATGCGACTTTTAAATTATTTCAACGTAGAAATAGATATTTCTCTCAAATAGTTTTTGGATTGATTTCATCTATGTCAACATCTATTATTGGATTTAATGTTAAATTGATGTTGATTTATTATGATAAAATATTCCATATTGTACTGATAGTTTTATGATATGTTTGATTGTGGTTCTGATATTTTTATGTCATTCATAGTTTATAGTTAATGTATTAACATTTCGTATATCAGTTTAATATGAATGTTTATGTACTGTTTCACCCTTTTCATATGAGGAATGCATGGGACGTAGTAAGTGATGGGCATGGCCTACTATAGCTCCTCGATGCAGCGGAAGGTCTCATGGGACAAATTAGTATTTCGTCATAAGTCATTGATAAAATTTATATTTAGGGTCTTGGTATGAGGCCTTGAATTTGTGGATAAGATGTCTGGAATTATGCATTCTATCATTATAAGATTAGATATTGATATTACATGTGATTATTCATCTAGTAGAATATCCATGTGAATATCCAAATGGAATTATTTGATGTATCAATTCCATATTATGCTGAATTTTATTTTTAAAAGGTTTGTATGTTATTATTACACATTGGATTAAATGTTTATGTTTATTTTTGGTAATTTCTTTTATACTATTATCCTTACTCAGCATCTGAGCTCACCCCTTTCTCTTGTTTTAGTTTTCCCAGGATGCGAAGAAGTATATTATGATTGACCTACAGGGATAGGCTAAGGGAAATGAGTGTGTTAAAAAGAGACACAATGATTCTTTTTCATTTCATAATGTCATGTAAAAAATTATGTATGCATCTAGTGCTTCCAAGGCTACTAAACTGATCAGTCTTTCAGGACGTGATCTCTTGTGGTCATGCCAATATTATGTAATAATACACTGACTTTGGGTAAATGGGGTCGAGGAATTACACCCATACTCTTAATACATAAATATAAAATATTACTAGCTTAATATTCAATACATAACATTATGGTCCATTCTATAATTTTTTAGTTTTAGTGTCTTTGGAAATGTTGATACATGAAAAACTTATTCCTACAAGGTCCATCTCATCTCCCACTATGTTCTTCATAAATATCAACCTTCATAAAAATATCGTACATAAAACCTTTCTTCATAACCTAGGGTTGGAAAAAATAATAAATAGTGAGATCATATGCTTGGTAAGGGTAAACAACAAAGATATCAAGGATCACTTAAACATATATAAGCTTATGTATAAGAGAACATGATCTTAGAATTTTAATATCATACCCATCACATCATAGATCATAATATTTAGTCAGGGAATAATGATTTTCATTTTATAATACAATTATCATAAAGTAATCAACATGCATAATCCATGAGAGTATAACAATGGAATAAGACACAAGTTTATAGAATACACATAAGCATAGAAAATAATTTTCTTAGTCAAGGCTCATGACCAACACTATCATAGTAGAATGAATAAACTCCCCATTCCATCATATCATTAGTCTTGGCTTTCTCCCAAGACTATTTTATTTGATATAGATCCTTACTGGACTAGGTTTACTCCATATTCAATGCCTTATCTCCTAAGATATCCATATTTAACCAATGCTTTAGAGGGGCATATAATTCCACTCCCAACCTTTGAAAAATTAATATCATACATATTTGTGACCCAAGATTTTAAAATATTAATCATCGCATAAAACTTGGAAAAAAAATGGATCTAATAAACATTTCTTCAATTAATCATAGCATAACACATATAAATGAAATGGGTTTCATAAAGTATTAATCAAAACAACATTAACTATTGGAAATAAATGAGTTTCATAGAATCATTTATAAATCATGATCATCATAAAACATCCAAATGATAAATTTGCAGAGTATCATTGGATAATATACTTATTAAATAATAAGTAATTTCAAATGATTTTGTAATAGATGAAAAATGACTTAAAAAGACCACTCGAACATTTTTTGAGTAAAATATATTTTCCCTTTTGAAATGAATTATTTTAAAATAAAACAATCTAAAAAATATTAAAGAATTAATTTTACATGAAATTAACCTTTGAAATTATTAAAGTAATATTCAAATAATTGAGAGTTCATTATGAAATGAAATTTCTTTCATGTTATATATGTTAAAAAATTCCCTTTTTCATATTTTTCGTAAAAAGTCAAAGTACCATGTTTGGAAAATGAAAAGAATATTACTTTAAAACCATTTTTAAAATTTTAACCATGTTTATAAATGATTTTTAAAATATATAAGAGAATATAAAAACATTCTTGAAAACATTTTAATAAAATGTGAATATAGAATAAAGAGGATTTTTGACTATTGAGGGAAATAAAGTCAGGGTTCCTTAAAAATATTATTTTGGCATCATGATATCGTAAAGAGAGGAAAATAAAATTAAAACAATTAATATACGTGAATTAATATAGTATAAGGAAATTAATTTCATTCTTGATAGGTATATCATAAAAGATCATCATGGAAAACTTATTCTGAAACAATGTTATTATAGTATGAATCTGTTACCACAATTTTGACTTGATTTAATGAAATGTAACCTCATGTATAAAAAATATAAATTATTGATAATTATATACTAGATTCATGTACATAATTATAATATCATATATTATTCACATATAATATTTCAACACACATTTATTTATAATTGCATATTAAAATAATGGTTTTCAGGTGTTAACTTTTTTTTTTCGTGAGAATTTTGGATCAATGGTTCTACTATTTATACTTAAATCAGGGTTATATAATCTAGAAAGTGTTAATAATGATATAAATATCATAAATATTCGTTATATATATAGTTATTCATAAAAGGTAGATTTAGACAAATGAATTACACCATTCATTGAGATGGTAGGCCTTACGAAAGCATGAACAATGTGTTCACTTTTTAACTGATTTAAACAAACAAAAGGTAAATAGTAATTTACATTAAAAAAATAACTATTATATCATATATACAATATTTAGTCATAAAATGTATCCTTATTATCATCTATATAAATAGAAAATGAAAAAATAAATCACATCCCTTCATGTAGGAGGTTTTCCACACTTATGATCGAGTTAAATTATCATTTTCCAATGGCTGAGAAGGCAAGATTGTATACATGATATTATAATAAAGAGAATTAATTATATCATAAATATAATAAATAAACATTAAACCCTTCATAATAACCACCCATGAAGGATGGTTATGTAAAATGAATTGTACATCTACATGGAGGATATAGTCCACATGTACGTACAAGCGATACTTTCACTTTCCATTTGATAGAACAAGGGTGAATAATAGTGGTTACATGATCATAAAATTTCATTATATGGAATATATTGATTTTATTATTTTATGATGAATACCATATATTGATATGAGGTAGAAAAATAAATAAATTGAAGGTGGTCGAGTAAGATTATTACCCCTTCTTCAGTAGTCTCCTTTTGATCCCTTATTGACGATCTTTGGAATGGTATTTTAAGAATAACATTAATTCTAATTCATGGCTAGAGAAGATGAGAATATATTTTATTGGGCATTATGGAGATAGATTTCTCATAATAGTGTGAACTAGATACAAGATATGTTACGACCCATCCCATTGGGTCCCATGCCATGGCTCTCTATGCCATCCTCTAGTAGCCCAGGGGTTGGTAAATAGTTCTGAGTAGAAACAACACTAACATGGGAGGCATTATACAAAGTAAATATACACACACACACACATCTCCAAGACTATACCATTATAAAATGATAAAACAATTGAAAAACCATGCATGCATACATCTAAATCACACAAGAAGAGTATGATAAGAAGTAAAGTAAATAGGACCAAATGCAAGCCCATCATGATGTCTGGAAACAAGTCCAATTTGAAATTAAAGGGACTGATTTAAATGTACCACATCAACAAACCATGATATGTTCAGTCTCACTAAGAACCATTTGGTCCTGTTTTGTCAAGTACTCTATCAAAAGGTCAATCATCACCACAAGACAGAACATGTTCGAGCAAAGCTCATGGCTGTGTGAGCATAATAATACCTATTGTGATACCCCATAACCCAAAAGGAAACAAAAGAAATAAGATAAATTCATCTCTAAATAGGTATATTTCTACAACAAAAATAACAATAATATCTAGATATACTCAATAAAGACTCATTGTCTAAATGTAAGACACAACCATAATGGATGCCTGAAATTTCTGATAGAATATTTGACAAGTAATCATCCATGAAAACACACTTATGAGTCTAATTTAACTGATAATGACCATTTTAGAGGTAATTCTCATCAGATCATGCCGTTATAAGTACACGCTAAAGGTCTGAATATATATGATACATCGCTGAGGATCACTCCCAAGGCCATGGGGTGATAACAACAAATCAATCCAGATTAACCTACTAAGTAGAGAATCAGCACCTGAATAGTTCTTTTCATGATGATACCAAGAACTCCACCTAGGGATTAATATTAATATAGGGTCTCAATATGGGCCTCACATGGGTTTTCCAATGAATCTATCCATGAAGTCTTGTGGAAGAGATAGTTATCCAGTGTTTATTAGTAAATTCCATAATTACCTTTAGGGAATGGATATGGGGAGTTCATTCTAATGAAACATATCTAAAATATAGAGGATAAAGACTCAAAAATGTTTTTAATAAAGTAAATGACGTGTAGTATGGGTCACACAGTGTATCCCTTGACCCTGAGTCCTACCCATGTAAACAGACCGTGTCACATTCATGTGTCCATGTAGAAGTACATAGTGTGTAGCTAACCTATATACTCTACCTATGTTCTAGTACCTAGATTATACCATGTACCTATTCCCATGTATCATCACACATCTTAGCCTATGTACTTAGTCAAAGCATTGTCTTTGTAGGGGAGTAACTTGTGTGCTCCAACCCATGTACACCAACCTGTGTTCGTGTACCCTATGAGGTACATTCCAAGTTATTCAAATCAGACCACATTTTGTGTGATTTGGTCACAACCCATGTGATACGAAACTTTCTACAAATCCCATGCCGCTATATAGGGGTTCCCACATGGCATGTAGATCTCAATTACACTCATTGTTGACCAGAAATTTATAAAACCCCTCATTCTTCCATCTGTGTGTGGTTGGTCCACTGTCGCCTTAGAATCCATGTTCAAACTAGAAAAAAATCAAGTATCTACCACGACATAACCTCACCATGTATGTTTTCTAGAATTTGGCAGTGGAATCTATTCATAAAATGGATTCCATTCATCTCATCATCGCTTGCAAGCCCTGCTCGAATTGGGGGTTTCAAATTCAGTCTGATACGTTGTCTCATACTACCATTACACCTCCATTGCATTGTGACTAGCCCAGCTCTACAATATCATATCTTTTCACCTAGAAATGATTGCAAAATAATTGATTCATTAGGGTATGTTAAACCATGTGCCAAACAAATAATGTCTGCGATGAATGAAAGATCACATGGGTAAAGAACAAGAACAATCAAGTGGAACAGACTTCAGTCGATGTTCATGTCAACCTAGATTCATTTCCATTAGAAATAATAATTAATAGATATAATTAAATCATAATGAAATCCAATAAAAACTCGATTAATATAAACCATCCCACAATACAAGCGATCCATGGATCAATCTATTAAATGATTGATCCATGTTCATCATAGAATCCAAACTGGGGGAAGAAACTAAATCAATCAAATATCCTACCTCTATTTGGATCAATCGCTAATAAAGAATGTGGTTGCACTATGATTATTGGTGAGATCCTTTGATTCTGTTGTCTGCCAATCGTCGATCCACGATCCAGTTTTCATTCGTTTGAGAGGGATCCCCCAATAATCTATCCAATGACTCTATAATGGCTCTAAAATTTTGAGGTTAACCTTGGGATTTTTAATAGTTTTTTATTTAAATATAACTCAATAATTGTTCCAAGAAATTGAAATAAATAGTTTAATTAATTTTGTATTCATTTTTGTTCCCATGAGGTATTTTTCAAAAAACATCCCGCACCAACAATGGTAATGTCACCCTTTTGTTAAAAACAACATTTTTACCTCAATGGTTCCCATAGAATTCAGATATGGGACTCAGTTTAGAATTTATTCAACTTTTTTATAAAAACTGCATGCATGTGTTATTAAATATATTTTATATATTTCAACAATTTATTATCATAAAAATGGGACTAATAATCGCAGACCATCACAGTTCCTCATATAGAAAATAATCCATACAATATCCAAAAACAATTAATGGAAAATATGAGTCACTACATTCTCCCTACCATGGGGATTTACATATTAAAAACAAAAAACAAGGTATACACAAATATATATGGTTACTGAGCATGATTTTAAGGCTCCCACGCCCAGGTTCTCTCTTGGAGATTCTTGTGCTTCCACTAAACGTACACTAAAGGAATCAATTTCTTATAAAGGATCCTCTCATTCTAGTCCTAAATCTCTACAAGGCACTAAGAAAATTTAGCTTAATCCTCAATTTCTAGATCAACCATGTTGATAACAAGAGATAATTCTTGAATATATCTCCTCAATTGTAACATGTGTAATACACCATGTACCCAGTCTAACTGTAATGGTATAGATAAGAAGTACGACCCATCACTAACTCTATACACTATCTAGGAAGGGCCAATTAAACTCAGATATATCTTGCTACCACAACCAATGATATAAAATCCACTTTGAGGTGAAACCCACAGGAATATGTGTCCTCCTTCATTGAACTCCAAAAGACTTAATATTCTATAGCCATAAAACTTATGAAGTCTTTGTGTTTTCTTCATCTGCTCCTTGATGATCTCCACCTTCTCAGTAGTAGATTGCACCACCTCTAGGCATGTGAGTGTTGACTCTCCTAGGTCTATCCAAAAAGTTGTCGACCTGCAGGGTCTCCCCTAAAAATCCTCAAATGGTTCCATATCAATGGAATAATGGTAGATGTTATTGTATAGAAACATCATCAGGGGTAGCTTATCCCCCAATCTATAGACAAATCCCTAAAATAAAGCTTTCATCATGTCATCCAAACATGAATCGTCCGCTCTTTCTTGACATCAGTTTTCGAGTGAACATTGTACTCTAGAGTAATTGAGTCCCAAACACATCCTATAATCCCTTCCATAACCCATATTTTGAAGTGTAAATCATGGTAAAAATAATATTTTATGGAACTTTATGGATTTGGACTATCTCTTGCACGTATAGGCATCCTAGGATCTCTATTGAACTATACTTCTGAATACCTAAGAAGTGGGATGACTTTGTGTGTCAGTATATGATCACCTAGATGGAATCATTTACCAAGGAAATATGTAGTAATAAAATTATTATGTCCATGGTTATCCCATCCCACTTCCACATTTGAACCTATAGGGGTTGATCTAAAACTACTGCAACTTGGTTCTCAACCTTCACTTATTGATAATTAAGGCATTGAGAGAAAAACTATTCAACTACCTTCTTCATTATTAGCCACTAAAACCGATGTTGAAGGTCCTAGTACATCATTTCCTCACTTAGATATACTTACAAAAGAGATTTGTGAAACTCTCTCATAACCCCCCAACCCAAAACATCAATGGTAAAATCATTCACCCTTTAAAAATAAATACATGATTCACACAATTAGAAAATCCATCAGGAGCATGTCTAGTGGATATCTCAGTATGTAGGGTCTCAAAATAGGTATCCTCTAGTTTTACCTCCCCGAATCAATGAAAAATAGTATGGGTTACAACCATTAACTAGATTTATGCTACTTCATCTAAATTCACAAAGTATAACTAAAATGAGGCCAACTGCATCAATGCATTGTTTAATAACTATGAACATGATCACCTAATGAGAGAATCTTCAACTATGCTCTCCTTACCAGGAGTATAGAACATCTTGAATTCATAATCCTGGAGAAACACTATCAACCACCTCTATCTCAAATTATAATCCTTTTGTAGGAATATATATTTGAGACTCTTTTGATTATAATAGATGATAAACTGATTTCCCATCAAATAGTGTCACCACATATTTAGTTCAAATACAACTACTGCTAACTCAAGATCATGGGTCACATAATTCTTCCCATGAGATATAAATTTACATAAACTATAGCCAATAACTTCCTACCTCTACATCAGAACAAAACCAATCATGTTTCCAAATGCATCATATAACACTATGTACTTGGCACCCTCCTCTAAAATCTCAACATGGAAGCACTCATCAAACTCTTCCTAAATGATTAAAAATACTATTGGAACCTCTTAATCCACATGAAATTCTACCCATTTCAAGTTAAATATGTCATGGGTACTGATATCCTATAGAATTCAGGTATGAAACTATGATAATAGCCTACTAACCCATGGAAGCTCTGAATGGCCTTCATGATCTTCAACAGATCTCAAGCTAACAGTACCTCAAACATGGATGTGTTCAATTCCAATCTATATGTTATGATAATTTTTTCATGAAAGTGGACCACCTAAATATAGGAACTACCACATTGAGAGAATTCCAAAACTCTAGTTCTCTCAGATCACGTTCAAACACATCCTCAAGTGTCTCATGTGATCCTCCTTGTATGTCGAGTATAAAAGGATATAGTCATTAAAGACTACCACAAATCATTCTAGGAAAATATGGAAAATATGGTTCATGAGTCCCATGATCATTTTTGGGGCGTTCTTTATAAAAAATGGAATCACAAAGTACTCATAGGGACCGTAGCAATATCTATATGTTTTTTTTCAGTATATTGACATTTTGTACTTGCAACTAGTGATAGAATATCCTAAGTTCAACCTTCAAGAAGAATTTTTCCCACTCAACTAATCAAATAGGTATTCAATCCTTGGTAGGGGATACTTTTTCTTCATTATCACCTGGTTCAAAATCGGTATTCCACACATAAACTCATGCTCTAGTTCTCATTCATGGTGAAAAAAATAGGGCTTCCCATGGTGAAACACCGGGTCTATCAATGCCCTACCTCTATAAGTCTTCATACTACATCCTCCGACCATAATGTTTTGTAGGATCCATATGATATTCTATTTCAGTTATCAATGTCGTATTGGGGTGTAGATCAATGCAGAAGTCTATTTCTTGGCAGGTTGGTAAACCTGGAACATCATCAGGGAAAACATCCTTGTACTCTACCACAACTGCAGGAAACTAGAAACTCACAACTTCTACTACACCAATTTTCAGGCTAATTAGTTGATGATTAATTAGTTAAAAATTTATATACATTATTACATTGTGTGATATATGTTTCTCCTTTTCACTAAAAAAGGAATACATGGTTCCATCACTACGAGAACACCGCATCCTCCACTAAAAATAGTAAATCTCGGAAAGAAATAAGGATCGCAAATCCATAACTAGGATGAAATTGTAAGTCCTCATTGATTTTATAAATAAATCCTAATATAAACATTCACCTACAAGAGTTAGTTCACACTACTGACACAAGTGGGTGATCAATGAGTCGTCTCCAGTAGGATTCTCCAAGCACTTGGGTCGAGCCGAGGGCTCAAACAAAATACCTTTGTCTTGTACAAGATATAAGTAATGAAAGTAATTACTATCACATGTTTCCAAAAATACAATATCTGAGGTATAAAACACATAGATAATATAAAAAATTATTCATAGAGCCTCTGGGTCTTATGCTTTGACCACCTACATCTATCCCCACTCATTTCCTTGAGTTCCTTGAGCCTGGGGTAGACCACCTAGAGGTGGTGATGGTAAGAAATAAAAGAATATACCACCACCGAGTGCTCTAAGAGCTCCACTTACTTGTTGTAAACCCTAGGAACCTATCCTCTCCCACCAATGCCTCTACCTCAACTACCCATCCAAAGTCTCTCTGTCACAAACTAGGCCGGTGCGTCATCCGACCCGGCGCCCGATCCGGTCCACGACATGGCCCGAAGGGCATTCCCGATCCCCACGGGCTGAAAACTAGTACCAGGCATCAAAATAAACTAGTTGGGAATGGTTTGTCCCATAACAAGATAAATAAACATAAACTGAACAAGAATATAAATAAAGGAAAAATAAACTGAACAAATTGGCAGCGGAGAAAGGAAATTAAAGAAGCGATGTGACATACATCAAGTGACCTCATGGGTCAACACGGAGCATAAACCACACTAGCTCCTAACATCTACCCAAGGCTAAAACCTGCAACTGGAAAGTAGAGTATGCATGAGAACCAAGATGCTCAGTATAAATTCCAAAATATAACCACGTCATATGCCCTCTCCTTTAGTAAGAAATCCAATAATGCCAGTTTGAAAATAAGATATAATAAAATAATGTTTCTCCTTTTCAAATTCGAGTAACGAGTTTGCATTTTTAGGTAAAGCATTTTACTCCCACTAAATTTTCAAAATAGGTTTCAAGCATGCATTAACATTTCAAAATGAAAAGAAACCAGTCTGGATTAAAATATGGTTTTCACAAACAAGACATCGAGTATGAAACAGCTGAAAATAAAGTTACATCGTCAGTAGCATGACACGAATGAGCACCATGGGTAATCCCTATAGGTAGCTAGAACAAGTGGGAACCTAGAGACCTCGTACCTCGGTGAAACGTGGCTTAGAAGACCACGACCCTCAGAAAAACATGGCTTAGAAGACCACGACCATCGGAAATTCATATGTTTAGTTAGTGTTGTTGCGTCAATCCTGCTAGACAAACTGGGACGAACCTCTCTCGTGTCATCTAGCATACTAGTCCTGGTCACTCACCTAGATACCCGGGTTTCCCATTGTGATCTATTTCAAAAAGGTGGTGAGTTTTTATCAAAAGAAAAGAAATGAACATCACACTTTCTTTATCCTAAAACTCATTCACCCTCTCACCACCGCTCTCCCTCCTTAAGCGCATTCCCCCTCTTTACATCACACAACCATGCACAAGCCGTTACACTAGGCACATATCACAAACTGTACATTAACACTTGCATCACATTTTATTTTAAAATTAGGGGGAATGACTCAAGAGGGGGTTTTCTATTTTCGCAAACCAACTCTTAAAGTGCCAAACGTGACTCATTACTTTAGAAGGAGTATTCATCATTTTAGAACACCTAAAGGTACTATATATTTAAAACAAGCTGAAAACCATACTTAAAATGAAGTAATACTTTTAAGGAGGTCAAACCATCTTTTAATATTCTCTTCACATCAAAACCCATTTTTGAAAATCACTTTGGAACCCCTTTTTTTAAAAAACAATGCATGTCATTGCACTTTCATAACAAAATTGAACGAAAGGCCACACAACTTTTGGAATTACCCATTTAATGTTCAACCCCTATGAAACCACTTTTTAAGAACCACAACTATACATATATATAGTGCATATAGATTTCATATAAAAAACAAAAAGAAATAATTTTAAAGAAACATCAAGCAGAAATGGAAATTCTAATTAAAGATTAGGGCATAGGGGACCTACCTCAAACTTGTCACTATTTGTCGATGGACACTCGAACTGACACTAGGCGCATACACACACATGAATTTATATATATATATATACACACACCCCTAGCTACATTGCACATATTCCCCACGCCATGAGGAAATACGTAAAAAGAGGGCATATATATATATATGCCTTACCCCATGTACATGTAGGTGTTCCTGACACCCGCAACTTGAAACCATCATAGAGAGGTCCAACACACTACACAAATAATTTAATAAATCAATAAAACAATTTATGAAACACTTCAAAATTAGCACCATAGAGTTTACACCAAAAACACACTTGACCTCACATAAAAACGCCACTTTAAAACCAAACGCACAACACAGCCATACCAAAACATGTTTTCCGTTACTCAAACTATTTAAAATTTAAATTCAAAAGTGCACAAGTTCAACAATCCAAAATAACACATTTTTCCTTTAAACCACATTTTTAATACACCTTCACCTTAATTTCTTTAGAAAACATTTCACATTCTCCAAAAAAAGGCCTTATACTCTTCAAGAAACACAACAATATGATACGCTTGACACAAATCAATTTATTTGAAAGAAAATTCATTTCTAACACAACCACATAATAAATTATTTTCGAAACATACTTTTCACATGTAAAAATAATTAATTGAAAATTTCCAAGAATTCCCACAACAAGATCCATATGAAAACATAACCAATTCTAAAAAAACTCAATTCCATCACACATGCATGTCAAAATATTAACATAACACATTTGGAACCACCCAAAATAATCAAAGATCATGCTAAATAAATTAATCCAGATAAATCCTTCATCAAACAACATTAATAGGTGAGATCACTTACCATTGGTGTCGAAAGCCCCAAATTTTGAAGCGAAACACCAATCGCGCACCAAAAGCATCGCAAACAACACCAATTAACCCTAAATCAAGTAATGAACACAAAAAAAACAAAGAAATCAAACTCCAAAATAAAATGAACTAAAACCCTAGCTAAGATGAAAAAGGGGGATACCGAAGGGTAGGGACTATTTGGTCGGAAGAAGGCCGCTCACTGGATAGAGCGATGCTCGCCGGATGGAGAGGGGGAGTGCAATGGTGAGAGAGCCGGCTGGAAGGAGGGAGGTCACGTCAGACTCCCGCGAGCAGGGTAGGGGTGCCATCAGAGGGAGGCCGTAGGAGGGATAGCGGCCGAAGGGAGGGAGGCATGCCGGAGGGCCCTCGCCGGCGGGGGTAGCGTGAGCGGGAGAGGAAAGGTGGGGGGAGGTGTGCGTCATGGATTCATCTAGAGGGGGAGGAGAGCAGCGGGTTGAGGGGGAGGGAAAAACACAGGTAGGGGAAATTGGGGGGGGGGGTCGCGACGGGTTAGAATAGAACAAAAAAATACTAATAATAATAAAATAAAACTAAAATAATAATAATAAAATAAATATGTGAAATAGGAAATAAAAAAAAATTAAAGGAAAAGAATATTAAAATAAATAAAATATTAAAAAATAATAAACATAATAAGAATTTTAATAAACTCAAATAATAATGATAATAATATTATTCTTGACAACTTAATAATAATTATAATAAACATGATAATAATAATATTAGTAATAATAATAATAATAACAATAATCACCATTATTATAATTATTAAACTAACTCATTAAAAACTCATTTTATTTATTTCTCTTGTACATGAGGCAGGCCGCACAATGACCCGAGCAAAGCCGCGTGACTTTGAACATGCCATGCCCATGCACCGGACGCTGTCAAGGGAAAAGCATTCATTCATCAACAAAAAGCAAAAATTTCAAATAGGTTTGGCCCACATCATGATAGAAAGTTTCAAAGTTTGATAAAATAATAAAATAACATTAATTTAAATGTTCGGGTGTGACAATTCTCCCCACCAAAAATACTTTCTGCCCCCATAAAGTCACCCAGTAGAACAATGAATCAAACTCGAGTTTGAAATGGAACTAGACCCACAAAAAAAAAACGAACTCGGTGTGACTTTTCACTCCACCGGTCACACCCGACCAACTCTGAGGGAAACTGAAAAGAGAAGAACCGTCAGGAAATGAAGAGGGTTCTCCCCACCACAAAAACCCAACTAGCACAGCCAACATCAAGGCTCTCAGCACGAGCTAACTCTAGAACTGCTAACTTGAACTGAAGAGGAAACCGCTACACATACCAAACCTCAAAGAAGGCACGACAAGATTCATAGTGGGTCTCCCCACCATTTAAGAACTAGCCAGCTTAAGCCAATTAGCACAGAAAAATCCGAGAAACCCAGCACAAACTGACCCATGAACTCTTCTCATGAACCAGACTCCCACCACATGGGGTCCTTGACGAAAGACCCTAAACTTAATAGTAGACCAAACCCCTATTCATTATTTCTCAAGACGCATGCGTCTCCTGGAACAGGAACATCCCAAAACAAGAGAGGGTCACCAAAGGAGCTATCCGCATAAGAAAGGCAATCATCCTAAGAATCACGGCCATAAAGAGACAAACTTCAAAGCTCACATTTGAAGAGGAACAACTATTAAAATTACCAGAAAACGATACCACCACACCTCCTTACTGCCAAAGTGGGGTATTCAAGGAACAAGGACCACAACGAGGCAACGAAGCCTCTACGTCTCTTATAACAAAATAAAACCTTCAATGGCGAGGGAGCTAGAATAGAAAAACTTAAATCATTATTATTCCATCACTGGCGAAGAATTTTACCAAGGTGACGCACACCCCATGATTCCTGACTGCGTGAAAGGCTTCACTCCGAGACCTGTGGCTGGAGCTCTGATGTCTTGAAGCATCTGCTTCCCCACCGTCAGGAGCTAACATCCTTCGGTCGAGACTTCGGCTGACGATGCTGCTAGTGGAACCCCTCCAATTGCCCCAAATGGACACACTGACAGCAGGCCTTCGAAGGATGATGACAAGGCGGATTAAAGTACCCAAACTGAGCACACTAGAAGCAAACAAGGGGGTGGTCCAACTAATAGGAGATGTAATTGACAAGAAGACTTGTCTGAGATAAGTTCCTCTGATTCGTTCTCATCACCGGATGGGGAACCTTCCCGAACACCAGAAAGAAATGGTCTTGGAACCCTGGATGAAGACCCCACACAATAGAAACTTTAACTGATTCCACGACGCTACCTCTGGAGAAAATGGAATCAACCCCTTGGCATGTCCCATGTAGGTTGTCACTACTCGTTGGCCTTACTCGACACCCACTAGTTCTGCCACTTTCCTCGCCTTCACTTCCTTGGGTATAAACCATCTGACGAGAGTCGTCTTCAACACCTTCCAAGACATACCATCATGCAACGACACTGGGATTATTTCCTCCACCAATCCAAAGTTGAACCTTCAAATGAACCCAAACCAACACGGACTCCCATAGTTTTGGGAGTTTCCAATAACCTGGAAACACAAATGATTTCACCAAGCCAGTCTGCTACCTTCGATAGATCACGATAACCCCATAAGATGGACAATAACCAAAAAGAATTCAGTTCCACCACTCCGCTATGAGTCTGGGTAGAACCAAAAACTAGAAGTGACTTACTAGAACCTTCTGGGACTTTTCTGGGCAGCATACTCAAAAACATGGGGCGCAAATCCGAATCAAAACTCATCATAAATCAAAATTCCACACCTCAATCACAAACGAAAGCTCGAACTCAAATCACTATTCCAACCACAATTTAGTACGTCAAAACCAAGAACTCACGAAAAAGGATACCCAACACAAAAAGAGAACGCTAAACAATTTCTCACTCACTTTTCTAAAAATTTGAAAAACCCTTTTTGAAAAACATTTAAAAAAAACAACTTAAATATCCACCATTGGTATCCCATGAAGTCTCACACATACATATCCTTGTGCTAGCTCAAGAACCCATCCACTCACATCACCAATTTCCCCACGTTCCACATGTGCGCCTCAATGTATGTGATCACTCATAGGAATACCAAGGGTCAATTCAATACACTTCTCATTTCCAAAACAGACCATTAAGCACAAAGCACAAATTCCTAACCAATTGAGAAAGTCACTTATCATTAAAGAAACACATTTCAAAATTCCAAAACGTCTTCCATTTCAAAAACCATTTTCCACTCCAACAACCATATTCCCTTTTGAAAACACCTTCACCAAAAATCCATTTACATTTTTGAGATCTACTCACACCAACCAAAATGAAGGTCAAACATAACTCACATCAAAATTTCCAAAAATAAGGCTAGTGGCTATGCCAACCCGGAAACATGGCTTAGTAGACCATGCTCCGAGCAGGAATCCACCACAAGAAGTATCTTGAACCGTGCACTCGGGCTGTACATGGGTCGCTAATCCATGCAGGCTCATCGCGTAACACCGGATCACTTCCCTTGTCATCCCTCATCCACACAGAACAAGAAAAAGAAAAACTCAAATCCCATACTACCCCAGACAACTCGAGTCTCGGGACGGGCAAGGGTTCATGACGTCCTTCCCGCACCTACCTCTCGAGCCCCAACACACCTAATCACCAAGCTACTTGACACCCCAAATTTCAAGAACCTGCCTCTGATACTATTTTGTCACGAACCAGGCCGGTGTGTCATCCGACCCGGCGCCCGATCCGGTCTGAGACATGGCCCGAAGGGCGTTCCCGATCCCCACGGGCTGACAACTAGTGTCGGGCATCAAAATAAACCAGTTGGGAATGGTTTGTCCCATAACAAGATGAATAAACATAAACTGAAAAAGAATATAAATAAAGGAAAAATAAATTGAACAACTTGGCAGCGGAGAAAGGAAATTAAAGAAGCGATGTGACATACCTCAAGTGACCTCGTGGGTCAACGCAGAGCGTAAACCACACTAGCTCCCAACAGCAACCCAAGGCTAAAACCTGCAACTGGAAAGTAGAGTAGGCATGAGCACCGAGATGCTCATTAGAAATGCCATAATATAACCACATCCTATTCCCTCACCTTTAGTAAGAAATCAAATTATGCCAGTTTGAAAATAAGATATAATAAAGTAATGTTTCTCCTTTTCAAATTCAAGTAACGAGTTTTCATTTTCAGGTAAATCATTTTACTCCCACTACATTTTCAAAATAGGTTTCAGGCATGCATTAACATTTCAAAATGAAAAGAAACCAGTCTGGATTAAAATATGGTTTTCACAAACAAGACATCGAGTATGAAACAGCTGAAAAGAATGTTACATCGTCAGCAGCATGACACAAATGAGCACCATGGGTAATCCATATAGGTAGAAAGAACAAGTGGGAACCTAGAGACCTTGTACCTCGGTGAAACGTGGCTTAGAAGACCACGACCCTCAGAAAAACGTGTCTTAGAAGACCATGACCCTCGGAAATTCCTTTGTTTAGTTAGTGTTGTTGCGTCAATACTGCTAGACAAACCGGGACAAACCCCTGCCGTGTCATCTAGCGTACTAGTCCTGGTCACCCACCTAGATACCCGGGTTTCCCATTGTGATCTATTTCAAAAAGGTGGTGAGTTTTTATCAAAAGAAATGAAAAGAACATCACACTTTCCTTATCCTAAAACTCATTCACCCTATCACCACCTCTCTCCCTCCTTATGCGCATTCCCCCTCTTTACATCACACAACAACGCACAAGCCGTTACACTAGGCACATATCAAAAACCGTACATTAACAATTACATCATATTTTATTTTAAAATTAAGGGGAATGACTCAAGAGGGGTTTTCTATTTTCTCAAACCAACTCTTAAAGTGCCAAACGAGCCTCATTACTTTAGAAGGAGTATTCGCCATTTTAGAACACCTAAAGGTACTATATATTTAAAACAAGCTGAAAACCATACTTAAAATGAAATAATACATTTAAGGAGGTCAAACCATCTTTTAATCTTCTGTTCACATCAAAACCCATTTTTGAAAATCACTTTGGAACCCCTTTTTTTAAAAACAATGCATGTCGTTACACTTTCATAACAAAATTGAACGAAAGGCCACACAACTTTTGGAATTACCCATTTAATGTTCAATCCCTATGAAACCACTTTTTAAGAACCACAACCATACATATATATAGTGCATATAGATTTCACATAAAAAAACACAAAGAAATAATTTTAAAGAAACATCAAGCAGAAATGGAAATTATAATTAAAGATTAGGGCATAGGGGAACTACCTCAAACTTGTCGCTATTTGTCGATGGCCACTCGAACTGACACTAGGCGCATACACGCACATGCATTTATACATATATATACACATAACCCTAGCTTTATTGCACATATTCCCCGCGCCATGAGGTAATACGTACAAAGAGGGCATATATATATATATATGCCTTACCCTATCCATGTACATGTAGGCGTTCCTGACACCCACAACTGGAAACCATCATAGCGAGGTCCAACACAGTACACAAATAATTTAATAAATCAATAAAACAATTTATCAAACACTTCAAAATTAGAACTAGAGAGTTTACACCAAAAACACACTTGACCTCACATAAAAACGCCACTTTAAAACCAAACGCACAACACAGCCATACCAAAAGATGTTTTCCGTTACTCAAAATATTTAAAATTTAAATTCAAAAGTGCATAAGTTCAACAAGCCAAAATAACACATTTTTCCTTCAAAACAAATTTTTAATACACATGCACCTTAATTTATTTAGAAAACATTTCACATTCTCCAAAACAAGGCCTTATACTCTTCATGAAACACAACAATATGATACACATGACACAAATCAATTTATTTGAAAGAAAATTCATTTCTAGCACAACCACATAATAAATTATTTTTGAAACATACTTTTCACATGTCAAAAAAATTAATTGAACATTTCCAAGAATTCCCACAACAAGACCCATATGAAAACATAACCAATTCTAAAAAAACTCAATTCCATCACACATGCATGTTAGAATATTTATATAACACATTTGGCACCACCCAAAATAATCAAAGAACATGCTAAATAAATTAATCCAGACAAATCCTTCATCAAACAACATTAATAGATGAAATCACTTACCATTGGTGTCGAAAGCCCCAAATTTTGAAGCGAAACACCAATCGCGCACCAAACGCATCGCAAACAACACCAATTAACCCTAAATCAAGAAATCGAACACAAAAAAAAAAACAAATCAAACTCCAAAATAAAATGAACTAAAACCCTAGATAAGAGGAAAAAAGGGGGATACCGAAGGGTAGCAGAGGGTTTGGCCGGAAGAAGGCTGCTCGCCGAATGGAGCACTGCTCACCGGAGGGAGAGGGGGAGCGCGACGGTGAGAGAGCCAGCTGGAAGGAGGGAGGTCACGTCGGACTCTCGCAAGCAGGGTAGGGGTGCCGTCAGAGGGAGGCCGTAGGAGGGATAGCGGCCAAAGGGAGGGAGGAGTGCCGGAGGGCCCTCGCCAGCGGGGATAGCGTGAGCGGGAGAGGAAATGTGGGGGGGGGGGGTGTGCGCCGTAGCTTCAGCTAGAGGGGGAGGAGAGCAGCGGGTTGAGGGGGAGGGAAAAACGCAGGTAGGGGAAATTGGGGTGGGTGGGTCACGACGGGTTAGAAGAGAACAAAAAAATATACTAACAATAATAAAATAAAACTAAAATAATAATAATAAAATAAATATTTCAAATAGGAAATAAAAAAAATTAAAGGAAAAGAATATTAAAATAAATAAAATATTAATAAATAATAAACATAACAAGAATTTTAATAAACTCAAATAATAATGATAATAATATTGTTCTTAACAACTTAATAATAATTATAATAAACTTGATAATAATAATATTATTAATCATAATAATAATAACAATAATCACCATTATTATAATTATTAAAGTACCACATTAAAAACTCATTTTATTTATTTGTCTTGTACATGAGGCAGGCCGCACAATGACCCGAGCAAAGCCGCGTGACTTTGAACATGCCCTGCCCATGCACTGAACGCTGTCAAGGGAAAATCATTTATTCATCAACAAAAAGCAAAAATTTCAAACAGGCTTGGCCCACAACACGATAGAAAGTTTCAAAGTTTGATAAAATAATAAAATAACATTAATTTAAATGTTCGGGTGTGACACTCTCTGTCAATAGTACGGCAGGTCAGACAATCTAAAGAAATTTGTTCCCCTCCACTGTATTTGTAGCACCATCTTTTATAAGGGATGAATGGACCCCTTTTATGAACTTTGAGCCAGAGATTCTCAATCCTAGGACCTCTTAGTAAAAATTATTATATTTCCAGGTCCCTATGACTGATGTCGGCTCCCTACTGTCAAGTTATACCTACTTTCCCGCTAGAGGCAACCACCAGTTGTATCTTCTCTTCTAAGAATATCTCAACCACTAAGGATCACACTAGACCCCCCCGAATAAGTATCAATGCACAGAGGGATAACACTATATTGAATGTATCTACACAAACTATGATCAAAGGCCTGATACCTGAAGAACTGATCTCGAACTATATTGATCGAGTACTTATAGAGGTTGGTAAACGTAGATGAATACTCAACATCTATCGTGATGCCCTGACGAATATACAAATGATCCTGGATATGTAAAACACGTGGACCAACTTGGGATAACTCCTTTCTAAATTGGAACTCTAACTATGACCATCCTATATTCTCCTCTTCATATGATTGGGTAACTAACCCCCATCATCATCCTGTTGATCCATTGATAAGGATCACCTCTAGGACCACCATCTACTCTACTGGTGTCCTAGCCAAAAGAAAAAATTAGGTCACCAACTCAAGCCATACCTTAGGAACCTATGGATAAGAAATGCCTCATAACATGAGGGGTTTCTATAGTTGAAACTCATAAAGTGTTCTCAGCCTACGTACCTAATACACTAGTATAGTGGGTACCATATGATCCTCAATAAGAGGTGGTATGGTATGTGCACCACCTGGAGGTAGAACCTATGGAACTAGTCCCTATATTGATGCTCCATCATTGACAGGATCATTCGTATGATTATGTTTCTGAATCCTAGGTGGTATATTTCATAGAGGCATCCTAAAATTAAAAAATATATATTATGGTCATTGAGTATATCTGGAGAGTTGACTCAAGAATGATATGGAAACCACAACCCATTTATATATGATGAATGTTCCATTTTTCCATACAATCAGTGTTCTCATGTACCTATTAGAAAATAATGTGAATAGAGTCATGTTGTATGAATATATCAGTCTATGAAAAAACACAGTAGCCCCTCGACTAAAAACTAAGCTCAAAAAACGTAACATTACCTCCCCAATCAAAACACACATACTCTAATCGTAAGGTATAATTGATGGTTGTGTTACCACTATGTCATGACCAGTACCAATGGGGCCCATGATGAGACTCCCCAATCCCCACTCCAATTGGATAGGGGATAGTGACTACCACCGAGCAGGAATGTCACTAATACAAGAGGAGTTAGCCTTAGTAAATATACACTCACACATCTCCATGCCTATAAAATATTTAAATTTAAAAAAAATTGAAAACCCATACATGGATATATCCAAATCCCACAACTAGAGTACAACAGTGATTAAAGAAAAGTAAAGAGGGATAAATAAAATACCACTATAAATTTTGAAGACAAGTCCAACCTAAAAGTAAAGGTACTTTTTTTCTAGGAACTATATGATCACACATCGGTCTTTCTATTCTCACTAAGCACTATATGATTCTAGTCCGTCTAGAAGTATACAAAAATTTCGATCATCAGCACGTCACCTAACATAAGCGATAAAAGACTATGTAAGGGTGAGTATAACAATACCCAGTATGAAACCCCTAAACCATAAATAATAGAAAAAATTAATATACAATAATAACTACATAGGCATATTTCTATGTCACATATAACAAGAATATCTAGATATACTCATTAAAGACACATTGTGTAAAGTTAATTCAGAACCGTAACACCAGCCTAGGATTTTAGCTCAATGGTTCCACAAGAAATCATCCATGAGAACACTCTCCTGAGACTGATAGCACTAATGACTTTTTTCCAAGACGTAATTTTCATTGGGTATTTCCATTATATGTACATTATGAAGGTCAAAAGAGATACGATACATGGATGAGGATCACTCACAAGTCCATGAGGTGATACCAACTATATAAAATGGATCAACATGAAAAGTAGAAGATCGTAGGTTGGCTCTTATAGGTCAATAAAATACCAATAACTCCACCTAAGGTATGAAGAAGAATAGAGGATTTCACTCTGGGCCCCATAAGGGGATTCCAAGTACTATATCTAAGAAGTCTTGTTGAATACTTCGTTATTCTGTGTGTAGGAGACAATTCCATACTATCCTTCTGGGAATGTATTTAGAGAACAAAACCTAATGAATCATGTCAAATAAATACAGTTAATTGGTTCCATGTGATTTTTAATAAAGTACATGACATATAGTAGGTGTCACATGCCATATCCCTTGACCCAAAGTCTTATCTATGTAAACAGGTCATTCCACTTTCCCATGTCTATGTAGAAGTACCAGGAATGTAGGTGGTCCATGTCCTCTACATGTGTGTCAGTACCAGACTTATCCCATATACTAGAGCCTATGTACCTATACGTAGATTATCCAGTGTACTTGACCTGGTCCATGTCCATGTAGGGAAGTAAATGGCGTGCTCTAACCCATGTACTCCAACTCGTGTCCATGTACCCTCAGAGGTACACACCAAATTCATCAAACGGGGCCACATGTAATGTTACATGGTAACATAACATCTGATAAATAAGTCTATCTGAAATCCTAGCCACCAAAAAAGGGGGCCCACACCCTGTAATGATACGAGGTACACTCCGTGTAGATCATAAAATTCTAGAAACCCATGATCTTCCATCCATGTGCACTCGTACCTCCATCGATATAGATTCTATATTTAATCTAGCTGATATTCAAGGATACACCTTAGACAAAACCCACTATATCCATTTTACCAAATTCAAAATTCAAATTTATTCAGAAAATGGATTCCATTCATCCCTTCATCGCCTCCACACCCTGACTGAATTGAGTGTTTCAAATCTATTTTGATCGGCTCACCGACAATATAATTTCAAATCTATTGCATTGTGTTGATCATGAATATATAATATCAGATCATTTCACCATGAAATGGGTGTACAATGATCAATTTATTAAGATATATCGAACCATATACCAAATGAAGAAAGCCCGTGAGGAACAAAGAATTAGGGGAGAAAATTACAAGAACAATCCAGAGTAATGTACCTTGTTCAATGTTTTTGTTGACCTTGATTAGTTCCCATTAGAACAAAGAATGAAAATATTTAACTAAATCACAAAGAAATTTTCCAAAAATATGATTAATCTGATCCATCCATAAATACACGTGATATATAGATCAATTTCTTTGATGATTGATATGTGTTCATTATGGAAAAAAATATTAGGAATGAAACCAAATCAAACAAACTTCCTACCTCAATTTGGATCAATCACATGTAAAGAGAAGTATTGTAAAATGATCAACGATGAGATATTTTGATTCTTTTGTGTGTTGATTTTAGATCCATGATCAAGGTATCGTTGTTCTGAGAGGTATTCTACAATGATCTCTTAAATGGATCTCTAATTTCTTTAACGATATGCAACTGACCCTAAGATTTTTTGATAGCTATCGTTTTAAAGACATCTAAATCATGGCATCAAGAAAAAGAAATAAAATAATTTACTTAATTATTTTATTCATTTCCATGTCTGGGTGTGATTTTCCCAAAATTACCAATTCTGAAAAAAGTCTATGACACACCTTTGTAAAACCTATGTTTTGAACTCAACAATACCCTCATATTTCTAATCTGGACCTACATGTCCATGAAATTTATTATTTTAAATAAATTTTAAAAATTTATTTTGGGAACACTGGGATTTAGAATCACAATTCACCTCTTCACCTTGTATTTAAAATAATCTATACAATATCAAAAAATAATACATGGAAAATATGAACCACTACAATCGAGGTTACCATTTATAGGTGTGGAAGAGGACATACTTGTAATTTCTTGAAATATTAAAATATTAAAATTTCATACACAATTAAAATGATTCCAAATGGATAAATATTCCAATTATGAATATAAATAGGTTGAAATATGTCCATAAAAATTATTTATATAAGTTTAATTGTAAAACATACCCTTATCTCTTGGTTTAAGCCCCCATAGTGGGTTTTTTTTAATTATTTTGACTATTCATTAAGGACAAAAATGAGAGTAAAATTATTGAACAATTTAAACATAATGATTATAAATATTTAATATATCTACTTTAATTAAATTTATAGATTTTTCATAATTTAATTTAAAATTAAACTCTGAAAACGTGATGGAAATTAGTTTTCTAGAAGAAAATGTTTTCTTTTGTATACAATGTTTTTATACTAAAATACAACATAAATTTAATTATAATGGACATAATTGAATTTTTAATAATATAAATTAACTATTTTTTACTTTTAAAATATTTTTTAAATAAAATTAACTCTTATATATTCTTTAAATGAAAAGAAAGGTTTCAGTAAAAATTGGTAATTTCACTATTCATCAAAAATAAAAATATTTTTATAAAAATCTCAGAAACATACTATAAGATAATATTCATGTAATAATTTAGAAAATTAAGTTAAATTTTGAAGATAAAAAATATATATATAGAATAAATTAATTATATTTTTTCTAACAAAAATCAATGAAATTCATTTTTGAGAAAAAAATGTATTTTTAAAGCATATAATGACTTTAATAAAAATCAAGTAACTATTTTTCAATATATTTTCATTATATAAAACATTTATACAAGTTTTATTAAAAAAAATTTATTATTTTTTACTCTTCCAATCTAACGACTAGATTATAATGGTATACTATTTTATGATTCATTTAGACTTGGGTTTGCATTTATCACAAGTTATCAAATAAATAAATTACATTAAAAGATAAGTATATCATAAAATCTCAAGGTGTTACATTATAACACCCTTAAGATCAATTTAACCCTCAAAATTTAATCATTCTAATCCAAAAAATATATATCCATTTTTCATCACTTCCATAGATTAGCATGTAGCGTCTTCAAATTTTTGATTCCTCCATATAACATTAACTAGGTGAGTAGTCTTGTTTGGATTCACTCTATCGCATAGATCCAATATATCTTCCAATTTTTATTAAAAGGAATGATCATGCTCTAATGGTATAACCTTTGATATTAATGCATGGGAAGGATTACTTATGTGCTTCCCCAGGAGAGATAAATGGGTTATATCATAAACTTGAGAGAGGTTCACTAGAAGAGAAAAATGATAAACTACCATCCATACTCGATCTGAATTATAAAATGGGAAAATATTCCTAGGGATCAAATTTTCCTTTTTTCCAAATATTAAAACCTTCTTACATGTAAAAATTCACAATAATTCTTACTCAACAACATCTAATTCCATATTTGACCAAAGATTCTCAAAATATATTTTTTATTTAATCTGAGTTGTCATGAAGTGTTATTGGATGGCTCTCGATTTATCTCTAATTTCATAATAAATTTTAGATCCTAATAGATTTATTTATCCATCATCATCCCAGAATGTTGTATTTTTAGACTTCTTACTATATATGTATTTATAAGGATCCATATGAATTATCAATTTAAATCTATTATTGTTTAAAAACTTGAATAGAGTATGTTGTTGATCTGAAACACATTTCAAATATTTAAAAAAAGATCTCATCATATACTATAGGCTTTGAATGGTTCTCTCATAGTGAACATCTATCTATGGATAACAATAAGTACTGAAATAATACATTCAATCCAAAGAATGATTAAGTATTCCCCAAAACATCAATGTAAATATCATATCATAATTAAATACAATAGAATGTGGTAATACATGAAATATTTACAATTAATTAATATATATTATAGAAATACGATCAAGTGAGAAATATTCTCTGATATAAATGAATTGTGTTGATTTTTATGGTGATTTAATACAACCCAAATAGTATTATGGAATTATGAAATTTTGGGGAGTCTGATGATGAAATCCATAGTGATGTTTTACCATTTTAATTCTTGTATTGGTAGTGGTTGAAAATCCCCTTATATGTTATCTCGATCCATTAACATACTGATATACCGTGAACTAAGATATATACTATATAATTTCTCTTTTTATATTGTCCCACTAGAAATACTATTTTAGATCTTTATAAATTTTCATATGCCCATGATGAATAAAGAATGATGAAATATGATCTTTACCCAATATCACCTTCTTCAATTCTGAAATTGATAGGACACAAACATGATTCATGAATAATATCATTCCATCATAATCAAGGTTGAAATAATGAACATTTCTCACCTTCTTTTAAATCTCTACACCTTCCTTCTATGACTCTTAATATTCAATTTCACACAATTGAGAGAGATAATATTTCTTTACTTCCATCAAGATTTATATATCCATCCATTGAAAATCCTGAAATATTGGATCATTTATGATCTTCATCATATATTTGATTGAATGATTCTTTCAATGCAGAGAAACTTCCACCGTGTTTTCTTTGATAAGGTGGTAATGTTTTGAGAAGTCATAATCTTTAGTCAAATGCAACCATCTTCTCTAGAAGATATTCAACTCCTTCTGAGTGAATATAAAATTTAAAGTTCTATGATCAGTATATATATCAAATCTTTCTCTATAAAGATATTTCCTCTATATCTTTCATTAAAAATTACTAAAGCTAACTACAAATATTTATTGGGATAATTTTTTTAATGAACCTTCAATTATCGTCAGGAATAAGCTATAAACCTGTCATTATTCATGAGGATTCACCCCATTCTCTTCTTCGATGCATATTTATAGATAAAAACCCCTTATCCACTGGTGGGTAATTTAAGTACATGTGCACCGATGAACCATCTCTTATGTTCCTTGATCTTTTCCTCACATTAATCTTTCAAAAGAAACATGGACTACTTCCATGTTAACTGGGTGATTGGATTATAAATACATGATAAATTATCCACAAAGCAATAATAATATTTATAAAAAACAAGAACAATATGGATCTCAATCATAGTTATTGGTTTGAGACATCCTTTAATAACTTCCATACTTGATGGATCCATTAATATACCCATTATTGATATTATATAACCCAAAAATGAAAATTTACATTGCTAAAATTCACACTTGGTAAATTTTCCATACAAATTATCATTTATTAGGTTCTTCATTACTATTCTGGTGTGATATTATTGCACTAACATTCTTAAAGAATATATAATAATATCATTTATAATGACTATTATAAACTAAATAAAGTAATCTTTAAAGAATATATTCATAAAATCCATGATCATAGTAGGGGAATTAGTAAAACCAAATATAATCACTACAAATTCATATTGTCCATAACTCATACAGAAGGTTTTCTAGGGTATGTATTCAATTTTGACCCTCAAAAAATAGTATCCATGTAAAATATTAATCTTGGAAAAATATTGAGGTCCCCATTAATTTATCGAACAAATCATAAATATGGGGAAGGGGTACTTATTCTTGATTATGATATTTTTAATTTCTAGATAATCAATTAAAAGTCAAATTAATCTATATTTATTCTTAATAAAATAAAGAGATTCACCATGAGGTTATGTACCTATTTAAATAAATCCCTTATCCAGATTCTCAAGGAGTGTCTTCTTTAATTACTAAAACTCATTCAAGGTCATTCTATCTGGATTCTTTGAACTAGGTGTATCATAATGATTGATTTCTATTGAAATATAAACTTCATGATTCAAAGGAAGACTGGTAATTACTTTTGAAAGGGCGTCAAATTTTTTTTTATAATAGTAACATATTTAATATTGGGTTTTCCCAACCATATAATATTATCACAAATTTGGAATAGTAATTAAGACCCATAAAATTGATGAAATTTACATTATAAGATTTTATTTATCATAGCATTAATAAAAAATAATATTTTGGTTCATAATATCAAATGTTAATTCTTTTCCTCAGAAATTGACATGTGATTTATGAAAATAAGTAGAATCCATGCCTAAGATGACATAAAATTAATCTAGAGGGAGAATAATAATATTTTTAGGAAGAAAATTATAAAAAAAATCAATTAGCGAAGATTCATTAAGTTGAGATGTGATCATCATACCATTTAATGTTTTCACCTAAATTTCGGCATCTAATAATTGAGGATAGAAATTAACTTACCTAGATAATTTTCATGATATACGGGAATTCATATAACTAATCTAAAATAAGATTCTTTATTATTTGATCATATATGTCGCCACCTCATCTTCACTGTTCTATATTCAATACCTTTCTAAAACTAAAATTTTTAGTATAACTATAATCCATCGTTAATCAGAGTGATCAACCATATAATAATGAAAATATTTCATATGATATCTAAATCATGACACATTATTTTCAATATATGACACATTAGTTCTAACCTATGTCATATATGATCATCTTATATTTAAATCCTTCATTTTCATCATAATGAAATTGTTAATTTACCCACTAATATTCCTCAGGAGTATTAGAATAAGTGTGCAGTAAGGGCATTGTTACCATGTACCATAATGATGTCCTAGATAAACTCAAACAACTATTTTTGGTGTCATTACCCATATATTCATATGTTCACAAACTACTTATAATTTTACTATCCATAAATAGATGTTTTACTTGGAAACACACACTCAATTATTCAATATAACATAGGATGTCCTCGTGTACATAGGATTATCGAAAGGGACAGGAAAAATGTTTCTCATCCTAGTTTCCAAAGGAAACTAAAAAATGATCTAATTCAAACTATAGAAACACATAATTTTCATACATAAATATTATATATTATTAAATTAATATTCAATACATAACATTATGATCCATGTTAAAATCAAATTGGTTAAGTGTCTTTGGATACCTAGATCTATAAAACAATTAATCAAAATAATTATACAATAACTCCCACTTTGTTCTTTGTAACTAACACCTTTCTTAGACATATCGTACATAAAACATTTCTTCATAACCTAAGGACGAAAAATATAATAAATTTAACACTCATATGTATTTTATGGATTAACAAAAGAGATATAAATGATCACATAGCCATATCATGGTCATAAGGGTTTGATAACATGATTTTATAATTTAAAAATCATAACAAGCAAATTATATATAATAATCTTGAGTCATATCAGAAAGAATGGTTGTTCATAAGTCCTGAATCATAAATGAATCCAAAAACATATGCCATGAGATCATAAAATTCTCATAATAAATATTTTTGTGGCATAGAGAAAATAAAATAAAATCATTTACATAGTCAAGGATCACTTCAAATGCAATCATTATGGATTGGGTTCAATTCAAATTACCTCATATCCTTAGTTAATATTCACTCACAAAACTATCATAGTGGATAGAGTCCCTTACTAAACTAGTTTTACACCCCATTATAGTTCTTATTATCTCATGATATACCCATCTTCACCTAATTCATTGGATGTAAATATTATTATAGTCCCATGCATTACATAATGAAAATCATGCGTATGTGTGCTACAAGATCATAAAACATTAATAAAAGAATAACATTAGGAAATGATATGGTATTAATAAACATTTCATCATTTTATCATATCATATCTCCTAGAAAATAAATGAGTTTTATAAAGTTTTCAACAAAACATAATTAATACATGGGAATGAAATGGGTTTCATAGAGTTTTTCATAAATCATAATCATTATAATTCACCCCAATAAATAAATTTGATGGTATAATTTGATCATATCCTCATTAAAGAATAAATAACATCAATGGATATTATAAAAATAAACAAACACCTTTAATGTATTAGTTGATCATTTCTATATGAAATTCCCTTTTCACATTGAAATCAGTGACATAAAATCTAAAAATTTCCCAAATATTAAAGGATTTTTAAAAAAAAAAATAAACTGGGAAAATTGTAAAGTAGTCTAAAAATCATTTAGTTACCATGATTATTAGTAATTCATTTCATTCCATATATGTTAAAAGAAAGACTCCACCCACATTTTCATTAAAAATTCCAAATTACCTCATTCGAAAAATAACACGAATATTCCATTTATACAATTTTTTAAAAATTAAATAAAGGTTAAAAAAGAGTTTAAATAATAATTGAGTAAAATAAAAAAAATCTGAAAACACTTTCACAAAAATTGATATGGAAGAAAAATAATTTTCGATTGAAGAAATAAATGAAGTCAGTTTTCCTTGAAAATATTATTTCGGTCTCTTGAGTTATTAAAGTGAGGAATTTGAAATTAAAATAGGTAATATCAATAAATATCAACATTATAATAAAACTAATAGTATTTTTAAGATATACGGTATCAAATTTCATCATTTGAAACATAATCATAAAAAATCCAGATATACAATGAGATAGTAACAAAATAACATTTACCTTAAGTTTGAATTTATTAGAAAATTATCTAACCTCTTATCTCATAAATTTAAATTTATTATAATTATATAAAAAAAATTCAATACTTATATTATCATATATGATTCACTTATAAAATTTAAACACCAATTTATTGATAATTCTATATTAAAGTCATTTTTTCCAGGTTTTAAATGTTTTGTTTTTTAGGAGAATTCCGGTTCGGTAGTTTGAGTAATTTTACATTGATCATGGTCCCATCATCTGAAAATATTTAATAATGATATAAATATAGTTTATAATAATTATATAAATTTATATTCATCAAATTTTTTTTGGTATAGAATGATTAATTACATCATTAATGAAGTTGGTAGGGCATACATACATGTAGACGTTGTTTTCATTTTTCGATTGATGGAATGAAAGAAATATAAAGAGGAATTAACCATTATGGAATAATTATTAAATAATATATATCTTAAATATATAGTCATTAAATATATCCTTATTACCATCCATGTAAATTATAAATGAAAAATTAATCACATCCCTTCGTGGAGCTGGTAGTCCACACGTACTCAAGAGTGATGTAATCATTTTCCAATGTATGGGAAGGAAAGAAGGTGGATTGGATAATATTGTTATATAAATACCATTATTTCATAAATATAAAATAAAAATATTAAACTCATCACAATAAAAATTAATGATAAATGGTTATGGAAAATTAATTGTGACGCTACGTGGAGGTGGTAATCCACACGTATGCACCCGTGAAACTTTAACTTCCAATTTGATGGAAAAGAGGGTGAATAATGGTGGTTACATAATCATAATAACATTTAAATATAATTTTTATACTTAATCAATTATTTTAGTATTAATATAATTTATTTATATGAGTTATAAAAAGAAATAAATTGAAAGTCGTTGAGTAAGATGATTACCTCTTCTTTAGTAGGCCTCCTTTATATCCCTCTTTAAGGATCATCTGAATGATATTTCAAGATGAAATCACCTATAAATAATGTCTAGGGGATTTTATAATATAATTGGGTAGTGTTTTTCTTATTCATATAGATTTATTGTGTGTATATAAGGAAAAAGAGGGCTTTCCTTTTATAATTGGGGAAGAGGACACAGTTAGAATTTTTTAGAAGATTAAATAAAGTAATGTCATGCTCAAGAAAAATGATTCCAATTGAAAATAAATTTATAATTAAAAGTATTTAACCATTTTTATGTAATTAAATTACCACTTAGTAATAACTTAATTTAATATTTAACTGAAAAAATTTGATGAAAAATAGTTTTCTAGAAAAATTGTTTTCTTAGGTATAAATTTTATTATACAATTATCCCACAAAAAATTTATTATAATGTGACAAATTTGATTATTAATGATAAAAATGAACTAATTTTCCATTTAAAACCATTTTAAAATAAATTTTTACATTTTAAATCCTTTAAATGAAATGAAATGTTTTAATGAAAACCAATATTTTTCACTATTCTTCGAAAAATTAAAATTTTCAAAAAATTCTAAAAAATTCACCCTAATATACTTTTGAAATTATGATTTAAAAAATTAATATCATTTTTTAAAATAAATTTTCTAGCAAAGGATAAAAATTAATTATATTATTTTCTCTAAAAAACATTAAAAATAATTTTTTAAGAAAAAATTAATTTTAAAATCGTATAATGTCTACTAAAAATTATGTAATTTTTTAACAATATATTTTATTTATATAAAACATATATACATATTGTTTAAAAACTGAGGTTTTTAATATTTAATTTTACCAATTAGAAATTAGTTCTTAATGGTATACTATATTATGATTCATTTAGACTCTGGTTTATGTGTACTGTATGCTATGAAAAAATTTAAATCAATTTGAAGTGAAATCTATAAAAAAATATTGGGGTGTTATTGGTGGGTCTATAAATAATTTAAAAATTAATAACATTTAATGATTTAATTTATTATTATTATTATTTTTATGTATTTTGATAAAGAGTTTACAGATTTATATTTCATCGTCTCTAATCCTAGGGTTGTTTCTATAAGCCTTAGAATTATAGATCTTATCAGATCAAGGGAGATGATATTGGATAAATATTAAGATCAAGTAATTGAATAAAAATGCACTTCATCGAGCACATCAATGATAATACACATGATTATATTCTTCATCAATGAGAGATCCAAACAAAAATTGAGGCATTCCTTTAATAATTTACATAACTCCATTATTCATAAATTTTATATTCAAATATAACTTTTAAACACCCTCAATATTATTGACGTGGAAGTGGTTCCATGAACCACTTTTTTTTCTTTTTGATAATTATAAATTTATTATTTTATTCCCTCTAACATTATTATTTTTAATTCTGTATGATTTTGATAAATAAACTGGGTAATGAGTTCAAATATATTAATTCTATAATTATTATGAAGTATTTTTTAATTTTTTTTTCTTAATATGTTTGGATAAGTTCAAAGACATATGTTTTGAAAAAGCCTATAGAAAATACATACCTTTATAAAAGTCTTACCAAAAAGATATACATTTTGAAAAGTCTTATGGAGAAGACTTATGATTTGCAATGTAATGACTAAAAAACATAAATTTTGAAAGGTATTATGGAAAAGAATTATATTTTGAAGAGGATTACGGAAAATGAATCTATTTTTAGAAAGATTTATGTTAAATTTTTATGTTCATTGGAAAAAATATATATCGACGGTGAGTCTCAAAAATGTATCAACCGCATGAGTAGTGGATTTTCCAAATGTATTAATAGTGCATTGACCACGTGAATAAACTACTAATCATTGAAAAAAACATTGATTCCTCAATAAACCACATCATTAAATGGACCGACTATAAATCCATGGACCATGTTAGACAAGTAAAATTTTTATATGTGTTTAATCGATTGTACGTTGACTTTAAAATAATGGTTCTGACCAATCGATCATAACTAAAATTTTTACAATGTAATGGATCAAATTAATGTTCATTTCTCATCGACGACATAACTACTTTGACCATATTACTAGATCGACCACAAGTTTAATATTGATCGACAAAAAATTTAATTAATCAACCACCTAAATAAATTCATGACCTATTTCAAGGAATGACCTATAATATAGAGTTACCGACCACATATTAAGAACATTAAAAAGAAAATAAATAAACATTACAAGTTTTATGATGTTATTTTTTTCATGTTTTTTATATTCTTATATATTTTAATTTACTTCACATTTTTTGAAACTTTTTCATCAACATAATTATTTAAAAATTAATTATTAATTATTTTGATTCAATAGAATTTTCATTGGAATTTTTTTAGTTATAAATAACCATCATGTGAGATGAATATTCATGATGATTTCTTATAAAATCTTGAAATTCATATTTGAATCCTTTTAGATTTTAAGATTATGTCTCACATAAACAAAGGGAGCATTCATAGAACAGTAATTGGAATGTAATACTATTTTATTCAATTATTATTAACCACTAGTTGTACATCATATTTAATTTTAAAAAATTATCAAAGTAAACACACATGCGTGTGTTTTTCAGGAACATTAAATTAAGAATTTGTATGATTCTTTTCATGGGAAAATACCACAAAGTATTGTGTGAATGAAAATTCTAAAATGAAGAAACAAAAAGGCTTTCAATTATGAATCTGCTATAAATATATGAAATCAATATAAATAGTTTGATAGATATAATTCAAAGTTCCATGAGTGAAAGAAATTATTTATATTTTGTTATGTTGCATATCATTTGTGATCATTCACTTGAACATTCACTATTATAATTCATATTTTTGATCCATTGTCTCTTGATAGAGAATTGATTACTAGAAATATTATCTTTTATTATATAGAATTCAATGTGGTTGTTTATTATTTATATTATATTTGATGTGCACTGTTTTATTCGGTTATACCACCCATAAAATGTAGTATTTGGGTTAAACTACCCCGAAAAAATGTTTATGTGGGTTATATCTAACCAATATAAGGAAATAGATTTTTTGTTGTTGCATAGTCTAGATAAATGTTTGTTTGTTTCCTTCTACCACCTCAAAATGAATCTATATTGGTTTTAAATCTCTATCAGAAAAATTATATCTTGGTTTTTCCTCCTATTTTTAAATAAAAGGATGTTATCAAGGGTTGTGACTCCCATTGAAAATTCAGAGATTCTATTATAATATGTATCATTTCTATATTTTTTTAGATGAGTGAAAAATACGCATGGGATCAATTTATCCAAACAAATATTAAAATAACACTTTTTACACTATTTATATTTCTAAAGAAGTAATACTTATATTTTATTTTAATTATTTAAAAATATTAAAATTTCAATTCATCCCCCCTATTGACTAGTTTTTCATTATCACATTGGGACCTAACAATTGGTTAAATGGCTGACCCTATGATTTTTTACTTATATATATATCTATGATAATAAAATTATAACATAACCATTAAAGGGAAAAGATTTATTTGATATTTTAGGATTAAATAAAAATAGTAGTTGGACACCTCAATGAGATACATTTTATGGTGGAACATATTATGGATACAGGCTATCGCACATGGCCTTTTATCATAAACACCTTATCATTGATAGTAAGATTATCACATTAATGATGTATAATGTATCTAATGAGGACCCCAATACATTTAGAGGTAATTATTCTATTACATATATTTTAAAATACAAGTTAATGAATCTTTTATATTGTTAAATTATTAGAAATTTCTATATCTATGTATCTATATTTAAAACAAAAAATGAAATATTTTAATTTTTTAAGTTACTCGTCTAGGTTTAGTTAATAATATAAGAACTATGATAATCATGATAAGAGAAAAATATCAAGAATTTAATATGTTTATGAAAATAAAATTAATATAATTTTTCATAGGTTTATGATTATTAAAAATGGTATGTGAGTTTTGTGTGGAAATTTATATAATTCAATTTCTGTTAAAAGAGTTATAATAAAATTATCAAACAACTAGATTTATAATAGAATATATATTAATGAAAGAAAAAAATTCTAGGAATATAATTTAGATGTGATTATTTTATTCTTATTACAATATAAGTTTGAACTAATCATAATTTCCCATTAAAAGTTTCAAAAATTAAAATAATTTCATTTAAATAAAATATCACTACTTACTCTTATGAATTTTATCTGTAATTAATTTAAGTAGATGATGATGATTATGTATGAAAATGATGATATAAAATATTAATGGAAAATATCATGATTAAAAAATTATTCTAAATACGATTAAAAGGATAAGAGAAAATATATTGACATTTCTAATAATTATTCAAAAAAATTGTTATCAGTGTGAAACAAAGATTCCCCATCAAGAGAAGTTGTATGAGGATCAAGAATGAAAATAACAAATAAAACTGTTTATAAATGAAAGAAAATAAATGGTATCATGTTATAATTATACCTCATACTCTTATTTGGGTGATGAATCATGGGATGAAAAATTATAAGAAAACATATGATTAACTGCTTCATAAAAATGGGTAAGTGAATATGACTGGTATTCCTATTATGAATTTAATTCTAATCCTTATAAAGGTGATTTGTATAAATATATTGATATTTTGAATCATAATATTAACAATATGTTTTGTATTATGGAAAAATAATAACGGTAAATATATAGAAGTGAATAAATTATTTGAAAAATTAAAAAATTCTCCATTTAGCTCAAATGGTAAATTTTGTTCTAAATTAGAACATGTTTAACATGAAAATATTAAATATACGGATTATGATTAAAATTATGGAGAATCTAAATGAAATAATTTTGATTTTATTTTAGAATAAAATTATGAACATATAAAGAAAATTGGAAGGTTGAAATCAAAGCTGTCCAAAACTTTTTAAAGGAGACAAAGTAGTGATAATTTTATTATTTTGAATAAAATGAAAAAAAATAAAATTACTATAGGATATGATAATCACCTACCCAATATGTATACTACCTTCTTTGTAATAGGTTCAATTGGACAATTTCTAATGGTCACAAGTTTTATATGTCAAATGAAGGGACATTTGGTAAATGGTTATTCCTTGAGATTTCCAAAATATCTTGGACAAACCAAGGCTTTCATATATAAATCATTATCCTATCAGTTACCTATATATGAGATCAGTTTGTGTTTCTAGGAATTATTTTTTATAACCCGACTAGACCCAAGTTTTCATGAGTATCAAAAATATATTGATTTTGTTTTTGTTGGATATTTTTCTTGGAAGAGTAAAAAATGAAACATTGTATATGAAAAGAAGATATTCAAGGAATGTTACTTATGATATCTATAAATTTTATCTTTTAATAAATTTTATGGTAGTAGTGTTATATTCAATGATAATTTAAAAGAAAAATTAAATGGTTTTGGAGAAGTTGTAGTTTAAAATTTTTTCATCAATTAAATAGTTCTTAATTACTAAAGGTTTAAAGAACAATTTTATTACTATATCACAACATTGTGACTATAGTATGTATGTGGAATTTGAAAATGATTTGTTAATTGTGTTTAATAATGGATATGTTTTATTTTTTGGAAATTTAATAGTACATATTATTTCAATCAATTTTTTCAAATTTAAGGATCAAAATGTCAAATGTTTGAATATTCTATAATCTTAAATTGTTTTATATAGTAAAATATTAGGTAATATAAATTTCAAGGTGACAAAAAATCTCTCTAAAGAACAAAATTTATTAGATATTCTTTGGTAAAATATATATAGTACTTATGTATGTGATTTATACTTGAAAGGTAAGTAACATAAGGGGTCTTTTAAACCAGTTTAAGGGGTAAGAAATTCTATAATTGTTTAGTATTTAAATTTTCATTTATTCATCCCCATGAAAATTGTAAGTACAGTAAGAAAAAAATAATTATTTACTATTTTAGAAGACTGTATAATATTTATATAGACTTATTTTCTTTCACATAAATCAGAGATTTTTTCAAGATTTATTATTTATTTTACGTTTGTTTAAAATGAAGAATGTAATTTAATTTTATCCACTATAAGTGATAGAGTTGAGGATTTATTAAATTTATAATTTGATAAATTATATGAAGATAATGGATATAAACCTAATTTTTCAGCCCCTAGGACCTGATAACAAAATGGTGTGGTAGAGGATAAAAATATAACCCTATAAAAATGTCAATGAAAATAGTAAATGAGTTTAATTTGAAAACAAATACTTCTAGAAAAAATATTTTAAAACAATGGTTCATGTTTCTAAAAAATATTTCTTTTCATATTTTTAAATAAAACATTTCATGAAGTGTAGAAATGATGGACGAATGGAATTAGATATTTTAGAGTGTTTGGTTACAAATTTTAAATTGTTAATAAAAAATACTCATCATCAAATTTTGATTTAGAATTTAACGAAGGTATTTCTCTAAGATATTCTAATTATAGTAAGTCATATAGAGTCCACAATAAAATAGTGTCAATTAATAAAGAATTTTTCATTATTAAATTTGATGAAAATCATTTAAAAGAAATAAAATATGATCTAGACTAGGTTGAAGTATAATTTAAATATTTTATCATTAGAGAACCTAAAAATTCATATTTAGATGCACTAAGTGAGGGGTAGAATCTATCTCATTAAAATATATTAATATTCCATTAATATTACCTTGTATAAAAATGTAATTTGTGATATATCTATTGGTGTTAAAACCATAAATTCGTCTAGAAAATTTAGTGTTTATTAATATTTTATATTTGATTTTATACCTCAATATAATGATTATCCATTATCATTTTCTAATGAGAATATGTAAATTCGTGATTAATTATATCAATTTGAAATGAATAAATCTTATCCATTTGTTCATCCCCCTAAGGATATAAATAATCATGAACTAAATGTATTATTAAAAATAATTTGATTAATCTAGTCAATCAATAAGAAGAAATTGTAGATTATTGTCTCAATGTTATAGTCAAGAAGAAGGGATTGATTTTGAAGTATAATTTTCTTCTATTTAAATATTATAATCTATAAAAATTGTTTAGGAATGTTATTATTATTTTAAGATCAGTAATTTTCAAATGGATGTCAAAATTTCATTTCAATATTTATATATTTGAGAATTTATTTTTGAAAAATAGCCTCTATGTTTTGAAAATAAATCTATACGCAACCATGTTTTGAAAATATTTAATGGTTCTTAGGGTCTCAAACAATCTCCTAGAGAATGGTTTGAGAACCTTTCATTATTTCCCTAAAATAATGATTTTAAAAAGGGGAATGTTTATCCAACTTTTTTATTAAATATAAATTGTTATGATATTTTAATTTTTAACATATATATTGATTATATTGTTTTTGAATATTATAGTAAAAACATTTCTAATTAATTTTAAAATTAATTTAAAAAAGAATTCAACATGAGATTAATATGAGAAATATATATTTTTTGTATTTAAATTTTCTAAAGGGATTCTAGTATTTTTATTAATCAATTTACATAGTCTGAGGAACATTTCAAATTATTTCACGTAGAGTAAAGTAAAAGTATCAATAATCCTTTGTGTACATCATGTAAACATTATAAAGAATAATATAAAAAATCTATTGGTATTAATATATTTATTGAAATGATTATAAACTTTTTACATACGTCTGCATCAATGCCCTATTTACAATTCATTTCTTTCATTGGTGCAATATTTTAATGAAATCCAAAGAAAAATAATTTAAAATATTTAAAAATTTATTATTATATATTTTAAAGTCTCTTTGAATCATTAATTATTTTATCCAATAAATACTTCATTTGAAATAAATGGGGTTTAAAATTCTTATTTTAGTGGTTAAAAAATAGTGAGAAAAATAAAAATAGGTATGTACCACTTCCTTTGTAAATATTTATTTCATTATATTCTTTAGAAAAAAATTATATAGCTTTATCAACAATGAAAAGTGAAATTTTTGACACAACATCTTATTGCACACAATATTTATTAGTTAACAATAATAAAGTGATTTTTTATTTTATTTTAAAAAACTTGCTACTTATTGTGATAATACATACAAATTATTATTGTTTAAAATTCCTTACAACATTATTAAAATAAAAACATCTATATTACACTTAATCGAATTAAATATCATGTTCAAAAGGGAAATATAACTATGGAATCTATTTCTATATAAAACATATTGCTAATTTTTTTACTAAGCCTATGGATATAGATAAATTTAAAAAGATTAAATTTAATCATAGCACGATGGAACTATAATTATTTTTCTAATTTACATGTGTTAAGAGGGGATATTAATTTTTAATTCATGAATATAAAAATTCCACTCTACTATATAATTTTTTTTATTAAAAATCACTCTTTATATAAATTATTTCATTGTAGCGAGTCCTTGAAACATGTTATTAAAAGATACTAGTTTAGAGAGAGTTTATATAATTCAATGTAACTTTTAGAAAAGTTAGTTTTTTCCCATTAAACATTAGGTGGTTTTAAATCTATGTTTGATATTAACTTTAGAAGGGTTATTATCTCTCCATGTATTGATTGTCTATATTTGGGGGAGATTAGTTTTTTTGTGGTATTTTTATAAGAGTTAGTTTCTATCCCATTCGATGACAAAGATAAAAATGTTTTCAATTAGATAGATCATAGTTTTTAAATTTTTTTCTATTTTTTGATTAATTCCAAAAAAGTATAGTTTTTTTTGTATTTAATTATTATTTTTAAAATTATCAAAAAAGGGTAAGAATATAAAAGTGAATCCATGAAAAAAAATCATGTTTTAATAAATAAAAAATTATTTTTTTATTCCCTTTTACAATATATTTTTAAATATTAATGTTTTTTGAAATAAATGGGGAAATAAGATGAAATATGTTAATATAAAATTCATATAAAGATGTTTTTGAAATTAGTTTTATTATGAAATTTTATAAAGTCCAAAAGACCAAAATTTTGAAATGGATTAAAGAAAAGATTTATGTTTTTAAAAGGTTTACCAAAAATACTTGTGTTTTTAAAACTATTATGAAAAATATATATATTTTGAAAAGTCATACCGAAAAGAATAATGTTTTGAAAAGGATTGCAGAAAAGGTTTCTATTTTGTATAGGATTATAGAAACTGATTTTATTCTACAAAAGACTTACATTGATGTCTTATAATCTAATATGGGTAATGTAATGACTATTTGGTGTATTAATGTATTCACCGCTTGAGTAGTGGATATAATGACCCATACATTACATACATGGTTAATAATTCAAAATTGAAGCATACTTATTACAACATATAACAAAACCATGAAAGGACCATATAGGTATAGTGTCTTTAGAAACAGGGAAACATAAACAACTGGTTCATAAATCATCTACACTGTCTCCCATTTATTTCATCATATCTATAGTTCTTTTTTGGTATATCTTACTTAATAACCTTATTCCTGACCTGGGGAAAGAAAACATACAAAATGGTGAGCTCAAATGCTCAGTAAGGGTAAACAAAATAAATATCAATCACATCAAATTTTTAAGAACATAACATTTTGGAAATATTACCCTGAAAAAGAGATCATAATTTCATAACATATGATAAATCATGGTAGTGAAATGTAATCCCAATAATCATAACATAAAAGATGAAACTTTTTTACATACACACATAATCATAGAGAATCATTTCTTATTAGTCAAGACTCATATCCAAGACTATCTTAGTGGAAAAAGTTTATTTCTGAACCGAGTTCACTCCTCGTTTCAGTCCTGTTTCACTGAACCGGTTTAACCTGCCGTTCTAGCCATGTCTATCTCATGTGATATAAAATATTTACCCAATGCATTGGGGGGATATATAGGTCCCACCCATCTCATAATTATACCATTCTTATGTGTGCCACAAAATCATAAACCATACATCATAGCATAACCCATGTAATAAAAATTGGATTCTTAAACATCGTGACATCATAAAACAATTCATATAAGATAAATGAATTCATAAAAATAATTCCATCACAATATAATCAAATAAATTTAATATTAAGGATAGAAACTGAACCCTATATTATCTTAGATGGAAAATAATTTTGAGAAAACACTTGAACTCCATTCTTGAGGAAAATATCCTTTCTACATCAAAAACACTTTTCCTTTCTTAACATGTCATACAATTCTAAACTAAAAGAAGTTCATTAAAAATAAACTTGAAAAATTGTAATGGAAGCTACTTGGAAATAATGTTTTAAAAATCCATTCATGTCGTATAAGTTAAAAAAACATTCCTCTCGTACTTTTGTCGGAAAAGTCAAAAAGTACCTCGTACGAAAAACGACAAAAGATTCCTTTCATATCTTTTACTAAAAACTCACTGAAGGGTAAAATTGGATTTAAAAATTCTTATGTGGATGTAAATAATATTACATATTTAGGAAACATGGATGTGGATTATAAAATACACCCTAGTAAATTCCAAAGTATAAACAATCTCGGATAAAAATGAGATTGTGATATTTCCTTTACCTCAGGTCCGATAGGCTTTGTACATGTCCGAAACTCCTGTATAATTATTTAAATAATTTCATTGACTTATTATAGATTCATATTCATTGTTATGATACCATATATGGTCATATTCTTAGCTTCTTATTAGTAATATTTCATTACTACTTGTTATTCGGGTGTTTATTACTTTTTGTTCCTATGCGTGTTTTGTCGAATAAATTATTATTACTCTTTATAGGATATAGATATATCATTTACATAATGTTATTAGTGTAATATATATCATATTAATTCATTCAATTCATTTATATAATCATTATTCAATGAAGATGATATAGAACGAGTCACATCACCTCGTGGAGACGATAGGCCGTACATACGCACGAGCGATGATATCATTCCCATGATCGTGGATTTGTATTGAAGTGTATGTATACTATTTAAGAATAAATATCTATTTACAATAATCATATATAGTTATTCTTTACACCATTATACCCATCCATGTAAGGTGGTGGTGGAAAATAGATTACACCACAGCGTGGAGACGATATTCTGTACGTACACACGTGCGGTGATTTCGTTTTCTGTAGGATGGATAAGAGGTGAAATAGGGTTGTTTCATATTTATAATAACATATCATTATATTAGGGATACTTATGTTATTACATTATAATGAAACAACTAAATATGATGGAGTAGAATAAGAATGGAACTTGAAACAAATGGTAGAAGGTATTACCTCTTTCTCGAAGTGCCTCCTTTAAAATTTCTCTTAAGGCACTAGAGTTGGTCTTTTGATAAGACCAGTACCTCTAGTAGGTTTCTAAGGAAGTGGGGATGTGAAATGGTCAGGGGTTTGCCAAGCTTGAAGGCTCAAATTGGTGTGAGGAAGAGAGGGAGGAGGTGCCCTTTTATAAGGGAGGAGAGGGGCACCTTTGGAAAGTGTGGAAATATTATTTTATTATAAACTTATCTTCCGTTTTAAAAGGTCCAAAAATTATTAAAGATGAAGATAATATGACTCATAGTCGAAATAAAATCATCCAATCAGAATTTGACATGTTTTGGAAAATATTTTAATCATTATAATCTTATTTATTTAAATCATTTATTAATGAGGTAAATACTTTATCATTATTGTGTCATAAATAATTTAATTTATTTGGTGTCTAAAAATTATAAAAAAATATAATTATGTAGGAAATATTTTTAGCTTACCAATTAATATTTATAGTCGAAAATATAATTTATATAACCCCTTATAAAAATTAATTACTAAATGATTTTTGTTAATGTCAATTTTGTCTTTACATTAAATAAATTAATCCAAATTTTCATTGTCACTACCAAGTGGCTCAAAGGGGTCCCAAAATCAACCCAAGGATGGCCATGGTCGGCCACTACTCATCCAATAAGGTTAGGACAAGTGTCAAGGTAATTTTGAATTATTATAATATATTCTTTTAACCGTGAATTACCCTATTTACCTTTAACCGTAGCAAATAAAAATTACCATAGTTACTATTCATAATATCAAAAAAATAAAAGTAACCTATTAACATAATTTGGACCCATTGATTCCAAATATGGAATCTATTTTCCAAAATTCAAAACACAGAAGTTTTAGTAATTAATTTAAAATTAATCCCAATGTTAAGCAAACGGGTTTTAAAAGTTAAAACATTGCCAAAGATTGAAATGTTTTTACCTATGAATTCAATTTAAAAATAATTCTAATGAAATACATTATATTAAATGGTAAAAATATATTCTATTTATACTTTAAAAACATTCAATATTATAATTTAACCATATAATGTATTGCGATGAAAAAATTTGTTTTTAATTAAAATATAGCGTCTTTTTACTATTCATTAAAATATGAAAGTTATCAGAATAATATGAAAAATTTATCCAAAGTAATTTTTTATATCTTGATTATAAAGAAGAATTTTATTTTGTCAAATTGAACTTATAAACTTGTCAAAAACTAGATTTAATGTGGGTGCACCATCAAAAGGCGGTAAAACTGCATTTTTTGAAAAATACTTCTTTTATCCAAAAAACTTATTTTGTTTTCATACCTCATTCTAGAAAATGTATAAGATGAATTAAAATGTTATAAAATTCAAAATTCAGTTAATACTATTCATAACGGCTAGTATTATAATATATCGTTGTTTAGTGAAACTCAGTATTGCGTACGACGCAAGCTATCGAGGAAGGTCGCAGTTGCGTGTAAAGGAAGCCAAGCTAGTGTTGTGTGTAGTGAAAGATTCCTTTGTTGATTTATATAACATAAAAACAAAATATTTCTCATAAAAGTCTCGGGTGTTACATTCTACCCCCCTTAAAATGAATTTCTCCCTCGAAATTCGTCACTTCATAACAAACAGATGAGGATACCTCTCCCACATCATATCCTCATGTTCCCATGTAGCTTTCTCTAATTGGTGGTTCCTCCATAAAACTTTCACCAAGCGAGTGGTCTTGTTCCGTAGGACTTTTTCGCTATGATCCAAAATTTCTATCGATTGTTCTTCATAAGAAAGATCTTGTTCCAGCGGTATAACTTCTGAGCTGAGTACATGTGAAGGATCAGGTATGTACTTTCTCAGGAGAGATACATGGAACACATTGTGAACTTGAGAGAGATTCGATGGAAGCACCAATTGGTAAGCTACCTTCCCAACACGATCCAGAATTTCAAAAGGACCGATATATCTAGGGCTCAAATTTCCCTTCTTTCCAAATCTCATTACACTTTTCCAAGGAGATATTCGTAAGAACACTTTATCACCCACTTCAAACTCTAGGTATTTTTTTGGGTTGTTGGCATAACTTTTATGTCGACTCTGAGCTGTTCTTATGTGTTGTTGAATAGATCTGACCTTTTCTACCATTTCATCGACGAGATCAGGTCCTAATAGCTTTCTTTCCCCAACTTCATCCCAGAAAGTTGGAGTCATGCATTTCTTTCCATAGAGAGCTTCATAAGGAGCCATCTGAATACTGGAGTAAAAGCTATTATTATAAGAAAATTCCACCAAAGGTAGGTGTTGATCCCAACCACCTTTGAAATCTATAGAGCAAGCTCTCAACATATATTCTAGAGTTCGAATTGTCCTCTCAGTCTGACCATCTGTCTGAGGATGATAAGCAGTGCTGAAACTCAACTCCGTATCTAGAGTATGCTGAAGACTTTTCCAGAACATTGAGGTAAACCTCGGATCCCGATCAGATATATAGAAAGTGGTACTCCATGCAATCTTACCACTTCCTTTACATATATCCTGGGATGCTGATCTAGAGAGAAATCCTCTCTAATAGAAATGAAGTGTTCAGACTTTTTATGACGATCAACTATGACCCATATAGAATTATTTCCTTTGGATGTTTTAGGAAGTCCAGTGACAAAGTCCATAGTGATGTTTTCCCATTTCCATTCAGGTATGAGTAATGGTTGTAACATCCCCTTATACTTCTGTCTCTCATCTTTAACTTTCTGACAAACCAAGCATCGAGAGACATATTCAGAAACATCTCTATTCATGCCATCCCACCAGAAGTACACTTTCAGGTCCCTATACATCTTCGTGCTTCCAAGATGAATAGAGAATGAAGAACTATGAGCCTCATCCAGCAGCTCCTTCTTTAATTCAGGGATGGGAGGAACACAAACCCGATTCCTGAACATTATTATCCCATCACAATAAAGGTTGAATTCAGGAACATTTCTCACCTTCTTTTGTAACTTGACATCTTCTTTCTGCGCCTCTTTAATCTTCATAGGTATAGATGGTTGAACATTCATTTGAGAAAGATACGATTTTTCCCCTTTCATTATAAGTCCAAGATCCATCCTTTGTAAATCCATAAATATTGGATCTTTTGTGATCCTCATCATGGATAAGCTAGCATGGTCTTGTCGACTTAATGCATCTTCTACATTGTTTGCTTTCCTAGGGTGGTAATGAATTGAGAAGTCGTAATCCTTAATCAGCTCCAACCATCTTCTTTGGTGCATATTCAGCTCCTTTTGTGTGAAAATATATTTTAAACTTTTATGATCAGTATAAATGTCACACTTTTCTCCATAAAGATAATGCCTCCAAATCTTTAATGCAAAGATTACCGCAGCTAACTCCAAATCATGAGTTGGGTAATTTTTCTCATGGATTTTCAACTGTCGTGAGGCATAAGCTATCACCATATCTTTTTGCATTTGAATACATCCCCATCCCTTCTTGTATGCATCACTGTAGATCACAAACCTTTCTCCACTGTAAGGTAGTGTGAGCACAAGTGCACTAGCTAACCTTCTTTTTAGCTCTTTGAAATTTTCTCCACATTCCTCTATCCAAACAAACTTAACTCCTTTTTGAGTTATCTTGGTGAGTGGGTTAGATAACCTTGAAAAATCATTCACAAAATGTCGGTAATATCCATCCAAAACAAGAAAACTTCAGATCTCAGTTACAATTGTTGGTCTCAACCATCTTTCGATAACCTCTGTTTTTGCTGGATCCATAGATATCCCCTATTTTGAGATTACGTGACCCAAAATGCAACTTTTTGAAGCCAAAATTCACACTTGGTAAATTAGGAATAAAGATTCTCCTTTATTAGGGTCTTTAATACAATTCTCAAGTGATATTAATGTTCTTCCATGCTCTTTGAATAGACAAGAATATCATCTATAAAGACTACCAAAAACTGATCAAGATAGTCCCTAAAGACACTATTCATTAGATCCATGAAGATAGCAGGGGAATTAGTAAGACCAAATGGCATCACTATAAATTAATAGTGTTCATACCTTGTATGGAAAGCCGTCTTGGGTTTATCCTCCCTTTTGACCCTTAATTGATGATACCCTGAACGAAGATCAATCTTGGAAAAGTATTGAGTTCCGCGTAGTTTGTCAAATAGGTCATCAATGCGTGGGAGAGGATATTTGTTCTTCATAGTGATCTTGTTATGTTCTCGATAATCAATGCAGAGTCTCATTGATCCATCTTTCTTCTTAACAAACAGAACATGTGCTCCCCAAGGTGACGCACTAGGGTGTATGAATCCTTTATCAATATTTTCTTGGAGTTGCTTCTTCAATTCATGAATCTCAATTGGGGCCATTCTATAAGGTGTCTTTGAAATAGGCAAAGCACCCTGTCCGAGTTCTATTGAAAACTCAACTTCAAGATTTGGTGGAAGACCTGTAAATTCTTCCAGAAAGACATCGTCAAACTTCCGTACAATGGGCATATTATTAATCGTGAGTTTCTCACCAACCATTTGAGATAAATAACCTTCATTTAGTGGGATCAAGACCCATAAGATGGAAGAAATTTCCACTGGAAGGTTATGTTCATCCTTGCATCGATAGATTATCATAGATTGATCTGGAATATGAAATGTGACTTCCCTTATTTGGAAATTGATATGAGATCCATATAAAGAAAGCCAATACATGCCATGAATCACATCAAATTCCACTATAGGAATGATCACAAGATTTGCAGGAAGCGCTTTCCCACAAAATTCAATCGGAGAAGAATTATAAACTTTTGATGCGACCATTGTGCCACTAGGAGTTGTAACAGCCAACTCAACATCTAATTGTTGAGGTAATAAGGTGATACCCTTAGAAAATCCTTCAGAAATAAAAGATTTGGTGGATCCAGAATCAAATAAAATATTTTCTACTTTAGAGTGGATGGTAAGTGTACCTCTCACCACTTTATTTTCGTACTCCACATCACCGATAGTAATTGCATGTGACTTTCCTTTGTCTTTGGCCTTAAGAGTTTGTTGACGTCGATCATCATCATCAACCCTTGGATATGGGCATTGATTGGAGTAATTCCCCATTTCCTTGCACTTGAAACATTGAAGTGTAGTAGGTTCATTCTGTGTATCCCTTCCTTTGTTTTCATCATTAGACATCTTATTCCCATTATTTCGAAATTCAATTGACCAATGACCTTCTTTTCCACACTTATAACATTTTCTTGTCCCCTTAAGACAATTTCCTCTATGTTTCATTCTACACTTTGAGCATAAGGGAAATCTCATCTTCTTTTCAGTGTGGTCTTTAGATTTTCCTTTTAATTCCATTTTCCTCTTCTTATCAAAACCATGTGACTGATGGGTTACACCAATCTCCATCTCAACCTTGAGAGCACATCGAACAATTTCCTCGTAGCTATTGAAGTCCCTTATGGATAACGCCCTTCAAAGACTTGGTTTTAAGCCAATAAAGAATTGATCAATATTACTCTCAAGTTGGATAATAATTCTGGAAGCGTACCTTGCAAGTCTTGTAAAATTTGCTTCGTCGGTACCAACAAATTCATCATCCTTTTGCTTTAGTTCAAGAAACTCCTTCTCCATCTTTGTTCGAAGAATACGAGGGAAATACTTATTGAAAAATAAGTTCTTGAACTCGTCCCATTCCATGGAATCAATTTCATCCCTTTGCCTCGTATTCTTAATAAGATTCCACCATTGATCAGCATCACCTTCCAAAGGATATACTGATAAGATGACTTTATCATGTTCAGAACATTAAAGAACTGAAAATATCTTTTCAGTGGTACTGATCCATTGTTCAACCACTAATGGATCAAAAGACCCGCTGAATTAAGGTGGACGCTGCCTCAGGAAGGATTCGACAAAATGTTGCTCCTTCCTTTGCTCATTTGGAAGTCCAGCATGGTTCATAGCTTGAGAAAGTTGTGTGAGCATGGCTACAAGATTTTGCATTCCAGCTCCCATAATGTTTGGTTGCTCAGGGGGACAATCATTGCATTGCCTGTTGCATTCCGCATTAACACGGTTTCTTCGGGTTCTAGCCATTGACTAAAACCAAGAAGAATAGTGTGAGAAACACTAATTATAATAGGAAAACTACATAATCAAGAATAAAATTTCACACTTAAGGTCTTATCATAGGTTGTTCATGGACATTTCTAAAACACTAAGATTGTGTTCTATGCTTAGGCATATCCTTAGGTTTCTTACTAAGTCTTTCACATAAAGGTTGACTATACCTTTCCACTGATACCAACTATAACAACCCATACATTACATAAATGGGTAATACTTCAAAATTGAAGCATACTTATTACAACATATAACAAAACCATGAAAGTACCATATAGGTATAGTGTCTTTAGAAACTGTGAAACAAAAACAACTGGTTCATAAAGCATCTACACAGTCTCCCATTTATTTCATCATATCTATAGTCCCTTTTTGGAATATCTTACTTAATAACCTTCTTCCTGACTTGGGGAATGAAAAAATACAAAAGGGTGAGCTCAAATGCTCAGTAAGGGTAAACAAAATAAATTTTAACCACATCAAATTTATAAGAACATAACATTTTGGAAATCTTACCCTGCAAAAGAGATCATAATTTCATAACATGGGATAAATCATGGTAGTGAAATGTAATCCCAATAATCATAACTTAAAACATGAAACTTTGTGTCATACACACATAATCATAGAGAATCATTTATTATTAGTCAATACTCATATCCAAGACTATCTTAGTGGACAAAGTCCATTTCTAAACCGAGTTCACTCCTCGTTTTAGTCTGGTTTCACTGAACCGGTTTAACCTGCCGTTCCAGCCATGTATATCTCATGAGATATAAAATCTTTACCCAATGAATTGGAGGGAGATATAGGTCCCACCCATCTCATAATGATACCATTCTTATGTGTGCCACAAAATCATAAACCATACATCATAGCATCACCCATGTAATAAAAATGGGATTCCTAAACATCGTGACATCATAAAACAATTCATATAAGATAAAAGAATTCATAAAAATAATTCCATCACAATATAATCAAATCAATGTAATAATAGGGATAGAAACATAACCCTATATTATCTTAGATGGAAAATAATTTTGATAAAACACTTGAACTCCATTCTTGAGGGAAATATCCTTTCTACTTCAAAAACACTTTTCCTTTCTTAACATGTCATCAAATTCTAAACAAAAAAAGTTGATTAAAAAAAAACTTGAAAAATTGTAATGTAAGCTTCTTGGAAATAATTTTTTAAAAATCCATTCATTCCGTATAAGTTAAAAAAACATTCTTCTCGTACTTTTGTCAGAAAAGTCAAAAAGTACCTCGTACGAAAAACAACAAAAGATTACATTCATATCTTTTACTAAAAACTCACCGAAGGGTAAAATTGGATTTAAATAATTGTACGTGGATGGAAATAATATTAAATATTGAGGAAACATGGATGTGGATGATAAAATACACCCCGCTAAATTCCAAAGTATAAACAATCTTGGATAAAAATGAGATTGTGATATTTCCTTTACCTCAGGTCCGATATGCTTTGTACATGTCTGAACCTCCTGTATAATGATTTAAATAGTGTCATTGACTTAATACATAATCATATTAATTGTTATTATACCATATATGGTCATATTCTTAGCTTCTTATTAGTAATATTTCATTACTACTTGTTATTCGGGTGTTTATTACTTTTTGTTCTTATGCGTGTTTTCTCGAATAAATTCTTATTACTCTTTATAGGATATAGATACATCATTTACAGAATATTATTATTGTAATATATATCATATTCATTCATTAAATTCATTTATATAATCATTATTCAATGAAGATCATATAGAACAAGTCGCATCACATCGTGGAGACGGTAGGCCGTACGTACGCACGAGCGATGATATCGTTCCCATGATCGTGGAATTGTATTGAAGTGTATGTATACTATTTAAGAATCAATATAACTTTACAATTATCATATATAGTTATTCTTTACACCATTATACCCATCCAATTAAGGTGGTGGTGGAAAACATATTACACCACGGCGTGGAGACGGTATTCTGTACGTACGCACGCGCGGTGATTTCATTTTCTGTAGGACGGATAAGAGGTGAAATAGGGTTGTTTTATATTTATAATAACATATCTGTATATTAGGGATACTGGTGTTATTACCTCATAATGAAACAACTAAATAAGAGGGAGTAGAAGAAAAATGGAACTTGAAGAAAATGGTAGAAGGTATTACCTCTTTCTCGAAGTGCTTCCTTTAAACTTTCTCATAAGGCACTGGAGTTGGTCTTTTGATAAGACCAGTAACTTTAGTAGGTTTCTAAGGAATTTGGGAAGTGAAATGGGCAGGGGTGGCCGAGCTTGAAGGCTAAAATTGGTGTGAGGAAGGGAGGGAGGAGGTTCCCTTTTATAAGGGAGGAGAGGGGCACCTTTTGAGAGTGTGGAAATATTATTTTATTATAAACTTATCTTCGGTTTTAAAAGGTCCAAAAATCATTAAAGATGAAGATAAGATGACTCATAGTCGAAATAAAATCATACAATCAGAATTGGACATGTTTTTGAAAATATTTTAATCATTATAATGTTATTTATTTAAATCATTTATTAATGAGGTAAATACTTCATCATTATTGTGTCATAAATAATTTAATTTATTTGGTGTCTAAAAATTATAAAAAAATATTATTTTGTAGGAAATATTTTTAGCTTTCAAATGAATATTTATAGTCGAAAATATAATTTATATTACCCCTTATAAATATTAATTACTAAAAGATTTTTGTTAATGTCAATTTTTTCTTTACATTAAATTAATTTATCCAAATTGTCCTTGTCACTACCAAGTGGCACAATGGGGTCCCAAAATCGAACCAAGGATTCTCATGGTCGGCCACTACTCATCCAATAAGGTTAGGACAAGTGTCAAGGTAATTTTGAATTATTATAATATTCTTTTAACCTTGAATTACCATATTTACCTTTAACCGTAGTAAATAAAAATTACTGTAGTTACTATTCATAATATCAAAAAAATAAAAATAACCTATTAACATAATTTGGACCCACTGATTCCAAATATGGAATCCACATTTCAAAATTCAAAACACAGAAGTTGCAGTAATTAATTTAAAATTAATCCTATTGTTAAGCAAACAGGTTTTAAAAGTTAAAATATAGCCAAAGATTGAAATGTTTTTACCTATGAATTAAATGTAAAACTGATGCTAATGACATAAATTATATTAAATGGTAAAAATATATTCTATTTAAACTTTAAAAAATTCAATATTATAATTTAACCATATCAAGTATTGTGATGAAAAAAGTTGTTTTTAATTAAAATATACCGTGTTTTTACTATTCATTAAAATATGAAAGTTATCAGAATAATATGAAAAATTTATCCAAAGTAAATTTTTATATCTTGATTCTAAAGAAGATTTTTATTTTGTCATATTGAACTTATAAACTTGTCAAAAACTAGATTTAATGTGGGTGCGCCATTAAAAGGCGGTAACACTGCATTTTTTGAAAAATACTTCTTTTATCTAAAAAACTGATTTTGTTTTCATACCTCATTCTAGAAAATGTATAAGATGAATTAAAATGTTATAAAATTCAAAATTCAGTTAATAATATTCATAACGGATAGTATTATAATATACCGTTGTTTAGTGAAACTCTGTATTGTGTACGACACAAGCTATCGAGGAAGGCCGTGGTTGCGTGTAAAGCAAGCCAAGCTAGTGTTGTGTGTAGTGAAAGATTCCTTTGGTGATTTATATAACATAAAAACAAAATATTTCTCATAAAAGTTTTATGTGTTACATTCTACCACCCTTAAAATGAATTTCTCCCTCGAAATTCGTCACTTCGTAACAAACAGATGAGGATACCTCTCCCTCATCATATCCTCAAGTTCCCATGTAGCTTCTTCTAATTGGTGGTTCCTCTATTAAACTTTCACCAAGCAAGTGGTCTTGTTCCATAGGACTTTTTCGCTACGATCCAGAATCTCTATCGGCTATTCTTCATAAGAAAGATCTTGTTACAGCGGTATAACTTCTGATCTAAGTACAATTGAAGGATCAGGTATGTACTTTCTCAGGAGAGATACATGGAACACATTGTGAACTTGAGAGAGATTCTGTGGAAGCTCCAATCGGTAAGCTACCTTCCCAAAATGATCTAGAATTTCAAAAGGACCGATATATCCAGGGATCAACTTTCCCTTCTTTCAAAATCTCATTACTCTTTTCCAAGGAGATATTCGTAAGAACACTTTATCACCCACTTCAAACTCTAGGTCTTTTCTTCGGTTGTCGGCATAACTTTTCTGTCGACTCTGAGCTGTTCTTATGTGTTGTTAAATAGATCTGACCTTTTCTGCCATTTCATCAACGAGATCAGGTCCTAATAGCTTTCTTTCCCCAACTTCATCCCAGCAAGTTGGAGTCCTGTATTTCTTTCTATAGAAAGCTTCATAAGGAGCCATCTGAATACTGGAGTGAAAGCTATTATTATAAGAAAATTCCACCAAAGGTAGGTGTTGATCCCAACCACCTTTGAAATCCATAGAGCAAGCTCTTAACATATCTTATAGAGTTTAAATTGTCCTCTCAGACTGACCGTCTGTCTGAGGATGATAAGTAGTGCTGAAACTCGACTCTGTATCTAGAGTATGCTGAAGACTTCGCCAGAACTTTGAGGTAAACCTCGAATCCCAATCAGATATAATAGAAAGTGGTACTCCATGCAATCTTACCACTTCCTTTACATATATCCTGGAAAGCTGATTTAGAGAGAAATCCTCTCTAATAAAAATGAAGTGTGCAGAATTTGTAAGACGATCAACTATGACCCAGATAACATTATTGCATTTGGATGTTTTAGGAAGTCCAGTGACAAAGTCCATAGTGATGTTTTTCCATTTCCATTCAGGTTTGGGTAATGGTTGTAACATCCCCTTAGACTTCTGTCTCTCAGCTTTAATTTGCTGACAAACCAAGCATCGAGAGACATATTCAGCAACATCTCGTTTCATGCCATCCCACCAAAAGTACTCTTTTAGGTCCCTATACATCTTCGTGCTTCCAGTATGAATAGAGAATGAAGAACTATGAGCCTCATCCATCATCTCCTTCTTTAATTCGAGGATGGGAGGAACACAAACCCGATTCTTGAACTTTATTATCCCATCACAATCAAGGTTGAATTCAGGAACATTTCTCACCTTCTTTTGTAACTCGAAATCTTCTTTCTGCGCCTCTTTAATCTTCACATGTATAGATGGTTGAACATTCATTTGAGAAAGATATGATTTTTCCCCTTTCATTATAATTCCTAGATCTATCCTTTGTAAATCCATAAATATTGGATCTTTTGTGATCCTCATCATGGATAAGCTAGCATGGTCTTGTCTACTTAATGCATCTGCCACCCTGTTTGCTTTCCCAGGGTGGTAATGAATTGAGCAGTCGTAATCCTTAATCAGCTCCAACCATCTTCTTTGGTGCATATTCAGCCCCTTTTTGTGAAAATATATTTTAAACTTTTATGATCAGTATAAATGTCACACTTTTCTCCATAAAGATAATGCCTCTAAATCATTAATGCAAAGATTACCACAGCTAACTCCAAATCAGGAGTTGGGTAATTTTGCTCATGGATTTTCAACTATCGTGAGGCACAATCTATCACCATATCATTTTGCATGAGAACACATCCCAGTCCCTTCTTGGATGCATCACTATAGATCACAAACCCTTCTCCACTGCAAGGTAGTGTGAGTACAGGTGCACTGGATAACCTTCTTTTTAGATCTTTGAAATTTTATTCACATTCTTCCGTCCAAACAAACTTAACTCCTTTTCGAGTTAACTTGGTGAGTGGGTTAGATAACCTTGAAAAATATTTCAAAAAACGTCGGTAATATCCCGCCAAACTAGAAAAACTTCAGATCTCAGTTACTGTTGTTGGTCTCGACCATCTTTCGATAACCTCTGTTTTTGCTGGATCCATAGATATCCCCTCTATTGAGATTACGTGACCAAAAAATGCAACTTTTTGAAGCCAAAATTCACACTTAGTAAATTTGGCATAATGCTTCTCCTTTCTTAGGGTCTTTAATACAATTCTCAAGTGATGTTCATGTTCTTCCTTTCTCTTTGAATAGACAAGAATATCATCTATAAAGACTTCCACAAACTGATCAAGATAGTTTCTAAAGACTCTATTCATCAGATCCATGAAGATAGCAGGGGAATTAGTAATACCAAATGGCATCACTATAAATTCATAGTGTCCATACCTTGTATGGAAAGCTGTCTTTGGTATATCCTCCTTTTTGACCCCTAATTGATGATACCCTGAATGAAGATCAATCTTAGAAATGTATTGAGCTCCGTGTAGTTGGTTAAATAGGTCATCAATGTGTGGGAGAGGATATTTTTTCTTGATAGTGATCTTTTTAAGTTCTCGATAATCAGTGCAGAGTCTCATTGATCTATATTTCTTGTTAACAAAAAGAATAGGTTCTCCCCAAGGTGACACACTAGGGCATATGAATCCTTTATCAAGATTCTCTTGGAGTTTCTTCTTCAATTACTACAACTCAATTGGGGCCCTTCTATAAGGCGTCTTTGAAATAGGTAATGCACCCGGTACGAGTTCTATTGAAAACTCAACTTCACGATTTGGTGGAAGACCTGGGAATTCCTCCAGAAAGACGTCGTCAAACTCCCGTACAATGGGAATATTATTAATCATGAGTTTCTCACCAACCATTTGAGATAAATAACCTTCATTTAGTGGGATCAAGACCCATAGGATGGAATAAATTTTCAATCGAAGGTTATGTTCATCCTTGCATTGATAGATGATCATAAATTGAATTGGAATATGAAATGTGCCTTCCCTTATTTGGAAATTGATATGAGCTCCATATAAAGAAAGAAAATCCATGCCAAGAATCACATCAAATTCTACTATAGGAAGGATCACATGATTTTCAGGAATCACTTTCCCACAAACTTCAATCAGAGAAGAATTATAAACTTTTGATGCGACCATTGTGCCATTAGGAGTTGTCACAGCCAACTCAACATCTAATTGTTTAGGTAATATGGTGACACCCTTAGAAAATTCTTCAGAAATAAAATAGTGGGTGGAACCAGAATCAAATAAAACATTTTCTACTTTAGAGTGGATGGTAAGTGTACCTCTCACCATTTCGTTGTCGTACTCCACATCGCCGATAGTAATTTCATGTGACTTTCGTTTGTCTTTGGCCTTAAGAGTTTTTTGACGTCAATCATCATCATTAACCCTTGGATTTGGGCATTTATTGGCGTAATGCCCCATTTCCTTGCACTTGAAACATTGAAGTGTAGTAGGTTCAGTCTGTGTATACCTTCCTTTGTTTGCATCATTAGACATCTTCTTCCCATTATTTCATCATTCAATTGCCCGATGACCTTCTTTTACACACTTATAACATTTTCTTATCCCCTTAAGACAATTTCATCCATGTTTCTTTCCACACTTTGTGCATAAGGGAAAACTCATCTTCTTTTCAGTGTGGTCTTTAGATTTTCCTTTGAATTCCATTTTCCTCTTATTATCAAACCCATGTGACTGATGGGTTACACCAATCTCCATCTCAACCTTGAGAGCACATCGAACAATTTACTTATAGCTATTGAAGTCCCTTATGGCTAACGCCCTTCGAAGACTTGGTTTTAAGCCACTAAAGAATCAATCGATCTTACTCTCAGGTTGGATAATAATTCTGGAAGCGTACCTTGGAAGTCTTGTAAAATTTTCTTCGTAGGTACCAACAGATTCATCATCCTTTTTCTTTATTTCAATAAACTCCTTCTCCATCTTTGTTCGAAGAATATGAGGGAAATACTTATTGAAAAATAAGTTCTTGAACTTGTCCCATTCCATGGACTCAATTTCATCCCTTTTCCTCGTATTATTAATAAGATTCCACCATTGATCAACATCACCTTCCAAACGATATACTGCTAAGATGACTTTATCATATTCAGAACATTGAAGAACTGAAAATATCCTTTCAGTGGTACTGATCCATTGTTCAGCCACTAATGGATCAGAAGACCCGCTGAATGAAGGTGGACGCTGCCTCATGAAGGATTCGACAGAATGTTACTCCTTCCTTTGCTCATTTGTAAGTCCAGCATGGTTCATAGCTTGATAAAGTTGTGTGAGCATGGCTAAAATATTTTTCATTCCAGCTCCCATAACGTTTTGTTGCTCAGGGGGATAATCATTGCATTGCCCGTCGCATTCCGCATTAACACAATTTCTTCGGGTTCCATCCATTGACTAAAACCAAGAAGAATAGTGTCAGAAACACTAATTATAATAGGAAAACCACATAAGCAAGAATAAAATTTCACACTTAAGGTCTTATCATATGTTGTTCATGGCCATTTCTAAAACACTAAGATTTTGTTCTATGCTTAGACATATCCTTAGGTTTCTTACTAAGGCTTTCACATAATGGTTGACTATACCTTTCCTCTGATACCAACTATAATGACCCATACATTTCATACATGGTTAATAATTCAAAATTGAAGAATATTTATTGCAACATATAACAAAACCATGAAAAGACCATATAGGTATAGTGTCTTTAGAAACTGGGAAACATAAACAACCGGTTCATAAAGCATCTACACTGTCTCCCATTTATTTCATCATATCTATAGTCCCTTTTTGGAATATATTACTTAATAACCTTCTTCCTAACCTGGGGAAATAAAACGTACAAAAGGGTGATCTCAAATGCTCAGTAAGGGTAAACAAAAGAAATATCAATCACATCAAATTTATACGAACATAACATTTTTGAAATCTTACCCTGCAAAAGAGATCATAATTTCATAACAAGGGATAAATCATGGTAGTGAAATGTAATCCCAATAATCATAACATAAAACATGAAACTTTGTGGCATACACACATAATCATAGAGAATCATTTTTTATTAGTCAAGACACATATCCAAGGCTATCTTAGTGGACAAAATCCATTTCTGAACCGAGTTCACTCCTCGTTTCAGTCCTGTTTCACTGAACCGGTTTAACCTGCCGTTCCAGCCATGTCTATCTCATGAGATATAAAATCTTTACCCAATTCATTAGAGGGAGATATAGGTCCCACCCATCTTATAATGATACCATTCTTATGTGTGCCACAAAATCATAAACCATACATCATAGCATAACCCATGTAATAAAAATGGGATTCTTAAACATTGTGACATCATAAAACAATTCATATAAGATAAAAGAATTCATAAAAATAATTCCATCACAATATAATCAAATCAATTTAATAATAGGGATAGAAACAGAACCCTATATTATCTTATATAGAAAATAATTTTGATAAAACACTTGAACACCATTCTTGAGGAAAATATCCTTTCTACTTGAAAAACACTTTTCCTTTATTAACATTTCATACAATTCTAAAATAAAAGAAGTTGATTAAAAATAAACATGAAAAGTTGTAAAGGAAGCTTCTTGGAAATAATGTTTTAAAAATCCATTCATGTCGTATAAGTTAAAAAAAACATTCTTCTCATACTTTTGTCGGAAAAGTCAATAAGTACCTCATATGAAAAATGACAAAAAATTCCTTTCATATCTTTTACTAAAAACTCACCGAAGGGTAAAATTGGATTTAAACAATTGTAGGTGGATGGATATAATATTACATATTGAGGAAACATCGATGTGGATGATAAAATACACCCCATTAAATTCCAAAGTATAAACAATATCAGATAAAAATGAGATTGTGATATTTCCCTTACCTCAGGGCTGATATGCTTTTTACATGTCCGAACCTCTTGTATAATGATTTAAATAATTTCATTGACTTATTAAATAATCATATTCATTTTTATGATACCATATATGTTCATATTCATAGCTTCTTATTAGTAATATTTCATTACTACTTTTTATTCGGGTGTTTATTACTTTTTGTTCTTATGCGTGTTTTGTCGAATAAATTCTTATTACTCTTTATAGGATATAGATAAATCATTTACATAATGGTATTAGTGTAATATATATCATATTAATTCATTAAATTCATTTATATAATCATTATTCCATGAAGATCATATAGAACAAGTTGCATCACATCATGGAGACGGTAGGCCGTACGTACGCATGAGCGATGATATCGTTCCCATGATCATTGAATTGTATTGAAGTGTATGTATAATATTTCAGAATCAATATCACTTTAAAATAATCATATATAGATATTCTTTACACCATTATATCCATCCAGGTAAGGTGGTGGTGGAAAAAAGATTACACTACGGCGTGGAGATAGTATTCTGTACGTACGCACGCGCGGTGATTTCGTTTTTCGTAGGATGGATAAGAGGTGAAATAGGGTTGTTTCATATTTATAATAACATATCAGTATATGAGGGATACTGATGTTATTAACTCATAATTAAACAACTAAAGAAGAGGGAGTAGAAGAAGAATGGAACTAGAAGAAAATGGTAGAAGGTATTACCTCTTTCTCGAAGTGCCTCCCTTAAACATTCTCTTAAGGAAATATAGTTGGTCTTTTGATAAGACCAGTACCTCTATTAGGTTTATAAAGAAGTGGGGAAGTGAAATGGGCAGGGGTTGGCCGAGCTTGAAGGCTCAAATTGGTGTGAGGAAGAGAGGGAGGAGGTACCCTTTTATAAGGGAGGAGAGGGGCACCTTTGGAAAGTGTGGAAATATTATTTTATTATAAACTTATCTTCGGGTTCAAAAGGTCCAAAAATCATTAAAGATGAAGATAAGATGACTCATAGTCGAAATAAAATCATCCAATCAGAATTGGACATGTTTTGGAAAATATTTTAATCATTATAATCTTATTTATTTAAATCATTTATTAATGAGGTAAATACTTTATCATTATTGTGTCATAAATAATTTAATTTATTTGGTGTCTAAAAATTTTAAAAAAATATAATTATGTAGAATATCATTTTATATTTACAATGAATATTTATAGTCGAAAATATAATTTATATAACCCCTTATAAAAATTAATTACTAAAAGATTTTTGTTAATGTCAATTTTGTCTTTACATTAAATTAATTAATCCGAATTGTCATTGTCACTACCAAGTGGCACAATGGGGTTCCAAAATCGACCCAAGGATGACCATGGTCGGCCAATACTCATCAAAAAAGGTTAGGACAAGTGTAAAGGTAATTTTGAATTATTATAATATTCTTTTAACCTTGAATTACCCTATTTACCTTTAACCGTAGTAAATAAAAATTACCGTAGTTACTATTCATAATATCAAAAAAATAAAAGTAACCTATTAACATAATTTGGACCCACTAATTCCAAATATGGAATCCATTTTTAAAAATTCAAAACACATAAGTTGCAGTAATTAATTTAAAATTAATCCTGTAGTTAAGCAAACAGGTTTTAAAAGTTAAAACATTGCCAAAGATTGAAATGTTTTTACCTATGAATTCAAAGTAAAATTAATGCTAATGACATAAATTATATTAAATGGTAAAAATATATTCTATTTATACTTTAAAAACATTAAATATTATAATTTATCCATATAAAGTATTACGATGAAAAAAGTTGTTTTTAATTAAAATATATCGTGTTTTTACTATTCATTAAAATATGAAAGTTATCAGAATAATATGAAAAATTTATCCAAAGTAAATTTTTATATCTTGATTCTAAATAAAAATTTTATTTATACAAATTGAACTTATAAACTTTTCAAATACTAGATTTAATGTGGGTGCGCCATCAAAAGGCGGTAAAACTGCATTTTTTGAAAAATACTTCTTTTATCCAAAAAAACTGATTTTGTTTTCATAAATCATTCTAGAAAATGTATAAGATGAATTAAAATGTTATAAAATTCAAAATTCAATTAATACTATTCATAATAGCTAGTATTATAAAATATCTTTGTTTAGTGAAACTCGGTATTGCGTACGACGCAAGCTATCGAGGAAGGTCGCGGTTGCGTGTAAAGCAAGCCAAGCTAGTGTTGTGTGTAGTGAAAGATTCATTTGATGATTTATATAACATAAAAACAAAATATTTCTCATAAAATTATCGGGTGTTACAGTGGATAGACTGATGATTTGAGTAATGTATCGACTAGATGAAGAAACTACTGACCATATATGAAAAAAGTTCTTAAGTACTCAATCGATGGAATAAAAAAATAGAGCAACTATAATTCTATCTTCCATGATAGAAAAGTAAAACTTTTCTAATTGTTGAATCGACCACATGGTGAGTTTCAACTGATTATATAGACCAATATACCATGACTAAAATTTACACAATGTAATGGATTGACTTTTTCTTGATTATTGATCAACCACATGCCTATTCCAACTACATTATTGGATAAACAACATGTTTAATGCGAGTCTATTATACATTCAAGAAATAAACCACTTGAATAAATTCATAAACTACCACATTTATTAAAATACTGTAAGGATTAAACTACTTCAAAGTATGATCTACCACTTTCTCTGATTAATCACAATAAATTTAATTGACCTTCTCTTTTTTACAATACTCTATTTTTCATTTTTTTTCATATTCTTATATATTTTGATTAACTACTAGTTATTGTTTTCTATTTTAATGGAATTAATTATTTCTTAATCACTAATTATCTATTATGAAAATAATGAAAAAAATTTAAATTTATTTCATATAGTATTAAATGATCATCACTTGGGATGACTATTCATTTTACTTTCTTAGAAGATCTAAAAATTCTAATTTGAATCTTTCATATTTTTAAGATCAAATAAAATCATTAAGTATTCATATTACTTTAATGAGAATATATTGATATTTTTTTATTAATCATTAGTTTTATGTCCTTATTTTTTATGGTTTGTTAATATAAATCCACCTAGGTATGTTTTTAATGTGAATTAAATGAATAATTAATGTGATTATTTTCTTAGGAAAATATCATTTTGTTTCATGTCCATTATACTTTGAAAAATAACAAATACATCTAATTTTCATTTTGAATCTATTTTCCATATATTAAGTCGATACAAATAGTTTGACACATTCAGTCCAATGTACCAGAGGTTGAGGATATTTTTCACGTTTTACTATGAGACACACCTTTTGTGACCATTCACTCAAACATTCTCAAAGGGAATAAATACATTTATCCTATTACAGATGGATATATAATTGCTTCCATAACACTCTTAAATGAATTTTATACTTCATTTAATGTTTATCAATTGTTTCTATATAAAAAATTAATTATTTTATTGGGTTACACCCCCCCCATAAAAGAAGGATTTAAGTTATATCACTCTAAATAAAATGTATATGTGGGATGTTCTTAATGTGTACATGGTAGGGAATTCAGTTGTTCCATTTTCTGAATAATGGTACTTATTGTTTCTTTCATCACCACAAAAGGGATCTAATTGGGTGGTTGATGATGGTGATAAAAATTCATTCTTTTTGTGTACTTCTAGGGTTTACAAAGAGAATTTAAAAATGGTTATGACTCCCCATAACTTGTAAAAGATTCCAATATATTGGGTACCATTTCTCACTATCTTTTAGAGGTGTAATGTGTGGATATAGGATAATTTTATCCAAGTTAAAATAAAAATCAAATTGTTTATATTAGTTATATTTCTTCTACATAAATATTTTACAACGATAATAATTCTTCGAAAGTAATTAAGAAGGTCAATTCCACCCACCCCAACCACCCCCTCTTGAATAATTGGTAAATCACACATTAGGACCTCTCATAAGGTTTTTCCACATGGTGGTATATTAAATCGTTTTTCTCAAATTCATATTGTGGTTATTTGATTTCTATTATTGAATTCTCAAACCTCAATAAATTGATTTATTTTAGTTGTATTGATAAATATATATCTTTGTTCATAATGACTATGTGGTTTTGATGGAGGTTTATTAAAGAATAAATATAGAATATTATCCTCCCTCCCTCCCTCTTTTTTAATAATAAATAATAACAACAACTAATATTACCTGAATGGAACAAAGTATAAAAAGAATCATAGTGGTCTGTAAAAGTGGAGGTTAGGTGCATCACCAATGACAAAAACTATAGGTCCTTAGGCTTAAAAGTTACATAATCATGTGTTATGTCAAGAATTAACATGGATTATATTATTAGGTTTATATTTTTAGAGAATTAGTCCATAACTCATACATAACAACTCAATATTACCTAATAGACACTTCTACTCACTATCCATTTTTTTATAAAACAAAAAAGTTTAAAAGGAAACATGGTTTCTATTAATGTTAAAACATAATAAATTTTCCTTGATCCCATCCTTGATCATATTATTCTATAAATTCTATTAAAAAAATTTCAAAACTTATGAGGAGAATAAAATGATCAGTATGAGATACACTAATAAAGAAAACTAGTATCCTTTGAAATACATATAAACTATGAATAATTTATCATATAGTAGTACTTTTAACCTTTATAAAGTAGTAAATAATCTTCACTGAATATAAGATCATTCATTACCCTTTTTGTAACCAAAATATTAACATGAAACCCATAGAAAAATATATATAAAATATAAAGGAAACTTGGGACGTAATCATATTTAATGGAATAATCATACGGTCGATTTCCAAAAAAATCCTTAAATGGAATCGCCATATGACTGAATTTCATACCCAATGTAGCTAAAGATATAATGTAACAACCCATACTTGGTTTATAATAGAACCACCCATCTTTTTTTTATTATGTAACCAATCATCTTTGGTTTATCGTGTAACCAACCATTAAATGTCCAAGTACCATTATATAATACTAACACATAAGAGATTGCAATTATCAACATTTCACTCATAAAATTTCACTTCAAATAAAAAGATATTATTTCAAGATATTGAACTAGTCAATTCACTTTTAAAACCATTTTCACCCCCAAAACACCCAAAAATAGAATTATGGATTTATTTTCCTTTTAAAACACTAAGTGGAGGCCAAATATCAAATAATGGTTATAGAGGTAGAAAAGTGGTTTTTTTTGTGTTTGTTTAAAAACAATCCCATTTATCATTTAGTAAAATGATTCATAGAAAAAAATTCCTTTTGAAATCTTTTTAATTAAATTAAAAGTAAAAGGGGTTAATTAAACATAGTATAAAATAAGGTGGTGTATAACATCAAAATATACATAAACGAAAGGAGATTGAGACAAAGTCCCTTACCTTGAGTCTGACACATCACATACAATATTTATATTCCAAAATAATTAAATTAGGTTAGTTCATACTTTTTTGAGAAATTTTTTTAAGTAAGTTATTTTTTTATACCACTTATTATCATTCTTTAACAATTACATAATTATTTATGTTCATATCGGATGTTTTGTCGATATTTGGTACTTGAGCTAAAAATGAACATGGCTTGATGTAAATAGTCTATGTAGTCATAATTCAATTATCTCTAGAATAATATCCATGAAATAATAATCAAATTTATATTTCAATTATATTATTAAATCCATTCATTAAATATGTATATGATAAACGAACATCTTTACAATCATGGAGACAGTAATTTGTACGTACACAAGAGTAACATTTCCATTTTTCATTTATCATTATGGAAATAATATAATTATTATTTTACATTTCCATAATTATTATAATATAATTAACATCATAATAATCTTTCAAATATACTTATATTTATTATACAAGTGATATGGTGAATAAAAACGAATCACATCACTTCATGGAGGTGATAGTAAACATGTACGCATGAACGACGTTATCATTTCTATGTGCATAAAAATTGAGATTGTAATTGATTTATTATTATATTATAATGATTAATATGTCATTAATATCACATATGAACATTAATTCTATTAGTATAACCATTTTTTTAAAACAGTGATGAAAAAAGAACTATATCGGTTCACTAGGCGGTAGTCTGCCGTACACACTAAGGAAAAGTTCACTTCCCATTTGATGAAATTGGAGAAGTATTTAGGTGATGATATTAACATTATAAAATCTCATTATATCAATGATATTTTATTTATTATATAATCTCGGTTGGCGGATATTTTAATATAAGTGGATGAAGAAATAAAATAGAAACAATTAAAGAATGATACATCTTCTTCGGTTGATCTCCTTGGAAAAACACTTTAACACATTTCAGAATGGTGTTATGCCTAAAATAATGCCTACAGAATGTGTGGAGGTATTATAGGAAGAGTTTTGGGAAGATATAGGCAAAAAATATTGCTTTTGAAATGTGATTATTAGAGAATAGAGGGTACCTTTTATAGGAGAGGGGAGGGGCACCCTTGGAAACTCATAAAATATTAAATTAATATAAATTAAATATAAATTAAAAATGGTCCTAAAAACATTTCATTAAAATATAAGATAATTTTTAGTCAAATATATATCATCCAATTATAATTAGACATGTTTTAAATATTTTTTAATCGTTATATGTTTTTTAACCTGTATTTTACCCTTTTTAATCTTACCATGCTATCATATTATTTATTCTTTGTTTAATAATGTGATTAACATAACATTTAGATATACTAAAAGATGTAATTTATAAAATATTATGACTTATTATAACCATTTTTTGTAATGTTATATTTTTATATATTTTATAAAATTTAATTAAGTATTTTATATTTTAAAATACCAATAGTGTCAATTCTGACAATATTCGTTAATTGACTTTTAACAAAAATCATAACATCAAGATAAGTTAGAAGAAACACATTTAAATCATCAAAAACATGTCAAATATAACCATAAAACCATTTTATGGAATAAATTATGTCATAATGTATTTATTTTAATATTTATAATATCATTTATTTGATTCTTTCATTAATTAAAAAATTATTACATGATCATTGTGTCATAATTAAATCAAACTATTTAATTTATTAAATATTATCATTAAATTACCATGATATAGGTAGTATTGTTATATTTAAAATTAATTTTTATAGTAGAAGATATCCATTGTATAAATACATATTAAAATACATTAATTTTTTTAAAAAAAGTGTAACAAAATGATTATTCATTGAATCTAATATTATAAATTCATTAAAGTCATCCAAGTTGCTCCAAGTGTTCCTAAAATAGACCCATGTATACTCATGGTATGGATACACTCATATAATTAAGTTATGATAAGTTTTTGGATATTTTTTATATTATAATATTATTATTTTTACCATTAATTATATAATTTTTCTTTAACCGAGGTAATAAAATTTATTACTAAAGCTACTATTCCTAATGTCCAAAAATAAAAGGGAACTATTTAAATAATTTAGACCTATAATTACAAAAATGGAATCAATTTTTACAAACTCAAACCATAGAATAGGTATGATGTAATTAAAAAATAATCTCCATTGTAAAAACAAGAAAACAAGTTTTCTAAAAGTAAAAACCATGAAAAAATTTACATGATTTTATATCTAATTTCAATGTGAAATTACTTCCAATGATTAAAATTAGATTAAATGAAAAAAAATTAAATATAAATTAAAACTAATTAAAAATATATTCTATCAATATAAATAAATTATAAAAAAGGCATTTTTCAAATAAAATGAAATATTTTTCACTATTCTTTAAAAATGAATATTATCATAAAAAGAGCAAAAAATTTTCCAAAGTAAAATTTTATTCCCTATTTCCAAATAATAATTTTATTTTTTTAATTATAACATATAAAAATGTCACAAAATTGATTTAAAATTGGTTCTCCATCAAAAGGTAGTAAAAGTTCATTTTTTTTAAAATATACTACTTTTATCTGAAAAAATGAATTTGTTATTATATAATGTCTAAAAAACATATAAGATTAATTTTAAATGTTAAATTGATTATATTAAATATATATTTTATAAATAAAATCTATCAAGAGTTATTTTATTATTTTATAGACTCGCTTATTTTCATTTATATAGTTTTTCAGAAAAACACATCCTTTGTAAACAATTAGTTTTAATTTAATTTCCCAATTAATTTTGTAAACAATGATTCATTATATAAATATATGTAAACAATATTTTAATAAATAATTTAATATTTTTCATTCCCACCATTTTAAAATCTATGTTATAAAGTAACATATTAATATTTAGTTGTTTTCTTAAGAATGGTGTGAAAAATTATATATGCTATAAAACATATTATCTCCTTTTAAAAACTAAAGATGTTACATTCACCCCCATTTTGGAAATTGAATCCTCAAAATTTAAATTGGCTTCAGTAAGAAAGTTTTGACTCTTCAAAATACATTTCTTCTATTCCCACATCGATAACAGGATTAATAAAAATTCCACGTCCAAAGAAATAAAGAATTGTATGTAGGTCACCCGAGATTACCTGTACTAAGATTCCATGTAGGAAGAAATGGATATATAAGAAAAACTAATCATCAAATTTTGATAAGGATTTATATAAAACATTATCATGATAAAGTTAATAATCATAAAACTCAAAACATGTGATGGGTTAAGTGGTCTTTGATTTTGTGGTAGGAAAAGTAAATATAAAATGTTTTTTAATACCCTTTTCATAAATTTTAGGAATTAATTTACTAATTATAATAATAAAATAAGGAAATGTACTTAATTAACAAGTATATTTTCATCCATTAATCTAATTCCACCACAAAATCTTTTTTTTCTCCAAACTATGAGCATTTAAGATGATTTTTTTCATGATTGAAGCACTATAATAAACTTCTAAAAACTCACATCAACCAAAAAATGTTAACTTTCTATATTATTTATCTTTAAATATTAAAAAAAAAGATCATATAATTTCCCCAAATATAATAATCCTTTATAAAGACAATGATTACTTTTAATCTCCAAAATTCAACAGTAATATCCATAGTTCAACAAAGTCCATTAAACAAATTACATTCTTTAAAAAGTTTCAAAACAATAAAAAAATAATATTGAAACAAAAAATTCAAAAAAAAAATCCTAATCTTCTAATGTAAAGTTTAACATTTATCTCCAAAGAAAATAATCCACTCTTAATGTCTTATACCGAAAAGTAATTAACCTAATCACATATTATTTAAGATTGGTTAGTCATTTCCATAAATAACACAAATCTCCATAAGTCCAAAATAAAAACATATTTTCTTCCCAAATAAAATTCAACCATTTCTCCTCAAATAAAATCCCATGGTATTTTATTTTCCTTAGGAATATAGGGTTCCCAAAATAGAAAACATATTCTAAATTAACATTTATCAATTAATCCCCAAATCATTTTCCAATATAAAGGATATCCATTGGTAAAATATAACTTACAAAAATCCAGTTATCAAAACATTTCACTAAAAGTAATGAATTCATGCTACCAGGGACTTCATGTAGGCTAGTGGTTGGAGATAAATCCATGACACACTATGGTTGTTGGTTCGATTTCTCCAGCCTTGTCTGATGTAATAGGTTGTCACCCATCCTCTGAGTTATCCATTTTCTAAAACTATAAAATTCTTATAACATTCATAAAATTAGATAAAATCCTCAAATATAACCATATAATATTTTAACCTCGAATTTTATCTCATTCCATTCATTTTCCATCCCAAAAATTAATAATTAATAATTACCTAAAAAATGTCTCCAAGAATACCATTAATAACCTTAAAAGTATAGAACATAAATCCTAAAAAGAAATTTCTCAGACTTTGAACATATGATTAACCAGAAAATTATAAACTCGTATGATATCCCTATCTCTTAGGAAGACATTAAAATCTCTAAATATTTCTAAATCAACCTCTCATACCAACTATAGGGACCCATCCTCGAACATTACTTAATCTTGATTTATGTCAAGAATTAACATTTAAGATCTTTGCAGGTTTATATTTTTAGAGAATTATTCCATAAATCATACATAATAGCTCAATATTACAATGTAAATACATCTACTTACTATCCATTGTTTTATTAAATGAAACAAATTTAAAAAGAAATACGGTTTTGTTTCATGTTTTAACTTCATAATTTTTTTGATCTCATAGTTGACTCTATTCTTCTTTCAATCTTGTGAAAAACATTTCAAAACATATTATGAGAAAAAAATTTCAATAAGGAATACACAAAGAAGTAAAACATGTAGCCTTGAGAAAACATGAAAACTATGAATAATTTATCACAAAGTTATACTTTTCCCCTTTATGAAGTAGTAAATACTCTTCATTGAATATAAGATCATTGATTACCCTTTTACAACAAAAATATTACCATAAAATCCATATAAAGAAACATATAACATATAAAAGTATCTTGGAACATAATCATACATAAATGGAATAACCATATGGTCGATTTAAACACATATCACTAAATGGAATAGCCACGCGACCGAATTTCATAACAAATTCATTGGAGGTTATAACATAACCACCCATCCTTTGTTTATCATGGAACCACCCATATTTGGTTTATCATGTAACCACCCATTATTGGTTTATCACATACCAACCCGTCAAATAACCGAGTACCATTATATAATTATAACACAAAAGAGATTGAAATTATCAACATTTAACTCATAAAATTTCATTGCAATCATAAGAAATAATTTCAAGATATTGAAATAGTAAATCCACTTTCAAAAGAATTTTCAATACCAAAAAACAAAAAATGGTTATGATGGAAGAAAAGTCGTTATCTCCATGTACATTAAATAAAACTTTTTTTCGTCATTTAGTAAAATGCTTCATAGAAAAGGATTACTTTCAAACACATTGGAATTAAATTAAAATTAAAATGTTTTAATTATTCAGTGTATAAAAGAAGGTGGTGTATAACATCAAAATATTCCTCAATGAAAGGATATTGAGACGAATCCCCTTACCTTGAGTTTGACTCGTCCTATATAATATATATATTCCTAAATAATAAACTTTGGAGGATTGATACATTCTTGAGAAACTTTTTCAATTTTTTTATTCCTTTTATACCATTTATTATCAAGTTATAACAACTACATAATTATTTATGCTCATATCAGACATTTTGTCGATATTTGTTACTTGAGTCAAAAATGAACTTGGATTGATATAAATAGTCAGTGTGGCCATTATTCCATCATATACAGAATAATATTCCTCAAATAATAAGAAAATTTATATTTCAATAATACTTTTAAATCCATTCATTAAATATGAAAATTTAAAATGAACAATGTTACAGTCATGAAGATGATAAGTTGTACGTACGCATGAGTAATGTTTCCATTTTCATTTATCATTATGGAAATAAAGTAATTATTATTTTACATTTAAATAATTATAATAATATTATTAAAATTATAATATTAATTTAAATATAATTATATATATCATACAAGTGATGCGGTGAAAAAAATGATTCACATCACTTTGTATAGATAATAGCTCATACGTATGCACAAATGAGGTTGTCATTTTTATATTCATGGAAAGTAAGAATTTAATTGATATATTATTCTATTATATAGATTAATATATTTTGAATGTCACATATTGAAATTATTTCCATTAGTATAACTGGTCTTTAATGATGGTGATGATAAACGAACTACAACTGTTCGGGAGGTGGTAATATGACATACACATAAATGAAAAGTTCATTTCCCATTTGATAAAACTGTAGAAAGATTTAGGTTATGGTATTAATATAATTACATCTAAATATATTATGGATAATGAATTTATTTTATCATCATTTTTTGAGGATATTTGAAGGAATTTTAATAAGAAATAAAATATAAACACTTAAAAAAGTGATACCTCTTCTTCGGTTGATCACATTTGAAGAACTCATTAACACATTTAAGAAGGGTATTCTGCCTTATATAAGGCCTCAAAAATGTGGGGTGTTCTAGGATGAATTTTTTTTAGATCTTTGATGAACCAAAGTACTTTTGAACTTTGATTACTAGGGAAGATTGAGTTACTTTTTATAAGAGATGGAAAGGGCACCCTTGGAAACTCATAAAATATTAAATTAATATAAATTCAACTTCAATTCAATATACTGCCAAAATTATTTGTTTCCAACATAATTTGATTTTGGGTCGAATCCCTATCATAAAATTAAAATTAGACATGTTTTTAATATTTTTCAATCCTTATATTTTTGGTATAACCCTTATTTTACAATTTTTAATCATACTGTGTTGTCATATTACTTATACATTATGTGTTAATGAAATTATCATAACATGTCAAAAGAACAAAAAAAATTTCATTTATGAAATATTAGGACTTATAATAACTATTTGGTGGAATATTTGATTTTTATAGATTTTATAAAATTTAATAAACTATTTTATATTTTAAGATACAAATAATATCAATTCTGAGACTATTCATTTGTTGACTTTAAAAAAAATATCATAACAGTAAGATAAGTTTGAACCAACCCTTTAAATGATAAAATAACTTGTAAATTATAACCATAAAATTCAATTATGGCATAAATTATGTCATATAATATTTATTTTAATATTTATAATATCATTTATTTGATTCTTTCTTTAATTAATAAATTACTATATCATTAATGTGTCATAATTAAATTAAATTATTTAATTTCTAAAAATTATAAATAATTCTCCATGATTTATTTAATCTTGTTATATTTAAAATTAATATTTATAGTCAAAGATATCCAACGTATAACCCCAATATTAAAATACTTGACTTTTTAAAAACTAAAGTGTATCAAAAATGACTATTCATTAAATATAATATTTTAAATTAATTAAAGTTATCCAAGTAGCTCCATGTTATCCTAAAATCAACCCAAGGATACACATTATTATCAAATTAAATTATGACAAGTTTTAGGAATGTTTTTTATTTTATTATAATGTTACTTTTACCTTTAATTACCCAATTTACCATTAACCAATGTAATAACATTTACTACTAAAGTTTCTATTCATAATGACAAAAAATAAAAGGGTAATATTTAAATATTTTGGACATTCTGATTCTTAATATGGAATCCGTTTTCTTAAATTCAAAACATATAATTGGATGAAATTAATTTAAAATTAATACACATCAAAATGAAAAAACAGGTTTTTTAAATTTAAAAAACATCAAAATATTGACATGCGTTTATATCTAATATCAATTAGAAATTAATTCCAATGAAAAAAATTAGATTAAATGATAAAAACATAATGAAAATATACTTTAAAAACAATTTAAAATATAGTCTAACCATATAAATAAATTAGAAGAAAATGCAATTTTGAATTAAAATTTAGTATTTTTCCCTATTCATTAAAAATTAATATTATCAGAAAAAAGACAAAAAAAATATCCAAAGTGAAATTTAAAGCCCTATTGAAAATTAGAATATTATTTTTTTCAAATAGAACTTATAAAAGTGTCACAAAAGTGATTTAAAATGGGTTCACCATCAAAATGTGGTAAAATGACATTTCTTTTTAAAATACATCTTTTATATGAAAAATTGAATTTGTTCTTTTTTAATTCCTAGAAAATATATAAGATTAATTTTAAACATTAAATTGAATATATTATAGATATATTTCATTATTTAAATCCATAAATCTTGATTTTATTATTTAATAAACTCACTTATTTTCATTTAAATAGTATTTCAAAAAAACACATCCTTTATAAAGAATTGGTTTTAATTTAAAATCCTTATTAATTAAGAAAAAGAGAATCATTATATAAAAAAATATAAACCATATTTTCATAAATTAATTAATATTGTTCATTCTTTCCATTTTAACACCTAGGTTATAAGGTAACATAATAATATTTACTTGTTCACATAAGTTCGATGTGATGTATTATGTAGGCTGTCGAACGTATTGTCTCCTTTTAAAAACATGGAATGTTACAATAAAAACACCCTATAAGGGAAGAGAAACAATTCCATTGAAAACCCTATTTGGGATCTTTTTCAAGGCCTTAGATGCCATAAAATCAGTCATGCATTTACCTCCACACCATGTGTGGGAAAGATCAAGGCAGGTTGGAAGGAGAGTATTACATCTTCGGATCAAATAAGTAATTTATTAGAGAGTAGAGGTGATACATTTCAATGAGTTTTATGTAACCTTGGATTATATTTCCACATTATATTAAGATTTTCCCTTAGAGTGGAAAATTTAAATTCCATTAAGCATGGATTCTTCTTCCACCTTGAGTGAATTCCAAACTCCACAAAAAGGAGAATAATGAGAGTAATATCGATCCCCTTAAGTCATGAACCACTCTTAAACGCCAAATTAAATCTTGGATACAAGACCCATATGTATTCAGTTTGAGACCACTAGAAGGGAAAAACCATCTCACCCACTATCCCTTGGGTTGGGGGCTAGGTAAGGCGTGGTGATGTTGTCTGGACAAAAAACACCTAAGAGAGGGGGCATTCTCCCACTAACAGAGAAGACTATCAACATTTGACACTAAATATATAGTTCACACTGTAATACCAATATAATAGGGGGTCCTATTTCTTGTTTGGTTCCCTACCACCCTAAGGATTCAATAGAAACTCGTAAGGAAAATAGAGTGAGCCCTCACCTAATGCCTAATATTATTGGTTCCCCTAAACCACTACCGAAGGAACTCATCTAGGGATACCACTAAAGGGATAAAACCTTTTAACTCATAAAAAACACTCCATATTTTCAAGTATCACTCTATTTAGAGAAATAGGTGGGGTGTGGACTCCTATTTATGATCCTTTTAGTAGGAGAATCTTCAAATGATATAAATACCCTTCCATTTAATAGTTGTGTCTATAGGAAGATCATTATTACGAACCCTACAAACGAAGAAGTTGAAATTAAAGGGTAGGGCCTTTCATTAGAGGATATCACCCCAATTATTTCTAGGTTGATGTATGGATGATACCTTTTTATATTCCTTAGCTGAAAAATAATTGGACGAGGTACCCAATAAAATGAAAACATACAGTGACTCCTCCAGATGAATGCTATCATAGATATTTTAATGGATGCGATTCAGAATGGAATTTATGAAGGATGGGACTGAACTATCCTATTTTAATGTTATTTTATGTACGGGGGACCCTTGATAGTCTGGGACCTTAGAAATAAAATTACATTTCTAAAAATTATGTCACTGTGTCCAAGGAACCCTTGGGAGTGGCGTTGGAGCTCCATAATGTTACTACGAAAGGACTTCCAAAGAGGAGATGAGTTCCCTCTAATCAGGAGAACAATATTCCCCTAATTTCCAATCATGAATCTTCTCCATAATAAGATACCTTAAATTGTTTCTCATTATATTTTTTGTTGAATGAAATACATCAACTATCACATTCCTCAAACCAATACACCCATTCTCCACAGGTTTCACAAGGTTCACCTAGAAATCCCAATGACACATCACCTCCCCCCCGGGAATCCCAAATGAAGGGATTTAAAATTATATAAATATATTTAATAGTCATTTTAAGAATTTTATAACTATAAGGATTTAAATATGAATGTATGACAGGACACAGTTGATGAGGGTGATATTTCTGCCAATGAAAAGAAACAGATTTTTCCTATTTGTAATTCTACTTATTATCTTACTAAAAATGTTGTAGAAATGTATAATATGGATTTTTCCTAGATAAATAGGTATCCCAATTTAATCCATAGTTAATTACTTCCTTTTAATAACAAAAAATCATTCAACATTTTCCCTTCAATTCTACACACACGTGTTATGGAGGAACACATGGATTTTCACCTTAGTGATGATTTTTTGACTGCACTTGGTATAATCTCCCATGATTTTGTTAAATAATATAATAGAGGTGTTACTTCCATTAAGGAAAAATATTATGTCATCAGGAATAAATATGTTAGAAACCATAGTGAACTATCCCCCATATAGATAATTCTTGATGGCACCCCACTGAATGCTGAAGCTCACAAGTATGTTAAGAGTCTTGGGCAATAATAAAGAATATAAGAGAAAGAGGGTTTACTTATCTTATCCACTTATTCTTTTTCATGAAGTCACGCTACATTCTCATGAAAGTGATGTTTAACCAAGGTGAGATAAACCACTAAAAGAATATGTCGATAACCCATTCGAAGAAACCTATGCTTCTCATGAAGAGAAGGATGAAGATACATTCGAGAAGATCATAAGCCTCATCCATGTCATTCATAATTTCTATATTAGATCCTATAAACTTCATTTAAATTTCTACAACTCTTTCATGAGAAATACCCATATATCTTGTGATAAAACAACCTTGGATGAATGTATGTTATACCTCTGATCCCTAAGAGTGAATGTACTTATATGTTCTTTTGGTGGTGATGGTAGCAAAGCTTTTGTAAGAAGTGTTACATAAACTAATAAGTCTATATTAAGATATGGATGAAGGATATTTCAACTTTGTGATAATAACCATATTGGTGACATTGAAAATTTGTTTAAAATGTCCTCTTAGAAGAAATCTTGAATTTCCTCAATGAGATCCTCCTTAATAATATCTTGTGAGCTAATGTAGAAGGACCCTGGAAAATCTTCTGGGCTTTGGGAACATTCCTATTTTAGGGACTTCATATTTTCCTATATCTCCTCCTCTTATGTTATGCTCTCTAGTCGATCATTGACATGTGAGTAAATAATGCATGGGATAGAATTTAAAATTTCTCCTTGACCACATGTGTATCTGCTATACATACTAGATTTAGGAAGACAAAGGAGTCAATTAAAATGAGAGGAAACTATAACGAAAATAACTACCGGATCTTTAGTAAAAAAACTATGATTAATCCAAATTGTAGGAATATTATAGTGGCTCTTCTCTTTCAATAATTCAAGAAATAAATTTTTATTATGATTCCCTTCTTTTATCCAAGTGGAGTCCGATATTTTGTGAATGATTCTTAACTACTCCAAAAAAATCTCATTAAATTGTTTCTTTTTTATATCCGAAAAAATGTAAAATAGTCATTATACAAATCTTCATCTAGATTAAAATCAATATTATTGATCACTATTTTAAGAGAGTCCAAAGAGTTTTGAGAATATTGAAGGGAATTAACCCAGACCATAATATCAGTGCTTAGTTGATGAAACATGTTATGTAATTTAATCCAATACATACCATAAATTGGTTTCTCCTAGGAGCCTTGAACTATTTCAAGGTAACTTTGGTTATGCATCCAACATCTAAAAATTAAGAAATTTCCCCCACAATCTTGTCCTGATTTAAGCTAAACTAATGGGGGGAGTGGTCTGAAAGAACATGAGTCAAGTGAGTGATTTATATGTCAGGAAAGGCCGAAATATCTTGAATATTGTCAAGGTAGTGGTCTACTATACACCACATGTGATGGCTACCCCTCTCGTTATTAAACTTGGTAAATTTCGTCCTTGAAATTACAAAGTCCATGAGTCCCTCTTGAGTTGTAAATGAGTAAAAAGACATCATATACATGAATGAATATAATCACCCGACTTTTTCTCCTATACATCAATAATATAATTAAATTCACTATAGTGAACCATGTCTCCTCCCTCGGATTAAATTATTTGAGATAAATCCATAGAAACTAATTAATTATTGAATCACATTTAGCATTCATGAAGGAGAAATAGAACTCCTTCTCAACATTTATAATTCGGACTCTTGGGTGCTAGTTCAAAGCCCTAACATTATCAATTCTCACTAAATAATTACAAAAAACCCATGGGTACTAGTTCACTGGATCATCATGCATAAAATCACAAAAACCAATTGTCTTGATAAAGACCCCAATCATAGAGGTATTAGGTTTTTGTTCAAGAAAAACAATAATAGAAGCATAATTTTGGGTTCCTCATTAGATAGGTAGTCAGTTTTTTTTACCAAGGATCCCAAACTACAACATTTTAGATAATTAGAGACCTCATTGGAAAAGGGGGCACCTGGAACTGGCCCTAAGAAAATTAATCCCCTCAACTCATGAAGTTTAATCTGTTGAAATTATTCTATATTGGGATATTGTACACAACACATTGGATGGAAGTGAATGAACCAAAGGACACTGAAGCTCTTCCTTAACTGCTAGTGAATGAGGCTGGACACTTTTATTAACCAAATGAGGTTGGAAAGGACTATTTGGAGAATTAAATAATACACTGTAGATGTTATACACTATGATAAAAGGAGATATAAGACCCGGGGCCTAGAGAAAATAGGATCAATAGAAAAAAATGTCGTCAGTGGGAGATTTCCCTTTAAAGTATTTTCTCAAGAGAACTGGATTAATGTTCAACAATGGGGGAGTTGGTGGTGATGGTTATGGGATGAGGGCCAAGCAAAGGGAGTAGTGAAGAAGTTTCATAGGGAGAGAGTATGTATAGAGAGTGGTAGGATTTGGGAGGAATGAGATGAGGTCCAAGCAAGGGGAACAAGAGGGAGATACCATGGGACGAGAAAATATAAGTGGGGAGGAGGATCAAGGGGGAAGGGAATTTGGGGGTTCAACAAATGATTCTAGGGACACTGAAACTATATACTCAAGTGATTGATCAGTTCCCAATCTCGATGAGGATTATTCACCTTTAAACATTGGATTCTTATGACCATCTGAAGGGCACCAAAAACAAAGATTTTTGCAATCTGACAATGAGTGTCCATGGAGATGATATCTCATATAGAAGTGGGGAACCACAGGATGTGAAATAGATTTTCTTCATTCAAGATAATCCATGTATTGAAGTATCATATATGATGGGAGTGGTGAATATAGGTCCATTATGATGAAAATATGATCTGAAGTAACATCATCAAGTTGTAGAGTGCAGTCTTCCACATAGGGGAACTCTCCAAGAAAGTACCCAACTTTCTCTATTAAATGTAAGCTTTGAAATGGAAGTCGTAACCCTAGAATCATTAGCTAAATAGCCTCAAATAAGGACTCTCAACTGTGATAGACCTCCATAGACCAATGAGAGAGGTAAAATCTATAACAAATCAGGGATCTGGGACTAAAGGACAAAACCTTAATAAAATCATCAAGGGAAGATTGGATGAAGCATAAATATTTATTATTAAGCCCAGAGACATTAGATAGAAAAAATGACTAAGGTAATGTTGTAATTGAAGGAGGATGTAGAAAACTGATTTTGTAGTTACATCTTGAACGTGACATTAAAAAATCATGGGGAGGGGAGGCCAGCCTGGTCATAGCACCTCCCTCAGTTTTTTGATCCCATGAGGATCATCCGGTAACTATCCAACCATTTAGAAATTTATAGGGTTAGTATATCACAACTACATTGGGCTATGAAATGATACAAATACCAAGAAGTGGACTAATAAATTGTGTTCTAGTGCATATCAGTATAGATACACTCCCAGGAGGGTGATCAATCTAACTTAGAGGGGAAATGTGAGTAATGGGGAACACATTATTGCTAAATTCACAAATTATTCCCTACTTATGTGGTGAAATTCACTTTTCTGGGAACATGTCATCCAACCCCTGTTCACCACATGGCCCTCTTAGGGGATTCCATAGGGAAACATCACTTGTATGGTCCATTTTTTCATTTATATCTAGGTGTTCATTTGGGAAAATGCATTTCCCATCTTAAGTGTTTATCTCATTGAAATCACAATGGAATGGTCTGTTTATCCATTTGAGTCTATTTTCATTCTGGAATAAACAAGTATTATATTTATCTCCAAAAGGTTTTTGATTATTATATTGTTCTTGGGGATCACCACCCTCTCTAGAAATGTGGTAGTATCTAGGTATAAGTGTCCCTCAACATCCTCAGATAGGTTCAATAACCCCCCTCCCATAAACATTGGGTATAAGATCCTCTACATGTAGATCAGATAAGTCCAGTATCCCCCACATATACCCAGGGGGTATGATTCTCTTTCTGTGGAGTAATTTTCTGCCCTAACTAAAGATCTCTAATAGGGGACAGGATCCACCAATGGAGTTGGTATTCCCCCCATGTAATTGGGGAATTGGATCCTCCACCAAAAAACTAGTAAGGTCACATAGTTTTCCTCATATAAATAGTTTTAATACTTGATCATTGCAATTTTATTGTTGGAACATAGGGTGTGGTACTCTATTTACTGATGAAAATGATTCTATAATTACTATCCTCCCCTTTATGGATCTTTAAAATAATGTATTAGATAGACAGGTTAATCAGTAAGACTCATTTGGGGTTTGTCACTCCATAGAACACCATGAGTTACCTTTGAGATATGATAAATAGATGGTTATCAACTCAATGATTTGTATACTATTTTTTGTTTTAGGCTCCCTTTTTTGCTCATATGTTATGACTTTCAAGGATATGTGTTGAGATGATTGGGTCCTTCCTCATGTCCTTGATAAATCTAGTGGTAAATAGTATATGGATTACCTTATCTTTGGTATACCCTTGGTTACCCTCTCAATCTAGGATCCTAAGATGACTTGTGATTCTATATTTTTTTGTGGTTATCAAAGGAAACAAAATGTACTCACCTATTTATTGATTTTATTCCCATGCATACTATGTATGTGTAGCATATTCATAGGTTTATAGATGATATTGATAGACATTGATATAATGTTCCTTATTCAGAGATAATTTCGGTTAAAAATTGTTGATGTAAGATGAAGCATGGTAATCCATGATAAAGGTTGTCACCATTGTGTCTATAGATCATTTAAGGAGTACACGTAATATGGAGGAGTTTTATGATATTTTGTATTCGTAGATTACATAGGATTTTCATATGTAAATTTCCTTTATCTTTTCCAATAAGGAATTTATCTATTTTTTTATCCTCCGTTTGTATTGCATACAATTATGTTATTTATATATATTCTATTATTGATTCTTGGTGTTATTGTACATTGGATATATGTCTCTATTGTTGTCTTATGTAGGCTAATACCTCTCATGGTGTGTGATTTTTCTACTCGATGCTTATCTACATCCTCTACCCTATTGGAGGTAGGAATGGGGTGGCACACTTGAGTTTCCACCCACCAGTGTAAGGAATTAGTAGGTTGGGTCATGTTATATTATATAAGAAATATTCTCATTTAGTTATTATATAGAGATAGTCAGATGCTTCTCTGATAAAAAATATTTTTTTGTGTCTAAATTAATGATTATAAATCTTCATTTTCCAAATCCCAAAATTTTCATGCAAATATTCTCTCAATTTATTCTTCTTTAACTCTCTTTTTAACTCATCATGAATCATATATCAATTCCTCGTCATCATGATTTTTACAACATGAATATTAGAAAATAAATTTCTGACTTTATTCTGTAGAAATATCACATTTTCCAATTTGGTGGTTCTTATAAAAGAAAAATAATATCATATTAATCACTTTATTGAGTTAAAAAACGTATCCAAGCTTATTATTATCTACTTTTTCCTGATAAGATTACATATTCTTAATATAATCTTACACATGAATTTTATATCTTCTTTTATACATATAATATATTATGTATCTTAATAAATCATTGTATTCAAAGTATTTCTGTATTAAATTCAACATACATTCTCTATATGGTATGAAATATATTATATATCACAATAAGATATTTCCATTAACACATTTTAATATATGTATCCAAAATTTCTTTCATATGCACTAAGATATGTTATGTATCATCCAAAACACATTATCTTCCATTTAAAAAATTATATATCATATTATAACTCCTTTATTTTATTATGTATCATACAAATAAAGTTACATGTCTCAATAATCTCTCGTAAATTTCTAGTATTTTGTTTTGAGAAAAACTTACATATTCCATTGTCAATTTCATACCTTTAACTCAGAATTTCAAAACATTTTCAAATTTTCATATAACCTATTCAAAAATTCTCAAGGCATATCTAATCATGCCAATTCATCTTTAAATAACTCAAATGACTATGGAATATTTCAAATCTTCAAAAAAATATTTAACATAATTTATAAATCATCATACTGCATATGATAACTCTTCTTTAATTATTTCAATATTTTTCCACTAACTAATTAATTACAGCTTCAAACTCATCATTTTACAACAATAATCGAAGTGTGTTAATCAATATAAGTATTGGTCTTTATTATTGATGAAACAGTGATGCTTAATAACTATTCCAATCATTTTTATTCTTTCTCAATCAGAACACTTTATTCTTTTTAATATATACTTTTCAACCTCATCATGTATCATTTGGTAGATAGTTCTCTCATATTTTAATCACATGTGTTATTTAATATCATTAGGTATGGATCAATAATAATTACATATATCTGTGATTATTTCATTGAATATATTAATTAAAATACTTTAAATATTAACAACATCTTATCTTACCTTTTTTGATATTTATCATGATATAAATTAGATTCAATCACTTTTTCCAACAAATCAATGGGTCTTAAAAATAAAATGGAAATCATTAATACATATAACTTACAGAAAATCTATCCAAGTCCCACACATTCAACTTCATATTCATTGGTCACTTCATACTAACCTAAAATTAGCACATATTTAATTTACTTTTCATTAATATATATACAGTAAAAATAACACACTAAGTCATAATCCATTTTTTAAACTTCAATCCCCCCACTTTGTATTTTTTCAATACCAATTTTAATTCTAAATTCAACATCATTATCCCACTAATTAATAATAAATGAAAATTTTCTAGTGTAAATTAATCGAATATTCATCTCATGATTCTCCCAAGATTGAAATTTCATATTCTCCCCCTTAGTAAGACCTAATACAATTTAGAGAATGGTAGAATCATATTTCTTTTTATATTTGAGCTATTAATTAATATAATTTAAGTAAATATAATAAATCTCAGTTTTTAAAATAAGAGTGAGTAAATTTTACATCAAATAAATTCATAAACATCTCAATGTGTTATACCAACTCAAAAAATTATCTACTATGGTATGTTGAAGAAGATTTTATAATTTCATTTTAACACCTCCACTTCAATCCAAAAAATCTTCAAAATATAAAAGTGATGGAAAGTTTCTATAATTACAATTATTTTTTTAGATTCCATGTCTTTTCAATACTCAATTTCAACCTTTAGCTCTAAAATCAATTCCTTCAAAATAAGGATATGAGAATAAGACAAACATAACTATTAAATGAAATTTCTATTCATTTTTTAGATATTTATATTCATAAGATATTATATATTATGGTATCTTACTTTTATCTCTACCACCCCCCCCCTTTAAGGGATAAACTCTAACATCTCTTCATAATGGCTAATGTTATTACAAATCAACTCCAAGGATTCGTTGATAAAACATGAAATGTTACAAGAAGGCATTATGATATCAATAATATCTGTTTATGAGGGATATCTCTTTATGTTGTATAGTTATCACTACATTCACCATGTTATCCCCATTTAGATATCACCTTTAATTCCATACACATAAACATAAATAGATAGATACAGGAATAATCTGAATTCTCATTTACCTCTTAATTAGATCAATATGGTTGATTGTTTATTATCGACACACCAAAAAATTATTTTTAGATCTTATTTTGAGAGAAAACTTCATGTTTTATATTACTTTGACTATATATATATGAATCTTTTTTGGTCGTATAGTATTACTTATTTATTCTATTTTTATTCTAATGTGGAATTGGTCTTTTCATATCAGTTGACTAGGAACATGAATTCAATTTTTCTTTCACTATCTTTCATACATTTCTAGCTTTTTGGCCACATGAACATGCATTATTTAGTAACATTCTTAAATTTCTTGGATTATATACATGGTTTCTTAGGAATTTCTTGGCCATCCTTCCTTAAAACCCACTCATATTCTTTTTGGATGTCTTCCACCAAATTTATATTGTTTTCGTTATTGTATTGATTATCTTTGTCACTTATGTATTCTAAATTCAATATTTCTGTATATTTTCTTCTTAAAAGGGTCCATGTTATTTCCAGATATCTCAAAATAAAATTATCTCCACCTTTCTGGGGTAGTTTCCATATAATAATTATTCTCAAGAGTCATTTCCTTAAGAATTTTCATTTTCCCGTACCAAAAGGAAAACTCATCATTTTTATTTATTTTATTTTATCATATTATATTATTACATAATTTTTGACATTATTGGTTTATACATACCCTTATTATTATACATTGTGAACACCGTTTTAAAACTTCTATATAATTTTTTAATACATTCAATTTTTTTTTCAAGTGAACAAATTTCTATTTTATATGTGTTTTACTTCTATATAATATAATTAATACTTACATTAGATCTTATACCACTTTTTTCATACCTTTTTGGCATTTCAAGGGTTAACTTGTTATTCCAAAAATCAGTGGAATTGTGATAAACGCTTCCATATCACCAATGGTGAACAATATGCATTGTTCTTCCACCTTTAGTTATGATCTGGATGGATTTTTTCTCTCGCATTTTTTAGACCAAACAACTCTTTGAGATTTATTTAGGGGACCTATCTTCTTTCAAATTATTTCACCATAATTTGATATATTTATGGGTTTTTGTTAATTTTTATATACTCATATTGTTCTATATTATGAGTTGTAATCTTCACTTTCCATCTAACTAGTGTTAGAGAGAAAGTATATCTTTCTAGAACAAGCTTTACCTATTTCTTTGAACTTGCATTATATAGATCTTACGATGATATAAATTCTTTATTTATACTATAATTAGTCATTAAAATAATTAACTTATTACAATATTTCATGTAAGTACACCACTTCTCAAATTCATGTAAAGATTATTCTTAAGTCACTTTAATATTTTTCATTTTTTGCAACCAATTCAAGCCACTTTATATTTAGTGTGATATTTTAATATCGAAGAAATATAAATTTATCATCACATTCCTTTTTCAACATCTCAACTTGATATTTATAAAACATACACTCTTCTAAAATTACAAGATCATTTATCCCTTTACCATTGATTTCTAGCTAAGTATAATTGATATCCATGAAAGTTATTTCAGTTTCTTCAAGTACATAGATTCTTTATTTACTAATTTTAATTTTATTAACATTCATATTAATAAACTTATAAAATAATTATTTATCCATGTTGAATTTTTTCTACTGGATCGATAATGATTAATATTTGGATTCAATAATTTTTATGAGGTAGTTTCAATTTTGAAACGATTATATCAATGCTTCTTCATTGTCAACATCTTCCAACTCTAGCTATGATTTCTCATCTAGTAGTCCCTTTATAAACTCTAATATATACATATATATATATGTGATTAAATAAATAAATATATTTTTTATATAATAATTGACTTCAATTAAAACATCCTTGAGTGATTTAGTAGTCACGTTCTTATCATAACTTCAACTTGATTCATTAATAGGAAACATATGGATATATAGACTACCACTTTTATTACCTTCAATTAGGGGTGTACCCTCTTTCTCATTTGAAATCATTATCAACATATTTGACTCTTTATTATGCCTTTTATTCAAGTATTTGGTTGAAAACTAAATGTTAGTGTTGATAGGGATGAAAATTTCAATATCTATCTAAGGAGAATGAGAATATTCTTCAAGTATACAGTTCATATTTAACAGATAAATAAATTGGAAAGAAAATATATCCAATTCAAGGGAATATTGATTAGATTGATAGAACTTGAAAATATTAGTAGGATCATTCATTTATACTAATAAGGGGGTGAATTAATATGAACCAATTTTACTAAATTCATTTCTCTCCTAACAACCCCTCTTAATATTAGATCCTCACCATGGGTAAAAATGAATGGATCTGATTATAAATTCTTATAATAAAACACCACATGAAGAGTAGTAAATTAAAAAAAGAAGTTTAACCAACTATTTTTACAAGGTTGGATCCTAATATGTGTATCTATTACTTGTAGCATCAAAATTGAGTCTAACACACAAATTTATACTATAATAATCAAGTAACAATAGGTGATGAAGGTATCATCCTGAACCACTATACTATTTTTTGAAAATATTATACATCTTTTAGACTAATTTAAAATATCATAATTGTTTATTTATATTGATTCATGTCAATTTTAAAGGGATTCTCTCAACTTACTACTAAATAAGATCTTCAATATTCTTTAAGTTGAAATTTTATATACTAGTATGATCATATCCCACAATATGATCCTTAGACAAACAAGAAAAAATTGTATATAGCAGAATGATCTCAAATATATTCATCCCCACTTAGTATTATTATTATTCTTCAATAGTATCAACACATAGGAATATATATGTTTCTATAATAGTCTTGACCTTAATCAACTCCATATATCTCCTTCATCTTTGGATTATATGATATATGTGTACCATATTAAGGGTCTTTAAAATTTCTTCTTACTCCACAACACACAAGATATTTTTTTAGAATCTCACAGTCTTCTCTTTAATTCTATTTCTTCGATACATATGGTATTAAATAGAGTACAATATCATTTTATTCTTCTCTTTTTCCCTTGTTACCTACTTCTAATTATTATCTTCTTCTATTTATATCCTCAACAGATCATGTGACTGTTTCCACATTATTTATTCACATTTTTTTATAGTAAAATTATTCCTTGTATCTTCCAAAAAGAAACACCCCAATTATCATCTTCAATTTGTACAAGATCATATATGAAATATTCTCATTTAATTATCCATTAAAACTATTCAATTCATTCATTAATAAAATATTATATTTTGATATTTATAAATTATTTAAAATATTTATATTTGAAAACCTCAAATTATTATTAGAATATTATATCAATTGTATCCTTTAATTACCATTCTCAATCATCTTTAATCACAGTACAATCCCTTGGCATAGTGAACTTTATGACATTAATATCATTAAAGAATTTCCGGACTCCACTATCTTGAAATATCTTATTTTCCAAACTTATATATCATATGTAATAAATAAAATATCTTACATATCACTTCAGTGAGTTGAAATATATTATGTTTTCTCAATAATATCATCAGTATACTCATGATAATCGTATGTATTCTCAACAGGATATTATTCATGAATTTTTATATATTTTGAAATACATATAATATCTTCTGTATCATAGTTCATAATTACCTTAAATATATTTTAGAATCAAATTCAAAACATATATTTTGTATTCTCTAAAATATATTATGTATCACCCTAATATTATTCCACTTCCTCATTTTAGTATGATATTTAAAAAATATCTTCTGTAGAAACTTGTATATATTATGTATCATCAAGAAAACCTTAAGTAACAGTTAAAAAATGTTACATCTCACATTGTGAAACCAATATTTTATTACATGTCATCTAAATATTGGTATGTACATTAGTAATCTCACGTACATTTACAATTTTATATTCTATGAAAAACTTACTATGACATTTCAATTTTCCACCTTTTATTTTTAATTCTATAAATTATTAAAATAAGATTAGAACATCTTCTAACATTCTCATAGAATCTCTTATAAATCAGATTCATCTTAAAATAACTCTAATGTCTCTAATAATATATCAAAATTTCAAAAATAATTTCATTATGCTGTTACGAAATGTTAATTGTATTTTAAAGTCTATATTCTCAACATTCAGAAGAAGGAACTCTATAAAAAATGGCTTGAACCTATAGAGAGTGTTGAGGAAGCATAATATTGGTTCGTGGAAGGTTTTTTTAATGATAGATTCCTGAACATGGAGTTCTCAAGGACACTGTTCGGATGATGATGTGTGGAAGTTACTCAAATAAAATTAAGTATGGTGTTCTTATGTAAATGTAATTGGATATTTTTTAATTGTTGTGTGTGCATCAATTGAGGGATGTGAAAAAATAACTTTTACATTCTATAAAATTTAATGTTTTTTGTATCATTTTTTTTAAGAAATTATTGGTTTCCAATACCAATAGTAGGTTCCTAAAAAATATCAAAAGGCAGTGGAATAGGTTTACTATCTAGGACCCACTATTAAGGTGGAGTGGGACCATCTGTACCTATGGGTGGAAAATAACTAAGATGAAACATGGTAACTATGAAAATATATTGGAAATATTTTATTCTTATATTAAATGAAAGGAAACGTCAATTTTCTCCCAAATATATAGGACTAAATTTCAAACCACATAAAATTTTTATTATAATTCCTTAATTTCCATTTTTATGAGTTTTTTCATTGTTTATTTTCTTTATTGTATTAGGGTGTTAATCTAGCGTACTGAATTATTTTCAGTATGAATTCTATGTTCTATTAAATCTATTTTGTGGGGATTCATCCAGACATAAGAGTTATATATCTTTGTTCTAGGCTTAAATCTTATAGAGGTTTTTTTCCAGTGATCAGTGGTCATTGGAATACCAATATGTGTTAACAATGCTTGGGGTTTATAAAGGAACCGATTATCAGTTTCAGACTCTTTAATTAAAATTATTATCTCTATATTTTTTTATTTAGTTGGAGTCATATTTTTCTAAAGGTGTGGAATCAGAAGAAGAGAAGTTCCAAATAGAAAATTTCAGTGGGACAGACATCAGTTTCTCAAGGATATAGATAGAGGATTTCCTAATTAAGAAGGAATATATGGTTTAATTTAATTGATTAAAACTAGAATAAATGGATAAATAATAATTGGAAAATATTTATAGGAATGAATATAGAGTATTTTTATGAGAATCCAAAAACAATAGATCTGAATAAGGTTACGAAAGAAATGTATAAAAATACAACAATAATGAACAAATTATTCTAGATGTAGAGGTTATTAAATATTATAATTTCATAAGTTATACCAGTTTATAATTATTTCAATGACTTTAACATGATTTACATTAATTTGAATCAGTTAATGAGAAGTTCATGAATACATGTAGTCTTTTTTTCCACTACCATTACTAATATGAGTATATTAATTTATGGTGACTATAAAAAATAATTCATGAAGTCCGAAAAATCAAGTGTTTCAGGATATTTGAGATCTAATTTTGTATGAAGATCATTGGTAGAAGGAATTCAAATAACCTATAAGAACCATACTCAATGTAGAAGGTAGATGATTTTTATTTCAATGGAAATGTTAGGTGAAATTGGAAGATATGTCAAGGGAAATAGGTTGAGGTAATTTGGTTATGATTGGACTCAAATGTTAGCACTATAAGAAGAAGTTTCACTTAAATAAATATTACAAGTATCATGGGGTGAATTTCAAATGGATTTATTCTAAAATGTTTTGTTCTAAAAACAACACAGTTGAAGGCGAGTGTAGTTTACCACTGATTGTTAATATTTCATTGGAAATAAGGATTATTAATTTTTAGGCCTCATTCCATTCTATAACTAAAAGGGGATAGATGGTGAATTATGTGTATAGACGTTAAGAGAGGTTAATATAGTCAATTATAAATCTCTTTAGATCATGGGTAAGGGTGATGTAAATATATAAATAATAAACTGAAGCTCCTTGGACTTATATGGAGTTCGATGCATATTTTTTCTAGATGAATTAGGTTTCAGAATAACCATATCAAATTTTGTATAGAAGGTTACTCTGGATCCTAGAGTAGTGTCTAGGGGTTTAAAAGATGATTTTTTGTATCAAATAGGAATATAATATAGAGAAATATTTTTTAGAGTTTCAAATTCTGGAATCCAAATTTATGGCATTTCTATTTTGAAAACCATAGTGGGAAGATCATGTTTTTTGTAACGACTAATGGGATAGTTCATATTCATCACAAATATTTCAGATCTTGTGAGATTTTTTTAATCAAAAAATAAATAAATGTTTTATTTAACAAAAATTCAAGTGCACAAAATTTTCAGAATCTAGAACATACTCATTCTGAATTTTTGGGTCTTGTACCCATACATTATCATTTTGGTTCAAAGTAATTCATTAAATTAATTAATGATTCAATAAGGAAATTATGAGTTTACTTTTTAAATAAAAATCAATTCTATTTAGAGGTATTGTTTGATGAAGGTACATGGTGGAAAAACATACCAAAAATTAGCTTAAGTGTTTATGTTATAATAATAGTGGAGAATATTTTAGTAAGGAATTCTTGAAGATTTAATGGAGAATATGAATCATTTTTAGAATTATTTTTCTAAAACACCTGAATAAAATGCTGAAGAGTAAAGGATGAACCAAAAATTATCTAAAAAGAGATATATCATGTGAATAATTTATGGAATGTCTAAGGGAAATTGGGTGAAAATAGTTAAAAATAGTTCTTATTTTATAAACATAAGTATTTCTATACTATAATGACCCAATATTTTGGATTGTTTAAATTAATAATATTTTTAATACCTTATGTCACACGTAAGACTGATGTAACGGAAAACCCAATAAAAACGAACTATGAAGTATTAAAATTTCATGAATAATATCATCATTTCTAGATAAAAATATTATAATCAATTAAAATAATTGTATATTATCATTCTATTTTATTTATATTTTAAAAAGGATGTTTTTCAATGAATCATTTACCAAAAGGGTATAATATATTAACTCAATAAAATAAATTTATAAATTTAAATTTTTATATTAATAATAAATATTTATATTTTTAAACTATTAATTAAATATTAAATTATTTTAATATTTATATGAAATAATATTAAATACACATGATGTTTAAGGGTTTTTTGAATAATTTTTTTTAATATTTATTATTTTTGATAAAATAATTAAATTTATAAATAATAAAATTTTATTTTGATAGAAACTAATTCATTTTTAATTTATAAATTCAAAATTATCTTTGGGTTAAAGTTTTTTTTTCAAAAAATATAGATTTTTATGTGAATAGTGAAAAATACTATTTTGAGAATACCTTGATTTTTTTGACATTGTTAATATATAAATGTGAATTGTAAATTTATGAAACATTATTATAAAAATAAATATGTATTTTATAAGTTAATTTATAATTTAAAAAAAATATTTTAATTTATTGACCCATATTTTACTTTTTAGAAATGAAGCTAATTTTTCAAGAAAAAAGGATTTAATACATTACACACTTAGTTTTTAAAATGAAGTTTTATCACTTTTCAAAATATAATCAAATAAAATTAATTTATAATTTTTCATCATTAGGTCAAAATTATTTTATAAGGTCTGTTTTATTTTTTTCCATGAAGGATATGTTACCGTATGTAAAAACTAGTTACCACACATAAATCTAAAATTTTAAATTAAACAATCTACAAGTAAAAAATTTGAAACATCCCTAAAAATGTTTGGTAATGTATATATGAATAATTTATAGACCTTTTCACTTATTATCACCATTTTTTCTCAATTTTGGATCCACATTATTTGATAGTGACTTCCCTTTATTGAATATTTATGGATATTTTCAAAAATCCACTCCTTTTCATTTATAAAAGGGGAAATCATCTCCTCACTTCACATAAAAATCCATAAGTTTCAACCCAAATCTAAAAAACCCCTTTTAAAAAATCCTATAAAACATAATTAGGTTTTATACTTCTCAAAAGAAAACCCATCAAAGGTTTAATCTCCTTTGCAAATGTGATAATCCAACAAGTGAGGTATAAATTCTTAACCTCTCTTTATTTTCTCAATTTATTAATGTTTTCTTTATTGTTATCCAAAAATATTTTAAATATATTATAATGATAAATTGAGTATAATTTTTATAATTTTATGTTATTTCACTGGTTTGGTAATAATCTACCACCCCTTCCATTTCTATTAATAAAAAATCATGAATCATGCATTGTGCGAACTACCGCCTCCAAAAGGCATTATGTTTATTTTTCATTCATCGTCTTAAAAAGAAGGGCCTAATAAACAATTTAATATGTAATTATTTTATTTATTATATATTTTATATTCTTAAATTATAATCCATATTAATCATTTTCTATGTTTTATGTAAAATTAATTTATCTTCCATGCATGCGTGTAGAATACCACCTCCATTGAATGCTCGATTCCCATTATTCATATCACCATCACCATACATGGATGGTAATAATAATAGTTTAAAATATAAACATTATTTTTATTATAGGAATAAGGTTTTTTAAAACTAATTTAAAATTTATTTTAATGATATGAGTGGTGAAAAATCATTTTTAACTAATCATCTTAAACAAGCAAACTAGGAGGAAAAAACATATTCATAATATGAAATTTTTTCATATCCATAAATAATTATCCTAATTATTTATAATTTATATATATAACACTATTAGATATTAAATTATATCACAATTATACTTCTAAAATTATATTTTATCTTAATTACCTCATAATCATCCATTAATCATGGTATGTTCATGTTTTGGTCAGTTTGACCACCTACTTAAACAATTATAGGAAATTATATCATGGATTATTATTAAAACATAATTAAATTAATAATATGATATATATATATATATATATATAATTACTTTTTTCCTAAATGTTACATCAATATTTAACTCAATAATTAAAAAAAATCCCTTTATAAGCAAAAAATAATTGAAAAATGTTCATTGTAAATTTAAATATTCGAGGATAAATACTAAAGTACTCATGAATATTAATTTATACATTATAATTCACTAAAATTTATCCATTAAAGTAACTATAAAAAAATTGGAATGATGAAATTTAGGAAAATAATGAACTACAACACCACTATTATGAAACTAAACTATCAAAATTACCCACACCCGGCATGCATAATAGGTAACAACTAGCTAATATAAATATAGAGAATAATTAAAAATAAATTTTATAAAATGTTATATAAATAGAAATTTTTATTAAATGGGTGATTAATATATTTATGTTTGTTACATAGGATCACATATTTCATTCGGATAAGTCACGAGACAAGGTATGAGTTTTTATTCTCAAATTCCTCCCTATAAGAAAAGTTTTTAATTATGATTTAATTATTTTTAATTGGTTTATATGATTTATAAGTGAGATTACCTATCATAATATACCATATATTCTTTGTATTTTTATTTTTATTTTAATCCTACTCTTTTAAGGGTTTTCTATTAAAGTGTTAATCAAGTTGCAATGTGTTATTTGTCACAAATTTCAATTCCTTGAGACATGTTTATTTTATACACCATGTATACTTTTTCATCATTAAATTATAGGTCCATTATAATTTTTTATCAGGATGAACTTATATTTAATTATGTTTTATTTATATATTTATGGGTAAAATTTCACTTTTTATTGAAACCTTCATACCTTTTTTTATGTCACCTAATATTATAAAATTATCAAGAATGAACCTCCATATATTAACAATGTATTTATTTCAAGTCCATATTTTATATCCCAAAAATTTTATCCTATATTTTTTGGAATTTTAATAAGATATATTTTATATTTTATTAATGATTTTATTTAATATTTTAAAAAAGGAAATTTTAATACTCTTTTTATGATGTAAGTTTTCAATAAAAGCTATTTAAAAATATTTCCCACACCACATTTATTTTCATATTATTTATGGATCTTCATGAAATAAATACTGATGTTTATTTTTAGAAGCTAAATGTTTTATAAAGTTTTCACTTCCCATTTTTAAAAATAACCTGTAAAATTTACTCATAACGTCCAAATTTTATTAATATGTTGAAAATGATCTCATTAAGTATTTTTTTGTGGGAACACATCTTTCTTCCACCTTTGGAATATTATTTTAAAATTTATCACTAAGTATAATAGTTTTTAAAAAAATATTTTTTTCTACTATATCTACAAAATAACTCTTCTAAAATTATTTTAAAAGATCATGTATATTACTTATTTAAATATTGGTTTTTTTAACTTCTAAAAAAGTGTTTTCATCCAATTTGTTATCCTTTGAAACATATTATGCTTGATCAAGAATATTTTTCAAATAATACCACATATTTACTTTCTTTGGATGGATTGAGAAGGTTATTTATTATCCTGGGAATGATTTATCACTATCTTTTTCTTTTCTAATCATCTATTATGAATGATCCAAACTTTTCACCCAATGTATTTACTTTTTGAATACCCTTTTTTGATTCATATGATTGAAGGGTTTTCACCTAGTTTCCATTCATAGATTAATTTTTTTATAATATTATCAAAACTGTATTTCCTTTATTTATATGTTTTAAATACCATATGCTTTATTGTCCTGATTGAATGTTATTTACCTATATGTTATTTGGTGTCGTTGGATACCAATTTATTTGTCCATAGGTTAGTCATGAATTGGTTATTGATAAAATTATTAATGATTTACTTATTATATTCCATATTAAACACATTTTCTTCCTGCTGGTTCTTTATGATATTTCGAAAGAAACCCATTTTAATATATGAGTTCTTTATGATATAATAGTTAATTATTTTCATTTTTAGTTTTTTGTGAATCCTATTTTATTTTAATGGGTTCTTTATAATGTTAAATGTGAATGAATTTTAAGTGTAACAAATATTCATAGATGAGTGACTAAAGTTTCCATTATATAACAAGGATGGGTTGTTCCATTATAAACCAAGGATGGGTGGGTTTGTTATAATCCTAAGATAATTGGTCCATTATAGACCAAGTAAATATATTTTACATTATAAAAATGATACTTTTGGGTCTATTATATTCCTTTAATTTGTTGTTTTAATATTTATATCTCGTGATATAATGTATTAATGAGTACCTTTTCAGCTTCTAAAAATCATGGTCACTAATGGTGTGGAATGTAATTTTCCTTATACTAATTTATGAATCATATTTGATGGATGTTTCAATGTTTTAGTCTCATTCTAATGACTATGTTATTATCTAATGTATCATGTTTATTGAATCACTATTTTTATTCATGCATTATATTATATGAATCATTATTCCATTGTCTATGACCTTCAGCTTTTTGGGTATGATTTTCTTATGTATATTTATTATACACATATGCTCATTTTATGAACACTTATGATCACTGATTTTTATCTCTTATTTTTACCCTTATTGAGCATATAATCTCAAAAATTTCATATTTTTCAATTTCTCTTAGTTATAAATAAAATAAAATTTTATAATATATATATTATTGCCTTATTTAGAAAATTTTTGGGAGATGTTTAAGACACGTTATATATTAAGAATTTTCTCTCATAGTGGACAAAGATTAACTTTAGTTAAGAGGGAATGATTTTTGTAATTAATTTTCATTCCTAATTCTACAAAACACTAAACCTAAAAGGTCTTGTCAGTGTTTTGAAATGAAATTTTTTTTATTTCATGTGATAGTCATATAATTAGGTATGTTTCATCCTAGTTGGTATCATAGCAGGGTTTTGATAAATTTTAACATTATTATATTGTCAAATGAGGACAATTTTGGAGTTATAAATTCCATTAAAGGTTGATAAGTAATGATTATTATAATTGATAACACCTTAGGTCTGTTGAGGTAATATTCTTGGGTAGGATAAGACAAATTTAGGGAAATGACTCAAAATGAGTCTAGGGTATAACTTTAGGTATATGATATAATTATAACAGTTGGAAAAAGTAATGATTGTGTGATTTTCTTAGAAATTAAATACCTATCTAGTTACTACAAGTGGATTCTAGATCTTATAAATATGTACCTAGGGATACTAACCTCAAAAAGGCAGTATTGGGTGTTAACACCATCATCACCTATGACATGAAAAATATGCCTAACTTCACACGTGGTATGAATCTTCTCGTGGATATTCTTTGGCTATTCACATTCTCTTTATAAAAAATTATGGAGTATTTATTTCCGAATTACTTTAAGGTATTAGGTTAAGAAGTATGGGAGAACACAACTTAATGTATCCAAGTAAGAACTAAGATAGTATAAGGATTAATCATGTATGAAATAGTTTAAATTAAAATATCATCAGATGAAATAATGGCATCACTATAGAAAAAATTTTAGGATTGATATTTTGTAATCATACCAGGAAAGCCCAGTCAGAGGTAAAGCCTCTGACCATTTATTAAGAAAATAAAAGTACATGGAACAAGAAACCACAAGTAAACAAGTTACATGTCATAGAATTCATACCCCTCACCATACCCGTGATATAAGACTTCCTCTGCAGTAGCTGATTCCCATTCAGAGCTGTCATAATGTTTTAGGACCTTCGCATACTTCCGTCTGAGATTCAGATTCTCTAAGGATAAAAACTCCTTAGAGGATTTCCTGATAGCAGATCTAGTTGACACCGGCTTTGGCAAGTCAGTGTAAGTCTTCCTCGTTCTTCTTTTAGCTGGGGGATTTTCCTCATTTCCAAATTTTTTCTTTCCATCCTTGACTACATCACTAAAGGAAGGCCTATCCAAGCCACCACAATTTTCCTTGTCACTGTCCAAGTCATCTCCTCATTTTCCAGCAATTACAACTTCTTGACAAACACCCGTCAGAGTATGAATCTTCTCATATTGCCCATTGATATCCATCATCGCCAAACAACGAGGGTCCTCCCCACAAATAGTACCAACATCAATATCATACCCCACAACATTCTCTTTTCCAGTCTTCAATGTGTCACTGTCCTTCATTGGCGTGCACTCATCCACCTCATCATGACCCAATTCCTGAAAACGGTTGCAGGTGTCCACTGTGATCTGAAGACCACCAACGGAAGCCAGCTGCAACTGAGAGTCTTTACCAGCTGAACAACCAGTGGGGGAAATAGGGGCCTGTGGCTCTGAACTCCACACCAACTCTCCCTCTTGCGGTCCTGCTTCATCAGCTATGATCAATATGCAAACACCAGTTGCTGCAGCATCCTAAGCAGAAAAGGTGTTCCCATGCTGCGGTACAAGTCCTGCCTTAGCAGATGCATCCAGCACTCCCCCACTTCCAGACCTAGTACCAGAAATCACACCATGTGCTTGCCCATCAACTAGGCACAAAGCCAGCTCATCCCCCTTCAGTTCAGCAGTCCCAATGTTGATGATCTCACTGACAACCCTTCCTACCTCACACTGACCAGAAAAGTTTTGATCATGTTGCAACATTTCCCCTGAAGAAGCAGGCATTACCATCTTACCTCCAGCTCCAGCGCCAGGATCGGCCTCATTTTTGTCTATCTGATCCACACCACTATGCCGAGAGAGATAATGTTTCAGTCTATCAAACACTATAGCAACTGTCGGATTGTGTGAGGCCCGCACCTGCTTCACCAATGAAATAACAACAGATGGATTATCCGAAGACCGCACCTGCTTCACCCTCGATGGCTCACCAAAACAAACAGCATTTCCATTCTTCGCTGCATCAGACCCCGGTTTTCCTTGACCAGAAGCACTACCAGGCCTCTTCACCGATGTGGAATCTCTCCTACTTCTAACTCCCCGACGACAGTGACCAGCCAAGTGACCTAGAAGACAACAACTCGAGCAGAAATCAACCCAATTCTCAAACACAACGGCTTGCCTCTAGCGGAATTTCTTGCCAACATCAATCTAGATCCATTCTACGGGTGGCTTCGAGGCATCCACCTCGACACAAATGTGAGGGTTCACTGGATGACTCACAAAATAAGTGTACGCATCCGAACATAGGAAACGGCCAACCAAATTCCCTAGCATACAAATTATCGTAGGATTTTGGAAAGGTAATGGAAGATTAGGGAGACTTACCCAGGTCGCAACTGAAGGAGGATCCCGATTCATACAGAGATCTAACGACCAGCGAAGCAGGAAGAATTTTCATCCATTACACCGGCGGGGAGCTCTGGACCAGCCACTTATCATGTCTTCCTCTGAGCCAAAATGAATAATCAGGTGACGGTTGTCAAGAAGCCCTACCACCGCACGTTCCTTCAGATCCCACTCACTAAACACGAAGCGATCGAACTCATCAACTGAGGGCCTTCATAGAGAAAAACGAGAAACCAGTGTCAAATCTAGGAAGCTTGATGCCACAGAGAATTCCAATAAAGAAATCGAAAGCTGAGGGGCCCCAAGGTGGAGCTCTGGAACTTTCGGGCTTAGGGAGATCGACGGAAAATCCGGAAGGAAGCTAGGGTTTGAGAAAGGAGCAAATTCCACCCGCTACGCCGGTGGTGGTGGAAAATCACCTCCCCCTCCCTCCACCAGGAAGGGGGGGGGGGGACCATAATCGAGCATCATCTAGGGTTTTGAATCGTGAGGGAGAAGGAGCTCAGATATTTCGTAATCATATACTCTGATTATTTTTTATAATATCATAACCATTTGGGTTTTAGTATTTGGTTAAACAGGATCACAGAGATGAAGCTGTGAAACGTATGTTTCCAAAAAACACACTATGTCTTCTAACTAAATAGTGGAGCATACGTAAGTATGAGAAAATCATTGTATATTCTTGTTATGATAGAAAATTCTAGTTTACAAGTCTTAACTAAGGTAATGGTTGAAACTATAAAAGAAATAAATTCTTGATAATATGGTTATTTTTATTAGGGAGTGAAATTTATCAATCTTATTCTTAAATATTCTAAAATTTATAAGTGTCATGTCAAATAGTTAAGGAATATTCTTTAGTATTTCTGCATTAAGGATTTTCCAAAATATGTTAATTGGAATCAATAATGATGAAAATTAATTTTATGAAAAGGTTATATTTTTGGGGATAACTATTGAAAAACACATGATTGAGGTATGGATAACTCTTATTTTTGTTATATTATTGATATTGTGGTAATGAACGGTAGATTTATTTCGATAAAATTAAGTTTAATAGTATTTATATCAATTAAATTGATTATAGATTAAAATAAAAATCAATCCATTATTTTTTTGGTGATGTTTTTCTAATTTTTTAGAATTTGATATATATTGATTAGTCTGTGACTATATGTACTAGTGAAAAATATATTTGAGAGTTTAAAATATAGTGAATTTATAAATTAATGTATAATATCATAATGTATTAATTTCTTAGATATTAAAATGTTTTTTAGATGTATATATTATGGATAATGATGATTGGGTTGTATATATATCTGGGTACATGATTGTATGAATGGTCAACATTTTTTGTAGAAGGATTGTTAACTTGGTATAACCTAATAAATTAAGTTAGATTTTATATTATAAGTTATATTCTAAATGATGAATGTGTTAAAAATACCCTCAAATAATTTAATTAATTTTCATAAAATTAATGTTATAAGTAGGAAATTTATTTATTAGGATAGAATATTACAACCTCATATATTGGATCCTTTAAATTAACACTATCTTCAATATCTTGTATCAAATGCAACACCAAAATAAAGTAAAACATGTCTGTAAAAAAACATAACATACTAAATTGACAGGAATAACATAATCACTATTAGATAAAAGGACAATAATATATTAAGATAATTTTATATTATTATTATCTTTGATTAATATTTTCAAAAAATTTCCTTTAAGAAAACCATTTACAAAAAGGTTATATTATATTACCTTAATAAAATAAATTGATAAAATTTTAAAGCTTATTATTGTAAGGAAAATTCATGTTTTGAAACTATTGTTTCTTTATTCAATTATTTATAAATTTATATGAAATACTATTAAAGAAACATCAGTTTTAAGAAGTTATTTTTCAATAAAAATGTATTTTATTTATATTTTTTACATTTATTTAAATAAATAAATATAGATATAATATAATTTTTATTTTATATTATAACTTCATTTGGAATATATAATTTCATAAATATATTAGATTTAATTTATTTGATTTTTATAAAATGATTGATTCTTTAGGGGAATAGTGTAAAATACTATTTTTACTACTACCATTTGTTTTATAAGATTATTAATTTATAAGTATAAATTTTTATTTTATAAAACATTTTTATAAGATAAAATATTTTTTTATAAGTGATTATGGAATATAACAAAATTAATTTATAAACCCATATTTGACAGTTTAGAACGTAAGTTATATTTTTTCAAAACAAATAGTACATTATACATATAGTTTTTAAAATAAAATTTTTTCACTTTTAGAACTTTAATAAATTAAAAATAATTTAAAATTTTTAATCACTAATTTCATATTATCTAATGGGGTTCATTTTATTTTTTCATAAAGTAAAATTTACCCTAGGTAAAATCTAGTTACCAAGATAAAAGCTAAAATAAAAAAATAATAATATATCAGAAAAATACCTTAGTCATGGTGTAAATGATTCAAAAATTGAGATATTTTATCATGAAATGCCATATATTCATGATATTTTATTTTTAATTGCAAACCAAATATTTCAATGGGTTTTCACTTAAGTGTTATTGAAGCAGTACATGTTTGTTTTCTCAAATTTTAATTCCTTGAGACATTTTTTTATAAATTATTCTTTCTTTTTGATGGTAAAACTATAACCCCATTGTTATTTTTAACTTGATTTCCTTATATTTAATTATGTTATATCTTATATTTTTTTTTTCTAAAATGCCTCTTTTGAATAAAATATTTCTACATGATTATTCTCTCACCTAAAAGTATAATGTTATCAAGAACTAACCTCCATCTCTTAATTAGATCTTTGTTTCAAGTCCATAATTTCAATTTTTTCTAATGCTCTCATATATGTTTTGGGAAAACTAATATGAATTATTTTCTATGATTATAATAATTTCATTTACCCCTATTTAAAAGGAAATTTTAATACTCTATTTACGATATGGGTATTCAGACAAAAGTATTTCAAAATATTTTCCACAAAAAAGTTCTATTGCCAATATTAATGGTTTTAATGGAATCAATATTGATGTTTAATTTTAAAATTTAAATGTTTTCTAAGGATTTCACTTAACCTTTTGAAAATATCTTTTCAAAGTTACTTGTAACATTAATATTTTATTAACATATTGATAATGATATAATTAAATGTTTTCCATGGGAAAACATATTTTCACCACCTTTAGAATTTTACTTAAAACATTATCACTATATTTCATGGATTCTAAAAGAAAAAAAATATTTTTCTAGTTGATCTATTAAATAGATATTTTAAAATTATATCAAATTTGTAGGAAAATATGTTATTTCTAATGTGGTTTTTAAAAATCTAAAAAGTGTTTTTCATCTAATTATTTATCATTTGATATATATAATGATTGAAAAAGTATTTTACTAAAATGATATTACCCACATTGTTTCTCTTTATGGATTATGAATGTTATTTTATATCATATATATAATCCATCATTACCTTTTTATTTCCTAATCATATATTATGTATGATCCTAACTTTTCACTCAATTCCTTTCTATTATGAATTGTTCATTTTTTATTAATTTTATTCAAGAGTGTTTATATATATTCCATACATCGATTAATTTGGTGAAATTATTATCTTATATATATAATTTATCTATATGGTGTAAATACCATATGCTTAGTTTTCATGATTAAAAATTATTTATGTGGAATGCTACTTGATTTTACTTAATACCCATTTATTTTTCAATAGGTTTATCATGTTATGATTTTAGATGGAATTTCTAATTTTTTCTTTATGATAATCTATATGAAACCCATTTTCATTCCATGGTTTATTTAACATATGTTTAATTAAACACAGTTTATTTTCATGGGATTTTATTCAATAAAAGTAAATGATTTCCATTTTTATTGTTTTATGAAACCCATTTTATTTTAATGGGTTCTTTATGATGTGAAAAATGAATGATTTTTTTGTTGAACACATATGTATGGATGAGAGAAAATTGTTTCCATTATAAAAAAATATTGGGTGGTTCTTTTATAATAAAAGTATGGGTGGTTATGTTATAAACCAAGAATATGTGGTTCCGTTATTAACCAAATATGGTTTTTAAAGTTATAAACCTAAGACTGGTGGGTCCATTATATCCCTCTAATGCATTATTATAATTTTTATATGTCCTGAGATAGTTTATTTTTTAGGGAATTTTAATTTGATCATAATCATGTGAACTGATTGTGTGGATAATGAAATTAATATTACATATATTAATATATGTTCTATATTTGAAGGATTTTTCATAATTTTTTTCTTATTTTCATGAATATGATACGATCTCATGGAACAGGTTTATTGAATTGAACTTTTGATTCATGTATTATATTAGGTCAATAATTATTCCATGATTGATGGACTAATTTTTTTGGGTATGATTTTCTTATGAATCTTGATTATACCCATATGGTACTTTTAGGCTCACTTATGATCTCTTATTTTTATCTCTTAGGTTTACTCGTACCGAGGATCAGAGGCCACTCGATTCTTATGTTTTAATTTCCACATGTTATAAATTTATAAAAATTATATAATATATAAAAGTGTTTCATATGTGGATAATTTGTGAGAGATATTGATGACTCCTTATGGATTAAATTTTTTTTCTCATAGTGGAAAAAATACAAATTAGTTAAAATGGAATCAATTTTTTAGTTAATGTTTTGTCCTAATATCTAAAAATTTAAATTTAAATTGTATTTAGAATGTATTTAAATGAAATAATTTCTTTATTTAAAGGATTTACCAAATTATTAGTTATGGGTCTGCAAACACATAATTGGAGTAGGAGATTCTAATATAGTTTTAGCCCAAAAAACCATCATATGTTTCCCACCTATAAGTTTTCATAATCCTCAGCTACATTTATCTTGATTGCATGGATCATGAAAAACACAAAATAAAATCCAAAGAATAATTATTTGTTTGTTAGGATGATAAATTTTTTATATTTTTCATTTTAGATAATGGTAATAAAATGATCAATAAAAGTAAAAATATTTTATTTAATGATAATGTCCTATGAAATGATCAAAATAAGGTGAATTCTTGAGTTTAAAATAAAGAGTCAATAAATCCCATATATGTTTATCTGAATAGTAGTTATATATGGTTAGAAGATATTGAAGTTTTCAATGGAATGAAATTTCTATATGATTTATTTGGTCTATAAAAAAACACCCAAAATCTGGGGAACTATAGAACATTGATTCAGGGCTCTAGATTGAGAAATTTTAAAATTATTGATTTAAAAAAAGGAATCATGGGATTAGTGGAAAAGTTATACTTAGATTAGATGATATGTTTTATGGTTCTAAATTGATCTTCACTATATTCTTCTTATGGACAAAGGATAGTCCATGAACCTAGAATACGTAGTGAATCTCTATGATTCTTTATAGTGTGAGTTAGATATGAATGATGAAGTGTATTTTTTTTATGTTACAGAAAAATAAGAAATTATAAAATAAGATTGTATAAAATGATTTTATAAAATTGGTTCTTCTAGTTTATATTTTATTTGAAAGTATAAATAGGTACAACACGAATCTAGTATTGAATGGGTTTTAGCACAAGAAAGGAGCTAACTTCACTGAAATTTTCTCACTCGTTGTCAAAAAAGTAACCATTCTGGGGTTATTGAGTCTAGTTACATATGAAATTATACATATAAAATATATGTATTATAAAAATTATGTTCCTTAATTATGATTTAGAGTAATAATTTTATATTATGAAACCAAATATTTTTGTTGAAAAATAGAATGGTGACTTTGTGTCTAAGCAAAAATAAACATTGATGGTTTGAAACACATTCCTAGGTAATTGGAGTAAATATAAAATATATTTTGGGATTTTAATTGATTTAACATGAGAAAATAATTATTATGTCCACCAATTTTTTTTTCAAGTATGGACGTTTTATAATCCTTATATTATACATGGATGGCATTCCTCTACTAGGTCCATATATTAAATATATTCAAGAGTTCATTGATGATTTGTTTAGAATGTTTGAGATAAAGGATCATTGGGAATCCAAAAAAATAGATTATATGAAATAAAAGACACAATAAGACAACAATTTTTTTAGAATAAATTCATTTCAAATTCTATTTAAATATTTAAAATGGAAATAAGTAAACATGTGTCAATGCATTGGTCGAACACATAAAGTTATCCAAAGAAAAGTCATTAAAAATAGAGGAAATGGTTAAAAGGGTTCATTTCTATCAATGGTTATAATATTTATATATTACATGGCTTTTACAAGTCCATATATTTATCATGTAGTGTATGTATTTATTTAGTTTATGGAAAATCTTGGAAAGAAGTGTTGGGATTTTCTTCAGTGGATTCACTAATATATAAATTTTTTAGAATATGTATTCTTGTTTTTTGGAATGGATCGTCCATTTTTGTTTTATATTAATGTGGGTTTTATGGGACTTGTATATAAATTCATAAGTATCACAATCTTTTTGTTTACCATTATAAAGATGATCATAGGTTAGATATTGAAGTTATAGAGGGTTATAATACTATTCAAAATAGAGGTAGAGTCTGTGGTGATCATAGAAGAAAAGTAATGAATTAATCTCTCTAAATTTTTTATTGGAGGAACTTTTAGGGATTTAAAAAATTGGATTACTATTTTGTTATAGTTAGATCACAATTCATTTTGATATGAATCTAGTGTTTCACTTATAGAAAAAGAACATTGAGGTGAAATATCTTTTCATTTAAAACATTATAGAAAATATGGTGTTAGATATTAAAAATATTATCATAAATCATAATATAAATGAAATTTTTTCCATGGTATGGATCTAGGAAATTATAAAGTAACATTTTGACTAATGGGTCATAAATGACCATATGTTGTAGTGGAGATACTGATTATTTCTATGGAAGTTTGAATTGTTCAAAAAAAATTTAAGTATTAGAGAGAATTTGAATCTTGGAAACTGTTCTTCTAATTGGATATTGATAGAAAATTATAAGTTTCCTTTAAATTAATGATTCTTTTTTTAATAAAGTAGAAACTATAGAACATAGGTCTTGGACCATGAGGGAGTTTATATCAACAAAAAACCGGTAGGATGTAAATTGGTCAGGAAGGGAATGTTCAAGAAGGAGTTCTTAAGATCATTTTCCAAATGATGATGTTAAAATGTTATAGATCATTTCAAAATAACACTTATGAAGATAATAGGGGGTTATCACATCCAATTACTTATAGTTTTCTAAATTATTTATATTAATAATGTGAGGGATATATTATAATGACATATTAATTCACCAGAAGTCAATGGTAGTGGAATATTTTCCATGGTGAAATAAAATGTGACCAATACCAATGGTGGATCCCCATAAAAATAATAGAAAATAGTGGAACTAGTTAAACAACTAATCCCAAATATAAAGGATGTTTGGGAACCTATTTATACATGAGTGACAAATAATTGTGATCAAAATGGTTAAATGCGTAAATAGTGAAAACATTTTTGTAATATTTTATTCAATAATTAAATAAAAGGAAGTGAATGTTTTATCCCATGGATGTAATACTATATCTATAACTACACAAAAATTATTTTTTCCTTATTTGAATTTATTTAAATTTGTTTGTTTTATTTCTTGTGTTTTTTTTTCTCAAGTGTCTGAGGGTGTCAATCTGGTGTAGTGACTTACGTGTAGCTTGACTTTTAAGTTTCATTACACTAGTTTTATGGGGATTCTTCTTATCATATTATTTTCAAATATTTTTTATATTCTTAATTATTATATAGATTTTTTTATGATGTTTGGTGGTTCTTATAATCCTAACACACAATTACCAAATCATATTGAAAAATATGATTTCTCTTATATCAGTATTTTAAAATACTTGAACTACCTTATTAATTACATCTTCCAACTCTAAATTAATCAACCATAATTCAAATGCGTTAATTAATATATGTATCATACAACATGCTTGATAAAAAAAGGTTGGTTACTCACTATTATATCTATCTGTTATGATTCTTTAATAACAAATCTTTATGTTTTTTAATATCCTTCATTAAAACTCATTAATTATTGTCTAGTATATAGTTCTATCATATTCCATTTACACTTGTCATTTAATGTCATTAATTCCATCTTAAAAATCATTAGATATATATACAATATACTTTTTTACATCTTTTTATTCGAAGATATTAATAATAATCAATAACATCTTTTATCTTTTCTATGATTTGTCACAAAAATAACTTAGATTTAATCTCCTTTTCTAACACATGAATTAATCTAGAAAATATTATATCAGAAAACAATATTCATAGCTCATAAAAAATCTAGTTTTATCTCACACATTCAATTTTTTCATTCATTGGGATCTTTATCATCACCCAACATCAGCACATATTTATATCACTTTTCATTGACATTTTGATGAATAATACAACCATCTTCATAACAAACCATTTGGGGACTTCATGTATAATTTATAAATTTTTTGAAAATTATGAAATCTTTATTTTGGGATATTTATTTAATTTATAAGGGTATTTATAAATTACTTAAATATAAAATGTTTATAATTAATTAATTAATGTTTATAAAACATTTATCATTATGTTCTTACACCGGCCAAGAGGCTTATGCCTTGTCTAAAAAAGTGGAGGTTGGATATTTATCATTATGTTCTTACACTTGTAGGGATTGTTGATTTCCCATAATTATAATAATTTATATGAAAATTGTTCATATAACTTAATTTTTGGATTCACATAGATGTGTATTATTTTCGTTGGATTTAATTTTTGGTTAAGAATACAAGTTGTGATTTGTATAAAGAGATATAGATAATTATGGATTAAATTTACTAATTTTTTGGAAGGAATAAGATTCCAAAATAAATAACTATAATTATACCTATAAAAATGGAATATATTAAATAATATGGTTATCTTAAATCCCTTTAAAATAAAAAGAGTTATATTCCTTCTAAAGAGACACTTTTCAAGACCTCAATTATCCACCTGGGTAAACCATGCCAAAGCTAGCTACCCATTGACTATCTTATGTAAGTAAAGAATATAACGAGGTGACCCTAACCATTAGATCCCTAATTATTTGATATTTTTTGGGTTATACTAAGTTAGGAAACCCTAAACATTGGGAAACTAGATGAATCGAGTTGACATAATCCATATGATGGATTAGACAAAGAGTTGTCCACACAATTATCTAAGAGTAATATATGATATGATTGAAATGATTGTCTACGAGGTGTAGTAATGTATAATTTATATGATAAACCAACGTATGTTAGGATGAAATATGTTTCTTAGACCTTTAATGGATATGATTCATTTAAAAAGTTGTCATCATTTTAGTGGGATAATATTTAATAAAAATCCTTATTAAATTTATATAAGAAAGTATACTTATCTGATGAAATATTTTATTATAGATAAATTAAATGGTATTAATTAAACATATCATTGAGATAAATCCTTGAAATGGAAAATCCTAAAGTATGAAACTCTTAATACTGGTAAACTATGAAAAGTTATCAAGTAAGGAAAAATATCAGGAATAAAATAATTATGGATGTTCACATCAAGTGAGTCATGTTTCTTATAAGTTGCATAGTTTGATTCACCCAAAATATCTATAATGTTTCTTCAAACTATGGAATTTATTCTGATTTCAGTAATGAAAAAATTATGAAAATTTGAATGCGTATAATAATATTTTACCTAATATTCTCAAAGTTTTCAGAATTGATGAACTAGGTATGTGATGGATATATTTTTCATACTATATCTATAGTAAAAAGAGTAAAAGTTGAAATTGATAGAAGAAATATTATTTAGAGTGTCCAACAAAAAATCATTAAGAATTAAATAATGTTTCTGAAAACCTAAATGTTTTATTTGGTAGGATTATTAATGATTCTATATGAAATACTTTTATGGGATATCTAAAGGCGTTTGAGAAAATCCAAGTAATATCCATATTAGGTTCCAGGGTTATAGAAATTAATTATTTGGTTTTTAATTTTTTATGATATAAAATGTATATTACACAAGTGGTGTACTTAAAAATGAGTTAAAAGATAGGAAATGAATAATAAATCATGTAATTTTCATTCAAGTGGTTGATTAAATATCTTTTATATAAAATAGTGAATATAAACAAATATATTAAAATAAAATAGATCTAAATATAATGTGTTTTTTTATCTTGTATATATTATATAATAAGATAATTTATTTACTAATGAATAGTTTTTATACACAATATGATATTAATAAACATGGTTTATGATTCATCAGATTCAATAACATATTTTAAAAGTAAAAAATGATAAAGAAAATCTATCCAGGATAAAATTGTTTATCCATTTTTCTGTTAAAATATGATGGATTTATCTCACCACCATTAGTGGAGTATTTTAAATAATAAAACTGTATCTTTAAAATAATGTTCCAAATACATACCATAATTTATATGATATGGAAACAAAATTTTTTTTGTTAAAATTGCCACTTAAGTAAATAAGACGTATTTCCGAAACAAAAAATAGTTTTTGTGTATTATAAATATATTCCAAAGTGAATATAGTGAGTAGGAGGATATTTGGATTATTGTTGGATTTTAATAAGATAAAAATTAATAAATTAAGGATTATTCTAATCAATTTTAATGTCTCGTAAATATCATAAAAGGTTCAGTCTGTATCGGTAAAATATAAACGTAAGAATTTACATTAGTTACCAATAATATATTATAGGAAACAATTTGATGGATTATTTTCTAGAGATGATGAGGATGATGATGATAAACTTAGAAATAGTTCAATTTAGATACACTATGTCATTAATATTGTATACATTGATGTTGTGGAGTTAAGGAGTTTTAATACTATGTATAAGGAATTAAGTTATAGCAATATCATTCCTAAGACTCACCATTATTATGAATATCAAGATTTATCGAAGTTACTCACCAAAGAGTTTGTCAGGGGGTTTTATCAGGTATCCACATATTAATGATGTTGGAATTACATTAAGATATATTGAGTTTAAAAAAACCCTAATAAGTATAGAAAACATAGGGTTAATCTGGAATTCTATCATATGATTTACGTTAGATGGGATCTTTTGTATGGTTTTGTAAAAAAAATTAAAGAAATTTAAATATTAAAATGTTTCATGTTATAATAAAAGTAAATATATACTTTATCATTATTTAATGTTGTATATATGTATATATATTGTGAATTGAAATGATAATTAACCTTTAAATTTATAACTTTGAGTTATCCTTACCTGATGTTTATCTTGGAGTATTATAGGTTGTGATAAAATGTTGAGGTTTTCATGAGTAGGATTCTCATATTAAGATACAAAATATTATCATGAGAAACAAAATATGTTTTATGGGATAGATAACATAGTAAGTATTTATAATATATAGTGGCATACATGATTTTCTTGAATACTAAGAGTTCATGGTTCACATTTATGGTCCCAACTACCTACTTTTTTCAAGATAACAAGTATGAGAACCATTATACTTTGATACCTATATTTTTAAATCCTTGAGGATTAGCTAATTAGTGGTGGTATATTATGTTGTTATACATTTCATTTATTGGGGTGTAACCGGGTTGGGATTTGTCCTCTCATATGATGAGTAATAAATCTAGGCCCTTGATTGAGATAGATTAAGTAAGTGTATGATTGTACCTAGTTAGCACATATGATGATCTTATCTATCATATAAGTGTAACATGATGTGTTCATCTATAATAGTGGATAATATGTAATAGATTAACTGACTATGTCAGTATATAAATAGAGGATAAAGAATGTATGAGTTGGATATATAGTATTGACATAAATGTTTTCCCATGAAAACATTATATCTTAGAAAAATGGATAAAATTAATATTTATTCTTGTATATGATTTTATTAGTGGTATAGGTATAGAGATACATGTGTTTTAGGAATATCATTCCAGAGACCATTTCATCTTGAGTACCAATGATTATTTTCTAGAATCAACTCATTGTTTACATTTATGGAATCAGAAATGTACATTTATCATTGACTCTATAAAGGCCCATGAGATCACACATTTTGGTTGACTGAATATGGATTGAGTTTGACTTTGAGAGAAACTCTAAAAGTGTTTTATATTTCTTTCCCAAATTTGTATTTGTATTGTTATTAGCAAGGTATTGCATATTATTTGATGCATGGTGAAGTAAATTATAACATTAAAAAGTTTATTTGGATGAAATCTAAAACAAATTATGGATATGGTTTCACACATTATTTTATATGGTAAAACATAAGTTGAAATGAATGAAAATTCAATGAGGTATTACTGAAACTATGATATTGATGGTGATAATTTATAAACCCATATTTAAACATGATCTAATTTGGACAAAATAAAAGTACATGAAATAAAGTATATCATAGGGTATAATATACTTAATCTTATGGAATATTGTATTCCCTCGATATTCATATCAAATAAACTTCCTTAGCATGGTATATGGACATTAAGTGATGACCTTAAAGTCTTCCCTATATTGGTTCTCATTAATAATAAGTGTTTCATTAAATTAAACACATGGGAGAATTATAAGAGATAAGGATTACCAAAAGTGTTTGTGAATATATATAAGTAACACATATGTTCTCTAACGTGTTATTTAATTCATGGGTAACTTGAGAGTGTCCCAATAGGATATAAAAAGTTGATTCAATATGATTTTTCTATGGTTTAATATGCAAAAATTCTCTAATAACTATAGTTTTATTCCTCTTCCTCTCTTTTTTGTGAGAGGAATTATCATTCCCTTTGATAATGGAGGGTCCTAACCATATGATGGGTACATCATTACATCCTTTGGATGCACCCTATAGGAGGGATTCCTTCATCATACCCTTTGTGTTCTTCATCAAATTCATGAATGAAGACAGATGCTGCCGTGATAGACGGTTCAACGTACACCTCTTTTGTTCGTAATTTTGTAATGAATGGTTTTATTATTAATGCATGGTAGATATTTGTAAAATAGGTTTATAATTACTTATACTATGTTAAAAAAATTATTTATTCAAAGAAACCTCTAAAGTACTCCTCCATGTTGATTTCCCTTAAACACCATCCACAACATCCTTCAAAATTCAGGTTTTGGGTCTCCTTGTTTTTCATATAATTTATTTATTCCCATTATAGATTTATATATCACATGTGGATTATCATATCCACATTTTATATGAATCATAAACCACAAAATACTAAATAACAAAAAACAAAATATCATTCATGTCCTTTCAACATCTCAATGTCCTCATTATTTCACCATATCTCTAAAATTATTTGAGTTACTAAAATAAATTCCATTATAGACATGTTGAAAATTTCACCACATCAAAAAAAATCCAAAATTCTTAAAAACACTTTACAGTCATAGTTTCCTATTCAAAAAATATATTTACATTTAGAAAATACTAATGGTTGGATCTATTTCTCTAAATCTCATCCATTCATCTCTAAATGAATCAAAAAGAATCCAAACATCATAATATGATAGAATATTCAATATTCTTATCAGCTTATCCATATACCATATATCTATGTATTTAATATAGAAAAAATCCAAACATCATAACATAGCATAATAATCAATATTCACTTCATATTAACTAGATTTTTCATCATACTTCACATTACAATCTCATTTATATATACATCCTTCTAAAAAATCTATATCAATGTAATATATCTTACCCCAGGTATGGTTTCCAAGTATCATAACTATACATGAATCAACATATCTCAATTTAATCAATTTCTTCACATATACCAACCATGTTAATAGAAAATTCGTCCTCTAGTTATTGTCAAAAAATTGAACACACAACCACCTAGTTGCAATAGGTGCCTAAAGGCTTCCTTTATGTTTGAATCCATAGAATAAACATGTAATTTCATAAAAAACATTATGTTGCATCACCTAAACCCTCCCTCCTTTAAATATTACTAATTAAAGATTAATAATCGAATTTATATCTCAAATATTCATAAATTGAATTTAAATTCATAACAATCCATCAATATAAATTCATAGTATTATAAAAATATTCATCATAACTTTTATGAATACAAATAATGCATAATTCATCAAAAATAATATTTAAAATATTGGTATCCCGATTTAGAAAAAATTACACATATGGTTTCATTAAAACATTAAATTATTTATTTTTTATAAAAAAATTACAATTTAAATATTGGAAACATAAAATTATACAAAATATTTTTTAGAGATTTCAAGTTTAAAAATTTCATATTCAATAAATGGAAAAAGGATAGATTCATCAACCTCATGGCCACCTAAATAAATTCAATCATTATAAAAACTCTAATACCCTTCCTCAATTCATATATAATCATATATAATTTATTATAAAAATTAAAATTCCCATTTAAGGCAACCATTTGATTCCCAGAATAGAAGAACACTTACCAAAAGTTGATAAAACGTTGTGGTATACTCCAACAAGGTGTGTTCGGATCATAGAAGACACCACATATAATATTCAATAAAAACATATCATTCCCAAAGGTTTCATATTTTTAGGTTATAACCACTAACTTATAAAATATCTTATACAAAAAAATATACAGATGAGGAAGGGGAAAAAGGGAGTGATGAAGGTTAGATGATAAAATAATACATTGAAATTTCATTCTTATCTTCTTTAGTTAGATCATATTTCATTAAAGAATAAACTAAGTGGGATACTCTCACAATACCATTCCTTGGGTTGAGTCTCGTGAATGAGGGAGGGGGAGAATGCTCTATTATTTTAGTTATGTAAAACACAAATAACCATAACCATAACAATAATAATAATAATAACAACAAAAATTATAAAAACAACATTATAATACTAATAATAATAATAATAACAAAATAATAATAGTAGTAGTAATAATAATAAATAGTAATTATTTCAATATCATATTAATTATACCATAGGAACAAGTATATATTACAAAAACTACTATTATTGATAAATAATATAACGACTTTTTTATTAATTTAAATTAAAATAACAAAAATAATTACTATTATTAAATCACATAACATAAAACATTATAAAACCATAAAATAACACATCTAAAACTAATTTCCTTAATCATATAACCACTTAAAATATCAAATAATAATTTTACATAATTCTATAAATAAATTACACTTTCTTTTGGGATGTTTAGAAGTTAAAAAAATAGAATAATTTTTAATTATACATGGTTTATAGACACCATACAAAGATGATTCATTTTTCATTGAATCAAATAAAATGTTTCATGGTAAATTTAATATTAATTAGACTAATAACCTAACCTTGAAATGTTAATAAATTTAAAAAAATTAACCTTTTTCTACCAAAATACAAAAGGAATTTATATTAAAATTAACTATAATTATAATACAACATACAGAACGCAATATAGTATTAAAAATTGATTTATTGATTTAATAAAAAAATGTTTTCCCATTAATTATTTTTTTATGATAGGTAATATTATTATATAAATATATCTCCATTTATTTTCATTTTTTGTCAATATATTTGTGTACTTTAATGTAAACTAATAACATTAACAAAAAATTAACTTAAATATAAATTATATAATAAAATATGCATTCAATTTATGACATGAGACAAAAAATTTATAATACATAAACAAAATTAGGGGAAAAAATTAGGATTTTAAGATATTATATTTTAAAATCAAAATTAATGTCAGTCTCATCAAGGTATTTGTAATAGTCATTTATGGATTCAATATTATGAATTAAATTCATCTCTTTTTTCCCTTTGTGTGATGTCCTAGAAAATTTTATTTTAAATATATTCACAATAAGATATTCATTATATAGTTTATAGAGGAAAATAATGGTTTCATAAACTTAGTACCAATATCCTTTAGAATGAAACATGTAGTAAGAATCTTTAGGATTTCATGAAGTGCTACATGTGATATTTATTTAATTGGAAAATAATTTCTATTACACCCTTGGATATTTTCATTTCCTAGATCATCTATACCACCATATCCACAACTAATATCATATTTTTTTCTTTCCCTTATCTATGAATATTTTTATATTTTTCATCCTTTTTTCTGTAAAATCTAATTCTATAAATATAGAAATAAATTGATCTTTTTAAATTAAAAACACGTTATTATAGTATATCATGATTAATTATAACATGATGTAGAAATTATATGTATATCATAAAAAATGACATTTTCATTGCAATTGTTTCCTCTAGAATTGGGGATGACCTCATTGATTTAAGGTTCAAACATTCCAAGTGGTTTCTAACGAGTTTGTTCGTAGAACCGAAAACATCCAATGATTCCATATCCATTTGGACCTACTTTCCAAAGGTAGGCGCTCATTAGTTATAAACTGATGATACTTAAGAATTTGCATTGGTCGAGAGGATGGGAGGTCGGACTCATCACACCTTTTTGAGGGGAATTATTGTCTACTCTGTGACTCTCTTTATAGATTTAAGTTATGTTTGTGAATCCTTATTACATTACCAAGTATGAAAATGAGATTTCCTTTAGATCTGACAATCAATTATTAGTATGTATGATATTTAGAGAATCTTTTATATGTATTCGAGGTTCTTAATCGATAGAGAATCATCTATATTTGTTATAGATTCTTGGTCAATGGTATCCTTCAATAAATTATATATAAATCTCTTGGTTATTATGATAACCATACTAGTTTTAATGCCACTCAGCGGAGCACTTGAAGTTTATTATAATTCATAACGACATTAAGTATTTCATATTCGGGGTCGTACCCACAGATGGGCTACCTACGTATCCTTTGTTTTGAAAAAGGAATTAGAACCCACGTAGTTCGAGTAAAGAAGTGTGAGGTTTATTCATGATTGATGGCTCAAAGAAAGATGTCATGATTTACTTTAACACTCTAAGCTCACGTGAGTCATGCTCGGTGTAAGAAACAAAAGGTATTTGTGAAACCAGACAATTGTGCCATGAAAGATGCAATCATAAGAAATTATGTGGGGCTTATGTATGGATAACTTCCCTAAATAGATGAAGATTGGGTTTTACTTCAGAAAAGAAACCCAGGAACAAGGTCCATAAAGATATATGTTCTTTATGGATATTTGGTTACTCTATCTTGGGGCTTACTCTTTAGGAAAATGCCCAAATTAGGAGGGGACTTATGATTGGGTTTTACTCATGAGAAGGAATCCCATGTCAAAAGTAAATTAAGACTGGTTACGAGAAATTATGACTGGGGATTATTCTTAAATAAGGGGCTCAGGTTAAAGGGAATTTTGAATGGGGATTACTCCTGAAAGGAAGCCCAGGTTATGGAAATTCGGATTATTGGAACTTGGGGCTTACTCCTAAGGAGGATGCCCATATTTTTGAACGTGGGGCTTACTCCTGAGGAGGATGCCTAGAATTTGGAAATTATGACTGGGGATTATTCCTAAAAAGGATGCCAATTTTAGGGGACTTGGGGCTTACTCTTGAAAAGGATGCCCAAATTAAGAGAACTTGGATTGGGGATTACTCCTTAAAAGGAGGCCCAAATTAAGAATTCTTCATCTTAAAGGATGATGTTAAATGAATGAAATCTATAACCTTAGTGACATAACGATATGTAAATCACTAGGTTTTGAGAGATGTTCCACAGAATTAATTTCAGAGAAGGAAGCCAACAAGGGAGACATGACAAAAGAAATGGATTTAAAGAGGGTTCTGAAGACTTAATCTTGAAGAGGATATGTGGATAGGCATAAGATATGTGAAATAGGTAGGAGGGTCACTCAAAAAGAAGGTGGCACACAAGTCCTGCGTGGGCATGAAAGTCATGGTCACGCAGGTGTACCTGCGCGACACATGGGTACTTGTGCGACGGTCAACCCTTAAGGTAATAATTGGGCGAGACATGGCTCAAGCCTTTAGTATTATCCCTAGGGGCTTCTAGAAGGGTGGCGTGCAAGTTCTGTTGAAGGGGTAAGGCGGTGCACAAGTGTAGCCATTTCCATTATGAGTTGGCCACTTAGGCGCGCAAGTGTTGATGAATTTCAACACTTAGGTCTTACTCCTCCACTTTAGATCTTCCTTTCTAGGTAAAAAATTACATTAGAAGTGTTTGGAAGCTTTAAGAATAGACTAGGGCACCGAGAGCTCAAATATGAGTTTCTGGAATTTCTCCTCCTGAAATGGGGTGCCCACCAGGGGTATTTATAGGCCAGGGAAGACCCTGGGAGATATTCAAAGAGGGTGCAAAAGTCACCTGCACGACCATTAGGAAGCGTGCAAGTATACTTGCACGACCTTTGTGGAACTTGCACGACCTAAGTGCAAAGAATATTTGTTCATGCCTTTGTCAATTTTTGACGATTGTTCAAAGGTTGAATCACTATGGGTTCAAGGTATTACCTTTTTTTATTCGTTTAGACTATATTATGGAATGGATCGTCAACAAAATTACCCCATCAGAGTTAGATCCGAAAGAAAGAGGATGTGACTCTGAGGTGAAGACAAAAACCAAGGAATTCCGGAACGTAAGTGTTGAGCGCGTAAATGGCATCACGTAGGTGAAAGCCGCGCAAGCTTCATCACGCAAGGGTGTTGCTTTGCCTATATATAGGAAGTCATTCCTTGTGAAAAGCACTGAATTTCAGATTTTTGAGCTCTCGTCGTGCAAGTTGCCCGCGTCGCGCAATTTTTCTATTTTCTGCTGGTTTCTTTCTGTCGTGCTGCGGTAAAGGTATTTGGACTTTCGTGGTGATACCTATGGGCCAAAACTTTTGCGACACACTTATACTTGCGCAATAACTTTGGTACTTGCGTGCCTTAATTCATTATCCATTTCTTCAATTTTCTTCACAAATTTTATGAAAAATAAACTCACTTAAGAGTTAATTATTCCACCTTTGTGCCGATTCAATGGCTCCTAGAAGAATTTTAACAGCTGATGAACTGTCTAACAAGAGAATTGATGATATGATGATTATCATTGGCCATGATTACTATGATATGTGCAACATCACTCTACCAGATTTGGCCAAGTATTTGAAGAAGTATCATCTTAATTTTCCACAGAGCATATACTTGCCTCTGAATGGCCATGGTCATTTGCAAGGATTCAACATTCCAAATACAAACAATTATATCCCCGAGATGTAGCCACACTGTTACTCCTCTATTTCGGTTATACTGTGCACTAAGAGTTGCAACAATGGTGTGAAATTTCAAATTTTTCCTTTATTCCATTTCCTTGTAGATATGAAAATGGAAAACCATGGGATGATATGTTTTCCGCAGCCGGTTGATGGAGAGAAGACTATCATGACATCAGAAACAATATCTGAAAAGAGGACTCTCTCTAAATGGCTTGTTACTTCCAATGCTCCATTCGCAAATCCATGTATCCATCCTCCAAGTCTCTTGGACAGAAACAGAGTCACTGTTTGATCAGTAGAAAATTTTCTGAAACCGCACTCAAGAATATTCTTTTTCAATTGTTCCAATAAGAGCTGGTATCACTACATCTCTTATTGTATCTAGTTGAATGAATGCATTCCAGGTGGTTTCTGATGAATCTCGAGATGTCGTAAATCAAATGGAGAGTTATGTTGAAAGCTTCTTGTAATTCCTGAAAAAGAGAATAGAATCCAATATGTGGATGTCCTTCTAACTCTTGTTCATCCATGAAAAAAACTTTCATCTTCAATCATTTGTGCATGCCTTCTTTTGCTACCTGCTTTAAATTTTTACCTAATCCAATGGGCCTAGTAAGCATAATTTGATTTTTACTAGGATTATTATAAATAACCCTACAAACTTTGAATCTTTTAATTGCTCAATATTACCTAAAATCATACAAGATGTATGTTTAGTGAGCTGGAACTTGATTTTTTTCCAGAGTTCCTCTTTCTTTTGTGAGCAGTTTAAAGTCATGAACGTTGGACATAAAAAGGCTAATGTTTAAGGTTGAAATTGTAACGCCCCGACCCCAGCTACCCAGATTCGGTGCATTACTTCGTAACATTGTCATGATCACAAGAAAGATCAAATCTCGAAATACCGATTGGTTTAGTAGCCTTGGAAACACTAGATATATTCATAAGTTTTACATTACATCATAAAATCAAAAACTACTACAACAACATAATGTTTCCACAGTCCACACTACAATCCCCTTATAATATCCCTGCAGGTCATTCATAACTTACATCTTCACTTCCTGGGAAAAATAAAACATAGAAAAGGGGTGAGCTCAAATGCCCAGTAAGGATAACAATATAGCGGAAACTTTCATCAATAAGAATAAACATTTAAGGCAATGTATAACTAAAACAAAAGCCTTTTAAACATGAACTTTCAACATGGTATGGCATAAATAAAATGAAATAATGCCATTTACTTATTCACATGGATATTCCACTAATCGAATAATCACATGCAAAAATAAATAACCACTTTCATAATGTTGGAATGCATAATGCCAGACTATCATAACCACATAGCCAAGGCCTCGTGCCAAGACTACAAATAAGATTTTGTCAAGGCCTTGTGCCAAGACACTAGTTTGTCTCATGAGACCTACCGATGCATCGAGGAGCTATAGCGGGCTCCACCCGTCACTTATTAAGTCCAATGCATTCCCATATGAAAAGGTTTAAACATAACATAAACATTCGTATTAAAACTAGCATAAGAAATGTCAATACTTTCACAATAAACTATGAATGGTATAAAAATAGCACATCCACAGTCAAACATATCACAAAACCTTCAATACAATATAGAAGTTTTGTATCATAATAAATCAACTTCAAATAATCTTAAAATCCATCAAAGGATGTTGACATAGATGAAATCAAAATTCTTTTTAAAGAAATATCTCCTTTTATTTTGAAATCATTTAAGATCCATATAAAATAAAACATTTTCTTTAAAAATATTCTTATAAGCTTGTAAGGAAAGCTTTGAAGATTTTATAACGGCGTAAAATAACCGCACCCGCCTTATAAGTTAAAAAAACATTCTTACCTCAATTCTGTCGAAAAAGGTTAAAAAGGACCTTGTTTTGAAAACGACGGAAAGATTCCTTTATAAACCTCTTATAAAAAGTCAAAAAAGGGTATAAATGACTTTAACCCATATTCTTGTAAATAGTAAAAATGTTTTGAAATACATTTTTAAGAAACATGGATGTGGATGATAAAGAGATCCCAGTAGATTATTACATATAAACAACCTCGGATAATGAAGAGATTGTGAAATAACCCTTACCTTGTACTTTTCCTTGGTTGGGGTAGGTTAACTCCCTGTATAATGGTGAAATAATTGTTATTAAATTATACAAGAATCATATACATTAATATGATATCATATATGATCTTTTAATATTGATTTGATAATAATATCTTAGAATTATCATCGTTTCGGGTGTTAACTTACTCATTTTCTTTTATATGTTTTGTTACATAAGCCATGTTTGTTGTATCTTATTCATATCCATAATGATATAAAGTCTTTAAACATCATTTTTAAATCATAAAATGATAATTATACTTGAATGCATACGATGGAGAATGAATCTCATCGCGTTCGTGGAGACGGTAGTCCGTACGTACGCACGAGCGACAATATCATTCTTTTGATATTAAAATAATATATAAATGAATGGTATATCATATATACAGAATCATTAACATGTTATATTTATTATTTACATGAGTTAAACATCATTATTATACCCATCCAAATAATATTATATTGAATAACAATTACACCACGACGTGGAGACGGTAAGCCGTACGTACGCACGTATGGTGACATGTTATTCAAAGGGTGGATAGAATACTGAATATGGTTGTACCATACTTATAATAACATCACAGTATATGTGAGATACTGGAGTTATTATTTTAGAATGGTAAGAACAAAGGAAGAAGAAGTGGAAGAAGAAATGAACTTAGAAAAGGGTGGTGAAATCATTACCTCTTCTTCGGGTTCTTCCTTTTGATTTGATCAAAAGGGCTCCTTAGGTTGGCTTTCTGATCAAACTAAGTCCTCTAGGTTGTAGTGAGGGATTTTGGGAGAGTATTTGGGCAGAGTTTGGCCGAACCAAAAGGCTTTGAAGGTGTGAAGAAATGAGAAGGAGGAGTGCCCTTTTATAAGAGGGGTGAGGGGCACCTTTGGAAAAGCTAGAAATATTAATTTATAATAAATTCATATTCGGTTTCTAATGGCTCCAAAGTTGACTATTCAAAGGTTAAGGTGGGGATAGGTCTAAAACCACTCAACCAATAGAATTTAGACAGGTTTTGGTACTTATATTAACCTTATCTTTAAGTATTAACTCTAAGTTAATTAGTTTCACTTTTACAATGTCTCTTTGTATTTTTATATAATATGGTTAATAAACTTACTATATACATCCAAGCGACCCTCAAGTGGTCCATTAATGAATAACCTATCATAATATAAGTCTCTTGGCCGAACCTTAGATTTTTAGGAATTTAATATCAATTAATAATATAATATTTGTTTTTAAGAACTCTTTTATGTCAATTTTGACACTATTCAATAGTTGATTTTTGTGAAACTCATAACAGATTGATTACTTAGAAAAAAGTCCATTAAATCAATACTAGTATATCATATTATCCTATAAAATTAGTTTAATTCATTAAAAGTTTCATATTATATTTATTTGGGTATTTATAATATCAATTATTTTAATTTTTCACTATAATAGTAATTACTGCATCATCATTGTGTCATAAATAAAATAACTTATTTAATGTCTAAAAATTATAAAGAAAATATCATTATGTAGGAAATCGTTTTATCTTTCTAATGAATATTTATAATCGAAAATCCAACATATATAACCCTATGTAAAAATTGTTTTTCTAAAAGATATATGCTTGTGTCATTTTTGTATTCATTTTGACTTAATTAAAATAAAGTGTCATTATCACTTACAAGTGGATCCATGGGGTCCCAAAATTGACACAAAGATGCCCATGGTCGACCATGTATCAACCAATAGGGTTAAGACACGTTTTAGGGTAATTTAGTATTATTATAATATTATTTTTTTAACCCTTATTTACCGGATTTACCCTTAACCATGGTAAATAAAATATTTACCGCAGTAATTATTCAAAATGTCTAAAAATAAAAGTTACCTATTTACACAATTTGAACATCCTGATTCCAAATATGGAATCCATTTTTCTAAATTCAAAACACAGAAGTGGCAGAAATTAATTTAAAATTAATTCCCGCTGTCAAAACAAAAAGCGTGTTTTTAAGAGGTAATAACTATCAAAAGATTGACACTTGTTTATGTTCAGTTTAATTGTAAAATTATGTCCAATGACCAAAATTATATTAAATGGTAAAAATATATTCTAAATATACTTTAAAACTACTAAAATTCATAATTTATCACTATTAATTATTTTGATTAAAAAAGTTTTTTTTAATTAAAATTTAGTAATTTTCACTATTCATCAAAATATGAAAGTTATCCGAAGAGTACCAAAATTTCACCTTAGGCTAAATTCGATATTCCGAATCCAAAAATGAAGTCCATTTTAAAATATAAAATATATATAATTTCAAAAAGTAGGTATTACTATTCATAACGGCTAGTTTGATCGGTTGTGGTGTGTGTTAAAACTCGACGTTGCGTACAACACACGCTACTGTTTTATTCAAAGGAAAGCGTACCGTGGAAGCTTGGGATGTTTCATTTTAAATTTTTTTGATGTCTCCATTTAGTCAAAAAGCTTAAAATATTGTATTTAAAAAGGTTTCACTATCAAAAGTTGATAAAAGTGCAATACTGAAAATGAATCTATTCTTGCATTATGACTAAGAAACTCATAATATGGATTCTAAAATTATAAGGATTATATAAAGTTAAAAATGTAGTTAATGCTATTCATGACCTATTTTAATGGCTTTTTTTGGTAAGTCATGGTGCAATTGAACTCGGTGTTGCGTGTAGTGCAAGTTATTTAATTATTTTGAAGAAATAACACACTATGAAATCTTGGGGTGTTACATTCTCCCCTCCTTCAATAAATTGCGTCCTCGCAATTTGAAATTGTTCTTAGAAAATAAAAGGTTGAAAATAGATAATATATTTGTGGGAAAACCCACATCGGAAATTGGGTTACTAAAATTTAGTCTTAATATGAGGAAAAGAGAAATGAAAGGGTCACCACCAAATTATGATCTTGATTAGGAGAACATTGGTGGCAATTAGAGACATATAATCGGAGGAAAAATGTAAATATTTATAGGTAGTGATTGAGGTCATCAATCACAAACAAGTGTATAATTGAGGTCCTTAAACTCATCAATCTATGATGATTTGAAGTACCATCGGTTCAACAAAATATAGAGTATTGGGATAACACATTTTTGACGTTTCAAAATATCTTAGTTGAAATCCCACATCGAAAAATGAATTAATGAGGCCTCTATTTAAAATAAAGAGTGGAAAGTATGAAGATTACCGAAAATAACACATACTAGGGTTCCATGTAGGAAAATATGGATATGGAAGAGAAATCTAACCATCAATTATCTGATGGAGAGTGGTAGAGAACATGGCTATGAAAAGGCCAACAATCCCAAAGCCATAAATTAGTGATGATTTAAGGTACCATCTAGGAAAACATTTTTGTTCTAATTTGCTTTTCTTAATATTGAGGAATTTGTTTATGAGATTGGATAAGATCATAAGGAGATATACTTACTTTATAATCAGAGTTTTATCCATTAATAAGTTTCTACCACAAACTCATCTTTCACTCTAAAAGATAATAGAATGTAATTTTTTATTTATTTATACTATTCGTACAGGGTTCCAAAATAAATGAATTTATAATTCATCTACCAGATCTTAAAAAAAACAACATTATTTAATCCAGGACATCTCATGGGCCAGTGGTAGGTGATACACCCTTGCCGCCCTTCGGTTGCGGGTTCAAGTCTCGCAGCCTTGCCGGACGCGACGGGTTGCCGCCCGACCTCCGGGTTGTCCTTTTATGGAAATCCAAAATAATCCAAACTAGAACTATCCAAAATACTTCTGTCCAAACTCACAGTCCAACATTTATAAGGAAGGTAAACATAATGTAGAACCTTTTTACCCCGTAATAGCATATGAATACCTTCATCATGTATTCTTTTAATACACCGAAACATCCTGAATTACCATATTCCTTATTGATTACATTCATGCTCCCTTATTCCATATAGAAAGCTGGATATACTTCATTAATCCAAAAATGTTTTAAACCCCAACAATGATGGAATATACAAATCATTAATCAGTTCCAGGGTAGTCAAGAATATCCAATATAATTTATCCAAAATAATCACATATTATTCCAAAATCACTACCTCAGTATCAGAACTGTATTCTCTCAACCATATATTTTCCAAAAATTTATCCTGCTATTGAGTCACTTTTCTTTGTTCCACACAATCTCAAGTCCTTAATGAAATAGTACTGCAGTACAATCCTTATATACTCCATAATTATTATAACAAGTACATTGTTGATAAAACACTCAATTGACATAATCAACATAAGAACTCTAATCATTCCTCTTCATCTGTGGTAGTATCATAACTTGATTATTATCCAATAACATCATTTGCGTCATAGTCTGATGACTGGGACATAGGTTCGCGTAGTGTCCAAACTCCTTGCAAATGAAGCATTGTACATTTAAAACCATTTTCTTACCCTTGCAGTCACGTACTTTGTGCCCTTTTTCTCCACACTTATAACAAACTCCCATTCCTTTCAGGCAAGTTCCAGGGTGTTTCTTTCCACAGTTACCACATATGGGAAAATTCTTCTTTTCCCTCTTACTTTTATCCATCTTTCTCTCTTCCATCCTTTTCTTCTCTTGCTTCCCTTCAAATCCATAGGACTCAGTAAACTCTTTACTTATCTTATCAACACATGATATTATTTCTTCATATGATGATAATACATGGGAGACTATTTCTCTTATAAATTCTAGCTTAAGACCATGAAAGATATGATCCTTCCTTCTCTTTGGATCATGTGCATTTCTGGAGTTCTCATTCCTTCTACTGGGCACCATTTCTAAACAATGGCATAAACTAGATCAGTTTATGAATCAAAATACATAATCCCATACTTATAAAACACTTAACATAAATTGAACTATTTATGGATATAATCCATAATCATAAGAATGTTTTCTTTGAGGATGTATATACTCATAATCCCTTAAAAATGATTTGTAAAGAAAATGAGAGTTATCCTAAGCATATCCCCCGGGAGTGTCGTAACCAAGAGTGCAGCAAGGCCCGTTGTCGTGCACCAGTTCCCGTTCGAGTCTAGCTCAAAGCGGTGTTTTCGGGTTTTACCCCTAGGTACATCTGTGCCAGAGCCGCCTCTACCTGCTCGTATCCAGACAGGGATGTATTGCTCGGAAAACTCACAAAATCTCTACAATACCAAAATTTTAGGAAGTTCTTCTATACTAATCCTCAAAGTTCATCTTAGGTCTACGTGCTCTAATCAGAGTTTATCTAAATCTAGCTTCCAAGGTTTGTACTAAACTTCCTCTGATACCAACTGTAACGCCCCGACCCCAGCTACCCAGAGTCGGTGCATTACTTCGTAACATTGTCATGATCACAAGAAAGATCAAATCGCGAAAGACCGATTGGTTTAGTAGCCTTGGAAACACTAGATATATTCATAAGTTTTACATTACATCATAAAATCAAAAACTACTACAACAACATAATGTTTCCACAGTCCACACTACAATCCCCTTATAATATCCCTGCAGGTCATTCATAACTTACATCTTCACTTCCTGGGAAAAATAAAACATAGAAAAGGGGTGAGCTCAAATGCCCAGTAAGGATAACAATATAGCGGAAACTTTCATCAATAAGAATAAACATTTAAGGCAATGTATAACTAAAACAAAAGCCTTTTAAACATGTACTTTCAACATGGTATGGCATAAATAAAATTAAATAATGCCATTTACTTATTCACATGGATATTCCACTAATCGAATAATCACATGCAAAAATAAATAACCACTTTCATAATGTTGGAATGCATAATGCCAGACTATCATAACTACATAGCCAAGGCCTCGTGCCAAGACTACAAATAAGATTTTGTCAAGGCCTTGTGCCAAGACACTAGTTTGTCTCATGAGACCTACCGATGCATCGAGGAGCTATAGCGGGCTCCACCCGTCACTTATTAAGTCCAATGCATTCCCATATGAAAAGGTTTAAACATAACATAAACATTCGTATTAAAACTAGCATACGAAATGTCAATACTTTCACAATAAACTATGAATGGTATAAAAATAGCACATCCACAGTCAAACATATCACAAAACCTTCAATACAATATAGAAGTTTTGTATCATAATAAATCAACTTCAAATAATCTTAAAATCCATCAAAGGATGTTGACATAGATGAAATCAAAATTCTTTTTAAAGAAATATCTCCTTTTATTTTGAAATCATTTAAGATCCATATAAAATAAAACATTTTCTTTGAAAATATTCTTATAAGCTTGTAAGGAAAGCTTTGAAGATTTTATAACGGCGTAAAATAACCGCACCCGCCGTATAAGTTAAAAAAAAACATTCTTACCTCAATTCTGTCGAAAAAGGTTAAAAAGGACCTTGTTTTGAAAACGACGGAAATATTCCTTTATAAACCTCTTATAAAAAGTCAAAAAAGGGTATAAATGACTTTAACCCATATTCTTGTAAATAGTAAAAATGTTTTGAAATACATTTTTAAGAAACATGGATGTGGATGATAAAGAGATCCCAGTAGATTATTACATATAAACAACCTCGGATAATGAAGAGATTGTGAAATAACCCTTACCTTGTACTTTTCCTTGGTTGGGGTAGGTTGACTCCCTGTATAATGGTGAAATAATTGTTATTAAATTATACAAGAATCATATACATTAATATGATATCATATATGATCTTTTAATATTGATTTGATAATAATATCTTAGAATTATCATCGTTTCAGGTGTTAACTTACTCATTTTCTTTTATATGTTTTGTTACATAAGCCATGTTTGTTGTATCTTATTCATATCCAGAATGATATCAAGTCCTTAAACATCATTTTTAAATCATAAAATGATAATTATACTTGAATGGATACGATGGAGAATGAATCTCATCGCGTTCGTGGAGACGGTAGTCCGTACGTACGCACGAGCGACAATATCATTCTTTTGATATTAAAATAATATATAAATGAATGGTATATCATATATACAGAATCATTAACATGTTATATTTATTATTTACATGAGTTAAACATCATTATTATACCCATCCAAATAATATTATATTGAATAACAATTACACCACGACGTGGAGACGGTAAGCCGTACGTACGCACGTATGGTGACATGTTATTCAAAGGGTGGATAGAATACTGAATATGGTTGTACCATACTTATAATAACATCACAGTATATGTGAGATACTGGAGTTATTATTTTATAATGGTAAGAACAAAGGAAGAAGAAGTGGAAGAAGAAATGAACTTAGAAAAGGGTGGTGAAATCATTACCTCTTCTTCGGGTTCTTCCTTTTGATTTGATCAAAAGGGCTCCTTAGGTTGGCTTTCTGATCAAACTAAGGCCTCTAGGTTGTAGTGAGGGATGTTGGGAGAGTATTTGGGCAGAGTTTGGCCGAACCAAAAGGCTTTGAAGGTGTGAAGAAATGAGAAGGAGGAGTGCCCTTTTATAAGAGGGGTGAGGGGCACCTTTGGAAAAGCTAGAAATATTAATTTATAATAAATTCATATTCGGTTTCTAATGGCTCCAAAGTTGACTATTCAAAGGTTAAGATGGGGATAGGTCGAAAACCACTCAACCAATATAATTTAGACAGGTTTGGGTACTTATATTAACCTTATCTTTAAGTATTAACTCTAAGTTAATTAGTTTCACTTTTACAATGTCTCTTTGTATTTTTATATAATATTGTTAATAAACTTACTATATACATACAAGAGACCCCCAGGTGGTCCATTAATGATTAACCTATCATAATATAAGTCTCTTGGCCGAACCTTAGATTTTTAGGAATTTAATATCAATTAATAATATAATATTTGTTTTTAAGAACTCTTTTATGTCAATTTTGACACTATTCAATAGTTGATTTTTGTGAAACTCATAACAGATTGATTACTTATAACAAAGTCCATTAAATCAATCCTAGTATATCATATTATCCTATTAAATTAGTTTAATTCATTAAAAGTTTCATATTATATTTATTTGGGTATTTATAATATCAATTATTTTAATTTTTCACTATAATAGTAATTACTGCATCATCATTGTGTCATAAATAAAATAACTTATTTAATGTCTAAAAATTATAAAGAAAATATCATTATGTAGGAAATCTTTTTGGATTTCTAATGAATATTTATAATCGAACATCCAACATATATAACCCTATGTAAAAATTGTTTTTCTAAAAGATATATGCTTGTGTCATTTTTGTATTCATTTTGACTTAATTAAAATAAAGTGTCATTATCACTTACAAGTGGATCCATGGGGTCCCTAAATTGACACAAAGATGCCCATGGTCGACCATGTATCAACCAATAGGGTTAATACACGTTTTAGGGTAATTTAGTATTATTATAATATTATTTTTTTAACCCTTATTTACCGGATTTACCCTTAACCATGGTAAATAAAATATTTACCGCAGTAATTATTCAAAATGTCTAAAAATAAAAGTTACCTATTTACACAATTTGAACATCCTGATTCCAAATATGGAATCCATTTTTCTAAATTCAAAACACAGAAGTGGCAGAAATTAATTTAAAATTAATTCCCGCTGTCAAAACAAAAAGCGTGTTTTTAAGAGGTAATAACTATCAAAAGATTGACACTTGTTTATGTTCAGTTTAATTGTAAAATTATGTCCAATGACCAACATTATATTAAATGGTAAAAATATATTCTAAATATACTTTAAAACTACTAAAATTCATAATTTATCACTATTAATTATTTTGATTAAAAAAGTTGTTTTTAATTAAAATTTAGTAATTTTCACTATTCATCAAAATATGAAAGTTATCCGAAGAGTACCAAAATTTCACCTTAGGCTAAATTCGATATTCCGAATCCAAAAATGAAGTCCATTTTAAAATATAAAATATATATAATTTCAAAAAGTAGGTATTACTATTCATAACGGCTAGTTTGATCGGTTGTGGTGTGTGTTAAAACTCGACGTTGCGTACAACACACACTACTGTTTTATTCAAAGGAAAGCGTACCGTGGAAGCTTGGGATGTTTCATTTTAAATTTTTTTGATGTCTCCATTTAGTCAAAAAGCTTAAAATATTGTATTTAAAAAGGTTTCACTATCAAAAGTTGATAAAAGTGCAATACTGAAAATGAATCTATTCTTGCATTATGACTAAGAAACTCATAATATGGATTCTAAAATTATAAGGATTATATAAAGTTAAAAATGTAGTTAATGCTATTCATGACCTATTTTAATGGCTTTTTTTTTGGTAAGTCATGGTGCAATTGAACTCGGTGTTGCGTGTAGTGCAAGTTATTGAATTATTTTGAAGAAATAACACACTATGAAATCTTGGGGTGTTACAGAAATATATTTGACCGTATGGATTAAAATTGACTCAATTCCTTGATAATTGTTCTGAAAACATATTACCATATTCAAGTATGAGGGAAAAAATGTAAATGATGACTTAAGAAATTTTGAATCTGAGGAATGATATGAAAAATGGATAAAAACGAATTAGAAGAAGTAGTTCCCAAGAATGAAGTTACCACTATTTAACAAACCCGTTAGGGGGTAGAATTATGCAGGGTCACCTAAGGGCATTGGCTGCATGGTCAAATAATAGAATCTTTTGGCTGACAAGTCTGTAATGTAGACTGTTTATGCAAGGCCGCCTAAGGGCACGTGCTGCATAGCCAGGAAAAAGAACTCTAAAAAATTCACCTTTCTACTACTAAAAAAACCAGTGGAAGTTTATGGGGATTCAAATTCTCCAAATCATAGAGTTTGATATATGGAGAGAGGTACTTTAATATGGAAAAGATATTTCCAGATATGATTGTATAAGAACTAGATGAATGTCACTTCTACGAAGGTCTGATCCAAACGTAGGGAAGGAAAATATAAACCATAGAATTGAATACTTTTAGATCAGGAAAACTTTTATGGGATATATATGTTAAGGATGGCCATTTTTTCCAGATCCCTAAATATTTTCATTAATATAACTAAGGACAAAAGAGATTTTCTTCCCAAGAATGAAGTTACCACTGTTTGACAAACCCGTTTTGGGGTTGAATTATGCAGGGCCGCCTAAGGGCATTGGCTGCATAGTCCAATAATAACATCTTTTGGCTGACACGTCTCTTATGTAGACTTTTTAGGCAAGGCGGCCTAAGGGCACGTGCTACGTGGTCAGGAAAAATAAATCATAGAAACTGGACATTTTGTGACTAGAATTCAAGAATGGTGTTATGGAGATCTAGAAGTATTTAAGGTTAGGAGTATGACACATGAAAATGGTTATTTTTCAATGCTTGAAAGAGATACATAGATCAATGCTAACCATAATCATGTTGTGGTTGGGTACTGAATTGAGATGTTGGACTTCACTACATATCCCATAAATATGGGAATCAAGCCATACGTAGTTCTTGAAATATAGTTTAACATCATGTGGGATGAAATTATGGGAAATATCAGTTTAGGGTCATAGAACTCAGACCATAATAATGAATACAAAGTGTGTGTTTTCATAGGGACTTTTCAGCCAGGGGACTGAAAGTAAAATTTGGGGTTATGCCCAAATACATGGGGATGGATTCGAGGGATTCTCGAACATTCCTACATATCCCATAAGGATGGTAATCAAGCCGCACGTAGTTCTGGAAATACCCTCTGTCCAGATTTGGTTCGTACATATGAAAGGTGAAAAGGGGAATTTAGTGCAATGATGGTTTGACCCATGATAAAAGGTTTGGGAATTTCCATGTATTCAGAAAGTCTTTAGAATATAACATGATTGGAGATCAATGTAAATAATTATTCTCTCTCAGGTGAGGGTATCAAATAATGTTGTAGTTTATTATCATACAAGACAAATTTGTTGTACAGTTTAATGTCATGTAGCAAGGACAAAGGTGAACCAATGTGAAGAGATTGGTTTTGGGCATGAACCTCAGGAGGTTGCATACGTACCCAGCCTAGAAGGAAAGGATCAAAGTCCGCATAGTTCAATTAAATAATTAATTAGTGATCAAGTTTTTCTTGGGGACAATGACCTAAAAATGGTGTTGGGACTTACGCATGGTTAGCGGCCTAGAGAGGGTGTTATGGTTGAAGTTTACTCTAAGCTCACGTGATTCCTACTCGGTGTGAGAAACATGAGGTAGAAACAACCTTAACGATGCACAGTTTAATGTCATGTAGGACATATGAAGGGACTATGCAGTTTAAAGTATTGTAGTGAGGACTCTTGGTGATGCACAGTTTAGTGTCATGTAGAAGGGAAAAAATACAATTTAACGTCATGTAGGACGTATTAAGGGACTTTTTTCAGTTTTACATCATGTAGGACGAATGAGCAGTACAGTTTAACACCATGTAGGACAAATATAGGGACATCGTTTAACGTCATGTTGGACGTAAGGGTACTGTACAGTTTAGCGTCATGTAGCTAAGATGATGAGGACAATACAGTTTAATGTCATGTTGGACGAAAGGGGGATTGTGCAGTTTAATGTCATGCAGTAAGGACAAAAGAGGACATAGTTTAACATCATGTTGGACGTATTAAGGACTATTTCATAGTTTTACGTCATGTTAGATGATGTCACAGTTTAACATCATGTTGGACGATGGAGTAAACAGTTTAAGGTCATATGCATGGACCAGAGATTATGCAGTTTAATGTCTTGCTGGATGTAAGGGACTTCTATACAGTTTTGCATCTTGTAGTTAGGACGTCACTGTTTAACGTCCTGTTGGATGAAAGTTCCAATAGTTTAAGGTCATATGCATAGACCGTGGATGCTGCAGTTTAACATCTTGTTGGATGATAGCACAGTTTAACGTCATGTTGGACGATAGCACAGTTTAATGTCATGTTGGACGATAGCACAGTTTAACTTCATGTTGAATGATAGCACAGTTTAACGTCATGTTGTACGATACCATAGTTTAACGTCATGTTGGATGACAGCACAGTTTAACGTCATGTTGGATGATGGTATTTGCGTTACACAAAATACCTCTTCAGAAATCTAGCATTTGTTGGAGTACTGATGAGTTCTCAATCCATTGAGATTAATGAATAAGCTCCATTAGAGTACACCTTATGTATTGAATAAGGTCCTTCCCATTTTTTCTCCGGCTTGGGACGTTTCTTTCCTTGTATCATTGGAGTTATGAGAACTAATACCAATTCTCCCAGAATGAATGAACGAAGATGAACTTTTTTGTTGAAAGCTCGTTCTATTCGATTCTGATGGAATTCCAAGGGGTGCAGGGTGCACAATCTTTTCTCATCTAATCGTTCCAATTCATCCAATCACTTTTGAGATTGTTCATCTATAGATGACTGATCACAAATGGCTACTACGATCTAGGGTAATTGAACCTCAATGGGAAAGACTACTTCCATTCCATATACGTAATGTATATGGAGTTGACCGCGTTGCAGTATGGGTGGTAGTTCGATAAGCCCATAAAGCATGAAAAAGTTTATCAGTCCATGATTTCTTATCTTTATCCACCATATTTTGTTGTATGTTTGAAAGAGTCTTGTTGAAGGCTTCTATCTAGCCATTGGCCGCTGCATGATACTGAGATGAATGATTGAATTTGATGTTGTATTCTTGATACAACTTCCTCACCTCGGATGAACAGAAGTTGGTGCCATTTTCCGTCAGTATGGCATGAGGGATACCAAATCTGGTAATGATGTTTGACTTGATGAAGCTAACAATGCATTTAGAACTAACTTATTTGAGAGGTATTTCCTCTACCCATTTGGAAAAGAAATCAGTAGCAGTAATAATATACTTAAACTGCTTGGCTGTAACCGAAGGATAAGGTCCCACTACATCCATTCTCTATGTGGAAAATGGCCAGGAGTATTTAGTTGTATGAATCAACTCTGGGGGCTGATGAATGAAGTTGGCATGTACTTGGAAAGAATGACACTTCATGTGAAATCAACACATTCTTGTATCATTGAAGGCCAAAATTATCCAAGCCTTCGAACTTGATCAGATAGTATATGTCCAGACTTGTGGGAACCACAGACTCCTGCATGCACTTATTTCATGATATCCATTGTCTCTTCACCATCAATCCATCTAAAGAGACCTCCATCAAAACCACTTTTTTAGAGAACATTCTCTAAGTGATCTGGGCTATCATAAAGAGTGAAATTGACCACACGTCTCCGGACTTGTTCTTTCTCAACTCTATCAGGTGGAAGTGTTCCATTTTGAAGGTATTCCCTGATAGGTCTTATCCATCCTGTAGTATGATCATATGGTTTAGAGATGGGATTAATTTCATTGATTTCCTCTATTCTAATTTGAACATAAGGTGAAATTGTACGACGGTGGGAAATACTAATGATTGTATCATCCCGATTTGGATCTTCCAGAGTTGTGGCTATATTAGCCAGTGCATCAGGTTGGGAATTTTGTGATCTTGGGAAATAAGAAAATGCCGGTTCTCAAAGGAAATTACGCCATTAACTCTCTAACGTAATCATAAAAAGGGTTTAAATATTCTTTTCTGATTGCATAATACCCATTGACTTGTTTGATTACCAGGTCTGAATCACCTTTCACCTTTAAGTGATTCACTTGTGCTTGAAGCGCTAACTCCAAGCCTGCAATGAGAGCTTGGTATTCTTCTTCATTATTTGTACCACCTCCCAACAATGAGAAGGAATAAGGTAATACTGCCTTTTCTAGAGAAATGAGCACAATTCCTAACCCAACTTTGTTGAATTTAGGATTTTCCATTTTCCTCCCTGTTGGACTTCTAGAAGCACCGTAAAAGTACATTCCCCATGTTTGAAGACTATCTTGAAAAGAAAAGACTCCCTCATCAAGAAGTTCAATATCTGAAGATGTATCTTCTACTGAGGGATGTTCAGCAAGGCAATCAGCCATATCTTGGCCCTTTATTTCCTTTTGAGATACATATTGAATATCAAATTGATGGAAAATAACTTCCCACCTTGCTAGACGTCCTGTAAGCATTGGGCGACTAAGGATGAATTTGAGTGGGTTATTTTGAGATACCAATTGGACCTCATGATGTTGCAGGTAGTGTATCAACTTCTGAACTGCAAATATTAATGCTAGGCAGCACTTCTCAATATTTGAGTATCGGGTTCTTGCTTCAAGCATCGTCTGACTGAGATAGTAGAGGATGTTTTCCTTCCCAACATCATTCTTCTAAGTAAGAAAGGCACCCAATGATCTCTCTAGAGTTGTCACATAGAGGATAAGTGGTCTTCCTTCAATAGGTGTCATTAACACCGATAGACTCAAGAGATACTTCCTGAGAATATCGAATGCTTCTTGACATTCTTCAGTCCACTAGTAAGTGACTCCCTTCTTCATCAATTTGGTAAAGGGTAAACTTATTCCTGCCAAATTGGCGATGAATCGCCGAATATAAGACAAGTGTCCTTGAAGTCCTATCAATTACTTTAAATTTTGAGGAGGTGACATATCAAGGATTGACTTTTTCTTCTCAGGATCGACGTCGATACCACGATGGCGTACAACAAAGCTGAGAATGTTTCCTAAGGTTACCCCAAAAGCACATTTTAAGGGTTTCATCTCCAAATTATGTTGCCAATGTTTGTGGAATATGACTTCCAAATCAGCCAAGTGATTATAAAATTGTTTGGATTTAACCACCAAGTCGTCCACATAACATTCAATAAACATCCCTAAAAAGTGTTTGAAGATACGATGCATGGCACGCTGATATGTTGTGCCTGCATTATTTAGGCCAAAGGGCATTACCCGATAGAAAAACACACCCTGAGGGGCTCTGAAAGCTATAGATTCTTCATCTTCTAGAGCCATTCGGATTTGATTAAATCCATAATATCCATCCATGAAGGAAAGTGCTTCATATCCAGATATTGGATCAATTAAGAGTTCTGTAATTGGAACTGGAAAATCATCCTTAGGACAATGCCGATTAAGATCTCTGAAATCAATGAAAACTCTAATTTGTCCATTATTCTTTTTCACTGGGACAATATTAGCCAACCACTTGGGATATTGAACTTCTCTGCTGAATTTAGCTTTGATAAGATTATCCACTTCAGCTTCAATTTTGGAAGCATAGGTTGGGTGTGTTCTTCTAGCATCTTATTTGAATCCTCGATGTTTTTCTAGAAAACCCAAACAATGAGTGGCAACATCAGGATCAAGCCTTGGCATCTCTGTATAGTTCCAAGAAAATATATCTCAATCTTTCTTTAAAAAAGAAATATACATCTCTTGCTCTTCAAGAGTCATGGCCGCACTAATTAAAGTGCGGTGTGGATCTTATTTTGTACCCAAATTTATTTCTCTAAGTTCATCCACGGTGGTAGTGATAACTTCTTCAAATGCTGGAGGAGCATCCCTAAGATCTTCCTCTTCTTCTTCAACATGTGTTATTTCTTCTTTTTCTACTTGCATAGTGGATGAAGAAGCATACTTTCTGTGATCAGAATAGATGTTAAAATTTGACCATCTTGAAGAAGAAGCTTCTATTTCCGACCCTATTGATGATGAAAGGTCTTCCTTGGGTAATATAGAGGAGATAATGGATTGAGAATCGATATCATCATTTACCTATAACATTGCTATTACTTCTTCTGGAATGATTAGTGAAGTATAGACTTGCTAGATTTTAGAAGATGAAATGAAGACATCCCCATTTGAGCTTTCATCATTGCATGGTGGATCACCAATTTCTCCCATGCTGTCTAGCATGATTGTCGTAATTGACATTATGGAAGTTTCCATAAGAGTAATTTGATTTGGGTCTATCCTGTCAATTTGACTGATAGGCAATACATAATCTGTACTGACATGTGTAAATGGGTTTACTGGAATCTTTTCCAAACCATATGGAGAATTAACTTTGGTAATCTCCCTTTTTGTGGATTTCTCCTTTCCCTTCATGAGATAGAATTCCGCCTCAATGTATTGAGATTCACATGTCTTGAACGGGGAATTATCACCATACAATGTCCAAATTTGACCATCAAAATAATATTTGAGGCATTGATAGTATGATGAAGGGATAACCACATGTTGATGTAGCCAAGGTCTACCAAGAATGATTTTGAAGGCTAAGTATTGATCAACAACCATGAAATCTAAATTGGATACAAGATCTCCAAACTGAGTTCTGAGTGTAATATCTCCCAGTGGTTCCTGTTCATTTTTATCATATCCTTGTAACATCAAAGTAGAAAGAGATAAATCAGATTCTGTGAGGATCAATAGAGAAAGTGTACGAATGGGGATGAGGTTGAGTCCTGATCCATTATCAACGAAAAATCTTCGGATGTATACGCCATTGACCTTGGAAAATAAGTACAAAGGTCTAATATGTCCATGCATGACATCATCTTCATCTTCATTTATGAAAGATATCACTTCATGGAATTCTTCAGGATTATTCTCTACATGGTAGACTTCAGCTACAATAATTTCAGTTTCAAACTGCTGAGGACTTGATAAAGCCTTGATGAGTGCCTCCTGAAGATCCTTTGATAAATTCAAAGCATCCAGAATTCATAACTTGGCCGGTATTTGGGACAAGTGTTTCAATACATCATACTTTTGATCCAAAGGTCTGCATTTCCCAACAAGAACATGTGGTTTCGTAAGTGCCTTAGAATTTGATGCTTTGGAAGTTGATGCATCTTGTATCGGGGTAGGAGTTGGTAATACTCCTGGCTTTGGAAGATTAGACCGATTAAGTATATTTACTTGCTGAGAGGAAGAAGGTGGAACCTCCAACCGATCTTCCAGAATAACTGTTCCAGTAATGTATCTACCTTATGTAGAAGAACATTATTGTTCTTGTTGATCTCGTTCAAGGGCTCTGCCATGAGTTTTTGCTGCATAAACAAGTCTAGAAAGGGTAGAATTGGAATAGTGGCCTCTGAAAGATCCACGTCTTCCCCTATACCCTGAGCCTCTGGAGCTTCCTCTGATTCCTCTATTTGATACGGGGAACCCTGGTTCATCAAGTTCTAAACTGTGATTGGAATAAGGATCTGTTAAGTGATTCATATTAACCGAACTGATTATTAACTCTTCATCCAATGAAGACTCTGCCTGACTAGCCAATTTAGGATGTTCCGTTTTATTGGGCGGTGCCCATGGTGTCGAAGTAGATGGCATAAAATCTTCCAGAGTCAAAGACAAATTAGGCTTTGACACAATTTCATCATCTTCTGGTTGTTCCTTTTTATTTGAATTATTCCTCCTTTTTGAGGATTTTCCCTCTAAGGAAGAGGGTTTTTCTACGGCATTAATGGAAGAAGACACAATTGGTTTCTTCAATTGTGTTCGCAAAATGGAAAGAGTTCGGTTGATCGTTTTTCTGACCATCCAATCATCATAGTTTTGCACATTTTTGTTCTTAACTTCCTGTTAGTCACCTTCTTCCTATGTATCTGTAGCAGTAACACATGCTACCGGAGCTGAAAAATGTTCAGTTTGACTTGTCCCAAGTAGACCATTTTTTGCAGGAGGTCCTTTAAGAAAAAACACTCTTGAATGGGATTCCCCAACATCTGATGAAACAAGAAATAGTTGGGACGATCTTCATATCCTTCCTTGTTTGGCCTCTTGGGCCTTGGAAATTGAACCAAATTTTTTTCCAGAGCTGAAATGAAGTAACCAGGAAGCCATTCATTTTGGAAAGAGTAATCTTTGCTTTTCAAATCCTCAATTTTTTTTCGTCTTTGATCTATTTGAGTATCTTGACGAAATGACCTATATTGTTGGCACTAAGGAGGTGGAGCCCTTCAAGAAGATGAAGGTTTTGATATAGAATCAGGTACAAGTTCTTGTTTAAGCATAACCGAGCTGATGGAATTACATGAGCTTTATCCTTAGTCTTAATAAGAGAATCTTCAATCTGTTGAGCGATTTAAGTAAGGTCTCGAAACCCTCCTATGTATTTCACAGGGATCAATGGTGTGTGTAACTCATCATGTAAATTTTCCACATAGATTGGAAACAATTCCTCTTGAGGGAGTGCTAAGCTTAGGGAATATGTTAATCTCTTCCAATGAGCAATGAAATCTGAAACCCTTTCATTCTCCCATTGCTTACAGTTTGTAAGATAAAAAAGTATTGTCTTTAGAAATGTTTAGGAGAATTGAAGAAGGGATTGTTGGCAGAGATCCTCCCATCCGGTAATTGACCGGGATTGCAAGCTTGTGTACCAGACAAAATCAGGTCCTTGTAATGACTGTACGAAACAACTGAGCTTAACGACTTCCTATTGCAGAGGGGTTCCCATCATAGGATCACAACGAGAAAAAAATGTGCTTAGTGTTGCTCTTGGTCTCCCGAACCACTGAAGATTGGGAATGTGGTACATGAAAAATTTGATGGGGGAGAAATTCCATCAAACCATTCATGGTAAGCTCTCTTTTCTGATTGAAGTTGAGCACGCTTTCCCTCCATAGCTTCCAACAGAGCTGTTAATGAAGAAACATCCGGTTGCGATTGGACCTGAATAGGTGCAATGACTGGAACTTGGATAGGTGTGGTGACTGGGACTACCACTGATGGTAGTATTGCCGGTTGTTGTTGCAACTGACCCATAGTATTAGACCTATGAGGGTGTACTGGTAAAGGAGGACACTCTGGATCCATCTCAGTAACCGCAACAAATTCCCTCGGTTGACTGACTCTAGTATGCTTAGGAGGAAGACTACTTAGAATTAGTTCTGCATTCAACCTTTTTAATTCCATCATATCTTCCACTTGTTGTGCGAATCTTTTCTCTATTGAGAGTGATTCTCATTCTCCATAGGAAGGGTATGTAACCTGATTCTTTCCTTTCCCCTTATTGGACACCTTTCGGAGAGGGGGAAGTGGGTTACTTGAAAGATTATCTAGATTTTGGGTAATCCTTTGATTTTTTGTACACACACCTTCTTCATTTGTGCCTGTGCGTACAACCTCTTGACCAGGAACCTCTTCATATGATCCCTCTGAGTGATCCTCATCTGGAGGATCAACAACAACGACATTGATGACATTGATTGGTGCATAACACATTTCATCCCTTCAATCATCATTTCTGCGATATTGCCTTCTTCAATGTCCTTGATGAGACAGTGCCTTTTGTTGATTTGATCCGTCCAGAACTTCTTAACGAACCGTAATGTGGAGGGAATCTTCTGATAATTCATATCTTTGTTCCTCTTGTGGCTTCTTCCCTAATAGAGAGAAAACTGACTTTCTCTAAGGGAGAGATTGAGTATTTGAAAAAGTCCCCAGTCCTGTGGACTGGGGCTGTTCCTGCTGTTTCTACTCAACTCCCCAAATCCTATTTATTGATTCTAAGGGTTGGGTTAAAAGAGTCCCCAGTCTGGAAAGCTGGGGTGGTTCTTGAGTTTCTATATCCAAGAACTTCTCAAAATCTCTCCTGATCTTATAGACTTTAGTCCGTAAATTGGCTGGATGCATCAACCTACATCCACTCTTATCACCCATCTCAAAAAACCGTTGGATGATTTCTGACACTTCTGTCACTTGATGATGTTCTTGCTCTAAACGAGAGGCCTGTTCAATATACACATTTTCTTAATGAATGATTTATTCAACAACTTGTTATTTGTATGCTTGATTTTGAGAGGAACTAGTTGAGGCATGTTCTTGGGAGAGCCTTTGATTACAAACAAAGCCAATTGGTTGTGGCTGGGCATGGGAAATAACATTGCATGAGACCATTTTTGGTGGGCATTGCTGACTGGAGAGTACAGTGAAATGTAGTTCTCCATGAACACCCCATCCCTTGATATGAATACCAGATGGGGAATTGGCAATTAACTGGCGCAATCTTCTTAGTTCGCCAAGGCATGAATGCTGAAGGCCTCTCTAATACTTTTTAGCCTACGGATATCGAGAAACTGAGAGAGATTCCAAATCAATTTAGTGTTGTAACCGTTCTATTATCTTAACATGAGTTTCATATTCATCATAAGATAATATTTTATTTTTCATCTGACAAATAGTTTTCCATATATTGAGATGAATATCATGAAGTCCATCTTCTTTCAACATCTCCGGAATGTCGTACTGAGAATTAGCCAAAGGCCAAAGCATAACTAGCACATCACCTTTTTCCAGCTGTTTTATCATATTTTGTACTTCCTCATTATCATTTGATGAAGATTATTCAACCAATTTAGACCAGATCTGGTGCTTCATTGTTGCTTCATAGGATTCAACAATATTGGTAGAGAATTCACTGATCAAGATAAAAGATGAACGACCCAGGGGTGGTTCGGAGAATGACCTACACCCCGGGCTATCTTCTGATTGAAAAAGTATTTCACATGTTATTGGTAAAGAAGCAGACATGAGTGGCTTAAAATTTCCAAGTGCCTCAAGATAAGAGGGCTTTATCGTCACTACATTGTCCATTGGAGCATTTTCTAGGAAATGTGCATTATTACTGCGGAGAGGACTTTCGTAGCTAAATTCGCCATCATGGGGAGGACCACCATGGTGGGTTACGTCAAAAGATGAAAATTTTTGTTCCTTGGTCTTCTGGATACACAGAGGGTTCCTATGGCACTCATCTGAAGATGAGAATTTGAGATCGACCGCATTGTCATGAAGCAAGCCTTCATGAGGAAGTATCTGATGCAGACCTTTGGAATTAATGTTCCCCCTATTGGGAACTGAGAGAGTAGAATCTTGAGTTGCAATAGAGAATTGTCTGAGTGCATCAATAACTCCAGCATCGAGTAAGGCTTTATTACAGATTGGCCCTTTATTTCTTGACTGTGATGGGTGGGTCTTCTTCTTAGAGGCCTTATTACTCACTTTGGGAACCACTTGTTGACGAAAGTGGTCATTATGGGCAAGTGTATGTGCCTGCTCAGGAGAAATGATCAGGGTAGTCTGATTATCTCCACTCAAATAAGGTGTATGCCCCTGAATTGGTTATCCGTATGATATGGGGGAGTATGAACCAAAACCCTCTTGGACTAGAACAGAGGTGTGTGTCTAATATGGAGTGAACTATTGATGTGTAACTCCACTGGTAGGGATAGATTTATGTGTCTTTCCTTGACATGCTGCTGAAGCTGTTATAATATCCTGGTAGGCATCCAGAATATGAGCAGGGATTTTCTTCTACTCTTTCACCATTGATAGAATATTCTTGGTGACTTCAGCTGCCGGAACGGGGATATACATCCATTCTGTTCTTAGAGTAGGTGTGTGTTCCTGCTCTTGTCCTCCTTTTCCTGCCAGTGAATTCTGACAGTACTCATGTGTGGGGGCAGAGAGTTGAGTCTGTATCCTGTTTGTCGTCGGGACTTTCCGACTGACTTCTCCGGATGCTACCAAACGACACTGTTGGTAGGCTTGATCAATACTAGCAGGTTTATGTGCCTACTGATTGCAATCTGCTGAACATGGTCGACAGACTTCCTTCAATAATGATAGATGAGGCTGCTGGCAGGACTGATGAGTGTAAGCAGGTGTATGTGCCTATTTACCAGTTGTCAACACATTGGGTTGGCGGGCTCCATCATATGTAGACAGACGAGCCTGCTGACTAGCTGATGATTTATAAACAAGTGAATGTTCATGTCTATAGTACTCTGCAAAAATTTCCGGGCGGGATTGGCGTGTTGCTGCCAGACGAGTCTGCTGGACAACAGAATTAAAACGGATGGATGTGTGTGCCCGCTCGTTGCTTGCCACCAAGTTTGGTTGGTGGACTTCTCCAGATATGGAAAAGATAAGAACCTGATCACTATTGACCAGATTTCACCTCAATCAGATTTTCTTGCCTACTCATGTTGGAGGAACTTATGCCGAACAGCTGGAGACGATACCCTCATCATGTTGAGAGCGTACTGACGCACGAGTCTGGCGGCGATTGATGGTGGGAGCCCTTGGGAAGGACTCATGTTTCCTTGAATTAAGGCCTTCAATGGCTTTCTCATTCACCTCCTCAAAATATGGGAGGGAATGGTGATTGCGTTTCGGGGATAACGACCTGAAACGGTTAGAGACGGTGGTTAGAACCGCCTGCTTCTTGATCCCTGATCGTTGCTGTCCGTACGACTAGGGTGAATTATCGACTTAGAGGGCTTGTATAGCAGCCTCCAGAGTCAGAATAGTACCATTTTGATGGTACTCCTTAACCAGTGCATTTGATACCCAGCATTGAAGACGCTGAGTAGGTGATGTCATCCTCAGAGTGGATGAAGATCCAGAAGGAGTAGCAGCAGATGCATTCACAACAGAGGTTTTCACAGTAGAGGCATTCAAAGACGTGAACTTAAGAAAATCCATTCTTGTAATGCAGAAGATCCTGGAAAAGACTGTCTGTTTGATATAAAAAATATAATCAAGATAAGTTCAGCTACTACATATTTTGGATGAGCATATATGTTTATTGATTGTTCTGTTGGCCCACTCATTGAGTTTAAATAGGGGCCTAACAAAAATAAGTAAAACATCATTTTAACATGGTTAAGGATTCACGTCGGGTTCACTATTTTTTGTTTCCTCTGGAATTTGGGATGACCTAATTGATTTAAGGTTCAAACATTCCAAGAGGATTTGTCACAGTTTTCTTCATAGAACCGGAAACATCCAATGATTCTATATCCATTTGGACTTACTTTCCAAATGTAGGTTCTCATTAGTTATAAACAGATGAGACTTAAGAATTTTCATTGGTCGAGAGGATGGGAGGTTTCACTCATCACACCTTTTTGAGGGGAATTATTTTCTACTCCCTGACTCTTTTTATAGATTTAAGTTATGTTTGTGAAGATTTATTACATTAACAATTATGAAAATGAGCTTTCCTTTAGATCTGACAATCAATGATTTGTATGTATGATATTTAGAGAATCTTTTATATGAATTCTAGGTTCTTCATTGATAGAGAATCATCTGTATTTGTTAGAGATTCTTGGTCAATGGTATCCTTCGATACATTATATATAAATATCTTGGTTATTATGATAACCATACTAGTTTTAAGGCCACTCAGTGGGGCACTTGAAGTTTATTTTTATTCAAAAGGATATGAATTATTTCATAGTTGGGGTCATACCCGCAGATGGGCTACCTACGTATCCTTTGTTTTGGAAAAGGAATCAGAACCGACATAGTTTGAGTAAATAAGTATGGGGTTTATGCATGATTGATGTCTCAAATAAAGATGTCATGATTTACTTTTACACTCTATGCTCATGTGAGTCATGATCGGTGTGAGAAACAAGAGGTATTTGTGAAACCAAACAATCATGCCATGAAAGATTCAATCATAATAAATGATGTGGGGCTTATGTATGGATGACTTCCCAAAATAGATGAATATTGGGTTTTAATTTAGGGAAGAAACCTAGGAATAAGGTCCATAAAGATATATGTTCTTTATGGTTATTTGGGTACTATAACATGGGGCTTACACTTGAGGAAAATGCCCAAATTAGAAGGGGACTTATGATTGGGTTTTACTCCTGAGAAGGAAGTCCATGTCAAAAGTAAATTTAGACTGGTTAAGAGAAATTATGACTGGGGATTATTTTTAAAGAAGAGGCCCATGATAAAGGGAATTATGACTGGGGATTACTACTTAAAAGGAATCCCAGGTTAAGGAAATTCATATTTTTGGAACATGGGGCTTACTCTTAACGAGGATGCCCATATTTGTGAACATGGGGTTTACTCCTGAGGAGGATGCCCAGATTTGGAAAATTATGACTGGAGTTATTCTTGAAAAGGATGCCCATTTTAGGGGACTTGGGGATTACTCCTGAAAAGGATGCCCAAATTAAGAGAACTTGGATTGGGGCTTACTCCTGAAAAGGAGGCCCAAATTAAGAATTCTGTCATCTTAAAGTATGAGGTTGAATGAATGAAATATATAACCTTAGTGACATAATGATATGTAAATCACTATGTTTTGAGAGATTTTCAACAGAATTCCTTTCAGATAAGGAAGCCAAAAAAAGAGCCATGCCAAAAGAAATGGCTTTAAAGAGGGTTCTGAAAACTTAATCTTGAAGAGGATATGTGGATAGACATAAGAGATGTGAAATAGTTAGGAGGGGCACTCAAAAAAAAAGGTGGCACGCAAGTCTTGCATGGGCGCACAAGTCATGGTCATGCAGGTGTACAAGCGCAACACATGGGTACTTGCGCGATGGTCAACCCATAAGGTAATACTTCGGCGATACTTGGCTCATGCCTTTAGTATTATCCCTATGGGCTTCCAAAAGGCTGGCGCGCAAGTTTTGTTGAAGGGGTAAGGCGGTGCGCAAGTGTAGCCATTTTCCTTAAGGGCTGGCCACTTAGGCGCGCAAGTGTTGATGAGTTTCAACACTTAGGCCTTACTCCCCCTCTTTATATCTTCCATTATTGGTAATAAATTACCTTAGAAGTATTTGGAAGCTTTGAGAAGATACTAGGGTGCCGGGAGCTCAAATTTGAGTTTCTGGAATTTTTCCTCCTGAAATGGGGGGCCCACCAGGGGTATTTATAGGTCAGGGAAGACCCTAGGTGAAATTCAAAGAGGGTGCGCAAGTCACATGCGTGACCTTTAGGCGGCGTGCAAGTATACTTCTGTGACCTTGGTAGAACTTGCATGACCCAAGTGCAAATGAATCTTTGTTCATGCCTTTGTCAATTTTTTATGTTTCTTCAAAGAATGAATCTATTTGGGATCAAGGTATTTCCCCTTTTTATTCGTTTAGACTCTATTATAGAATGGAGCGTCAACAACAATTTTATATAAAATTCATTAAAATGCAAATGTTTATTTTCCAAAAAATCAATATTTATAACCTCAATACAATGATATTTTAATTAATATACAATTATATAATGGTATAGTTAGATTTGAAAAATCATATACATTATTGGATTTTTAAACCTTGAGATTTAAAAATAAGATTTTTTTTGATATCATATAATAAAAAAACATTAAACTTATAAAAGAATATAACACCCTCAGTCTTTATAATATTTTTATTTTTTTATATTTTTTGGTAACTTCTCTAACATGATGTATCGAGTTTTAATAAACTGTGATATACTGTTAGTATTATTATTTAATAAAGGATGTTATAACATTACTATAAAATTTTTTGGTATTAATTATAGAAAACAAATTTTTAGATTTATGTATAACGGTTTTATATAAAGAAAACAAATTAATAAATTAGTACATAATTTTTGGTAATGTCGGTATTTTCTTCAAAAATAATTTTTCTCCTAAAATGATTTATATTGATTTTATGAAAATTACTAAAGAAAATTAACTATTTTATAAAAAAATATTTCCAGGATGAACTATATTTTTTTAATCAATGTGAAAAAATTATCTTAAGGTGAATTTTTGGGACTAATCTCAAAAGATTTTTTTTTGATGAATAGTAAAAATATTGGTTCGTATTGAATACATCATTATAATTTAATGAATTTAGAAGGATAAATAATGGTTTAAAATGTTTTTAAAATGAAAATTATTTCATTTATAAATTTTTTGATACAATTAATTTCATTTTAATCAATTTCATATTGAGTATTTATATTATAACATTCTCTACTAATGAAAATATTTCTTTAGAAACCCACTTTTTCTTCACGTTTGCGAGTGTAATTTTTAAAACTGAATTTCACCACTTATATGAATGGAATTTAGATAATTGGATTAAAAAATATTAATAATAATAATTAATATTATCAAATAAGTTAAACTAATTTTTTTACCATAATATGTAATGAAAATAGTAAAAACTAATTATAGCGGTGAATGTAACAATAAGTTTACTAATGGTTAAACTAAAAATATTATAGTTAAAAACGAGAAAAAACTAATATAATTCATATTTTATGGTCATAATTAAATAATATATTTTATATGGTTATTAAATGGTTCATTTTGGATCCTTGTGGAATAAAAAAACATGGGTTTAATTATTTATTTTCAAAAATTCCAAATGTGTCCTTCCCCACACTTATAAAAGGTCACCCATCTCCTATACAATTAAATATATGTAAAACCCATTGGATCATCCAATAAATACTCAAATAAATTAATTAATTCCATTGAATCATCCTATAATCGTTATTTTAATCATAAATCCCACCTAGAAAGGATTTTGTACACATCTAAAGAAGTTTTTTTAAGAATTGGTAATATCTTTAACAGAGCATTTTATTTTATTTATTATTCCAACTCATTAAAATATAATTAAAACATTATTATATAATAAAATCAATATATTTAATATACTTATATGTTTTTATGTTATTTTCATGACCTACAATAATCTCCTCCTACTTGAAATGGGAAACTGAATCACTGATCGTGTGTACAGCGGACTGCCGCCTTACAAAATGACGTTATTCATTCTCCATCACTAATTCTCAAGACTATATAAAATTATGTATATAATTATTATATATAATATAAATGATATAATTATACTTATTAAATTATAATTTCATATTTTCCTTCTCACTTTCCACTCCATTGTAAATATGACAACATTGCTCGTGTGTGTAGAGGACTATCACCTCGTGAAGATATCTGATTCATTTTTCACTTAAGATTTACATGGAAAGTAATAATAATTAATTTTATTTTTTTATAAGATATAAATAATATAGTAATAATTATATAAAATAAATATATCATAAAATTTTTTACCTTATAATCTATTGAATAAATGATATTGTTGTTCATGTGTACTGTGGACTACCGCCTCGCGAAAAAATGTGATTCATTTTTAATACCATATCACATGGGTGGAACATGTAAGTGTATTTATGGAAATAATTTTATGTCAATGATATAATTATAATCCAATAAATGTAAAATAAAACTTACCTTATTTCTATCTTGATCATTGAAAATTGGAAATGTTACTCATGCATACGTATAACCTACCGTCTCCATGATTGTCAAATAGTTCATTTTTCATAACCAAATTTCATGGTTGTTTATAAATGTATAATTTATACGTAAAATAATATTTTTTTCATGGGTATTATTTTTTATTTGATTAAATAATAATTTTTTACATTATTCAACTTACCAATGTTATTTTGGACATACGAGTCAAGTATCATCAAAACATCCGGTTTGAAACTAAATGACTAAGTAATTGAATATTACATGAAAACATATAAAATTTAATTGAATAATAAGAATTAATATAGTCATTATAAAATTTAAATAATTAAAATAAATTTATTATTCAGGTATATAAGTAATTCACATGATGATTCGGAATTTTGGTAAGGGTTTTCATCTCAAAACTTCCTTCCTTGGACACATGTAATTTTATGTACCTAATTTCTTTTAAATATTTTATATAACTAAAATTTAATATTATATATCATTTATTATTCATATTAATGGTATATTAACTTCAACTTAAATATATATATATTTCAAGATATTTTTATTAACATGTTTCTTAAGTCATAAGGTGTTTCTTTACTCAATTTCTATTCATTGAGTTATAACACTTCTTTGATTATTCTATTGTTCCAAGATTATGTGTGAAATGTAATTTGATTTACATATATTTTATTTACACATTTATTGTGAGTATTTAAATTTTTCACATATAATTAATTGGTTTATTAATCTGCACTTCAACTTTATGGTCTTTGTGGGAGTTTATTTCAAAATCTCATTTTAACTGAGATGGGTTATGATTTAATTATTATTTAAATGCATTATTCTATCATTGTCTGATAAAACCATTTAAATTTATTCAATTATATAAATTCCTGAAATGATCAATTAATATTCCAATTTTTCACTCTTTTGAACATAATATGATTTGGAAAATGTTCTCAATAGAATCAATATTTAAATATATTTTCGGTTGAAAATGATTTTCCTTAAATATCATACATTCCTTAAAAAAATTATAGAATATTTTAATATTATACAATTTTTTATAAAATTAATATTCACCCATGTTTTAATCGGAATCTTTCTATATTTTACTTAATTATGTTACTTTCATTACAATAGACTAAAGAAGTGTATTATTTTAATGTATATGGTGTCAGCAGCTATCCACTACCACAACCATTATTTGAAACATGGATTCCTTTATAATATTATATGTTTTATTCAATGAAAAACATAAACTTTATATTTTTTATAATTATTTTCAAAAAAATATATTTTAAATAGATTAAATATTTTGATATCTGGAAATGTTTTTCTTATGGATGTAAGGGATCTTTCTAACATGCCCTTTTCTTTGGGTTGTGAGAATTCTCTTTATAACTAACTTTTTCTCTCTTTAATGTAATTAAATGATTATAAATTATGTATATATGCCTCTCACATATATATAACTATCTTAATCTCCCTTAGTTTTATGGGGTAATACATTCCTTATATCCATTTCTTATATGCGTTCTTTAAGAAATATCTTTTGATTGTGTTATGAGAAAATATAATGCCCTCATATCTTTATATGTGTAATTAATACATTTATTCCTTATGATTTACATCCTTATATGGCATGAATATTCATGTACATGAAATTAATGTGATGGGTGGGCTCAAAATTATATATCTCTCAAATGCATTAGGTAATTTTTTTAGTCTCATGAGACATAATGTACGGGATTAGGGAGTGAATCTAATTCATTATGGGACTCTGTCTACCATGTGGTATTGTCTTGGTAGTTATCCTTGACTTATTTTTATGTCATGTTTTATATATTTTCAACTTTCCTATGATTCCATGATCTTATGATACCATGTTCTTTATGTTATCATCCCATGTTATTACTCATGTTCCTCCTATTTTTTGATATCATGTTATATCTATGACTCACACAATATGCTTTTTTATCATGTTTATTCCCTTACTTGGATTTATAGATCACACTATTTCTTTGGGTATCTACCTTTTTAGGATATGTAGTTTTATGAGATAAAATGGATTTAGGATCTCATTGTGGAAAATAAATACATGATTCCATGTTTTAGTTTCCTTTGATGTACTTCGATCCTAGTTATCCAAAGAAACTAGGTCTTACAATCATTGAATCAGGTATGGATGATCTTTTACCTAATCCAAAATACTCTTCTCTTATTTCACATCCTTTACTAATTGATCATCTTTTTTCAGTTAATAAAATTTGATTTATTTATTTTTCAACAAGAAAAAAGACATTAAATTCAAACTGAACAGAGGCACGTCATTCTTTTATATGGTTTATCCCCATCATAGTAAACCTACTCCTTCCTATGATCGTTTATTCACCCCAATTCACATATTCCCAAATAAAAATATTCTTATCAATAAATATTTTTGTGGGTAGTTATTATCCTAAACCCATAGTGCATCTCTCACATATATATCATCCTAGTGTGCTTCCCAACATCACATTAGATTTATACTACATCACATAGTCATATGTCCTCCACGGTAGGACTATAAAACTTCTTCCATCCTCTTGAAGTGGATATCCAATATGTGTGTGATTGAACAATATCAATATGATATGATCTTATTCCTTAATAGAGACTTCAAATTCTTATAGATAATAAATAAAACTAAATGTAACTCAATGTCTATAAATAGTCAATTTTATATATTTTATACAGAATCATCTCATTGGGTTTCCACAAATCATGAGCCAACTATGATTCTAAAGCCTAGTATATTTATGATATTTTCATGTGATTTAATAAATCGATCAGGAATAGAACTTCCAGTTTTGGTCTTTGTTATAATATTTCATCTTCTACCGTCTTACTTTCTCTTTTAGAATTCTATAATACAAGGTATCCTTATTCTTCTTAACCTTATGATTTGATTGATTGTAACTAATAAAGAGAATCATGATATCTTATTCTTATTATTTGATACCTATATTGTTCTTCTTGAGATATGTATCTGGTTCACTTATTTTCAAACAATATCTCCCATATTTTCCATCATTTCATTATTATTATCTCTTTCTATATTCTCAGAGTCTCATTAATTGATCAATAATTCATTATTTTGGAATTTTCATATCAAAAAATTATAGCATTTATTTTTTATACTTATCTTAAAATCAACAAAAAACTCCATTTCATTTCTCAAATTTTTTATGTGGGTGTGTCCTAATGATAATACGATATTATTTTTCCATTAACTACTAATATCTACTATATTTCTAGGAATACCCATGTATCGTATCTTCTCATTTTATCCCAGCTGAATATATTTTCATTTAATAAAAACTAAATATAATGGGGTAATATTTATAAATATATTCTAAGAAAATATTCAATAAAACATCCTCCATGTCTTTATAAAAGTCATATAGAAAAATTAAATTTCATCATGGATCATATCTTCATGATGTAATAGCCTCTGAAATCTCAATGTGAGCTCCAACATGTGTTTTGATAATTATAGAACTTTATTACTAAATCATATCTATCTATAAAAAGAATCAAAACACCTTTTGCGATATCTATTACTCTGTAGAACAGTTCATACATGATCACATTAATTCTTTTGGATCATTTATTATGGAATTTATATACTTAATATTGATTCATTTTTTATAATATGCTCCATTTTTCATATTCTTATATGTGTTTTAAAGATATTATTTACCACTCAAAAATATATAATTATTATTAATTTATGATGTTCTAATAAATCAATATCTATACAGTATTTATGATATTTATTATTTACAGAGACCGAGTTTTATGTTGTTGTATTAAATATCTATAAGAATTTTAGGTATCTATTGAGGAAGAAGATAAAATTATATTGATATAGTTACATCCAATATCAATAATAAATCTAATTCAAGATATTATAGTATGTTTTCTAATACCAATTCGGAATAATTAAGACTATATGATTTACTATAAATCATGTGTGATGCTATGAATCTGAGTGGGATACTTTATATGTGTGAGATGCATTGTAAGTTAAACATAATAACTACCCACACCACTTGTAATTGATAATAAGTTTATTAGTTTATAATCCATGAATTGGGAAAATAATTGATCATATAAAGGATTAGGTTTCCCATAATGAATATAACCCTTGTAAAAACAATTTTTGACTCTCTTTACATTAAATTAACTATTTCCTGTAGTTATTTTTTTTGGTAAAAATAAATAGATTCACTAAAATTAAAAATAAATAGTGTTTCAAATGCCAAATAAGATAAAAAAGGTATTATTATTTGGAATTTGGAGAAGGATTATCCATTCCACATTCCCCCAAAGAGTCTACACAACCATTCCTTGGGTGACTGTCTTAGTATCAATGTATAAGGTTCCCTCTAGATAGATCAAAATTTTAATTCCAAGGCTTCATCATCAATCTATATAAAGTATGTATTTTAATATTTCTTATAATATCCTTTGATGAAATATTATTTTTCTACTCCTATTTCTACAAATGTAGAAGTTTTGATCAAGATTTTGAAAAATAGGAAAAATGAGAAGAAAATAAACTTAAGAACAAATCAAATGTGATAGAGGATTAACCGTTATGTTAAGGTAATATGAGTGGTGTGTTTAATTTTAATTTTTTTTGAAAATTATTCATTTGATGATTCAAGTTATTGTTTTGATGAGAATGAAAATAATGTTTTTATTAAATATATTGAACACCTATAATTTAAATCTTGGGAATACATGAATAAAATTATTTATAAGACTATTACTACCATTTTTTGTTCATTTGTGATTTATAAGATGAAAAAACATGCCTGGTCAAAGATATAGAAAAAATTAAAATTCATTTACTAAAAATTTGAAAAAACATGAAACTTTCATATCAAAGAACTGAAATCCAAAGGATTATCCTTACAAATTATTAGATAAAATTTTCAATAGTGTAAGATACATTGAAATTCAATATTAAAGAGAAATTAAAATTTATCAAAACATATGAAAAAAAGATTAATGGATTGTAAGAGTCACATAAAGCAACTCATGGTGTTAAAGAAGTATAATTGGAAATCAAAGACCAAATAATTAAGAAACATATTAGCACTTTAAAAGATACTATAAAAACCCACGAATATCATATGAATAAATTGAAAACATATTGTGATTTTAGGGTTAAATAACTTAAAAAAAAGAATTATATTCTCAAAATGAATTTTTTGAGTTGGATATAAAGTTGATAAGTATGGAAAACACCCGAGAATAGTTTTAAAAAAATATTGAGAAGAGAAATGATTCTACGTAAACTTCAAAAAAGATTATTGATTTTAATAAACACAAATTAGTGGAAATTTTTTTAGGAAATATTCTAAATAAATATCTACTACAATATCTTATATAAACATAACTCATACTTTAAATATATCTATTTTCACTAATTATATTTTTATGTCTACTATTGTTGTAACGTCTAAATATGGAAATGTGTGGGTTGATAAAAATACAAATAGACCCACCACTACATTGAATATGGATATAAGAATTTGTAATAAGATAAACTCTCCTAATAGAAATCAAAATAATTATGAATCTATCTGAAAATAGGTAGGTTAAAAAACTATAAAATCAATCAAGGCATATAATAAAAAAAATAATGTTATTAATTGGTCAATGTTTTTGTTATAGAATTATTTACATAGGTCCATTTAATATTATAATAACATTTCACCTATTTAAAATCATATAATACCTAAATTTTATTGGAGAAGAGATGATGAAAAGGAGATATTCTGGACAACAGATGATGTCATAGAAGAACCAGAATATATCGTATAAGAACATATTTTATTTTCTTGAAATATTATATGAGAAAAAAAATAAAATAGGTCATAATGAAGAATTGTGATAGTGAAAACCCAAATCATAACAACTTGAATACTGAATAGAAGAGACAATCATAAAAAAAAATGAAACAAGTGATAAAAGAACACAAGTCTTACTTGATGACTAAACAGAAGAACAGATCTGAGAAAACTACTCCAATGAAGTATATTCAGAAGAAAGTCAAACCAAAGTGGGGATGCTTCTATTGTGGTAGGAAATATCATATCATAGATAATTAGAAGTTATCTATTCATAAAATTTTTAAATTAGCAATCTAGAATTATTGAAAGAATCAATATAAGAAATGAGTGGTAGTATTAGTTTAGTGAATGAAATCTAAGTAAAAAATTTAAAATTTCATGAGAGTTTTTTTGAGAAGGATAACCTTAGGACTAATAAATATTTGTGTAGAATTTAAATTTTTTTATTGAATATAGTTACTAAGTACATGGAATGGATATCATAACAACATAAATTATTTAAGAAAAAAGGGTAAACACTAAATACATATGTAGATAAAAATGTATTATTAAAAAATTTCAACACAAAAAATGATGATCATGTGAAAAAATAATTTCACATAATTTTTCAAGCCCAATTTGATTTATATAAGAAGATATATGTTGATGAGAAGAATTAATGTGATTTATTTTCTAGGGTGAAGAAGCATATTTCAACAGAGAAGAATATTTAATACGAGAGGAATTCAATGATGCCTAAAGAAGATAAGATTTAAAAAATAATCGATGAAGTTAGCATGAATAGTTCTCTAAATTTTAGAGCTACAATGAAAGGAGTTTCTAGGTTGAGATCCAAGTCTCCACCTTGTTTTCATTATTAAGTAGCTGATGAAGACTCGCTTTATACCCTTTTTATTATCTTTATATTGAAATATTATAAATTAATGTTGATATTTAAAAAAAGAGAACTTAAATAATGTTGTTATGTCTATATAGTATGATATAACCATCAATCATGGAATAATTCAATGGTTATCATGTTGTCTCCATGTAACAGATCAAATTGTAATATCTAGGTTGGTATCAGACTTTGACTATAATCATAAATGCTTGAATCCTATTTTAAAATAAAAAACATAATAAAGATTTATGAAGTAAATTATTTAAGGGTAATGTTTCAAAGAAAAATAGATGTCATGGAATTATTTTGAAAATTAAATATATAATTCTAGATATACTTGAATAAATTAATGTCTGGGGTCTTTTGATCACCTTCCCATCAATTTTTTGGATTACTTTTATTCTTGATATTATGGTGGGTTATTAATAAGAAAAATGAGGGATAAAACAAATGATCAGTTGAATTTTTTGATGTGGTTGTTGAATTTTACTATAGGTAATAAAATTTCATGAAAATCTCTTTTTATAGTCCCTAACAAGTGAATTTTCAATTGATATCACATTGAAGATAGTTTTTGGGTAAATTTATTGTATATATTGACCACTCTTGTCTTTTGCACATAGATAAACCACATAGACATAGTGTTGGTTAATTTATGGAACATTGATAAGAAAAATTTCGTTCCACCATTCACTCATAGTAAATTGAATGATTTATCAATAAAATGGGAGTAAAAAAAGGGAAAAACACATAGATGATATGTTTTATAAAGATAAAGGGGATAAGAATGTTTCCTTCACATTTACTATTATATTTATTATAAATAACATGGATAGAAACTATGATCTACTATATAAATATTGATATGATTTTATTTTATAATTATGTTCAAAAAAATAAAAAAATAAAAATGGGGATATTGTAGTAACCATTGGATTGTGATTGTATTTTTTAATGAGAATGTAAATTTTTATATCTTGGATTATTAAATGATGGAGGAAGAATAAAACCAATGAAAAAGATGAAGGTTATACCAATTCATTTGGGTAAATAAGATTAAAGTCTACTGGTTTCGGTCTTTAAATACCTAGTTGGATAGATTCTAAGTGTAATATATATATATATATATCATGATTTCAGTATTATTATCTATGGGAATAAATGAAATTTATTTATTCATATGAATAAAACCATCTAAAATAGTTAATAGTTTAGTTGGAAGAGCTATCTACTAAATTGGTTGCAAAATAGTTTTAATAACTATGATTAAACAAAAGATTAAAGGCAGTTAATTTTTTGAAGAAAACCTTGCACCAATTTAGAATAATCATCAAATGATTTATTAAGAAATATGGATATTGTGTTTAGTATTGAATATATCTTTGATTAATGTTTTCATATTTGAATTTAAATTTATGGTGAAGAGAAAGTGAATTTATATTAAAATACATAGAATTGATTAATAAAAAATTGAAATGTAATTGGCTAACAAGATAAACAGATTTCGAATTATTATAATAATTTCAATTATTATTTGAAGATATTAAGATGTTATTTAAAGTGACAATAATCCTATAAATGAACTAAATTAATTCTTTTATTATTCAAAGAAGCCTTAAATTGTTTGATTAAAACTAAAAATGGAATATTCCCTATGGAACATGATATTTTTAAATATTATACAAATTTTTTAATGGTTTTACTTAATTTTTAAAATGTAATATGTATTTATGATGGGTATACCAAATTTCAAAATTGTATAAAGAATTTCATAAATAGAAGTCATATTTCAGAAGTTTATATCAAATTTTAAAATGGTAATATGGATTTTAAAAGGATATAAGAGTTATTAAAAAACTGATAAAGGATATATTTGGAAGGGTAATATATATTTTAGAAGGGAATTATAGTTTTTAGAAGGGTAATTACTGAATTTTTAAGGGTTTCATATTTGGGAAGGTAACCAGTTTGTGAAAATAGATAAAAAAATATTGGAATAGTATCTGCCAATTTTATAAGGGTAATCTTACACTTTTGAGACACATTTGAAGTGAAATTTGTAAATGTAAGAGACTTCATAAGTGTGACTATTCTAGAAGTGTAATTTTATGAATTCATAAGAGTTATCTCTATTGTGAAATTTTGAAAATTTTCATAGTTGATTAACTATGAAATTAAAAAATGAAATATTCTAATGAATAATATATCTAAGGATTAAATTTTTTTATTATATATCAAAATATCATGATCCTTTATAAATCCATGATTCATTACTTTATTTATATAAGTTTTAATGAAAATAGAATGAGTGAATAACCATTTCATTAATATAATATCAGCAAATATGGAAGTTTGAAAATTAAAATTGGTTATCAGAACAGAAATAATTCTGGGAACTAAAATATAATGATATCTAAAATAGACTTCATTGGTGAAAAAATCACAATTTAGTTGATGTTTTAACTAATGAAGATCAGTTTAGGAATCATAATATTTTAGTTTTAATTCTTACAAGGGATTCTCAATCTCTTCAAAACTCCTCATAATAGCTTCAAATAATTTTTATAATTAACAAAATAATTCAAAACCTTGTCATATTTTTTTAAGTATTTATAGATTTCAATTAATCAATTTTTTTTATTTTCATATAAATTAACTTCTGATTCATTTCATCTTAAAAATTAGTTTCAAAAACCATTAACAATAGATATTCAATAATAAACACAGTAATTATCCTTATTAATAAAACCTTGGATGAATTTTATAAATTCAAGATAGTTTTTATAAAAACATAGAACTAACTTCAACCAATTCTTTAATCATAATAATTCAAACATTTTAGTAACACATTTACTATCCATCACTTTTAAATCTACTAGTAACAATTATTATGTAACGAACCTACCTAGGGATTCCATAAGAACCCAAAACCGACATGAATCACCAATAGACCAAAAGGTGTTTCTGATCCCCATGATTTGGAAAAAAATTCCTAGGTCTCAATAATTCTATTTGGGAATAATTTCATCCATATATATCATAATAAAAATAAACATACAACAAAGAATAGAAATAAACCATCCAAAAATTGAGAAAAAACAATCGACTCAAGGATACAAAACTATAAATGAAATAAAAAAAGTTGGGAAGTAGATAAATAAACATCCAAAGAGGAAAGGTTGGTACCACATCCCAAAATAAAATCATTGGATAATAGAGACCAAAGAGCTCACACTTCACCATAGGTGACCCTTAATCACTCATCACATCCCACTCATCTATCCATGGAAAAACCCAAACTGAAGAACTCAAGAATATATGTGTATTGAAAACCTATAGAACATACGTATCGGTGTGACCTAAAAATTATAGAAGGTAACCACTTTAAAAAACTATGGGAATTATTTCAAAATACAGTTCATGAAATTCATGTTTGGACATAAGATGAAAAATATTTTTCACTTTATTTAAAAATATGTTCAATAATATGCCACTTAATTTTTTTTCAAACAACCACCATTTTTAGTAAAACAAAATATTAATGGTTATAGATTTTAATAAGGTAATTAAAATAATGAAATAGCTCCTTTAAAACCATAATAACAAAATAAACCACCATTCCCCATGCATTCCAAAATTTCCATAAAAATTACTTTTTCATAAGAAATCATAAGAAAAAAATAATTTCATAAAACCCAATTTAAGATGTAGACAAACCATTTTTCTTTTTAAATCAAAATTTAAAACAAATTTAAAATAAAAGAAATTAATCCAAAAACACTCAATGTGACATATAAATCACACACATACACACAAGAATAAAGGAAACACAATCCAATAACAAAAAACAAACAATGGTGATGATAATAAAATAAACAAGGTTAATACAATTGTTTCATTAACAAAAATCCCCTAAAGCATCCTAATAAGCAGCCAGAATCATGGAAATTATCCCGAGGCATTAATAATAAAGAACTAGACATGAGACAAGAAACCTAAGCTGACACTACTGAACCTGTCCACATCCCTGATAGTCTAACTGGAATATCTGAAAATAAATATCTTGTAAGCTACTTCACTACACAGACTAGAAAAGGGTTTCTAGCTTATAAGCCCTAATATCCTCTCAGATTAATTAATGGATATATCCTAGAAAAATTCCCTAAAGATACCACAGTTTTATATTAGAGAGTAATCATATAAAGGTCACCTACCAAGTACCTAAGACTCCCATAACAAGTCAAATAAATATAACCACAAGTAAACCATAACATATATAAAATATTAAATATTTGAAATAAATTAGATCTCACCACCTACTCTGTAACATCATTACCCTCACCCATTGGATTGGGAAGAGGTAGGGGTGTCACAGGCCTTTTCTTATATCACCAAGACGCCAAAGTCAAGAAATAAATATCAAGGGATTAAGAGAACATTGGGGTGTGATAATCCATATAACCTAAAAACCCTATCAATAAAGATATAACACACAATAAATACTAAATAAATAATGATAAGGTAACCAAACAACTCAATAAAACACCAATAAGAGGTTTATATTAGATTAATAATGGAAATGGAAAAAAGGGTGATAGGGTTATACTGTAACATAATAATACTCAAACACAGATGTGGAACCACTCCAAACATAATAGAGACACTCTAATTCTCAAACTCCACTAACCATAATAGAGATATCAAGGAACAACATTAGATATATAAGAAAGATGTCCCTTCCCTATATATAGGTGGATGAAATCTTTTAATTCACCAAAGATACCAAGTATGGGGAAATCAGAACACTAGGTAGATAATCCCTAGATACTTCCCAACACACACCTATATAACAGAAAAAGTTATCATGTTTTATATAATGTAGAAGAGAAGTAGGTAAAAAATTTATTTAAAACCATAATTTAAAATTATTTCTAAACCATAAAAAATATAAATATTTTATTATTTGTTTTTCATAACCATTTCCATGTCCAATTTCATGCACACCCAAGTTTTGTGTTTCACATTGATGGTGGAACTTCACTTCTATTCTCCATCCCATTTAATGGTGGAACTTCACTACCATTATCCATCTGTTTATTCACACACCGATACAATTGTTCCAAATCTCATTGAAAATCATTTCATATAAGTCAATAAATTATTAAAAAACATTTTATCAAACACCTTTTCTTATATCAAAGAAATATATAATTTTAAATACTTCATTTTAAAATTTAAAATCATGAAGTATCCTTAAAAGTCATCCAATTACTCATGGTTTCAATGTAATAACTATAATGTTTTCACCAAAAAAACACATCATTTTTCTATAGAAAAACCAAACATAAAATATACAAAAAAATCCTACAAGTTCTAGAATAGTTGAGTGAGAGGGAATCCACCTACATAGTGTTTTTTAGGCACAATGAATTTAAGATTATTCCATATACCTAACCTTTTCCATCCATCCCTCTATTAAAATCCAAGATAATATCATAAAAACTCATTCCAATTCCCACATATATTGTTAAAAACACTGATCTATGGTTCTTTAGAAATACTAAATAGATCTATGATATGTAGGAAGAGTGATGATAAACCTATTATTATACAAAATAATTTTATAATATCCATTATAATTGAAGTATGGACATTGAAGACTATTGGAAATCACCTAGGGTAGCCCTATCATTTGTGAGGAATAAGAAGGAACCAAATAAGGGTTTATAGGAACATAAAAAAATAAATTAGAATTGTCCCAGTTGAATTCATTGAATGAATCAAGGTTTCACATCATGAATTCCTTGAGAGACCATGTAAGCCTTATTTTGAATACCCTTTGTTAGAAACCTGAACAATATTTTAACTCCCTATAAAACACTCACAAGATCTTAAATAGAAAAAATTCATGCCATGAATGAACTATTCATGGTGTGAATCTATAATATAACCAAATTCTAGATTTTATTCCGTTGATTAATCTAATCACATCCAAGACTCTATACATCCCATTCTGAACATGAAGACAAAAATACAAAATGAAAATGTAACTCAATCCCATGGTTCCACATACACCCGCACAAGAGACAACCCCAATAACCTCTATGCATAGATAGAACATAAAGATGCATCAATAAAAAATAGTCTTTCATGGGACCACAAACCACCATGGGTATAATAATATTCATACGAGGCTCAAAGAGGGTGTTACGCATTTATAAAACCACTTTCCTTAAATTCCCACCCATGATTTCAAAAAAGTACTTGAGAATTAAATTTATTTTCACCCCCTTTGAAACACAATTTTCATATATTATTTTAAAATAAATTCTCAAACCACACTATGGAATTTATTTTTTAAATCCACCCATTTTCCTAAAATCACTTAGGAAGGAAACACACCCATTTTTTAAATGTATCAAATTAGTTCCAAGAACACTTTTACAAAACCATACATCCCAATTCAAATCATTTCAAGAAACTATGAGACCACATGGTCTCAAAACCATTTGAATAAAATAGATATTAAACTCTTTTGTATTTTCAAAATATTCCTTTCAAAACACCACAAACACACTTTAATGATAAAACCTTTGTTAAACATCCCTTGAAACTTTTTAATGACTTCATAAAATCCACTTAAGAATTTGCAAAAACACATTACATTTGACATGGGTATATTAAAATATGTTCAAAAAATTATATCATTTAAAAACCAAAAAGGGTACTTAAAAAATCAATTTTATAAGAAATCATTTTAAAACACTTGAACAATTTTAAAGGAGTCTCTTAATCAATTTCACAAGTTCTTGGAATGTGACGCACCCATTCTAGGCACAAAATCCATTTTAAAATAAGATCCATCCAACTACTAGAATATAAAATTTTAAAAAATCATTATGAATAATTTAAAAACATATAAAAAATTTCTAACATTCATTGTAATAATATTCCATCAAAATGTATTTCTCATTTCAAGAGAAACCATAGGAAACTCATCACCTTTGATATCGAATGGACAACCGATCTACGAAACCAACTCCTCAACCCTAGACAACCTGAAATCCTATAATTAAATCTACCTAATCCATAATCTGAACTTGGGTATCATTTAGGGTTTGAGGCATTGAGATAATTACAGAGGTAATGAGAGGGGAAGAGAAGAGAAGGGGTATAAAGAAGAAGAAGGGGATAACAACTTGGATTCCACTTGAATATTAGAGGGAGAGAGCCTCAAATCCACAGATGAGAGAGAGAATAACATCTTATATTCACTCTCTACACTAGGTTTAATGAGAGGAGAGAAGAGGGGTGCCCTACCCCTTAAAATAGATAAGTTCAAAAGGATAAAATAACCCTTTAGTGAAATCTTGGATGGAAACATGGTTTGTACATACAATTTTCCGAATGGTGCACCGATAGTGTGGTGACCAATGCCTTGAAAAAACCAACCCACATGGTTTGACCTCATGGTTCAAAAACCATTATCCAACCATCACAAACCTCAATATCAAAAATCCAAACTATCTCACACACATGTCACACTTTTTAATAAATCGTGCACAATCTATGCACCAATACCCTTAGCTAAAGATGACTCACATGATTTCCTCGGGGACTCAAAATCTTTGTATCAAATCATGATATACCTATGTAGACCAACCATTTCCCACACAAAAAAGTTTTAAAATCCCCCATGTAATGGTAACCACATGGTTTCCTAACAACAATGAATCTAAATCACGTACAAAGGGAAAATTCCCAGTTTTCTTATGCTCTTAGACAAAAATTATTAGAAACATAAATAAAAAAAATATGGAATAAAATAATATAAAATAAAAGGTAAGAGTGATATAAAGGTATCATAATTACCCAAAATATGAAACATTATTCCCCCATAAAGTACCTTATAAAAAAAAGCAATGATGGAGGGAGAAAAGTTTATCACTCCTCCACAAAAGTGTAAACATTGAGAACTCAAAAGATGCTAAGATCGTAAATGAACCAAACAATTTTTATTCTCTAATGGGAATACTAAAGACATCAAAAAAACAAAAGAAACCTCAAGTAAGAATCAACCATGACTATTTAATAAGTAACTACAAATTAAGGAAGGCAAAGGGTGTCACCTAAACATTTATAATTGAACTAAATGGTGATGCATTAATTGAACACTCTAATGATAAGAGTTTTAACAAGAAAACAATGATTCTATAAACCTATAAGATAAACCCCTCGATTCAACTAACCATATACATAAAAACCCAATACCAACTCCCAAAAAGAAACATTATCTAACAAACATAAAGAATACTACAATGGAAAATATTATGCAAGATATCAAGATTGTGTCCCTAAAATGGTCCACAACTATTGCATCTGAAATAATAAAATTCTATAAGACTAGGTCACCAAAAATCCCTAAAACTCAAAACAAAAAGATAAAACGGTCATAAAATATATTCCTTGATAAATAAATTATAGGGGCTCTATCCTGGATCACATACTGAAAATAAGGGTGAACTAGGACCTCATACCTTGGTTACCTTCTCATCTAAACAAAACCATATTTAAACCAACACAATAAACTGCATAATATCAACTACTGTGATTCCTATCCTATTCACCAGGGACACACACCCCATGTTTATTCAAAATTTTAACAAATGATACAAAATCCATATATATATCTCACCATGAATTTGACATCGCCCAATTAGTCATGCATGGCACAAAGAATAATGAGGTAAAAAAAAGGCCAAATGAATCACCGCTCAAATGAGAGAAACCAAAAGTGAACCTGAGGATAAAACCAACAAAAATCCTCCTCAAGGATATAAGGATCAAAACGCATTGATCACAAACCTTTAAAATAGTTCATCACATAAAATCCCAAGTAAATTAGACATCATTAAAATAGCCAATAGGATAGCCTAGTCTGACCAAGATCTTCCGGAAAAACTAATCCAATAGGTAAAGTACTAAAACGCCATTAAAACAGTATATATATTATTTCCAATCCAATTTTACTTGATAAATAATATGATGAACCCTTTAAATATAACAATATATAATCCCAACTTGTTCATGTTTCCCAAATTACATCAAATGGTCCAAACCCACACAAGGAGACAAAATAAAAAAACACCTTTAAAACAAGGAAACCCACATGAAAAATCCAATTTCATTAAAAACTACAACATCCATAATCTAATAAAATCTATTTTACAAAAATACATGTGATTTTAAAATCACCCAGTCACTTGGAAAACATTTAATTTCATAAAAAATTCCCAATTCCATAAGAGAATTCAAAATCATTATTCACCTAGTTTTAAAAATTAAAAATTCCTTTTTAAAATAAGGGACCCACCTTATCACCTCAAATATCATTTCATAAAACATTTTAAAAACATTTACCATTTTAATTTTATTAAATGAAAAAAAAATCAGTTTTTCAAAATCACCCCAATGGGATTCCAAATTCATTTATCATTAAACACTAATGAGTTTTAAAACCCAACTGTTTTATGAGATTCATAACAAAGTTAACCCATTTAGGTAAAGACATGCTCAAAACCTTTTTTGAAAAATCAATTACAATTTAAAAATTAGCATGCAGGCTTAAATTTTAGGAAAATATGTTTTTATGATATCCAAACACATTTTTATAGGTGATCCACAAGGCTCCTTTTAAAACCAAAAAATGATGACACAAAATCCTTCCTTTTAATAAATATACTGATTTTACACAACCACCACACAAAAAGGAGGCACATAAAAATTCTCAATCTACATCGTCAACTTATCAAAAAACCCACCTTGAATCATCACCCATCATTGGGAATCTATCAAAAAAGGTATAAAAACAATTCAAATGGGTTGTATAACCATGCTTGATTCAGCCACATGGTCTGATAGACCATGGTCCAGTCATGAAAAAATCCCTAAAACATTTATGAGATTTGGAATTTGGTCACTGTTTGGTTTAACATGTCATGTAGAATAACTCATACCACCATCCATATTTCCTCTCCCATCGTAAAATTTAATATGTACCCCAAGGAAACTCACACAATTCCAATGAGAATCAATGCATCATATTTTTTAATTCTAGAAAAAATATTAATTCAAAATTCAAACTAAACGTCCAATGTTAAATCAAATGACATCATGGAGGAAACTGATAAAGAACCCACTCATGATAACCACCTATGTCCCAATGAAAATACCAAGTCAATAATACTATGAAACTCCCAAATAATGAGATAGTGACTCAAGAATGTAGGTATTTACTAAGAAAACATGTCTTTAATACTATTTTAATGGACCATCATAGGGATACCATATGAACCAACACTCAACCAAACTCACCATTGGTCGGAAGGATTTTTCTAATCCAAAAATAAAATCATGGGATAATAGAACTCAAACTGCTCCAAAAAACACAACAAGTAAACCTCAGTCACTCATCACATCGCACTTATCCATCCAGATAAAATACTGATCCAAAGAACTGATGTAGATATGGGTACCTGTAACCTACCAATTATCTATATAGTTATGGGATATAATAGTCTAATAATCTACCACAGATGAAAACTATGCGAATACCTTTTTAATAAAGTTTATTAAATGAATATTTTAATATAAGATGAAGAAATGTTTTTCATATCCTCTATAAAACAATTGAAATAACACACCACTTATGAATATGTAAACAACCTCCCTTTTAAAAAATAAAATAGGAATTTATATACATTGTAATAATTAAATTTAGTTGTTAAAATAGGGAATCTAAAACTATAATATCAATCTAAATCACAATTTCCACCACTTTCGAAACATATTTAAAAAAATACCTTTTTCTAAAAAATATCATGGAAAGCCCAATTCATAAAATACCATTTAAGAAATAACAAAAACATTTCATTTTTAATTAAAAATTTTAAACCATTTTAAAACTACACATTTGAAAGTAAACTAAAAACAATCAATGCGATACATAAATAAAACATAGGAACCCAGACATAAAAGAAACTAAATACAATAGCACAACAAATTAATGGTTATGATAATGAAATGAACTATGGGAATATAATCGATTCATGAATAGAAATCCCCTTAAGCATCCTAATAATGACCTACCATCATGGACATCATCCCCAGAGTCTAGTAATAAATATTTTGAACTGTTGATAGGGAACCAAGGATGGAAATACCAAATGACTCCACATCCCTGATATTATTTTCCCAAAATCTAGAAATAAATTAATTTAAACATCCTTCGATAAATGGGCTACAATAAAATTTCATACTCATATAGTTCACTATCCTCTTGGCCTAACTGATAGTGTATATCCAAAAAATATTCCCTAGCTAAAGGACTATTATAGACTAGGTATTTCTCTTATATAGGTCACCTACTATCTATATAGTACACCCATGATAAGTCAAATAGAAGGGATTAAAAAAAAACGAACACATCTGTTAAATTAAAAACATTTAAAATAACTAACACCACTCCTCGTAAACCCTTGCAAGAGACATAAAATATCACATATATGCATAAGTATCACATAAAACTGAATCAATATTAAACATCCCCTCATCATATCCCAAACCAGAATAAGTATAATAATAGTAAAACAGGGATCAAAGAGGGTTCAATGCATTTATAAAACCAATTTTCATAAATAGATAACTAAGCATTAGTAAAAAATTTCAATAAGCCAAAACATTTTTACACCATTTAAAAAATGAATTTAAAACATTGTTTAAAAAACATTTATCAAACGCCAATTTGAAATAAAATTTGGAAAATCCAATTATGGCCATAAAGAAGGTCAATTAACATAAATTTCCAAAGAATGTATTTAAAAATATGCACACATGATTTAATGAAAAAACCAGTATTAAACACACCGTAAAACATTTTAATTACTTTATAAAAGCCACACTATCATTTTATCAAACACTAAGAATGTGAGATTGGTCTATGTTACGTATATAAAATAATTTAAATCCATTTAAAATTTTATATGGGGTCATTATAAAGATAAAATATCATAAGAAATTATTCCAAATCAGTAAAATCATTTAAAAAGAGCCACTCAATAATTTTACCAAGTGTTTGGCAAGTAAAACAACCATTCTAAATAAAAAATCCTTTTTAAAATCCTTTATATCATATTATGTGCCTATAAAATACTTATAAAATCATTACAAATCATTTTAAAACACACTATAAATTTATAAAATGCATTATAAGGAAAATATATAGAAACACTTACCTCATTTCAAGAAAAATCATCTCAAATCAATTTCCATTGATGGAAAAAACAAAACTGAGCCAATTAACGACCTCCTCAACCCAAAAATATCAAGAACTAATCATTACAACCTCCTATATTCCTAATATAAATACAAAAATTATTAGGGTACACAATAATAAGTGAGATCAATAGGAAGGGTAATGGGAAGTGAAGATAAGAGGAATATAGAAGAAATCAGTTATTACAATATGGATTCCACTAAATGATGAGAGGTATATATCTTGAAATATATGGAGGTGGAAGATTAGTATGTATTTTATGTGCACCCCATGATAGGACAGTCAATATAAGATAATAGGGGATTCCAACCTCATTAAAAAATGATAAGAGAAAAAGGGTAAATATAACCATTTAATGAAATATTTTCAGGCCACATTATTTAGCCTCATATTTTTGCAAACATTGTTCCAAAATTAATTTAGAGCCTACCTAGAAAACCAACTAATATTTATTTTGACACATATTTCATAAATCATGTTTCTACCATGCAAATTCCCTTTGTTAAAAATATAGTCTTTATTGAATTCTTGTCACATGATTTTCACTAATAGTTCACTAGTCATGTGGTTGTTCCCAGACCTAAATATGTCTAAAATAGTTTCACATAGGCCTCATATGGTTTGTATTAACCATTTACTATCCCTGGATACCATCCATATTCCATACAAAAATAACTTAAAAGGCCCACACTTAAAGATAGATGCAAATTTTCCCCTAGACTATGCGTCAAAACCATGAATAAATGGAAAAACTAAACTTTTCTCAATCTTCTAGATGAAACTTCTCAAAAACATAAATTATCCAATTATATAACCTAATGATATAAAATAAAAGTTAATAGATACATGTGGGTGTAACATGTAGATAGTTATATTCAAAGACTTCAATACTTTTCATTGATTTCCATGAATTTCATCTCAACACTCTTAAAATTTATAAAGGTTCTATATAGAATCTATCTAGTAAGGTATTCAAAGATAGTTTCTAATAAAATTTACACTTATTTTCTGAAATAGATGGGTAGAAACTTAAAAATATTTATTTGGTGGATTCTCCCTCCATCACTCAACACTCTAAAACATACATATTGATATTCTTATTGATAAAAAATACAATCATAATCCATTGGGATATTTATTTAATCATAAGCTTACCTCATGTTACTTCAAGATTGTGGTTTTATATAATTTGGTCTCTACATCTCTTTTTGTATCTTTCTTTTTATAGTTATCTTTATTATAGTCTTAATAGTAAGTTATTATTCTTCTTCTTCTTATTCGGCCTTCCATCTATTCATTTGGTTTTCTATTGTGTCCACGATAGTTCACCATTTAAGTTCTCTTTATTGGATGATCAACGTGTCATTGTTGGATATCAGTGGGGAGTCATGGGTCATTGTGGGATATTAATGGTGATACAAGTCATCATTGGATAGCAATAGCATGTCGATTCACCATTAGAAATAAATGGTGGATATTTTATTACCCACTATTTATTTCTTTTTCTAGAACATGTTTCTTCTTCCTATAATAGATTTATTCCTTTATATTCTATTGTTTGGGGGTATTTTTTCATGAGTCACCATTTGAACCCAATGGTGATTTATTTTACTCACTACTAAACATCAACGGTGGGTTACCCTTTTCCAATTATTTTTACTTATTTATTTTATAGTTATATTTGTATAAGTTTCTCCATGATCCAATAGGATATCTACCTTATTTGACCAGGTGTAGTAGAATTGTTTTTGTTTTCTTTCATTCTCATTAGTTTTCTTTCTACATGATGTTGATTTCTTATTTAGTTTTTATTTAGTTTATTTTAACTATTATCATCTGTAGAGTTTTCATTGAGAAGCCATTTGACACTTCCAATAATAGGCCATGATTCACCATTTTCTTCATGAAATGGTGATTCATGAGTCACCATTGGACACACAACAACAGAAAAAAATTTCTTCTTTCAAATCATTTGGTTTCTCAGCAGTAATAATTAATTTTTATTTAGGATATCATTCATTATTTTTGTTAATATGTACAACATTATAGTTTAATATATAAAATTTCTAGAAGATGATTCACCTCTATTAGTTCCTGCAATAGGTTATGAGACATCACACTTTGTTTTAAGCTTTTATTCAAGAGTCACTGCTCTCTATTTTTAGTGGTGGATCACGAGCCTCCACCAAAAAAATTAATCCAATGCCAGTTAAATTTTTTATTTCGAAAATATTTATTTCTTATTTGAATTTCTATTATAATTGTTTTTAATGTTATAATTATTTAATATTGAAATATAATTTTAGAGTGTGTGAAAATAATTGTAACACCGTTTTACATTCATTTATACAAGAAAATTGAATTTTATATGATGTTTTGTTTTACTATAGTTTCCTTTCTATATATTCAAAAGATTTATATTTGTGTTTCAATTGTTTTATAATTATGAATTATTTAAAATTTATTTACAAAACTTGTTAATTGTTATAAATTAATATTTCATGAATAAATATTAATCCTGATTTTAATTGTATCTTTTTTAGTGAGGCTTTAACAAATAAAGTAAATTGTCAGGTTATGTAATTATTTTACACTAACAAGTGTCGTGAAGATACTGGACATAGAAACACTCTCAAGGGATATTCATTTTAATGATCCAAGATATAGATTTATGTTTGAAAAACATATACCTATGAATATTTTTTATTTATATTACTTGTGATATAACCTTAGATTTCTTTCAAATCTAAATTTATTATGAACTTTTGCATCTTCTGCACTCATCCTATAATCACAGATGGATTTCTTCAAAAGAAAAATTTCCTTACAAGTGACCAAGAATCATCAAGCATTAACTTATTTTAAATTCTGATCATTTTTTATACTTGTTATCTATTTCTTTTTATTTTTAATTTTTTTATTTCTGGTTTATCCTTTCCCATCAAAATAAAGTCTTTACTTTCTCTAGTTATTCTACCTCCTAAAATGGAGTCAAGGTTGTGACTCTTAATAAAAAGATAGATAAATAGACCAGGTTGGTCTCTTATATAAATATTAGTTTGTGCCTCTTATTAATTTAAAATGATAGTGCTGTAACATGGTTATCACACCTTTACAAGTTACATTATTAGTGGGTAATGGTCTCCTTGATGAATATATGTGATTCCGGGGTGGACTTGGATCTTTTTTACCTAAACCACTATAAATCTTGTCTTCTTTCATTATTATTTCTTATATAACTCAACTCAATAACATTTTACTTTTTTAAGATTAATATATGATACACTCTCATTGTTTTTTATCTTTAAATTTTTAAAGAGACTCTTCACCCCCCACCCTCGTAGTAATATTTTCCATTAATAAAAATCGAAAAATTGTTATTATAGCCTAGTCACTGATAGGATATCTTTTTTAGTTATTCTATTCTGATTCCAAAAAGTTAGTATCAGTGTTAGGTCACTAGCTTTGTAGTTATTATATCAAACATTTAATATCAAAACCCTTTATTTTATAGGATATTATTTTTGTTTATTATTTTTAATTTTGTGCTAACCTATAATCCTATACATAATTGTATATGGAATAAAATAAATACTTTTTTTATGGTAGGTATAGTCTCCAATGATGGATAGACTCTACATAAACCCCCATTCGTTGATGGAAGTGGATATGGTTACTACAAAGACAGAATGGAATCCTACTTGAAAAAACTGAGTCTGGATCACTGGAATATCATAGAAAATCCATATGATCTCCCAAATGGTGATAAAGAGATTATTTTAGGTAATATAATGATAAAATATTTTTTCAAATACAAAGTTAAAAATACTTTGTATTGTGTTATATGTAGGAGTGTATATAGCCATGTTTCAGTTTGTAAGGTAGACCGTGACATATGGAGGATACTTCAAGTGACTCATTATGGGACTAAAAATCTTAAGAGAATCAAGATAAGAATGTTCTAAGTAGAATACCAGGACTAAAATATTGGAGATGAAGAATCTATAAATTAGATGTTCCATCAGTACACTAGTATCACCAATGGAATGAGTGCTCTTTGAGAGGTCTTGGACAACACAAATCAAGTATAAAGATTAATAATAACTATTCCAAAAATACAGAATGGATAGAAGGTATCCATTTATAAGAGTAATATTTTTAATGAATATAATCTAGATGAAATAAAAGGCTACTAGATCCAGTATGAGTTAGAGTTAAAGAATATTGTGGATGAGGAGTATAAAATAAGGAAAAGGTATTGATTTTAAATCCAACATTGTTGATACCTCTAATTACTCTAAATATGAGTTCCAAGATAGTGACATGGACATGAATCTCTTTAGTAATATGTTTTCAAGTTCATAATAAAGGTGGAAAGAGGATGTTCAAGAGGAATTCCATAAAGGACAATAATAATGGTAATGCTACTAACAATTAGGATGTTTCATAATTAACTTGTTATGAGTAGAGGAAGAATGTTTAAATAGTGATTAACTTCTATAAAATAAAAAATACAAACAATGAAAAAGATAAAAGTAGAAATAAAAATTTATCTTTGTTTGTAGGTTGGGACTGTTTAGACAGTTATGAATCTAGTGGTGATTTTAGAAGTGAACAGAAGACATGGAATCTTTCCCGGATGGGTATTAAATGTGATTTAAATGATTCTCTCCTTACTCAGTTATTAACTACTTAAATTATTGATTATAATGCATTCTCTGTGAATGAAAATAAAATTGTTTCTAATTCAAGTTCTGATTCTGATTTGGAAAATTACTAAGTAAAAAAATTTCTTAAAGAAAATGAAGAATTAAAGAATTATTAATCGAGAAAAATATAAAAGTATATAGACATTAAAATGAAGAATAATAATTTGATTAAATAAAATAATAAATCAAAAAAATGGAATGTGATAAGGTGAAAATATTTATTTCCCAAAATAATAAAAATAAAGAGGATTATAATTTTTAATGTTAAAACTATAAGATGACATTGAAATTATAAAAACATTATGGATATAAATATTACAGATCATGATAGTAGATTCAATCTAGTTTTATATGATATAACTAATATTAAAAATTAATGTATGAAAATAAATCAAAAAAATAAAATATTAAGAAACACGCCTTCCAGATCCAATAAAAAGATATTCAAATATTTATAAACTATTCAAAATGTGAATATGGTTTTAAAAAATAAATTATTTAATATTAAATAGTAAATATATACTTTTTAATAAAGAACAAAACAATATGATAAGATGATGTCTTTAATGAAAATAAACCCCAATTAGAATTTTTTTTGATATAGGAGTATAACTCCGTTTTTAAATAAGACTAACTTTTTTATAATCTGAAAAATAATCATTTTAAGTTTAACCTATTTTAAATGCAGAATGGAATGGAATTATACCGATGATTGTTTGTTGAAATTTATAAAATATTTTTTAATACTATATTATTCATTTCTAATTATTTAATTTCAAATCAACCCACTAATAAATGCTTTAAATATATTTGGGTGATTAACTTTTCTACTAATAATACATTTGGGTCCATGTTGGAATGGGTACCAAAAGAGTCTAATTGATTGTTTAATTTCAGGAAATCTACCTTAGAAGTATCAATTACTCATGGTATATAGATAGTGTTTTCTGTAAGAACCTGAGAATAGATATTTTAAAATTCATATCATTTAATTCATGTGATGGTGGCAATGTCAGTTTTGGAGACAACTATAAATTTCAAATTAAAGGAATATGTGAAGTTGGTTTTTCTAAAACAATTATAATTTCAAAAGTATTATAAGTACATGGTTTAGAACATAATCTCATAAGTATATCATAGTTATGTGATAATGGATTAAATTTTATTTTTTTAAATGATAAATGTATTTTTCTGAAAGATAATTTTTTTTCTACAAATAGAAAATTAAATGTATATATTATTGATTTTTGTATCTAACCTAAAAAAGGTAAAGTGTTTGAATATTATAGAAAGAAATGAGATTTGTGTCATAGGATTCGTGGATGTACAAATTTCATATTTTTTCACAAACATCAAAAGTATGAATAAGTTCTTCAATATTCCAAGTTGCACACATATAAGTACTTCTTGTGTGATTCTAGTTTAAAAGGAAAACAATACAAAGAAATATTTTAATAAATAAATGATGTTAGTACTTCTATATATTTAAAAATACTACATATTATATTTTTTGGATTGATGAAACCTATAAGATTTGGTGGTGAAGATATATATTTTTAATTGTATATGATTACATTAGATACTTATTGAATTATTTCTTTTCTCTTAAAAAATAAACATTATATAATTTTTTAATTTCTATAAGCTTATTCAAAATTTAAAAAATGGTCCAATATAATATATCATAATTGGTAGAGGTGTTGAATTTTTTAATTTATGGGTTGATAAATTTTTTAAATCAAATTGATATAAAATTTATTTTTCTACCCCTATGAAACCACATCAGAATGGTGTGGTTGAAAGAATTAAAAAATATATTAAATAAATGTAAAGTTCTAGGCTAATGGAATTTATTACTCCTAAATAATTTTTGGAAAAATCTTTAGATATCACTTTCCATGTTTTAAATACAGTCTCAATTATTCCATTCTTAAATAATACCCCTCATCAACTATTAAAAGTATTTAAAACAAATGTTGGTTATTTCATGGTCTTTGGTTGTAAATGTTCATCTTGAATACAAAAGATAATTTATAAAAAAATTAAAATAAATCAAATAAAGGGATATTTTTATTATATTATAATAATAGTAAATATTTTAGAGTTTTCAATAATAAAAAATTAGTTTTTGAAGAATCTTTGAAAGTTTAGTTTAATGAAAGAAATTATAATAAGTAGGATTCTGAACCAGTTAAAGAAAATGATTATTTTAGTGAATTTTACATTACTGAATTTAAGAACCAATATAATGATACATCATTAGTTGAATGGGATAATATTTCTTCTCAAACTATTCCAATGTAATGGAAAACTCTTAAATATCACCCTATTGAAAATGTAATTGGTAATGCAGAATCTGGTATTAAAACCAGAAAATATTCTTTACTTTACTATTCAAATTCTGCTTTTGTTTTTGACTTTGTTCCTAAAATTGATTGAAATGCATTATTTTATTCAAATTGGATTAATTAAAATCATGATTAATTAAATCAATTTATAATGGAATAAATTATGGGATTTATTTTATTTTCCAAAAGAAAAACCTATTATAGGAACTAAATGGGTTTTTTGTAGTAAACGTGATAAATATAGAAACATAGTTACAAATAAATAAAGAGAAGTAGCTTAGGTTTATTCCAATGAATATTGAATTGAATTTAAAGATTATTTTTATCATATTTCAAGGATAGAATTCATTATAATTCTTTTAGTCTTTTATATTTTTCAAAACATAAAATTATTTCAAATGGATGTAAAAAAGTACCTTTTATGATGAATTATTTTAGAGGAAGTTCATGTTAGTCAATCCCATATATTTGAAAATGATCATTTCCCAGACCATGTTTATGAACATAATAAAATTTTTTATGGTCATAAATAAGATCCAAGAGCTCGGTATGAAATACTTACATGGTGTTGGTCGGAGTGGAATCTCAAGAGGGGGTGAATTGAGTTCCTGCTTAAAATATTTTTCTAAATATTTATTGTAAAGATCCCCCAAATTTGAAATGGACCAGTTAATTAAGGTAGTAGAGATATAGATGTCTAATTGGTCAACATGTTTCTCAAAGGTTGATTAGTCCTTTGTTTAATTAGTGTAACACACTTCTCCAACTTTTGAAACAAGTTTACTAAATTAAACACATACACACACTAACCAAATCTAACTATAACAGTAAATGAAAACCAATTTTCTTCTTTAGAAATTATAAGCACTGGAAAATAAATAATAAAAAGTAAAAAAAAATATATAGAGCACAGTTGAGTTAATCAAGAGGTTCAGTCTTAATCTGAGACTTAATCCTCCCTAGTTGGTGATCACCTTCTACAAAGTAGTTTATATTAATAATAAACTTGGTACACAACCTCTATCGGGATTTACAACAGTTTTCACAAAATTTCTATGGTTCACACCCTCTACCACAACTTTCGAGGGAAAACCAAATAGTACAGAACACACACGGTCTCTTCCACAGTTATTCGTGGGAATCAAAATGAAGGAGAAGTTTGATGTGAGGATTTTTAGTATCCTTCAGTTCAGCACATGATAGAGAGTGTGAAATAGATAGACACACTTCTCATAAATCTAAAAAGAAGAAACTCAATAGAGCTAATATTATAAGCTTTAGTTTAGAAGGCTCTATGTGTTTGTAATTCATCTCTTGACTCCATGGAGTGAATAATTTTCTGTTCGAGTCTATCTCTGAAAGTTGTCTTCAAAAAAAAAAAGTGTTGCTCTAGCTTTGAGTGTTCTGCTTTGGGTGTTGATAAAGAGTTGATGAGGCATAGAAGGTAGAAGTGAGTTTTTCTCAAATTATCTTCGTGATTCTTGTGGGTTCACAGTGTAAGTGCAGGATGTTTCTTCTTTGATCTAGCAAGTAAACTTATTTATATGCTACTTCTCTGTTAATGCTCTTCACTTTCAAATATTCTGGACTTGAACACTCATTCAAATGTTCTTTTCTTCCTCCGTCTTATCTTTTTATATATTAGAGGTTTGACAATAGGAATAAGTACATCATGAGTGATCTTTCTCATACCTTGTACTGTCCAGTTATGGTCTCTTAATATGTCTACAATTAGAATTAATTAATTCCATAAGCCTTTAATTTATCAAATATGACAGTTAGAATAATCATAAGAATTCGACAAAGTATGGAAGGGTAAGAATCGGTAAACTGGTAATGGTAGGCTTCGACAGTAGGTGTGCCCAAGAAACCTTCATCAGTAACCTTTCCCATGGAAGCCTTCAGTAGTAACCTTACCAACAGTAGCCTTACAACGGCGACCTCGCATCGGTGACCTTTCATCGGTGACCTTTGCATCAGTGACCTTGCAATGTTGAACTTGTATCGGTGACCTTTGGATCAGTGATCTTTGCATCGGCGACCTTTGCATCAGTTACCTTTGCATCAATGACCTTTGCATCTGTGACCTTGCAATGGTGACCTTGCATTGGTGACCTTCCCTTCGGTGACCTTTGCATCAGTGACCATTTCATTGGTGACCTTTGCATCAGTGCAATTTTCATCGATGAACTTTACATTAGTGACCTTTACATCGGTAACCTTTTCATTGGTGAACTTGGAATCAGTGACCTTTGTACATAGAAAAATTCTGCACTGTGATATAAAACAAGAGAGCTGTGAGATTAAAATTACACAGTTTTTAATTTGATATAAACATAATTATCACATAAAATATTGTCCTGTAAGAGAAACAAGATGCTCTATATAAATGAAACATTATTTGGGATTATCAAAACAAGTGAGCCCAACAATCTCCCCTTTTTGATAATCACAAATTATGTCTGTATGTTTGAATCAGGGTAAGCATGGTTACTAATATCATTAGAGGTGTGTATAAGAACATTTGAAACAATATTATTATGAGAAAAAAATAGTATAGATATTCAAATTCCACTTAAAATCTTATCGTCCTTTAAGGTAGTTTAAAAACATAAACTTAACTTGTAACCTGATATTTTTCTCCCCCTTTGTGATTAACAAAAATAAAGTAATACAAAAAGAAACATAAGAGGATTTTCCATTAATGAAGAAATAGTACAGTATACAAAAAAGGGTACAAAGGTCTCTATCAACTAACACAACCCACATTCATTCCACATCAGATATGTCCCAGGAAGATTTTTCTTTTGAAGTGGAGGAAGAAGGGTCTGAAGATAGAGGGATAAGCTGAGGGATAACAGTCAGCAGGGTAGGAGGAGGTGAAAAAAGGCATAAGTGGACCGATAGTGAGTATATATCTGAGGAATCATTGGGGTCAAGCTTCTGATGGCATTGGTAGGAGTCCTTATTGGTGTGACACTGGTGGATCTTGAAGCAGCCGTGGTAGAAGGCAAGGCTGGAGGAATAATGATGGGAGTGCGGTCCACATGGAGGAAGGTTAGAAGACGATTTCTGAAATCCATAATAATACTTCCTCCTCTCTCCATGGATAAAATAAAATCATCCCTATTCTCCATGAATTTATATAAGGTAGGAGTCAACTCTTTGAGCTTGCAATCCTGATCCATAAATTCCTGAGTGACAGGTGGAATCCTCAAGTTCTCCAACAAATATTTGAAGTGCCCATCCATCTGATGTTTAGTATAAACCTGTTTTTAGTAGAAATCAACCTGCTCTTTGATGGACTTCTGATCTTGAGCAGCTTCCCTTACATAATTTCCCAATAGATTATGAATCTCTCTGGTAGTGTAAATAACATGAGTCATAGACTGAGGTTCTGAGGGACTTTCACAATAGAACTTCTCCACTTCTTCTCTAACAATCAACCTGAAGTCTTCTTGATCAACTGGAGGAGTAGTTGAAGATAAAGCAGATGCACACAAATGTGCCATAGTGAAATCCATTGTCTCCTTAAATTATTTTTTCATCCCACTGATCAGCCTTTTCATATAATCATCTTGGCCACTCACATGTGTCTCCATAGACTTCTTAATGTCCTCAGACACAGTGACCATTTGCTGAACTGCACTTTTAACATATCTAATATCTCTATCCACCTGAGCCCTTGAATCCATATATGAGTATAATCTGGATATAGACTATTTCATAGATTCCATAGAATATTCCAAGGTTCTAATTTGATTCCCATATTATTTTACTTCCTCTAGCAGGATAGAGGGAGAGGTAGAAACTAGTCTTTCCATTGTAGATGTTACAACTTCAAGATTTTGAATCATAACCCTTTCTAATCCATCAAATATCTCATCAAGGTGTCTCTTAAAATATAATTTTATTGATTCCAAATCTTCCTTCTTCACATAGCCTCGAGGAAGAAGTACTACTGACAGCACAATATTAGTCTTTGTAAATGAAGGGATTGGATGACCTCAGATAGGCAGGTCATCATCAGAATCTCCATAATCTAAACCCAACACCACAAATCCAAGGTCTTCTAACCAATCTACTATTCCATGAGCAACCAAAACTGAACCTATAGCAACAGGTTCCTCCCCCTCACATGGATCATTCTCCTGATCGTCCACATTCATCTCTATCATACTTTCTTTAGAGACTACATCAATAGAAGAGTCCATTGCCACTTCTTCTACCGAATCATCAACATCTTCCAAAAAAATTTCAAATTCAACTAAATCAGTAACCTATTCATCTACACATTCAACCATTTATGTATGCCCTATCAGAGGACTGATACTAAGATATTCTTCTTCACTCACATCAGTAACAGTCTCAAAGTCATCATGACTAGACTGAGTGTTCTCATCCTCATCTGAGGTTTCTATTATGTATCTTATGAAATTTTCAGCCCATTCTTCTTCAATAGTATCATCATCATCATTATCCCTTAGGATTGTCTCCCTTCTAGGAAATATATTTAGTGGTCTAGGTTCAAAAAATGATATAGTGTTAGCACGAGGATTGGAAGGAAGATCAAGATCACTCCTGTCATCTATAGGAGAATCCTCTCTTTCTGGTACAGCAACGACCTCTTCTTCTTCATCTAAATATATTGGTTCCACATAGTCAAGATTTAGACCAAGATCCCTGTTGTCCTTAGGCCTAGTAGGATGAGTGATATGATTGAATTCCTCTTAAATATTATCCTCATCATATACCCACATTATTTTCTAAGGATTCCAATTTATTTTCATCAACTTTCAAATTACCTTTGTAATGCAAAAATAGTGCCATACAACTACAGTTTACTCCTTATGTCTAGAAACTCCTTTCAAATTCAACATCAAGGATATCAATCTATAATGAAATAAGGCATTGGATTTAGAACTAGTCTTTATCATATCTTTTAATTGAATCATGATCAGCCTACACAAATTAATCTTCGTTATATGCTTCAACAGATACAAAAGATATACATCCTGAAATGTCAATGTAGAAAAGTCCCCTCTCCTGGGACTCAAGACAAGATGGACAAACATAAATAGTAGATTTTCTTCTCCTTCTATCTCAGCAGCAATTACATGCCTAGGTATTCCACCCCCTATCAGTTCGGCTATGGCTTCTTCGTAATAGAAGAACTCCATAGTGGAAGGAACCATTCCTGAGTAGTAATCATAAATCCCTTCATGTGCTACTCTCATACATTCAGACCATTCTTAAGCTTCAAGTTCCTTCAACACTAATGATATTCTTGTCAGTAGCCATTCAGAACTAAGCTCTATTTCAACTACGATTTCTATCTTTCAAAGATGAGGGTTGATCGGTTTTTCCACAGCCTGGCTTCCACTACTCGACTAAGTTCGAGGTATCTTTGGATTTGGCGCATCCCCATCATCACTGACTAGTGGTCTCTTTAAACTTTCCATGCAGTCTAGAGTGGTTTGAGGGTTTCAAAAGAGAGTTAGGATCAGAGGTTAGGGAGAAATAGATTCATGAGAGAGTTTGAGATGGATAAAAATGAGGTATGTACATTGATTTTATCACTTAGGGATCAAATAAAAAATATGATAAAATAAATAAGTAATATAGAAGAAGTTTCAGATTCCAGCAGTGAAAAAACTAAGTCCTGAAAACATCAACTATCGGTGAGGTAACAATGGTGAGGTCTATCAGGGATGTTCCTAATGGTGAGGTCTATCGGTGAGGTCAAACGGTGAGGTTCTTATAAGCGAGGTCCAACGGTGAGGTCCAGTGGTGAGGTTCCTATTGGTGAGGTCCAACGGTGAGGTTCCTATTGGTGAGGTCCAACGGTGATGTTCAACGGAGAGGTTCATAATAGTGAGGTCCAGTGGTGAGGTTCCTAATAATGAGGTCCAATGGTGAGGTTCCTAATGGTGAGGTTTCTAACGGTGTGGTTTCTAACAGTAAGGTTTCTAACTTTAACAGTTTATCATACCTAACTTACGTTTGATGTAATTTTACCTCTCATAATTCAAAAGCTTTGTGAATATATCATCCAATTGGTGTTCAGTACTAATGCATTCAAGAGTGATATCACCTCTTTGATAATGTTCTCTCAAGAAGTGATGTCTCACATCAATGTTCTTTGTCCTAGCATGAGATACTATAATTTTAGAGATGTTAGTAGCACTTGTATTATCACACTTTATAGATACATGATTGAATTGATATCTATAGCCTAGTAAAGTGTGTTTCATCCACCGAATTTGAGCACAACATCTACCAATATCTATATATTCAACTTCGGTAGTAGATAATGCATCAGAATTTTGTTTCTTATTACACCATGATAATATTTACTTGCCTAAAATGTGACATGTTCTAGAGGTGCTATTTCTATATATCTTTCAAGAAAGAAATTTAGCATCCAAATAACTTATTAAATCAATTGATTTTCCTCTTGGATAAAACAGTCCTATGTTTGTAGTATACTTGAGATATTGAAATATCTTTTTAACAGTAGTCAAATGTGACTCTTTAATATTGGATTAAAAATGTGGACACATGCAAATACTGAACATAATATCTGGTATGAAAATAGTAAGATAGAGAAGACTCCCAATCATACCACTGTAATTGGTTTGATCCAATGGTTTACCAGTTTCATCAGCATCCAACTTATAAGTGGTACTCATATAAGTATCGCTACCATTATTTTTTTCCAAACCAAAATGTTTCAAATGATATTTGGTATACTTACTCTGATTTAAAACAATACCATTTTTTTTTGAAAAAATTGAAATCCAAGAAAAATTTATGTTCCCCCATTAAACTCATTTCAAATTCATCTTGCATCATTTTGGAAAAATCAGTACATAAATATTTTTTGAGGATCCAAAAATAATGTCATCTACATAAATATGTACTATTAAAACATCTTTGGAAATCTTTTTAATAAAAAGAGTAGGATCCTCTATTCCTTTAGAAAAAACTTTTGAAATAAAAAAAGAACTAAGTCTGTCGTACCAAGATCTTGGAGCTTATTTCAGGCCATATAGGATTTTTTAAAGAATAAATACATGATTTGAAAAATGGGGATTTGTAAAACCATACGGTTGTTCAAAAAATACATCCTCAACTCTATAACCTTTAAAAAATTCAATTTTTACATCCATTTCATAAAGATTGAAATTCAGATGAGCTGTATAGGAAAGTAGAATCCTAAGGGCTTCTAGTCTAGATACATGTGCAAAGGTTTATTCATAGTATATTCCTTCTTCTTGAATATATCCTTGTGCAACTACTCTTTCCTTATTTCTAACTATGTTTCCAGATTCATCAACTTTATTTCTAAAAACCCAGTTAGTGCCTATGGTCAAAGTGTCTTTAAGTCATTCTACTAATTCATAAACTTTGTTTCTTTCAAACTAATTTAATTCTTCCTACATATCTATCAACCAGAATTTATCAATGATTGCATCATTGATAATTTTAGGTTCAAGCTGCAAAATATAGGCTTGATGTTCAACCTGGTTTCTTAGAGATGCTCTTATTTTTATTCCTTTATTTAAATAACCTACTACAACATCTAAAGGATGCTTCTTGAGAGTTTTAATACCTCTAGAAAGAGTTTAACTACACTCCTCATGATTTTCTATAGGTTTAGATTCACCAGGAATATATTCTAGAAGATTTCCAGAACTGGTTGTTTTCACTAAGGGTTCATTGTCTTTATCATTAAGTTCTATAATTGACATATCTTCCTCAAGGAGTTCAACAAAGGTTTTGGGTTCATGTGTATCAATCTCATGAAATTTGACATGAACTAATTCTTCCACACATTTGGCTCTCCTATTGAATACTCTATAAGCTTTACTAGTGATTGGGTAACCTAAGAAAATTCCTTCATCACTTTTGGAAGCAAGCTTGTCAATATTGTACTAAGTGTTAAGGATGAAGACTTTGCAGCCAAAAACTCTAAAGTAATTAACCTTGGGATTCCTATTATTCAAAAGCTCATAAGGGTTATTTTTAAGAATAGGGCTAATTAATACTCTAATTATAATATAACAAGTTGTATTAATAGCTTCAGTCCAAAAATAGATAGGTAAATTATACTCATTTAGCATAGTCCGAGAATCTCTTGAAGTGTCTTATTCCTTCTCTTTACAACTCAATTTTTTAGGTGTTCTAGGGGAAGAGAAATTGTGATTATAGCCATTTTGTGAGCAAAAATATTCAAATTCTTTATTTTCAAACTCACGACCATGATCACTTCTCAAGGTCTTAATTCTAAGCCCCCTATGCTTTTTTATAGATTTGGAATATTTAATGAAGTAAGAACATGCTTCCCTTTTGTGAGTGAGAAAATATACCCATGTATAACTTGAAAAATCATCAACAAGAACATAAACATAGTGCTTCCCATTTAAACATGAAAATATAGATGGTCCAAACAAATCCATGTGAACTAACTCAAGCAGTTGAGAAGTATAACCTTCTTTCTTAGGTTTCAAATAAACATTGTGTTGTTTTCATTTTAACAAGGATTACACACATTGTAAAGAGGGAATTCTGATTTAGGTAAGTCTCTAACTAAACCTTTTCTTGTTATTTTCCTAAGTGAGTTCACATTGCAATTTCTTAATCTTCTATTCCATACCCTATATTCCTTATGAAATGCATTTAAACAAGAAAAAAATTTCTTAGCTAAATACTTTAAATCAATAGCATATACATTTTCATTTCCAAGATAATTGAATATTAAATCAATTTTTAAATTTAAAACATTTCATGCATCATTTTCAAATTTAACATGAATACCATCATCACATAACTGAGTTATATTTAATAAATTGTACTTTAATCCATCAACAAAAATTACTGTTGAAATTAATATAGTGTTAGGGTTACCAATTTGGCCTAATCTGACTATCTTCCCTTTGGCATTATCACCAAACGTATCATGTCCACCATCACTTTTAATTAGGAACTAGATGAATGATTAGACTCTTGTCATGTGTCTTGAACATCATGTGTCCAAGTACTATAGACTTTAATAGTAGCTCTTTAAATATTTTTTCTGCAAAACAGATTATGTGTAGGGTGACTTTGGTACCCATATTTTCTTGGGTCCAAGGAGGTTAGAAAGTAAAACTTTGGCAACCCATACTTTTCTCATAGGTTTCCTATAATAAATCGATATGTTTTGAGACATGAACACTTTTTTAGGTCCTTTAGAGATTTTTTTTCCAAAGGATGGTCCAGAACATGAACTAGAAATGAACTGTCCATATTTTGGAACAAATTTAGTTTTAATAACCCTTCTCTGTCCTAGTTGATATCTTATACCAATTATGTATTTTGGAGTAATTTGTTTTCCTAGAAACTGAGCCAAGGTATTTCTACCAGAAGTAAACTTGTTCAAATCGATTTTCAATTGCTCATTTGATAATTTAATTCAATATTTTCTTTTATAAATTGTGCAAATTTTTCTTTCTCAATATCCAAATCAGACTTGTAATTTGCATTTAAAGCATGTTGTCTTTTAAATAGTTTATATTTATCCTTGAGTTCATTAAAGGTGTCCTCAAGAATTCCACAATATTCAAATAGTTCATCTTTATTCATGTTCACATAATTATTTTATTCACTTTCATTCACATATTAATAAGCATTAGGTATAAAGGAATTGGGTGTTACCTCGGATGTTTATGTCATGAAACACAAGTTTTCATGTTTATTCTTGTCAGCATTAGAAGTGTCAGATACACTTGAGAAATATTATGAGGAACTCCAAGTAACTTTTATATCCATTTTATATCCTTTTACCTTGTCTTCATACTTCTTATTAAATTTAAGTTTTGGTCAATCATCCTTCCCATGGCCTTTTCATTTACACTCATAACAGACTATTTCATTTTTGTTATCATTCCACTTTCGGCCCTTTTTCCACAATCCTTTATTATCATACCTTCATTTATAGTTTTACTTTATAATGAAATTCTTCTTTTGGTAGAACATCTTGAATATCCTTGAAAGATGAGCCATCTCATCATCACTATCATAGTCTGAGTCTTCACTCATGGAAGTATCTACAAGATCTTGAACTTTTTCTTTATATTTGTATTTTGAGGTAATAGTCTTGAATGATATATAATTCTTTCTTGGTTCTTAATCTACTTATTGATTTACCTTTTTCTCTTCTTCATACATCATAATCTTTCCTATTAATTCCTTCACTGGTAGCTTTCTTATGTCACAAGATTCTCAGATAGGAACAGAAGTTCCTCTCTATCTGTCAGGTAGGTATCGAAGCTATCTCATAATCAGATCCTTTTTATCCACTGGTTTCCCAAGGAGACTCATGTTAATCACTTTTTCATTGATTCTGAGGTACATTTCAGAAATAACTTCATCAGGGTTCATTTTAAAATTATCATATTTAATAGTATATGTATTTAATCTTATTTCTTTAACAATAGTTGTTCTCTCATGAGAAATAGCTAAAGTATCCCAAATTTCATATGTATTTTTACATGAAGAAATTATATTGAATTCTTCATCACCTAGAGAACAATATAATGAATTCATTGCTTTATAATTATTTTTATAGGTGGATTTAGTCTACTGAGACCATGTGTCCCTATCAGTATCATGAAATACTTGTTTTTATTCAATGGTGTCCAAAATATCAAGTCTAATATTCTCTCTAGACATATTTTCATTTTTAATTTCCATTGAGAATAGTTATTACCATTAAATATTGTTGGAAAGTTAGTAGTAGCACCCTCAACTCTATTATCTATATTTAACTAGAATTGTAAAAAACTGAAAATTTAGATATGATAGAAATTTTATGATCTTTGAGATTCTACTAAAATCACTATTAAATAATTTGACAACTTGCAGAACAGTTTAGATAGTAGCAACAAAAATTAAAAATTAAAAATCCTCTGATACCAAATGTTTGTCGGAGTGGAATCTCAAGAGGGGGTGAATTGAGTTCCTACTTAAAATTTCTGTTTAAAACATTTCTTGTAAATATCCCCCAAATTTGAAACAGCCTAGTTAATTAAGGTAGTAGATATATATATGTCAAATTGGTTAACATGTTTCTCAAAGGGTGATTAGTCCTCAGTTGAATTAGTGTAAAACACTTCTCCAATTTTTGAAACAAGTTTACTGAATTAAACACATTCACACACTAACCAAAACTAACTATCAGAGTAAATGCAAAACAGTTTTATGTTTTAGCAATTATAAGCACCATAAAATAGATAAAACAGAGTATAAAAAAAATACAAAGCACATTTGAGTTAAATAAGAGGTACAGTCTCAAGTAGAGACTTAATCCTCTCCACTTGGTGATCACCTACCACCAAGAAGTTTATATTAATATCAAACTTGATACACTCCCTGTATCAGGCTTTAAAAAGGTTTTCACAAACTGTCCAGGGTTTACACCTTCTACCACAGTTTTTTATGGGTAAAACAAATAGTATAGACCACACACGATCTCTTCCATAATTATTCATGCGAAAAAAATGAAGGAGATGTTTGATGTAAGGATTTTCAATTTCCACTAGTTCAACACAATTGTGTGTGTGAAACAAACAGACACAATTCTCAAAAATGTACAAAATATGAAATTCAATAGATATAAGATTATAAGCTTGAGTTTAGAAGCCTCTATGTGTTTTCAATTCAAATCCCGAATCTTTGGAGTGAAGAATTTGATGTTCGATTCTTTCTCTGAATGTTGTCTTCAAAACAGAGTGTCTCTCTAACATTGAGTGTTCCACTTCTGGTGTTAATCAAGAGTTGATGAGGCAAAGAAGGTATAAGTGAGTTTGTCTCAAATGATCTTCATGATTTTTGTGGGTTCACAGTGTAAGTGCAGGATGTTTCTTCTTTGATCTAGTAGGTAAACTTATTCATAAGCTACTTCTCTTTTAATTCTCTCCACTTTCTTAGCTTTAGGACTCGGGAACTCATGAAATTGTTCTTTTCTTCATCGGTCATCTCTTTTTAAATATTTGAGGTTTGAAAATAGGAATAAGTACATCACGTGTGATATTTTTCATACCTCATACTATCTAGATATGGTCTCCTGAAATGTCTATAATGAGAATTAATTAATGTTAGAAAGATTTAATTTATCAAATATGACTGATAGAATAATTATAAGAATTTGAAAAAGTATGGAAGGGTAAGATTTGGTAGACTGGTAACGGAAGCTTTCAAAACGGTAGGCTTCAACAGTAGGTGCACACCAGCAAACTTCACCAGTAACCTTTCCAATGGTAGCCTCTAGTGGTAACCATACCAATAGTAGCCTTGCATTAGTGACCTCACATCAGTGATCTTGCATCGGTGACCTTTGCATCGGTGACCTTGCAATGGTGACCATGCATTGGTGACCTTTGCATCAGTGACCTTTTCATCGGAGACCTTTGCATCGGTGACCTTTTCATTAGTGACCTTTTTATCGGTGACCTTACAATGGTAACCTTGCATCAGGGACCTTTTCTTCGGTGACCTTTTCATCAGTGACCTTTGCATCGATGACCTATGCATCGGTGACCTTTTCATCGGTGACCTTTGCCTTGGTGACCTTTGCATCGGTGACCTTTTCATCGGTGACCTTTGCATCGATGAACTTTGTACTTAGAACAATTTCTCACATTGAGCTTCAACAAGAGAGTAGTGAAATTAAAAGTACATAGTTGTTAATTTTATATAAACATAATTTTCACAAAAAATATTATCCTGTAAGAGAAGAAAGATGCTCTATATAAATGAAACATGATTTGTGATTATCAAAATAGTTGATTCCAACACATAGTTTTTAATAAAAAATGAATTTGTTAAAGGTAAGCTCGTTACAAACATTCTCATCAAAAGAGTTTTAAATTACAAACTACTTATACAGATATATGGGGATGATATAATTTTTGTCTCAACAATTGATTCTCAATGTAATGCTTTTTCTAATCTAATGATTATTGATTTTGAAAAGAGATTAATGGGAGAACTAAACATTTTCCTTTGTTTACAAATTAGTCATAGAAAAGATGATATTTTATTAAATCAAGACATGTTTTATAAAGAATATATAAAGAGTTATGGAATTGATTCTAGTAAAAATGTGAAACCTCTAGGAGAACTAATACAAAATTGTAATTAGATGAATCTGGAAAGTCATTTTATTTTAAAAAATATATAGGCATGATAAGAATCCTATTATATCTTAGTGCTTCTAGAATATACATCATGTTTTCAATTTTCTTATTTGGAAGGTTTCAGTCAAACCCTGATGAAAGTCACTTAGAAGCTATTAAAAGATTAATATAATGTATCGAGTGTATTGTTTGTAATGTAATATTCTATAACAATGAGAAATATTATTATTTATTTTCTGACTCTGATTCTGAATTTTGAGGATTCATACTTGACTGGAGAAATAACTACAGGTAAGTTTCACTTTTTTTAAAGGAAGTTTGATTTCATAGAGTCTAAAAAACAAATTTCAGTAGCACTGTAATAGTTGAGGTTGAATATATTTCTACATAAAGTTGTTGTTGAAATATAATTTTCTTAAAAAACATTGTATGATTTAAATATTAGTTTTGATAAATTTATTATCTACTATAACAATTCAAGTAAAATTTCAATTTCTAAAAACCCCTCTTCAGCACTCTATAACTAAACACATGGTTGTAGTATTTCACTTTCTAGGAAATAAGGTAAATAAAGTTGATATATACATGTAATTTTATGCCATTAAGAAATAGAAAGATGACATATTTAGAAAACCCTCAGATTCAGTTAAATTAAAAAAGATAACATATTAATTAGTTTTGATAGAAACATAAAATCTGTGTTAGTATGATCTCTATTCTTAAATATGTTTTTACATAAGTTCTATAATTTAATGTTATATTTCTATCCAAATTAAATAATAATTAGATAACTCTGTCTAAAATGCATTATTAAACTACAACATTGTCTAAATTCTAATTTATTTAAATATTTTCTCTATTTGTCTACTACAATTCTTTTACAATTGATGATTTTTGATTAAAATGGTATCTCTTTTATATATTAATGTACTTTTTGATAAATTTCAATAGGGGGTATTTTAGTGGAAAACTTAATAATTTTTCTTTAATTTACAAAAGGGGGAGTTTTTAGTATTATAAATTTATTTAACACATTATCTCTATTATTTTCTTTTTTATAAATTACTCTATTTAAAATTTATTTTATTATCAAGTGTGTTAGTTAATTAATTTAATTTATTATTAATAATTCTTATAAATCTTATGAAATATTTTTATGAAAATTATATAATTGTTTTAATGATACATTAATGTTGTTATTATTTTTATTTACTTAAGTTTAATTTTTCATTAGTAAAAATTTTATCCGTCCTTTTTTAGAAACATGGATAGATATCAACCACCTAGGGGACCCATTAGGACAACCCCATGGGAAATCCTACAAGAGGAACCCCATAAGGATTAATTGGATATCAGTTTTCATAGTGTATATTAAAGGAATGTGTCCCTATGTATAAGGCTTTTAGAACATGCACAAAGGTTCATGGGTGTGTTAGGTCACTCAATAGGTTGTAGTCATGTGTGTTTACTTAGTGTCAACTGGTGTTGATCCCTGGTTTAAATCTCAAACCAAGGATCTATGAAGGTTGAATGATATACTAGATGGATTCCACATCTCCAATTCAATGTGGGATTTAGTTATGTGTTTACTGTTCATCTAAGTTAAAACCTCATAAAAAATCACATCCATAATATCTAATCAAATAAAACCATCTGACCTCTTTCTTCCTCTAGCACATTCTTATTTTGAACTCCCATAAATTTTTCAATTCTTTTTCTTTTTTTTCATCCATCCTCCTCAACTGACTACCGAATTTAATTTCCCCGGTGTCTCTCATAAAAAATCCATTATTTCTAACCAATCTTCTTCTTGTTTGTGGTTTTATATTGTTTGGTATTGGAATCAGTTTATATATCTTTTTTCCTAAGTTATCATTATTTGAGTTTTAACCGTAAGCTATTCTTATTTTTCTTCAATGACCGTCCTTTTTTCATTTAGTTTTATACTATGTCCATGATAGTTTTATATTCTAATCCTCTTTGTTGACTACTCAAGGAGTCACCATTGGATAACTATAGAGATCCACGACTTATTTTTGGATACCATTGGTGAGAAGAGTCACATTTGGAGACCAATGATGAGTCAAGTCACCATTGGACATCAACGGTGAGGAGAGTCACCATTGAAAATCAAATGTGTATCTATTTTTACCACTATTATTTCCTTATTATGGAAGAATATTATTCTTCCTAAAGAATGTTTCTTCCTCCACTTCTTTTTATTTGGTGTATTTTTTCATCAATCACCATTGTAATCAAACTGTGAGTAGTGACTCAGTATTGTAACCTAATGATGAGTTGTTTTACTCACTGTTGGACATCAACAGTGGGTCACCCTTTCCAACTAGTTTTTAATTCATTTTTATTGTTATCTTATAAAATGGTTCTTCATTATAAAATAGGAGGTCCTCTTTATTCTATTTGGTGGAATAAAATTATTATTTTTATTTCATTCTCAGCAGTTTTCTTTCAGTATGATACTAATTTCTTATTTAATTTTTATGTATTTTAATTTATCTTTTATCATCTATAGTATTTTCAATGATCCACCATTAGAAAATACCAACTGTTGGTCTTGATCCATCATTGGATTCATGTAATGGTGATTCATGAATCAAAATTGGACACCCATGGTAGAAAAAAAAATTATTTATTCTTAAGAAGCATTTGGTTTTTCACTAGCATTAAATAATTTTTACTTTGGTTGGATTTCATTATTCTTATTTTTAATTAATATAGAAGCATCTAATCTATTATAGTGGAAGTAAATGAGTCACCACTCTCTATTCCTGTGGTAATTCATGAGTGACCACTCTCAGTTTTCATTAGTGAGTCATGATTCACTACTCTTCTTTTTCTAGGGTTAGTCGCGGGTCACCTCCAGCAAAAATAATTCAACGTTAGTAAAAAAATTTCTAAAAATTTTATTTACTATTTAATATTTTTTTCATTAAAATAATTTTATTTTTTGAAATGTTTTTTATTTTGCGATGAAAAATAAGTATTACTGTGTAGAAATAATTTAAACTTTATTTTATAGAAATTTATACATGAAAATTAAATTTCATGTCATGCTTTGGTTTACTACAGTTTTTTCCTATATAATCAATAGATTTTTTTTTTCAATTGTTTAATAATTATTAATTGTTTAGAATTTATTTACCTAACATATTAATCATTTTTACATTAATATTTCATGAAGAAATATAAATACCAATTTTAATTATAACTTATTATGTGAGGATTTAACAAACAAAGGAAATGGACACATTAATTAATTTTTATACACTAACATGTTTCACATAGATATTGGACACAAATACTCTCCTAGTTGATCTATGTTTTAATGATCTAGGATATTTCTTCAAGGATAAAAAACATTTACCTATGCAGATCTTTGATTTAGATTACTTGTGATACATATTTGAAATTATTTATATTCTCAATTGTTCATGAAATTCTATAAATTTATAACTTTTATTTTGATCAAAAATTACTTCATATATATCATTTTTTCCTTCTCAGTGATCTATGGTAATTTAAATTTAACTTCAATGATATTATAATCATCTAATGTTTTCCCTGTCTTTTTTTAATTAATGTAATCTATTTCTTTTTGTTTTTAATTTCTTCATGTATGGTTTATTTTTTCCCATTAAATGAAAGTATTTCCATTATCTGGTTATTCTACCTCTTAAATGGAATTTAGGGTTTTGGATCTTAATAAAATTTCATGTAAGTAAACCAAGTCAGTCTCATGTATCAAGACTAGGTTATTCCATCAGATTACTTAAAATAAAGTGTATATAACAATGTTATCACACCTTTAAAAGTGTGTTTCTTAGTGGGTACTAGTCTCCTAGAAGAGTAGAAGAGATTTAGGAGTAGGCTAAGATATTTGTGATCTGAATCACTGTGAATATTATGTAAATTAATTTTTATTTCCACTGTAACTCAATTCAAAAACACTACACTCTCTATAGATTAATATTTTACATCTGATTGTTTTTTCTTTAACTCCGTAAAGAGATTATTCATCCCCCCTTGTCATATTTTCAATCAGTAATGATCCAACATCGCATGCATAAAAAAATTAAAAAAATTAGAAGGAATAAAAATAATATTATTTAATTTTAAAAACAAAAAACATTAAAGTGACAAAGATCCACTATGTTATCTTCCATTTTTTGATAATTATAAAAACCAAGTAAATTATACAACTATTTTATAAAAATAAAAAAGGATAAAAGTTTCATATAAAAAAATATCCCCCTAATTTAAACATAAAGTTTATTATAGAATATCATGCTTTAACATATTAAAATTAGAGAACATGTCATTCTTAATCATTATATAAAAAAACAAAACTTCAAGTTCAAGAAGACTTTAGTATATTTTTTTCATACTTTAACCATTTTATAATAGTTTTAAATTAAAAACTTATTTAATAAAGAAAATTTCTTCTAAAATATTCATTTTAAAAAAGATAAATTGAAATACAACTTAAATGAAAATAATATATCTCCCCCAAAAATTTATCTTTCCTCTTTTGAAAAAAATAAAACCAATTTTGTGAAAATTTTAATTTCCATATTTATGAAATAGTAATCACTACTATAGTATAAAACATTGAAATTTATAAGGATCCATGAAATAAATTAATATATTTAGGTAATAAAATAAGTTATGCAATTAATAAGATAGTAATAAATTGATAAATCATATTACAGTAACCCATATAGTAAAAGATATTATTCATTCTCACTATATAGGAAAGTTAAAAAAATATATTCATAAAAAACTTCCATAATACCTTGTTCAAACTTAATTTCCTTAAAATTATCTATATATAAAGGTTTACTAAAGATTTCATCAAATTGATTATTAGTATAGACATATTCCAAATCAATATAACCTTTATTAACATTATCTCTAATAAAATAAAATCTAACATTTATATACTTAGTTATAAAATGTTTTAATTGTCATACTTGGTTCCCTAGAACCAACATTAATATACTTAATGGTTACCTTTATTCATTGTTACTAAAAATTAATAATGTTGTTATCACATAATGATTGTTCCTTTTGTGTGTCATTTTATTTGAAAATGCCATGAGGTTATATGTTGCAAAGAAAGGTTATGGTAGTTCCTTGGTATGATGATAACAAAACATTTCAATGATAGTAATCTTAAATATATGTTCTATATACAAATTATATAATTTTAGGAGACAAAAATGATACATACTATCAGGGGTAGTGAAATTATAAGACATTGAAACATCTTCTCATTAAATTTATCCTTAGTGATCTCAAGAAATGTGGTTATGAGAACTTGACTGACCAATAGAAAATATATATTTATATATTCCATAATATGTTACTATATTTGGACATTTTTAATGATCCTTAAACATTAATATTATTATTAATGAATTTTATGAGTCACATACATTGATGTACTGACAAAAGCCATGATGATATATGAAAATGGTGGGGTAGGTTATTTTGGGTGAGTCATGAGTGATATTGAATTAATGAATAATACAAGAATAGATTTTTATCTTCCTGGTTTAATGTAATTTGATATCTCATTCCATTTAATGGGAATGAAAATTCATAATTAAGTCCATGGACATGGTACCATGTCAATAATTTCATTTCTAGAAATTAAAAGAAAGTGAAGTTAAACACATAGGTTAATGACATTTGTATGAAACCTGTTTTATTATATATATCATGATAACTGTTTTATATTACATATTGTACATTAATATGAGGTTTTATATTTTTAATACATTAACATCATTCTTTATAGGTTCCTTAATTTTTTTTAGATTTTAACCTTGGAATTTATGTGGTTCGACATAATTCCACTCAGAAAGGGGATTAAAGGGTCACATACAAAGTTTATACAAACCCTCAATAAATTTATAAATGAAGTTAACAAGTTGAATAAATACTATTATAATAATTTATTTAATCACTATTCACGATTTGGTTAATCATAAATATTCAACCACCAGTTATTTGAGGGAATAAATGGGAGTTGAATATTTAATAAATATTTATTATCTAATTTTGTGAATATAATATTTATTTATTTAACATTGATTGGTGTAGGGATATATATTTATTTAAATAAAAATTCATTATTAAACCTTTGATAAATATTTATGAGGATTAATGGATCGAGTTTAATGGTCTGGTATGAAATGTGATATTAAATTGTATTTCAATAAAAACTAATTTATTTATTTGAGATAATAATATTTATTTATTCATAAGTTTATCCCATGTCATTGAAATATTATTATATTTATTATTATTTATTTATGGGGTTCTATGGGGGTATGATAATGATAAGATCCCATGTGAAGTTATTATTCTCTAACTCTAGATCTATTTGAACTAGGTTATATCACTCTCAATCATAATCATAATTTTTCATAATGAAAGACTATAGATAACTATCTCCTTCTCTAGATATCTATTCCTCTAGAATGCTCTCAATAACTTAGGCTGATTCTCTTCTTACACCCTCTCGACTCTATAGATAACCAGAACATTCCTTCTAATCTCAAAGATACTATTGCACTGATCATGAATGAATAACATAAGCATAAAAACATTTCATAATATCACCCAGGGATTTCTATGGTGATGTTTGGTGGTTTTGGGTGCATTTGTGGATCACCGATGTAGGAATTAAACCATTGAACCCTCTCACAAAAAAGGAGGGTCTAATAATAAGTTGTATACCGAATATTAAACCAATAAATAATTTTAATGTTATGTAATTATTTTTTTATATAAATTAATGAAAAATTATTTGATATGATCATGTATTCTTGGTTATGGTGTTAATTTCAATTAATCTTCTAATTAGTTTATTATTCATGACTTACCATTATTTTGTAAAACTCGGATTGTTAATCAATTGTGATAAAATTCCAAGTTAGTTTTTTCCTAATATGTGATTATTATTCATTTGGAACATTCATGTGGTATAAAATTAGTCACATATCATTTTATTATTTTGTATTTATCATTGATTTATTTAATAATTTATTGTTAGTTTTAATTTCTAGTATATTAATTCTTTAACTCCAAATATATATAACTTCTCTTATTTTTATTAGTTATCATTCATATAATAAAAAATTAATTATTTATATACTAAGAACATCAAAAGAACCCATCTAATTCTATTGAGTATTATGGATATAAATCACAAGAGTACACGACTTGTAACCTTTAGGTACACATTAGGTACCTATGTACACTACACATGGATGAATAGTGAGTGATCTAGGTCACCGGGTAGTAAATGCACACAACATGTATTAATACACCCCATGTATTGATCATGCCATCTGAATACATTGTAATTTATATTACACATCATGTAGTCCACATGTTTTCATGGTGTAAAACTCGTGTTCAAATACATGTAATGGATTTATAATAAGAAGATATAGACTAACAACCAAGAAAATCAGACTTCACGTGGTATATAACTCTCTAAAAAACCATGTAACTCATTAATATATTTGGATGACATACATGAATGGTATCTATGCATGTTCCCTAAATTTATATATATAAGATATATATGATTTGTAGATCACATATACACATTGTGCATCCAAGCTATTTATGCATAAAGATAAATTAATTTATTATAAAATTTAAACCTGATAAAAATGTATATGTGTGTCATTATTTGGAAGCATATAACTTGTGATAGGTTATATATATAAGTATTAATTAATTTATATATAATATTCATAACATTATACCATGTATAGTCATAATACTACAAATAATCAACGCACATTAGAATCATTGAATACTGTGTAAATAACTTGTGTCTATGTGTCATTTGTTGAAAATACATGCTACATAATTACATCACATAACATGTACACTATATATCATATGAGTTGAAACTATATGATCACAATGCACACCAATTGGTTCATATGGGTACTCACTGTGTTACCTCCAACTGAATTCTTTTTCCTAAGTAAATTTTAAATAAAATTAATTTATTTATTTTATATAAAATTTTGATGAATGGGAATATCAAGGAAAATTTGGATGGAAAATAATATAAAAGAAAGGATTAATTTATAAATATAATTAATAAATTTGAGAATGTTTAATATTAATTTAAAAAGATTGAGATTAATTAATTTTTATTAAATGTGTATTCATTACATGCATGGACAATCATGAGATTATACTAACTTGTGTATGTGATTGGTTTCAGTTAATTTTTTATTATTAAATTAAAATGATCTATTTCAGGTAATCCGCTCTTTATTATATAAAGTAAAATGTGCCTATAGTTTCTTTTATGTAAAATCCCTAAACCATTCCATTGGTTCCCCTCACCTATGTTTGTGTAAAATCATAAGTAAGGGATAGATCTCCCGAGAGAGAGGAGGTGGTCCAAACTCAGAGATGATGTAAAACCAACTTAAGATTTATATATGTACTTTTAAAGAATAATACAAGTCGAATCAATCCTTTAGTTACCTCCCCAGGTTCAAGGGTTAGTTTTTGATTCTCTAGATAAACCAACCATTTGAAAATCTCATGATCATACCACATTATTATTTTATTTCAATCAATTTCTTAGATAATTATTTATGGATGCTTTATCATTATCACATAATAAATGAGTTTACAAGAATACAAAATAGAATAAATATAAGAGATATTATGCGTGAATTTAATCTAATACATCATTAATAAATTAATTTAAATTCATATAAAATTAATAAGCATGTAAAATAATAAAATGGGTAAATTAAGAATATGTTATAAAAATATGTCAAATTAAAATATTGATTCACTAGATCCATTACCTTATTGGGATGAAATTGAACCATATCTCAACATTCTTAATCAATCTTCATTGGGGTGCCATTAATTATTTTTGAATTTCTAACTTGAGTTTTGGGTTGACATAAACTAGTTCCCATTAAGGGTTAATTGACTCTAGAATACATAGTGAAATTATAAATCAAGTGTTTAAGAAATACTATTTTATTATCTTGGATTGAGGAGTCCACTCGACGAATCAAAAAGATATGATTCAATGCAGTTATAAAGACCCTCCTGCCTAAATACCTTTGAATAACTTTTTAGGCCTCTGTCTATGTTATTATTGGGGCATATAGATACTTTACACAAGAATATCCATGTGAAGGGATGTTCTAAAACCAATGGTGATGGAAATTAAGTTTCAAAAAAATAGAGGGATGATAATAAAATATATTAACTATCTATTTTTTAATACAAATAAAGTAATAAAAATAAACTCATATTATATAAATAAAAATCCATACCACATTGACTAAATCTCAACAATCTATATTAGAGAAGGATAAACTTCTCACTAACATAAATTTATAGGAATGGTATATGAACTTGTGAATTATACTATTCCAAGAGAGGAAATTATACACACTAGAAACCCTTATTCCTAAATTTTGTAGTAAATAATCTAGTGAGGAATAAATTCCTCTATCCATGAAACATTTTAATGATTACACTTATTTATAATGTTTCATGTTATCATTTATGTGTAGTGAACTCTTGAATAAACCTGAAGATATGATTTCACATAGCATGATGACTCACCTTTTTTATCTTTATCAAGATAAGGTAAGACAAGAGATATATGAGATCTTCAATGCATTATTCACATGAATGTTTAGATATTAGGTTCTTATTGGGCCTCATGTAGATAGTTTCATTAGTTATATAGATCTTTTATACGTTTTGGGATTTAAGATCCCTGATGAGTTTTGAAATAATCTCATTTTATACTCACAAACTAAGAGCTACTCTAGTCTCATTTTTAATAACAATATTTGAAATAGTGAGAAGTCTCTCATATAACTCCTTACATTGATTCGCCAAGTTTATTAGGATCTAAGGCATGTAAAACATGTTGTGATTGTGGTGAATAAAATGACGAATAAGGAAAAGGGTACCAAGAATCACTCAAATTAAATGGTTCTTAAGAAAGTGTCTTCCAAGAATAGGAGGATCCAAAGAGATGTGATGGAAAAGGATGTCGTGTTTTATTCATATGAAACGTTGGGATATTGGAACAAGAACTACACCCAGTTAAATAAGAAATGATTCTTTAGGTTTGTTCATTACTGAAATAAATATTTCCATAACCATAAATTAGGTACAAAATATACCCTTTGTTACTCACATCAATATCCAAATATAGGAACCCGGTATATTCTAGAAAATTTCCAAAGGATAGGTGGATCTTCATGTATCCAATTAAATAAGAATTTATTTATTAGGTATTGTTTACTACCACCTTTTTATTCCAATAGAGATAATATTGGGTTTAAAGTATTGTTACTATGTACCCAAAATTACCAAAAATATAAGTTTTTAACCATCCTGGTTTTAGATGGTATCATTTTCATATTTTGATAAAAAGATGTTTTTTATAAATTCATCATGTATTATAGTATAGAATATTTAAATAATTGTGTCTATGTATCAAATTTTGAAAACCAGGTAACAAAAATAGATAACAAATCGTGTTCACATGAATCATTTCACATCTAGTTGTGGAATCACCGACTTCAGAAATTAAATGAGGAGTGATTAAAAAAACTCTACCAATATTGATATTTTTAATTTTTTGAACTATAATTGCATGATAGATGAGTCAATTGTTTAAAATGATATAAAAACAAGCCACCTTATGGTGGTAAGTTTTAAAGGTCTATAGATATTCTATAATTATACTCTGTAGTTCCCCATAAAAGATATTGTTCCTTAAACATAGGTATTTTATAGGAGCACCAAAGTTGTTAGAGAACCAAAAAGATACCACATTCTGTTTACCAAGCATCGGGACTAGTTATTGGTTAAAAATAATGAAACTCTTTTCTACAAGGATATAATATATAGATAAAATTCAACAAGATGTATATAATCCATGAATTCTAATATGCATTCCATGTATCATAACCAAGTATGTGTTTTAGTTTTTCTACTAGTTAATTTAAATCTCCTTGGATGAAAATGTGTCCCCATGGAAAAATTGTAAATTTAAGGTAAAGTGTGTTCCAATAAAGCACAAATGGTGTCTAAAGGGTTTAAGGAGAATCAAATAATTGAATATGGTGAAACTTTTTCCCCAGTTTCCATGTTTAATTCTATCATAATTCTACTTACTATATCAAATTTACATGAATATGAATTTTTTTATGGATACCAAAATAGATTTCCATTACAAGAACCTTTAAGAAGATGTCAGTATTCTAAAAATTGAAGTGTTATGAATATGAGTAATTCCAATAAGGTATAAAAGTTATAGAGATCCATTTATGAATTGAGTAAAGAATATATGTCAATAAAAATTTGATTCAATAAAAAATAAAAGAATTTATTTTCATACATATTGAATGTGATCCATGTGTCTGCAAGTGGTAGAGTGGGAATGGAGATGTTTTCATAATATGATATGTTGTTGATATATTGAATATTGAAAACGACATCTAGTCTTAAAATAAATTAATGTCTGGTTAAACAAGTTATTCTCCATAGAGAACTTAGGTGAAATAGCCTTCATTCTCGGTATAAATTAAATTCATGATAGATCCAAGAGGATTATTGGACTAAGTAATGGTAGATACACTAACTAGATACTAAAGAGATTTTTTATGGAAAAATATATGATGGTATTGGATCTAGTTTCACATGGTATACATCTTTCCATGAAAATGTATCCTCAGACACAAAATGAAATAGAGAGTATGAGTAGGGTATCTTTCATTCTGTGATTGGTTTCATCATATATGTCATCTTATGTACCTATATTGATGTTTCTTATACCTTAATCATGGTAATATGATATAATGATTATCCATGTGAACAACAATGGATTTTTTTATGGTTATCATTAAATATTTAAGGGATACTAAGGATATTTACACAGTATATAGAGGATATGATGAGATATTCCTCAGAAGATATATTGATGATATATTACAAATAGATCATAATGATCTACAACTTTCTTTAATAAATTTATTTGGTATCAATAGATGATATATTATCTAGAAGAGTTCAAAGAATCCAGTTGTCACAAATTCTATAGTAGAATCCTAGTATATTGTGGCTTATGATGTATCGAGATAAGAAATGTGGATATAAAAAACTATAAGATACTTATTTGGTTCCCAATATTAAATATTTTATTACATTATACTATGATAATAATACAGTTGTGGCTCTTTTAAAGAATACAAGATCATATCATTTAATGAATCACATACTTTATAAATATCACATATTGAGTGATTTTTCTCAAAATAGTTGAAGTTTTATTCAGAAGAGTTTCCATATATGTGAATGTGGTTGAACCCTTAACAAAATTATTATCTCATTAGAAGCATGAATATCATATGAGAGAAAACATATTGAATGTTTTTAGTACTTTTCCCTACTAAAAGTGGGAATATCATAGATTTGGTACCCTATAACCCACATCTATATAGTTTATAGTTTCTTATATTCATGGTTTCTAAATATTAATAATGTTTTTATATCCTCATTGGTGTATAATGAGTGTGACATTGTATATGATAATGTCATGAGGGTACCTATCATACTATAAGGCCATGTCAGTTCCCCACTATAATGAAATCTTAGAAGCATAATGACAGTATTCAAAATATATTTTCTATGGACATGTGATATAATTTAATGGGGAAAATGATTCAAGATATTAGGGGTATGGGGATTATATTACCTTGAAACTTATTCTCATTAATTCTATCCATGGTAATCTCAGTAAATGAGGTTGTGAGAACTTGATCCTCTAGTAAGAAAATAACATTAATATATTTCATTGGATGTTCCTTTTTTTGAAATGTCTAACGATTCATATACTTTAATATTATTATTAATTCATGTCCTGAGTCTTGTACTTTGATGTATTGATTAAAACCTTGATGAAATATTCTCATGGTGTGGTAAGATATATTGGGTGTGTCACAAGTTATATTACATTAATGAATAGTGAAAGAATGGATTTTTACTCTATTAGTTTTCTGGAATTTAATATTTTAGTCCATTTGATGGGAATAAAACAATATAAGTAATTCTACGTCCATAGAGTTATATCAAAAGGATTATTTTTTAGATGTAAAATAAATATACATAGAGAAAATAGGTTGATGACATTAGTATGAAACAATCTTGATTATAAATTTCATGATAAATGGGTTATATTAAATAATATACAATCATGTGAGGTTGTATGTCATTGCAGTATTAAATTTTTTCTCTATAAGTGTTTTGGTGTGCTCTTAGATGTTAACTTTAGAATTTAAAAAATTATACGTACGTTCACTATGGAAGTGACCTGGAAGGTCACACACTAATTATATCCAGAACCTTTGTTAAATTATATATTAATTTAAAAATTTTGAATTATTATTTACCATATATGGATTTATAATTATTCATGTTTGTATCGATTGAAAGTATTCAGTCACCATTTACCTAAGAGAAAAAAAATTTGACTATTTAATATTATTTATTTATTTTTTAGTGAATATAACATTTTTTCATTTATTAGTGAGTAATGTAGTGATATTAATTTATTTAATTAAATCATAATTATTAATGGTTCAATAAATATAAATGAGAATTAAAAATGAGTTTAATGGTCTAACAAGAAATGAAATAATAAATATTATTTGAATAAATATTAATTTAATTGTTTTATATATTAATATTTACTTATTTATGAGTCTATCACATTTTATGAAAATAATGTTATTATTATTATTATTTTGATATGGGATTCATCAAGGAATTAGAGAATGACAAGGACCCATGTGAAATTATTATTCTTTGTTCCTTGTTCTATTTTAACTCTATTATATCATTATAAAACCTAATCATCATTGTGCATAACAATATATTAGAGATAATTTTCCCAATCCCTAGATATCTCTTCTTCTAGAACACCCTCAAGAATAAAGATATATTATCCTCATCCACCCACCCGACTCTAGAGAGAACAGTAATAATCCTTCTAATCTTAAATAAATTATTATTGTGACCATAAAATAATAAAGAAAGGATCATAATATTCCATACTATCTCCTAGGGATTTCTACAATGACATTCAGAGGTTCATGGTGGACATGTGGATAATCAATATAGTGATTCTACACTAGAATCATCTCACCACAATTATAGTACAACAAGAAGTTGTCTATCAAATATTCAACTAAGAAATAATTCCAACACAATTGAATTTCATATTGGATAAATAATATTGAGGATATATATTATAATTATAACATGGATAGATTCTAGAAAAAGTGGAAATAATGTGATGAATAATTTGTTGGTCTTCATGGAATCTTAAGGTATGTGTTGGTGGATTTAGAGACATTATCTACAATATATTAGAAGCTATTTTGAGTTTATTGAAGAATTATGAAGATATACTTAGGAGTCTTGGGTTTGAGTTCAATAAAGCCTGTAATTTATAGATTGAGACAAATAAATAGTCATTTGAATATCAACAAAGTTGGTATATTTCACATGTGGTCCATTAAAATGGTTAATTTTAGTGCATATGGTCAATCTACAATCATACATGTCATTGATCTATACTGAGACTTATGGTCGATCAAAACTACATATTATGGTCAATCCATATAGTCAATCTATTAACATCCCATATTGGGATCCACTTAACTTATACCCCAAGTCAGTGGGTCACATGGCCCCAAGCACGCCTCACTGTATGCTATAGGACATCGACATGCATCAAGGGAGTAATGTTAGTACGGTGGGGATATTATACCCTATTATCAGAGTGGAATAGTAGATATAAAAATAAAAATACAACAACAGAAGAATGATATATAATCAGACACATCTGACTTAATAGATAAACTATGGAACCATAAATATGTGAACAACTAGATAATAATAAAAATTCACAAGGCAGTGTCATATACATAGATGCATGTCATGCTGATGTAAAAAAGGTAATAGGGGACATGCATATAAAATTATGCAATAAAAATTATAAAAAGAATAAAGGATGGTCCACTAGAATCTTGATCATATGCTTGGTCCTCTACTACTATGCTCTAATTATAAGTAAATCATATAAAAAATCTATAACAGGGCACTTGCCCTTATCTATTCCTAGAGACAAGTAATCTACTCAGGTACCAAAGGTGGCCCAATTAGGGTGTGGGATAAAATCCCAGTAGGCTACCACCAATAGTTTCTATAAGTAACCCAAGCAGTGTATATAACAACAATATTGTTCTTGTATAAAGAGAATAAGAAACAATTATAAATAAATAAATAACAGCCCACTTAGGTTCCTAAAAGAAACCAAGCGTCGCTACCAGCATCAGATAACAGATGAAATGAATTTTTGATCAATAACTATATATATATTAATAATATACATATATAGTGTAGTTATATATATTTCATCCACCTATATGAACTAAGTACATGCAGATTTAATTGTCCATATACTTGTAATATTAGGTGCTGGTTGGGTCGGGGCGTATCTCAATCACCCTAAGTAGTCTAAATTAGCATATAAGATCTAAAAAAGTGTACAATCCCTAAATACATTAGTAATTTGGAGACATCATGATCTTCACTCGAGATGGTGGGTGTGTCATCATGCCAATACCTGAAACAAGGGAAGTGGTGCATCATCCCAATAGTCCAAATAGTATCAATAGTGTATGACCTCATTCTCAACACCTAATATAAGGGATTGTGAATCTTCACTCCCAATAGAACCCTTACCATCATACAAATACCTATAAAAAAGTGTTAATCATATTTATAACAGTATTCATGAGGTAGTACCTCTCTTGCCTTTAATTATTCAAGCACATGTACATACATGGAAATACAATTTAGATAATCAATTTCATTATTATAATAGATAGGCATGACCTTTCAACCCTTAGTAAACCAATTCTATAAAAAAATTTTCATTGAGGAATGAAGACCAACATGAACAATCCAATCAATTTAATACATGCCACTTAATCTATCAAAACATGGAAATACATTTTACATGGCTTAATAAGGAACATATAAGGTTTCACTAGAAATTACGAAACTGACTACAAGGAAAATTCCAATTTTAAGGAAATCCTTGAACATAATAGGTTCTTTGGTCTAACTAAACATTTTTATAATAAAGGAAATTCAATTATAAATATAATAAAAATTATTAGAAGGTGTTTTGGGAATTTCATAAGACATTTGAAGAGGGTAAATTCAATATAACACACCCATGGCGTGTCTGTGATTGAGGTTATAATCCTAAAATTACTAAAATAAAATCCTCAAGAGTATATCACGGTGAGTATATCAACTTAAAATGAATAAATCAATTTAAATGTGATGCATAGTGAAGGTCAACATGAAGAAAAATGGATAGTTATGAAAACACTAAAACATTTTTGAAAATTTAAGAGACCACATTCCTTAAGGAAATTTATGAATCCTCATTCGATGGTTGCCTCAGATTCGAAGTAGGTTCACAAAAATATAAGAAACAATCCAATTCCCTGAAAATTGGGCAAATGGGATTTCACATAAATATTGAACTAATCCTAAGATAAACGTAGATTAAATGGAATAGGTATTAGAAGAATAACTCTAGTTTTCCAATTATTCCTTCAGGTCGTGATTCGGGCTTGGGATTGAGAATGTATAGAAGAACATAGGTGGGTTGAAAAAATTGCTCGTGGGAGGAGAAGGATGGGTTCATCCTCTTGAATGGGGAGAAGGAAAATGGAAAATATATTTAATCTTTCCTTAAGGGAAAAAAGTAATTTCACCTTAAAATAGAGGGAGTATGGTTTATCCACACTATTTGGACAAACCGTGTGCGAACCATGCTAATTCTACTACTAATGTAAATCCATTTCATGGTTAAGGAGAATAATTTTCCTAATCATGTTAAAACAATGTGAAATAACGCAATCCAAAATATATAAAATCATGCATGGGCATTAACCTAGGGTCACATGGTTGTAGAAAAACCATACATCCCCTACTACTCACAAGGTGACACGTAAAGTTACTACTAACCATGTGGTAATCGTGCAGCCTTGCCTATTAGCCCATTTCTCTAAAATCTAGGCTTCTAATAATTCTTGGACTCTCCTGGGTCCGTCTTTAGGCCATATCTCACATTTACTAAGATTAAACAATTTATTTACACTGAATATAAAATGATTATTACCTTCATGAAAATATGTTTTGTTACAACCTCCCCTCCTAAAACAAACTCATCCCCGAGTTGGCCTTATGAGGGTAAATATGTTGGAGTTGGTGGCCTAGAACCACCTACTTTGTACTTTATTAATGAATAAAGTACAAAGTAGCTGGTTCTCGGCCACGAACTCCAACAGACTCCCACTTGGACTATGGACAACTACTAACAACTTTTAACCCGCTATCTCTCACATGATATTCATGCTTCTGCTGAGATATGCCTTTAGTCATGGGGTCCTCCATGTTCTCTTCCGTGGACACTCTTCTCACTGCAAATTCACCCCTTTGATATAAATCCCTTAAGAGGTGATACTTTCAGAGTATGTGATTTGTCCATTGATGTGACCTTTGTTCTTTTGCAAGATCCACTGTTGTAGTATTATCACAGTACAACGTGATATGATATTTATTGCTAGGCACCACATCAAGCTCCTGGACAATGTTCAGAATCCAGACGGCTTATTTGGCTGCATCAGAAGCCACAATATATTCGGAATCCGCTGTAGAATCAGTGACAACTGGCTACTTTGAACTCTTCCAGCTCACTACTCCTCCATTGATACAGAAAACATATCCAGATTGTCACTTTAGATCATTTTGATCAATCTAAAAACCAGCATCAGCATACCCTCTGATGACAAGCTCCTCGTCTCCTCCATCCACTCGGAACATATCCTTAGTTCTTCTCGAAAACTTAAGGATAGTCTTAACAGCAGTCCAATGCTGTTCTCTGGGATCTTCTTGATATCTTCCTACAATGCTCAGTGTATATGCAACATCAATCCTAGTACATAACATGGCATACATGATGGATCCTATAGCCGAAGTTTATGGGATCTTACTCATTCTATCTTTCTCTTGTTGTGTCTGAGGACACATTTTCTTAGAAAGATGTAAGACATGTGACACTGGAACAAATCCCCTCTTGGATTGTTCCATACTAAATATCTTTAGTATCTGGTCAATGTATGTACCCTGACCTAGTCCGAGCAGCCTCTTGGATCTATCATGAATTATCTTGATCCCTAGAATGTAGGATGCTTCTCCTTAGTCTTTCATGGAGAAACACTTGTTCAACCAGTCCATGACTGATTGTAAGACTGGTACATCATTTCCAATAAGTAATATTTCTTCAACATAGACTACTAGGATAACGACCACATTCCCATTAAACCGCTTATAAACACATGGCTCACATTCATTCTTAATGAACCCAAATTCCTTTATGGCTTCATCAAATCAAATGTTCCATGACCTGGATGCTTGCTTTAATCCATAAATGGATTTCTGCAACTTGAAAATCTATGTTCCTTCACCAGGTGTCACAAACCCTTCTGGATTTTTCATATAGACATCTTCCTAAAGGATCCCATTAAGGAATGTTGTTTTGACATCCATCTACCAAACCTCGTAGTCATGTTAAGAAGCTATGGAAAGTATGATTATTATGGATTTAAACATGGAAACTAGCGAGAAGGTTTCATCATAGTCAATTCCTTGATGCTGTATGAACTCTTTAGCCACTATCCTTGCTTTATAGGTGTTAACTTGACCTTCCATGTCTAGATTTCTTTGGAATAGACATTTCCATCCAACATGCTTTACATCAACTGGCTCATTGACCAAAACCCAGACTTGGTTCTGATACATGGAATCCATCTCAGAATTCATAGCTTCCATCCATCTTGCAGCTTCTGATATTTCTACTACTTCTTTGTAGGAGAGAGGTTCATCATTGTACAATAATAATGATTCACCATCCTCGATGACTAGGAAACCAAATATCTCTGGTTCCCTTGCCTCTCTTGAGCTCCTACACAGTACTTGTGTTTCTGGAACCTCTTCAACGGGGACCTGTGGAACTTGTTCCTGTACCAACTCATGTGCATCTTGAGCATCAACTTCGTCAAAGTCAATATTTCTCCCACAATCCTTCTTGAGGATGTGCTCCCTCTCAAGAAAGATGGCTTGCCTGGCAACATTCACTTTCTTGTCTGGAGGGTTATATAGGTAATATCCTTTCGTTTCCTTGGGATATCCTATAATGATACACCTTGTGCCTCGGGGTGCTAGTTTGTTTCCTGAGGAGGCCTTAAAAAACTCCTCGCATCCCCATACACGTGTGTGTGACAAAATGGGTTTCTCTCCATTCTACAGCTTGGAGATAATTCCATTTTCCACCTTAGTTGGTACTCTATTTAATGTGTATGCTGTAGTGTTTAATGCATATCCCCAAAAGGATAATGGAAGATCCGCATGACTCATCATCGACCTCACCATTTCCAACAAGGTGTAGTTCCTCCTTTTACTAACACCATTACACTATGGTGTATAAGGAGGAGTGAGCTGAGATAGAATCCCAGACTCCTGTAGAAGATCAATGAACTCTTGGTTCAGATATTCTCCACCTTGACCCGATCGAAGATTCTTTATCTTCTTACCAAGCTGATTCTCTACTTCATTCTTGAATTCCTTAAATTTCTCTAAGGCCTATGACTTATAACTCATTAAGTAGACATAACCATATCTACTTAAATCATTAGTAAAAGTAATGAAGTAAGAATATCCACATCTAGCTTCTACTGAAAATGGTCCACACACATCCGTGTGTACCAATCCTAGAAGCTATGTGGCCCTTTCACCATGTCCACCAAAAGGAAGCTCTATCATTTTTCCTTGTAAACAGGCATGACATATATCTAGTGTTTCTAGCTCAGTAGAGTTTTAAATATCCATCTTGGCAGAGCTTTGTCAAGCGCTTATCTTTCACATGACCTAGACGGTGATGCCACAACTGGGTGATGTATGAGTCATGTGAGTTTGTTTCATTATCGATTGCCATCACTTGGTTTTTATAATTTAATACATACAAACCATTATTTAAATGTGCCATACCATAACATACGTTGTTCTTATAAAAGAGACAGCCCTTATTTCTAAATTTGAAAACAAATCCATCCATATCCAAACGAGATACATAAATTATGTTCTTTGTAACACTAGGAACATAATAACAGTTATGTAAAACCAAAATCATCCTAGTCGGTAGTGAGAGGTGGTAATAGACAATAGCCAACGCAGCCAGAATTGTGTCATTGGTAGCTCAAAGATCCACCTCTCCTCTGGTAATCTTTCTAAATCTACTTGGTTCATTTATTTGAATACAGATGTGAGCCCCATAAGCTGTATCTAGTACCCAATGTGTAGAAATAGAAAGATTACACTCGATAATGAATGAACATTTAGCGTCCCCATGCTTTTGGGTGCAGTTCCTCTTCCAGTGGCCCTACTTGCCACATGAAAAACACACCGCCTCCCATTCCTTTCCCGGCCTCTAGATCTTCTCCTTCTTGGAAGGATGGTTCTTGGGGGCTTTATACCGTTTATAAGTCTTTTTCCCCTTTTCCTTGTCCTTCCTTTTCTTGTTCACCATAAGGACTGTAGGTTTTTCACACCCCATGTCCTTGTCTACCTGGAGAATCAAAGCCAGAAGCTCCGATAGACTCTTCTCATTTCCTCTCATGTTATAATTGATAATGAATCTAGAGAATGTATTGGGTAGTGATGATAGGATGAGATCTGTATGAAACTCATCTGGGAATTTAATCCCTAAGATGTCCAGGCATTCAATGTAGCTAATAATATTGACTACATGAGGCCCAAATAGCACTGACTCTCTAAGATTAGTTGTAAACAAAGCATTGGAGATCTCATACCTCTCCTGTCACTTCTTCCCATGGTAGAGATCGTAAAGGTGAGACATCATCCTATACGCGTCCATGTTTTCATGTTTCTTCAAGAGATCATTGGACATGGCCGATAGCATGAAACACTGGACATATGTGGCATCATCCACGTGTTTTATATTGAGAGATAATTCCTCATCACTGGACTATTTACAAGACACAACTGGAATAGGCTCTTCTAGCACATACAATTTCCTTTCATGGTGAAGGATGATGCATAAATGCCTCTGCCACTCTTAGAAATTGGTGCCGGTGATAAGGTTTTCCTTCTCGAGTATGGTTCTCAATGATATGTTTGAAGTCATTTTCTTCCCGTTTCTATAAATTAAGATGAGAAAAGGATTAATACGTTATTACAAAACTGAGACAAATAAATTAATTAATACTTATTAGTCTCCCACTATTTTATCGAAATCCAATAGCCCTCACCATTGTCTTCAGAATATTCTGTTTCCTAAATATTCTAGTGAAAATGATCCATATTTCTCTTCGCATTACCCCAACTAGGGTTGGTCAAGCAACTTGATGGGTTTTAGGTAGGAATTCCATATTCCAACTACATTAACTCGCAGCTCCTTGATCTGCTAAGTAGACTCCCCAATCCTGAAGTCCTTTTATTTTGGATTTCCTCAACCATTGCCAGTTGGTCACACCAAGTCCTACTATGGTAGTCAACCCTTGATGTTCACCAAGTCAAGTCAACCCAAAACCTTGAATTATAATTCCACGATAATTGAAATCACCCCAACTAGGGTTGATCAAGCACTTTGAACTATGGTTTGATTCTAACCAAGATTGTGTAAGGCTATACCGACTTAATATTTCTTTTGAGGGATTTTATCCTTATACGTAAATTTCCATTTTATTATCTTTGATTACATTCTTTTTAATATTTAGTGGGATATACTTAAGTTATTAACCATGTCTAAGGTAATATTTACCTATAAGACAATTTTATTTTAGTTCCATCATCAATGCTTGTTTAATTCATTAATTGTGTGATCATGACAACACACCCACAATAAATAAACCATGCCACTGACAAAAATAAAATAAATGGTATGTTCATGAGATTTTTATAATGGTTAGTTTATCTAGCGGTTGATAAACTAACCCAAGACCTAGGGGAGAAACATCTTGAACCTTTTGGGTTCGTGTTTACAGCTTTCCACCAGTCCACCTTTGTATCTCCTTGGGTTAGTTTCACCTTGGATCCGAACTTGAGCCGCCTCCACTAGCTTGGGAGCTCCATCCATTACATATGCATTTATCTCATATGTAGGTGAGGGGTAAAAGGGGGTTTTTACATAAAATAATCCTTGGGTGTGTCAGCCCTACATATTAATGAGGAGATGGCTCGCAGGCCAAAAAATTTAATTTAAATAAATTAATTAAAATAAACCATTCACATATAAAGGGTCTCCGTCTATCTCATGATAATACATACATGAAACTATATTTATGCATAAATAAAACTATCATTCAATTCTTTAATCATTCTTGTTTAAGGTAAATTATGCTCGAATCAATTAATTATCATTAATTAATCAATCCTTTTATCTTAAACCCTTTTCTGAACATCCTTGAGATTCTCATCCATTATAATTTTAAATAAATAAATTCATTTAAAATTATCTTTGTACGTAACTTGTACCTTGGAGGAAACTCGGTGAATTCCCGTTCATTACTCAGATGTTAAATTAAACACATATATATAAAACACATATCACGTGTTGTGCCTCATCTGTATTCCTGCACCATGGTACACATCTCAAGGGTTTGTATAATATAATAATAAATTTTAATAAATCTGCATAATTTGGGTGAGAACAAGGTGTGTAGTTCCGAATACACGGCGTGTACTTTTCTTCACCGTCCATCTGATGTACAATCCCAGGGATAGGGTGTGTTAATGTACTTTAGAAATTTTCGGATTACATGGCATGTTCTGTGGGACAAACGCCGTGTAGTTTCCACGTTACATGGTTTCCAGCCGGGCAGGCCATGTACAGGGTACACAGTCCAACCCAAACCCGAAGGGACTACATGCTGTGTTCAGTTGGACCACACGACGTGTGATCTGGAAACTGTGTGCCACTTGTTCTTGGTAAACACACAATGTTATAAATGACATAGGTATACTCCAATACACGGCCTAATTTGGTGGATCAGTCAATGCATAACCTAGACTACACAGTGTGTACTTCCGAATACACACAGTGTATTCTGGTGTTGTAGGGCCAGAAATGTTTGGCTCCTCCGGATGAGTTCCTCTATTTTATTTTAATCAAAATTAAAAGAAAAATTCGTTTCTGTGAGTTGAATGAGAAACGGGGGAAGAGGAACAGATCTCAAGATTCATATTTCCAGAATGATTAAACATGAATTGAAACAGCTAAATTATTAAATGCATAAAACATCATAGAAAAACTAAATAATTATAATTCAATGATATGACCACTCTGATACCACTTTTAGGTTCAGGGCGCAACAGAAGCGTGTTGGTGGGTTTTCCCAAATTTATTTTTAACAATAAACAATGTTCAATCTAAGATCCATCACGATGTAAAATGACGAATCATCAAAATAGAACGAGGAACGAAAAACATAAGAGGGAATCCCGAAACCATAGAGGTAGGATCATCAATATTGGTTATAATTAATTTAATTAGTTCATAAGAATTACCTTGGTGGAATTATTTCTTCGTTGATGTCTCCGGTCACGATCCTATGATCCGTCATTGTGTCGTAGAATCCATGTGTAGGATTCCTCTAGCGGTGATCCACACGTGTGCCACATATCTCCGGAAGTCATCGAAGGGATCTCCGGGTGTAGCGCGGAAGAACATTCGCTTGCGATGTCCACCTTTAATCACATTGGTCTCTCGGTCTTGAGAGCGTTCTTGGAGGAATGAGTTCTTTCTACCTTGAAATAATTCTCCAGAGTTGTTGTGCACAATTATTCTCTTGTGGAAAAGTGTTGGGGTTGTGAGGATATTTATAATCGGGTTTGAGGTTAGAGAGTTATGACAATAAATAAATGAGTTACGCATTTTATTTACTTCATTAACTCTTATTGAAAACCACAATGTCAAATTATTAATTCCTTGACATGCACCCACACTGATTATAATAAATATCATTTAATAAAACAATATTATATCCTCAAAATCCCAACTGGAAAAACTACATGGCGTGTAATCATTAATACATAGTGTGTACTCGTTTTACATAAACCTAAAGGGCGTGTATATTTAATATACACGGCGTGTACTTTTATTTTCACTTTCCTTTATTTCCTCCACCACATTTATTAGTCCTTGAGTAATGGATATATATTTCTTAAATAAATGTAACTACATTACATGCTAATAAATGTATTATTTCACCCACAATATAGTCTCTTGAATAACTAGTGTCGAAATAAATACAATCCGGAATCCTTAAATAATTATTAAACCACAGTCGAGAATAATATTTATTTAACTTGTTAAATTAATATTTAACTAAGATACATGGACACACTTAGTGTGTGACCCTCTAGGCCTCTTTGTCAGTAGCATTAGGTGGAGCCTGCCTAAAGTCCAAGGTTAGCATCTAGCAACATGCCAAGGCACCCATAGAGAAAGAAGTTAACACCACAATGATGTGTCACCTCATACGAATGCTTACCCTGTAATATAATCCCTTTGTCACGATATATTGAATCAATCAGGTTGCATGCTAGTGTTATCAACCCACTTTCTTGATTATTATTTCTTTGAATTTCCGGAATCGAACTCGCCCATACCTTACCTTGTCCATGGATTTATTTAGGCTATATCAATTCCATCAATGGGCCTGAGATATCTAATTCTGTTACGGAACAGAAGGGACAAATGATTTCTTGCATTATCTATTAATGCAGTATTACTCGTGATGCACCCAATGTATCCTACCTCGCTACGAACAGTGTGCCGTCACAGTTTTCGTCAATACATCTAAGTGTGCGAGTTGTAATACCCATTAATAGATAATGCAAGAAAGGATTTGTCCCTTCTGTTCCATAACAGAAGTAGATATCTCAGGGCCTTTTATGGAATCGATATAGCCTAAATAAATCCATGGCCATGGTAAGGTATGGGCGAGTTCGATTCTGGAAAGTCAAAGAAAGAATAATCGAGCATGTTGGTTGATGACAATAGCATGCAACCCGCTTGATTCGAGATATTGTGACAAATGGATTATATTACACTGTAAGTGTTTGTATGAGGTGACACATCATTGTAGCGTTAACTTCTTTCTCTATGGGCGCCTTGGCGTGTTTCTAGATGCTAACCTTGGAATTTAGAAAGGCTCCTTCTAATGCCACTGAGAAAGAGGCCTAGAGGGTCACACACTAAGTGTGTCCATGTATCTCAGTTAAATATTAATTTATCAAGTTAAAAAATATTATTCCCGATGGTGGTTTAATAATTATATAAGGATGCCTGATTGCATTTATTTCGACACTAGTTATACGAGAGAATATATTGTGGGTGAAATAATACATTTATTAGTGATAAATGTAGTTACATTTATTTAAGAAATAAATAGACATTACTCAAGGACTAATAAATGTGGTGGAGGAAATAATGGAAAGTGAAAATAAAAGTACACGCCGTGTATATTAAATATACATGCCATGTAGTTTTATGTGAAATGAGTACACACTGTGTATTAATGATTACCCACCGTGTAGTTTTTTCAGTCGGGATTTTGATGATATAATATTTTTTTATTAAATGATATTTATTATAATCAGTGTTGGCGAATGTCAAGGAATTAATAATTCGACATGTGGGTTTTAAATAAGAGTTTATTAAATAAATAAAACATGTAACACATTTATTCATTATCATAACTCTATAACCTGAAACCCGATTATAAATATCCTCACAACCCCAACACCGTTCCAGAAGAGAATTGTTGTGCACAACAACTCTGGATAATTCTTTCAAGGCCGAAAGAACCCATTCCTCTAAGAATGATCTCAAGACCGAGAGACCAAGGAAATCGAAGGTGGACATCGCAAGCGAAAGTTCTTCCACGCTAGCACCTAGAGATCCCTTCGGCGACGTCCGGAGATACGTGGCACACATGTGGATCACCACTAGAGAAATCCTACACTTGGATTCTACAACGCAATGATGAATCCCAGGATCGTGACCGGAGATATCAACGAAGAAATAATTCCACCAAGGTAATTCTTGTGAATTAATTAAATTAATTATAACCAACATATGATGATCCTATCTCTATGAATCTGGGATTCCCTCATTAAATTTTTGTTCCTAGTTCTATTTTGATGATTATGAATTTTTCATCATGATGGATCTCAGATTGAACGTTGTTTAACATGAAAATTAAAGTTGGGAAAACCCACCAATGCACTTCCGCTGCGCCAGGAACCTACAAAATAAGTATCACATGAGAATAGATTTATCCAATGATCTTGTATATCAGCATCATGTTATTATGTATCCTATTGTATTCAGTTGTTCTTCCATAGCACCCATTATAAATGAAATGACTTTCATTAGAGTGTCTTCATGCTTCAATCCAAAAATAATAATTGGATACTCTTCAAAAGAAGAATATACATCCAATTGAACCTCATCAGGATAAAACACATGTGATAGGTATAGAAAATATTGGAAAAGCTGAGATACATAAATTACATCATTCATAGACTGATATCTCTGAGGATGTTCTAACTAGAAAGCCACTAATCTGATATGCTTCACAACCTTGTAGGGTCCAAATAACTAAAGTGAAACCTTACCCTACCTCTGAATACATATATGTCCCAACCTAGGTGAAGCTCACCGGAAATCCAAATATTTGACCTATAACTCAAGAGGCCATCAGATTCTATTGGCATATTACTATTTTATGTATTGAACTATAATCATTAACTTTCGGATCAACTATACCTATTCACTAGTCTCTTATATCTGATGAGGTCTAGGTAGATATTCCCCCCATAGCTTTAGCTTGCAAAGTAGTGAACTTCAAGTCCAGCCATATAAGGATTCACAAGTATAAATCTCGATGTTATTATGAAATCTATTATTATAAGGGAATGAAAAAAGGGTATGTGATTCTCCCATAGACCCTTACAGTAAAGGACACATGAATGTAGAGTATCCTCTACACCTGAATCATATGATCTATCTTTCCATCAGTCGACATGTGATATTCCATTCTCAGAAGAACCTATATACCCTCTTCCTTGTGAAACCCCTTCCAGAACTATGATGAAAAGAAATAATATCTATCAAAAATGATAGAATAAGGAGCTCCATGAGGATGTATAACCTCCCTAATATATATCCTCCTTAGATAATCTACTGAGAAGGTCTCTCAAACAAGTATGAAATGTGATACATTCATCAGTTGCTTGACGACCAACCCATACAATATCATTTCCTAATTTGTGTACACCAATCATGAAATACATAGAAACATCATCACATTTCTACCTGGGAATGGGAAATGGTTGTAAAATACCCACAATAAATTGATGTTCTATCTTCACATACTAATAGGTGGAACACTGAACGACAAAATTGGAAGTCTCATGTTTCATACTATAACACCAATACTGGCGATGTAAATCTTGATACATCTTGGTGACACTGGGATGTACTTCTAATCCCAAGGCAAGAATTCCATATCATATCCTATATAATGAATTCTGAGACACATAAATTCCCATGGAAGAGTCGAGTATCATTACCATCCATTTTCCAACTAGAACTGGTATCATCATTTGAGGCACTTACCTTTGGACAAGGCCCTTGGGTTCAGATATTTCTCTCCACCGCATTGCTTCCATAAGAGTGGAGGTCACTTCTAAGGATATGATGATAGTCTGGCCGTGATCCTTCTAAACCTCGATGTTTATCTCTGAGAATAAGTCCCGGATCTTCCACTCATAACTATCATCTTGAACTACATAAGTCTAGGTATTATAGCTTAGAACATCTTCTACAACATTCCCTTTACCATGCATGTAATCAAGCTCGAAATAAAATCTCTACAAGTACCCATCCTCTCTGTTTTTTTTAATATTCAAATCACATTGGGTAAATATGTACATCAGGTTTAGCGATCATTGTATAACACAAGACTCTATCCAAGTAGGTAGTGTCTCTAATATCATACAACATGAACTACAACAGGTAAGTCGTGGTCGTGCATTAGGAAATTTTACTCATAAGGCCTCAAATGATGAGACCCATACATGATAGCTCACTCCTCCAAAATTAGGATAGCTCCTATACGGATACCTGATGTACCACAATAAATAATATAGCTTCTTCCTAGCTCCAGTAGGATCAGTATCATTTTTTTAAGTTAAAAAACACTTCAAATCTTGAAAGGATTATTTATAAGCTTCTAACCATATGAATTTTACACCGATATTTTTCAAGCCCATAAGCAATGCTGCAAGGTGTGGGAAATCATGTATGAATCATCTTTAGTATCTAAAAAACCCTAAAAAATCAATATGTTACAGAGGTTCTTGGAATACTCCTAAGAAACAACAGTTCTCACATTCTCTAGGTAAAATGAAACTTCTAACTTTGATATAATGTGACCCAATAAGTGTACTTAGTTGATACAAAGGTGTAATTTACATAGATTATGAAATTCTAGTAGTTATGATATTATTTGGTCCAATCATACATATATATAAAAAATTAAATTAAAATTTTCATCTAATTAGAGTGCTTTTATGGTGTTCTGGACATTTAATATAACAATTTAAAAGGGTAAATTCAAACTGGCACACCCATGGGGTGTCTATAATTGAGGTTGGAATACTAAAATTACTAAACAATGATCCTTGGGAGTATATCATGGTCTATATATCATATTAGACTAAATAAATAAATATTATGTAAGTGTGTGGTGAAGGTCGATGTGTAGACCAATAGTGTATCTATGAAAACACCAAAACATTTGGGAAAAAAGATGATGCCACCTACCTTAAGGTTATTGATGACTCCTCGTCTAATATAATCCTCATATTTGAAGTAGGTTAAGAGAAATTTAAGAAACGGTCCAATTCCCTAAAAATAAGGAAAATTATCTTTACCAAAACAGTGAAACATATCCAAAGATAAAATCAAATCTAAGGGAATAGGAATTGATAGAATACCTCTAGATATCCAATTATTCCTTCAGATCTTGATTCAGACTTTAGATCGAGAATGTATAGAAGAACCTAGGTGCGAGGAGAAAATGGCACATGGAAGGAAAAGGATGAGTTCATCAACTAGATTGATGATAAGTAAAAAAACTAAAATATATTTAAGGGTTTATTAAGGTAAAAAAGTAATTTCACAATAAAAAAATGTTTCTCACGGTTTGGCCTCATAGTTTGTCCAAACCTTTCACAAACCGTGTTATAACCACTTCTTAAGGAAAGACCCCACATGGTTAAGGCATACAATTTTCATAATTTTATGAAATACCACTATATAAAATGTATGAAATCTCACATGATCATTTTACTTGGTTTGCAGGGTTTTAGACAAATCGTGCAGCCTCTACTACTCATAATGTCCCCAAAAAGTTAACCCACACAGTTACTACGAACTCTGTAGTAAACATTCATCCTAGCCTATTTTTTCATTTCCTTGAACATCAAGATTCGAACAAGCCTCTAACACACCTAGGACATTACATAATATATAGATATTGTTTTGAATTATTAAAAATGATTTACACTAAAAAATATCCATGACTTTGTGAATGTATGGCGCGTTACAAATCCAGATGGGGTGATTGGTCTATACAGTTCGTTGAGTTGTATATGAATTCTATCCAATATAGTCACATAAAAAAATCACATTACATGGTTTATCAACACGATTACTTGTGTGTAAATGTGGTGGATCCATGTGTATGATCTATTTCATTAGTTTACTTTACACAGTTTTTTTCCTCATTATGGGTCACATAATTTCATAATTTTCTTATGTGACCTACTATGTAAAAACCTGAGTTTCTAGATTTTGTATATTCAAAATAAATTTTATTCATATAATGTGATGGTATGTTCTTAATTGTTTAAATATTATAATCTATTATATGATCATAATTTGAGATAAGAATGAAGGATAACCATCCTAAGAGGAAGATCTGCATACTGGGAAGATATTAATAGCACATGAGGAGGTTCCACATCAAATTACCATACATTCATTTATGCATGAATACGTGGATGAAAAATATTGATATTTCTAAAGGTTGCATGTTTTGTAGAGATAATGAAGTAGTGTTATTTCAATTATCGCATGAAAAAATAAAAGTATAAGCCTTCATGGTGTTTTCAAAAGAATTAATGTGGTGGGTTTTATGGATGATAAGATTATAAGAATTGAATATCTTATACAAGGGTAAAGACTGAGTATTTTGGAGATTAAAAATGAAAGGTTTACTAGATTTAATTAAAATTTGAATGATAATATTTTACCTAATTAATATTTATAGAGTTTACAAGTTTAAATGGAAACTAAATATTCAGATGACATTTCCAATTAATATATATATATAGTTATTTAATAAAGAAAGATGTTATATTTAAGAGAACTCATGAAGCACTGTATGAGAATCTTGAGAGCTGATGAAATATCTATATGAAGGAGAGATAATGATATTTAATATTGATTAGGATCTAGATTATTCAATATAATGATACAAGGAGTTTAAAGACTAGTAGTGTTGATTTTATAACACATCTTGAAGGATTAGTTTTAAGCTTCTTATCATAATTTACAAGAAAAAAAGAAAAGGTTATTTCCTCTAAATTTCAGGGAAGGATTATTCGTATGAAAGAAAAAAAATTGATTATTTGGAGTTCTATAGATAATTCATTAGGATAAATTTTAAATCTATATTAAGAGGGAAGTCGAGAATTCATCCAAAGTATCCTGATATTGTAGAATGTTTTTTTAGTGTTAAAAGTATTTAGATGAAAAATTTAAGATGTTTGGAGGATTTATAAAAATTCTAGAGATAAAAATTGGAAAAATCAAGAGGTTTGTAAGGGTAAATCATAATTTCAAAGACCAACGTATTGGTGTAATGAACTGAACTATGTAAACCTAGAACATCACATAGACCATTCTACAATAAGGCTCAAGGATCATTCCCAATTGTCCGGGTATGATAACCAATGTGAGTTCATCATAAGAGAAAAATTTAGAGATGATTTCACCCCCAAAAGAAGCTGACTTCAGCAATGGGTCCCAACTAGATCTCAGTATCAGGTCACTATGCATTAGATGACCATAAAAAAATATATAAGTAGAAACTAACAACACAACACAAAACCTGGAATAAAAAACAAAGCATAACCAAAATTCATTTTCAAAAAAAATCTATATAAAATAAATCATTTTATTAAGATTTTTTAATCTCAAACAAGATAAAATCCTCATAAAAGGAAGAGTTCATAAGGGATGATAAACCATAAGGCCTAAATAAGTATAACAAACTTTGGAGACATGCATCACCATCACAATATAACTTTCTATTCACCACCATAACCCAATATAACTTGATTCCCAAAGAGTAGGTGAAATGATCAACCCCAAAATCCATAGTCTGAAAACATTCAGAAGACATAAAGGATATATAAACACCAACATGAGTTTGTAGGTTGTGATACAAAGGCCAATAGGATATCACCATGAGTCTATTACAATTATTTTTTAAAGAAACCAATAATTTTAGTTTGAATGTAAATATGAAAAAATATTCATTTATTTCCTTTACACAAAATAAAAATAAGAAAATAATAACTCATATTCTCTTTTAAAACACACCCTTTAAAAACAAGCCTTAAATAAGCCTTATTAAGGAAATGTATAATAAAATACAACCATTTACCTTGAAAACATCCCACTCTTGAAGATACTGAATTGAACATTATCATTTCATTTAAAACAATCATTTTGAAAAAAATCCACTCACACAGGTTTAAATCATTTTTTAAGACATTTTAAAATGACTTGATCTTTAAAACAACCACTTATTTCTATTTAAAACCTAAACACACTATTTACTCAAATTAGAGTAAATAACAAAGATAAAGAATAATAGAATAAAAAAACATATAAGGCCATAATAAATGACAACAATAACACATGGAAAGACATAAGAAACAAATAACAATCATAAATAATCAATACATCATGGAATTATTGCATCAAGAAGCAGAAAACTCACATGACAAAAATCAATAATGAATTATAACATAAGATTAATATAATTGGGAAACACCTTGGGGACTAATGGTCTAAGTTCACAATGTCATTCGGTGAAACAAACTTTCAAAAGGTTAATGGTCACAAAACTCATCACCTAAATCACTCTCAACTAGCCTCACTAGTGATACATCCCCTATTCAGTTCATAAAATTACACATGAGGATACTAGACAATGCATAAATATAAGATAGTATAGCTAAAATCCCTCAAATCCCTGCTTAGTATCCTTGGTATCCTCATGGTGTAGCTAATAGAGGTAGGCCATTATAAAGCCAGTGTCAATCATATTACAACCAAATATACAAAATAACATAACAAATCAGTAATATATAATCCCACATTGAACAGACCCCCTTTAATAATGATCCCACATCCCAAACAACATAACATGAATAAAAATTCTCTTAACCATTCATACATGCATATAAGATTAACAACGAGTAACAATGGGGCTCTCCTAGGGTGTAAACATCAACTAATAAAATTAAATAACATGTGGTTCTGATCAGGTATTCTTTTTATACATACCAATTATACTTTTTTAAAATCAAATATTAAAACTATTTTGAATCCAAATAAAATACAAGGGAAATAACACGTGACACTAAAACAAAATCATATTAAAAACTTTTGAAATAATATTTGAAAAACACATTTAAAAACAAGAAATATATCCAGAAAACATATAAATAACATGAAATCATCAACATTATTAAACAAAAAAGGGCTTCTTCCAAAACAAAAAACTCAAGAGGACACACACAGCTCATCAAAAACATAGAATTCCTATAAAACATGAAAATCCCACTTTAGAAATCTGAATTGGCCCAAATCACCATGATATAAAAAAATTAACCACACTTTATAAAATAATTAAAATTCATAGCACACCATGTTAATACAAAGTTCTGTTGAATCTCAAAATTCTCCCATTTTTTATAGGAAAACCTTAAAAAGCATATAAACCCATTTAATATTCAAACTAGATACAATATACATCATTAATTTAATTCAATAACATATTTAAAACACCAAACATTCATGGATCAATTTAATAGAAGAAATTATAATAGAAACACCTACCTCGACCAATGTAACCATGTCACATTCGACAGATTCTATTAGAATAGGCCTCAAGATAGGGTTCATAGCCCTTAAAAACCAAAAAAACTCAATTCTAAAACAATACGAACAATGAAAATCATCCGACCATGACCATTAGGGTTAATGGATAAGAGAAACTATATAAAAACCAAAAGAGGACACAAATATGATCTATTACCTTTTGATTTGGGTGTAAAGACACCAAAAACCACTATAAATCCACCTTATAATTCTTATGGGGAGAATAAGAGATATTTATAGGTGCCTAAGTTAGTTTTTTAGAGTGGGGTAAGAATATGGAGGAATCCTCACAAAAAATGAACACAAAAGGGACAAACTACCCTCTTTCCATTGGGGTGAATGGTTTACACACATGGTTTACAAAACCATGTAAATTACATACTCATCACCATTATTAAAAAAACTATTATACTACACAATTATGTTGCATGGTTTATAAAACTCTTTTGAAACTGGTCCACCTATAAAAAGTGTAAAATTTTCATATACTTCAACATAAAACCCATAAATCTCATGTTTCCAAGATATATAATGAATTATTACACATAAAAATGACATTAGGGTGTCCCAATTATCCCTACCATTATACTCAATACCCCCATAAAGTCATAAACAACTGATATTGAAGGAAAACATTAAGACCAGCTCACATATAACATGAATGAAACCAACCACTCACTTTCCAAACCTAACCCAAACTACCCACTCTACGAGAAGGTAAAAACATGATTTAAGGAAGAATCATCATTGAGATATGTCTGGGGATATAGTAAAATTATACATTAGTATTAACATCCCTTTATTTTATTTGAATTTGGGAGTACTAAAAAACAAGCAACTGTGAGCATATACCGAATCTCAACCAGACAAGGGGTCAAAACACAACTAAAACCTCTAAAACATGAAAAGTTTCAATTCTAAAAAACAATAGAAAATACCAACTCAACAAATAGGGGGGAAAACACCACAAAAATGAAAAATCACATGGATAATAGACACATATCTCCCAACCATCTAGAATTGATTTAAAATATAGAAACATGTGATATCCAAACCTAAAAGAATGAATGTATCTAAAATAAACATGGTTCTTTAATCAAAGAAAATGAAAAAACTCAATATCAAATCACTGAAAAAGATAACATCTCTAGGAAACATTCGTAAAGCCACCAAACTAGACAACCAAAACAACACACCATGCAAAAAAATATAAACACCTCAAACACAAACATGACTCCACATGGAATGACATGGTTCTGACTTTAGGTCATTAAACTATGTAGAGGGTAACTTACGGACAAATTATTAGAAAACCCACACCTTCTGGTCCGAGAAGAAAGTTACAACTAGATATCTCTATATGTCTAACCAGAAACTAGTAAAATATCCCTGTTACCTCAACCCACACCCAATATATCTCCATATCTTCCATCAGAAAAAAATTAACCCACTTTTCACACTCTGTGAAATTATAACACGCACTGTAAGTTAATATGTACGAATAATTGAAATGGAAATAAAATGGGGGGAAATATAGTTTATATAGTTCAATAAAAGATAATTTTAATACAACATGCATAGAAAAATTCCCAAAAAATAAGAAGCTATAAAATAAAATACTCCCAAAACCAAGAAAAAACTTTAAACTCTCAAGGTGGAAGCAGATCCACAGAACACCACTCATATCAACACTATATTTTAGACTTATTCTTCTTAAGATGTTTTTTATCTTAAAAAACCAATGGATGTGGCTGATATTTCCACACTAATGAAAATTCCTTAGAGCTTTCGAAAAATAGTTCCTCAAATGCCTATATTTTCAACATATGGAGGACACCACTAATTTTTTTTCTGGAAGAATTAATAAAATTTTAGGAGATAGGTTTATATCACCATGAATATTATTTAACCACATATATCTCTCTGGATCACCTATAATTACACCTAAAAGGGTCAGGTAATCACTTACGATAGGCTTTCCTTCTAATAATAACTCAGTAAAGATGCCTTTGTACACCACCTCTAAATAGTTAGTTAAACCGAACTGAATTTACTTAAAGATAATGTCTATAAAAATGTCTACTAAAACTAATATATACATATTGATGTTTTATTCATCCAACTTAGGAGATAAATGTATAAATTCATTGAAATGATCAATATACTCTTTTACTAGCCAATCACTCTGGTGAGCTCCTAAAAAGTTCCATTGATTTCTCAACTCTCACCTCCTCATAATAAACCCATTTTATGAAGGTGGTCATGAAATATCCCTAAGAAAAAACATAAAATATATTGGGGTGGATAGAGTGACTCCACCAATCCGAACCTGAACCTTCAAAGAAGGTAGTGTTGCACCTCACCCAAGTGGTTTCTAGTGTTACTATTGACTTTAATATATCTTTGATATTAGTTGTCAACTTCATCACCTCCTAGTATACTTGATCACCACAAAATAGTGGTGTATTACAATTCAAGAACACTCATCCATAATCCATAAGTTTAGAAGAACACATCCCTTTCACTCCATAAAAATATTGAGTAGAGTCAAAGAATGAATAATATGTAACTGGATCACTATAATTGATATTCAAGAGATTCAATTCATGAAATTTTGATTTCCATCTAGATTTCACATTCTATAACATCACCAAAAACACCAAATTCATTCAGACCACCCCAAATATTAATACAAGGATTACAAATTCATAAAGAAAGAAAAATTGATGATACTATATTGCAAAACACCCTTTGAAATATCATTACAAAAACACCCAAAAAAGTTTTCTTCCCTTTTTAAAAATACCACTTTTGTTCCTCAAAATCAATAAAATAATTTAATCCCAACAATAAAATAATCCCACTTAATGATACCCAATTTTCTCCTTAAAACAACAAAATAAAATGATTTCATGAATTTCACCATTTTTGTAATAGGTTGAGGTTCAAGACCTCATTATTGAAAAAAATGAATTATTACTATGTTGAAAACTATGAATAGAGGAAAAACAATAAAAACAGAAGGAAAATAGTATTGAAAAACACAACCCGAAGAAATATTAACCTATATTTCTATTAGGAAAAAACATCAAGATAAGAATTAGAAAATTTCTCATCCCCCCTAAAAATCTATGAAATAGTAATATCAATCAATAATGATGAATCGTCTCTAAAAAATTTAATACTTGTTGAATTATCTCTTTGAAAACCATTTTACAGAGCTCAAAAAAATCCTTAAAGAAACTTTAAACACCCAACACATGGTTTTCAACAAAAAATACCAAGTATTAAACATTAATTTAAAATGTATCAAACCAATTTTGAAATCAACTACGATTCCATCCCAAAAATCATAAAAAAGAAACAATAATCATAAGAGGGGATAAAATTATCAATGGAGTGAAAAAAAATACAAAGCTTTATCTATTGAACATGGATTTTCATACAATCCATCTCTCATGTGAGGACACTAGAAGTTGTCCAAAATGGTCTACAGAGCCTTTGGATAGTTTCACATACCCTTCACTTTAAGTGTGTTCCCCCTAGTTTTCCTCTACATTCTGAAACTAATAATTTTCCAAGATATCTCTTGATGTCTATATATAACTTGGAGTAGCATAAAATAAATTCAGAATTTCTAAAAAATAATCAATAAATCCAAAATTCAAAATAAAACTCCCTAACTCCCATGGAAACTCAAGTACTAGAATAAGGAAGATATAAATATGAACTCTTTCATGCATGGCTCTCAATACCTAATGGTCCTAACTCCTATTTCCCGCAAACCCCCAAATAACAAGAGGGATCTAATAACATTTTGTAATAAACCGGCCCGGGTCAACCTGACATGTCACCTGTTCTATTCTTCCATAAGGAATGAGGCACATTCCTAATCACTCAATGCCAGAATCCAGTTCCAAGGCATTAAAAGAGAATGTTTTAGGAATGATTTCACCCTTAAATGAATCCAAGATAAATAATAGGTCCTAATCAGGATCCTGGAATGAGTTCTTCATGCATTGGATGACTATGCTAGAATACATAAGCAAAAACTAATAACACAATACCAAAAAGAGAATAATATATAAATAAAAACGACAATATCTTTTATAGATATTTTATATATAGAATAAACCATTTTAAAAAGATTTTATAATCTAATACATGGATATAAGTCTAGATAAAAATAGGAGGATGAAAGGGAAGATACACCCCAAGACCTAAAACAGTCCAACAAACTCAAGAAACATACCCCACCAATACTGTGCGACTCTATATTCACCACCATAACACATCATCACCTACAACTCATATAGGAGATGTATTGATCATCCCTAGAATCTATAACCAGTGAAACATAAAAATGACATCAAGGCTACAAAACTAACAACATGTGTATGTAGAGTATCATCAAAAGGCCAGTAGGATACCACCAGGTTTCTATTACATTATTTTTTTAAAATAAATATGCAATTATAGTTTTAAAGTAAATATAATAAAATAATATTTCATTTCCTCTACAAAAAAACAAAAATAAACAATTAATACCATATATTATCTTTTAAACCACAACCTTCATGAATCATGCATCAAATAGGCCTCATCAAAGTAACATCTTATAAAAAACTAAACATTTACCATGAAAAAATATCACACTTAATGAAACTGAATTTAACCTTCCCTTTCATTTAAAAAATACATTTTAAAAAACCAATCATAGCGGTTTAAAACATTTTCAAGGAAAATTTAAATTTCCTTAAACTTTAAAATAATATCATTATTCCCTTTAAATCTAAAAACACACCCATTCCTCTAATTAGAGTAAATAAAGAAATGGAATGTATAATAGAATGAAAAATACAAGTAAATTCATAATGAAATTACAACAATAACACATGGAATGATATAAAACAATAATGATCACTCAAAAATAACCAATACATCTAGGCAGGATCAGATCAAGAAGCATGATACTCACATGAAAATAATAAATTATAAAAAATAATTTAAGATAAATATCATAAGGAAATTATTTAATGACTAATGGTCTAAGTACATGGTGTTCATTGGTGGAACCAACTTCTAGTATGTTAACGAATGAACAACTCATCACCCACATCACTCTTAACTAGCCTCATCGATGATAAATCGCCTATCCAGGTCATAAAATTCAATTAATTTCTACTAGATAGTGCATAAATATCAATTAGTATTCCCAAATTCACTCAAATATCAAATTAGTAACCTAGGGTTCTTCATGATATAGATAAAGTAATTGGTCTACTATAAAGACAATTTCAACCACATGACCTTCACAAAGTCCAAGGAATGTAACACACTAATCAATTACATATCACATCTAACACACCCCATTTCATAAAAATCCTCCAACCCAAACCACATAACATGAATCAAAATTAATTTTACCATTTTCAAATTCATACATGCATAATAATAGGTAACAACAGATAACAATGGGGCTCAAATAGGGTGTAAACATCAACCAATCAAATGAATTACACAAGGAGCCAACTGGGCCATCTCTTTACACATAATTATTATATATTTTGGAAATATTTTTTTCAAACCATTTTGAATCCAAATAAAACCCAAGGGAAATCACACATCACCCCAATACACAATCAAAGTAACAACTTCGTAAATCCTTTTTCAAAATCACCATGAAAATAAGTAAAAAAAATATTCAAAACACATAAACAACATCCAAGTATCAATAAGACCAATCAAAAAAGGCTTCATCTAAAAAAACTAACTCAAGAGGGAAGACACACATCTTTTCAAAACACAAAAATCCTTTAAAACATGAAAATAACACTTTAAAAATATGAATTAGCCTAAATCACAGTGAATCAAACGTTTTACGTAAATAAAGAAATAAATGGAATTGCATCAAACACATAAATTTCATAACATTCTATTTTAAAACTATCATGACCCCCAACCCCCAAGGGTACCCCTCTTGATCCAGCAGTGAATAAAGGGATATAATGACCCCCACCCCCAAGTCCTGCCTCTAGTAGGCCCTAGGTTGAACACATGCACCAAGGGTATAAAATATTACACAAGGGAGGGGTTATCCACTATATAAAACAGGATTGGGAGACTTGATAATAAACTACATGAAACTCCATGACATAATATAAAATATAAAAACACCAAAACCATACCATAATTTAAGAGTAAATAAACAAATTAATGAATATAAATAATAAAAATACCAAACGAAAGTGTTAGGGAAGCAACACCATGACAGCTACAACATCTAAGATAATAATATCCATCACAATCCATTATGTCCTCCAATAAAACAGAAAACAGTATGTATATACATATATTTAGAATAAAAGTATACTCATTATGATCATAACTAAAGTCTCTCATTCACATGTGAGAATAGAGTACTAATGAACTAGTGAGAAAACAGTAGAACCAACAACACCTAAATAGCCCAACTATTCAATCCCATCCTCATGATGGAACAATCACAAAATAATGCATCCAAGTATGATAACATAATATTAAGAATATCAATTATAGGGTACCCCGCACTACTTTCCCCTAATTTTTTACTCATGCACCCCAACATCATACATCCTAGCTCTCCCACCTCTTCCATATAATATCTTTCCCACAAAAAACTAGACTATCACATCACATCACATCCCACCCATATACACCTAGGCCATCATAACACTTCACAATCAGCCTGGAGACACCTAGTCTTTCACATTACACCACAACTCGTCCATATACACATAGTCAATCACATAACATCACATAATTAGAGTAGGGTATCATGAACATGAAGGATATCAACCACATGTCCTCCACCTACCATACATGACCCCCACCATATAATATCCCACCATCTAATTCAACCATCAACACAATACACTATTGAATTATAGACTTCACAACCCGTTCATGTGAAAATTTATAGGAAGAGGTAGTGTAGAATATTGGGTATCCAAAAATCCATCCACACCCTTGAGATGTCAGAAAAAAAACCCCAAAAAATTTAGTTGTCAGTACAAGGTGATTGACATGGGTGGTATGTGCATATAAAATCATATGGAAATATAAGGTACATATAATATCATAACACAAAATCTTAACCTATGGGTTCACATTAAGAACATCATCTCAACTCACCATATCATTAAATCACCTCAGAACCTCCACCACATTCGCTTCCACCAATAAATGCGCAAAACCACACAATAATCCATAAAAAACATTTCACTTTTCATTTAAATTTAATCGGTTTTCCAGATTTCCCATTTACAAACTAATTTCATTTAAAATCCCTTTATTTAACATATATACATCAACCGCATTAGTCACACTTCCAATTTAAATTCAATATTAATTAGAAATCTCAACCCATTTAATTTCAATTTCATTATGAAAAATTCATATTCCATTAATAGTAGGTAAATATCATATCACATATCCACAGAACCACAACATAATAAATACTTAGTTCCCCATCTCCCATTTTCATGCCAAAAAACCCAACATTGCTGCCATTCCACAACACCACTACTTTCCACCATAATCGCCACATATAAAAACATATTACACATATCAAAACCACATATAATCACATCCATTACACATCAACCACAAAAAAACCACATGTCACCATTACACATCACAACCACTACCCACACATTACAACAACACACCATAACCACTATCCAAATTTTTAAAATTTAACAAGGGGATTTAAATAACTTCTATTTTTTTATTTAAAGATAATTATCACACAAAATATATTTTCCATGGTTATCAAATTAATTAACCATATATACATATTTATCCATTTTATTCAAGGTGATAAAAAGAACCACAAACAGGGGTTTCATAACATATGAACTATTAAACCAACAAAGGAATTCAATATCTATGATTTTTAGCAGGGCATAAATATCATAAAATTCTATATAAATAATTTCAAAGCATTAAAAACATATGATTTAATTCCCCTTCCCCTTGAATTTCAATTTAAACCAATTGATTATATTTATTTTTTCAAATGCATACTATCTTAAAAAATGTAAATAAGAGCATATCCACTCATGAATGATATATATATATATGATAAATGAAGGATCCCATAACATAAATGAAGCGTTATTATTTTTTGTCAAAGTTTGAGACAAGAGGGAGACAACCACTGAACCACAATGAGGGAATAACACCATGATATCCATAAACATAACAGCCAAAAAAATCCCTTATAAAACCCACAAAAAATGATTTCCCTTGATAGAGTCCTTCCAAAAAAATGAAATGGATTAAAACTAATAGATAAACAAGAGGGAAACATACTAAAACTACTATGGACTGATCTCCCAAGACCGATGTTGAAATACAGTAATTAGGGGATGAAAGGTCTCCTTGGGACACACATAGGTCACCCAAGATATGAGATAAATACATAAGAAAAAATGTGGTTCAAGGATATATTAAAAATTATAGGTTTTCATAATAACATAATACAATGGTTTTTCCATCTCTCCACACCGAAAAAAAATGATGAAAAATCGAGGGTACGATGCAGCGGGAAGGACCATGCGACAGCCTAGTCTATAAAACCAGCCTTCAAGGTTTGTAGCTATCCTCATTCCATATATCCTACAAAATAAAAAGGAAACCATGGTACCACCATCACTACTATGTCATAGAACCCCAACAACCAGGAAGGGACCATGGCGTAGCTAAACCCAATATTTCATCAGACCAAAGAACGAAAGAATATTCTATACCATAACCCTACAACATGGAAGAACCACCCTAAAAAAGAAGAAACACCAAAAAAAAGTCGCATAGATCCCTATGCCACTTCTGAATACTCCACACCCCAGCTTCTCAATTTCATATTTTTTTATCTAGGGTATCCAAGCCACAACCATGTGAATTTGGGAAGAACCACTCAAGATTTCCACCAAGACTCCATGACGCAGACAACCTTCACTCCATAGCCATTCTATAATTGGCAGTGGAACCAAAATCCTCACCCAAGTCACCTTTCCATATCCTTCCAACCAATGTCATAACAGACTCTCCTCCATGGAATATACCCAAGATTCATGTTTCAGTACCTCTACCATCTTAAATTTTAGCATGAACTCATATCTTCCTTTCTAAACACCTATGAACTCCCCCTAGCACTGCCACCTCGATATTTCTCACTAATTAATGGGCCAAAAGTCCTGGATATTACATTAGATACCTCCCAAACTATTCTTTCCCTATATAATTAAAACCAACCTGGAATGGAGGGGTGGTATGATGTCCAAACAACCATCTCATGATATACCTCTCAAGAAACATGTTACTTCTCAACAAGACCATGAGAACCTCAAGAATATTTTCTCACACAACTAATCACACCACCATCTCAACCTAAAATGATCAAAAACCAACTATTACCATAACTATCACACAATATAACCCCATGCACACTAATTAAGTAATTCTATCTCCCATTTCATGAAATTATCTCCTTTGGGTAGCATTGATTGAATTGTATAGTTTTAGTTAGGTCAAATTATAAAGCATATTGATTAAGAATTTTGTTTCTTTTATTTATATTCTTGATGTTTAAATCACACATCACATTATCAAGGAAATTCACATATCATATAAAAAATAAATTTTTAAACATCACATAAATAATTAATAATATATTATTATAAACTCAAAAAAACTATTGGTTCTAGGAACATATATTCATATCATGATCCCAAGTACTCTCCTCAAGGCCACTATAGATCGACAACACTCAATCCAATGGAATGGTATTTCCATGAATCAAATTTTCTTGGGATCCTATATCTCTATTGGTCACTCCAGGAATGTCTCTTCTTCCTCGATATTCAACTCTATACAGTCAATAAAATCAAAGTCATAGTGAAGATACTAATGATGTTAAGAGATGTAAAAGATGTTGTGAATCTGGTCCATTCATGGAAGAAGTTACAACCAATAATCCACCTCACCAATTGGCTTCAACACATTAAATGGGCCAATAAAATGGGGTGAGAGCTTACTCCTACCAAAACTCTACTTCCCATGTCGATGGTTGACTCTCAAGAACATATGGTCTCCAATCTCAAACTCCAATGGACTCCTCTCACAATCAGCATAATATATCTGTAGGTCCAATTCTACTTTTACCCTCTCACATACAATTTATACCATATCTATCATGATCTATACAACATCAAGACTGAGAGATGACAACTCCCCAATCTCATCCCAGCACAATAGAGAAAAACACAGCCTCCCATACAAATCCTCAAATAGGGTTATACCCATGGATGAATGAAAGCTATTGTTATAAGAAAACATAGATAAAGGAATTTTTTTACCAAGTTATTATAATGTCCAAGATACATTTCCAAAACTTATCCTACAACATCTGGATTGTTTGATCCATATACCCATCCTTCTGAGGGGGGGAAATCAGTTTTGCTACATATTTGAGTTCCAAAATCATGTTATAATCCCCTCCAGACTTGTGATCTAAAATTATCTTCCAGTGTGAGACAATGTACCTCAAAACTCTATGAAACCACAAAACCTCATCCCCATACCTCCTCACCAATACATCCACACTGCCTGACTCCTTGATTGATAGGAAGTGTGTCATCTTCATCAACTAATCCATGATTACCCAAATAGAATAAAAACCTCCTTGAGATTTTTAGATACCCCAAACCTGACATAATTAGATATTAAAATACTTTGTGGAATAATTAATACATAAAAAAACCAAAACTCAAGGATTGTAATAGTTTAGTGTCTTTGGAAACCCGGAACACAATCTTCTAATCATGGTGAAAGATCTTCAAAAACTCCCATAAAGATCATCCCCTTTTGTTTTCTTTCCTAAAACCTTTATTTATATCCTGGGGAAAATAAAACACAAAAAGGGTGATCTCAAATGCTTTTTAAGGGTAAACATAGAGAACATAAGACAATCCATAAACATTTGAATGCAAAAACTTGAACATAAAATCTAAACATCAAAATATTGAGCAAAGACATAAATCTTGGAAGTACGTAAGACATATATCATAAAGGAACATCAATAATGATAAAATAGAATGTGAATAAAACATATAATTTTGTCAAACCATTAATTACATGATATGATTTCCATAGTAGCCAAGGCATTACTGAAGAGACCATCTTAGTGGACAAAGTCCCTTTCTGAATTGAGTTCACTCCTCATTCCAGTCCTGTAACACTGAACCGAATTAACTTACCATTACATCCATGTCTATATCATGAGATATAAATCTTTACCCAATGCATTCGAGGGAGATATAGGTCCCACCCATCTCATAATGAATCCATTTATATGTGTGACACAAAATCATAAATCATTCATCATAGCATAACCCATGTAATAAAAATGGGATTCATAAACATCATGCCATTATACCATAATCCATAAAATGACTTCATAAAAATAATTTCATCATAACATAATTAAATCAATGTAATAATAGGGATTGAAACAAAACCCTATATTATCTTATATGTAAAATAATTTTGATAAAATAGTAGAACTCCATTCCTGAGGAAAATATCCTTTCTTCTTCAAAAACATTTCTCCTTTCTCAACATGTCATACAAATTTTAAACTAAAAAAATTTAATTGAAAATAAACATGAAAACATATAAATAAAGCTTCATGTAAATAATGTTCTATGAAATCATAAAAATCCATTCACACCATATAAGTTAAAAATAAACATTCTTCTCGTACTTTGGCCAGAAAATTCAAAAAGTACCTCGTACTGAAAACGACAAAATATTCATTTCATATCATTTACTAAAAATTCACCAATAGGTAAAATTGGATTTAATCAATTTTATGAGGATATAAATAATATTACCTATTGAAAAAACATGGATGTGGATGATAAATATTCCCCAATAAATACCGAATTATAAATAATCTCGGATAAAAATTGAGATTGTAAGATTGTTCCTTACCTTAGGTCTGATATGATTCATACGTATCCAAACTTCCTGTATAATGATTTAAATAATGTCATTGACTTATTAAAGAATCATATTCTTTTTTATGATATCATATATGGTTCACTTATGACTTTATATTACCCGTTATTTTGTAAATTCCATGTTAAAGCAGTGTTTTGGGTAAAATCGGGTCATTTATCGTACGTATTTCGACATGTTGTTCTTGATATTATTACTTATATCCTGATTTACATAATTCAAGAATGTAAAACAGGATTTATATATAATATATATTCATAATATAAATATATATGATAGATCGATAAATGGAATGAAATACACCATTCATGGAGACGGTTGGTCGTACGTATGCATGAACGTTGTTTTCATTTCCTTATTGAATTAAATGGAATTAAGTAAATGAAACATATATGTACATAAATCCAGTATCATCATTATGTAATATATTTCATTATTATTTATTATATATAACTTGTAATCATACTTGAATGGTTATTCATGGAAAATGAATCTCATCGCGTTCATGGTGACGGTAGTCCGTATGTACACATGAGCGATGATATCATTCCCAGGATCGTGGAATTGTATTGAAGTATATGTATAATATTTCAGAATCAAAATCACATTACAATAATCGTATATAGTTCTTTATTTACACCATTATACCCATCCAAGTAAGGTGGTGGTGGAAAAAATATTACACCACAGCGTGGAGACGGTATTCCGTACGTACGCACGCGCAGTGATTTCATTTTCCGTAGAATAGATAGAAGATGAAATAGGGTTGTTTCATATTTATAATAAAATATCAGTATATGAGTGATACTTATGTTATTAATTTATGATTAAACAAACAAATAATAAGAAGTATAAGAAGAAATAAATTGGAAATGATCGATAAAGGATATTACCTCTTCTTTGGCGCACCTCTTCTTAACCTCCTCTTAAGGCACTAGAGTTGGACTTTTGAGGAGACCAGAACCTATATAATGTTTCTAGGGAAGTTTATAAGGGACAATTTCAGGTTTTGGACGAGCTTGAAGGCTCAAAATTGTGTAAATAGAAGAGGGAGGAGGTTCCCTTTTATAAGATAGGAGAAGGGCACCTTTGGGAACCTTAAAAATATTAATTTATAAAAACATTAAAACCCACTTAAAAACTTCCAAAATGACTCAAATATGAAATTAGATGATATAGGGTTGTAATAGAATCAACTAATAAAATTTAGACATGTTGGTAATTTATTTTAAACATTATCAACTTGATTTATCTTTATTTAATCTATTTAATTTAATTTGTGGTTATAAGATTCTAAATTTTAAATTGATAAAAATAATTACTTATGTGTTGTGAATTGTCCATAATAGGATTATTTAAAAAATTATAGACTATATAAATTTTAATTTATAATTGTTAAATATTTTTGTGATTTTTAAACAATTTTATATTATGTTATTTTTATAAAATAAAAATAGTGTCAATTTTGACACTATTCATTTATTTGAATTTAAATAAAACCCACACAGAATATATGTTCTAATTAAAAGCTTTAACAGATTCATAACATTCCATATTTATCTAGAAAATTAGTGGATCATATTAAATAGTTCATATAATATTTATTTTAATATTTTTAAACCATTTATTTGATATTTCAATCAATAAAATAATTTCAACATTACTATTGTGTCACCTTTGATGATAAATATTTAATCCCTAAAAATTCTAAATAAATTCACATGATGTAGATAATTTTATTATATTTCTGTATACTATTCATTTTCAAAGTTGCATGAAGTGTATCACTAAATTAAAATTATTATACTTATAAGATTTAAGAGAGTAACATGTTGTCACTTTCTTTGGTTTTAATAATAATTAAATTATTTTCATTGTCAAAAGTCCATAAAATGAATCTATTTTGACCCTTACATGATATGGGTCGACTTTGAGTCATCCAATATAATTTTTTTAGGTGTTAGGGTAATTTTATTATCTTATTTTTACCCTTAATTACCCAATTTACCTTTAACTACAGTAAATAAAAATTACCGTAGTTACAATTCATAATATGAAAAAAATAAAAGTAACTTATTAACATAATTTGAACCCAATGAATTCAAATATGGAATCCATTTTTCAAAATTCAAAACAAATAAGTTGCATTAATTAATTTAAAATTAATCATGTTGTTAAGAATACGAGTTTTAAAAGTTAAAACACTGCCAAAGATTGAAATGTTTTTACCTATGAATTCAATGTAAAATTAATGGTAATGAAATAAATTATATTAAATGGTAAAAATATAATATATTTATACTTTAAAACAATTAAATATTATAATTTAACCATATAAATTATTGTGATGAAAAAAGTTGTTTTTAATTTAAATATAGCGTGTTTTTACTATTCATTAAAATATGAAAGTTATCAGAATAGTATGAAAAATTTATCCTAAGTAAATTTTTATATCCTGATTCTAAATAAGTATTTTATTTTTTCAAATTTAACTTATAAACATGTCAAAAACTAAAATTAATGTGGGTGCACCATCAAAAGGCGGCAAAACTACTTTTTTTGAAAAATACTTATTTTACCCGAAATATTTATTTTGTTCTCATATCATGTTATATATAATGTTTAAGATGAATTATAATGTCCTGAAATTCAAAATGTAGATACTAATATTCATTAAGTCTAGTTCATAAGAATATTATAACAATATATCGTTGTTTAGTGAAACTCAGTATTGCATACTACACACACTATCGAAGAAGGTCGTGATTGCATGTAATGCAAGCCATGTCAAGGTTGCGTGTAGTGAAAGCTCCCTTTATTGTTGAATATAACATAATAAAAAATTATTTAATTTATACATTAAACAAAATCTATACATAATTTTGCGTATAATAATTTCTACAAAACGAACTTGAAATTGTGTGTTACACGAGCCAAGAATAGTGTTGCGTATACTTCAAGCTAATATGGTGTTTCGAATAGCACAAGATAATTTTGGTGTAGCGTACAACACAAGACATCAATGAAATTAAAAAGAATAATTCTCATAACATCTTGGTTTGTTACAAGAATGGGGTAAACCATGTGATAAATTCCATCAATATTTCATACCACTTACACTTGAAAAAATAAAATGTATCTAAAACCTTTCAAAGAACACAGTCTTCCAAAAATACTAGCTGACAAACCCAACACAAAGACACAAACTCTACCATTGGTAGTTTCATCCCAGACCACTAAAATTGTTCCCTAAAACCTTGGTACCTCTTACACACTCTTAGGTGTACTATAATAGGTGAGATATTAAATAAAAAAAATAATCCCTCATGAATCACCCCTAGAAAAAAAACTTCCCATAAAACAACATCTATTTTTGACCATCCCTCTGAAGAACCACCACGTGCAACATGATCATCTATCACCTCTACCTATGATTATATCCACTAAGACTCCTCCACCAATACCACTATAGAAGAATAAGATAATATATTAAATAAGAAACCTCCTCTATCAATCATGGTTTTATATAGGTGTAGGTATACTAAATTCTCTATATACATCCAAGAATCTCCGGACTCTCAAAAATCATACCTTCATGATGTCCTTCTCACTGCATTATCCAGGAAATATCCGTTTCCTGAGAAGTAGGAGATCTAAAAGTCATATTCCTAGATAAAATTTATCCACATTCATTATTATATATTCAATTCATGTTCAGAAAAGATATATCTCAAGCTATTGTGATCAGTAAATAACATGAAGTATTCTCTAATGAGGTAGTGTTTCCAAAACATCACCTAGAACATAACCGTTTCCAACTCCAGATCATGGTAGGAATAGTTTCACTAATGGGGGAATAACTTCCTAGATGTATAAGAAGTTTCATCCATTTTTTCATCAAGAAACATCACAAAACTAGATGGTATGTATCACAAAACACCTTAAATAATACCCTTTCCTCTGAAAATTGAAGCACTGGAGCACTGATGAATCTCTTTTTCTGGTAGTCAAATTCTACCTGACACTGATCAAAATAGATAAATTCATGTTCCATCCTGGTTAAGGCTATAAGTAGGGATACAATACATGATAAATATATCTTTTTCTTATATTAATATATTGTGATACCATGTAAAATATTAACTTATGCAACATTCTTGGGTTATTCCTTAAAAACACCACGACATTTGATGAGTCCATGGACAGACCATACAAGGACACCAGAGGCCAATGAAAAATCAACTCATGAGTCTAAAGATTACACATTGGAAACATTTCATAGAGTTAATGGCATCGAAGAAAATATATTATAGCTTTGAGTTGATCGGTATACTCCTTCTCTAACATTGAGTAGATCATAATGTCACTGATGAAAACGACTACAAACTAGTCTTGGAATTCACCAAATATTAATTTCATGAGCCCCATGAAAAAAATGTGGTGTTGGGGAAACCTAACATCATGATAACAATCATTAATGTTTAATACTTAAATTTGAAGGTAGTCTTTGAGATATTTGTATCCTTCACCCTCAAATGGTTATATCCTAACCATATATTGATCTTAGAAAACTATCTAGCTCCCCTCAAATGGTAAAAACAATTTTACATCCTCAAATGATGATATTGATTCTTGATTTTTTCCTAATTCAAGCTATGATTATCTATACGTATAAGTATACTACCATATTATTTCTTGTATAAAAGCACTTTAGCACCCGACGATGAAAAATTATGAAAGATAAAACCCTTCTGCATCAAATAATTTATCTAAGTCCTCAACTCACAAAACTCTGGAGGTGTCATATGATAAGGATCCATTTAAATCAGAAAATCATTAGGCTATACATTTATCTCAAACCCGATATCACATCAAAGGGGGTAGCATCCTAACCACCTCAAGTAAAAAATCCAAAAACTTCCCAAATACACTGGGAACCTCTAATTTCCTAGAATCATCTGATTCCACTAGCAACTCTACCATCAAATATAAGAGAGGATCCACATGTATAATTCATAACAGATAACTCCACTTTCCAACAAATGCAACATGAAAACCATCCAAATTCAATAACACAAGTATCCTTTGGATGTAATTTATAACACAATGTATATAATACTACCATTTGATAATGAGGATGAAATCATAAAAATGTATCTACATTAAGAAAAATCTTCACATGAAAAAATTCACCCCATCATTAGTTTTCACCCTAATCACACCAAAAAAAACTAGTCTATCGTCCAACTGGTTTAGTTAAGACCAAGACCATGGTAATTATATCTATGTTTAGTCTTATATAACATACTAGAGAGGGTGAAAAAAAGGGGCGAAAATATCCTAAATTAAAAAAATCACTAACAAGGGTACATGACAAGATGATCGTAGCTCAAAAGATCTATGGAACCTCTGGTGCATGCACCTCCACACAAGCAATTTTACATGTTCATCTCCCTTAACTTAGAACTAATGAACACCACCATATCCATGCCCAGGTCGTGGTTTCTGATGATGAGGAACATCTTAATGTTGACCTTATATTATCACATATTCTCTTGGTAAAGCATAAAACTGCTTCCCCTACCACTAAAATGGACTCTCTGGAAACTAATACTAAGGATGATGCTGAACCTAACCATCTCCACTATCTTGGTCCTTATGAAACATTGTTCAATGATTTTTATAATGAAAATGGGCGACATAGAAAAATCACACTAGCCTATGCTCCTTAGGAAAATCATGGAAACCATTGGGACTACAAGTCTATAACGGAATATTCTGAGGACGAATCCATATTGGTTGAAAACTCGATCAACTTATCCTTCTTTTGAACCTCTATCTAAGTTGAAAATGTAAAAATAGTAATTACATACTAGATAGATGGATGGAGTTCCTCCTCAAATCATCACGCATGAGACTCCTCATCAAGACAAATATCAGAGGTGAAACAAAAAATATTCTTAAACATAACCACAAGATGCCACATAGACATACTCCCATATTGAAGATAGAGTAACTCATACCGCTTTACTTTCATCATGTTCGATGATAGAAACTATGAATGAAACTCCCTCTTTAAGTCTAACCACAACACATCTGTCACTTCCTACTCACCCAAAAACAATATCCACCACTAATGCATAGCTCCTATCATCTGGATAACTACCAATGAGGCCAAATAATCTTTCTTATATTATAGAAAAATGAAATCAATTTGGATATCCTTGATCCAGTTCTCTATCTCTAGATCAAATACCCTTCCCTCTTACTTTTGTAAAGCCTTCCACTGAAAAGGGAACAACTTACACTACCATTGATCATCCTCTTTAACTGGATCAACCCTATAGTGATCAAATAGGTCATCCTTCTAGACCTCACTAGAATGAAAATCATGCATATGGTGTCAATGAGTTATAGCTAAAAATAATAAACAAGTATTTCTTAATCTTGATAGTATGGAATTTTATTAAGATTTATTTGATTAATTCTTTATATTTTTCCAAGATCACCCAGTTCAGATAAAAACATAAACAATAATGATGTAAGTACCTCTCTAAGGGCTCTACCCTACTAGTGGATCCACCTCACTTTGTCATTTTATAGGCTCAGAGTAATTGAATCTGCTGACGAGGGTATAAACTTCTATGTCCTAGACAGTCTTACCTAGCTTATATCACACACTAAGATTAACTACCATTTATTTCCTACCAAAAAATAAAATATTCATGGTTCCTAACTCTAAAGTCCACATTATCTCTCAGCCTCACCTTTGATATAACTCTATCACAACCTTATCTCTACAAAGGTAACCATCCTAGGACGACAATGAAGAAATGGAGATAATGATCCACACGCCCTACCTCTAGTAAGCCCTATGTTTTTTTACTATTACCAAGAGTATAAAATATCATATATGGGATAAAATACCCTCTAAATAAAATAGAATCAAGAGATAGGATAATAAGCTGTAAGACACTCCGGTAAAAAACAAATGATTGAAAAAAATAACCATACCACAATTCATGAGAAAAAAACAAATGCATGCACCTCAAAAATAAAAATTCCAAAAGAATATGTTAATGTAGTGATATAGAAAAATATCCAAATTTCGAACTATTAATGTCCATCACGGTTCACGAAGTCCTTCTAGAAACATGAAAAAATGTTTTATTTGGATAGGGTGAGAATACAAGTATAACTGGTAGGATAATACCCAAAGTCTCTTGTGCACATGTGAGAAGATAAAACTAATGCACCAGTGAGAAAAAAATAAAACAAATTGCACATTAAAAGGTTGACTAGAAAATCACATCCTCACTATGATACACTCACCAAATAACACATCTAAATATTAAAAAATAATACAAATCATATTGATGATAGGGTAACCTTCACCATTTACCACTCCCTCACATACCAATGTAGTACTTCCTCATTCTCCTACCTCCTTCATATAAAATACTTTCTATAGACACTTGGGAAATCACATCACATCGCTCAACACCCACATACACTTGGGATGTCATATCACATTACATCCTACCCACAGACACCGGGGTGATCACATCACATCCCTCCTGCAAACACCAGGGCGTTCACATCATATCCCACTAGCATACACCTAGGACATCAAATCACATCACATAACCAAAGTAGTAGTGTATCGTGACCATGAAGGAAATTAACCTCATTTCATCCTCCAACCATACAAGACCCTCGTCATATGTCATCCCACTATCTCATCAAACCATCAACATAGTGAAATTTTGATTTATGGCCATCAAATATTGTGCATATGAACATCACCTAGAAGGGGGAGTGGGGAATATTGGGTATCCATCCATCCATCCTCACCACCAGGATATTGGAAAAGCACCCTCAGAACAATTAGTTGTTGGCATAAGGCACTCTAAATGGGTGAGGTGCCCATATAAAATCATAAAGAAATATCATGCATATATAATATCATATCACACACGTCTAACATATCCATTCACAACTAGAATATCATCCCAACTCACAACATCAACACATTACCTCACAACCTCTGCCACTTTCATTTCCACCACTAAATGAACAAAACGACACAAAAAATGTATAAGACACATTCAAATTTTAATTTCAATTTAATTAATTTTCTAGATTACTCATTTACCAAAAAATTTCATTTAACCAAACCATTATTTCAAATATTAACATCAACTGTGTAATCCACATTTCCCATTTCAATTCGACAATCGTTACCAATTTCAACCCATGTCATTTCACTTTCACTATGAATTTTTTTTTATTTTATAACTATTGAGATACTAGAACATCACATCCCTACACAATAACAACCCTAAAAAAACCTTTCTCCCTCATACCATTTTTTCAACAATCCCCACATTTACACCATTCCATATCACCACTACTTACAAACATAACCACCACATATCAAAATCACGTCTCTTTATATTTTCAACACCCCATCCACAACACAACTAAAAATTAGAACCACACAAAAAATAAACTTCCCACACATCACAAAAACACACCGCAACCACTTTACACGTTTTTTTTATATTTAACATGGTGATTTACAAAACTCAAACTTCTCTATTTTAAGGTAATTCTCAAAAATATTTGAATTTCCATAGGCATCCAATTCAAAAACCATATGTTTATAATTATCCATTTTATTTATGTTTATAAAAAAACAAAAACAAATAAGTGTTTTAAAACATATCAACAATTTCAAAAACAAAGGCTCCCAATATCCTTGATTTTCATAGGGGAATCAAGATCGTATAATTCAATATTAACAATATCAAAGTAGTAAAATAATTTGATTTCATTCTTCTTCTCCTTAAATTTTAATTAAAACCAATTCATTATATTTTTTCAAATTCATAATATCATCCCAAATATAAACAAGAGCATAACCACAACTTTATTATACAAATAAGTGAGAAATTATGGATCCCCTACCTCAAAAAAATCATTTTAATCCACTATTGAATATTAAGTTGATATAGAGACAACCACTAACGAAATAATAAGGGAATAACACATTGATCATCATAAAAATAAACGGAACAACGTTCCCTTATCAAAAACACTCCAAACCCTATGATTCATTCTAATAGCAACCTTACCAAATAAGGAACTAGAAGAACAATATATGAAAAACAACAAGAGGAACTCACTAAAACAAATAGTGATCTATCTCACATGATCGAGGTTGAAATGAATATATTAGGGAATGAAAGAGCTATTTGGGATGCACATGGTTTACCTAAGAAACGAGATATAAAATGAAGAATTAGGTTTGAGTGTATTTTATAATTTATAGTTTTTTATAAAAACATAAAACCACAAAACAACACTCTCACTATGCCAGAAAAATTTGGAAAAATAACAGGGATACAACATAGTGGGAAGGACCACACTATAGCATGTTTAGTCAAAATTGCCTCCAAGGTTTTTATCTATCATAATGTCATAAAATAGGATTTAGACCATGATGCAGCCAAGTCCATTATGTTGCATACCCCAAGTAACCAAGAAGAGACCATAGTGTAGCCAAATAAGATAGGTTGCCGGATTCGAGAACCAAATAGGAGGATATTCAATAACCATACTCCATGGAAAACAAACACTAAAAATGGTAGAACCTTCGAAAAACTGACCTGGATCCCTACACCATAGCCAGCTACTCTAAACCAAAGAAACTTAATTTTTTACATCGAAGAAATGGTCTCTACACCGTATCCATACATATTTTGGTAGAACAACCCAATATCACCTCTTGGACTCCACACCGTAGTCGGCATCTACACTACTACTGTGCCATAATTATTATATGTGGCAAAAAATTCCTCACATGAGTCACCATGCCATATCCTACCACCCTACATTTTAGATGACTACCCTCCACAACGTAGCCCATGATCTTCATTATAGAACCTCTCCAAGATGAAATTTCAACTGGAACTCCACTTCCTCCCCTATGAACACCTCAAGACTCTCCTAGGCACTTCCACTAAAAAATTCCAACTAAGTACTGGGATATTACAAAAATAATGACATTGAATCTCAAAATTCACAGATTTTTTCAATGGAAAACCCCAACCAAGTATGTAAAACCCTTGATAATTCAAAATTTATATCATATAACTCATTAATTTAATTAAACAACACATTTAAAACACCAAAAATCTATATAAATCTTTAATAAAATTAAAAAAAATGGATACACTGACCTCAACCAGAATAACTATTTCATCTTTGGTGAATACCATTGTAATATACCTCAAGAGAGGGCTCAAAACCATTAGATAATAAAATCCCCAATTAAAAACTAACATTATCAATGAAAATTATCTAACCATTTCCATTAGGGTTATAAGAGAAGAGAAAAATGGGTTTAATCAAGAGACAAAAATATGATCTCTTCACATTCAGTTCTAGTGTAAATATACTAAGATACCACTCCAAATATACCTTGGAATGCCACATGAAGAGAACAAGATATCTTGGTGGGTTAATAAGTCATCTAGTTCTTTTGGGGGAAGAGTGGGAAGGAATACTCATATAGAATGAACCCAAAAAGACCAAAATATCCTCTTTTGAGTGGGGTTTATGGTTTAACCACATTGTTTACCAGCCCGTGTGGAAACCATGTAGGTCACCACTATTAAAAACTACATCATTACACACACTTAAGATGATTAGTTTGAGAAACTATGTGGAAACCATGCGGAATGGAAAAAGTTTCAATTTTAATATTCTTTAAAAAAGAACCTCTAACTCTAGGCACCGAGTTATATAGTGAATAACAACATATAAAATTAAAAATGGGGTGTCATAATAGTTAACTTAAAATATATGTAAGGGGCATCATCTATGATCAAGTTATATATAAAGGTAACACAGATATTCATTTTTCAATGTAATATTCATCTAAAAAACTAAGTAAATGTGTAATTTTAATACCCAAACTATGTATCTATAATACTCAAGACAAATTACAAACTTATGGATAACCCTAATGAATATGGACTATGAATAACTATGAATTATCTAGGTTTATTGTGAATTTCATGAATGCGTGATGAGGGTTTTAAAGTATAGTGTGGAGTAGAAAGAGATGAATAAGAGATTTAAAATCAATAAATTATTTTTTTAGAGAAGTATGAAGTGTATGGACTATAACACAATAAATCATGCATGGAACATGAAGAATAATGTTGTGATGGAAGTGGTTTGTGTAGGAAAATGTGGGTTACATCGGCCATGGATTTTTCATGGTATGAAGAGAAACTATATGTCTTGTGATATTTCGACTAACTATAAGTTTGAGAGAATGCATGATATGATATTCACATGGTAGGATGACTGTCTGTATTAGAGTGCCCAATTTTCTTAAGGTTGGTCACATGAACAAATGTCAAACAATCGATCTAGTCGAAGAAAAAAAATGATAGGGACCATGTCGTGGCCCATTTTTCCTGACCATTATGGATAAAATGTCTACCTATGGGAAATGGAGGTCTATAACAAAACATGGTTCATTTTCCGTGGGTTTTTTGTTAATGCTTTTTAAGTAGAATATGGTTCAACAAGGGGGAAAACATGCATTGGTTATGATACTTTATCCACTCCAATGTCAGATAAGTTTAACTTTAATTAGAAATAAAAATCATGGAGAAGAGGGACAACTTGTAAAATAGGATTTTTTAACTAAAGTAAAAAAATAACTAAAGAAAGAGTTAATAACAAGAAGAAGAATAAGAACAAGTGGATAATTATCGATGAATTTAACGGAATAAGTGTAATGACCCTAAAATTTCATGGATATTTTTTTATTAAATACATTGAATTTTACAAGTGCGGTTTCTGACGGCACTTGATTCCGATGCCCGGTGTGCCCGAAATCAATTTCTAATGTTTTTTTGGGTATATTCAGTAAACGTACATGCGGGATTTTCTATCTTTTGAACTGTTTCTCGGAATTGAAACTTGAGGACACCGATGAACTCTCAGCACCGATATTCGCTTAAGGGGACCTTTACCATAGTTGCGTTTTATGCAGGTTGGAAGTTAATTTTGGGGATTTATAATAAAATAAATAAAATTGTGGAACACAATTTTATTTTATATCTGGTAGTTATATCAGACAAGGGGAGGTTGTTGGTGGGGCCCACACCCACATAACCTCCCATGATAGGATATTTGTCAGGGGGGCCCACACAAACCCCTAACTCCTCACCTTCCCTAACGCCCCAATTAATTCGCCTTGCATTTATTATGACAACTCCTCTTTTAATTGTGACTCTTCACTTCCTCCCCTCTCACCCATTAATTTTTTCCAACTCTTTTAATTAAAGATATCTTTAATTAATTAATCTAGTTTTGAATTATTTTGAATTGGTTGGCATTTAATTAAAGTGGGAGAAATCTAATTTGATATTTTCATAGAAAATATTATTTGTGGGGGAACCTCTGGAGAAATAGAAGAGCTCCCTCCTTCCACGAAGAACGACACCCTCTTCAACGAAGAACGCCAATTCTGCGAAGAACGCCGCTTCTGCCTCGGATGCACCCCGACGTTGTCTACAAATGCACTTTTCGCGACTCTGCTCTTGAAACTGAGGTAGGGGGAATTATTTTCAATTTTAATTGATTAAAATTGTTCTTATTCATCATTGAAAATCATGGTCCATCTTTGGACTTTTGATACCGCCTAACGTGGAGGGCGCGGGCTGAACGAACATGGCCCGACGACCCTCCGACTGTTCTTTGAAGATTTGACGGAAGTAATGAGAGGAAGTGGCAACGAACAGAGGCAGCGACCATGTTCCAACTGCGTGTTGAGGAAACGCGGCCCGCATCCGTGGGCCACTTGGCCGAAGAAGAACCAGCCGGCCGAAGCCGGCCAGGCTGGAGGTACTGCAGCGCCGCGCTGCGGAGGAACATGGCTTGCATAGGGTGAGCCCCTCCAGCGGAAGGACCGGCCGGCTCATCGGATGGCCGAGCAGATGAAGGCAATGGAAACCATGGTGTCACACATGGAGACTGTGGCCCACCCAATTGGGTTATTTGCGCGGTGAAGGCCGGTCGGCTTCGGCCGACCGATTTGAGAGGGCTGTGCCACTTCGCGCCGTCGGTTCGGGCAGCCGGCCCCCCCTTGACCGCTCAGCCCCTTCTGGCCAAGCCACATCCAGCTAGGCCGCGTGATTCATCTGGCCGATCCGACCCTCTGCCCGGTCGAACTCGCCAAAACTGGGTTGACCCGACCTGCCAGCCCACTGGGCTTAACAGGTCGGGCCCGTTTTCACTTAAAGGTGAATAACTTGAAGACCACGTGTCCGATCGATGCGCCGTCTACGGCACTGGGACCCTCGTGACGTGGTGGTCATTTTGTGGTACTCTAAGTGAGTTTTGGATAACTTTGAAAAATTTCGGAGTTTAGAACGAGCGTATTTCCAACCGGACCCCCAGAACAAAAATGCTAATAACTCTTGGACCAGGCGTCCGATTGATGCGTCGTCTATCACATTTGGTTCCTTTTGATGATATATAACTTCAGCATACATCAACTCTAGACTTCGTGAAAGTTTATGTATCAACCCCTTGGCTCGAGGAGCGTACCCTCCCATAATCGAGCGTGTTGTGTGTGGGAACCCTAGAGCTTGATGCAACTGCAATGACTACCATACTGGAATCCTCTGTGGGATCGACGATGATGGAAAATGTACTGGAATCCTTCGTGGGTTCAACGAAGATAAAAACTGTACTTGAATCCTCCGTGGGTTCGACAGTGATGACTACCGTACTTGAATCCTCTTTGGGTACGACGGTTTGACTTCAGTTCTAGTATCCTACATGGGTCCGACAGAGTTGCTGGTCTAGAATCTTACGTGGGTCCGACAGCTTAGCTGGTCTAGTATCATATGTGGGTCTGATAGCATATATGAATCAGTGACTGCATCTGATCATCTTTATCACTTTACGAAAGATGTATACATGCGTGAGGTGAGTCTTGACTTTCAATCATTACCATCGGTGTGATTGACTTCTTTCCTCTGTGGACTGGGCTGTGCTTGGGCTCGAGAGTTGGAGCCGAACAGAGATTGGTGACTTAGGTATATGTATGGGCATATACCTAAGTAGAGTTGGTTGATATTTCGTGATTGTATCTTTCCTTTGTGGATTATCCTTCGTGGATTCTGGGAGACCTTCAGGGGTCTCGGGGTCCCTACTGAGTATCGTTATACTCACCCCTGCACGGGAAATGCACACACTACATTGTTTTGGTTGGAGACAATGGACAACACTGATCATGGTTGAGGCTTGTGAAGCTGGATGGTACCAGGAGGTGGACCACTTGGTGAGACGTACATAGAGCTGACGGATGGACCTAAGGTGCTAAGGATACTATCTGTACCCACTCTTCAGTTGGGATTCCCGGAGGACGACTCGATGGTTTCTGTTTTCCTTTACGGCTATCGTACTAGATTTTCAGTTGTACTGTACTTTCAGTTGCATTTGTATTATGGACCATTTACCTTTCAACACTTAATTTTGTATTCAATATCACTTTTTTCTTTCTTCTATTGTGTACTCTGATGTGTTTTTTACTTTTATAAATACAATGACTTTCATTTTTAATGGGATTTATGCCTTTGGTGCTAGTCGCCAACCCCTGGCCTATGGAAGACGGGCTTGGGGTAGTCACGGAACAGGCCCTGAGGATGGGTAGTGACAAAATGGTATCATAGGAGTCGTTTCATCCGAAGAACTCGGGACTTCGATCATTCCTTTCTGTGAAGCAATAATTTTAATAGTATTGAGTGTGGCTTTTAGTCCAGGGAATCCAGTGTTGGTGCAGCAGCCGACGTATCCATACACCAGGACCCCGACCCCTGTTTCCGACTCAGTGCACGAAAACACTGATTGCATGTGTGTTTCAAAAGTTTTATTTGTGATTAATTTGTGTCAGCTCTCCAGGTATACTATTTTAACCATGGATCAGCTGTTTCTTTTCAGGATGGCCCCATGAAGGCATCTAGCTAGGGATATGAGTTACGTGCAACATGGTAGCCCACCGAGCGACGAGGCCTCAGTGCAGGGCCCCATCACAGCGGAGGCACCATCGGTACCACTACCCACTGAGCCACTGATACTACCAGCCCCAACAGCAGAGATTGCATACCGCCTGAGTACGTTGCACGAGTTTCAGCGATAGAGGCCGCCCAGGTTCCGTGGAGAGACGGACAATCAGGTAGCCGAGGATTGGCTGGAGGCTGTCGTCAGGGTTTTTGTATTATTAGGGACACCAACCGACCTTATAGTGATCCTTTACATGAGTTTCCTGCACGCAGCAGTAGGTAGATGGTGGAGCATGATGCTCCAGGTGCATGATGATGCATCTCTACTTTGGACAGACTTTGAGACTCTCTTCCGCTCGGAGTTTGTTTCAGCCACCCTTCGTGCGGTGCAGAATCAGGAGTTACTTCACCTATAGCAGGGAAGCATGATTGTAGCTCAGTACTCATCGAGGTTTACCGACCTCTCGCGCTACTCCACTTACATGGTATGAGACCCATTCTTCAGGCCCCAGACCTTTGATTAGGGACTGAGGCATGAGATCAGGGCTTCGATGATCTCCTTCAGCATTCCGATGCAGGCGGGAGTGCTGGAGAGAGCCATTCTTGTGGAGAGATTTCTCGCTGATCCAACACCAGTAGTGAGACCCACCGCAGGGTGACACGTAGAAGAGTCTTTTGTAGCCAATAGTAGACAGATGTCGTAGCGGTCCAAGTGGACCAGGCCATCTAGAGAGCGACCTCATGATACAAGTTCGATTATGCGAGGCACCCGAATTAGAGCCAGTATACGAGGAGCAGGCAGAGCTATGCATGCAGCGGGTAGGGTCACATGGCTCAATACTGTCTGACCCGCCGTGAAGATGAGCAACAGACAGTGGAGGGACCTTCTAGGCAGAGGCATAGGTTTGACCATGGTGGTCCGCAGGGAGAAGGAAGATGAGGCAGTGGAGCTGGCTAAGCAGCAGTTGGTGGAGGACATTTTGAGGCTCTACCACCACCACCAACAGGAGGTCCACACCGACCACAGGGAGTTGGCAGAAAGAGGCAGGCTCATCTTCATGTAGTCGAGGATTACGATCACGGCACACCTAAGATGATTTGAGGTATTATATGTGTCTATTCCACCCTTTCTACAATACTTATAGACATAGGTGTGAGTCATTACTTTATTATTGATGCCCTTGTTCGGAGCTCGGAGATTCTGACAGAGTTGTTGGCTTGATCCTTATGTCTATAGACTCTTACGGGAGTAGACTCGATGATTACACACCGGTGTCGGCAGTGTGACCTTACTCTAGGAGGAGAGAGCTTCAGATGGGATCTTCTGGTAGTGGCATCGATGCCTTACAAAGTTAGCTGGGATATGGACTGGTTGTCTACAGTCCATGCTCAGATCGACTGCATTAGGCACAAAGTGCGGTGTCTCCGCATGGATGGATGCAGGTTCTCCTTCACCGGCGAGAAGGAAGCTTTAGCAGCGCAAGATGGACTTACGTAGAGGATAGGGCAGTCGATCACACATCAGTTGGCTGGTCTCATCCTTGGAGTAGTTAATGTGCGGATTCTAAGTTTTCCAGTTATGGTAGATCAGTATGTGGACATTTTTCTTGATGAAGTTCCCGGACTACCTCCTCGCAGAGAGGTATAATTCTACGTTGAACTGTACCCTGGGACAACATCGATATCTACTCCAGCATATCGGATGTCTCCCGCTGAGCTTCGTGAGATGCGGGTACAGTTGGTGGACTTACAAGGAAAGGGATTCATCCGACCCAGTGTTTCACCCTGGGCCTCTCAGATTCTGTTCGCCAAGAAGGCTTATGGGAGCTTACGACTTTGTTTCAACTACCATCGCCTGAATCAGGTGACCATGAAGAATAAGTGTCATCTTCCAAGGATTTACCACCTCCTTGATCAACTCAAGGGAGCATGATGGTTCTCGAAGATAGACCTCAGGTCAGGCTATCACCATCTCAGAGTTCAAGATGAGGATGTGCAGAAGATGGCCTTCAGGTGTCGGTATGGCCACTACGAGTTCTTGGTTATGCCTTTCGGCATAACCAATGCACCAGCAGTGTCCATGAGTCTCATGAACTTGATCTTCCAGCCTTACCTTGATCGTTTTTTCATAGTATTCATTGATGATATACTGATTTACTCAACTAATAATGAGGATCACGCCTAACACTTGCGGTTGTACTGGAGCCACTCTAAGAGCACCAGCTTTATGGTAATCTCTCAAAGTGTCAGTTCTGGATTTGATAGGTACAATTCTTGGGACACATCATCATGGAGGCATGAGTTGAAGTAGATCCAGTGACGATCGAGGCAGTGCCTGCTTGGGAGCCACCCAGGAGCATGACAGAGGTGCAGAGTTTCCTAGGTCTGGCTGGGTACTATCAGATATTTGTGCCAGACTTATCCAGAGTTGTAGCACCGTTTTCAACCATGATGAAGAAGGAGAAATCCATCATGTGGTCAGACAGATTTCAGCAAATCTTTCATGAGATGAGGAAGAGGTTTACAAGTGCCCCAATCTTGAGGTTGCCGGAGGAGGGCATTGGGTAGGTAGTTTACTGCGATGCATCAGCTATTGGACTCGGGTGTGTCCTGATGCAGGAGCGAGTAATGATCGCCTATGGTTCACGGTAGTTGAGGAAACACGAACAAAAACTACGCTACCCATGACATGGAGTTAGCATCAGTGGTCTTCACCTTGAAGATGTGGTGACACTATCTGATGGGAGAGCGCTTTACAGTCTATTCTAACAACTAGAGTCTCTGGTACATCTTCTCACAGAAGGACCTGAACTTGAGACAACGACGATGGCTCGAGTTCCTCCAGAACTATGACTTCGAGATAGTCTATACTCCTAGGAAGGGGAACATTGTATCTGATTCTATCAGCATGAGATCAGACATTCTGCTGCTAGGAGAGGCGATGGAGCAGGTAGGCGAGTTGCAGATATCCTTTGTGGATAGAGATGGATTATCCTTTCTACAGTCTCTCACAGTCACTCTTCCACTCCTTCAGCGAGTCAGAGAAGCACAATGTGGGGACGTTGACTGTGAGACGCGATGTACTCAGATATCCACAGGGCAGACTCCTGATGGATTTTCTAGAGGAAGAGAGAATGAAATCCTCTTTAGGGGATGTACTATGGTACCAGTTGCACTGCAGGAGGAAGTGCTGAGGGAATTTCACAATTCCCCTCTTGCGGTGCATCCAAGAGTGGAGAAGATGTACCAGGACCTCATATGACAACACTGGGGGCTGGGTATGAAGAAGGTTTTTGCATAGTTTTTTTTTCCGATGCCTCACTTGTCAGCAAGTGAAGGCGGAACACCAGGTACCTGCGGGCTTGGTACAACCCTTAGACGTCCCAGAGTGGATGTGGGATGGGATATCCATGGATTTCATGACGGGGCCTCCATGTACATACAGAGGTCACAAATCTATCTGGGTGATCGTAGACCGACTCACCAATTCGTCCCACTTCCCACCGATCAGAAAGCAGGGCTCAGTAAAGAGCTTGGGACACCTCTACATTTAGGATATCGTACGGCTTCACGGTGTGCCATCGACTATCATTTCTGATCGAGATGCTTGATTCACTTCTCGTCTTTGGAAGGGGTTATAGGAGGCCTTTGTGACACAACTTTTCTTGATAACAGGCCTTCCATCCTCAGATGGATGGTCAGACGGAGAGGACAATTCAGACTGTAGAGGACATGCTTCGTGCATGCGTCCTTGACTTGGTCTCAACTGGGAGGATCACCTACCCTTGGTGGAGTTTGCATACAACAACAGTTACCACTCCTCCATCGGGATGGAACCATACGAGTCACTGTACGACCGACATTGAAAATCACCTATATGATGAACTAACCCTGGGGAGTCAGCATTTTTAGGACCATAGATGGTTCAGGCTACGACGGAGAAGGTGCAGATCATCCAGGAGAGGATGAAGACTGTACAGAGAAGACAAAAGTCCTATGCTGATCAGAGATGGAGACCACTGGATTTTGAGGATGGAGACCACGTTTTCCTACAAGTCTCACCTCGACAAGGTCTATGGATATTTGTCCGGGGCGGTAAGTTATCTATGTGTTTCATCGGACCTTTCCAGGTCCTCAGTAGAGTAGGCAAGGTGGCTTACCACCTGGCCCTTCCACCTCAGTTGCACCAGGTGCATGACGTCTTCCACATATCTTAGCTGAGGAGATACGTGCATGACTCGACCCACATCATCGATCGCGGGGAGCTGGACATCAATGATGGGGTGGCATTTGTGGTGGTCCCGGTGGAGATCGAGGATTGACCAGAGTGGGTCCTACGTGGAAAGTCGATACATCTGGCGAACATTTGCGAGCAGCATGGGAAACTCCATGATAGCACTTGGGAGCGAGAGGCTCAGATGCGAGCTCAGTACCCCCATTTGTTTTCCTAGTGTGTGTTTTAGCTTTACGGGGACGTAAATCCCTGAGGTGGGAGTAATGTAAAGACCCAGAAATTTCAAGGGAATTTTTTTCTTAAATACTTCAGAATTTTATGAGTCTGTGGTTTTTGATGGCACTTGATTCCGAGGCCCGGTGTGCCCAGAATCAATTTCTAATGTTTTTTTGGGTACGTTCAGTAAAATTACATGCGGGTTTTTCTATCTTTTGAACCGGTGCTCAGAATTGAAATCCGAGGACACCGATGAACTCACAGTGCCGATATTTGCTTAAGGGGACCTTTACCGCAGTTGCGTTTTATACGGGTTGAAAGTTAATTTTGCATATTTATAATAAAATAAATAAAATTGTGGAACACAATTTTATTTTATATCCGGTAGTTATATCCTACAAGGGGGAGGTTGTTGGTGGGACCCACACCCACATAACCTCCAATGAGAAGATACTTGTGAGGTGGGGCCCACAATAACCACTAACACCTCACCTTCCCTCAACTCCTCAATTAATTCCCCTTGCATTTATTATGACAACTCCTCTTTTAATTGTGACTCTTCAATTCCTCCCCTCTCACCCATTAATTTTTTCCAACTCTTTTAATTAAAGACATCTTTAATTAATTACTCTAGTTTTGAATTATTTTGAATTGGTTTTCATTTCTTTAAAGTGGGAGAAATCTCATTTGATATTTTCATAGAAAATATTATTTTTTGGGGGACCTTTGGAGAAATAGAAGAGCTCCCTCCTTCCATGAAGAACGACACCCTCTTTGATGAAGAACTCCGATTCCGCGAAGAATGACCGCGTGCCTTCATTTCTCTTCTCCACAAGTAGTGAGGAGATGCCTCTTCCTCCTCGGACGCACCCCGACATCGTCTACAAATCCTCTTTCTTTGAATCCGCTCTTGAAACCGAGGTAGGGGGAATTATGTTCTATTTTAATTGATTAAAATTATCCTTATTCATCGTTGAAAATCATGGTTGTCTTTGGCCTTTTTATACTACCTAACACAGAGGGCGTGGGCCAAATGAACATGGCCCGATGACCCTCCGATTGTTCTTGGAAGATTTGATGGCGGTAATGAGAGGCGATGGAGATGAACGGAGGCAGTGGCAGTGTGTCAGCCGCGTGCGGAGGAACCGCGGCACGCATTCACGGGCCGCTTGGCCAAATAAGAACCGTTCGGCCGAAGACGGACGGGCTAGAGGAACCGTAGAGCCACTCAGCGGAGGACCACGACCCCCACAGGGTGGACCGCTCTGGCGGAAGAATTGGTCGGCACATCGGCCAGCCGGGCGGATGAAGACCGCGACACCCATGGTGCCGCACAAGGAGACCATGACCCGCCTGAGCGGGCCGCTTTCACCGGGAAGGCCGGCCAGCTTCGGCCTACCATTTTGGGAGGGCGGTTCCGCTTGCCACTGCTAGTTTGGGTAGCCCCCCTGGACCGGTCGGCCCCTTCGGGCCGAGCTGCGGCCGGTCGGGCCGTGCCGGGTCGCACCCCCTCGTGCCAGGCCACACCCTTCGGGCCGGGCAGCGCGATTCATCGGGCCGGTCCAACCCTCTATCGGGTCGAACCCGCCAACACAGGGTTGACCGGACCCACCAACCCATTGTACATAATGGGCCAGGCCCATTTTCTCTTAAAGGTGAATAACTTGAAGACCGCGCATCTGATAGACGCGTCGTGTGTGGCACTGGGACCCTAGTGACATGGCGTTCCTTTTGCGGTACTCCAAGTGAGTTTTGAATAAATTTGGAAAATGGCCGGGTTTGGAACGAGTGTATTTCCAACCAGGCCCTAGGAGAAAAAATTCTAATAACTTTCAGATCGGGCGACTGATTGATGCATCATTGGTCGCATTTGGTTCCTTTTGACGATATGGAACTTCGGGATACATCAAATCTGGAATTAATGACAATTGATGTATCGACCCCTTGGTTCGAGGATCAGACCCTCCCGGAATCGAGCGTGCTGTCTGTGGGAACCCTATAGCTGGCTGTGACTGCAACAACTACCGTACTGGAATCCTCCATGGGTTCGACGATGATGGAAAATGTACTGGAATATTCCATGGGTTCAACGATAATGACAACTGTACTGGAATCCTCCGTGGGTTTGACAGTGATGACTACCTTACTTGAATCCTCTGTGGGTCCGATGGTTTGACTTCTATTCTAGTATCCTATGTGGGTCTGACAGAGTAACTGGTCTAGAATCCTACGTGGGTCCGACAGTTTAACTATTCTAGTATCCTATATGGATCTGATAGCTTAGATGAATCAGTGACTGCATCAGATTATTTTTATCACTTTACGAAAGATGTATACCTGTTTGAGCTAAGTCTTGACTTTCAATAATTACCATCGGTGTGAATGACTTCTTTCTTTTGTGGACTGGGTTGTGCTTGGGCTCGAGAGTTGGAGTCGAACTGAGATTGATGACTTAGGTATATGTATGATCATATAACTAAGTAGTGTCGGTTGATACTTCGTGATTGTATCTATCCTTTTTGTTTTATCCTTCGTGGATTCTAGGAGAACTTCAGGGGTCTCGGGGCCCCTACTGGGTATTGTTATACTCTCCCATACACGGGCAATGCCCACACTACATTGTGTTGGTTGCAGATGACGGAAATCACTGATCGTGGTTGGGGCTTGTGGAGCTGGACGGTACCATGAGGTGGACCACATGGTGAGACGTACTTGGAGCTGACGAACGGACCCGAGGTCCTGAGGAGACTATCTGTACTCACCATTTAGGTGGGATTCCCGGAGGACAACTCGGTGGTTGATGTTTTCCTTTACTGCTGTTGTACTAGCCTTTCAGTTGTACTATACTTTCAGTTGGGTTTGTATTCTGGCCCATTTACCTTTCAACACTTACTTTTTTATTCAGTATCACTTTGTTCTTTCTTCTATTTCATACTATGATGTGTTGTTTACGTTTATAAAGGAAATTCATTCCATTTTTATCAGGACTTACACCTTTGGTGCTAGTCGCCATCCCCTGGCCTATGGAAGGCGGGCTTAGGGTAGTCACGGCACGGGGCCCGAGGATGGGTCGTGACAAGAAGAGAGAGTAGTTGTGAATTTTCTTTTATATAGAATAGAAGAGGAAAAAATATGCAGTAGCGTATCGGTTTACTACTATGAAGAAGAAGATTAATATGATTTTTTATGAAATTTTTTACATAAAAAATATAATAAGTGACTTGATATATGAAAGTGATGTAGATGAAGAAAAATTAGTACATCAAAAACAAAATTTTAATCTAAATTGGTGTCATAATCACTTGTTGTTACCTCTACATTCATTATAAAATCATGGGATGAATTTGAGTGTAGGGTTAACAAAACAAGTTTTAGGGATACACACTACACATTGACAAGTAACAATAATGTAATTAGAATATGGTTATACTAGTGGGTTATGTGACATTGGGTTCTACCTGATCACACAAAGGATTAATCTTCTCATACTGAGAGTTGATCCTTTTAAATTGGTGTACCTCTTTTGTATTTGTTTTTTTGGTTTTTCTATGATAAAGAATTAAAGTGATATGAGAGAATAAATAGATTCATTCTATTTAACTAGATATAGAGGTAAATTGAATAGGGATGAAAATTATAAATAAGTTTAAAAGTCACCAACACTGATTTACCCCCACCCCTCTTAGTGTGGTTTATATTCTAAAGTAGCACTTTCATTTTTTATCAAAGGGTGATTGACCTCTGATTTGATTCTCCATATTTAAAGTAGTTCTCTTTAATGATTCGATGTTTTATTTCTTAATTAATAATAATGATAAATTTTGGAGAGAATTTATCTATTTATGATCAAAATTCAATTTCTACCAAGACTTGTTGAATAAGAGAAATAAAGAGAATATAATGATGAGAAATATATCTCTCTTATATAAAGAAGATTATGATTAAGTTTCTCTAACACAAATAAATTAAGAATATATATCTAGCCATTATGTATAATAATATTTGGTTCAGTCCGTTACCAAATTATTGGATAGTCTCTTCACCTCAATGGGATCAAGGAGGTTAAGTGATTTTGTGGTTTTGGAAAGTTATTTTGAAATATATTCCCAATAAAAAGAGATAAGTGTGACTGATCATATGTTAATATATTTATCTAATAATACATTTAAATATATATTTCATGGATTTAAATTGTAATTAATTTCTAAAAATTGTGGGATCATTATAAGCATGCATAATGAAATCACTTTTCTTGAGTGTGATTCTAAAGAAACAGAGAACATTTTTAAGAAAAAGTCGAACTCTTCTAAAAAGCTATCTAGATAAGTTAGAGTCATTAAAGAAAAAGATTGTATCTTAAAGGGAAATGTTCCATATTTTAATGTTAATGTATCAAATTAGTTCAATTTGAATATAATGTTAAGAACACCCTTGAAGGGAAGATCTACACATTTGAAGAAAAATTAATAATAGTATTGAAGACAATAATTCACAATTAGATATTAAATCCAATAATATTAAGGATACCGATACATGTTTATAAGAAAATATGAAATTTCATGATAATGAATTTGGAAATATGAAGAATGATTATGAATATAGAGTGGTATTCATTGAATATTAGAATAATTATCTTAATTTGAAGAGCCTTGAATTGAAAATAAAAGTTCCAAATCTAAAAATGACACTTGTGGAGTCTTCATGGTTTAAAGAGAAAGGTAATGCTACCATAGGTTGTTCAATGGGGAAATGTAATGTCAAAATATATCCATTGTGCAGTTAGAAGATCATCACATCGTCAACTGATTATTATCACAAAGGCTCAAAGAAATAAGTACCATTCATTTACATTTCTAATTATTTTGATAAATGTATTTATTTTGGATAGGAATATTTGAAAAAAATATGAACAATTATGGGTGAGGAGAATTGGATAAATAACTATAACCATGTCTATCATTGATAGAATAGGGGATATAGAAGCTGAATTCCTAAGAATATCCAAACCAATGATAAAGAAATTCCAAAAAAATCATGTTTTAAAATCAATACATCAAACATTTCTGAATATAAGATCAAGATTTTAATGACTATATTGATTTTGTAATATATTCAATCATTATTCATTGGATTGTTTTTATAATATTATAAATTATTAAGATTATAAGAATCCTAATTCAATGGTATGTAATCCAGGGAGGAATAAACATCCAAGAATGATTAAAATAAATATGTATTCTATAAATAGATTCAATGCACTTGAATATTTCTATGATGTTTGCAATGGTTCTGGTCATAATAGTGGTGCATTCTCATCTCATCATGTATCAAATGTAAGAAATGAATGAATAAAACTTGAGAAGAATGAAGAGTCATACTTGGTTAAGAATTTAAATAAGGTTGTAGACTATATTTCTACCAAGAAGATTTATAATAAGGAATATATTTCTTTATACCAAAAGCATTTGGAGAAACTGATCCAAATAAAATTTAATAATTTTAATAAGATTTCATCATCTAAAATAACTGATTAAAGGAAGTTAAATTACAATATTCCATTTGTAGAACCCAAAAAGGATTAAAATTTTCCCAGTGATGTTTTATTTATTTAGGCAACTAATTTATATTGAGAGAAAAATATGGAATAAGAACTTGAAAAATCCAATGGACAAGGAGAAGATGAAATTTTATATTAATAAGTCAAATTTCATGATATTTCATAATCAAATTACAACAATTTTTAATAAATAATTATTACATGAGAGATTAAATTAAGATAAACACATTACAAGGGTTGTTTAACAAAATCTCCAACACAAGATGAATCCATAAAAATGATGATGATTGCACAAGGTGTTACTTATGATCTAATGGCTAAAAAATGAATATTTGTATCACACAAATAAATATAAGGTTTTATGGATACCATGATTCCTAAATCCAAATCATAACTAAAAAAATTTAAAACCTTGAAACATGGAGTAACATGGTTGAGAAAATCATATCAACATTTTTGTTCACATTTTTTCATAAGAAGTTCTAAATTAGTCCATTAAACTTTTTTTGTTTTATTTTTTCTTAAAATGAATGGAATTAAATTTCAAGCATGTTCTCAGCAATAGAACATAATATTGTGGATGAATATTCATCACTTAATAACATCCCTTGAATAAGTTGTGATCTAAGACTGAGTTCTCCATTGTTATTTTAAAAAATCAAAGAGAGGATCTTCTTTATTTAAGATAGAGTAATTTTTTTCAATAAATACTACACAATAAATGGGATACAAGTGAATAATTATAAATAAACTATTGTAATTATTTTTTCATGCAATTAGGATGATTCCAGAATGATCTGGAAGTAATGTCATCAATAAGGTATGCTTTTATATTCTATAAATCTTTGTTACCAAAACCAGATTCTAAATTAATGGGGAATAATTTTTTATAATCAATGAAATTAAATTGGAGGTTATTAACTTGGTATATATTTATCTTAAATCATGTTATTTATACTTTAATTATATTAAACTATGTGTTGATGTGAGTGTGAAATATTTATGTTGATATATATCCTACGAAATTTGAATCACAATAGGTATCACAAATGGTATTAGCCTGAAATCATTAGATAGTTTCTAAGAAAGGTAAAGAGTTTTTCATTTCATTTGGTATCATTTTAAGTAAATATTAGCTATCTAAATCAAACCCTATTTTTTCTACACCATTAATATATCAAGAAGACTAAGAGAAAAATGGTTAATGGAACTTTTCTTAAGCCTGAATTGATACCACTATCCCTAATACTATGTATTTCCTCAAAATAATGGGGAATCAAATTCAAATTAAAGATTGATAATAAACAGGGAGAGAAAGAATAAATGGGGTGATTATATAATGACATATCATTTAAAATGTTCTTCCAAAAAATGGAAAGGGGAATTTTATTGTGACCACTTTATGGTGAGTTGAATTTTTTTCAAGTAATGTCAATATGTTCATGAATAATAAGATGATAAAGTATTGATTATAAATGATTAAGATGAATATTGTTGAATAATATAAGAAGTTCCCAAATATGGTGTCACATTGATAAGTTCATGATGATTGGAAGACAAATCTTGAAGTATTGGGTTGAATTTTCTTATCATTATTCAAATGAAAAAAGTAATAAGTTCTTTCCATTGAAGTTGTTTGAAGAATTATTCATTTTTAAGGAAAAATTTATTTTAAGATTTGGAGTTCTATGGAGAATTAATTATGATCAATTTTATTTATCTATAAATAGGGAACATTAGAAGTCATCCAAAGTATCATGAGATTGAATAATATTGTGATTAGTGTAAACATTCATTACATGAATATTTATATATTTTTTGGAGGATTTTGGAAATTCAGGAGATAAAATTTGTAAACAATCATGAGGTGCATAAGGTTAAATATGAATTTCAAAGTCCTACATATAGGTAATAAAAAATCTATGAACATTTTATCATATATAATCAATTTATATGTAATGTTAACCTATATATAAAACATTATATGTAAATTTCATCTAAAAATAAATGTACCAACGTAAGGGTAATACCCATGCTGAATATGTGTAACACTCAATCCAAATTACCTATATAAGTGTAACCCTAATGAGGATAAACCATGAAATGTTATTAATTGTAAATGTTTGAAGATAATTTTTTGAATTCATGGTTATGGTTTCTATATAATCTGGGAAGTATAAATATATGAAAAATATATATAAGATTAGCTAATAATTGTTTTAAATGAGGAAATTTATGGGTTATAATGAAAAAAATTATGCATGGGCCTTGAAAGAGAATTTTTTGATATAATTAGGTTTCATATGAATAATATGGGTTACATAAACAATGGATTTCACATTATGAAAATAAATACCATGGGTTTCATGGTAAGTCAACTGATTATAAGTACAACTAACTGCATGGAAGAATGTTTTCATGGTATGATGATTGACTGCATAAAGAGTGACAATATTCCCTGTGATTGATCAAGTGACTACATAGAACATGGCTAATCCAGTAAAAGAACACTAAAATGGTAGAGATAATGTAATGGTCCATTTTTAGTGTGAATTTTGGATGAAATTTAAACCTATAAGAAACTGAGATCTAAAAAAAAATTCCTGGTTCATTTTTTGTTCATATTATGTGAGGTTTTTGAAGTATTATATATGCAGCGGTTATGATACATTAAACTAGTAAATTCAATTAAAGTTGATAATCAATTAGAGATAAATATCATGAGTATTTTCCATCATGATGTAGAAAATTGAATGAATAAGAAATTCCAAAAAATTGATATAATTACTCATTTGTGAATCAGTTATAATAAATAACTCATGGGAGTACTCTTCTCTATATAGAAGTGGTTTATTCCATTAATAAAGGCTATAAAATTACTTTCATTCATTCAAAAACTTATATAAAACAATAAATATATAGAAAATTGTAGAAAGAAATATATACAAGTTTGATGTATTTTTTAGTAAGAATTTAAACCATCTATGATCATGTCATTATATCTTCTGTGAATGCATGATGACATGATTATTTTAAATTTTATGGTAATTTCATAGGATGAAGATAGATTAAATGTATTTTTGGTGAATGAATTAGGAAACTACAATATTTTTTTTCTAGTTTTATATAGTTATAGGAAGTTACATTCAGTTTATGTGATTGGTTCTTAAGATCAGGAAAATCATTATGAATGTATGAGATTTATATATCCATATTTTAGAGAGTTTTAACTTTATGAGAAAATTGGAGATTTGAATTATCACTGAATTGTGAATTTAGAAATGCTGAAGCTATAGAAACTGGAAGAATTAACTGATGTTGCAATTATTTATTATTATTATTATATATGTGTGTAGGTTTTCAAAGAATAGTGTGTTGTCATTCAACACCTTTATTATGTGCCACGCGAGAATAGATCTAATACTATATACAACTTGGAAAATCCTTTTGTATTGAAGAAAATAAATAACTAGTATAAATGTTTTTATACATTGAAGTTGAAGAAGAAGTGAAGAAAGGATGGAGAAGAAGAAATTGGTTGATTTTTTCATAAAGTACATAGAATATAAGGGAGTGGATATGTATTTAAGTTTTCATATGAAATAGGAGTAAAAAAGAAGGATTATTATATTATTTTTTACTATGAATAAGGATAAGAAGATGTTTGCAGTTATGTACATAAAAACAAATGAACTGACTTACTACATACAAGGGAAGTAGAAGAAGGAGAAAAAAATATTTCAACAATAATCCAGTATTCTAAATTGTTTTTAGAATCTCTTATTGTTAACCCTAAATTATTTTTAATGTTATAAGATCAACCTGAGTGTGGCATGAACCCAAAAAGTGTGTGGGATGCACATTCTTCACTATCATGAGACAATAGTGCAACACTAACAAGGTTTTACTAGTGTGTTGTGTGACCTTAGGTTTTATTGGATCATGCCAAATATTAGTGTTAACATAATAATAGGTGACACTTCTAAATTTTTGTACCTCTTTTGTGTTTGCGTGTTTGCTTTGCTATGAAAAATAATGAAAATTAGAAGGTATAAAAAATAGACCCATTCACTTTTACAAGTAACAAAGTTAAATTAAAAAGAGGGTAAAAGTGTAGATTTGATTAAACATAACCAAAAGTAATTCACCCCCAGTGTTTTTCATATCCTAAACTGGTCCCTTCATCTTGAATGAGTGGTACATGAGTGCACAAGATCATGTATACTCATGGAGGAAGATAATAATAAGGGGTTAAAAGGAATCTCTAAAGAACAAGGAGATATTTTTATCACCAGTAACTAAATGATTATAGTTAGGGTCTAACTAGATACTCCTATAACCACTTCTATCTATATTATAGAATATGTGTTGTGGTTTCTAACCAATATGAAAACAAGTATGATTTAAAAAAAAACCTTGTAAATATTATGTACATATCTTTTATTCATTACTTATGCACATGAGGTAAAGCTATGTGATATATTTTCATGGATCTAAAACTATAAAAAGTTCAACAGGATGAATTAAAAGAAAATAATTCATAAAATAAGACCAGTTTAACCCCCCCCCCCCCATGCACACACCCAGGTGTTCAATATTTATTAAAGCTCTATAAGTGGTATTAAATAATTCTCTATTTAAAGATAAAAATATGTTTCTGAGAAATAGAGAATCTCTATTATGTGAAGATAAACGGTGCATCAACCTTTTATAGAAGGAATTAGCATGTTTGGAGGAATTATATGCTTTTAATATTCCTATCACTAGACTTGTAATTGAGAGATGATGCAGTAGTGGGTGTCCTAGCCACTACTAAGGATGCTACTATGACTCGAGATAATATGAGAAATATGAAGTTATATGGAAAAGATTGAAATTTTAGCTTGACGTTTCTATATGAAAAGGTATAAACTAAGGTAATTGGTCTTCAAACGTCAAATGAGATATTGGAAAAATTTAGACGAATCTATCTAGGTAATGTTAAAGTGAATGAAGTCAAGTTACAAGTCTACCGGAGAAATTTCAAAGATACTAAGATGGTCAATGATGAGACCATTGATTAATACATTACATGGTTCAATGAGATTTTGAGAAACATTCATGGTTTTGGTGAGAAGTTATAATATTGATTCATTATTAAAAAACTAATGAATAATTTTCCAAATCGGTTTGACTCAAAAATATTATCCCTATAAGAAAGAGAACATTTGAGACTAGATGAACTACACAATATAATCATATATTATGAGATAAGTAAAAGTACATATTTCAAGAAGAAATTAAATATGAGATGGATATTGATTCCATGAGAAATTCAAATTTCAAGGAATAATAGGTTACATAATTAAGTGATTCAGATATTAAGGTATATAAAGATCTTAGTGAAATAATTTCCTATATATCAAGGGGATTCAAAAAGTCTAAATGAAAATGGAAAGGAAAATGACCCCCAAAATGACAGAATTATGATATCTTTGGACAATTTTCCTTTGAATGTACAAAGTTAAAGGACTCTAAATATGAATCTAATGAGTAATATGAGAAATTTATAGAACTAAAAGAGGGTAAGAAGAAAAACAATCATTCTAGATTCTAGAAGAATGATTTTATGAGAAGACATGAGATATTTGATTCATCATTAAGTATCACTTCAAATTATGAGGTTAATTTTCTTATTAATGTTGTAAAATGATTTGATACATCAAATAGTGATGGTTGTGGTGAAGAAAGAACTAAATTTTATTGTATATTGAAAAATAATTTAGAAGTAGATCTTGAAAACAATGAAAATATCAAAAAATAAAATTGAAATGGAGAAAAAAATATATAACATTTACACCTAAAAAAGATGAGTATAGTAGAAAATAACTATCGCTTTTTTGATGAAAGAAAGATAAATAGATTGAAGATCACTAAAATTGAGAAACATATTTCTGATATTGAAGAGAATCTTGTTCCAAGGGATGAAAAATTGACCAAGTACAAGTTTATTTAAGTTAAAAATATAATGAATGAGAGAAAAAAATACTCCACTAAGTATATCAATGTTAATGGTGATTCTTCTCAAACTGATAATAAAACGGTTTATAAAAATTAAGGTAATCTATACCTAAGCTTTTTCAAAACATATTTGATATATCTAATAGTATTGATCTCAAAAAAAATTAAAATTGGTGGAACAAGAATGATGATGAGAGGAAATATTCCACACCAAAGGAAGGAATAAATGATCCAAGAAGATCATTTCCCCTAGGTAATAAAGAAAACTTATAGTGAAGTGGTATGGTAGTAACATAATGTTGGATAGGTCTGGAATCAATATGGAAGATCAAATTTTCATTGGTTTTATTATTGTTGTGGAAGTTATAGACACAAAGATTTATTATGATGGTATAATATGTCATTAAAATGTAATATTAAATAATCAAGGAGATGTTTTAGTGATAAAGGTATATTTGACCATATTTGTAACAAATATATTTAATAAAAATAGATTTGGATAATTACGATAGGAATCTGGCATATGTGTAATAGATGTTCACGGTGTTGAGGATTTCAAAACTAGCCTTTTAGGAGAGATTCCTTACGCTATAAAATAAAATAAAAATTAGAAATATAAATAACTAGAGTCATGAAATATTAATTCTTATAAGAATACATGTGAAAATTCCAAAAAAGATAATAATGTCAAGAAATTATTCCTATAGATTTGGCCAAAATAATTAGAGATGACCATCAGAATAGAGATAGAAAATAAGGATACTAATGCTAGAGTAAAACAAATTGTTGAACATTAAGAAGTTATAATTAAAGAGATGATATATGAAAATATTGATTTTAAGGATCCAGGAAAATCATGTAAAATGTGTTGTCAGTTTGGTAATGGAACAAAATACTTAATAATAATATTACAAGACTCGTAATGTATAGTTAGAGAGATGATACAATATAAACATAATGAAGTTTCCTTGGATTTTTTGGTGATGAAAACTGCTTCAGAAATGTAAATAGCTCAAAATAAATAGGTGAGAACTAAACCTAGTGAGGATATTGATAATAAAAAAATATTAGAGTGTGGATGGAAAGAATGGTATAGGTTGACATGATACTATACACCTCAATAAAAAGGTTCATCCTTGTCCCCTTATTCTTTTATATTTTTTAAACTAACATCAATGGAATTTAAGGGTTAATTTAATGGTTTCACTTCTATAGATAATGATAAAATTTTCCTTCATGGAGTTTACTAACCCTAATTAAATGGATGAATATAAGTATATAACTTGAGGTAGAGAAAACGTGATATCAATATATCATTTTAATGAATTTAATTAAATCTATAAATTCTATAAAAAATTTAAACCAAGAAGAGTGAGGTATGAAAATTAAACTTACTTACCACAGCTAAGATTTTATTAAATGGTTTTGTTAAGTTGGTTCTAGTGTCTAAAAATATGAGAAAAAGGTGAGTTATTTGACTTGAACATGAACTTTTTTGATAGTTTGTTGAGTTGGGTGAATTTTTTATCTAAATATATTTTATAATACCCAAAATGAGTTTTGATAATGGTATCACTATGTTGGTTGTGTACGTATAACATTGACACTATAGTTATGAACTATTGTTTTATACAATGAGTTTCTCCATATAGAATTAGATTTTATTAACTAAAGGATATTTTCTAAGGAAATAATTTGATTTAATTTTTCCCAAAAGTGGCACAATAGGTAATTTAGATTTAAAATAGGAAAAAAAATTATGTTTTAAAGTAGGAGATTTAGAAGCGATAAACCAAATATTTTCTATGTATTTCTTATAAATAATGGGATAAATATAATCCCACATGTTGACATGATATTTGTGTTGTATTCTTGAAAATAAAATCCAAATGGGAAGATTCAAATCCCCATTGAATGAATCATATTTATTGTTAATGAGTTAAAATTTATTTGATGCAACAAGTAGTGTTGTGATCCTGAATCTTGAAATTATGATGTGAAAAAATTATAGAAAAAGTTTCAATAATGTGATTATTTATGTGATAATCTTTATGAAAACAAAATTAATTTATTTTTTTATGTTGGTAAACTATCAATATCATCTTGGAAGTGGTTTAGAGTTGATTAAAGAATACTAAAGCTGGATTGAGGAGGCTTTGGTTCGAGTTGTAACAAGTCTGGAATATCTAGACTAAGACAAATGTAGGGTCTCTTGACTATCTTCATGGTGGGTAGATTTCACTTTCTTTGGAACAAAATGATCAATTTTTTATTTATATGGTCAGTCCATATTGATACATTTATTTGATCCAAAATGAGACATGTGGTCGATCAAGACTACTTCATGTCGCCGATCTACATGGTTGATCTATATAGTGTGCTTAATCCAAATAGTCGATTTAGTTGTACATTAACTTTATCCAGTATGGTCTATTCAAATAGTCACTTCACAATAATGATCCTCACGGTCATTCTGGTGTACATGTATTTGATCCATAAGGTCTATCCATTTCAAGCAGTCACATCACACAATCAATATGCTTAATGGTCAGTCACATACATGGATAATTTTTTTATGAGAGTATATGAGAGAAAATATAAGTTTCTAGATGATGTGATGAACTACCCTCCACTGTTTAAATACTATGATAAATCACATGATCATAATTCGTTCCAATAATAAAGGATAACAAGCCTAAGAGGATGTTTCAGATACTGAGAGGATATCTATGTTGTAGGAGGAAGTCCCGTGTCACCGACACATACATTCAGTTATGCATGGATATGTGGATGAAAATATTGAATGTTTTAAATTTTGTGAGTTTTTCTAATATAATTATTTAGTGGTATTTAAAATATCACATCGAATAATAAAATAACAAGTATTTAAGATGTTTTCGAAAGAATTAGTGCATCATTTTTTTTGGATGTTGAGATTTTGATAATTGAATATCACATACAGATGTGGAGCATGGGTCTTTCAAAGATAAAAAAGGAATGGTTGACTGGGTTTAAATTATATTTGAATGATGATATCACACCTATCCAATATGGATGAATTTTTCAAGTTTTATTGGAAAATAAATATTCACATGCTATTTTCTGTGAATGTATATAAGCAATTATCAACAAAAATAAAATATGTAATCATTGAGAGAACATATAAAGCACTATGCAAGAATCTTGAGAATTGATACAACATCTGTATTGACAAGATATAGAGTGTGTTTGAAGACTAAGGGGGATCTAAATCATTTATGATCTAGAGAGAAATAGTTTTGAGACTAGAAGTTTTGATCACTATTATCACCTGCTGAATATCATAGTGGAGTTGTATACAAGTGCACTAGATCCTTTACACACATGGAGGAACATCATCACAAGGAGGCACAAAAGTTTTCCTAAATAACAAAGAGATATTTATATCACTAGATCAAATATGAATAATGATCATGTGAATTTGGTTTCTTACCAGTCACTCAAGGATTCTTGTTAGGGTTTCTCACTAACATCCAATGTGACCACTTGTGTTTACGGTATTGAATCCATGTTGTAGAATCTTACCAACATGGAAAAGAGTAGGATTTTATGTCAAAAATTTTAAACATAGTGTGATTCTCTCTATTTTATTACTTCTGCATAAGAGGTGGGGTTTTGAGATATCTTTTTGAGAATTGAGAACCTTAAAAATTTTGAGGTGTTCAATTAAAATAAATGGATTTGTAAATGAAGATCATTGTTCACCCCCCTCAGTGGACAATCTGACCCATGGATTTATTGTGAGAGAGTTATTTATTGATATTAATTAATTATGAATTATATGTGGGGAATATATCTTTTTTCTATATTTTTTTCAATTAATATAATAACTAATCTATTGTTCGTGAATAAAAATTTTTATATACAACTCAGATTACCCATTGAATATGATAACAAGGCTAGTTGGTTATTGAAAAATATATGCTTCTGATGTGTTTAGAATCATTAGTATTGGGTTCCTAGAAATATTAATAGAAAATGTTGAAAGTGCAGCCGATTGTCGCCTATCGACCGTTCATGGTTCCGGTGCTCTGCTAATGTGTATAGCAGTACTCGGGTCGAATCCTCGGTGATGATACTTTTTAGTAGTCGTTTTTTTAGTTGATTGTATTTTGATTAGGGGGGTTTGTTTGTAGATCTTAATTGAAATGATTTATGGATGATGTTTGATTTACCAAATTGATAAATATTGGGGTGAGTTCATCATTAGGTTAGTTAAGCTTGTGATATCCTCGAGCTTTGCTTTATATTGCATTTAAATTAACACCCATGTCACAAGATGATGTTGACTAGAATTCTTAAGTGTTAAGGCTTTAAACCAAGACTTAACTTAACTTATGGTTATAATCTCAATCAGATCTTATTTATGGTTGTGTATTTATGGTTCCAATAATCCATGTAAACCACATGTTAAACAAAACAAGTCATTAATCTATGACATGTTAAGTCCAACATACACAATGTTAATTCAAAGAATATTCATCGAGCAGAAGCTCTCAATCACTTAACATACCTAAATTATAACTCACCCCAATGAGATATTTACTCAGCCATTTGGGTGATTAATAATCTGGTTATAATGATTATGATTATAAATTAATAAGAGAAGAAAAAGAAAGGGATAAGAAAAGAGTGGTACGTCGACACACACACACGAACAATGATGATAATTAAAAACGAACTTTCGATTGAATGAGGAAGCTAAAGAAGGGAAGGGGATTGAACTGAATTTAAACTATTTTAAGAACATTAATATTAAAATACATAAGGTGGAATAGAATAAGAGATATTGAAGAAGTAACTTGCATTAAAACAGAATTACAAAGAAAGAGAATTACAAGATTACAAAAATGAAGAACACAAAAGTAAGTGAAAAGAAAGAGAGGAGGAAAGGTCTCTCAAGTGTAAACTTGAGTATGGCAGGTCCTCCCAAGCCTTTGGAAAATCTTTGGTCGTGCCAATATGATCTCCTCTCTTCTGAAATGCCAACCCCTCTCAAGGAGAGAAGGGGAGAGTATTTATAGCCCAAGGAGTGGACTGTTTTCATTCCCAATCTGTCCCTCCACTTTCATCGCCAATTTGGCAATTTAGACAGACGAATAATCAAATATCTCCTTCTTCAAAGTTGTAGACAATAATGTTGGCCGACTACTATCAAAATTTTGAGTCATTTGGACGTAAGGATAAAAAGTTATGGCCGGTTGCATAAACAAACTTAAACTGTCCATTTCAATCCAGTCTTTTTGAAGTCCATAATGTGAAAGGGTTTTTTAATATTAAGATGCCTTCAAATCCGAATGGTTTCTTCAACAGAGTCGGCCGTCAACATCTCCTCTTTCACACTGCAAAATCTCAGCTCGCTTGGATGATTACATCAGGAGATATGTCATGCATACTATACTGATTTTCATTCTCGGCCAGAATGGTGGGCTGGACTTCAATGATTTATTTGGGCCCCTTGTAATTTGATTTGGGCCATGAAATTTTTATCCAAGATGACATGTAGTGTCCCCCGAATTATGGTGGAGATTTAAGGTTTTTGGATATCGGTATTGAGCCCAGTAAATAAATCTTCATGGATGGTCCAGTTTGTTCACAGATTCTTTGGTCTTGTTTGTGAGGACCATATGACCCTTCAAATGGCAGAATTGGCTCATGGTTCCTTCTAATGAAATGTTTTATATTGAAATTAGAATCCTAAAAAACAAGAACCACACAATTTGGATCAGTATAGTGATATTTATAATTAAAACATTAAACTGACTCAATTTGACTACTTCTAAAAATGCTCAAATATTATACTTAATATTAAAACATTAATATTTCACACAAATTATGCACATTTCATATAAAATAAGTAAAGGGGGAATATAATAAGTCATGAAAATATTAATTACATAAACTCCCCCACACTTAGATTTGCGCGTGTCCTCATGTGCAACAAATAAAAAAAACATGACAAAATCATTTTCACTCACCAAAAAATATTAAAATTTTGTTTTCTCCAATCAGGGGAGGTTTAGACTATTTCACTCATCCATATTGAATTCCATCACAAGTTTGGTTCACAATAATGCATCAGAAACAATTCATTTTTTCATGTTCAAGGTTCGAATTAGAAAATGTAGGCACTCAAAACTTACTCCTCTCAAGATGATAAAAATGTATTTTAGGAGGTTCACTCATTCACCAACAAAAAGTGAAAATCAAGAGTTTGTAAGAGCTCTCAGCTTCCATTCCCAAATCTAATGTGTACAAGAATCAAGAGGTCTTTTAAGGGGTTTTTCAGTGGCTATGGGACGGTAGGTATATAATGTCCAAAGGAAAAGAGGGGTTAAAAACACCAACATGGAAAAATCAATGCACATTTTTTTTTTTGAAATTTGATTTGAAAGGAAATAGAAACACATATTTACAAGGGAATGAATGTGTGATGAATGAAAAGTGAGGGATATAGAAAATGGAATAGGTTGAGATGATGGAATATGTACAACATGGAAGACTTCCAATAATGGCACAATACAAGATGATTCAAGTGTTCTTTTTTTTTTTCTCTTTTTGCTCTTTTTTTTCGAAAGTTGTGCTTGAAATAGGTCTCACAGTCATCTCCCAACCCATGCTTGATCTCCACATGGAACTAATTTATAACATGAACAAAGGTTGATGATGAATGATTTTTGACCCACCCAAGACACAACCCATTCCCTTTTTTTTTATTTTTTTCATTTTTTTTGAACACTTTTCAATGACTTTTGTACAAATGAAAATTACACATATACAACCCAAAGCTCACAGAATTACAACCTCTCCCCCACACTTGAATGGAAGCTTTCCCTCAAGAATATGATGACACATTGGAAATCAATGAAAGTACGCCCAAAAATGAAGTCTATTCCCCCCACACTTAAATTTCAATAAATTGTACAATGAAAATCCATGAAGATGTTGGGTGGGACAAGGTATTAGGCTTGTAATGTGGCTATCAAAAAAAAAAGGTTTCATAGGCTCAAAGGGGCTTTCAAAAGTAGGATCAATGTAAGGGTAACGGGAGGCTATTTGGCTATTCTGATTCTCATGTGGCTTAGAAAATGCCTCTATCATATTAATGCACACAAAAGATGGAAATTCAGCTCGAAGGTCCACAAACTCAAGACTCACAATCAGTGGTGAAGACACACAATGAAAAAGATGGCCATAGATGACCTTGGCATGAAGGCTAATGTTATTCCTCACGGTAGGGGAGAATCATTTTCCACCAAAAATTGTTCATTCAAAATGTTTGTTATTGACACAAAATTGTTTACCCAAGTTTGAGAAAAAAATTCAATATATTTGAGTTTAAAACAAGCCTTTTGACTCCCCAAAATGGTTGGACAAAATTTCAATATTGGATGATGAGTAATTATGACACCCCTTTTTTTCAATTTTCATTTGTTTTTAATTATTTTTTTTTAAATTTTTTTATTTTTAATGACAGATCCACACAAAAGAGAAAATAGAAAAAAGGTTGTGGAACAATGTTGTAAAAAAATGAGAGGGAGAGAGGAAGAAGAAGAAATAGAGAGAAGAAGAGAGGGAAGAGAGATTGAGGAGAGATAGAGTTAAAGGGAAAGAGGTGCCCCCTGGTTTGGATTTGGCGGGTCTTCATCCAGTGGTGGTTCTATTGAAGTGGATGGGGTTTCGATGGAAGTCGACGTGGTTCCTGGATTGTGAGACCTCTCATGGTGATGCTTTAACCAGTGTCCATTTACCGTGAATGTTCTTTTTGAAGAAGGGTCTTGGACTTGCACTGCACCAAATGGGTAAACGTTAGTAATAACAAAAGGACCTTGCCAATGAGAATTAAGCTTACCTGGGTGAAGTCGAAATCGAGAATTGAAGAGCATTACCTTCTCACCTTCATGAAATACCTTTCGAAGAATGTTCTTGTCATGGAGTGACTTTGCCTTTTCTTTGTAGAGAATGGAGTTCTCATACGAATCGAGTCGAAGCTCCTCCAATTCAGTCAACTGCAACAATCTTTCTTCACCAGATTTTTCACAATCAAAATTACAAGTTTTGACAGCCCAAAATGAATTATGTTGGATTTCAACTGGTAAATGATAGGCTTTACCAAAAACTAGCCTAAATGGAGACACCCCAATGGGTGTCTTATAGGCTGTTCGATAGGCCCAAAGTGCTTCACCAAGTCTATCGGGCCAGTCTTTTCTTGTGGGCTTAACAATTCTTTCAAGCACTCTTTTCACTTCTCTGTTAGAAAGTTCAGCCATTCCATTTGTTTGAGGGTGATATGCAGTGGATGTTTTATGTACAACCCCATTCTTTTTCAAAAGTGACTCCATGGTTCTATTACAGAAATGAGTTCCTAAGTCACTTATCAAAGCACGTGGTGTTCCGAATCGATGGAAGATATGGGTTTTGAGGAACTCACTCACAGTTTGAGCATCATCTTTCCTAGTGGGTTTGGCCTCGACCCACCTAGAAACATAATCGACCGCAAGAAGAATGTATGAGAATCCATTGGAAGGGGGAAATGGTCCCATGAAATCGATGCCCCAAACATCGAAAAGCTCACAGAAGATTAATGGCTTTTGAGGCATTTCGTTTCTTTTGGAAATTGTGCCAAACTTTTGGCAAGTGGGACATGATTGACAGAACTCGTGTGAGTCCTTGAAGAGTGAAGGCCAAAAGAATCCAGAATATAGGACCTTTCGAGAAGTCCTTTGTGGTCCAAAGTGTCCACCTCCAGGCATTGAGTGGCAGAATTCCAAGATGGAGGATTGTTCAGTTTCATCAACACATCTCCTAATTACCATGTCAGCCCCAGTTTTCCAAAGTTTATTATCTTCCCAAAAATAATGATTTGAATCACTTATCATCTTTTCTTTTTGTTCTTTTGAAAAATATTCAGGGAAAACACCAGAAACCAAGTAATTGACAATTGGGGCATACCATGGTAACTTTGGAGTGAGAGATGAGAGGTGTTCAGTTGGAAATTCAGGATCAATTATTTCAGAATGAGAAGAATTAGAAATTCTACTCAGGTGGTCAGCCACAGGGTTTTCTTTTCCAGGTTTATCTTTTATCACAAGGTCAAACTCTTGGAGCATTAAAATCCATCTTATTAGCCTTGGTTTGGAATCACTTTTCTTAAGTAAGAACTTTAATGCTGAGTGGTCCGTGAAGATGATGATTTTGGCACCTAAGAGATAGGGCCGGAATTTATCCAAGGCAAAAACCACATCTAAAAGTTCTTTTTCAGTCACAGTGTAGTGTGATTGAGTTTCATCCAATGTTTTTGAGGCATAAAAGATGACATGAGGAATGTTTTCTCTTCTTTGACCAAGAATAGCCCCAATGGCCCTATCAGAAGCATCACACATCAATTCAAATGGTAAGGACCAATCTGGGGGTTGGATTATTGGAGCATATGTGAGAGAAGATTTGAGTTCAATGAAGGCTCTCTTGCAAGCCTCATCAAAATTGAATGTGACATCATTTTGAAGTAAACAAGTGAGTGGGAGGGAAATCTTGCTGAAGTTCTGAATGAATCACCGATAGAAACCGGCATGACCAAGGAAGGACCGAATGTCTCGAACTGATTTGGGTTCAGGAAGTGATTGGATCACCTCAATTTTGGCCCGATCAACTTGGATACCCTCTTGAGAAATTATGTGCCCTAGAACAATCCCATTTGAAACCATGAAGTGACATTTTTCAAAATTCAGCACAAGGTTGCACTTGACACACTTTTGAAGGACCAAAGAGAGTGAATGTAAGCAAGATTCAAATGACTCTCCATAAATGGTAAAGTCATCCATGAAGACCTCCATGAAATTCTCAATGAATTCAGAAAAGATACTCATCATACACCGCTGGAATGTTGCAGGAGCATTACAAAGGCCAAAAGGCATTCGCCTATAGGCATAGGTTCCAAAGGGGCAAGTGAATGTGGTCTTTTCTTGGTCTTGAGGTGTGATTGGAATTTGGAAGTAGCCGGTGTAACCATCAAGAAAGCAATAGTGTGACTTTCCGGCCAATCTCTCAAGCATTTGGTCAAGGAACGGAAGTGGGTAGTGATCTTTTCGTGTTTCAGCATTCAATTTGCGATAATCGATGCACACACGCCATTTGTTTTTCACTCGAGTTGTAACTACTTCTCCATGTTCATTTGTGACAACTGTTATCCCGCCCTTCTTAGGAATGACTTGAATTGGACTAACCCATTCACTATCAGAAATTGGGTAGATAATACCAGCTTGAAGAAGCTTGGTAATCTCTTCCCTAACTACCTCAAGTATGAGTGGATTGAGTCTTCTTTTAGGTTGCCTAATTGGTTTGGATGATTCCTCTAGATGGATGTGATGCATGCAAAGGGCAGGGTTGATTCCTGGAATATCCTCTAGGGTCCAACCTAAGGCATTTTTGTTTTCTTCTAACACTTGAACAAGTTGGGACTCCTCAGTTTCAGAAAGTGAAGCAGAGATAATGACAGGGTAGGAGGGATTATGGAAAAGGAATGCATACTTGAGGTGTGAAAGAAGTGGTTTTAGATCAGTTTCAGCCTTGATTTGAGAGCTAGACAAGTTAGGAGAAGGAGAAGGGATTCCAAATGGTTTTGGATCATTTTCCTCAACACTGTCCAAGGTGGAGCAGTAGAGATCAGATTTGATGTGGGATTTAAGAGAGTTTTCAAGTTCCTCTAGATTGATGGAGTCTATGAATGAAAGTTCCACATCAACTTCACCATTTATGACTTTGTTAATCATGGTGCAGATTTCACAAGATCCTTTATCATTAGAACATGAAGAACATGGTGGATTGGGGTTCGATTGAATCTTAGAAGTGTCCTCAAAATAATGGATTGAGAATGCAGAGTGATCCTCAGATGGGTATCACATGGCTTGGAAAATGTTGAACTTGACCAGTTGGTCACCAAATTCCATGGATAAGATGCCTGAATGGACATCAATCTTGGTTCTCGCAGTCATGAGGAATGGTCTTCCTAGAATTAGGGGAGATCGAGAAGAGGTCGTCTCACCTTCCATGTCAAGGACATAGAAATCAGCTGGGAAGATAAGATCATTGACCCGAACAAGAACATCCTCAATTATCCCCTCAGTACTGGCAGTGCTTCGATTGGCTAATTGAATGACAACACCCGTTGGGTGCAAGGGACCTAGACCAAGGTTGGAGAAAATGGATTTGGGCATGACATTTATTGAGGCTCCAAGGTCTATGAGTGCATCATCAAAGTTGGAACTCCCTATTTGACATGGAACCGTGAAGGTCCCTGGATCTTTGCACTTCATGGGAATGGACTGTTGGGTTGAAACATTTTCAATGTTCCTAAGTTGCCTCTTATGGGTGCACAATTCCTTAAGAAACTTGGCATACTTAGGGATTTGTTTGATGGCATCTAAGAGGGGGATGTTCACTTCAACACGTCTAAACATGTCAAGCATTTCAGGATCAGGTTCAAAGGACTTCTTAGGCTTGGAGATGGCTTGAGGAAAAGGAATTGGGTTCCTTAGAGGAATGGAAGGAGGTGAAGGAGTGGATTCAAGTTCCTTTTCCAGCTTTTTGTTCTTTTCATTTTCTACATCGAAAGGGGAGGTAAAGGAATCAGCATGGGGCATAGCAATTTGCTTTCCCGATCTAAGTGCAATTGCACTTACATTACCCTTAGGGTTGGGTAATGGTTGAGCTGGGAGTTGGGATGAATTGGATGGTTGTTGCTGGCTAAGGTGGGATGCAAGTTGACCTATTTGGGTTTCAATGTTCTTGAGGCTAGAACGGGTGAAGGAAGCAAGATCCTCTACATCACTTTCCCATCGTTGTTTAGAAGAAGAGGCTTGTCCCAAATTGGGTTGGCCTTGATTTTGGTTCTTGGGAAAGCGATTGTATTGGGTGGGGAATTGGAAAGGCTCGTTAGGATAGTGGAATCCAGGAGGAGGATTGTTCCTTTGGGGTTGAGCAACAAAAGGATAAGGTTGATGGATGTTACCACCAATTTGACCATATTGAAACTGGTTTGGATTTTGATGAGGGAACTGAGGAGGATGAGAAATGGGATTACCATACCTCAGAGGTGGGTTAAAGGTAGAAGAGAAGGGCTCAGAGTGGGGTTGGTTGAAGTTTCTAACAAACTGACCTGATTGTTGAGGGTTGAAGTTTCGCTGAGCATATGCCGCATTGAGCTCCATTGGACTAGATGAATCAGATGGATCATCTTGAAGTTGTGGACATGTGTCAGTTGGATGATATGGAGAGTTGCAGATTCCACAATTCTTGATAGGTCCAGGGAATAGTGACTGTGGAGAAGATGAGGTTGGGGCTTTGGTAGCCACCGCTAGTTGACGCACAAGACCTGTAAGTTCACTCATCCACTCAGTCATCTTGTTGGGCTCTATGGATTGATTCTCTTGGGCTTGTTTCACTTGAGCATGTGCTCGAGTATGGAATTGCTGCGTGTTTGCAGCCATGTTACTTATGAGATCTCTTGCAGCTGCAGGAGTTTTGTCAACAAGAGCACCGCAACTTGCGGCATCAATGAGAGTTCGCTCCATAGCCAATAACCCCTCATAGAAGTATTGGATCAGGAGTTGGTCGGGGATTTGATGGTGTGGAAAAGTTTCCAGAAGCTTTTTGAACCTCTCCCAATACTCATGGAGTGATTCATTAGGGAATTGACGGATGCCGCTTATTTCCTTTCGGATAGAAGCTGTTCGGGAAGCGGGAAAGAACTTCTCAAGGAAAAGTCTCTTCATGTCAATCCATGAGTTTATGGAACCAGGTGGGAGGTAGTAGAGCCAAGACTTGGCAGAATCCGCTAGGGAAAAGGGGAAAGCTCTAAGCTTGATTTGTTCTTCAGAAACCCCTTGAGGCTTCATGGTAGAGCATACTACTTGGAACTCTTTAAGGTGAAGATGTGGATCCTCACCGGCTAGCCCGTGAAAATGAGGGAGAAGATGAATCAAAACCGATTTGAGTTCGAAGTCAGCTTCAACGTTTGGATATTGAATTCCAAGAGGTTGGTAATTCATATCAGGGGTAGCAAGTTCTTTTAGGGTTTGTTCCCTAGGATTGGCCATTTCAATTTCAACTGGTTGGATGAGGATTGGTTCTTGAATTATTTGAGTATCTCTTATGTTCCTCCTAAGTTGGCGAAGTGTTCGCTCAATTTCAGGGTCAAACAAATCCGAGGGATTGTTTGGAAGGCTACGGGGCATTCAGAGAGATTTTGGAAGAAAGAGGAAGACGAGTTTTTCTTTGTAGTTTTTTTTCAATTTTTTTTTAAACTTTTGTATTTTTTTGGGTTTTTTTTACAATAACCAGAAACTAATGAATACTTAAAGCACCATCCTCGGCAACGGCTCCATTTGAAAGTGCGGCCGATTTTCACCTATCGACCGTTCAAGGTTCTGGTGCTCTGCTAATGTGTATAACAGTACTCGGGTCGAATCCTCGGCGATGATACTTTTTAGTAGTCGTTTGTTTTTAGTTGATTGTATTTTGATTAGGGGGTTTGTTTGCAGAGCTTAATTTAAATGATTTATGGATGATGTTTGATTTACCAAATTGATAAAGATTGGGGTGAGTTCATCATTAGGTTAGTTAAGCTTGTGATATCCTCGAGCTTTGCTTTATATTGCATTTAAATTAACACCCATGTCACAAGATGATGTTGATTAGAATTATTAAGTGCTAAGGATTTAAACCAAGACTTAACTTAACTTAAGGTTATAATCTCAATCAGATCTTATTTATGGTTGTGTATTTATGGTTCCAATAATCCATGGAAACCACATGTTAAACAAAACAAGTCATTAATCCATGACATGTTAAGTCCAACATACACAATGTTAATTCAAAGAATATTCATCGAGCAGAAGCTCTCAATCACTTAACATACCTAAATTATAACTCACCCCAATGAGAGATTTACTCATCCATTTGGGTGATTAATAATCTGGTTATAAAGATTATGATTATAAATTAATAAGAGAAGAAAAATAAAGGGATAAGAAAAGAGTGGTACGTCGACACACACACACGAACAATGATGATAATTAAAAACGAACTTTCGATTGAATGAGGAAGCTAAAGAAGGGAAGGGGATTGAACTGAATTTAAACTATTTTAAGAAAATTAATATTAAAATACAGAAGGTGGAAGAGAATAAGAGATATTGAAGAAGTAACTTGCACTAAAACAGAATTACAAAGAAAGAGAATTACAAGATTACAAAAATGAAGAACACAAAAGTAAGTGAAAAGAAAGAGAGGAGGAAAGGTCTCTCAAGTGTAAACTTGAGTATGGCAGGTCCTCCCAAGCCTTTTGCAAAGATTTGGTCGTGCCAATATGATCTCCTCTCTTCTGAAATGCCAACCCCTCTCAAGGAGAGAAGGGGAGAGTATTTATAGCCCAAGGAGTGGACTGTTTGCATTCCCAATCTGTCCCTCCACTTGCATCGCCAATTTGGCAATTTAGACAGACGAATCATCAAATATCTCCTTCTTCAAAGTTGTATACAATAATGTTGGCCGACTACTCTCAAAATTTGGAGTCATTTTGAAGTAAGGATAAAACGTTATGGCCGGTTGCATAAACAAACTTAAACTGTCCATTTCAATCCAGTCTTTTTGAAGTCCATAATGTGAAAGGGTTTTTTAATATTAAGATGCCTTCAAATCCGAATGGTTTCTTCAACAGAGTCGGCCGTCAACATCTCCTCTTTCACACTGCAAAATCTCAGCTCGCTTGGATGATTACATCAGGAGATATGTCATGCATACTATACTGATTTTCATTCTCGGCCAGAATGGTGGGCTGGACTTCAATGATTTATTTGGGCCCCTTGTACTTTGATTTGGGCCATGAAATTTTTATCCAAGATGACATGTAGTGTCCCCCGAATTATGGTGGAGATTTAAGGTTTTTGGATATCGGTATTGAGCCCAGTAAATAAATCTTCATGGATGGTCCAGTTTGTTCACAGATTCTTTGGTCTTGTTTGTGAGGACCATATGACCCTTCAAATGGCAGAATTGGCTCATGGTTCCTTCTAATGAAATGTTTTATATTGAAATTAGAATCCTAAAAAACAAGAACCACACAATTTGGATCAGTATAGTGATATTTATAATTAAAACATTAAACTGACTCAATTTGACTACTTCTAAAAATGCTCAAATATTATACTTAATATTAAAACATTAATATTTCACACAAATTATGCACATTTCATATAAAATAAGTAAAGGGGGAATATAATAATTCATGAAAATATTAATTACATCAAATTTATTACCATATTAAATATTAATTCTATCAAAATAATCATAATGCACAAACATTGATTACAATAATTAGTATAGGTTATATATTTAGCTTTATCTGTTGATAAATTAACTACTAATTATCTGTGAAAGCTCTAATAAATTATAATTTTTTCTAATAAGTTTCCCAATCCAAGGGTACTCGTTTTAAAAAATTTCATTGTCTAAAATAAGAATCGAAATAGATAAACAAATAAAAACAATTCTATCCAGAATAAAACAATCTAGGATTTTTATATCCTTTAATAAAAGTAATTATTATTTTAATAGTATTTTAGTGATATTATCTTGGGATAGTTATAAAAATATCAAGTATATATGAACTACATATAATATAAATTCTATATTTAGTTAAATAAATTAAACCACTTATCATACATTTAAAAAGTTTAATATCAACAAATTTTCTATTAATATCTAAATCCAATTTACAATTAGTACTTCTAGGGGTACTAAAATTCTTATAAGAATCAAGTCCAAATATTTTAACTAATTGTATATAATAATTTAATTGATTCAAAAATATTCCATCATTCATTTGATAGATCTTAAGACATATAGATAATATTAATTTTCCCATGAGAATCAAATCAAATTATTCAATCATTAAATTAGAAAATTCTTGACAAATTAATTAATTAGTTTATCCCAAAAATATATCATCAATATAGATTTGATTAATTAAAATTTCATTTGAAATATTATTTATAAACAAATTAGGATCTACTTTTACTATATCAAAACCATTATTTAATAAAAATGACGATAGTCTATCATAACATTATTTAAGATCTTTTTTCATTCCATATCATTATTTTGATTGTTTAAAAACATGATTATTAATTTTTTGTGTTCAAACCCTTGAGGTTATTTAACATAAAATTGTTAAAGAAACTATTTATGAAATAACTTTTAATATCCACTCAATATAATCTAAAACCCTGAAAGGATGAAAACTATAATAGATTATATTATATTCAACTCTATAAACTAGTGAAAAAATATTCATCAAAATATATACAATGTTCTTGAAAAAAAATAATCAATAGTTCTTGAATTATTATTTATCATTTGTCTGGATTCATCCAATTCGTTTCTAGAAACATTAATTCAAATAAAAATTTTATATTTTGGGGGATCAACCAAAGTATAAAAATTATTTATAGTAAACGTATTAAGTTAATTTTACATAAAAACAAACCTATAAACAATTTATAATTCTTCATTATTATCATTAGGTATATATTCAGAACCAAATTATAATATCTGTAAAATTTAAAAATGGATTTCCTAGTATTAATACCAAAATTAATATTACTAACAACATTATCAATAATTTAATATTTAAGAGTTTTCTAAGATCTAGGATCAAATTGAGGAGGATTATTCTCCCCCTCAATATATAAATTGTTTTAATTTTTATCTACTCTAAAATTAAATTCCCTATATTCTTATTTAATATGATCTAAATATGAATTATGTTTCACGTTTTAGTCATCAAATTTTGCATGGACATATTATTATATATTATAGTTACTTTATCATAAACATTATTAGCCTTTATGATATTATAGAAACTATAAAAAATTCATTTATAACATTTATCATCAAATTTATCCAAATTATCATTAGTAATTAAGATAAAAATTTACATTAAAAAACTCTAAGATAACAAACTCAAGGTTTATTTCATTTATATAACTTATAAAGGGTTTTTTCTAATATGTATAATAATAATTCTATTTTAAATTTAACAAGTGGTAAAAATAGCTTTAATAAAAAAAATACTTAGGTAAACTATATTCACTTAACATAGTTCTATCAATTTTAATTGGGGTTCAATTATTTGTTTCAAGAACTCTGTTTTACGAAGGATTCCTAAGTGCTAAAAATTATGTAAATAACCATTATTTTTAAAAAATACATCATAATATTCCTTCTAAATTTTACATCCATTATCACTAAGAATAGATACAATCAAAAAATATTTCTCATTCATTAATAAATTACATAATAGTGTACATCTAGATAAAGTTTCACTTATATGAGAGAGAATTTATACCCATGTGAATTTTCTATAATCCTTTACAATAACTAATCTGTTACTTTTTCCAATAAGACTAGTATTATATGTATGAACTAACAAGTTAGGATGAACTAAATATAGACATCATTTGGAGTTCAATTCCTTACTATCCTAAATTGTACATAGTGTTTTTTTTGAATTTATGAAAGAATAAAAAACATAAGTCTTATTTTCCTCAATCCTAGTAACTTTAGTAATTTTTCATGTTTAGAAATTTTTTAAAATAATCTAAAATTAACACGGCCTTGTCTCTGTTTCAAAATTATATAATAATTATTCACAGTATTCAAATTCTTAACATTTTAAACTATTATCTCAATAAGGTTAAGAGAGTATATATTTTAATTTCATTTAGCAAAAAAAATAAATAATTATATTTAAATACTAATTTTTTTTCATTTTAAAATTTAACATTCATTCCATAATCACATAATTGAGATATTCTAATTATGTTATGGTGTAATCAATTAATAAATAAAACATTATAAATAATAGCGGAGTTAGAAATAAAAATTTCACAAAACCTTTTTACTTTTCCTTTGGAATCAACTCTATGTTTTAGAGTGCTACCAAAAATTTGTTTTATGAAATAAATTTTAAGGGTTCTCTAGTGATATATTGATATTAGTATGTGAATCTTATTTCAAGTCACTAGATTGAGGTTAGTGGATTCAGGTTGCTGGATTTAATTCACTAGAAAATGGTCAGTGGAAGTTGGTCTTCTTTGTGTGTATTCAGTACTGGTAGAATCTTCTCTATGAGGAAGTGGAACCATACAAAATTTTCATATGTCAAATAATTCATGAAGATATAGAAAGCATTGAAAATAGAAAACCAGTAAATGGTGTCTCTATAAGTGTTCACTATATAAAGTGGTTCTTGTTAATGGGTTATTGACGATCACTAGTCACTTACCAAATGGTTTCATTTCTATTAAATTTAAAAGGGACTGTAACCTAGATTAGAGGATTATCATTCATATAAAAGGTATATGGGGACCTTTTGAATAGTGTACCCAATATTGGAATAGTAGATCATCAATGTTCATAGTGGATTGTAATTTTTACATTGATTTCAATCAAATTAGTTAATTACAGAATCATATTATCTATAATGAATGCTTATTGACTCTCTTATTCATATTGTTTGTTTTTATTTTAGTTCTAGTAATATAAAGGTAGAAGAAATGTTTCTTTCATGCATATAGGACTCATTATCTAAATTTAATTAATCTATTGTCTTCTTTAATACTTTATGTTCTTTCATTGGTTTTATTTCCACAAGTTTTATTTTCCATATGTATGATTGAGATATTTCATGTATTTGTGTGCGAGGATCGAATTTTTACTGTAGCTAAGGTCCATTGACTTAAACCTTTTCTAAAATTATTCGAGGTAGAATTTTCTAGAAGATTGGGTATTGTTTTTCAAAAAATCCAGTGTGTGAAAATCATATGGATTTAATATCCTGGATCTTGTGATTTTATGGTTCCCACTCCTCCCAACAAGTAGTATCAAATCCATGACCTATAGTTTAGTTTTTTCTCAAAATTATCATAGAATTATAATTTTTTTCACTCTTTCCTTGGATGGTATTTCATTTTTAGTTGGAGTTTTTCATTAGCATAATTTATGTCATAGAATGAAGTGAAATAATTTATTGATAAGTTTTATGGAATGTATTTTGGATTTTGGATAATAAAAATGGAGGATCATTTGATTCATTGGACCTCGATTCTCCACTTACTGATGTTTTTTTGAAGAATATGGAAAAGTAGGAATGGGAACTGGAGGATAGGTAGGTTCTTAGGTTGGTTCAGATTTTATTTAAATTAATTTTTTCCTTCAAGATCTTTTAACTGAAGATAATGTTATAGATTACAAAAGCCTTAGAATATATGTACAAGAAACCATGGTAGTTGATAAAGTATTCATGATGTAGTAATTTTTTAGCTTACCATTATTATAATAAAGACCAGCATAAGATCATATGGATGACTTCAATAAGATGTAAGGGCATCAAGAATCTATGAAAGTGGATTTCAAGATAGTTTTATGGTAAATTCATTCATTATCAGAACTCTGGGATATGATGGTGACTACTATTGGAAACTCTATGGGAAATCCTAATATTTTATTTGAGGATATTCAGAATTTTATCCTCAATAAATAAATTCATTAGAGGGAAGTCCAAGAACTTTTTAGTAGTGATCTTAATGTTGATGTATTATTATGGTCACCCAAAAGAATATATTATAAGAAATCATCAGAAAATAATTCTATAGATAGAATCCAAATCAATTCAGTTTTCCCTAGTTTTACATACAAAAATTAGGGGAAAATGGAAAACCACAATAAGAATAATAGAAGTTCTGAGGATAAATTTTTAAGGTTATAAACTTCTATAAGTTCAAATCCCATTGATATAATGGAATGTGGAAACATCCTATTATTGAGTTTTAATACTATAATAGATGTTTGGGTGACTGAATCGTGAAAATATTTTCATTCAACTAGTGAACATGGATCCGTGGTCAATTATATTTCAGTAAAATTTGGTAGAATTAATCTAGAAAATGATAAAGATCTGGAAGTTATCTGAAAAGTATATGTTATCATTTGAATGAATAATGGAGGATTATTAAAGATCACATAATTAAGACATATTCAAGTTATTTAAAAGAATATCATATGAGTTCGAAAACATGATGAGGTAGGCTATGGAACCACTTTTTATAATAGAGTATGAATAAATACTTGTAAACCCATAGTGGTTTCACAATAAGTAAAGGATATAAATATTTACTTAACTTGGATTATATATGGAAGTATGGTTTCTAGAGGTATAACTTTCAATGAGCTAGAGGTTTGGAACTACAGGCTTCGTCACCCTAGTTAAAAGTGTATTAATGTCATAAAGGATAAAATCATATTGAATATTGATAAAATTGAAAATGAAAATTGATAAATTTTCATTATTGAGAAACAAATAAGGTTTTACTTCAATTTAGATTAAAATAATCCTAGATATTGAAAGTTATAACTAGTTCACATAGACGTATGGGGTCCTTCACCAATTTAGTCAAGTGGAGGTTCTGTCTACTTTGTTACTTTCATTTATGACGACTCTTAATAATTGTCGGTTTACTTTATAAATTATTAGTCCAATGTTTTTTAATAATTCATTTAATGGAAATACATAGTGGAAAGAAAAATTGATCGGAACTTTAAATTCCAACATTTTGATAATAATGGTGTGTACACCAAATATTAATTTATTTGTAAGAATAGGATATAGAATAAGAATACAATTCCTTGTGGGCCAAATTAGAATGAAATGGATCAAAGGTTGAATCAAAAAATGACTAATAATTATTTAATCATGTGATTATAATCAATAATTATGAAGGTAATTTTGTTAATGGAACATAACATAACACTGAACCTTGATAATATGAGTCTTGTATCATTAGTTGTGAAGGATCTTATGGAGGATTTGGGATATAGTAAATGATTTAAAATTAGATATATTACAGTCTATGAAATCTTTTACTATGTTCATTTTAACTCTAATGATAATATAAAATCGATATAAAATCCAAATCAAATTTTCTTATTGATCATAGATATAGTGATTTTGAATTTTGGTTATAGGATAAAGGAGACAAATAATCTAGAGAAGTGATATTCTCTTTAATGAGAATGTTTTGTGGAAGGATTGGAAATTAGTGTGAAAATAATTTGAGGGAAATAAATGGACTATAAATGTTTAAGATGATTTAAGTAATCAAATCATATGATTTATTATTCCAAATAAATCTGATATTAGTACTAAAATTCCATATGTGAGGTCCGAAAAAAAATATTCTAAAAATTTCAAGGGAACTAAATCTCAAGTCAGAGAATCAAAATATAGAACCCCCAAAGTAAGATCAACACCATATAATTCAACAAAATCAATCTAGTTGATAATGTCAGCCAAAATTAGAAAACTATTTTGGAGAATTGGGGATGAATTCAACTTTATTATTTTAATGATATAGGGGAACCCGATTTACTAGAGGAATCTAAATCACTCAGTGACTTATAAAAATAAAAGTCATCGATAAATGAATCAATTTCTTCATTAAATTTTAACAAAACATTAGAATTAAATAATATTCTAGAAGGGAAATGAGAACATGATAATAAGTGGGTTTACCATTTAAATTAATAGGTTTATAAAAATATAAATTTCAAATCAGGGTTTTTTGTAAAGGGATTCCAATAAAATGAAATATTTGAATTTTAAAAAAAATGCATTAGTAGTTAAACATGAAAATATAAAAACAGTACTAAGCATGGTGGAATCAGAAGGTTTGAATCAATAACATATAGATTTAAATAAATCATTCCTTTATGGTGATTTAGAGAAATAAATTTACTGAAGAAACTAATAGGTTTTCCAGAAGATTGAAATTCAAACATAATTTATAATTTGAAGAAAATACATTATGTCTTGATGCAAGCATTATGGAAATTAAATAATAAGTCTGAAAATTTTATATTGGAATATGGATTCAAAATATGTAATCTATATCCTGGTTGTCAATAAATGTAATTGAATGATTGTACATTTATCATAATTTTATTATATTTCTATGACATGTTTTTGGCGGGTTTGTAGATTTCAAAAATTTAGGAGATAAAGCATAAGTTGTGAAAAATATTTGAAATGAAATATATTGTGTTGATCAATAAAATCATGGTTATGGGGATTGAGAAGAATAATAATATCCAAAACTTGATTTTATATAATAAATAGTACATCCGGGATATTTTGGAAAAGTTTAGAATGGTTGGATGCAAGCCATTATCAAACTATTTTGTCAGACTCTTTATCTTTTTCCAAAAAAAACCTGCACTAAAAAATGTTGATGTCTAATATATAGATTAGGTTACACTCACATTGGTGGGGGGAATCATGATGTATGTAATAGTTTATAATTGGTTGTATATTATATTTCTAGTGTGATTTTTAGTCACTTTATGTTGAACCCAAAAAGGAATACTTGGAATATGTCAGTGGATCATCTGATTCATGAATGTATTAGAAGATACTATTTGTGATTTTGGGAGGAAGATCCATTATATGGTTTTTTGGATTCACACATAATTTGAGAATCAGACACCCAAAATAGTATCATTATCTTCATTCTTACCTATAGAGGAGAATTGATAACATGGAATTCATGAATAAATAATATTGTTAGTCTAACTACAATGGGAGCATATTATGGGGTTTTAATGTATGTATGGAACGAGTTTGTCTTGATGAAGTGTTTTTGAAGGATCTTGGAAGTAGGTAGTAAAGAGGAGTTTTATTAGGTGATAATTAGAGTGAAATCAATTTGTCTTAGAATCCCATTTCATTCTAGGGTAATTCCTATTGTGTAGAATTAATACTTCATCATAAATATTCTAGTAGATAAGTTATTAGATATTTAGAAGTGAGATATATTTAAAACTCTTTTGGACATGTTTACTAATGTGTAAGTTCAATAAATTTGGACGTAACTTTGTGTCTCCATGTGAATTGGGTGAATTAAAATAGACCAGATATAACTTCATGTTATTGAAAAAGTTAGGGAGTTTACAAAGGATTTTATAAAATAGTCCTCCAATGGGAGATTTTTTTGTTTGAATCTTGTTTTAAGTCACCTGATTCAGGTTAACCGATTATGGTCACTATAAGATGGTTAGTGAAATATGGTCTTCTTAATGTGTAGTTAGTGGAAATAGAATCTTATATGGGTGGAAGTGGAACCATCAAAAGTTCATAAATTTTAATAGATTCATGGAGGTTCATAATTTTTAGATAATAGAAAATTCTATAACGAAATATTTTGAAGTGTTAACCAAAGAAAGTGGTTGAGGTCAATGGGTTACTAGTGATGAACAGTCACTTACCAAATAGTGGCATCTCCATGAATGTTGGAAGGAATTATAGATGGGAAAAATATGATAATTACTATAAAATGGATATAGTGACATTCTGAATAATTTACCTTTGATCAAAATAGTTTATCATTAAAGTGAACAGTGGATTATAATACGTACATTTATTCTGACCATATTAGTGAATTATATAAGCATGTTCTAGATAATTAATAATTACTAACTTTATTTTGTTAGTTTTCAGTATTTCCTATAATTATTATGAATATAAAGTAAGCACTTGTGTTTATCTCAAGCATGTATGACTCATTTTTTGAATCATGTAAATCCCTTATGTTCTTTAAATCATTATATACTTTTGTTGGTAATATTTTATTTGGATTTACTTTCCAAGTGTGTACTTATGAGCATGCTTGTATGTGTGTGCAAGGATCGATATTATGAGGTTGGTAGGGTGCACTGACTTCCTACTTTCGATATGCTTTTTCAAGGAAGGATGCTCCATAGGATTGGGATCCACAATGGAGAACCATAATCAAGGAAATTTTGATGGATTTAAGGTCCAAGTTCTAGAGATCTCATGGTTATAACTCTTTTCAACATCCTAGATAATCCACCATCCATGTACCATATATCATTCTAAAAACTAACAAGTCATTTTTCCTAAAAAATTAATTAGTAGAGGGTATTTTTACCCAAGTTACTTTGGGTCCAATTGGATTTGTAAAAAAAATTAGGTACCCATAAAAATTTAAAATATGTATTAAAAGGTACATTTGAAGATAAATATTTGGAAATATAAGTATTTTTATATCCTAACCAATATTTAAATGTTTGTAAATATTCATTATCATAGTATCCCTTCATAATAATCCTAAAATAAATAACAATATAAAATAAACCATTTGAAATTTTCACCAAAATAATATTGATACATCTCAGGTAATTTTCTATCATATTCAACTACATTTTTATTTCTATTCATCTTATTTAAAAACATCATTTTGTAATAAAAATTTATTACTGGAAAAAATGTACATAGATTTTTCTTTAGTTTTTCAACATCATCTTTCCACTTTTAATTCAACTTCTATATAGTTTTTATATCTATATAAGCCTTTTCATTGTAAGTAGAAGAAATATTTATGATTTTATTATTTTATTGAAAAAGATATTTGTTTTACATTACATGTTTATTATTATTATCTTTGAATTAATTATATTACTCTTAATCTCTAAAAATACATTTTCTTAATATATCTAATTATTATTTTAATTCATTAATAGTTTTTATTCAAATCATAATAATAATCATAAATTCTATAATAAAAACCAAAATCACTATCCTTATTTATATCTTCAATTAAACACGAGTTAGTTTATTTTATTTTCATTTTTATAATCTTCCCAAAAATCATATTCTTTGATATAACTCTATCTTGTAGTTAAATACATTTTCTCATTATTTTCAGAAAAAATTAACTTTCTATTAAATTTTCAATATTGGGTTGTCTATATTGATATTCACTTTATTTCATTATTCAAAACATGTAAAATTTAATGTTCTATGATTAAAGTTAGTGTGGCATTTCATTTCTACCATTTGATTATATTTTTGAGAGTTCCTTCTAGATTCATTATTAAAAACTTTCCTTTTAATTATTTTTTAAATGAATGTCAAAATTTAATCCATATCTTCTTTTTCACTTTCTTTAAATTTTGAATCCAAAGAGTTAGAAAAAATGATCTTAACTAATTCAAAAGATACACATTTCATTTCTATAGTTTCTTCTTCGGTTATTCTTTTCAGTTACAGGTCATACTGTAGTAGTGAAAAATCCTACCATAATGTTTTTAATCATCTATGTAATTTCTTTCATCAATTATGAGAATATTTTCCTGAAAAATATTGTGTAGAACTCACAAGACTCATTCAATAATCACATGATTTTATAGGTTCTTTCTATGATACTTCATTCAAATTACAATTATAGTAAATCTATGGAACATTTGGTTGATAGTTTCATTATATACCATCATGAAATCTAGATATTCAACATAAAGTATTCCCAAGTTTTTCTTTATAAACTTATTTGAGCTATGGTGAGTGACTTGAAAAATTCTCTAAATTTCATGATTAGGTTTACAAGTATAAGCATGACTAAAAACACTTATATTTATAGAATGGTAAGAAATAGTCATAAATTAATAATTCATAAAATATTTAGCATCATCACTTATTATAAGACAATCAGGTTAATATTCAGGTAATTTATGATATTTAACCATAGTAGTCAAATGACAAATTCTAATATTATTAAGATAATGAAGTCTTAGAAAAGTTATAGTATGTACCATCAAATTATGGTGGTTTCTGTGGTATCCATCCATTATAATAACTTTTTCTTGTCATATTAAAGAACATTTTGATAGATAGTTAATTCAATATTAAGGTTAGAACATAAAAATATACACAAGAACCAAGTATATGAAACCAGTTGTGGTATCGAGTAAAATAGTAGAGCCCAATTATCATTAAAATATCAAGATATGATATAGATCGTTATGGCCCAAATGAGATGGATGATGGTCTATTGGTGGCTGAATATAATAATTTAAAATTTTAAGAAATTAAATCAAATTAAAAAATAAATAGACACATCCAGAGGATAAAAAAATATGAACACATTGATTTTTAAAAAATTTCAGATCAAAGTGATCGTATGTATATACTTTACATTTCTCTTATCAGCGAGAGAAATGGTATGTACTATAATTAGTTGAGTTTTTAATAGGAGTCAAAAACTAATTATAGGATACCTTTTCTAATTGATGCACAATCAATATAATACTTACTTATAATGGGGGTTCACAACCCCTTACAATAATGACTTTTTACCCAGATTTATAACTAAAGCTTGCCTTGTGAGAGGTAATATAACCCAACCCTGAGTTTTTATCTTAGGATTTGAAGTTCCAAAGGATCAAATAACAACTAATAAGGGGGATTGAATTAGATGTTAAATTTTCATAAGTTTCAAGACTTTTAGAAACCTAACCCCTAAAAACTATTAATATTCATCACCTTATCATATTTCAATAAATACCCATTCTTGAAAAATTACAAATTCAAGTAAGTCACTCAAGATTTTCAATGACCTGCCTCAGTGTGAGAACCTAAATCTTTTACATAGCCACTCTTATGGGTATATGAAAATTCACTATTATAAATAATTGACTAAAACTTGATCCAAATCTAGTTATACACCTTTTACCTCTTAATAGGAATGATTATACAAAATCCATTAAATTTAAAATGGTTTATTAACAACCATTGGGCTATAAAAGAAATGATCAAAAAAATTACCTTGAAAAATCTATCTAGAACTGCAATCCAATGACCCTAGGTCTGATTGGCTCTGTCTGATTATCTAATTATGATGAACACTTGATGAACTCATTAGAGTGAACTCATTTCGATGGACTCGTTATAATGAACCCTTTTCTCAAATTGAACTTCTCAAAATCTGATCAACTACTCAGTTTGATCTTCCTCATTATGATATTCCTTATTCCATTAAGAAAACTTACATCTATCTAATATTTTAATGATATCTATATCTGGAAAGTAACTATTGCTAAAAAATTTAGTTCCCCCCCTTTGGCGCATGTGAAAAGGTTACAATGTATGAATATACTATGCATCTATTAAAAAGAATCCCAACATGGAAAAGACAAGAAATTGAAAAACTTATCCCACATACTCAAAAATAAAAACCTAAAAAATTCACTCATATTAGAACTTCATGTTTTACCACATAAACTCCTATATATTCTTCTTGAATTGTCTTAAGTTATCTTAGTAACCAGTCATCTATAACTTCCTAACTTTTCATCCGGGAAATGTAACTTCTTAGCTTATTACAATGGAACCCCAACAGCTTATAATGATAAAACATCCTCAGATCATTATGATGGAACTTCCTCATCTTATTACGATGGAACATCCTCATCTCATTCCAAATTAACTTTCCTTATCAGAGTTAGTTCTATTGAATTTCCTTATCAAATTTAGTCTGATTGACTTTCCTTCTCAGCATCATTCCAATTGACTTTACACCTCAAATTCAGTCTGATTGACTTTCCTTCTTATATTTAACCAGATAAAATTTATTCCTCAAAGTCATTCTGATTGATTTTCCTTATTATAGTTATTACAGTTGACTTTTCTCCTCAAAGTCAACCTAATTAACTTTCCTTCTTAGATTCAATCTGATCAAATCCTCATAATAATGGAATTCACATTACGATGTAATTATCAATGTGATGGAATTACTATTATGATGGAATGGTCATATTTATGGAAACTCCACTCTGTAACATTGAAATTATTCAAACCTCATCAATTATAACTCATTCAACTTCTGAAAACTTATGTGTCCATTGTATCTAGATATGATTAAAATAATTTCATGATTCCTAGAACTAACACATTCTTTAAGATTCCACCACTTCTTCAAAATATTTTATCATGAGATTTTTCATGATTTATGACATGATTGGAAAACCATTGTCTAGCTTCAGGTTATAAAGTTAATGAACTTTATGACTCATTACATAACATTATTCATTAAACTTCATCAATAAAATTATACTATCTAACTTAGAAACATCTTTCTAACGAACATCATGTCTAATCGATCTTGAAAATAATTTTGATAGATCTGATATCAATGATGTGTCTGCTCAATAACATTAACATTCTGATGAATTTTGTGAGGGGTGATTCGTAGTCTTATACTCTTCATATGGTTCTACTCAGTCTGATCCTTTGTATCTGGAAAAAACATTCTCAAAAACAAATATTTTCCCCCATTATTTTTTGGTTCATTTTTTTTAAAATTTCACCTATTTTTTAAATAAAATTATAAAATATTAGTTGTCGAAAAATACAAAAAACAATGTTAAAATAAAGTATCACAAAGGTTCTTCAGGATTCACAACCCAAAAATGATAATTATTTTGGAAGGTAAAATCATAAACCAATAACATTTAATCATGGATAAAATAAGATAAAAATAATTAAGTACATACTTAATGTAACCAATCACTATAAGTTGATATATAATAGTTGAAGCACAATAATTGGTTCTTCAAAAATGTATCAATCCATCAAGTAAAAGTAGTAGTGATTGTGAAATATTTAGTTCTTCATTAAGAGTCATCTAGTAGTTTAAAAATTAGTTTCATATGATCATTTATAAACATATTAAATTTGTAAGTTCATGTATATGGGTGTTTAGTATATTCCTTTCCTGGTTACTTCCACCATCTGGGATTGATCTCTTTAAATCGAGTATGTAATCTCTATATAATCATCTATAATGGTTATACTAATTAAAAAAAATATTAATTATAACCCGAATATTTTCTATTATTCTCATCGATATTAAAACTTCAATCATATTCCAAAAATATTATTGAACTTATTCCACGATAATAATCCTACAATAATCGTTCAAACTATTTTTGAATAACCCTATAAAACCTCCAATTTAGTTGCCCTTTATAAAATTTTAAATTTGAATCTTTATAATACCATGGACACAGATACAAATGTATAAACTTTATAATAAATAGTTTAAAATAATAATAATAATAAAGAGATAAAAAATATTCCAAAATTATAATATATAGTTTTTTTTAATAATTTAATATATATAAATATTTAAGATACAAAAAAAATGTTAGAACTTTTTTCCATAAGATAAAAAAATTCATAAGATGCAGAAATCTGAAATATATAAAAATTTCATAAGATACAAAAATTCTTAAATTAAAAAAATCCAAAATAAAGTATTACAATAGGAAATATAGTTTTTAATATATAGATTTCTATAACATGTAAAATATGTAAAATATAAATGTGTATAATAAATAATTTTCTTATGAAACATAAAATCTCATAAGTTAGCATTTTTATATGAATGAATCCATACCTAAAAAAATTTCAATATATGTTTGTGTTGTTTGATAGTTAGAAAATATTTAATAAAATATGAAAACACTAAAACAATAGTGAATAAAAAAACCATAGAAAATTATTAATACATAAGTAAATAATTCTATGAGAAATTATAATTATTCAATTATAAAACATCAGCTTATGAGTCAAAAACCAACTCTTAATGATGTGTATTTTTCTCCAAACTAGATTTATAAGAAACCTAACATATGTGAAGACTTATATTAAATATAAATACATAATTTTATTTGAAACTATAAAAAAATAAAATATATAATCAAGTAATAATTGAGTTTCATAAAAATATGATTTTGATAAAACGTTATTTTTCACAAGTCTTTAATTTTTTTAATACTTTGATATCCCATAATACTTCACACAATGTAAAATTTTGTAATTCATAAGACATTAGAATTAGATAAATTTTAAAATAATTCAAAGCATATGTTTTTTGACAAAAAGTATTTAAAGACCCAAACCGTTTTTTATTCATGTTAAAAGGAGGATTTTTTAAACATCAAAATGAAAATAATAAATTTCAAAGGAGATGGCCAATATAAAGGAAATACATTTTACAACATTAGGAAAGGATGTGAACATAAGATATGTTATAGGAAAAAAGGTTGATATATTTATATTAATGATATTTTTTGTTATCCTAAAACTATTTTGAGAGAGGAATCATACAATGTTGAAATAAAATTTGTGAAAACTCATAATTTGGATTTAGGTTATTCAATGAAGGATAATATTAAATTAATAGTGTAGTATATGTTTTCTCAAATCTAGAGATTATCTTATCCTACATATCTATCACTTTAACCTCATTTAGTATTGACCATCAACTATATGTTATACACTTTGGAGCACATGTTCTATATTATAGCGTATGAGATCATACATTATATTTTGGATATCATACATCATTATCATATGGAATTAGATTAGCTAAGGGTGTATATGCATGATATTATAAATAAATCAGTTAAAATATTCTTCCCTACTAATGAAGTGGATGAATGTTTCAAAGCATAATGAAAGCGATTAATGGATGTATAGTTTTGTTTTTCATCTGTTTAAATTGATAATATATAAATAACAAAAAGAATATATCTCAGTAATCTCTTAAAAAAGATCTTTCACAGTTAATTTATAAATAAATTTAAATAAGAATTACCTCAAATGTGTTTATCTACTTGATTGATTTTTATTTTCCCTCTTACATAATTGTTTTTTTAGTGGAAAATTAGAGCGAGGATTCCTTTATGTGTGTCTACACATGATATGTGAATGTTCAGATAATGTTCTTGGTATTATTAATGAAAACATAATGGAACCTAGAACATCACATTTTCATTCATTGATTGAAACAAGGAGTTATATTACCTTCTCGAAGATCTAGTTAGGGAGGATGGTGGGATTTTCTCTCTAGAAAATCAGAGAATTATTGAGATGTTTCATTGTACACAAAAAGTATCCCATTTCTCAAGAATTATATAATATGTATTGCAAAATCTCTTTACCATAATTTAGGTATTTCTTATCTATCTTTCCATATTACAATCTATTTAGTGTGCATTTTTTGACTCCTAAGGAAAAAATCATTTTCTAGGTAAAAAAGCCCAAAATTTGGGGATGAATGTTAGTTTTAATTAATAGATTCCATGTATAAATATGTTAATGGATTTGAGGGGTTCTACCCTTGTACAGAGAAATATAGAGTTGGTCTGGGTTTTTTTTTCATAAACTGGACATTCTACTCTCTGTTGGGGGATTACATGCCATGTAATGTGTAACACCCCAAACTTCCATGGTATGCTTCTCTTTCAATAATACGATAGCTTGCATTGTACGCAACTTCAAGATTCTAACACACCGCGACCAACCAAAGTAACCGTTATGAATAGTAATAACCACTTTTTGATATTATATTAATTTTATAATTGAAAATGGACTTAATTTTTGTATTCGAAATATCGAAATTATCCTAAGTTGATTTTTTTTGTAACTTTTTGAGAATTTCCAATTTTCTATGAATAGTAAAAAAAATACTTAAAAACAAGTTTTGTAATAAAAATAATTTATAGTGATAAATTATACTATTGAGTGGTTTTAAATTATAATTATAATATATTTTTACCATTTTATCCAATGGTGGTCATTAGAAGTAATTTCACTTTGAAATTGGACATAAACAATTGTCAATATTTTGATTCATATTGTTTCTTAAAAACACGCTATTTGTTTTGACAGCGGGAATTAATTATAAAATTAATTAATGCAACTTATATGTTTGGAATTATGTAAAATAGACATCATTTTATATTTCATAATATCAATTATATATTAGGGTGAATTTTTGGTATTTTTCTGAAAAACTTCAATTTTTGATGAATAGTGAAACCACTAAGTGGTAGTTAAAAAACTGATTTTTCGTTTAAATGAAATTTTACCACTTCTGTGAATTTAATTTCAAAAATATGACATACTTCATTTTCATTAGGAAGTAAAATGTGGTTCAATGGGATTAAAATAATTTTTGGTGTATAGTAACTTTTAAGTTCTATTAATCGCCATTAGAGGTAATTAGGGTAATTTAAGGAAAAAATGATATTATGAGAATATAAAAATATATTGACACATGTCCTACTCTTATTGTATGAGTCATGGACGACCAATAAAAACCATTGGACGATTTTTGGGACCCCATGGAGCCACTTGTGTAAGATAAAGACATTAATACCTTTTATTTAAAGTAAAAATAAAAATGTCACAAACATGTATTGTTTTACTAAAACAATTTTTATAATGGGTTATAAAAGTTATATTTTTGACAATAAATATTCATTAGAAAGATAAAAAGTTTTCATACAACATGGTATTTGTTTTATAATTTTTTGACATTAAAGAAATAAATTTATTTATGACACCGTGATGATGCAGCGATTACCTCATTAATAAACGATTTAAATTAAATGCAAAGATAAGGTAAAATATAAGACTTACACTTGTCAAAAACCTATTGGATGGGTGTATTTAGATCCCTTATCACCTTATTCTAGAAATATATAATTGTGGTACCTTTTAAATCATAAAATCACTTCATAATAATGCAACATTTCTTGACTTTCCAAGAGTACCCCTCCTCTCCTCTTATAAAAGGCCCCCACCTCTACCACCTTATTCACACCTTCAAATCCATTTTTCTCGGCCAACCTCTGCCCAAATACTCTCTCAACTTCCCTATATTACTCTTAGAAGCCTAAATTTGGGCATAAGTCTTCCCAAGGAAGCCTTTGGCTCAAATCAAATAGAGTTACCCAATTTTAATTTAATGTCTTCTCTTATGTTCTTTTGTTTTATTTTTCTTCTCCAACCCCTTAAACTATTTTTATTCCTTTATTCTGTAACAACACCAGTATATTAAATATACTAGGATTTTTTTTATGATATGTATTTGACTTACACTTACAGACACCTTCGTCTAATGGTTAAAGAACATACTGTTTCTGTGGGTGGCGAATTACTGCCTCACGAAACGATGATTGTTCAATATTCTTTTAACACCTCTCATGGTGGCCATTAAGATGTCACTATTTTTATATATTATATATATTATGTTTATGTTTTCTTTAAGATTCTGTATTTTTAATTTATGGAATAACTTTATGATTTCCATTATGGTTAAACACGATAATTTCATTTTAGGAAGTGCGGACTACCTCCCCCTCAAAGTGATTTGAATCGTTAATGCCATATGTGGGATGTATACAGGATTGAGTAAATGATATTATATATGATATTATACTAGAATTATAATATACCTTTATATAATTATGATTTCATTCCATTAAATACGAAATATAAATGAAAGTAGCGTTCATGTGTACGTACGGCTTACTGTCTCCATGAACGGTACATTTTATTTCTTACCTCTAACTGTTATGTAATTTTATAAATGCATGTATATACTGGATATATATGATACCTACATAATTTATATAATTCTGGATATAATGGAAATTTTACCACATGAACAACATGTAATTATAAGATTTTTATTTTGACTCAAGTACCAAAGATCGACAAAACGACCGTTATTAAGTTAAATAATTACATAATGTTCATAACATGGTAATAAGTGATATAAAAGGAATAATGAACTTGAAAAAGGTTCTTAAGAAAGTAGAAATTAACTCTAGATTATTATTGAGGAGTTTAAAGATCTATCGAGTCAAGTCGGACACGAGGTAAGGGAACTTCTTAACCCAATTTCTGTTCTTTGGGTTAATATCCTACTTTCAAATTATGTCATGATATTAGTATGTCCTATCTTGTATTTGTAATTTCTTTATGTGTAATTATATTGAATACACATAATAGATATATTTTATTTAAAAAATTATCTTTTTAAGGGACTTCGTTCAATCTCCTTTCATTGAGGCATATTTTGTTTTATACACAACATGCTTTTATACGGTGTATAAACCCCTTTGAATTTTATGTTTATTCAAAAAGAATTTTTTATATGATTCATTTTACTAAATGAAAAAAGGAATGTTTTTTCTTACGTATACGACGATAATGACTTCTCCGCCACTAATACTATTATTTGAGTTTTGGATTCCTCTACAAGCCATAACTTTTTTTTTCAATGAAAAATAAATACCATGTTTTTATTTTCATTTATTTTGGTATTGAAAATGGTTTTGATAATGTTTTTATTATAACAATGAGTTGTATTGATATCTTGTGATTGAAATGTGGAAATGTTATGTTTCCTTTATGCATATTTTATGTGATACGATTATGTTATGGTTTATGACATGTTTAAACCTTTTCATATAAGGAATGCATTGGACATTATAAGTGACGGGTGGAGCCCGCTATAACTCCTCGATGAATCGGTAGGTATCACGAGACAAACTAGTGTCTTGGAATAAGGCCTTGACAAAATCTTATTTGTAGTCTTGGAACGAGGCCTTGGCTACGTAGTTATGATAGTCTGGCATTATGCATTCCATCATTATGAAAGTGGTTATTGATATTGCATGTGATTATTCGACAAGTAGAATATCCATGTGAATAAGTAAATGGAATTATTTCATTTTTTCCATATTATGCTGAAGTTCAAGTTTAAAAGGCTTTTGTTTTAGTTATATATTTCCTTAAATGTTTATGTTTATTTATGAATTTTTTCACTATACTATTATCCTTACTGAGCATCTGAGCTCACCCCTTTTATGTTTTATTTTTCACAAGATGTGAAGAAATATTTTATGACTGACCTATAGTGATTATCTAAAGGGGATATTAGTGTGGACTATGGAGACCATGTTATTTTATTTTTTCATTTTATGATGTAATGTAACATTTATGAATGTATCTAGTGTTTCCAAGGCTACTAAACTAATCAGTCTTTTGAGACTTGATCTTTTGTGATCATGCCAATGTTACGAAATAATGCACCGAGTCTAAGTAACTAGGGTTGGGGCATTACAGTTTGTATGAGAGGCAGTTTAGTACTAACCATGAAAGCTAGATTTAGTAAAACATTGATTAGAGAACATAGCCCTAAGATAGACATTGAGGAAAAGTATAGAAGAACGTCCTAAAATTATGGTATTATAGATATTTTGCAAGTTTTCCGAGGCACAGATGTTCCTAGGGATAAAAACTGAAACCACCGCTTTGAGCTAGACTCGAACGGGAACCGGTGCACGACAGCGGGCCTTGCTTCACTCTTGGTTACGACACTCCCATGGTATATGCATAGGATAATTACCATTTTATTTATAAACAATTACGAAGGGTTTATGAGTATATACTTTCTCAAAGAAAACATTTTTATGATTATGGATTATATCCATAAACTGTTCAAGTTATGTTAAGTGTTTTACAATTATGGAATTATGTATTTTGATTCCTAAATTGATCTAGTTTATGCCATTGTTTAGAAATGACGCCTAGTGGAAGGAATGGAGACCTTATCAATGCACGCACTCCATAAAGGGATTGCCCTCCAGCTCAAGATAATTATAGTGGAGCTGGTGATACAACTGGGGCTGATCAACTTATCACCATACTGGGACAACTCACTCAGGTTATGAATAATAACCTTACTCATATGGAGCACCCCGATCCACAGCATGGAGGATCAATGTTAGATCACTTCATGAGGCAGTAACCACAAACATTCAATGGGAGTAAAAATCCATTAGTATCTGAGCAATGGATAAGTTCCCTAGAGAAAATATTCCATGCCTTGTGGAGTAATGAAAGGGAAAAAGTTATCAAGGTAATTTACCGCCTCACTAGAGATGCTGATCAATGGTGGTCAATGATTCAAAACACGAAAGAAGATGAAGAAGTATCTAATATGGAATATAGAGAGTTCAAATATATTTTCTTACAAAAATACTACCCTTGTGACGATCGAGAAGATATGGAAAGGCAATTTCTGAGTTTGAGACAAAAAGGGGATGATAATGTCTCAAAGTATGAGGTAAAATTTACAAGGTTAACAAGGTATGTTTCAGATTATATACGTAACCAAAGAAGTAAGATTGATCTTTTCTTTGATGGGTTAAAATAATTTCTCCGTCGAGCTTTAGTATCACAATGTTTCTCAACATATGAAGATATTGCCTCGTGTGTTTTCAAGACAGAATAGGAATTCTCTATGTCTTATGACAACAAAGTAAATCAAGAGAGGAAGAGAATGGTAGAACAAGAGATAGATAAAGTGAAAAAGGGAAAGAAGGATTTTCCATTATGCGATAACTATGGGAATAATCACCCCGGTACTTTCCTAAAAGGAATGGAAGTTTGTTATAAATGTGGATAAAAAGGTCACCAGACTCGTGATTGCAAGGGAAATAAAGAGGCTATCAATGTTGAATGCTACAATTGTAGGGAAATGGGGAATTATGAAAATTAATGTCCTATGCATCAGGGAAACTTACCTTAGAAAAGACCAAGGGATCAAGGCCAATCTTATGCTGTTACTACAGTTGAAATGGAATAATTAATGTATTGGTGCTTTTGGACTCAAGGATTATATCCTGGTTATAATAATAATGTGATATATATAAGGATTGTACTATAGTACTTGTTGTATTCATTAAGGTTTTAATATGATTAAGGTAATCATATTTTTAGTACGTGACAATAAGAGAATCTTTACTTTGTTTGGTGAATCTGATGTTACAATTGATTTTGGAATTTAGAGACATTTTAGAGAATGTTCGGACATAGGTATTTTGGATAACTATAAAGTTTGGAATGAATTAAGTTGAACATTGGATAGTATTTTTTAAGGTTAAAACATTTCTGAAGATTATTTTTGGAATATTATAATACTATAGTTTTAGGAAAAGGATAGCCCGAAGGTCAGGGGATAACCCATCGTGTTGGACAAAGTTGCAGAAATCGAACCCACAACCATAGTGCAACATGACTTTATTACCTACCACTAGCCTACAGGAAGTCCCTGGTTATTAAAAAAATAGATTTCCTAATCTAAATGGTATGTGTTAATATTTAAAACCTTGTACAATTAGGATAAATATAATATTTTTGAGTTCTATTACCTTTTGGAGTGAAAGATGGGTTTGTGGTAAAAATTTATTAAAGAATGAAAGTCTACATAACAAATAAAAATATTTCCTTACGTTATTAGTAATTCTCCTAAACAAATTCCTCAAATTTATGAATGGTAACTTAAAACAAAAACGTTGTCAGTTAACTTTTCCAACTGGGGAATCAATGACCGTTTAAACAATTACAAGTTTGTGATTTTCTTGTAGTTAACTATCTCCTAATCCTGTTTTCTACAACTCTCCATCAGACCTTGATGGTTTGTTTCTCCTCTATATCCATGTTTTCATAGAATCCTTGTATGGGCTATCTCGGGTGACCTTTGTACTTCTATTTCTTTCTTTTAAAGTTATATTTTTATTAACCCTATTTTTCATATGGGTTTTCTACAAAGGTATTTTCTATTTTCAACCGTTAATTTTCAAAGAACAATTTAAAATTATGAGGATGCAATTTATTTAAGGAGGGGAGAATGTAACACCCCAAGCTTCCACGGTACGCTTATCTTTCAATAATACAATAGTTTTCATTGTACGCAACTTCGAGATTCTAACACACCGCGACCAATCAAAGTAGCCGTTATGAATAGTAATAACCACTTTTTGAAATTATATTAATTTTATAATTCAAAATGGGCTTCATTTTTGTATTCGTAATATCGAAATTATCCTAAGTTTAATTTTTTGTAATTTTCTGAGAACTTCTAATTTTCTATGAATAGTAAAAAAATACTTAAAAACAACTTTTTTAATCAAAATAATTTATAGTGATAAATTAGACTATTGAGTGGTTTTAAAGTATAATTGGAATATATTTTTACCATTTTATCTAATGGTGGTCATTATAATTAATTTCACTTTGAAATTGGACATAAAAAATTGTCAATATTTTGATTGATATTGTTTCTTAAAAACACGCTATTTGTTTTGACAGCGGGAATTAATTATAAAATTAATTAATGCAGCTTATATGTTTGAAATTTTTTGTAAAATAGAAATAATTTTTGAAATCAGAATATCAATTATAGATTAGGGTGAATTTTTGGTATTTTTCTAAAAAACGTCAATTTTTGATGAATAGTGAAACCACTAAGTGTTAGTTAAAAAACTGCTTTTTCGTTTAAATAAAATTTTACCACATCTGTGAATTGAATTTAAAAAATCCAACATAAATCATTGTCATTAGGAAGTAAAATGTGGTTCAATGGGATTAAAACAATTTTTGGTGAATAGTAACTTTTATGTTCTATTAATCGCCATTAGAGGTAATTAGGGTAATTTAAGGTAAAAATTATATTATAAAAATATAAAAATATATTGAAACATGTAATACTCTTATTTATGAGTCATGGAAGACCAAGAAAAACCATGGTATGATTTATGGGACCCCATGGAGCCACTTGTGTAAGACAATGACATTAATCCCTTTTATTTAAAGTAAAAATAAAAATGTCACAAACATGTATTGTTTTACTAAAATAATTTTTAGAAGGGGTAATAAAAGTTATAATTTTGACTATAAATATTCATTAGAAAGATAAAAATATTTCCTACAACAAGGTATTTTTTTTATAATTTTTAGACATTAAAAAATTAAATTTATTTATGACACCGTGATGATGCAGCGATTACCTCATTAATAAACGATTTAAATTAAATGAAATGATAAGGTAAAATATAAGACTTACACTTGTAAAAAACCTATTGTATGGGTGGATTTATAACCCTTATCACCTTATCCTTGAAATATATAATTTTGGGACCTTTGAAATCCGAAAATCACTTCATAATAATGTATCATTTCTTGACCTTCCAAGAGTGCCCCTCCTCTCCTCTTATAAAAGGCCTCTACCTCTACCACCTTATTCACACCTTCAAAGCCATTTTCTTCGGCCAAACTCTGCCCAAATACTCTCTCCACTTCCATATCTTACTCCTAGAAGCCTCACTTTGGGCATAAGTCTTCCCAAGGAAGCCTTTGGCTCAAATCAAGAAGAGTTACCCAATTTTAAGGTAATGTCTTCTCTTATGTTCTTTTGTTTTATTTTGCTTCTCCAACCCATTAAACTCTTTTTATTCATTTATTTTGTAAAAAAAAGTATCTTAAATATACTAGGATGTTGTTATGAGAAGTATTTTATTTACATTTACATACACCTTCGTCTAATGGTTAAAGAACATAATATTTCTGTGGGTGGAGAATTACTGCCTCACGAAACGATGATTGTTCAAATTTTCTTTACACCTCTCATGGTGGCCATTAAAATGTCACTATATTTATATATGATATATATTATGTTTATGTTTTCCTTATGCTTCTGTATTTTTCATTTATGTAATAACTTTATGATTTCCATTATGGGTAAACACGATAATTTCATTTTAGGAAGTGCGTACTACCACCCCCTCAAAGTGATTTGAATCCTTAATGCCATATGTGGGACGTATAAGGGATGGAGTAAGTGATATTATATATGATATTATACTTGAATTATAACATACCTTTATATCATTATTATTTCATTCCATTAAATACAAAATAGAAATTAATGTAGCGTTCATGCGTACGTACGACTTACCGTCTCCATGAATGGTGCATTTCTTTTCTTACCTATAACTGTTATGTAATATTATAAATGCATGTATATACTGGATATATATTATACATACATAATGTATATAATTATGGATATAATGTATATTTTACCACATGAAAAACTTGTAATTATAAGAAGATTATTTTGACTCAAGTACCAAAGACTGACAAAATGACCGTTATTAACTTAAATAATTACATAATGTTCATAACATGATAATAAGTGATATAAAGGGAATAATGAACTTTAAAAAGGTTCTTAAGCAAGTAGAAATTAACTCTATCTTATTATTCAGGAGGTTAAAGATCGATCGAGTCAAGTTGGACACGAGGTCAGGGAACTTCTTAACTCAATTTCCGTTCTTTGGGTTAAACTCCTACTTTAAAATTATGTCATGATATTATTATGTCCTAACTTGTATTTTTACTTTCTTTATGTGAACTTATAGTGAATACACATAATAGATATATTTTATTTAAAAATTATCTCTGTAAGGGACTTCGTCTCAATCTCCTTTCATTGAGTCATATTTTGTTTTATACATAGCTGTCTTTTATACGGTGTATAAACCCCTTTGACTTTTACATTTATTTAAAAGGAATATTTTTATACGGAGCATTTTACTAAACGAAAAAATGAATGTTTTGTCTTACGTATGTGGAAATAACAACTTCTCCGCCACCGTGGGCATTATTTGAGTTTTGGATTCCTCTACAAGCCATAACTTTTTTGTAAATGAAAAATAAATACCATGTTTTAATTTTATTTTATTTTGGTATTGAAAATGGTTTTGATAATGTTTTTATTATAACAATGTTTTGTATTGATATCTTGTGATTGAAATGTGGAAATGGTATGTTTCCTTTATGCATGTTTTATGTGATACGATTATGTTATGGTTTATGATATGTTTAAACCTTTTCATATAAGGAATGCATTGGACTTAATAAGTGACGGGTGGAGGCCGCTATAGCTCCTCGATGCATCGGTAGGTCTCATGAGAAAAACTAGTGTCTTGGAATGAGGCCTTGACAAAATCATATCTGTAGTCTTGGCACGAGGCCTTGGTTACATGGTTATGAGAGTCTGGCATTATGCATTGCATCATTATGAAAGTGGTTATTTATATTGCGTGTGATTATTAGACTAGTAGAATATCCATGTGAATAAGTAAATGGAATTATTTCATTTTTTCCATATTATGCTGAAGTTCATGTTTAAAACGCCTTTGTTTTAGTTATAAATTGCCTTAAATGTTTATGTTTATTTATGAAAGTTTTCTCTATACTGTTATCCTTACTGAGCATCTGAGCTCACCCCTTTCTATGTTTTGTTTTTCCTAGGATGTGAAGAAATATTTTATTACTAACCTGCATGGATAGTTTGATGGGGATATGAGTGTGGACTGTGGATACCATGTTATTATAGTTTTTTACATTATGATGTAATGTAACATTTATGAATGTATCTAGTGTTTCCAATCCAACTAAACTAATAGGTCTTTCGAGACTTTATCTTTTCTGATCATTCCAATGTTACATAATAATGCACCGACTCTAATTAACTGGGGTTAGGGCGTTACATAATGTTTACACCATCTGTATTTTTCTCTGGGAAGATGTCGTGAGTTTTTTACAAGGCATGAAAGGTTAAATTCTTTTAAAAATCTAAACATCTTGTAATGGTTAAACATTATAAATTTAATCCAAAGTGATGAGTTTTTTAGTGGGACTTTTTAATAATGAAATACATGATGTGAATGGTTTACATGATGCGTATTTATCGAGAGTTGTATTTTTTTAGGGAACTTTATGGATAATTTGTATTCCATTTAGTTTCATCCTTCTCCTATCTCAAACTAGGATATCCCCTGTATGATTTATGGGACCTCCACTATTTTTGGATCACTTATTTTGGTGATCGGTCGTCAGGGTTGTTCCGTTGAGTTTCTCCAGTTAAGTGATCTATCTGTTTCTTCATTGGACTCTATCACATCATCACAATTACACTAGGCTTTTAGATTTACTAATATTTTGGTGTTGTTCCTTCTTGATCCACTGTGGAATATTCCTCTGAATATTGACCCTTGTATTAGTTGTGGTGCAGTGTAGAATTATTTGAGGTATGTTGTGATATATCCCCTCTACTAACCACTGTATTTTTTGAATTTATTATAAAATGTGAGATTCAATATCAGTGCCTCTGTTTTTGTCATTGAATTCTTCTATGTTTTTGAATCCATTTGAGGGATTATGCAACCAGAATTTGATGTAGGTGGATCCATCTATAGACTATATAGTATGAAATTCATGAATCTGGTTTTATAAATTGTATTACAAATTATTTGGAATAACTAATTTTTGTGTGTTGAAATGGGTTTTTTGAGAAAAGATGGATTTTCCCCTTATTTTGGTAAAAATAAAATGCACTTTCAAATCATTGTGAAATGGTTTCTATAAAATGTTTTGAAAAATATAGCATATTATAACCCTTGAAAACTTAGGTGGAAGGGGTGGAATAGGCCTCATCCATTGATACTATCAGGGGGTTCACTCATTGGGTGGCCTTCTACTCCACAAGATTGTTATTCTAGGGGATTTATAGACCTATTAGGGAGTTTTCTTTCTAGAGTGTTCCTCTAATCTCTATATTCGATGCATATATCTAGAGGCTTGATGCATATGATTTTCTTTATTGGGAAATATGATTATCCTAGTCGTCCTGGCCAAGTGTGATCCTTGGTATGATTTTACCTATGCTTTTGACTTGTACTATTTTATCTTATACTTCCCTTGATATGTGATACAAGATTTTCTTTGTTTTCATTCATTATATATGTAAAATTCTTTGAAATTATTTTAACTTATTTATCAAGAACTATAGAAAAAGGGGAAATGTTTTACCATGATTTTTAAATAAAAAAATATTGAACTATTTATCATTACTTGTTTTCATTAAAGTTGAGAATGTTTAGATTATTGTATAAGGACTTTTTATGGAACACAATGGAGGGATCCAACTGAGCTTGTTAGATCACACCCTATGTAACCCTTCAATAGTATATAGACCATTGAATATCTTTTGATACGTGTCTCCTTTTTTAGTTATTTATCTTAATCACAATTGTTTCTCATGTTTTTTTTCTAGTTTAAACTGAGATTATTCAATTTTATGATCGTTTCTTCTGTCTGGTGTGTAGTAGTATGCCACTGATACATCTCCCATGGGTTCCTTAAGAGGGTATAGTGGATGCTCCTTAAGGGAATCATCTTCTAAATAAGAATATTATCATAGCTATTGTTCAAGAAGTATGTGTTGTAGACCAAAATATACCATAAGTCTAGAATGCAATTATTCAGGTACAATCATGAGCTGGAAGATAATGGGATCAATAAAAAGAGTTCTTAAAAGGGAATCCTCTATCCTTTAAAGGTATGAATGAACCTTGAGAGGTAGAAGAATGGTTGGAAAATACTGATCACATATTTGACTTCCTAGATACACTTGATAATATCAAGGTGAAGTGCACAGTGTTCCAACTTGAGGGTCCTAGAAAGTGATTGTGGGATTCTATGGAACTGGTTAAAAGACATGTGTTCTTAGATTGGAAGGGTTTAAAGAGTGTATTATTTCAGTGGTTTTTTAAATATTTTTTTATCATGAAAAGTATCTAGAGTTCAAATATTTATTGTTGGGATATAATTTGGTTTCATCATATAGTAATTGGTTTTCATATCTGGATAATTTTCTCGAAAATTATTAAAGAATGGCCAGATAAAAACTCATAAGTACCTATTGGGATTATGACTAGATATCGGATCCTATATATTTAAAATGAATCATTTTTCCTTTCTGGACACAATATAAAGTTTGATGATGGTATAAGTGAATATATTAGGGAAATTTGGTTATTATTCCCCTTCTCTTTAATGCAGGGATAGATTCAATGGTGCATAAGGAAAGAAGATAAAGTGGCATGATAGTCTTAGGAGTGGTGGGAATGGATCATAGTAGATTCCACCTCTTCCCCTTCAATTATGGTCAATATTATTCTTCTGAATTACGATCAGTGTGGAAAGGGCTAAGAACACCAATAATTATTATTCAGCAACTCTGAATATGTGAAACATTTGTGACATCTTTTTCCATCTATTGTATTTTTTTGCATATGTATGAAAACTATTACGTCTTTGGATCGTCAGCTCTAAAGGATACTAAGGTGGTTTTATATGCTTCAAGGACTATAGGTGTCCATACATATGTCTCAAGTGGAAATCACCTTCACCTAGTAGATGTGTTTCCATTAGAGGTAGAAACGAGTCTAGAAATAGAGAGAGGTAACATCTTTATGGAATATTTATTAGTGATTGATTTATTTGAAATAGGTTCTTCCCACTCATATATATCTGTTTGTTTTTTATATGATTAAAATTTCAACAGAGCTCATGTACTTTGTTATTAAGTAAGAGACACTTATTGTAAAGAGGAAAGAGTAGGGGGTTCAATGTCTTTCATGTTCTCTATCGCTAGCTGATGCAGAGTTAGAATGATATTTACTCATTCTAAATCTTGAACTATTTTAAATCACCATCAGGATGGACTGTCTTATCACTTATCTTGATGAGGTTTATTTTTATCATCAGAGTTTCTAATTTCCTAGGGCTTATGGGAGCTCTCAGGTGTTTCATGGAGTGTGGGATCTGAAGTCTGGTCATACAGAATGTAATGTCCTAGAAATTTCCATGTAATGTTTTTTTGAAATTATATAGATTAATTTGAAACTAGGTGCTGAGATATAACGTGAATTGGAGGCTCGAGGTTCCTGGAATAATTGATTGAAATTTTTTAATAGCATGAATTTTTGGTTTTTGTAACTTCTTAACTGGTGCCTGGAATAAAAATATGAGGGCACCGTTGCATCTGAAACGGTGACTTTTCTTTAGGAAGGACCTAACCTCAGTCGAAATGGGTCAAGGGTAAAAGATAATTCTTGGGTGTTTTAAAGAAAATAATAAAATAAACATGAGAATGTTTATTTTATTCAAAATTTCTCACTGAAATGAAATGCTGAGTTAGCTATTTAATTTCATAAATAAAACAACGTAATGACGTTGTGACTTAGCATAACAGAAATATTGAAATGTGTTTTTTCAATTTAATAGATTATCGGGAATATGGGATCAGGAGAGGATCATAGTTATTTCTTATGATTATTTGAAGAAATTTCATTGGTGACTGATGATTGGTGATGAATGAAGGATCTCTAATGACAACAAACACCCCCTCCTATTCTAAGGATTTCACCAAAAATGACGAATTCCAAATCAAGTATTGACAAATGAAAACAGTGCAGCTCTGTTCTTCCCCAGTGATCAATCCAATCCCCTAGGTAGGGGTTTATTTATAATAGATTTATTTCTTTCACTGTTCTTTGATTTGAGCGGCGGACACAGATCAATCCATGAACAGGTTGACCCGCGGATCGATAACGTATGCAGGATGGGTTTGATTGCGGGGATTTGAATTGGGATCAGACATGTTTTGATGAGATCCATGATTAGAGTTATTAATCCCCCTATAATATTAATTCTAACATGGATGGATTGGGGATGACTTGAACAAAGACCAAATCCATCCATTTTGGGTGTTCTTATGTTCTTATCATTTCTTGCGGCACAACGATCCAGGCCGCCAGATAGACGATTGGCGGTGAGAAAAATCATGGGTTCAGAAAGGACAGTAGTGGAAGATTAGACTGTGGCAAGAGGATATAGGAGATGGTCGTGCCAGGAGGAAGACCGTCGACATGGTAGCCTACGGTGGCGAGAGTTCATGGCCTGGTGGGCCATGGTGGTGGCGAGGGCCACTGGCACGAAGGCCGGTGGTGGAGGAACCCGTGGTAAACATGGCAGGATACGGTGGACACGGTCGGGAACCACAGTCCATAAGGACCATGGAAGAGGACCCATGAAATCATATGTGTGTGGGGCACAATTTTTTCTGCAATGTTTCACTCGGTGTCTCGCCACGTTCGTCAGGAGAGGATGCAGCGCTCGTCACGTCCCCAGTGGATCAACCGACCCACTTCAACGGGCCAGGCTGGGCCGGAGGGATGGTGCACCGGTTCAGGCCAGCACACTATACTAGGACTAGAATTTGGATTGACCCAATGGGTTGGGATATTAAGCCCTAGGATGGGTTGGTTCAGGTCAGTCTAATTGAGTCAGACTGGACTCGGAACGTACTTGCCCCTTTTCACTTAAATTACCATAACTCTAAAAATGTTTGTCCAATTGATGTTCCATTTTCATTGTTGGAACCCTCATGATGAGGCAGTCATTTTGGGATACTCTAAGTGGGTATTCATGGAATTTGACTTCTGAAATTTGGCTTCAGGAGTTGGTTTTCCCAAAACAAGAATGCTATGATTGTAAAACCTATGGATGGTTGTGACGAGAAGACTATTACTATGGGTCTATGTGACTCTACAGGTCTAAGTGACTCAGTGGATCTAAGTGACATAGCGGGTCTAAGTGACTCAGTATGTATAAGTGACTTAGTGGGTCTAAGTGACTCAATAGTACCAGGTGTTCTATGATACATCTGATAGTCTGGTTTTTCGTACGTTAGATTCATACTTGTGCGAGCTGAAAATACTTCATGTGTACTTTCCTTTATGGTATTTCCTTTGTGGTCTTACCTTTGTGGGCTGGGTTACTTACTGAGTAATATTTTACTAAAACCTGCACGGGCCATTCAAGCATGTGTCGTGTTCTGTACATACTACTGACGCTTTGATAGAGACCTTGGTGGTCTATGACCAGGTGGTTCTCAAAGAGATCCAACAGACAAGGAATACTTCTACGGCTACAGGCATAAGTCCTTCACTACCCTTCATGTAGGTTTTTTTGCTGATGATATATCAGCAACTAGTGTATGTGTTTTTTTACAGCCTTCATTTTGTTGGGTTTGTATACTAGTCCCTTTACTTTCAGTTTCATACTATTAATCTCAGTGGTTGTCTTAGTGGTATGCATGGTTTAATCAGTGTTTTTTTCCAGTAATTGTGGGCTTGTAGCTATGATTTTGCATATAGGTTTGAAGGCAATGCCTTTCATTTGTGAAATAGTCCTACTCGGCGATAGTCTCCAGACCCTATCCTATTAGACGTAGGCTTGGGGTAGTCACTGTATGGGACCCAACAGAACAAGTCATGACAAAGTGGTATTAGATCGGTTTAGTTCCACATTAGGAATAGGAGTCTGTGAGATTGGTTTTGGGAAACAGTATTAAGTGCATCGTGTTCTGCTTTCAGGCCAGGGACTCTAGTGTTGTTGCGGTGGCCGACGTATCCATACATTAGGACCCTGGAAACCTACTTTACAACTTGGTACATGGAAACATTGGTTGTAGGGAAATAAATGATACATGCATCATATAGGATTTTTAGCGTGTTATCTTGTCCTTATTGTGTCTTCTCACCATGTATATTCTATTGATCGTTGTGTATCTTGATCTATTTCAAGATTCCTCCTTATATACAGCCATCCATGATTCTATTTCATGACCATGAGGATGGTACACCTAGCGATGAGGCATTGGTATAGGTACCAGTACTAGAGGTATCCCTAGTTGGTGGTACACGAGTGTTACCACTCCCTTTCGATCAATAGTTGCTATCAGCGCTATTGATAGAGGATGTACCCATGATCAGTGAATTACATGAGTTAAAGAGGTAGAGACCTTCTTGGTTCAGGGCTGAGAATGAACTCCAAGTGGTTGAGGATTGGCTTGAGGTAGTTACATGACTCTTCCGTCTAGTGAGGACACCTCTCGACCAGATAGTGGTATTAGCCGCGAGCCTTATTTAGGGCTCTGTGGGGAGATGGTGAAGCTCGATGATCTAAATGCATGACAAGGCGACCCTCACATGGACATACATTGAGAACCTCTTCAAAGATGATTTCATTCTATTGATGTTACAATATTTTCATATACAAGAGCTACTACACCTATAGCAGGGTAACATGACAGTAGTGGAGTACCTTGTGAGATTCATCAAGATTTCTCGCTACTCCAAAGACATGATGAAAGACTTGTCCTTTAGGGATCTATATTTTGAGTAGGGACTATTCTGGGAGATCAGGGATTCCATGGTGTCTCTATGAATCCCTAATCAGGATGGGGTTTGGAGTGAGCTCTGCTTTTTTATAACTTCCTAGTAGAGCCGGCTCTAGTATCAAGAGCTACCAGTAGACACCAGGTGGTGGAGTCTTCAGAAATGGGTAGCACACTGCAAACCCAGGGACCCTAGATGGTCAAACCTTTTAGGGGAATACCCAAAGACACGGGGTTGCAGGTATGAGGCTCCCAGGGCATATGGATTTAGCAGAATAAGAGGTTGTTCTATTTATGCGTTGGTCAGGGGCACATGGCTTTTTATTACCCAACATGACATACATATGAATAGATGATTTTAGTGGGACCACTGAGGTAGAGGTAGGAGATTAAGAAGGGTGGTCCGTAGGTTGTAGGATGTGGAAAGGGAGTAGGAAGAGTGTCAGGTGGAGGGTGGAGGTTCTGGGTACTACCACCACCACCCCTAGGGGTCCTATAAGGGTTTTGGGAGCTGGTAGACAGAGGAGTTCCTAGATTCGGGTGATAGTGGCCTATGATCCGGACACTCCAAAGATGATTAGATTTATGATATGTGTCTTATTCACATTATTTTTAGTTCTTATAGTCATAGGTGGTAGTCACTTTTTCCTTTCCACATACCTTGTTCAAAACATGTATATTTCGGTGGATCCATTAGCTCGATCCTTATGCTTTGATAGTCCTACAAGATGGGATTCAACAATCATGCACTGGTACCGGCAGTGTGAGATTAGTCTTGGTGGATATATCTTTAGCTAGGATCTCCTAGTAGCAGCATAAGGGCCTTACAATATCATTCTTTGTATAGACTAGTTATCCAAATTCCATGCTCAGATTTACTATTTTACGCATAGATTGTATTGTTTATGCAAAGATGGGACCAGGTTTTAATTTACAGGAAAAAATGAAATGCTTGAAACATATGACAGACTTTCTCAAGGGGGGTATCATCGATCACTCATCAGTTGGTTAGCCTTTCCCCTGGAATGGTGGATGAGGGGAGTCCCCAATTTCTTATAGTGGTGGATGAGTATGAGTACATATTCTCTGGGGATGTTCCAGGATTACCTCCTTGTAGGGAGTTTGATTTCTGCATTGATATATACCCTAGGACGGTACTGATATCCACACTAGCATATCAGATGGCTACTGTGAAGATTCATGAGTTGAGGGTATAGCTAGAGGACCTATAGGGGAAGGACTTCGTGAGGCCCAGTGTTTCACCTTCTGTGTCCCCAGTTCTATTTTCCAAGAAGGCAGACATGATCTTGAGACTGTGTGTAAACTACTAGTGCCTTAGTCATGTGACCATGAATAAAAAATATCCACTACCAAGAATAGATGACCTCTTCTACTAACTAAAGTGAGAGAGCTTTCTCTTGAAGATAGACCTCATGTTCGGCTACCATCAGCTTCGTGTATGTGATGAGGATGTACGGAAGACAGCCTTTAGATGTAGGTGTGGACACAATGAGTTCTTGGTGACTCCATTAAGTGTGAACAATTCCCAAATAGTGTTCATGACACTCATGAATAGGTTATTCCATCTTTACCATGTCCAGTTCTTCATGTTCTTCATTGACGACATCTTGGTGTACTCGGCATCCGAGGAGTACCACGCGACACACCTAAAGATGGTCCTGGATACACTCCAATAGAAACAGTTTAATGGAAAGATCTCAAAGTGTTAGTTATGGATTTTGGAAGTCCACTTTCTAGGATACGTTGTTTTATAGGCTTGAGTTGTAGTGGATCCAGTGAAGATAGAGGAGGTGCCTCCTTGGGAGGCAACTAGGAGCGTGACTGAGGTGTGGAGTTTCTTGGGTTTGGATGGATGTTACAAGAGGTTCATGTCTATATTTTCCAAGGTAGAAGCACCATTATCATCTTTTACATGGATGTTAAAACCATTCATGTGGATGGATAAGTTCCAACAGAGTTTCCAGGAGTTGAGGTGAAGATTGACGAGTGCCCCCATCTTGAGACTTCTAGTGGAGGGTGTTAGGTATGTAGTGTTCTACGATGCATTAGGGACCAGATTGGGTTGTGTCATGATGCAGAGGAAGGTTTTAATTGCCTAAAGTCCATGGAAGTTTCGGTAGTATGATCATAACAATGAAACCAATGATATTGAGATTGAATTTTTTTTTGAAGATGTGGCAGCACTACTTAATGGGTGATCAGTTTACCATCTACTCCAACCAAAAAAGTCTCATATATATCTTCTCCCAGAAGGACCTAAATGTGAGGTAGTGGTAGTGGCAAGAGTTCCTCTAGAATTATGACTTCTAGATAGTATATACTTCTAGGAAGGTGAACATGGTGGTGGATGCGCTCAGTAAGAGATATGAGTTGCAATTTTTGAGTGAGGTGTCAGAGCAGTTAGTCGTGATGTAGATATCCTTTGTGGATAGTGATGGAGAAACTTACCTTCAGTTAGTGGTTTTCACTCCCCCACTCTTACAACAATTTAGGGAGGCATAGCTTGGAGATGTTGATTTTGAGACCTAACATTCTTAGTTATCCACTGGGCAAGCCCTTGATGGATATTCGATAGGTGGGGAGCATTCCGTTCTTTCTAGAGGATGCACCATTATACCAGTGATGATGAGAGAGGAGGTTCTTAGGGAGTTATAAAAATCCTCTTTGGGACTACATACAAGATTTTAAAATATGTACCAAGATATATGATGTCATTTCTGGCGGTTGGGGATGAACAAGGCAGTGATGTAGCTCATTTCTTAGTGTCTCACTTGTCAGCAAGTGAAGACAGAGCATCAGGTTCCAGCAGCCCTAACTCACCCACTCAATGTACTTTAGTGGAAGTGGGATGGTATATCGATGGAAATTATGACATGTTTACCATGCACATATAGGGTTCACGATGTTATCTAGGTGATCATAGACCGACTCACTATGTCAGTCCACTTCCTACCCATCTGTGAGCAGAGTTTGGTAGAGAGCTTGAGACTCCTTTACGTTCAGGATAGAGTTTGGATTCACAGGGTTCCTTCAACCATCATTTTAGACCGTGATGCTCACTTCACATCCAGAATATGGAGGGTATTTCATGAGGAATTTTGGACCCAGTTTCACTTAAGAACAACATTTCTTCCCTAGACAGATGGTCAGATAGAGAGAATTATCTAGGTTTTACAGTACATGTTTCATGCTTGTTTCCAGGACTCTGGTCATAGGTGGGAGGACCACCTACCACTAGTGGAGTTTTCTTACAATAATAGATACCACTCCACCATTGGTATAACACCATTAGAGGCACTATATGGGTGACCACGAAGGTCACCAGTATGCTTGACAGACCAGGGGAATCAACACTTATGGGTCCAGAGCTGGTACAAGATACTACTAAGAAGGTGAAGATAATCCAATAGAGGCTGACTAATGCACATACTAGGAAGAAATAATAATCTTACAGAAGAAGGAGGCCCTTTATGTTCGATGAGGTTGACCATGTGTTCCTTCAGGTCTCCCCTTGATGGGGTTACAGAGATTTGTCCTAGATATAAAGTTGCCTCTTAGATTCATCAGCTCTTTCTATATTCTGAGAAGAGTTGGTGAGGTGGCCTACCACATAGATCTTGTCCCACATATGCATTGGTTTCATTATGTCTTTCACATGTCGCAGCTAAGGAGTTACATGCATGATCCATCACACATAATCGATTGGGGTGAGCTGATCATTGATGATAGGGAAACATTTTCAGAGTTCTTAGTGGAGATAGTGGATCAATAGGGGAGGGTCCTACATGGATGGTTGATTACTCTGGTGCACGTTCTGTGGAAGCATGGGAATCTCAAGGAGATAACATGAGAGGGGGTTCATATTTGTGCTCAGTTTCCCCATTTGTTTTTTCTCCCTTGTTTTGGATTTTAGGGACGTAAATCCCTAATGTGGGGAGAATTTAATGTCTTAGAAATTTCAATGTAATTTCTTTTAAATTATATGTATTATTTCAAAACTAGTCGCTAAGATGACACGTGATTCCAAGACACGGGGTTCTAGCAATAACTTTTTGAACTTTTTAATAGCACACATGCATGGTTTTGGTAACTTCTAAACCAATTCCAAGATTAAAAATGTGAGGGAACCCTTGCATCTGGAACATATACTTTTCCTTATGAAGGACCCAACCTCGAATGGTGTGGGTTGAGTGTAAAAGTTATTTTTTGGGCATTTTAAAGAAAAAAATACAATAAACATAAGAAAGATTATTTTATTCCAAATGTCTTGTTGCAACACAAAAATGAGTCAGATTTTTCATTTCATAAATTAAATAGTGTAATGACATTGCGAATCAACATAACAGTAATGTCAAAATGTGTTTCCACCGATTAGTTTATTATCAGGGATACATGATAAGGATATGATCTTGGAGTTTTCTCTAAAGCTTTAAAATAATTTTTTTGGTGAATGGCGAGTGGTGAGGAATAAAGGATCCACAATGACAACGAACACCCCCTCCTCTTTGAAAGATTTCACCAACAGTGATGGATTGAGGATTGAGGATAGAAGAAAAATGGAAGTGTGTCTATGTTCTTCACTAGAGATTAATCCAATCCTTGACATAGGGTTTTATTTCTAATTTATTTTTTCCTTCCCCATTCATTTATTTGAGGGATGCACACAGATCAACCAATGAATAGGTTGACCCATGAATCGATCGCATATGATGGATGGTTTTGATTTTAGGGATTTGAATCAGGGTCATCAACATTTTTATGAGGTCCATTCTTATAGTTATTAATCCCCCCTGATTTCTATTCTAATGCGGATGGATCAGGGCCGACTTGAACAAGGACAAGATCCATTCGTTTTGTGTGTTCTTGTGTTATTCCAGTTTCTCATGGAGCAACGATCCAATCTGCTGGCTCGATGGCTGGAAGTGACAGAAAGTAATGGTCCAAGTGGGACCGCAACGGTAGATCTACCCATGGTAGGAGCCCGCGAGGGATGGCGGCACCAGGTAGACGACTGTCGGCATGGGAGTCGGCGGTGACAGATGGTCGTGGCTAGGCGGGCCACGGTGGCGGCAAGGGATGTCGGCTCGAAGGAAAACAATAGAGGAACTTGCATCAAATGTCATGGAAAAAAATTGGGGGTCACTGGTAGGTAGCTAGTGGTGGACACATCATGCGGCTAGGAACTATGGTCCAACAGGACTGTGGTAGAGGACCCGCGACATCAGCCATGGGTGGGGAACGCGACGACTGACTGTGTTCGTAAAGTGGGGACACTGCATGCGATGTGTCTGGGGTGGAGCAACCAGAACACTCTAGTGGATCGGGCCCACCAGGCCTAGCATGTTGGGTCAACCAGGTGGGTTGGGTTAGGTCGGACCATACCCAGACCCAACCGCCCCTTTTTCATTAAAAATCCCATAACTGTCAAACTCCATGTCTGATTGAAGAGTTGTTTGTGGAGTTGGGACCCTCTCAATGAGGAGGGAATTTTGAGATACTATAAGTGGGTATTCATGGAATTTGAAAAATGAACTTTTTCTTGGGGATTAGGTTCTCCCAGAACAAGCACACTACCCGTGGAAATCATCTGGTTGGATGTGATGAGAAGATTATGACTACGGGTCTAAGTGACTAAATGGGTCTAAGTGACTCAGTGGGTCTAAGTGAATTAGTGGTTCTAAGTGACTCAGTAGGTCTAAGTGACATTTTGGGTCTAAGTTACTCAGTGGGTCTAAGTGGCTAAATAGTAATAGGTTCTCTGTGACACATCATATAGTCTTACTTTTCTTACCTTAGATTTATACCTGTGTGAACTAACAAAATTCTTGTGTAATTTCATTTATTATCATTCCTTTTTTTCTTACCTTTGTGGTTTGGGGTTCTTACTGAGTACTCTTTTAGTCACCCCTGAATGGGACATTCCGAAATGTGTTGTGTCTTGTGCAGATGACCAACACTTTGATAGAGACCATGTTGGTTCAGGACTTTGTGGGGCTTAGTGAGATATAACAGACAAGGTGTACTTATTTTCTTACACGAAGAGGCCCTTAACCTACCCTTCAGGTAGGGTTTTCTACTGAAGATATATTAGAGACTGGTGTACTCATTTGTTTATAGATTTCCTTTTTTCTTTTATACTAGCCTATTTACCTTCAGTTAAGTACTGTTACTCTTAGTGGTTGTCTTAGTTGCATGCATGTTTTACTCAGTGTTTAATTCTCAAAATTTATGGGATTGCAGTCGTGTCTATGCGTATAGGTTTAAAAAAAATTCCTCATGTTTGTGAGATGGGCCTACTCAGTACTAGTCGCCATCCCCTGAACTATTGGAGGCGAGCTTGGGGTAATCACTACATGGGACCCGCAGGGATGCGTCTGACACATAACGGTCTCTCCCAGAGCTTGGGAGTTTGTATTATACTGTAGTAGTTGATTCCAATGATGCTTCTTGTGTTTTTTATCTTCCTGATGTTTTCAATAATTTATTGATGTCTTCCCAAATTATTTTTTTGGTATTCCATTAGAGAGGTAGGTAGAGTTTACAATTTAATTAGTTTTGGGTATGCATCCATTTTTGACACCTTCTTATCAAATGGAACCAGCAGAGTTGGAAAGTTCAATATTACGTTGGATAACCTAATGGGAAAAAATTGTTCACCCTGGGGTTCTTTCTTAGGAATCCATTATTCTCTTTTATATGAAAGAAGATGGATCACTCTAATTATTTGTGAACTATCAGAAGTTGAACTGGGTAATATTTAATAATAAGTATCACTTTCCCTATGTGGATTCGTTTTTTTGATTAGTTAAAGTTGGAAAAAGTGGTTTTTGAAAACCGACCTTTGTTTAGTTTACCATTAACCCAAATTTTGGGAGTCTGATATACCAAAATGGCTTTCAGGAGAAGATATGGTTATTATTAATATCTTTTGTTGTTTTTTGGTCTCACTAATGATCCTGAATTTTTCATTCATTTGATGAATAATATATTCCATTAGTATCTCAACACTTTTTAGGTAGTTTTTTTTGTGGAATTTTGGTTTGTTCAAGATCCTAGTGAGATCATGATCACCATTTGATTTGGGTTTTGGAAATCCTAAGGATTCACTATTTGTATGGGAAATGTTTGAAATGAAATTTTTGGATCCAAGAAGTAATTTTTTGGGGTACATGATTTCTGAACATGGATTATGAGTTGATATTGAGACGGTTAAGGTTTTCTTGTCATGGGATTAGTTGTATAATTAATTCAAGATTTAGAGTTTTATTGGTCTTGTTGGATACTACAGATGGTTCCTCAATGATTTATCTATTTTTTCTTCACCTTTGACTACTATTCCAAGGAATGGGGTGAAATTTAAATGGTATTCAATGTTCTAGTCCTCTTTCAAATATCTAAAATGACTTTTGACATCAGCTCCTATTCTAATCTTACCTGAGCATAGTAAGGGGTCTGAGGCATTCTATGATTCTTCTGGTTATGGTTTGGGTTGTGTTATTATATAGGCAATCTTGTGGTGGATTTTGGATCTCACCATCATTGACCTCATAAGAACAATTTCCCCACTTGTGATTTTGAGATTTTGGTAGTTATTCATGAACTCATGTTTTGGAGGAACTATAATTTTATGGAGAGGTTCACAGTATTTTATGACCATAAGAGTCTGAGATATATATTTTATCCAAAATAATTGAATATCTAACATCTAAGGTGGGTGTAATACCTTCAAACATTTTAATTCAACATTTATTTCACCATGGGAAGGGTAATTTAATTGCAGCGCTTAGAAATAAAGTATCATCACATGTTGTTCTGTAATCTAAGCAAGGGTGGAAAATTATGGGACCCTTCCCTCAGTTTCACCTAGAAGATCAGGTGGATGTTTCAAGAATGGTTCTTACTAGTTTTTAGTTATAATCATCTATTATTGAGTCTATTCTACATAGTTATCTTCAATATTATGATCTCATAGGAATTCGATAAACCCTATATGGTGGGGAGACTATTTCTAGCTTGTCCTTATGGTATTCTCTATTTCGGGAATAATTTATTCATCCCAACATATATGAGGATATTAGTTTATTATTATTGTAGTTATTCATGTTCTATTAATTCTGGAACTATGAAGATTTATTCTGAAGTGATATAGAGATTTTGATGGATGATTGTGAGTTGTGAAAATACAGACTATGTGTCATGTGGTTTCACCTTCCAATAGATAAAGGAAGAGTATCTGGAACCTTATGGATTACTCTAGCCACTTTTAGTGTAGGTTTAGAAATGTGAAGATGTTTTCATGAACTTTATTGTTAGATTACCATAAACTCCCCATGGAAGGGATTCTATCTGTGTGGGGATTTATTGGTTGACAAAGTCGGATCATTTCATTCAAATCAGTGACACAACTAATGGTAAAGACTTGGGTATGTTGTATGTGCATGAAGTTGTGAGGTCACGTGGGGTTACCTCTACCATTATTTTATACATGGATCCTAGGTTTATCTCATAGTTATAGATAAGTCTGTATAAGGAAATGGGAACTCACATCAGGTTGAGTACAACTTACCATACACACATTGACGGTAAGACAGAGAGTACAATTTAGATTCTAGATGATATTCTCCATTAATTTGTATTATTATTTGGTAGATCTTGGGATATCAATATAGTACTGGTTTATTTTTATTATAACAAAAGTTATCATTCATTGATCAGAATGGCTTCCTTCAAATATTTGTATGTTCATCCATGAAAATCACCTCTTTGTTGGATAGAATTGGGAGTGGTCTCTCTTGTAAGATTGAGTCTTGTTAAGGAGACCCCAGTGATGATTTAGGATATAATTTTGTGTCTAGAAACATATTAGAGTCAATATAAATCATATGATGATCTTTAGTGTTGGAATTTATGGTCTTCCAAAGGATTCTAGGTTTTCTGAAAATTTTATCCTCTATTGGTTCATAGTCATCTTGGAAAATTGAAAAAGTTGGCCTTGAGATATGTTAGATCTTTTGAGGTTACTAAGAATCTTTGTTTGGTTGCTTATTGTTTGAAATTTCTATTTATTTTGATGTGTATTCATGATGTTTCCCATATATTTTAGCTCATGAAGTATCATCTTGATCCTTCTCATGTTTTTAATTGGGAAGATATTGAGTTAAATCTTGACATTTTTGTTATAGAGGAACTAGTAGAGATCATTGGCTCTCAGGTGAAAGTATTAAATGGTAATTTGATTCTCTTGGCCAAACTTATATGGTTCAACAGATTAGATTCTCATGAGACATGGGAGCATGATTCATTGACGAGGGTGTAGTTGACACACCTCTTTACCAGACATCATTCTTAAACATGACTTCTTGGGGATGGAAAGTATTTTGCTGGGGATTTTGTAAGATCCTGTATTATATTTCTGGTATTTATTATCTCTCTTTTCATATTCCTCTTTCTTTTGGGAGCATTTAGGTACTCCGATGAATGGAGAACATTTGTTGGGGGAAATGACCAAATGTTTAGGAATGTATGTTTTTTTGAATTAATGCAGTCCAGGTATGAATGTGTTAATGTATTTTTGTAGTTCACCATAAGTACGGAGAACTTAAAAGTTGGTTTGGGGTTTTTATGTAGAAATCAGACTATTATTGTCTACTGGGGGATTACATGCCCTGTAATTTTTACATGATGTTTTAATGTATTTGGGAATATTTCACGAGTTTTGTACAAGGTGTGAAAGGTTTACAGGACGCGAAAAATTTACACATCGTGTAATGGTTAAAAATCAAAAATTTAATCTGATGTAATTCATTTTCTAATGGGTATTTTTAATTACTAAATACACTATGTAAAGAGTTTACACAACATTTATTTATCAGGAGTTGTAGTTTTTATGGATATGGAAAGATGATTTTTTTTCTATTCTTCCACAATCTTCTCTTTTATTGAACTATGAGATTTCCCATGTAATTTTGGGGACCTATGATCCTTTAAAATTGTTTCATGTTCCCATTTATCATTAGGGTTGTTGTTTTGTGTCTATTAGGGTAAGTGATATTTGTTTCTCTTCATTTCCCATTATCACAGCAGCGTTGTTGAGCTAGATTTTTAGATCTTTTGATCATGTTGTGTTGTTACCTCTAGATCTGATGTGGAATCCTCTATTTGAGAATGATCCTTATTTTAGTTGTTATGCGATGAGAGAGTTCTTTGTGATAAGTTGTGATTTTCCCTCTATTGACCACTTTTTATATTTAATTTATTCAAAGATGTTATAATCAATCTCAGGGCCTCTGTTGTTGTCTTTCTGTTATTCTGTATTGGTGGATCATATTGTGGGCTTGTGATACCTGAGTTTAAGGTGGTTGGTTTTTTATCTAGACTATGTTGGGTTAACGATATGGATTTTGTTTTATAAATCATTTAAAAAAATATTTGTAATGATTTATTTGTGTGAGTGGAAATGATTTTTTTGAGAAAATATGGTTTTACCAATATTTTTTGTAAAAAGAAAAGGTATTTTCAAGGTATTTTGAATTGTTTTTAATGAAATTATTTTGAAAATGTATCACATGTAAACCATTGGGAACTTAGGTGGAAGGTGTGGAAATAAGCCCCCTAAATTGATACAATCATGGGGTTTACTCTTAAGTTGTTCCTTTGATCCCTAGTCCTGTTGTTCTAGAGAAATTAATAGACCTTTTGGGGTTAACTTTCTAGGGTCTTCTTCTAATCTCTATATTCAATTCATATATCAAGAGTCTTGATGTACATGATTTTCTTTTCTAGGGGTATGAGTTTCCTAGTTATCCTAACCTATTTTGATCCTTGGCATGATGTTACTTGTTATTTTGGCTTCTATTTTTTTAGCTTTCACTGAAATTTATATGTGATAAATGATTTTATTTGTTTTCACTATTTATATAAGTAAAATGTTTTGAAACTTTTTTACCTAATTCATCTGTAACTATGGAAAAAGTGAAAAAAATACCATGTTTTTATATAAAACCTATATAGTTATTTATCATTCTATTTTTTCTTTAAAGTTGAGCATGTTCAAATTATTATATAAAGACATGTTATGGAACACCTAGGTGGGATCCTACTGAGTCTGTAAGCTCACAACCTACGCACCCCATTGGCGGTGATCTTTGTTTTTATTTTGATGTAGTGAAAGGAATGGAACTATAATGAAGAAGTGAGGTTTCTGTCAACTGTGTCTAGGTTACTAGTGTTGATATGCTGGTAGTTTTCCCACACTATCAAATGGAGTAGTCATTTTGGTATTTATTTTCTTTGATGTTGGTATTTTCTCTTATAGATTGTTTATATACATTTGTGTTGTATCGCTTCTATTGTTTACACATTATTATGAAATATATATCTTGTTTATTATTCTAATATTTCTTTTCATCATGTATATATATGTCATTTTTTCTACTTCACATTAATATAAATTTTTCCCTATGGTTATTTTTATTTTCCTAGTGTTAGCTACTAGCTCATGGGGATCAGGAATGTACTTCATGTCTTGCCACATTTTGTTTCAAAGCCCAGTTAAATGGGTTATCCAAGTTGGGATGTGACAAGTATTTTATACTTAGGTTTAAAATAATAGATAATTCCATATAGACACTTATCAATATATTTAATCTAAGTATTACCTCACATCAAATATTATTATTATTATTATTATATTTTATCTTATGAAATGAACTTATTTAAATATAATTTCTTAAATAAATTAAATAATATTTATTTAAAAAATATTATATAAATTATATCATTTTTATTGGGTCATTAACTCGAAACATTAATCCTCCTATGGAATTTTTTAAAACTTTAATAAGAAAATATATATTCAAATAAATATTATTAATTTGATAAATAAATAAATATTACATTTACTAAATTCTTAAATAAACATTTATTTTAATATTCACATAATAAAATAAATATTAATAAATATATTCACTAAACTTGTGAATAAATATCTATTTATTTATTACCTAATGAATAATAAATAAGAGAAAAAGTTTAAATCATGTATTCTAAACATGAATATCTCATTATTGAATATATTTTATAAACATTACTTGAATAAGTATTTTTCCAAAAATAAAGAATAATATTTAGTCATAATATTAAATTAAATAGATTTTGATGAGATTCAGGAAACACTTAGTGTGTGGACCTCTAGGCCTCTATCTGAGTGGAAATAGGTGAACTTACCTAAAATACGGGATTAGCATCTAGTAACACATCAAGGCATCCATTGAGAAATAATTTAATTTCACAATGAAAAAACATTCCTAAAAATGCTATTATGTAATATAATCCCTTGTATATTGATATTTCATCAAACATGAAGCATACTAATGTTGTCACTATATATGCTTAATTTTTATTTCTTTAAATTTTAGAAATCAATTCATGGATAAAAAACCATGTACATGGATTTAATCATTTAATATTATTTCAATCAAATGGATAGAGATATCTTCTTCCCTTAATAAAAAAGGGAAAAATCATATATTTTAATTTTAAATTAATTTCATATTACTTATAATTCATAAAACATTTTCTATCTCACCAAGATAATATGTTGTCATGGTTTTCATTCATACATCAAAGTGAAAAAAATCATGATATATATTAATAATAATCTATAGTCTAAGGACCAATAAACACATTCATAGATAGGAATATCCAATGACACATAAACCTATGGAATTCCTATCAATAGTTTTATCATCATAAACTCCCTTCTTGGTGATCATTATTTGTAAACTTCATGATAAATAGTATCAATGTATTATTAACTTGCAAAAACTGATTGTCAAACTTGATTTGTGTCTCATCAGACATATGTTTTCTAGATCATAGGACATTTGTTTAATAATTTTCTCATTGAATATATTGGTTAGCGGGAAATTTCTACAACCTTTATATGTGAAAAATAATCTAATGACTTTACCACATTAATTTTATAGAGAATAACAATAGTTATGTGCAAAGATGTTTATTAATATTATGGTGATAAAAAGTAAAAATTAATTTGGTTCTAGGGAACCAACACCCATAGAATCTCACTTCCATGATAAACAACTGCTAACTAATAAATTTTTATTCATAACATGCCAAAAAATCTTATATTGAGGTATGGTCATATTTTTTAGGCGAGACATGTTATTTTCTAGTTATATCACTTACTGTGACTTCACTTATTTTAAAAAACTCAAAAGAGGTGTTATCCCAAAGTATTTACCTTTTATCATTTGTTATAAACATGATATATCTGCTAATACCACATATATATGTTTTTTATAATATATATTATGATAATACTTTCATATCTGGGTATAATTCCAAAATCTAGGATAAATCATTGTGTATTTTATACTCCGTCTTAACTACATCAAAAGCTACAAAATACTCAATATTTATAGATATAAAAACCATGGGATTGAATAAACTTATCTTTCTTATCTACTTAGAATTATTATGATACTAAATTTAATTTATATGATGGAATATTAGTTTTTTAATCCTCATGATAACTGGTATTCTCACTTCTTAATGTACCAGTAAATTATCCTTCTCATTTTCACAAGTATTGTTGGATATTTTTGACTACTACCTTTTGCAGCTTTTCTAATTCGGTTTGTTATCTTCCTACTATGATTGATTCAAATGTGATATAAAATATCTATACATATCATGGAACATGTGATAGATTTAAATAGTTAATCATATGTAATTATATTTATCACAATAATCTCTTTTTAGGATGTAACACGTCATATTAGAGAGATTTTAGTCCTTATGACATATATAAATATTACTTCTTGAATCATTCTATATTTTATTTTTTAATATTTTATCAAGTTATATACTATTACTAGATATAATAATACTCATATATCTATATTATAAGATCTTATTCACTAGAACTTGGGCTAGTACTTTATGTTATTTTTAAAGAAATAAAATCATATTAGTATTAATTAACTAAAAGATATACCATTTATTTTAAATATGTTAAGAAACTATTTGACATGTAAATCTAGTAACACCCAAAAACCGCTTATATACACATGGATCACATTCATTATTAATAAAAGAAAACTCTCTAATGGAGTCAAAAAAATTAATTTTCTAGGATCATGATTCTTGATTTAACCCATAAATAGATATCTAAAACATTCATAACTTATACATATTCTATGGTGTCACAAACACTTTTGGTTTCATCATATAGACATATACGACAACATTTCCATTATGTAATGTGCTCTTGAAATCTTTTTTAAAAATTTCATAATCATATAAGGATTATATGACAAGAAAAACTCTAATTGATTTTAGCATGATTACTAGTGGAAACAAATTTCATAGACTATGTGTTAACATTTCATCAAACCTTTTATAAAAAATCATGAGTTATATGTACCAAATTTACAATCCATTTTCATTTTTTCTTCAATATCCACCAATGTATTTACATCTACTATTGAAATAATACAAATATAGAAATAGATTTTTTGTTCACGGAAGCAATTTTTAAGTTCACATCGACTTCCCAATTTTAGTCTATCTCTCTTTACTAATTCATTATATCATAATTAAGTATTTATTATTATCATAAAATAATATATCACATACCAATTTTAATATAAAATTATCTCTTGGTTTTATAGTTCTTATGTAGTATGTGTCACTCAAATAATTACTCCCATTAATTCATATGGAGTTAGTGTACCCATGTCAACTCATGGGCATCTAGAGCCTTAACTTCAATGAATTCATACGTTTTCCCACTATCTCAAAAGAGGAGTGATTCACAACTATAGAAATGTAGTTAATCACTTGACTAAAATCATTATATATTACGAATAGTTATATCCTAAGAATTTTTTATAATAATTCATTGATATACAGTTATTGTTTATTTGATGCAATTTTATTTCTAAAATAATATTTAACCAATACTTTAAATATAAACACATTAATATGAGCCGTAATAGATTTATTTCATATTATTACTTATATGATACCCATCTATCAATATATTTTCCATATGGTTAGGTGTTTAGTGTCTCTATTTGAAAAACATGTCATGAAAGGAATAACAAAAGATGTGTAAAACTTATAAGACTCACCATTAATACTACTTTTACTACTATCATCACTCAAATGAGTATAAGGTAATGTGAGTTACAAATATCTCTACCTTATATTATATTGATTGTTGATTACCTGGTTAATATTTTCTTTGATTATCCTGCCTAGAGTATCTTATATCTATTTCAAAGTATATTCCCTACTCTCCTATATAATTCTAAAATATCCTAAATTTTTTGAATTATATGGATTTACCTCTAGTTTTTCCTTATAATATTTCACAAATAGCATGTTAAAATTATTTTATAAGTTTTTTGGAAATAAAACCATTAATATATAAAAGTTTATTTGTATTAAAACATAATAAGTATGTCAAATTCCTAATATTTTCATCCCCAAAAAGTATAAATACCCTTATGGATATATTTCAAAAAATTAATTATAATTTTACTAGACATGGAATTATCTTAAGAAAATTAGGTATTATTATATTTTATATTCATCATTAATTTCCAAAATTTGGAATATTTGACTCATGTATTATTAAACTATTAATTCTATATGATATACCACAACAAAATTCATTAAAATTGTGAAATAATATCTCATTGTGTCTATAATAGGATAATGAGATAAAGGTTTTATTGATACTCAATAGAAAATAATTTTTTCTTAAGAATCAATCCACTTATAAATCATGAATTTTTTATCTTATTTATTTGATGTATGAGTCAAACCCTATCAACTAATTAATGGTTAACCTTACTTATTTTAATGTTTCTAATCTTCATTGGTTCATTTGTTAGGATTAAAATATTTTAATCACATATAGCATTTAATACCAAATATGCAATGTTAAATATACATGGAGCAGAAGCTTCATCATGCTTCTTTTTTAATTCCTTCTAATTATTCTTCTAATGAACATTCTTTCCATATATGATGAAAATATCCTCTGTTTAAATTCTCAATCTTTGTAATTTTTACTCTTTTATGGATATTGAGAAAGAACCATTTAATATGAAATTATTATAGGAGTTTCAAAAATTTCCCTCACTTGTTTCACCATAAGGGGTGAGGAACTATTTTCCCACAAATCCTTATCAACTTGAAAAACCATAATCAAATGATTCCTAAGTGGATTACCAATATTTTTCATTATATATTTTTTAATAAATATGGAGAATCTACGTTTACAAATTATAGTAAGATAATAATATATAATTTGTTTTCTATATAGAAGTATAACTCCATTAACTGATCAATATACTTTAGGGCAAGGTAAATATGGAAAGAGTGGGTAAATTTTCTTTTTAAAAATTAACAATTAAAGTGTGATGGAAATTAAAAAAATAAAACTATAATAAAAATAGAGTATATTTTATAAGAAATATAAAATTAAATAATGATAAATAAAGGATTGTATTTAATTTATTAATGCAATTAATAATTAATTTAAGATATGATATAAATGTGCACCTGATTATCAATTAAACTGATTATGAAAGTTATAAGATCCAGATAATTTTAATATAAAATAAAAATAATAATTTCAAAGGAAATTAAGCGAGTAAACATAGTGGAGTTAAGAGTATCAAAATTATAATATTATAATATTTGATGAAAACAATGATGAAATATAGAATATAAAATGATATAGAGAGATATTTGATAAAGGTTTTCAAAAATATCTCAGTGAGAGCCCCTATAGCTCCTCCCCTTAGGTTGAGAGTTTCATGTTATTCCTCCCTTGATTTAAATAGATATAAATACATAAATTTTTCCATTTCATTTTCATTGTTATAAAAAGAAATCCATCTCCCATAATTTATCCTTAGTAATCACACATTGATGAAGATCCATCACTTTTTCAATTATTCATGCTCTTACCTCACTTTGATAATTTGATCACCCTTTGAAGAAGATATTTGTGAAATGAAAAATTTTAATGGCATAAATCCATAAAAAAATTTACCCCTTATCTCACAGTGGATAGTAAAAATTGAGAGGACATATATAGAGGTAATGTAAATAGGATCTTAACATATTGATATTTGATATAGGCTCTTGAACTGATGATTTGATATTATTAGAGACGATCACTTTAATTCAACATTTTCGCATTCCAATTTTCATTCATTCCCCTGGTTTTTGTCAAAACCTTCAAGATCTTCTATTTATTGCTTTAAAAATGTCTAGTAACACTCTATAAATCAAAGGAGTCATTAATAATCATAGAAAAATGATTTAATATTATAGGGTTCACAAAATATTGAATTTTTAAAAAGCTACTTTATGCCTGCTGGCTACCCAGTAAGCTCTAAAACTGGTCATTGGTATTTCTATAGGTTCAATACTTCTAAAAATTCTCCACCAGCTTGTTGGTATGCTCATCCAACTAGCTGGTGGACTTCTAGTAAAATTAGTTGTACTTTCTTCTTATATCGGCTGGTCAGTGGCAGTGTAATTGTTATCCCATGTATTTTATAAAGGAAAGGTGTCTCTATCCGCATGTAACTGGCTAGATGGTGCCCTATGTCAGGAATCTAGTTAAGCCTATCGCATTGGGATTATAATTATATCCTTCTAAACTTCATTATAATACCTTTGAAATATCTTACAACTTCCTTCCAATATATCATCACATTATATCATTCAAATAAATTCTTCAAACATGTTCCAACAATGATTATTCAATGTTCTTCAAGATATCAACCTAACCATATGAATCCATCACTAAGTCCATTAATATCATGACATGTATTTTAAAAAAATAACTAAAAACACTTAAAGAAGTTTTCAAAACTAAAAATGAGTGTTTTTTATTTTGAAAACACATGATTGGTAGAGATAGGTACAAAAATATCCACCTTTTTTATGATCATAAACACTTAATATAAAACCATATACCAAGTGAATCAAAAGTGAATTAAGTACCAATGCATTCAAGATATAACCAATGTAATTCAATATATTTCAAAAATGATAATTAATAATATCTAGAAGTAAACAAGTATTAACATTTCATGATAAGCATAAACTTTTACCCCTTAACAAAACAAAAACATAAAAAAATCTACTACCTTTATGATAAAATAATTTTCTCACTAAAAAAAATAAAATTCACCAAAATATAAATGATAATCAAATACTTTATCCCCCCTTATGATTATCAAAAATTAAAAAAAGAAGAGGATAAAATATTTTAATCAATAAAAATATATATTGATGGAGTGAATGTATTGAAAACTCCCCCTAAATAACATTCGAGAATACTAAACCACAAAATATTTATTAAAAAGCTAGAAAAAATCAAAGAAAATGAGATGGATAGAAGATATATCACAAAGGATAATATCATATTAATTTCAAATAAAATTAAATAATAATAAAGTTAATAATTCACAAAGATGAGACTTAAATAAAAATATGTAAATGAATCACAATTTTTTAAAACCAATAATAAGGAAAAAATATAAAAATAAATTTTAAAAATAAATTTGAAAAATAAATTTAAATCATATATTAGGAAAAAATTAAAATATATTAGTTCAATAAAAATTGATATATTTTGAAAAAAAATCATCTGAAAGATAATGAATAATAATTTTAAAAGGAAAGGAAAATTTCTTAAACAAACTTCTCTATTTTTGTAAATATACCATTGAATATGAAAGCCTATATTTTCTTATATTATCTTCCAAAATATGAGTATAAACATATAAGGAAGTATAACTAAGAGAGATAGAGACATATAGAGATGTATGTTCTCTAAATGAGGTTCAAAAGGGAAATAGAAGAAACAAGGGTGAATTTGAAACCAAGAACCATTCCTCTATGTAAAAAACTATATCTTTAAACCTTCATAAGATTAAAAACAATGTATACTCCATCTTGATTGGTTCATTGAAATAGGAAGTTAAAACATCACCATGCGATGGAGTTTGACACTCCAATATATTTAAAAGTATTAAAAAATATATCAAAAAAATTAATAATTAAATAATTATCAAGGGCTTAAAGGGTTAAAAAATAAACCGATGATTATATGAAATCTTTCATAAGTCTAGTAAATAAATAATTTCAAATATATAATAATATCCCTTTTCAAAATATAAAAATTAAATTCAATTTAAAAAAGATGAATTGATTTTGAATATATAAACTCTCCAAAAATAAAACATTTAAATAGAGGGGTCACAAAAACATTTGAAAGAATATTATAGTAAGTAATTTATTAAAAAAACCATAAAGTATGATATAAAATGAGAAAAACATATTATAAGAATAATTTATAAATTAACTATATTTTTTTAAAAAAATCTATAATAAATTTATACATAATATTTATAAAGTAAATATAATATAGAAAAAGAAATAATGAGGGGAAATAGAAAGAAAAATAATAAATAATCTCCCATGACATAAAATAGTTGGTTCTTATTAACCAAAAGTGAAACAAAAAATAAAAAAGAAACACTTTCAAGACTGATGGATCATCCACTTTTTAGACCACAAAAAACATTACATTTTATCAATATAATTAAAATTTGAGAAGCCACAATATGATATGTCAATGAAGTATGGTGGCGTATTCTTGTAAAATATCTATTGTGAATACATTTTGGCAGAAATGTAAATTTGGGTCTGATAATATTATCTAATAAGGATTTTGGAACACATACACATTTAGTATGATATTTTATATTATAAATATAGTAATAAAGATGAATAGATTTAGGTCACCAATATAATTAATTTTTTTAATCACACTAGAAAAAAATACACCCAAATTTCCTAAAATAATTTAAAAAATTGGTACAATCACTTTTAAAAAAATGGTTTTTAGGAAAAATTATTTGAATTTGAAAAAAAATAGTTTCCTTTGGTAAAAATTTTAGAACCCAAATTCATATTAAGATACTGATCTCTACGAAATAATAGACTGATAGTATTTTTATGCTATTTGATTTGGGATTTTGAATTATAGATTTTAGGTTGATCATTAAATTTAAAAACCAAATCTTAATTTTTTTTAGAGATAAGATCATTTCCATTAAAAAGGTTATATTTTTCATTAAGAACGTTTTTTGTATTTTTTTACTGAGTTATTTTTATTTATAAATAAGTTACTCATAAAAATTCACAAGTTAATATAGTTTAATAGAATAGAAAATAATATGATGAATGAGTATAAGATAAGAAATAATAATGGGAATGAGAGGAAAAATAATAAATAATATAAATAACCTCATCACCTACCTCAAGATGTGTCATGAGTCATTGAGCACATGAGTTTCTTAAGGAGGTTGAGTCAAAGGAGTATTCACTAGAACACAAGGGTTAGACTTTAAGGGATTTATTACCTTTCTTATTTTATTTCATCTTCTTTTAATAGATGGTATGTTCTAACATGATAGGTCCCTTCTTGTCACATTTATACGAATTCACTTTCATTCTATTTTCGTTTCATTCTTGACACGATTGGTAGATTTATTCTTTTTCACAATTTTATTCAACCTATTGGAAAAATGTTTAACTTTAAATTCATTATCGGATGAATCATAATCATCAATTTCCTGGATATAAATATTCTTTTTGACTTATTTAGCACTAAAATATTGTTTTATAGATTTATGCTTCCTTGTAATTTTATGCATCATTAGTGATCTGATAAGATATTTAAACACCATTTTATTTATGTCCTTATCTAATTGTATATCAATGAGATTGAGTTCTTACTTTATTAGAAGAACCCATAATATCATTTTTACTATGTTTTTTGTACACAAATCATCACCAAGAGACTTTCAACCATTACATATATCAGTAAACCATTTTAACATACTAGTAATGAATTCATTTGGAATATTTGAAAATATTTCAAAATCTTGAAGATACATTTCTAATCTAGTATCTTTTACTTTTTCATTCCTCCAGGAGTGATTTCTATAAATTTCTATATTTTCTAGGAAGATTTACATTTAGAAACATGATTAAATTTATTTCATTCAATATTGAAGTGTAGAGCGTCCATGGATTTTCTATTAAGCTCAAAGTATTGAATATAATTGGGTTTCTACTTGTCTTATGATTATTTAGAAGGATTATATTCATGTACAACTATTTTCTATATAAGGTAACATATACCACTAAAAAAAATTAAAATGTTATTTTTTTCAATAATAAATATTTGTTCTATTTAATACAGGAGAATGTAAATAAGAATATGATTCCATCTTGCTTAAACATTTACCTAAAATCAGTTAATATTCAAAAAAAGTATTAAGTTTATCTCTTATAAGGATTATATTCCAATGTAAATATGGATAGAGGTGTGTTAAATTTCCATTATAAAAATTAATAATAAAGTGTTATATAAATCCAAAAATAAAACAATAATAAAAAATAGATTATATGTGAATCCTAAATATAAAATAAAACAATGATAAATAAATTATGGTATTTAATATATGAATGCACTTAATAATTAATTTGAGAAGGGATAAGAATGATCACTTTATTATTAAACTGATAATTAAATATATGAGTTCATGGTTATTTCAATGAAAACTAAAAAAGATAATTTCAATGTTAATTAACTAAGTTTTAATAGAGTTAGGAATATTTAAATTATATTATTAAGTAATTTGATGATAAAAGGTTATTCAATATATAAATTAATATGAGAGAGATACTTTATAAATAAGTTCAGCAATAGCTCAATGTTTACCCCAACATCTCATCTTTTCCAGATAAGTGTTTATGTTATTACTTCTTTGTTTTTGATAGAGATAAAATACCAATTTATATTTTCCCCATCCATCAATTTGGAATTAAACTCATCTTCCTTAATTTATTTGTAGTAAGAAATTATTCATGAATATCACTCACTCTTTCAAAACTGAGTTCCAATCCCTCATATTGTTGTTGTGAGAACCCTTTGGAGAGTAGAGGTGAGAAAATTGATATTTTATCATAAAAATCCATTACAAGTTACTCCCTTGTCTCTCAAGAGGATGGTAAAAATTTAGAGGAGAGATAGAGAGGTAATGTAGAAGAGATCCAACTTAAAATGACAGTTTGATATTAGTGGAGATGATCACATTGATTCATCATTAACATGTTATAATTTTTATTTCATTCCCCCTATTTTAGTCCAAGCCTCCAAGGTCTACTACTTATAGACTTCGAAAGATCTAGGAACATTATGGAATCCAAATGAGTCATTGACCCTCATCAAAATCTGATTGAATGTATGGGGGTCCACAAAATTTTAATTTTTTAAAAAAACTACTTGATTCCTATCAGTTTCTTGATAAGATCTACTGGTTGGGTAGTGGTATTCATGGAGGTTTACTACTTCTTGAAATTTTCCATTGGATAGCTAGTATGCTCCACTAGTTGGCTGGTGGACCCGTGGAAGAATTCTTAGCATTGTTATCTTCTACCATCTAGTAGGTGCTAATGTACCGCTGGCTTGTAGACTTCCTGAAGGAATGGTGGATCTGTCCACATGTAACATTCTCGATGATGCCCCATATTCATATTCGACCTAGCTTCCAGCCTTGGGATTATCTTTAAATCCTTATAAACTCCATTAAAATTATTTTGAAATATATTCCAAATTACTTCAAAGATATCATCAAGAGATATCATTCACCCTAATATATCAAACGTGATCCAACAATGATTCTTCTAAGCTCTTCAACATTACAACATGATCTTATGAATCCATCATTCAGTAAATTAATATCATAACTTAGAGTTTTAAACATATAACCAATAAACACACAATTAAATTGTTAGAACTAAAAATGAGTGTTTTTAGAATGAAAAACATAATAGAGAGGTATGTCATATACTTTAGTATATTGAGTATGTGATTACTAGATAGGTATCTTTCTTTGAGTTTACATTTATATAATACAATGAAAATCTCTTTTATCTAAGGGGTTTTAATTGATCTTCTTATGATCATTAATAGTGTAAAACAACCCAAAAAGGGTATCTCATGTAAATATCACATAAAATAGAGTACCTAAAATTCATATACAGTAGTAAAATCCATCTTCCTATATGAAGAATAATTTTTTATGAACATCATGATGATTAGTTGAACAATACCTACTGCCTGCAAGGGGGAAACACCATCCAATGGATCAGTTAACATTTTATGAGGATTCTCAAATATCCAAAAAGTGTTATCACCTTCACTGTATGATAAACAAAATTTTAGGAAGAAGATAGTTTCGAATATCGAACAACAGTATCTCACCAAACCCAATGAAGAGAACACTTCTCTTTTATGGGTGATTCCCATGGATCCATTTTTATAATGCATCATAGGCATTACTACCTATTGGGTGTAATTCAAAGAACTCATTTCAATGAATAAATGAAAAGATTTAAATTAAACCACCATTTTGTTCGAAACTAGTGAGAACTATTTGGGAGATAAAGAGTCAGTAATGCATCACATAAAACCTAATATATATGCATCTCAAACATATCTAATAATATATAAATATATATATATATATATATATATATATCAACACATTAATCATATACATGAAAATATACATGCATCATACTCATGTATTAAATGTAAACTACATATATACATTATCATTTATATATATATATATATATACTTTATGCATCCTATGTATGTTTACATTGTGACATCATGAACTGGGTTCCACTCACAGGTTCCCCAAATTGATGGGTCACATGGCCTCAAGCGAGCCTTCTCATACACCAGAGGATACTGACTAGCAGTGAGGGCCTAGAGTGTTTATGTGGGGAGACTATTCCCTATGGTCAAAGTAACAGAGCAATATAACCAATAAATAAATATATAGGGAAATAATATTAATAATTTAAAAGACATATAAATCACATATAAACATCCAAGCACTAAATTATAATCAAAATCAATGATATAAATCATATATACATGATTATTATGTCATGTATCTATAAAATAGGGAAAACATGTATACATGCAAGGAGACAGACAATACAGTACATGATATATAAAAATAAAAAAAAGTCCAAAAGCATGTAGTGTGCTCGAGTACCATCGGTGGCCTGGATAAAGTGCTATATAAACTCAGAATGCCACCACCAATGGTGTCTATAAATATCCAGTCAGTGTATATGACATGGTAGTGTTCAGATATAATACTAAAAAGTGGTAGTAATAAATGTAAATGGGTCAATTATAGTTCTTGAAATAATACTAAGCTGACACTACCTTCTTTTTTGTCTATCAGAATATCTATGAACAAGTATCAAGGTAATCAATGCTCGGTATCACAACAATAGGGGATTCCATGACCAATATCATAATATTAGGGACACCATGCCCAGTATCACAATAATAAGGTACTCCTTTCCCAATATCATATCAAACAGTCTTCATGCCCAGTATCACAAGAACAAGGGATGTCATGCATAGTATCACATGAATATGGGATTTCATACCTAGTATCAAAACAATAGGGGATGTGATTCGTGATATCACAATAATTGGGGACTCCATGCTCAGTATTATAGTATAGGTTCATCATACCTGGTATCACATTTATAAGGATTTTATGATCGTATCACATATTTAGGGACACCATGCCTGTATCATATATTAAAGGTCTTCATGCCCATGTATCACATAAAAGAAGGGACGTTATTCCAGTATCACATATATAATGACTCCATGACCATATGTATATATAATAATCACAAGGTTCATCATTCTCATTTACTATAATTAAAAATGGTCACCATGCTTGTTATAATTCACAATTAATTAATAGAAAAATAGTCTTTTCAATTATTGACATTTCATTCTATCAAGGGTGTAACCATTATTCCATTTAATTTGGTGATGTGGTTGAACCATTTTACTCAATTCATTTTAATTTATTATTATCCTCTCACCTCAGAGTCACTCTAATACCATTTGGAAGATGATTTGGTCATTTAAGAATTTAATAATATTGAGGAAAAACCATGGGCACACCTAAGAGGGTGGAAATTGATTAAGGGACCTAACACAACCTGAATAAGGTACCATAGGAACACTTCTATCAAAGGTATTTAATTAAAAAATATTTTTAACTATAATTTAGAGTAACATATGGATAATCTTGCATGTGGTGAAATGGTTCATATTATAAAACATCAAGACTTAAGGGATAAATAATAGACCACCAACATCAAGATTGTAGAGGATTACTCATCCAGTATTGGCAGTTGGTTTTCTCCAGATTAGGAGAAAATGGAAAAACAAATGAACTCCCTACAAAAAGGTCATAAGAGACTACACCTCAATTACTCCATTGATATAAAGACAAATAGAGAAAGGTGCAAGATGATCAAGTAACTTACTAGCATGGTTCCAATGAGTCAAACAGTGTTCAAATTCAATATATAATGATGAATTGGGATAAAAAGATATGATTTATGGTCAAAGGGGAGATCCCAAGAAAATTCTATCTACTGGAGGAAAAAATGAGAGACTGGTGAGGTTAAATTATATTTAAGGAGAAAATAGTCATTTTACCCAAAATATGTACGTCACATGGTTTGGATGCATGGTTGGCCAAACTGTGTGTCAACTGTGCACCTACCACTATCTAAGCAGGGACTCCACATAGTTTCATGCACACGGTTTGAATAACCATGTGAAAACCATACCAACCCCTATGTTAAAAACTACATATCCACCTTCATGGGCATGAACCTTAGGCTGAATGATTTCCTCAAACTATGAAGCCTATGAAGGCCCTATGTCCAACCCTTTCATGGTTACTTAAATTGTTTGGACTGGGTCATATGTTTTCAGCTAATCATGTGGCCGAGTTTCCTTTTCCAAAAATCAAGCCTCTGGGATTTGAAAAATCCCTAGACACCACTAAAACTCTTGTGATATCATTTGGAATCCATATTAGTTCCAATATAAACAATTAGACCGAAATTAAAAAGGATCCATGCCTCATATAAAAAATGGGTTCTTACATAAATTAATCTCATTCATGTACATTTTATTTCACTTCAAAAAATATCCCAATTAAATGAAAATCCCATGAGGATTTAGGAAAAACTTTACAACAATTTTTGAATCCATAAAAAAATCTTTTGGATACAGTTTCATCGAAATCTATTCATTTCAAACAAAAAACTTTTCAAAAATAGAATCCCTATCATAAGGCCTAAACTATTTTATACTTATAGCCTTAGAATCATTGAATAAAATGAAAAATCTATATTTCATAGATATAATCAGAGGGTGACCTATGGAAAAGCATTAGTGCTACTCAATCTACTAAGGGGCCTCTTGTGATCTCCATTAAATAGACTTATATCTCTATATGAACATATCTTCCACAAGATGTATCATATACGTTGTATGTATATATATAATCCCCTTTTAGATGACATATAGTTTCCACTAGACAAGGGGAATTTCAATCTAGTATAGCCAATTCTTCTTTTCTTGATTCTCTAAAAAATACTGATCAGGTCAATGAATA